>OZ023270.1:110437774-111700274 GCA_964006375.1 Tillus elongatus | reverse complement strand
TCAGCTTTAACCTTTACTTTGTTTCTTCTCCACATCAATGACCTCTTCTCTAGCACATCCAATCCAATTCATAGTTACGCGGACGACAGTACCCTCCACTCAAATATACAATATTCTAAGCCTGTCTCAGCCCAATTAGATGAGAATCTCAGACTCATGGAGTGTTCTATTTTCGTGGATCTCCAAAAAATATTAGACTGGGGAAGTAGAAATCTTGTACAATTCAACGCCACCAAATCACAGTTTTGCTTTCTCATAAGAGATACACCAGCCCTAGACCCATCACAATTAACAACCAAGTTATTCAAAGTATTGAGTCCTTTTCACTTGTTGGCATTTCTGTGGATCAAAATCTCAATTGGCACCAAGATGTCACATCAATTGCAGAAGCGGCTGCTAAGAAATTAGGTTTCCTCTTCCCGGCTCGCAAATACTTTTCACCAGCTAATCTCTATACCTTATATACTTCACAAATAAGACCAAACCTCGAATACTGCTCCCACATCTGAGGTGCTGCTTCTACACTCGCTATCCTGGACTCCATTCAGAAGAGGGCTATACGTCTCATCGGTGACCCTACCCTCACCCAAAGGCTGCCGTCCCTTGCCCACCGACATGCCGTTGATGACCTCTCTCTCTTTTATAGATATCTGCACGGGCACTGCTCAAAGGAGCTTTCTTCCATAGTTCCTCCACCTGCTGCCCTCAACAGATCTACCAGGGGAACAGAGCGAATGCACCATTTTACTGTCCAGGTCACCAGACATAGAACATCTTGTTATGCCCGCTCTTTTGTCCCGAGGACTTCCAAGTTGTGGAATTCCTTGCCGGCACATGTTTTTCCTTCTCCTCCGAACCTCCAAACCTTCAAGTCCACAATTAACAAGTTGCCCCTTTCCTCATGGTTGACACCCACGGTACGATAGTATTTAGGCTGTAAGCCCTCGTGGTGTGTTGTTGAATTAGGTCATCGTTTGCAGTCTTTACAAGTTCTAAAACCTTCAGACTACGGTTTACGTCCCAACATTGCAAGCGATATGTTGCTGCATGACGATGAAGATTTTCTGGATTGTGTTGTCCTCAGTAATGAATCCACATTTCTTCTAAGTGGACATGTGAATACCCAGAATTCGGAATATAAATTCACTAATATAAGGCCAGGAAAATATATTTTTATCTTTTAAGGGCATTTATAAAAGCGTTGTTTTTAACGTTTCTTATCATATTTTATTTGTATTTAACCCTGTAATCATACATCTTATGATTAGTTTAAAATTATTTACGTTATCGTATTTTATTTTTAAACCAATTAAACTGGCTCATCTTTTGGCTTATTCAGGAACATTTCCCTAATTTTCCCCAAGACGTGAAAGTGGCGAACTGTAACAACAAAACGAAATATCACCAAATGACTGAACATCAATTTACAAACCATTCTGAGCACATCATTCGTGTTATTTGTATTTTAATATTCTCCGCACTCATTCACATTCTTATCCTATTAAGTGTACAGTCGCCGTTCATTCCTTGACCCGGTAATTTTCTCCTCCAACTCTCTGGATAATTGTTATTATGTTCAAGTTCAGAGACGTTCGGAACGCTCTCGAGACATTTTTCTTTTATTACTTAGTGCTTTATAGTTTCCTTGTATAACTACGGTTAAATAAAAGTTCTTTGTTGTTCAAAAGTTAATTAAGCTATTTTCATTAAAACTGGTAGAGGTGTTCATGATAACAAGCCCTATGATCTCTTCCGGAAAACTGCGAGAGCGGGATAAAAGTTTTAAATACAAGACTTGCTTATATTTACGCAGTCTTTTATTTTATAATAATTGCATGTATACAGGCTGGTTCACGCCGTCTCTTGTCGTTGGCTGCATTATGGGTAGAGGTGCTTTTCCTGAATATTTTTTATATACCGACTGTCCAAAGAATTCCGAACACACAGAGTAAGAGTCGATCAATTGCAATAAAAAGTTATTAGCTATTTTATTTTGTCTCTGACAAGAAATGATAACAATATGGACAAAACATTTTAATTCGTTTAACTGCGGCCAAATGGAACCGTCATCGGTTGCGTCGGGTAAATACATACATACATACATACATACATATCTATATATAAAAATACATATATATATATATATATATATATATATATATATATAAATACATATATATATATATATATATATATATATATATATATATATATATATATATATATATATATATATATATATATATATATATATATATTGTAACGTAAGTTTTAAACATAATCTTTAGTAGAAACTGTACCATCTGATATTTTGTACGATACTTAACGACACTACGAACGCACAGGAACTCAAGTGTGTTAAGGGTCTGTCAACCACGTAATATTTATGAGTAGTTAACATAAAGAAACTGAAACTTTAATACATCTGAGACTAGAGATGTTTCACTCATTTACTAGTTGAAAGAGAGTCAGTTAGGAAGGGCTTGTTTGTAGTGCATTTTATAATAAAGAATAATTATAGTTAATACAGTGCATATTAGTTTATGTGATAACTGAATTTTGCAGTTCAGGTGAGTACCTACTCGCTAAGTGTCTTGGTTCATTATAGCTAATAATATAATTCAGATAGCAGTAATTATTATGAGAATATACCTGGGTTGGTTATTATACAGGGGGGTTAAATATTTACTCACAATTGCTAGATATTTAGAAATTATATTAAGAGCCACGTGTGCTGTAGTTATATGGTTACTAATTAGACTGTCTCACGTAGTTATAGTGATCGGGTCTCGAGTCTGCTTTGTCTGGCCGGCAGGGGTCAAGTGAAGGACCCCCGGGCGGGGCACATAAATGTAAGACCTGGATTGGTCTGTAAGGTGCCATAACCTCTGGGTATGTAAAGTTGCGGGTACGTTCGCATAGCGTATCTGGTCTGCTGTACCTAGGCCGCGCTACCTTAGGCCTAAGGTAAGGGCGGGGGCAAAGCAGGGCCTTTTTGTATTAATACTGACATGATATGCTTTATTAATGAGTTGTTGCAATTATAGACGTATAAAGACAGTTGTTTTAGTACCATATTTTAGGGATATTTAGAGTATCCAACATGTCTTGACTTAATAGGGAGATTTAGGTTAGACAAGGTTGAGCTGGACACTTACAGTGGTTTATTTTTTTATTGCACAGGTTTAGAAACTACAAGCACGTCCTTCTCTGCTGTCAGCTAAAGCGGTGAGTGTTAATTATCGTGTGTTACAATATATATATATATATATATATATATATATATATATATATATATATATATATATATATATATATATATATATACATGTATCCAACCAATAACTAAAAAAGTAGTTAACCGATTTTGGTTAAACTCGGCATTAAACTTATTAATAGCTTGGATTAGTTCGTTAGCCAGGAAAATTGGACAAGATTTTCCGGGAAAATTTTGAGTTTCTTTCGAAAAAAAATATATTTCCGAAATTTACAATGCTATGTTTATAAAGTCTGGTGGATATGTTTCCTTGAAAAAAACCTTAATACATACCAAAATTCAACCTTCTCAGTTTATAGAAAATTGAGTTAAAATTTGAAGCATTTAGTGAAAATTCACTACCATAACGCACTTGCTGCGTCCCAATTTTTTAGATAGTTGCTTTCAAAACTTCAAAATAAAACCGGTTTAGTAAAAAAATGATTAAAACTAATCACATTGTAACTTAAATTAACATCTCTGACATCTGATGACATTGACGTAAAATATTTTCTCATTTTCAATATTTTTCAACTGCTCGTTTTCAGACTTTATATTTATATAGTATATCTATATCTTAAAAATAATTTTCCAGCCTTGTTTCCATCCATATTTTTACAAAAAATTTTTTGCGTTTTTTTTTTGGACAGTCTTCAAACCTCTCTACATTGAAAATTTCTTGAGTTACATAAGAACTGATTTTACTCCAACATTTAACTAAGTTTAAAGTATTAGCGGACACAATTTGAGCTTAATCTCAGATAAAAAAAATTTGGCTCAAAAAATAACACGACTATGGAAAAATTGGGAAAAAATGAACGTCCTCCAAATTCGATAAAACTCAAACATAATCTAAAGTGAGGTTAATGAATAAAAATAAAATAATCTGTAACTCGATATATGCAGTAGTTTCAGAATTATGATCATTTTTGTGGAAAATCAAAATGTTTTGAGAGACGTTCGGAACGCTCCCGAGACATTTTTCTTTTATTACTTAGTTCTTTATAGTTTCCTTGTATAACTACGGTTAAATAAAAGTTTTTTGTTGTTCAAAAGTTAATTTTTCTTGGCCGTCTTCGGTTTGAGCGACTTCGGTTTCTTTGTGGGGCCGCTTTGGCTTTTTTGGACTTGGATGGCGACGTATGTTTAGCTGGGGCGGGGGCAGGCTTCTTTCTGGCACCGGCGCCGACTGGGTTCTTCGGCTCAGTGCTGGAAGGGGCCATTTTATATAAAGTATAATGACCGGTTATTTATTGAAAAATCGGCTCTTTTCAGGACTACTAACTTTACTAAATACACCAGCTATATTTCCTTTTTTTTTGTTTTGTGACCTGTTTCATTTAATGTGATAAAAAAACCCTTAAAGGAATATTAGTAGTTTGATTCGAAGAAATTGTTCTTCTTCCTCAAAAATCTGAGGAAAACATAAAATTATGAGACATGTGATGAATATCTTGCGGAAGATTCATTTTAGATAAGAGTCTATCATATACTATTGGCCTAAAATTTAACGTAGAATAAGCTGACAATATAAAATAAACAGGGTTATATTAAAAAAAGAATGAAATTCGGCCACTTTTTTATCTCCAAATTAAAGAACTTTTGATGAACAGCCTGTATAATTTATTAAAAAAAACAATGCACAGCATTAAAGCCTCATCCTTCCACATGGTCATCGCAAAATTAGAATGTTATTATAAACAAGGACCTTCTTGCAACTACCCATTGAATGGTCATATATTACAAGAAGTTATTCTCCTTTCTTTGAATGCACTGAGATTATAAGAAGCTGAAACGACCTGGTATCAACAAGACGGAGCGCGTTCGCACAATTCTGACTTGGCGTCTGATTTCTTAACCCAACATTTTAATGACAGATGGATTACCAACAACGGTCCACATAGATGGCCACTGCGTTTTCCAGACCTATATCCACTCGACGCAAGTATCCAGGGCTATATTAATAATCAAGTCTACTCAGAACCCGCCACCACAAAAGAAAACATGTTAGACAGAGTTGTAGATGCATTAAATAGTTTTAAGTCCAGAACAATTAGGTCGGACTTCCGGCAGCAACATAATGAAACGAGTAACAAAATGTCTTGAAGTTGGTGGAGGCAGTTTTGAGCACCTGTTGTAGTTTTAAAATTTGTGTTTGTTCTTTAATTTTTTCTCATTCATATTTATGCATAGCTAGATATATAAATAGTTATCTATAATTTTTTTAATACCAGATTCTTTCCAAAACGGCTAGATTTGGTTGTAGGAAATGCTAATACAAATCAAAAGAGATACAAAATGCCAAATAGCGTAGTTAATAGAACACAGGGTGTTCCATTTGAAAAACGTAAGTTTTGATCAGTTGAATTTTGTCAAGTTTCCAAGTCAATTTCTATCATCCTGTATATTGTAACGAAAAACTGTAATAGCGTGGTGAAGGTACACATATTGGTGTGTTGTGCGCAAAAGATAAATCTTATTAGCTTATTTTTTCTTCGAGGTATCAGGTATAAAGTGCAACTATGATTTTGCAAAAATTTTCGAAAAAAATATATTTTGAAAATGGTTCATTCTAGACACATAGCATGCTAGTGAAAGTCTACCTTAAATTACGAGTAGAATTCAAAAATCTATTCAAAGGTAGCATACTGTATTTAAAATAACGAAGTTTTTATTTCAACAACACACCACGAGGGCTTACAGCCTAAATACTATTGTACCGTGGGTGTCGACAAGGAGGAAGGAGGCAACTTGTTAATTCTGGACTTGAAGGTTTGGAGGTTCGGAGGAGAAGGAAAAACATGCGCCGGCAAGGAATTCCACAACTTGGAAGTCCTCGGCAGAAAAGAGCGGGCATAACAAGATGTTCTATGTCTGGTGACCTGGACAGTAAAAGGGTGCATTCGCTCTGTTCCCCTGGTAGATCTGTTGGGGCAGCAGGTGGAGGAATTATGGAAGAAAGCTCCTCTGAGCAATGCCCGTGCAGATATATATATATATATATATATATATATATATATATATATATATATATATATATATATATATATATATATAAGAGAAAGAGAGGTCACCAATGACACGTCGGTGGGAAAGGGATGGCAGCCTTTGGGTGAGGATAGGGTCACCGATGAGACGTATAGCTCTCTTCTGAATGGAGTATAGGATAGCGAGTGTAGAAGCGGCAGCGGCACCCCAGATGTGGGAGCAGAATTCGAGGTTTGGTCTAATTTGTGAAGTATATAAGGTTTAGAGATTAGCTGGTAAAAAGTATTTGCGCGCCCGGAAGAGGAAACCTAATTTCTTATCAGCCGCTTCTGCAATTGATGTGACATGTTGGTGCAAATTGAGATTTCGATCCACAGAAATGCCAACAAGTGAAAAGGACTCATTACTTTGATTAACTTGTTTGTTTATTAAGATAAGTCTAAGGCTGGTGTATCTCTTATGAGAAAGAAAGCAAGACTGTGATTTGGTGGGGTTGAATTGTACAAGATTTCTACTTCCCCAGTCTAATATTTTTTGGAGATCCACGGAGACAGAACCCTCCATGAGTCTGCGATCCTCATTTAAGTGGGCTAAAGAGACAGGCTTAGAATATTGTATATTTGAGTGGAGGGTGCTGTCGTCCGCGTAACTGTGAACTGGGTTGGATGTGCTAGAGAGGAGGTCATTGATGTGGAGAAGAAACAAAGTAGGGGCTAAAGCTGAACCTTGAGGAACTCCTGCATTAATTGGGTACAGTTTAGAGGAATGGCCATCCACGACAACAGAAATGCTCCGTTTGGAGAGGTAATTTGCTGTCCACGTACAGAGTTTTGGTGGCAGGCCATAGGCCGGTAGTTTATTAAGCAGCGCTGCGTGCCAGACTTGGTCGAATGCTTTGGATATGTCTAGAGCGACAATCTGGGATTCACCGTGTAGTTCCATAGACTTATTCGAAGAATGGGTGACAAAGGAAAGGAGGTAGGCAGTTGATCTACGCTGACGGAATCCATACTGCCTGTCGTGGATTAGACTATGTTTTTCAAGAAATTCTAGTTAATCGATGTTTATATACTTCTCCATCACTTTAGAAACGACTGAAAGGAGAGAAATATGCCTGTAGTTGCTAGGAAGCGCTTTGGATCCTTTCTTGGGGACGGGTTGTACTTTAGCAGTTTTCCAGTTACTAGGGAATATGCCTCTATTGTAAGATGTCTATAACATACAAGTCAGGACAGGAGCAAGTTCTGGTGCGCATATTTGAGAACAATTGCTGGGATCTCGTCAAGGCCAGAGGCTTTCCTGGTGTTAAGAGAAGATAGCATCTTTCGTACCTTTTTAGTTTTGAAAGTGATATCCGTCATTGTATGCGCGACATTAGGGACTGTTGGTGGTTGAATATTTGGAGGTGGGTGGAGAGTAGAATTGCCGGCGAACAACGAGGCAAGTGCAACGTGAGCAAAAATAATTTAGTTTAATTTGGCTTGGCCGAAAACCTATGAATCAAAATTTTCTGAATTAAAATCGGTTCGGTTACTGAGAAACTCCTAACAGAAACTCTTGGCGTCTCACCCTGTATAGCTATAATATCATACCTTAAAATTTAAGTTTCTAAATTAATAGAGAACTAAGCTTTCGAATATTGTAGTCCAATATCCGTTGTGTTGTATGTTTCTGAGAAATCGCGCCTGCTTCACTTTTCACTGGAGCCACCCTGTGCAAAAAATTACATGAGAAATAACGATTTGCTTCGCATCGTCCCAGATACGCGCGTTAAATTATAGCAATAATGCTTGCTATCTAGATACCTGAGGCTGACAGATAATATGTGACGAACGTGCAGGACACATTAACGCTTCGAGGTGTCATTAATGATAATAATAATCACATATAACATATATGTCTTGTTTTTCTATGTCTGTTATAACATCAACCATGTGGGTGTCCTCCCTAATGATTTGGTTCTGCCATATTTGCAGGAGTTTTTTTTCCGGTTTGGTTTACATTCTCTCACGATCTAAATTATAACCAACGGCAACTTTATAAGAATCACTAACTAGATGTCCTGATACTACATAGACCTGCTCTATTGTATTGCTACGTTCTGCGGAGTTCTCTATTTGTTGACTAACAAAACACAGCTTTTCAAACTACTAATTTATTATGCTCTTTTCTCTTAATACCAGGAAAGCCTCTTGCCTTGACGAGATCCCAGCAATTGTTCTCCAAAAATGCGCACCAGAACTTGCTCCTGTCCCGACTCGTCTGTTTCAGACATCTTACAATAGAGGCATATTCCCTAGTAACTGGAAAACTGCTCGAGTACAACCCGTCCCCAAGAAAGGATCCAAAGCGCTTCCTAGCAACTACAGGCCTATTTCTCTCATTTCAGTCGTCTCTAAAGTGATGGAAAAATATATAAACACCGAATTACTAAAATTTCTTGAAAAACACAGTCTAATCCACGACAGACAGTATGGATTCCGTCAGCGCAGATCAACTGCCGACCTCCTTTCCTTTGTCACCCATTCTTGGAACAAGTCTATGGAACTACACGGTGAATCCCAGATTGTCGCTCTAGACATATCCAAAGCTTTCGACCAGGTCTGGAACGCAGCGCTGCTTAATAAACTTCCGGCCTATGACCTACCACCAAACCTCTGTACCTGGACAGCAAATTTCCTCTCCAACCGGAGCATTTCTGTTGTCGTGGATGGCCATTCCTCTAAACTGTATCCAATTAATGCAGGAGTCCCTCAAAGTTCAGCTTCAGCCCCTCTTTGTTTTTTCTCCACATCAATGACCTCCTCTCTAGCACATCCAACCTAGTTCACAGTTACGCGGACGACAGCACTCTTCACTCAAATATACAATATTCTAAGCCTGTCTCCTTAGCCCAATTAGATGAGGATCGCAGACTCATGGAGGGTTCTGTCTCTGTGGATCTCCAAAAAATATTAAACTGGGGAAGTAGAAATCTTGTACAATTCAACTTCATCTCAGTCTTGCTTTCTATCTCATAAGAGATACACCAGCCCGTCACATTGAACAACCAAGTTATTCAAAGTAATGAGTCCTTTGCACTTGCTGGCATTTCTGTGGATCGAAATCTCAATTGGCACCAACATGTCACATCAATTGCAGAAGCGGCTGCTAAGAAATTCGGTTTCCTCTTCCGGGCTCGCATATACTTTTCACCAGCTAATACCTTATATACTTCACAAATAAGGCTAAACCTCGAATACTGCTCCCACATCTGGGGTGCCGCTGCTGCTTCTACACTCGCTATCCTGGACTCCATACGTCTCAACGGTGACCCTACCCTCACCCAAAGGCTGCCATCCGTTGCCCACCGACGTGCCGTTGGGACCTCTCTCTTTTATAGATATCTGAACGGGCACTGCTGATAGGAGATTTCTTCCAAAGTTTCTTCACCTGCTGCCCCCAACAGATCTACCAGGGGAACAGAGAGAATGCACCCTTTTACTGTCCAGGTTACCAGACATAGAACATCTTGTTATGCCCGCTCTCTTGTCCTGAGGACTTCCAAGTTGTGGAATTCCTTGCCGGCACATGTTTTTCCTTCTCCTCCGAACCTCCAAACCTTCAAGTCCCGAATTAACAAGTTTCCTCTTTCCTCCTTGTCGACACCTTGTACGATAGTATTTAGGCTGTGAGCCCTCGTGGTGTGTAGTTGAAATAAAAAAATAAAAAAATAAAAAAGAACTATAAACACACCAAATATTATATTTCTCTATTACCAAATGTCTATACTTCGCATAGAAACAGACTTACTGACTGACTGCTTTACCTGCCGCTTGCTTATTTAGACAGTCTATCACAGTTCTAGATCTTTCCATCTTTCATTTCTTGTTGCCTCTCGAAGATAATTCTAAAGTGTTCTCTGCTGCTAGCACACTACAAGCTGCCTGAATTTGATAATGCTGTATGAACTGGACTCTCAATAGATAATATAATATTTAGTGAGCGACAAATTTGGGCACAAGCCTACCTTTAATATTTATTTATTTATTTGATTTGTTCCGGTTAGTAAGGCAGTTCGAAGGGGCCTCGCATGCAGACTCTGCAGCGAGGGGGAGGAATCAGCCCAGCACATCTTGTGTGAGTGTATAGCTCTGGACCGGAAAAGACAACTGATCTACGGTCAGTTTAGACCGGAGACAGAGCAATATAAAACTTCACCCCACCAATCTCTGTGCAGACTAGTTCAAGGCACAGTGATCTTGGAATAGTTGGAGTAAGACTAAGGGCATGCACAATCAACCAAAGGTTGCAGTGCTATCGGGGCGGCAAGGCCGCGGACGAGCCCAGAGGAAAAAAAGCTAAGTACTTCATTTATCTATATCATTTTTTTAAGCATAAATAAGATAACCACAATTTATCAAGAAACATATAATCAATTGCTTTATATAACTTTATTCGTCCTGATAAATTTACCACTGTTAGCATTATATAGTTTTAGCAAATTTTCAACAAACCAATTTAATCCGTATTTCTGTTTTTTATTTGTACATCTTATACCATACCAATTTGAGTGCAAAAGCCCATGCCTTCTGTTTAATTTGCATTAAAGCTCATGCCTTTGTCTGAGCAGCCAAGTTAAATTTGATGATTCTTTATATAAATTTTGTTCCTTCATTAGATTAAAATCAATGAGTAAAATTAACTTAGTTATAAAACTTCTCAAAATAATATTTAGAACGCGGACAGAAAACAATGATTTTTGTGACTTTCAATGCCACCTACATAATTTTTTCAACATATTACTGTTTACCACTTACCAAAATTATATTTTACAGTTATATTAACAAAATAATCTAAAAAATCCATTTAAGGAAATACTAGATTGGGTAGCTAAATACGTGCACATGCATTATTATCCAGAATGACTTGTTTCTATATTCGTAAGCACTGATTTGCTTATTTACTTGTAAATTATATGCTTCAAGCTAACACAATGCTGTCATTACCGGTGAATAATGAATACTGTATATAGAGAGTGTCTTGAAATATCTACCATTCACAAGAACTAGCAGTTGTTTACATTTGGTCAAAAATTAAACTTAATTTTATATTGTGTTACGATCGCGTTTTTAAGCTGTTTTATATTTTAGCGAATTTTTCGTAAACCGAAAAATTTACTAATGACGAGATCTGTATATATATATATATATATATATATATATATATATATATATATATATATATATATATATATATATATATATATATATATATATAATTTTTTTTAAGAAACGCTGAAACACGTCAATTTTAATATTAAGGGGGACATGTTTTGACATAAAACTCAACTTTGTCACATCAACCCCTTAAGTGTGGTGACAACAACCCTTATATTTTAAATAGGGAACATGGGTCGAGTGTTTTTAAAAATTATTCACAGTTGAAGATGCAAAAACGCATTTCACTCATTCCGATAAGAAATGTGCTGATAGTCAATGTTTTGTTGGTTTGTAAACAAAAAATTGACTATCAGAACATTTCTTATCGGAATGAGAGAAATGCGGTTTACTATTTCAGTTTATCGGTCGGTTTGATACTTGCTGGTACTACCAAAAATTAATTTCACAATGGTGTATTCTGTAGAAGAAAGAGTTGAAATAATTACTCTTTTTTTTTTCAAACACGATGACTGTGCCAACCGTACCGCAAATTTGTTTAAAGAACGACATCCGAACAGACATGTTAACAGAAAATACATTTTGGAGTTGCAAAGTTTCGACAAAGTGGTTCAGTACCCAACAAAAAACGGGATCCTGAACGTGAATTTCCGGTTAGAAATGAGACTACTGAGATTAGGACAAATTGCTGCAGGCCCAACTTTGAGCACGAGAAAATTGGCCACTGCTTCAAACATCAAAAGAAGAACTATTCAGCGAATATTGAAGCAACATAAATTTCACCCGTATAAAATTCATCTTGTACAACAACTGAATGAAGATGATTTTGATCGGCGGCTGGAGTTTTGTGAAGTTATGACTGCACGAATAGCTGATAACGGCAACTTTCTGTTCAATATCTGTTTTTCAGACGAGTGTACGATTTTATTAAACTCTACAGCCAATCGTCATAACTGTCGTTATTGGGTAGATAATAATTCAAAAAATTTTCACGAAGTACACACTCAAACTCCACAGAAATTGAATTTCTGGACTGGGATTTTTGGAGACCGTTTAATCGGACCAATTTTTCTTAATGGAAATTTGAGTAGCGAAACGTATTTGGAGTTACTAGAAGATATCGTTTACCCTCTACTAATTGACATTGTTAAAAATGATGATCGCTATCGAGAAAATCTATTAGTGTTTCAACAAGATGGAGCTCCTCCGCATTTTTCACGTGTTAGGGAGTTTTTGAACAGAGAGTTTCCAGAGCAATGGATTGGGCTATTGAGTGGCCCCCTAGATCACTGGATTTAACTGCTTTAGACTTCTTGCTATGGGGCCATTTAAAGAGTAGAATTTTCGCAACAGAACCGCAGTCTCTGGAAGAATTACGACGACGCATTGTTGAAGAATGCCGTCTAATAACTCCACAAATGCTTCAGAATGTCAGAGCTCGTTTTGAACAAAATTTGTACTTTTGTATGGAAGCTGGTGGTCAACAATTTAAACACTTACTTAACTGAATAAACATTTTTGAACGTTTGGTTTTGTTTTTTAGTTTTTTTTAACGAAAAATTGACTTATTAGTGCATTTCTTATCACAATGAATGAAATGCGTTTTTGCATCTTCAACTGTGAATAATTTTTAAACGAGTTGATAAAACTTCCAAAAAAATTAGTGTGCTGAATTCAGAAAAGAAAGAGCTTTCAAATGATGTAAGACTCGACCCATGTTCCCTATTTAAAACATAAGGATTGTTATCACAACCCTTAAGGGGTTGATGTGACAAAGTAGAGTTTTATGCCAAAACATGTCCCCCTCAATATTAAAATTGACGTGTTTCAGCGTTTCTTAAAACAAAATTCACTGGACGCAAATCGGTCTGTTTTTTTCGTTTTCAATGCGCCACCCTATATATATATATATATATATATATATATATATATATATATATATATATATATATATATATATATATATATATATATATATATACATATATATATATATATATATATATATATATATATATATATATATATATATATATATATATATATATATATATATATAGTTAGTACCGATAACTCAGAAAATAATGGGCCGATTTTGGTAAAAATTGATACGTACCTTTCTCTTGTAAGTGGCTTGGACACGTTTGTTATCCAAGAAAATCGGGCCAGTTTTTCCGAGAAATTTTTTAGTTTTCTTTCGGAAAAAATTTTTATCTCCGAAAATAACAGAGCTATGACAACCAAATCTCGCCCGTCTTTCTACTATCAAGCTTGCCCTACATACCAAAATTCAGATATATAAGTTAAAATTAATAGAAACGTTATAGGCATTTAAAGAAAAATAATTTGGGTGCCACTAGTGATCAGAGGAAAGCACAAGAACAAAATATTTTATGTGATTAACAAAACCAATTGAATATTACATACAACGGTTAAGTTTTCTTGACGCAAAAAGGTCAAGAAATAGCAGAAAAAGTATGTTTAAAATTTTAAAATTCTCCTTCTTAAAACGTCAAGTCGCGATTTGAGATGTCAAACTTTGCAATTTTCAGACAACTAATCTGAAACAAATACTGAATACGTAAAAGAAATATCATAATAAGCCTGTTTTACAAAACATTCAGTTTCAGCTTCAAACATCATTGTCTTTCATTTTACTAAAATAATTTCGGAAAATCCATTTCAAATAGACCCTCTTTCTGATGCTTTGGCGGTAGTTTCAGCTATAGAGTTTATGGTTTAATAATCTATATTTTAGCAAACTTTCGTAGAAAAAAATAAACCATATGTGTATATTCTTTCAGTGGCGTTTATATACTATGAAAATTGATCAAGTTAAGATTGGAACCTGTGATGAGCACTGATAAGTACACTTGGAAAGCTCAAATCACTACAACATATTTTAAAAAATCCCGACGATCGTTTCACTAACCAAGTTAGCGTTTTTTTAATGTGTTGAGATGATTGGGTTGTGCAAGTGTACTTATGAAAATTGATATTTATTATAGTAGGTTTAATGTTTATTAAAGAAGCAAGACCGCACTTAAACTGGCTACAAACAACCAAGTAAGTGTCTTTGATGTGGACACCAGGGCATCAAGACATTGAAGGTAATGAGGAAGCAGACAGCCTTGCAAAAAGTGCACCAACAACACCAGTCGATGGTCCAGAGCCTTATTGTGGACTAACAAAAAACCATGTAAGAAAATGTACTTGGAGTCTACAATCAACAAGACCACTTTTCCAAACAAAAAAAAAAAAAAACCACTAACAAGTCTTAATGGCCTGCATATTCAGCTTTCCGGCCCCATATATTATAACACTCCATTGATATGACTTGAGGAAGCTCTTCCTCAAGTCCAAATTAAAATGCTTATTATAGTCTGTTCATCCAACCCAGAGACAAAATAGAAGCTCTTGAAATGTGGACATGGAGACAGATAAGATATATCGATAAAAAGTGGCTTTTTTATATTTCAACAACACACCACGAGGGCTTACAGCCTAAATACTATCGTACCGTGGGTGACGACAAGGAGGAAAAAGGCAACTTGTTAATTCTGGACTTGAAGGTTTGGATGTTCGGAGGAGAAGAAAAAACTTGTGCCGGCAAGGAATTCCACAACTTGGAAGTCCTCGGGACAAAAGAACGGGCATAACAAGATGTTCTATGTCCGGTGACCTGGACAGTAAAAGGGTGCATTCGCTCTGTTCCCCTGGTAGATCTGTTGTGGGCAGCATGTGGAGGAACTATGGAAGAAAGCTCCTCTCAGCACTGTCCGTGCAGATATCTATAAAAGAGAGAGAAAGAGGTCACCAACGGCACGTCGGTGGGCAAGGGATGGAAGCCTTTGGGTGAGGGTAGGGTCACCAATGAGACGTGACTGAATGGAGTCCAGGATAGCGAGTGTAGAATCGGCAGCGGCACCCCAGATGTGGGAGCAGTAATAGAGGTTTGGCCTTATTTGTGAAGTATATAAGGTATCGAGATTAGCCGGTGAAAAGTATTTACGAGCCCGGAAGAGGAAACCTAATTTCTTAGCAGCCGCTTCTGCAATTGATGTAACATGTTGATGCCAATTGAGATTTCGATCCACAGAAATGCCAACAAGTGAAAAGGACTCATTACTTTGAATAACTTGGTTGCTCATTGTGATGGTTCTAGGGCTGGTGTATCTTTTATGAGAAAGAAAGTAAGACTGAGATTTGGTGGGGTTGAATTGTACAAGGCTTCTACTTCCCCAGTCTAATATTTTTTGGAGATCCACGGAGACAGAACCCTCCACGTGTCTGCGATGCTCATCTAGTTGGGCCAAAGATACAGGCTTAGAATATTGTATATTTGAGTGGAGGGTGCTGTCGTCCGCGTAACTGTAAACTGGGTTGGATGTGCTAGAGAGGAGGTCATTGATGTGGAGAAGAAACAAAGTAGGGGCTAAAGCTGAACCTTGAGGAACTCCAGCATTAATTGGATATAGTTTAGATGAATGGCCATCCACAACAGAAATGCTCCGGTTGGAGAGAAAGTTTGCTGTCCAGGTACATAGTTTTGGTGGTAGGCCATAGGCTGGTAGTTTATAAAGCAGCGCTACGTGCCACACCTGGCCGAAGGCTTTAGATATGTCTAGAGCGACAATCTGGGATTCACCGTGTAGTTCTATAGACTTGTTCCAAGAATGGATGACAAAGGAAAGGAGGTCGGCAGTTGATCTGCGCTGACGGAATCCATACTGCCTGTCGTGGATTAGACTGTGTTTTTCAAGAAATTTTAGTAATTCGGTGTTTATATAATTTTCCATCACTTTAGAGATGACTGAAACGAGAGAAATAGGCCTATAGTTGCTAGGAAGTGCTTTGGATCCTTTCTTGGGGACGGGTTGTACTCGAGCAGTTTTCCAGTTACTAGGGAATATGCCTCTATTGTAAGATGTCTGAAACAGACGAGTCAGGACAGTAGCAAGTTCTGGTGCGCATTTTTTGAGAACAATTGCTGGGATCTCGTCAAGGCCAGAGGCTTTCCTGGTATTAAGAGAAGAGAGCATCTTTCGTACCTTTTTAGTTTTGAAGCGCGACATTGGGGACTGTTGGTGGTTGAACATTTGGAGGTGGGTTGAGAGTAGAATTGCCGGCTAACAACGAGGCAAGAAGTTCAGCCTTGCCGAGGGCGGTAGAAACAATTTCATCCCCTGAGACAAGAGGTGGGAACGTGCTCTTACAGAAATTATTCCCAATAGATTTAGCAAGAGTCCAGAAGGGTTTGCTGCCCTTAGAGCTTAAGAGGACTTTGTTTTTGATGTGGTAATTAAACGAGTTTTTTGCCTCAGAAAGAATGCGGACATAGAGGTTTCTTGCGTCGTTAAATGCTTGACTGTTTTCTTGACTGGGCTTGTGTTTTTTGTGAGCTTTGACCTTTTCAAGTCTAGGCTTCTCACAGGATTTAGAGAACCAGGGCTTTTGAGTGGCTGAAGAGGTTTTGTGTACGTGGAATAAATAATTCCATACCAGCTTGGATAATTTCGGTGACGTTTTGTGAGATATCAGAGGGGTCAGGATGAGAGAAGAGAAGCAGACAGACGCTAAAAGAGGTAACAGCAGAAAGGTGCTCGCTGAAAGAAATTACAATGAGGAAGACAAACTTAGTTGGACATATCCTGAAACGCCATAACTTTCCGACAGCATCATTCCAAAAACACACTAAAAAAATTTGGAGGTAGACCAATAGGAAAACCCCTGGCAAACCTTCCCCGATTAATGAAATGCGGAAGCTAAAATTAAGGAACTGCTGTAGACAGAGTGATGGTTGCGACGACAAAGCGAGAAAGCGTTTAGACTGTGATGATCATGAATTATTTTGACATTATAGACATACACTTATTTTACAGATGACACTTTGTTTTCTGCAACTTGAAGCAGGCATTACAACGATCCAGACACTATTATTTTTGTAACTTCTTAAACAAAGAAGACCAGATAAGGTGTGTGTGGTAAAGTAAATCAGTGCAATAACAACATCTACAACAGTAACAACAATAAAAAGAACTTGATGGCAAGCAGTTTCATCCAGCGAAGTCACTGGGTCATACCTTCTTCTTTCCTTTGTTCAGGACTTCAGGTTCAAAGTACAGCTTTAACCTCTGCTGCACGCACACCGGCATAAAGAAGAAACGAGAGAGACGGTACACTTCAGAGTCTTTTCTCCGTCGTCGTCGTCGCCATATCTTCCTTGCGAAGATCTGTTTGCGTTTTCTTTGTGCCAGGGACGTAATTCCACAGAATAAGAAACTATTCTTTACTATGCTGTGATAATGGTAACAGGACTCTTTTGAATCTTGGTTGAAATTAACTATCTTCATTAAAACACTTTGGCTATTAGATATTATTGCAATTTGGTTATAGTCTATAGTCTCTAGATATTTATTTACGGCTTATATCAGCTCAATTAGCTCAAGCTGATAGATCATTTTTCTAGTCACACAGAGCACATCCGGTACCAGATTCCGAATTGTAGTCCTTAGTTGTCTTTTTTTATTTATTTCAACAACATTCGTGGTGTTGGGATCTCGTCAGGGCCAGGGGCTTTCCTGTTTTTTTTTAATATTTCAACAACACACCACGAGGGCTCACAGCCTAAATACTATCGTACCGTGGCTGTCGACAGAGAGGAAAGAGGCAACTTGTTAATTCTGGACTTAAAGGAAAAACATGTGCCGGCAAGGAATTCTACAACTTGGAAGTCCTCGGGACAAAACAGGGGGCATAACAAGATATTCTATGTCTGGTAATCTGGACACTAAAAGGGTGCATTAGCCTTGTTCCCCTGGTAGATCTGTTGGGGGCAGTAGGTGGAGAAACTATGGAAGAAAGCTCCTCTAAGCAGGGCCCGTGCAGATATCTAAAAAAGAGAGGGATCACCAACGGCACGTCGGTGGGCAAGGGATGACAGCCTTTTGGTAAGGGTAAGCTCACCGATGAGACGTATAGCTCTCTTCTGAATGGAGTCCAGGATAGCGAGTGTAGAAGCGGCAGTGGCACCCCAGATGTGGGAGCAGTATTCGAGGTTTGGCCTTATTTGTGAAGTATATAAGGTATAGAGATTAGCTGGTGAAAAGTATTTGCGAGCCCGGAAGAGGAAACCCAATTTCTTAGCAGCCGCTTCTGCAATTGATGTGACTTGTTGGTGCCAACTGAGATTTCGATCCACAGAAATGCCAACAAGTGAAAAGGACTCATTAATTTGAATAACTTAGTTATTCATTGTGATGGGTCTAGGGCTGGTGTATCTCTTATGAGATACAAAGCAAGACTGAGATTTGGTGGAGTTGACTTGTACAAGATTTCTACTTCCCCAGTCTAATATTTTTTGGAGATCCACAGAGACAGAACCCTCCATGAGTCTGCAATCCTCATCTAATTGGGCGAAAGAGACAGGTTTAGAATATTGTATATTTGAGTGGAGGGTTCTGTCGTCCGCTTAACTGTGAACTGAGTTGGATGTGCTAGACAGGAGGTCATTGATGTGGAGAAGAAACAAAGTAGGGGCTAAAGCTGAACCTTGAGGGACTCCTGCATTAACGGGATACAGTTTAGAGGAATGGCCTACCACGACAACAGAAATGCTCCGGTTGGAGAGGAAATTTGCTGTCCAGGTACAGAGTTTTGGTGGCAGGCCATAGGCCGGAAGTTTATTAAGCAGCGCTGCGTGCCAGACCTGGTCGAATGCTTTGGATATGTCTAGAGCGACAATCTGGCATTCACCGTGTAGTTCCATACACTTGATCCAAGAATGGGTGACAAAGGAAAGGAGGTCGGCAGTTGATCTGCACTGACGGAATCCATACTGCCTGTCGTGGATTAGACTGTGTTTTTCAAGAAATTTTAGTAATTCGGTGTTTATATACTTTTCCATCACTTTAGAGACGACTGAAAGGAAAGAAATAGGCCTGTAGTTGCTATGAAGCGCTTTGGATCCTTTCTTGTGGACGGGTTGTACACGAGCAGTTTTCCAGTTACTAGGGAATATACCTCTAATGTAAGATGTCTGAAACAGACGAGTCAGGACAGGAGCAAGTTGTGGTGCGCATTTTTTGAGAACAATTGCTGGGATCTCGTCAAGGCCAGAGGCTTTCCTGGTATTAAGAGAAGAGAGCATCTTTCGTACCTTTTTAGTTTTTAAAATGATATCAGTCATTTTATGCGCGACATTGGGGACTGTTGATGGTTGAACATTTGGAGGTGGATTGAGATTAGAATTGCCCGCGAACAACGAGGCAAAAAGTTCAGCCTTGACCAGGGCGGTAGAAAAAATTTCATCCCCTGAAACAAGATGTGGGAACGTGTTCTTGCAGAAATTACTCCCAATAGATTTAGCAAGAGTCCAGAGGGGTTTGCTGCCATTGGAGCTTGACAGGACTTTGTTTTTGATGTGGTTATTAAACAAGTTTTTGACCTCAGAAAGAATGTGGACATAGCGGTTTCTTGCGTCGTTAAATGCTTGACGGTTTCCTTGACTGATATTGTGTAGAAGCGTTTTCTGAGCTTTGACCTTTTCAAGTCTGGCCTTGTCACAGGATTTAGAGAACCAGGGCTTTTGAGTGTCTGAAGAGGTTTTCTGTGTACGTGGAATAAATAATTCCATGTCAGCTTGGATGATTCGGTGACGTTTTGTGAGATATCAGAGGGGTCAGGATGAGAGAATCAGACAGACGCCCATGGAAATGAGGAAAAGTATTCCCTCATTTCGTCACAGTTCGCGGAGTTGCAGTGCCAAACGATACGTGGGTGTGATAACTGTGTGACCTTGGGTTGCATTGCGCAGGAAGCAGTGATCATGCCGTGGTATGAGCGACCCAAGGGGGCGGTGACTGATATCTTATAGCATTCAGGTTTTGTAGTAAAAAAATCCAAGGGATTTGAGCTGTGTGTTTGGATGCGACGAAAGTAAGTAGGTTGCTGAACCATAATAGCTAAAGAATTGCTGACTGCGAAGGCCTCCGCTGCTCTCCCTTGTGGATCGGTTTTTGAAGATCCTAGCCATTCCTTATTATGGACATTGAAGTCACCAAGAATAGTGACCTCGGAGGAAGGATATTCAGAAATCAGATGGTCGGTTTTTTTAGAAAGGTATTCGAAGAGCTGGACAAAGTTGTTGTCAGAAGGTGACCGGTAAATGCAACAGGTGATTATAGTTGCAGCCCTGAGAGAGAGAGAGAGAGTTTCATCAAAAGTATGTCTTTTCTTCCAGCTTCCAAATTGGGGAGCCTGGTGCAGGGTAGATTGCTTCGGACGTATGCGCACACACATACATGCAATCTAAAGGAAGTAAGGAGCTCATACCCCGGGAAATTAAAGTGATTAGTGGCTTTTTAGGCACTGATTTGGGTTTCGGTGAGGAAGAGGAGTTGGGGCCTATTAGCCTAGAGAAAATGGTGGACGGGGTTCAGGTTAGAATTTAGGCCACATATATTCGAGAAGGATATGGTAAATCTTGTTGCTGGCGCCCTCTGTACACCCCTCTCCCGGAGATCCGAATGGACGGGTATTTTATCTCCGAAATCTTTTGTACAAGGAGGAGCCATCATCATTTTTGTTTATAAGGGAAACCGACTGATACACCAGAACCGGAAACGTCCGTTGGGATGTAAGGGGTGGTACCTCCTGGGACGTGAAGAAAATCCTTTACTATCACACTTATTTGACTGGACTAATATAGATTCCGTGGTTGGTGGGCTCATGTTCTGTTAGGTCCTCTCGGAAGACGGCAATTCTGAGTTCAGTCGGGTACGCTGAGTAGTCTGGTAAGATTTCAACTGTTGTATTCACCAATACAGAACTGAGATAAAGCACGGAAGCAGGCCAATAACTCTAAAACGAAAACGATTATGTTGATGAAACTTTGCAAGCCAGTATAATGGCGCATAATGCATCTGAAGAGTTAATTTTTGTTGCAAATATACTTCTCAAACCCTAAACTTTATTTATTTAAACGGATTATAAGACCTTATTCTTTATTAATTGAAGCGCCAAATTGATAAACCCATAGTATCTGAGTTTGGACAGCAACGCAATATCGATGAAACCATCGATAGAACAAGAGGAAATCTCTAAACTGTCTTCTAGGATCGTGAGAAAAGAGACTCGCATTTATTATATTGTCGAGTCCATATCTGTGTCCACCTCCTCCGCAGTTTATGGAACTGTTATGATTCCGAGAGCGGCATAAAAACGGCCACGTTGTTGCATAACCGATGATCTATGGTCTACATCAGCGGGACGACGTTACTAGACCAGTTACGGTTATTAAATTTGAAAATTCGTGACTTTCGCCATACTCAGCGTATTTTAATTATACATGGGGTCCCACTGGTTCGTCTTTCTTCTCAGAGCAACAATACCAAATGGTCTTTGTTTCCGCAGAGAAAGAACTCCTCCGGTGGTTAATAATAACAAACTTGTGATTAGAATTAATGCGATTAGGATGCCTAGATTATACAGTCTGTACGGAAACCTCTTTATCACTAAATTTAAATTGAAAAAACTCTGGACGCAGCAAGTGCGTTATGGTAGTGAATTTTTATTAAATGCTTCAAATTTGAATAACAAATTTTTCTATAAACTTAGAAAATTTAATTTTGGTATGTAGTAAGGTCTTTCTTAGGACAAGATATCCACCAAATTTCATTAAAATAACTTTGTAAATTTTGGAGAAAAAAAATTTTTTGAAAGAAAATATAAAATTTTAATAACTCAATTTTTGATAAATTGAGAAAGTTAAATTTTGTTACTTAGTGGTTGCGGTGCTATCGGGGCGGCAAGGCCGCGGACGAGCCCTGAGGGAACAAAAAAAAAAAAAAAAAAAAAAAGGTCTATCCCAAGGCAATACATGTAAATTTCATTAAAACAGCTTTGTTATTTTCGGAGAAAAAAATTTTTTTTTTGAAATAAAACTCAAAATTTTCCCGGAAAACCCCGTCTGATTTTCCTGGCTAACGAACTCATCCAAGCCCTTATTAAAAGAAAGGCACTTGCCGAGTTTCATTGAAATCGGTTAATTATTTTTCGAGTTATCAGACGGATATATATATATATATATATATATATATATATATATATATATATATATATATATATATATATATATATATATATAAACATATAAAAATTGAAACTGACCTCGGATATGGGTTCTAGGGGTCCTAGTTCGCGCTCATTTGAAAAATTTTTTGCAAATTCTCACCGTCGATACCTCTCTATTAGTGATTTTTTTAAAAATAAAAATTCACTAAAATCAAATAACAGAGATAGCTTGCTCTACTCGCAATTGTCTTTAGAAAATCAAATTAAAGATCTCAATTTACCAAGAAAAACTTCAACTACCATAATTAGAATGAGATTTAACCACGGTAGATATAAATCTCATCTGCATCGAACTGGCATGGAGGATCTTACTGCAACTGCGATGGAACCTCTATCTGCGACTTGGACCGTCTAGTATTTTCACGTTACCGATTCAACACGCTACGAATTGACTTATGCATTTATTAATAATAACAATGTTTACAGTGAGCGACATCTGCTGGTCAAACGTAAAAATATAAAACCATTGAGCACCAAGAATTGAAATGTTAGTCAATAAAAGTGAGAATGAGAACTACAAAGTCATTGAATAATACGAGATTTTGAAGCTGCGATCAATAGAAATATAAATAACCAACAGCAACCACAAACTTATGATTTAAACATGTTTCAAATTTGAATAGCTCAATTTTCTGTAACCTTAGAAAGCTGAATTTTGGCACATAGTTAGGTATTTCCCAAAGCAATATGTAGACCAAATTTTATCGAAATTTTCGGAAAAAAAAATTTTTTTTGAAAGAAAACTCAAAATTTTCCCGGAAAACCCCGTCCGATTTTCCTGGCCAACGAACTCATCCAAGCCATTAATAAAAGAAAGGCACTTGCCGAGTTTCATCTAAATCGGTTAATTATTTTTTGAGTTATCAGACGGATACACACATATATATATATATATATATATATATATATATATATATATATATATATATATATATATATATATATATATATATATATATATATATATATATATATATATATATATATATATATATATATATATATATATATATATATATATATATATATATATATCTTTAGGAATATTGCACTGAGTAGCGTGCTGATGATGAACCGGGACGGTTCGAAACTGCAGTCCACGCAAACCAATAAGAAATCACAAACGTACAGCAAACAAATAAAGTGTATATATATATATATATATATATATATATATATATATATATATATATATATATATATATATATATATATATATAAGCATATAAAAATTCAAACTGACCCCGGATATGGGTTCTAGGGGTCCTAATTCGCGCTCATTTGAAAGAATTTTTGCAAAGTCTCACCATCGATACCTCTCTATTAGTGAATTTTTTTAATAAAAATTCACTAAAATTAAAAAACAAATTATCAACACTTTTAATTTTCTAAAATTAAATTAATTATCAAAATCCTACAAATTCTTAGTGGAATGATTTACTAAAGTTATATAGATTTTTTACCATAGTTTTTATCCTATTTCTACACATTTGCGCACGGGTATATCATTTTCTTTTATTCGCAATGGACAGCATCTTCAAAAGAAATAAGTTGGGGACGCAACGAGTGCCTTATGGTAGTAAATTTTCATTAAATGCTTCAAATTTGGATAACTTACTTTGCTATAAGCTTAGAAAGTTGAATTTGGATATGTATTAGGTTTCATTAAAATAGCTTTGTAATTTTCGGAGATAAAATTTTTGTTCGAAAGAAAACTCAAAATGTTTCGCGGAAAACCTTGTCCCATTTCCCTGACTAACGAACTCATACATTAATAGAGCTGGATTCGATCGCGTAACCTTAGGAGGCAAGCGTGATACCCCCTGCGCCATCTAGGCACATGTCAACTAACGTTTTATTTGCGTGATACTTTAGATCGCCTTCATGCCTAGGATATTATATTCAAAGTATACGTAAGAATTAATTACAGAATCAGTAAAATTTCCATTGAAATACATCCCACGACTGTTTCGGTCTTATGCTTAAGTTTCAAGATAAAAGAAACTATTTTAGAATCATTTTTATAGAGACTTGACTTGATTTTGATAACATTTCTGCTATATTATGCGACTGCATAATGTATCTCTGCTGCGCTAAAACTGTATTTGGGGCCGTTAATAAAGCTACAGATATAGTGTATTTTAATAGTTGATTGAATCCCCCAGTTAAATACCAATTACTTGACAAATTTTTAATTTCATGTCGTCTGTCATTTTCCATAATTGAGGCCGAGATTTCACGATTGTTGGTTAGGGTAGTATGGTTTATAACTGTTGTATGAATCAATCTACGCGTGGCAGCTAACTAATCTGTCTGTTAGGCATTGGACTTTAACCACACGCATGTCTTTGGGATTTTATTTTTAATTTGGAAAAAACTCTAAATATTCTGTACTAAATTACTTAAAATTCACAACATAAGTTTATTTGCACTATTTCTAGCCACATGTAAATTCTCGTTCCAGTTACTCTGATACTTACAAAAATATAGCGTTTTCAAAAAGTTTTCCCTGATATTCCACCGGAAAAACTTGAGTATAAAGGCTGATTAACAAACTCGACCTCGGTTTTCGCCCAAACAAGATTTTTGCCAAGTTGAAATTAGTTTAGTATTTTTTTGAGTTATCGCTCGATATATATATATATATATATATATATATATATATATATATATATATATATATATATATATATATATATATATATATATATATATATATATATATATAAACATATAAAAGTTTTAACGGACCTTGGTTTTTGGGTTCTAGGGACCCAAATTCGCACTCATCCGAATAAATTTTTTCAAAAGCTTTTCATCGTGACCCCTCTCCTAGAGAATTTTTCTTACTGAAAATTCGCTAAAAATTCCGGCTGATTTAAATATTCGATGCACTATTCCACTAGATTTCAATTGGGAATACATGTGACGTATTGCCGCACCACTCTCTAATTGGTCGAACGTTTCCAGACAACCTATCTCATCTATAATAAACCTTGCTACTGTAAAATGTCACTGGTCTGGTGACCTAAGGTGACACAATTCAGTGCCTAACAAAAACTAGGCAAGATCCAAAGGATGGCTTGCCTAGGCATCACAGGGGCCATGTCTTCAACCCCAACAGCCGCCATGGAGGTGTTGCTGGATCTGACTTCGCGAGCCCGCGAATCTGCAGGGAAAACAACTTTACAGTGGAAATCCCAGACCGCGAGGCATGGCCGTAGGAGACGCCTGGCATACCACGGGACGAGCTCTTCTGGTTCACGGACGAATCTGGCGGGGAGCGTGGGACGGGGGCAGGTGTTTACTCGGAAGGACTGAAGGTAAGTCATAGTATGTCCCTCGGAGCCCATGCAACGGTGTCTCAGGCCACAATGTACGCCATCCTGCACTGTGTGCGGGAGAACAAGAGGAGGGGCTACTCCAACAACCGTATCCTCATAGCCACAGACAGCCCTTAAGGCACTAAGTAGCCCACGGGTAAACTCCTGGCTGGTGAGTGAGTGCCGAGACGAAACGAGCGACCTGGCTGGACACAATGAGGTCACACTCATCTGGGTGCCGGGTCACTCGGGGGTCAAAGGCAACGAATAAGCTGATAACCTCGCGAAGAGAGGGTCAGCAGAACCATTTATGAGATCAGAACCGGCTCTGGGCGTGACAAAGAGCACTGCCAGGGGAGCCATTAAGTCCTGGGTCAGAAACCAACACAAGGTGTACTGGGCAGACTGTCCAGGGCTCAGACATGGGAAGTCGATCATTGACGAACCCAGTTCAAAGAGAGCTGTGGAGCTGCTAAATCTTAGCAGAGGACAGCTCAGAAACACAACAGGTCTCTTGACGGGGCACATGGCCGTCAAGAAACACCTGCATAAAATGGGGCGGTTCGAGGGGGACCTCGCATGCAGACTCTGCGGCGAGGGGGAGGAATCAGCCCAGCACATCTTGTGCGAGTGTAAAGCTCTGGACCGCAAAAGACAACTGATCTACGGTCAGTTTAGACCGAAGACAGACCAATATAAAACTTCACCCTACCAATCGCTGTGCAGACTAGTTCAAGGCAGAGTGATTTTGGAATAGGTGGAGTAAGACTAAGGGTATGCACAATCAACCAAAGGTTGCAGTGCTATCGGGGCGGCAAGGCCGCGGACGAGCCCTTAGGAGAAAAAAACTATATAATCTATTTTTGTAATTTAGTTTTAACAGATGTCAAAAGACAACATTAATTTATTCTGTGGAGAAATCAAATCTAATCATCGTTAACAATCAATTTATAGGTAATTTCATCGTTAACCAATTGAAAGTTATATGCGACCTATGCCTTTATTTATACCTAGTATCTCAGTAGTTAATCGTATTTCGTTTGCTCGGATGCGTGATGAGAGCAGCGTTTCTGATGTCAAAAGCTTAAACGAAATGTTAGTTCGTGCAAGCATTAATTCTAGTTAGTACAAACTCCCTGTATATTTAAACACACTCAACAAACTCCAGGTCTCGTTATATTCGAGAGCAGAATGTCGAAACGAAAACAAAGAGATCCTCCTACAACCGAAAATACCGTTACATAAAGCCATTCTTCCTGTTTCGCTCTTCGTTCTATTCATCAACTTAACGGTTCGTGACGAAACCTCTGTGCCGATCAAAATTATAGCCCCATTATCATTTACCGGACGATATTACAATAATTTATTGCCGCATTAAAAAATCCAGATGAAGAAAAAACTAATTTGTAATTGTAAAAAAAAACACACGCACCTCCCACACCGCATAAGATAAATAGCGAATAATAATAATAATAATAGTGGTAATGAAGTGATGGTGTTAATAGAAACAAACAAGACGAGCGTTACTAGAGTGCCTGAATTTCATAGTTATCTGTCGTTCTTGAAATGTCTGCAGTATATTTACGATACGGGTACGATGCATTGATCAATTTCTCAAAAACTAGTCGTTAAAAATTATTGAAAATTTTGTCATGTACTAATGTCAATAGGGGAAACTCGGCTAAAATGTATTCAAAATGATCACATTTCTGGTTTTATCGGTAGTTAGTGGCAACTTTGTTATTTCAAATGGAATATCTTATATATTCTTGCATTTTCAGATTTTACGACAACTTGCGGATACATTTTATGTATAATGTCCTATACTTATTCAGGCGTTTTAAACAAAAATGTGATCTTGTTCAAAGCGTATGAAATCTGTGCACTATTGTTTCTCCAAATCTGAAAATAAAACTTAAAAAAAAACACATTCATCCAGCTGGATTCCATCGCGTAACCTTCTGCGTGGGATGCGAGCGCGGTACCCGCTGCGCTATCTAGCCACACGTCAACAAAGGTTTTATTTGCGTGATACTTTAGATCGGCTTCATACCCGAAATATTATATTCAAAGTAAACGTAACAATTAATTGCAGAATTAGTAGAATTGCCATTGAAACACACCCCACAACTGTTTCGGTCTTATATGACGTCTTATGCTTATGTTTAAGTTTAAAGATATAAGAAACTATTTTAGAATCATTTTTATAGAGACTTGGCTTGATTTTGTTTAAATTTCTGCTCCATTATCATGCGACAGCATAATATACCTATGGTACGCTAAAACTGTGTTTGAGGCCGTTAATAAAGCTACAAATATAGTGTATTTTAATAACTGATTGAATCGCCTAGTTAAATAACAATCAATCGGCAAATTTTTAATTTCATGTCGTCTGTCATTTTTCATAACTGAGACCGAGATTTCACGATTGTTGGTTCGGGTAGTATGTTATCTGCCTGGTATATATTTAGTTTGGTTACCGTTGCTGCCTGGTTTATACCTGCTGTATGAATTAATCTACGCGTGGCAGTTAACTACTCTGTCTGTGAGGCATTCGACTTTAACCACTAAGTCGTTTCAAGGCATGTCTTTGGAATTTTATTTTTAAGTTGGAAAAAACTCTAAATATTGTGGACCAAATTAGTTAAAATTCACAGCATATGTTTATTTGCACTATTTCTAGCCGCATGAAAAGTCTCATTCCAGTTACTCTGATACTTACAAAAATATAGCGTTTTCAAAAAGTTTTCCCTGATTTTCCACCGGAAAAATTTGAGCATAAAGGCTGATTAACGAACTCGACGTCGTTTCCTGCCCAAATAAGATTTTTGCCAAGTTTGGTTGAAATCAGTACAATAATGGACAATTTGCTGGCTATCCTGGGACTGTGGGAGGGTTAAGGTCCAGGCGTATGCTGATGATCTTGTCATAATGGTTAGAGGCAAATCTGAGGGGGAACCTGCAAATACTCTTCAAGAGGCACTAAATGTAGTGAATGATTGGTGTCGGAGGGAACAGATGTCTGTGAACCCCCGCAAAACGATCATTGTTCCAATTGCCAGAAGAAGGTTGGATACCTTAAAACCGCCTAATCTTATGGGGGAAACGATTCCATTTACGGAACAAGCAAAATATCTGGGGGTTACCCTAGATAAGAAGCTCAACTGGGACGTACAGTTAGATAATGTAATCCGCAGGGTTAAACTGTCCCTGTGGACATGCCGTAGAATCTGTGGAAATAACTGGGGAACAAACCCCCAACAGATGTACTGGCTCTATGTAGTGGTTATCAGACCAATGATAACATATGGAGCCATAGTTTGGTGGCCCAAGGCACTTCGTGGTATCCCGAGGGCCAAACTGGCTCATCTACAGAGACAAGCTTGTCTGATGATAACGGGAGTGATAAGCACCGCACCATCAGCCGATATGGGGGTCCTCAATCAATCATATACAAATTTTAACGGACCCTGGTTTTGGGTTCTAGTGACCCAAATTCGCGCTCATCTGAAGAATTTTTTTGAAAAACTTTTCATCGTAACCTCTCTAAATGCGAATTTTTCTTAATGAAAATTCGCTAAAAATTGCCACAGACAACCTCTAGGCCACAACATTTTGAAACTTTAAGTGTTACAACTAAAAATAGCACTCACCATATTATATCTTCCTGCCATAGGTAATCTGTAACAAAAAACAAAAGTCAATACGTCATATTTACTTCTAAATTATCTGGATCTAGGGAGTATCGAAACGTCGGAGTTGAAGAAATTCGCAAATAAAGAAGAGGAAGCTCAGATATTATTCACAGACGCTACAAATCGAGTTGCCTTTACAGTTTCACATGATGTATGCAAATAAATTCAATTTGTTGCAGAAGGCTTTGAAGTATTGATAAAATCTATATGTAAGACGTTTTCAGGTCATGACTGCGAATAAATTATGTATTTCAAATTATTCTGTTTCCTTTTGCGATAAGTACAATCACACGATGGAAACTGTCACGTAAAATCTAGCTGGCTAGGAAAGACAAATCTGACAGTTTGCTTTTTATATTCAGTAAGTACAATCAATGCCCTATCAAGGTTAAGACACGGCATAAAATATGCCGTGGTTAAGGTGCATTAGCGTATTGTATATGAAACGTACAGAAGACGACACTACAGGGTGTGCCAATTAAAACATACCACCTGGCAAATATCGGAATAAAAAAAACCCGAGACACGTCGACTTTGTCTTCAAGGGGGACACATGATGGCGTAAGTTCTGGTGTCTTGGAACCTACCTCTTAGGCAAGGGCGTAAAGTACCCTTAAATTTTAAATGGCACGCTATCTGGAGTGACACCTGATTTTCAAGCTTTCTCAATTCTGCTTACAACATACGCCTATTTGAATTTTTGGTTTGGATATGGCAATAAAACCACCAATTAAAGAATAAGACAAAATACCAATGAATGAAAGAACGTCATTTAATTAAACGTTCAACTGTTTCCCTCCGCTTCCATACAATTCTAAAATCTTTGCTCGAGTTCCCAACGAACTTTTTGAAGCATTTCTGGAGTTATCTGAAGACCTTTTTATGACAATCTCTCGTTAAAAATATATTTTTTAGGATTTTTTGTTTATTTCTTAATAAACTTTATCAATTCAACTTCATTTCCGGTTTTACTTTAAACAAGGCAAGTAAATATCCCGTTAAATTATCAGAAAGTCCAGTGAATTCCAATTTGTGAAAGTGGTTTATACAATTGCTGAAAAATTGGAAATAATTATCTCTCATGCATTCGATAACTCTTCGAGCTATGCTTGAAATTAAATGATTGGTAGGTGGTAAGGGACTTTTCCTATATGTGATAGTAAAAGATTTTTTTCACGCCCGAGGAGGTACCACCCCTTACATCAAGGGGGGTGAAGTTCCAATGGACGTTTCCGGTTCTGGCGTATGAGTCGGTTTCCCTTATAAACAAAAATGATGATGGCTCCTCCTTGTACAAAAGATTCGGAGATAAAATACCCCTCCATTCAGATCTCCGGGAGAGGGGTGTGCAGGGGTCGCCGGCATCAAGATTTAGCAATACTTGTCGAATATATGTGGCCTAAATTCTAACCCGAAGTCCGTCCACCATTTACTCAAGGCTAATAGGCCCCAACTCCTCTTTCACGCCGACACCCAAATCAATGCCAAAACAGCCACTAATCACCTTAATTTCCCGGGGTATAAGCTCCTTGCTTCCTTTAGATTACATGGAGGCGTGTGCGCATACGTCCGCAGCAATCTACCCTGCACCAGACTCCCCAATTTAGAAGCTGGAAGAAAAGACATACTTTGGATGAAACTCTCTCTCAGGGCTGCAACTAAATTCATCTGTTGCATTTACCGGTCACCTTCTGACAACAACTTTGTCCAGCTCTTCGACTACCTTTCTGAAAAAAAACGACCATCTGATTTCTGAATATCCTTCCTCGGAGGTCACTATTCTTGGTGACTTCAATCTCCATAATAAGGAATGGATAGGATCTTCAAAAACCGATCCACAAGTAAGAGCAGCGGAGGCCTTTGCAGGCAGCAATTCTTTAGCCAATATGGTTCAACAACCTACTTACTTTCCTTGCATCCCAACTCCTTCTTACTACAAAACCTGAATGCTATAAGACATCGGTCACCGCCCCCCTTGGTCGCTCAGACCACGGCATGGTCACTGCTTCCTGCGCAATGCAACCCGAGGTCACACAGTCATCACACACACTTATTGTTTGGCATTACAACTCCGCGAACTGGGACGAAATGCGGGATTACTTTTCTTCATTTCCATGGGCGCCTGTCTGCTTCTCTCATCCTGACCTCTCTGATATTTCACGAAACGTCACCGAAATTACCCATACTGGCATGGAATTATTTACTCCACGTACACAGAAAACCTCTCCAGCCACTCAAAAGCTCCGGTTCTCTAAATCCTGTGGCAAGGCCAGACTTGAAAAGGTCAAAGGTCACAAAACGCTTCTACACAATCTCAGTCAAGAAAACCGTCAAGCATTTAACGACGCAAGAAACCGCAATGCCCGCATTCTTTCTGCGGCAAAAAACTCGTTTAATAAGCACTTCAAAAACAAAGTCCTCTCAAACTCCAACGGCGGCAAACCCTTCTGGACTTTTGCTTAATCTATTGGGAATAATTTCTGCAGCAGCACGTTTCCACCTTTTGTTTCAGTGGATGAAATTGTTTCTACCGCTCTGGGCAAGGCTGAACTTTTTGCCTCGTTGTTCGCCGGCAATTCTACTCTCAACCCACCTCCAAATCTTCAACCACCAACAGTCCTCAATGTCGCGCATAAAACTAAAAAGGTACGATGCTCTCTTCTCTTAATACCAGGAAAGCCTCTGGCCTTGACGAGATCCCAGCAATTGTTCTTAAAAATGCAAACCAGAACTTGCTCCTGTCCTGACTCGCCTGTTTCAGACATCTTACAATAGAGGCATATTCCCTAGTAACTGTAAAACTGCTCGAGTACAACCCCTCCCCAAGAAAAGATCCTAGGCGCTTCCTAGCAATTATAGTCCTATTTATCCCCTTTCAGTCGTCTCTAAAGTGATGGAAAAGTATATAAACACCGAATTACTAAAATTTTTTGAAAAACACAGTCTAATCCACGACAGGCAGTATGCATTCCGTCAGTGCAGATCAACTGCCGACCTCCTTTCCTTTGTCACCCATTCTTGGAACAAGTCTATGGAACTACACGGTGAATCCTAGATTGTCGCTCTAGACATATCCAAAGCATTCGACCAGGTCTGGCACGCAGCGCTGCTTAATAAACTTCCGGCCTATGGCCTACCACCAAAACTCTGTAACTGGACAGCAAATTTCCTCTCCAACCGGAGCATTTCTGTTGCCATTCCTCTAAACTGTATCCAATTAATGGAGGAGTCTCTCAAGGTTCAGCTTTAGCCCCTACTTTGTTTCTTCTCCACATCAATGACCTCCTCTCTAGCACATCCAACCCAGTTCACAGTGACGACAGCACCCTCCACTCAAATATACAATATTCTAAGCCTGTCTCTTTAGCCCAATTAGATGAGGGTCGCAGACTCATGGAGGGTTCTGTCTCTGTGGATTTCCAAAAAATATTAGACTGGAGAAGTAGAAATATTGTACAATTCAACTCCACCAAATCTCAGTCTTGCTTTCTATCTCATAAGAGATACACCAGCCCTAGACCCATCACAATGAACAACCAAGTTATTCAAAGTAATCAGTCCTTTTCACCTGTTAGCATTTTTCGTTCTCCTCCGAACCCCCAAATCTTCAAGTCTAGTACGATAGTATTTAGGATGTGAGCCCTCGTGGTGTGTTGTTGAAATAATAAAAAAATTAAAATTGTATTACTCTTATTGAGGCACGTTTTATTTGACGTGGATTTTTCCAACCGGCCATTATAGTATATTTGAATAATCCTTCTTTTATTTATTCATCAGTTTTAACACTGCTAGAACTTGTAATTCCCTATATGTACTTCATTTGCACTAAATGTAAAATGACTCATAGTATCTGATTTCGCAGACTCAGTGTCTCATCTGATTGTATAAAATAACAGTTAAGTCATACATTCTACAAATGATCATAAACTTTAATAACCATTGTTTTTTCCAGTGCCTCACAAGTGCGGCTTGCTTATCAATGTGATGTTAATGTATTCTCACGATGATTCAACGTTGTTAAATAATGACTTGTTTATGTTGAGACCATTTTTTCTATTTTCTAGAAATAATTATCAAATAGACGATTCACGACAGTTTATACATTATCAATAGGGAATTTGCATAAAATTTAATCCACATCTATTTCCATTTTTCATGCTTTAATGTTATAGTGAACATCAATAATCAAAAATAAATAAGAAATATTTGATTTTAAAGCTTTTTATAGGTGTTTGAAAATCCTCGCTATTTTAAATTTTGTCACGTGATTACAAACGCTCCGGCGATTGTTGTGACGTCATATGCTTCAATTAGTCACGCAGAAGTAAGGTTAAATGTGAACGTTTACGTATACCATGGTGTAAGCATCAACGGTATTATTGTGTTTTGTAATACATTATACGTGTAGAAGCTTTTAATAAACAAAAGGATGGATGCTGGATTTTTCAAAGCACAATCCCACAATTCTTTGGAATAATCCGTTCGTATTCTATCATCCCGCTTTGGGTCCACCAACGTTTGGCATCAGTCTGTTCAAAGGCGATGTTATCCTATCTGTCCTCTGTGGTACGTCCTTTATGTTGTGTCCCAGTAGTATCCCAAGGTATCTCATACACCTCACAGTCGCAATTTCGAGGTCATCAATACTTGCTGTAATGGTCTTTGTAGTTCTTCTATCTAGGAGTACCACGACTTCAGTTATTCTCTCGAGCTAGCTATAGTTTTCAGTCTTCAGCCGGCTGTCAATTCTTCAGAATGTCCATGATACTCGTTCCTCTATCTCTTATCTACTATCGCCGCACACCACAGGTGCCAGGATCGTCTGCGTATCCGATAATAGTTGTCTCATCACATGTCTTCATTCTAAGCACATCGCCCTAATAGATAAGGTCAGCCCAAGTACCGATCCCTGTGGTTAGTATCCCAAGGTATCTCATACACCTCACAGTCGCAATTTCCAGGTCATCAATACTTGCTGTAATGGTCTTTGTAGTTCTTCTACCTAGGAGTACCACGACTTCAGTTTTTTTCTCGAGCTAGCTATAGTTTTCCGTCTTCAGCCGGCTGTCAATTCTTCATAATGTCCATGGTACTCGTTCCTCTATCTCTTATCTACTATCGCCGCACACCACAGGTGCCAGGATCGTCTGCGTATCCGATAATAGTTGTCTCATCACATGTCTTCATTCTAAGCACATCGCCCTAATAGATAAGGCCAGCCCAAGTACCGATCCCTGTGGTTAGTATCCCAAGGTATCTCATACACCTCACAGTCGCAATTTCCAGGTCATCAATACTTGATGTAATGGTCTTTGTAGTTCTTCTACCTAGGAGTACCACGACTTCAGTTTTTTTCTCGAGCTAGCTATAGTTTTCCGTCTTCAGCCGGCTGTCAATTCTTCATAATGTCCATGGTACTCGTTCCTCTATCTCTTATCTACTATCGCCGCACACCACAGGTGCCAGGATCGTCTGCGTATCCGATAATAGTTGTCTCATCACATGTCTTCATTCTAAGCACATCGCCCTAATAGATAAGGTCAGCCCAAGTACCGATCCCTGTGGTTAGTATCCCAAGGTATCTCATACACCTCACAGTCGCAATTTCCAGGTCATCAATACTTGCTGTAATGGTCTTTGTAGTTCTTCTACCTAGGAGTACCACGACTTCAGTTTTTTTTCTCGAGCTAGCTATAGTTTTCCGTCTTCAGCCGGCTGTCAATTCTTCAGAATGTCCATGATACTCGTTCCTCTATCACTTATCTACTATCGCCGCACACCACAGGTGCCAGATCGTCTGCGTATCCGATAATAGTTGTCTCCTCACATGTCTTCATTCTAAGCACATCGCCCTAATAGATAAGGTCAGCCCAAGTACCGATCCCTGTGGTACACAACTCATTTTAGTGCCCAAATAATTGCTCCCAATCAAAACTCTCCGATCTTCTAGGTAGCTGCACATCCAGTGAACTAGATATGGGGCTACTTGCCTTCTCTGTAGTTCTGTGATGATCTCGTCCCATGTTACTGTATTAAAGGCGTTTTTAACATCTGGCGTCACCATTACCACGTACTTATTCGGATTATGTTTCGCTTCATCCACAATCTTATTTACTACTTGTATCACGTCCATGCAGCGATCTTTTCTAAAGCCATACTGCCTGTCTGACAGTTTATATTTCAGTTCAATTTTTTCTGCGTGTCTCCTGTTTGTTATTTGCTCGAGCAGCTTTGCTGGCAAAAGTCGTGATCTTATCATTAGTGATTTTTTCAAAGAGCATTCGAAAAGTAAACAGATTTTCGGCAAAGAACGAAATCATAGGAGTCGTTTTAAGACTATGAAAAAAATTGTTTGTAAATGATTTAGAATTGCTTTATTAACGGTTTCTATCGTAGACTAAGTACATTTCAATGCGTCTTTATACGTAGGTCTGGATATATTCCGACCATAATTAAAAACATAGACCGGTTTCGCTCTTATTACAGCTATTATTATAAATCCTCTTTACGATTTAGTTAGTGGTAACCGACAAAATCCAGCAACATCTCCATATTACTTATTAGGTTGAAAATCGTGATTCGCATCAGAGAACTCGGAGAGGATATTATCTGGCAGACGTATTCCACATCTCACTTTAATATGCATATGGAATTTTCAACGTTTCTAGATACAAAATTGTCCCGCACGACTAGGATTAGAGTTTATCCACGACGGAAACAGTCTCTGCACTAGTTCTTAGTGCTGGATGTCGGAAATCCCGGGGGTTAACACGACATGACACACTGGATGACACAGATATTGCATTTTATGTGAGAAAGACATCACCAGTGAATAGGGAAGAGCATAAGTAGTTGAGGAAAGTTGAGACAATATAAACATTGAACATCCTACTAATACAGGATGGCGCGTTGAAAACGAAACAGACCGATTTGCGTCCAGAGAAATTTTTTTTAAGAAACGCTGAAACACGTCAATTTTAATATTGAGGGGGACATGTTTTGACATAAAACTCAACTGTGTCAACCCCTTAAGGGTGGTGATAACAACCCTTATATTTTAAATAAGGAACATGGGTCGAACATTGCATCATTTGAAAGCCCTTTCTTTTCTGAATTCAGCACACTAATTTTTTTGGAAGTTTTATCAACTCGCTTAAAAATTATTCACAGTTGGAGTTGCAAGAACGTATATCATTCATTGTGATAAGAAATGCACTAATTAGTCAATTTTTCGTTTAAAAAAACTAAAAAACAAAACCAAACGTTCAAAAATATTTATTCAGTTAAGTAAGTGTTCAAATTGTTGACCACCAGCTTCCATACAAAAGTACAAATTTTGTTCAAAACGAGCTCTGACATTCTGGAGCATTTGTGGAGTTATTAGACGACATTCTTCAACAATGCGCCGTCGTAATTCTTCCAGAGTCTCCGGTTCTGTTGCGTAAATTCTACTTTTTAAATTGCCCCATAGAAACAAGTCTAAATGAGTTAAATCCGGTGATATAGGGGGCCACTCAATAGCACATCTACGCCCAATCCATTGTCCTGGAAACTCTCTGTTCAAAAACTCCCTAACACGTTGTGAAAAATGCGGAGGAGGTCCATCTTGTTGAAACACTAATTGATTTTCTTAATAGCGATCAGCATTTTCAACAATTTCAATTAGTAGAGGGTAAACGATATCTTCTAGTAACTTCAAATACGTTTCGCCACTCAAATTGCCATCAAGAAAAAATGGTCCGTCCAGTCCAGACATTCAATTTCTGTGGAGTTTGAGTGTGGACTTTGTGAAAATTTCTTGGATTATCTATTATCAGCCCAATTACGACAATTATGACGATTGACTGTAGAGTTTAATAAAAACGTACACTCGTCTGAAAAACAGATATTGAACAGAAAGTTCCCGTTATCAGCTATTCGTGCAGTCATAACTTCACAAAACTCCAGCCGCCGATCAAAATCATCTTCATTCAGTTGTTGTACAAGATGAAATTTATACGGGTGAAATTTCTGATGCTTCAATATTCGCTGAATAGTTCTTCTTTTGATATTTGAAACAGTGGCCAATTTTCTCGTGCTCAAAGTTGGGTCTGCAGCAATTTGTCCTAAAACTTCAATCTCAGTAGTCTCATTTCTAACCGGAAATTCACGTCCAGGATCCCGTTTTTTGTTGGCTACTGAACCACTTTGTCGAAACTTTGCAACTAACTCCAAAATGTATTTTCTGTTAACATGTCTGTTCGGATGTCGTTCATTAAACAAATTTGTGGGACGGTTGGCGCAGTTATCGTTTATGAAAAAAAAGAGTAGTTATTTCAATTCTTTCTTCTACAGAATACACCATTGTGAAATTAATTTTCGGTAGTACTATCAAGTATCAAACCGACCGATAAACTGAAATCATAAACCGCATTTCTCTCATTCCGATAAGAAATGTTCTGATAGTCAATTTTTTGTTTACAAACCAACAAAACATTGACTATCAGCACATTTCTTATCGGAATGAGTGAAATGCGTTTTTGCATCTTCAACTGTGAATAAACTTCCAAACAAATTAGTGTGCTGAATTCAGAAAAGAAAGGGCTTTCAAATGATGTAACACTCGACCCATGTTCTCTATTTAAAATATAAGAGTTGTTATCACCGCCCTTAAGGGGTTGATGTGACAAAGTTGAGTTTTATGTCAAAACATGTCCCCCTCAATATTAAAATTGACGTGTTTCAGCGTTTCTTAAAAAAAATTCTCTGGACACAAATCGGTCTGTTTCGTTTTCAATGCGCCATATGATGTTAAATGTTATGCTCAAAGGTGTTAGTTGAATTAAAATGATAAAAATGCATAATTGTACTTACTTTGTCGGGGGTGGATCTTTGCCTATAATCTCATATTTTTAAGAATTCTAGTGCAAAATCTTTGTGGTTTCAGTATTCGTTGAGATATCTAGATAAAGAGGTATTATCCTGCTGTGTTGCAAGTTTATAGGAAAATGAAGTGTGGCGGTGGTTCCGACCGCAGTGTTTCCGTCAACACTACTCTATGTTTCTGCATAAATATTCTTGACAGCTAAACGTTGCGGTACGTTATGCGACAGCCAGCTGTCAAGAACTACGGCATATAAGAGACACCAGGCGATCTCTCTCTCTCTCTCTCTCTCTGCTCTCTACAAACCTCTACAGTGAACACACGTCCTCCACGCTCGGTCAGCTATCTGCTATGTACTCGTGTACTGTTGTAATTGTTATTATATCATAAAGTGTATTATAGTTAAATGTATCATATAGTTTATTCAGTTAGTGAAGTAATAAAGTTATATTAAATGTTTACGTATGGATTTAATATCAACAAGTGCAATTAACATCCATGTGAAGGTTGGTAATATTCTTTTAATAATGGCAAATACTATATAATGACAATACGGGACACTCATATGCTTTAGCATTGGTGATATTTGTGACAAGTACACTAGCGCCACCTCGCGTGAAGTACTGACAACTGTGCGAGTAATTTGAATTGTATATTTACCTGCATATTCTTAATTTAGACAATTGGTTTATTATAGATTAATATAAAAACTTGTACGTGACAAAACAGTGAAAATTTTCTGACTATATAATTATAAAGAGAATTTGTATCAACAATCAGCTTGAAACCTAAATGAATTCAGCATGAATAATTCTGCGAATTTCTCTTACCCATAATCTTATTTCATCATAATTTAATGTACTACCTTGAAACTACTATTTCAAGGGTAGGTATAGGAATGTGCTGAAAGCTGTTTCTGAGGATATTAAGTTACAATCTGTACTTACCTATAAATAATTGTTCTAGGTATAAATGGTAGCACAGTACTCAATTTACTATATCTCTACATGAAAACTGTCTTATTTAATCTAATATTTTAAAATATGTAACTGATATACTTAGTACATAATTAAGAAATTGTGCAGATGAAAGGTGGGACAAACTCTTACATCAGTGAATAAATCTATTATAGGGCTGAATCTGCTATTTCTACTTGTCTCTTTAAAAACTTGTCTTGGGAAGATAATTAAAAGCCTTTACCAAGTAAAATAATTTGAAATGTGAAAAAATGTGACAATTTATGCCATACTGAAATAAAAAAAAAGGACACAGAAGAAGATAGAAAGACAGTTTTCTTATATAATTTATTATTAATGCAAAACTTTTTTTGCCTTCATATTTTTTTATGCACTGGAAGACAAGTTTTATGCACTGAAGCCTTTCAACCATCCGTTTACATAGTTTATCTATAAATAGGTACATGATGGTAAATATGACACAATAAATTATCTTCTGCGAACTGTGCATATTGACATCAAAGTGATTCTGAATTTGTCTTCTGCTTCAACAAATTAATTCTTTTGGAAGTGACATTCAAATGTAAAATGCACCGTGTGTTATCAATACTATATCCAAATCATTTCTTTTTGATAACAGTACCGTTTTCTTGCATGTATAATACAAAATTATCGCCAATCCATGTTATAGTTATTGTTTAATATTAATTACTAGGTGAATTTGTAAAAAAAATCACTGGTAACAAAAGAAAACACAAAAAATCATATTTACGTTTCGCCATCCTTTGGAAACCTATGAAATGTCTTTGATAGATTTAGCACGTTAAAATTCGAACAATTATAGATTGCACACACCCAACCACTAACATTTATTGTAAAAAACACAGCTCAAACTTAATTATACACAGTTAAACACCAGCAATTGCTAGTGTTAAACGTTCTCGAACGACGTAACATCAGTACTATCCGCTAGGGGCGCTGATATTCTTGAAACACGAAATCAGCCGGAGTGTCCTGTATTGTCATTATATAGTATTTGATCTAAGCTTCAAAGTGTGCCCCAGGCGCACATAATTTCGCAGACATCCTTAAAAAGCGGGTAAACACCCATCCTGTAGCAGTACAAATTTATAATGTTGTAGAGACAGATAGGCTTCATGAACTATTTTATTACAAGAAAACTGATCCAGAACAAAATAAATTTTTGTCTACTTTCATCTGATTAGATTTTGCATCTCAGACAAAGCAGAATACATTTGTTATGTTTTGCGAATTGATTAAAATCACTTTATCGCATATTGTTCTATTATTTATCCCGCTAATGACCATAGCTATTGAAGCGGTTCATAAAAAATATACAGGTAGGATCCATCTTACAAACAATATGTTTAAACAACAAAACTAATAATATTTAGGTATTTAAAGACATTAAAAATATGATTACAAAATATCTATGATTTATTTAGTTCAAAATTTGATTTTATAGAAACGTCAAAATTTTGTCAATTAAAATTCGATACCAAAAAATTGCGAAGAAATAAAAGTTCTTCAAATTTATTTAAAAGTGGATTTCTTGTTTCCATGCACTTCAGACCGTCAAATAAAACAAACGGCAATTTAATATCGCTTCTGGTTTTCAAATTATAACGATTTTTCTGAAAACTTCAAAAAATTGCCAGCATTACAAATTTAAGTGTACTAATTTTCCGAAGCATTTTCCAGGCTTGATATTATTTTATTACAACCTATTTAGCTGTTTTTTTTAGATAAAAACAGCATAATGGCATATTAAATGAAGATATTTGTGACCAAAAAGGTTGATGCAAACAATGTGCAGTCATAAAATTTTTCCCAATCTCCTACATAAAAACCATTAGCCTGAAAAAATAACTGATACGATTCCGATGTTTAACAACCCTCAAATTACTAAATGGTAAAGTTTCAACTTATTCGAAGACAAAAAGTTTTTTTGCCCAAAAATGTCGACGACTACTAGTATGGAAAAATTGCAAAAAAATGAAAATGATCTGAACTCGATAAAACTTCAGTATAATATGTAGGACCTTAGTAGATAAAAAATAAAACAAACTCCGCGCCAATATCTTCTGTATTTTTTGAGTCACAATGATTTATCTTCAAAATTATAAAAACTGTGACAAGAAAAAAAGCTCCAACTCTGCACCTGTATTTGATATCAATGTATAATATAGTTTTTATTCATTCTTATGAAGTACTGCATATTGTATATAAGTTTTATATGATTTGAGAACTTTGATTTTTTGGTGATTTTTTGTTACTTTTGAGAATCGGTTCCAATCATAATTTGAATACTTAGTGACGTATTTACTTTAAAATAGTTGACGAAAACATCTCGTCACCTTAATCAGCAATTATAATATGTATATCTATGGTTTATTTAGTTCAAAATTTGATTTGATAGAAACGTTAAAAGTTGAACAGCGATAAAAGGGCGATCAATATAGAATTGTAGTAATTGTCAAATAAATAGAATATGTATCAAAGAAAATTCTTAAAAGTAATCTTAAATGAAAATACTTGTCTGGCCAGATAATTCTGAGTTAGTACCCTTCAACGTCTAGCGTGTCCATATGGCAACGTTGGAAATGTTTGTCGAAAACAGCACCAACCTCTGTCATTGTTATTTGAGGTTATGTCTGAAAGTGTCAAGACGTTTAGAAAGGGTTGTTTGCCCAAGTGTTGACTTGGTTTTTAACAAAAATTTATAAGTTCTGTGTAAATGTGATCCCAATCTGGCCCAATTCGGAAATGTCACAAATATTGGACTTCACACTACAGTAAGTAACATACAAATTTCGATATTTGTAATTTATAAGTAAAACTTATTGAACTGATTAGTAAAATGGTTAAATTGCATATTTTTTATTTTTTATTTCAACAAGACACCACGAGGGCTTACAGACTAATACCTAACGTACCGTGGGTGTCGACAAGGAGGAAAGAGGCAACTTGTTGATTCTGGACTTGAAGGTTTGGAGGTTCGGAGGAGAAGGAAAAACATGTGCCGGCAAGGAATTCCACAACTTGGAAGTCCTCGGGACAAAAGAGGGAGCATAACAAGATGTTCTATGTCTGGTGACCTGGACAGTAAAAGAGTGCATTCGCTCTGTTCCCCTGGTAGATCTGTTGGGGCAGCAGGTGGAGGAACTATAGAAAAAAGCTCCTCTGAGCAGTACCCGTGCAGATATCTATAAAAGAGAGAGAGAGAGAGAGAGAGAGAGAGAGAGAGAGAGAGAGAGAGAGAGAGAGAGAGAGAGAGAGAGAGAGAGAGAGAGAGAGAGAGAGAGAGAGAGAGAGAGAGAGAGAGAGAGAGAGAGAGAGAGAGAGAGAGAGAGAGAGAGAGAGAGAGAGAGAGGTCACCAACGGCACGTCGGTGGGCAAGGTATGGCAGCTTTTGGGTGAGGCTATATAAGGTATAGAGATTAGCTGGTAAAAAGTATTTGCGAGCCCGGAAGAGGAAACCTAATTTCTTAGCAGCCGCTTCTGCAACTGATGTGACATGTTGGTGCCAATTGAGATTTCGATCCACAGAAATCCCAACAAGTGAAAAGGACTCATTACTTTGAATAACCTGGTTGTTTATTGTGATGGGTCTGGGGCTGGTGTATCTCTTATGAGAAAGAAAGCAAGACTGAGTTTTGGTGGGGTTGAGTTCTGTACAGGATTTCTACTTCCCCAGTCTAATATTTTTTGGAGATCCACGGAGACAGAACCCTCCATGAGTCTGCGATCATCATCTAATTGGGCTACAGAGATGGGCTTAGAATATTGTATATTTGAGTGGAGTGGAGTGCTAGAGAGGAGGTCATTGATGTGGAGAAGAAACAAAGTAGGGGCTAAAGCTGAACCTCGAGGAACTCCTGCATTAATTGGATATAGTTTGGAGGAATGGCCATCGACGACAACAGAAATGCTCCGGTTGGAGAGGAAATTTGCTGTCCAGGTACATAGTTTTTGTGGTAGGCCATAGGCCAGAAGTTTACTAAGCAGCGCTGCGTGCCAGACCTGGTCGAATGTTTTGGATATGTCTAGAGCGACAATCTGGGAAAAATCTGAGTTTAAACTCCACAATTTTGACAAATTCTAAAGTTTCAATTTAAAAATAATTAGATGGTCTTTTTTGGGTTAATTAGTTGGAAATTACTTTAATAAGGAGTCACGAAAATTCTGCATCATAACGCACTTGCTGCGTCCAGAGTTTTTTTATTTTACTCTAAAAAAAAGATTAAACACTTTTCTTAATCAACCTGGTTCCCAAACACAAATACAACTCATCAAGGAAAGGAAAAAATTTCCCGGGATTCTTTTGAAAGAGATATGAGCTTTTCGGTCGAAGCGTCTGACTGGGATCGTCTTATTTCAAGTTTTTCAAGCGAGCGATAATGTCAAATTAGCGCCGGCTATAAGATGAGGGAGAAGTATAATGCCTCCATTCAGTGATGAATGCCTCATCCACGGTTATTCTCCTCATAAGCGGAACGAGCTGACAGAATATTAGAAAGAAAACCGTACGTTCGTCTTAAAAAAAAACGACCTGATGAATTTGTCTGATAAGTGAAAATAAAAAAGTGTTGAATACATGATTAAAATATGGATTCCCGGCTTGATCAAGACATTTTCTGTTGAATAACAAACATTTAAATATACAGAGTGTTCCTATAGAGTTAGCATATACTAAAAACTGTACTAAAAAATATACTATAAAACTAAAAATATATTAAAAAACTACTACCCAGTTTTTCAGTGAAAAATTTGTTAACAAATGTAAATCGTCTTACACACGTGGTGAATATTGCACAATCGACGAAAAACTGGAAGCGTTTAGGGGACGTTGTAGTTTCAAGCAGTATATACCCAACAAGCCAAGTAAGTATGGCATTAAAATATTCGCATTGGTGGATGCGAAAATTTTTTATACGTCAAATCTTGAGATATATGCTGGACAACATCCTGAAGGTCCCTATCGCGTTAGTAATGACGCGCCACAATAGACCTTATGGTCGCGGTGGAGGGACCGGTATGGCCCACTCACATACAAACCTAACCTAACCTAACCTAGTAATGACGCATGCAGTCTAGTCCAGTGACTAATATTTCCTATATCCGGTACTAATAGAAATATCACTTGTGACAGATGGTTTGCCAGTTTTCCCCTTATAAACATCGTGCTTAGTGACCATCGTTTGACTTATACAGGGACAGCAAAGAAAAACAAGAGAGAGCTTCCACCAGAATTTGTCAACACAAGGCAACGCCCAGTATATTCTAACATCTTTGGACTTCAAGAGAATATCACCATTGTGTCCGTATGTTCCAAAGAAGTATAAAAATGTTATATTAGCTTCCAGTATGCATCATTCATCCTAGAAAATTACAGGCCGATAAGTCTACTTAGCCACTTCTACAAATTATTTACTAGAATAATTACCACACGACTTGAAAAAAAGTTGGACTTCGTCCAGCCAGTGAAACAAGCTGGTTTTTGAAGTGGGTTTGGAACCAATGATCATCTCCAGAGCGTCAAAACGGTGATTGAAAAGACCATCGAATATGACAGACCTCTTGTTCTTGCTTTTGTGGATTTCCATAAGGCTTTCGACACTGTGGAGCTGGACGCAGTGTTGCAGTCCCTAGAAGCATGCCGTATTGACTATCGCTACACCAAACTGATTTACAATATTTATAAAAATGCAACTCTTGTGGTAAAACTACATGAAAACACGAATCCCATAAAAATTGGGAAAGGAGTACGCCAGGGAGATACGATGTCTCCAAAACTGTTTATCATCGTCCTGGAATATGTGTTCAAGAAGCTAGATTGGGACCAGAAAGGTCTAAGAATAGACGGCCAAAGTCTGTCAAACTTACGGTTTGCAGACGACATTGTCTTACTGGCTGACAACTTGGAAGATATTAGAGTGATGCTACAGGAACTTCAGGAGGTCTGTGCAACAGTAGGTCTAAAAATGAACATCGGAAAAACAAAATGTATGACAAACCTCGTCCCTAGTAACAACCTAATTATTGAAAACTCTGAGGTGGAATGGGTAGATAAATACACATATTTGGGCCACGAGATAAGCATATCCAAAGCCAACCAAACATGCGAGATAAACAGGAGAATGATACTCTGCTAGGCGGCTTACGGCAAACTTAGAGACGTTTTCAGAAGCGAGATGCTTGAAAAGAAAAGTTTTCAACCAATGTGTTCTACCGGTTATGACCTACGGCGCCGAAACACTAACCCTTACCAACGCTTCTGCTAAGAAACTAAAAGTAACACAGCGCAAAATGGAGAGGTCGATGCTTGGTGTTTCTTTACGTGACCACATTAGAAATGAAGAATTACGCAGAAGAACAGGGGCGACTGATGTAGTCGTACATGTGGCAAAACTCAAATGGAAGTGGACGGGACATGTGGCTCGCATGCAAGATGACAGGTGGACAAAACGATTACTTGAATGGAGACCCAGATCCGATAAAAGAGACAGAGGAAGACCACCAACTCGCTGGACAGATGACATTACAAAAATTACAAAAAACTGGATTCGCAGCGCTCAAGACAGAAAAGAATGGACTCAACTAGGGGAGGCCTATGTCCAGCAGTGGACGCAGAGGGCTGATTGATGATGATGCATCATTCTGACACAATTGATATATCTACCGCAGAAAAGTGCAAGTCTGAAATTAATACTTTTTATAATATGACCAAAGGAGGCGTGGATAATGTAGATAAAATATGTGCTTCCTATAATGTGGCTAGAAATACCAGGAGGTGGCCCATGGTAGTTTTCTATTCTATGCTAAATATAGCAGGAATTAACTCCCAGATAATTTATACTGCTAACAATGTAGATGTTCAAACCATTGCAAGGCAAAGATTTTTGAAAAATATGTGAGTCGCACTTACAGAAGGTACGATGCACATTTGTTTCTTTTGAAACAAATGTGCCTCGTACTGTACGTGAACGAAGACAAGGAGTGGCTGGAACCTCAAGAGATACTGCAGAAGAGAATATCTTTCGACCAGGCTCAACAAAAAAATGTTACTTTTGTAAAAAATAATAATAAATCTAGATTCTTCTGTAAAAAATGCAAAAAATTTGTATGCTTACACATGCTGAATTTTTGTGCAAAATTTGTGTTAATGATCAGACAATTAATTTATAATAACTGTACTATATTTTTTTGTTCTTTTTACTTCATAAAATTTGCTGAAATTATTTTGTTTGAAATTTAATTTGATTTAGAATTAAAAATCAAAAGTTACATTTTAGACGTTTTTATTTGTTTTCCTACAACTTATTTCGAGTTAATTGAGTTGTAGCTTTTGTTCCTTAGTTGATTAAGTTAATTAGCACAAATAGATGAACAAAATAAGCTTTTTTTAATCAAACCTTACAGACCCTGCGCCACCGGTAATGCTCAGTTCTACGGCGGCACCACCGTAGGGTTAAAGAGACTTACAGTACCTAGATTCACCAAATTTTAATTTTCTAGCGTCGTAAAAATTGAGATTTGGTCACTGAGTTTTTTTCTCAAAAGGAACTAGAACACAAGATTTGAATATTTTTTACAATAGAAGAGAGAAATTCTTTAAATAAGCTTATATTAGGACTTCTAAACCCTTTGACGTTTGTTTCAATTAAATGTAGTACTTTGAGTAATATGCAGTACTAATAGTGGAAATTTTTTATGAAAATTCACTTGCTGCGTCCCGATTTTTTCCGGTTTGCTTCATCTCTACTGTTACTATAAGCAACTAGTCAAACTACCACCAAACCCGGCAGTATTGATTAGAGGTCGGCCATAACGACGTCAGAAGGAAAGGTCAGGTTTAATAAGCGCAGTGTCCACAAGAAAAGCAGCCAGTTCTATGATGGTGGCAGCGGTAGTGTGGAGGCCAGCCGGTTTTAATTGTCTATTAAAATACAAGAGTCGTGTTCAAACTCCCCGGCGAAATGCACGTCGAAGTCCTCAGGGAACGACAGGAGAAGATATGGAGAGAGAGAGAGAGAGGGGGAGAAGTGGAATAGTTGATTTAGTGCCCCAGTCTTCTGATAAAGGTTGTGTAGAGGATTCTCGACGTTGGAGCGATGTAGCGAATTTGTAGTTAGTGACACAGTTACTAGGAGAAGATTTATTTGAGACTGAACACCATTATAGTATTTATAGATTCAGTTTAGGATACATTCATATCTGCTATAAGAATGGTACGTCTATTGTACAACATTCGGTGATTTTTAGTGAATTTTCTTTAAGAAATTCAGTAATGAGATCCCGACTTTTGAATTTTGAAAAAATTTCTGCAAATGAGCGCGAACTAGCCCCCCTAGAACCCAAATTCAGGGTCAGTTTCTATATATATATATATATATATATATATATATATATATATATATATATATATATATATATATATATATATATATATATATATATATATAGTGTCCCAAACTCGATGGGAATGTATTGCTATCTCCGTTATTATTAGAGATAGGGAAATGGTTAAATTAGCAATGTTTTGTAGAATATCATGGTCTTTCCAAATATGACTTGTATTTTGCTCTGCCTCTTTTCGTTTTCGAGTTAGTTGAAAAAAAACAAAATTTGCCGATTTCTTTTTTCATCAATATCTAAGTAGGCGTTAATCTGACATGTCTAAGACTTGCACATTATCGGTACACTTTTTACAGAGTAACCTTTTTGTGCTATTCTCAACTTTGGATTGTCATTTGTTTTTGAGCTACATGTATCAACGTTTGTTTTTATTATGGCAGCCATATTGGATTTTTGCTTTCCAATGATGTACAACAGGCTTGAGAAATCTTGTAATTTCACTGGCAATTTTGAGAAAAACCGTTCGTAGGATAGCAGGCTATGAAATCCAATACCAGAAAACAAATGACAAAAAAAGTGTTCAAAAAGCAGTAGGCCATGGAGTCTAACAATAGACTTCTACTTTTAACGTAATTTTCCGTAATGATTCACGATGAAAAAATATTGTGATTTAATTTACAATACTTAATTAGGTAATAATGCCTGGTACTATTATGTGAAACAGTTTAATAACGAAACCTGGCAATAATAAATAGAAACTTAAACTCCACAAAACAACACAATTAGAAACGGAACTCAACAAATAATAAAATACAAACTTAAAAATACACTAAATAGAAAATTGTTCAAAATGCCCACCGTTTTGTTCTATGCGCTTTATACATCTTTTTGAAAAATGCCTGCAAACTCTGGTGGGAGTGTTTTGGTTAAAATGATTTATAGCTTCCGTGATTTTGTTTCGTAATTCATTGATATTTTGTGGTGGATCGAATTTATACACATCAATTTTCAGAGTACCCCAAAAGAAAAATCCAAGGGTGTTATATCAGGACTTCGAACACACCAATGAACCGGCCCATTGTTACAAAATATACGATTATTCAAATTTTGGTACAAAAATTCTTTGACGATCCTAGCATTGTGAGCTGGACAACCGTCTTGTTGGTACCAAATCTCGTCTAAATTATCATGAACTCTTCTAATTGTTGGTAAGATATCATTTCTCAATAGATTAAGATACCTTTCCCCAGTTACATTATTTTCAAAAAAGAACGGACCAACAATGAAGTTACCTGATTTTTTTTAAAATTAACTGTCTAATCTACAAATAAAAATAACAGTTTTTTACCTAATAAGCCGCAACAAACATTAATACCAAATCTGTCTTGCAATCGTCTTTCTTTCTTTAGATGGGGATTTTCATTTGCCCAATAATGCCTATTATGGCGATTATACACACCACAATTTGTAAATCTGCATTCATCAGTCCATATTATTTTCAAATTAAAATTTTCATCTTGCTGACATTGTCCTTGATACCATCTGCAGAATTGAAGTTGCTACTTTGATGTTTTTCTAATAACGAGAGCAAGTTTTTGACTTATAACAATTATCATTTGGTAGATACTGTGCTCTCTATGAAGTTGTTGATACGTCAAAAAATCTCGGAGCATCAAGTGGGTTATGGAAGTGTTCTATTTAAAATAACTGAGTAGGGTGCGGTTTCCGGTATAACCGAATGTGCCGCCATCTTAATGGGACCTCCCCATTAGTGAATACGTTAAAAGAAAATTCACAAAAAAATTAATTAGGTAATTCTCGAATATCCTACCCAGCACAAGTTGAGTCACACATTACAAGCTTTAGCCCCCACTTTGTATCTTCTCCACATCAATGACCTCATCTCTAGCACATCCAACCCAATTCACAGTTACGCGGACGACAGCACCCTCCACTCTAATATACAATATTCTAAGCCTGTCTCTTTAGCCCAATTAGATAAGGATCGCAGACTCATGAAGGGTTCTGTCTCCGTGGATCTCCAAAAAATATTAGACTGGGGAAGTAGAAATCTTGCACAATTCAACTCCACCAAATCTCAGTCATGCTTTTTATCTCATAAGAGATACACCAGCCCTAGATCCATCACAATGAACAACCAAGTTATTCGAAGTAATGAGTCCTTTTCACTTGTTGGCATTTCTGTGGATCGAAATCTCAATTGTCACTAACATGTCACATCAATTGCAGAAGCGGCTGCTAAGAAATTAGGTTTTCTCTTCCGGGCTCGCAAATACTTTTCACCAGCTAATCTCTATACCTTATATACTTCACAAATAAGGCCAAACATCGAATACTGCGCCCACATCTGGGGTGCGGCTGCCGCTTTTACACTCGCTATCCTGGGCTCCATTCAGAAGACAGCTATAAGTCTCATCGGTAACCCTACCCTCACCCAAAGGCTGCCATCTCTTGTCCACCGACGTGCCGTTGGTGACCTCTCTCTCTCTCTCTCTCTCTCTCTCTCTCTTATAGATATCTGCACGGGCACTGCTTAGGGGAGCTTTCTTCCATAGTTCCTCCACCTGCTGCCACCAGCAGATCTACCAGGGGAACAGAGCGAATGCACCCTTTTACTGTCCAGGTCACCAGACATAGAACATCTTGTTATGCCCGCTCTTTTGTCCCGAGGACTTCCAAGTTGTGGAATTCCTTACCGGAACATGTTTTTCCTTATCCCCCGAACCTCCAAACCTTCCAGAATTAACAAGTTGCCTCTTTTCTCCTTGTCGACACCCACGGTATGATGGTATGTAAGCCCTCGTTATGTGTTGTTGAAATATAAAAACAGCGCCCATGATTTTATGACCAAAATAAATTATCAAACTAGTAATCTAAAATATGAATCCAAGTTAATGTCATGCAAAAATTAACCACCATAGCGCGATTGTTGCCTGATGACTCTTTCCTTAATGATTGTTATGAAATAAAAACAAAACTGCAGGATTCGGTCGACAATGCAACCACATTTACTTCCCATGATGTCATCTCCTTGGACTAACGCCACCTCAACGGTAATAACATGGCATGCAGACAATAAAGCCCGTGCTCGTGGTCCAGAGAACATAGCCGGAACTAAATCAAACTAAACTGGGAAGAGGGAACAGGAAGCAACAAGTTAGAGAAGCAGTAGCATCGAATTTCTCCCTCCACACACACACACACACCAGAAATGCATCTCTCTAATACCTACTTCTGTTCGGATAAGCATAAGGAACACGCTCTCCGGAAACTCCACACTCGCTACACTCTAACCTGAATTTAGAACGTTTCTCTCCGAATTAATCTTCCAACAAGTCTTCGTTTGTGTCGGTCTCCAACAGAAGCTGCAGGAGATCCAATACCATAAATCTACTACTTTGCTCTATTGAGTTTGCACCCGCAGCTTGTGTCGCCTTATTATGAGGTTACTATGCAGTTAAAGATGTCGTCGCAGTCTAAAGGAGACGACGCAACCTGAAGCTCTGTTTCCAGCAACTTTTTGCATTTTTTTATAGCTCTTGTACTTCAAATCCTTCAAATATTGTCTAAAACTTATGATGTCTCAGATTATGTCTAATAAATTGTGCCTTCCTCCTTTCAGCTTCTTTCAGCGAGCATATTTCTTCTCTCGACTCTTGCAGCACACTCTTATTCGTCTTCATCTCGGTTAACCTTGAGAGGCTGAAAAAATATTTACAGTAGACATAGAAATCTAAATGTTAACCCTTCTGAAGCGACTAAAGCAAATCGCCAGTTCGAATCTGCCACATAACACGAGTTATGGTCCTTCGAAAAAGATTGTGTACGTTTTTAGGCACGCCGGTTTGAAGGTCTTGAAAAAAATATTTTCAGTGGACCCTCAAGTCTACAATTTTGTTATCGGAATAATTTAAGCCTTCTTAAGCGACACCGAAAACCGCAAGTTCTTACCTGTTAAAGAACCCGAGCTATAGACCTTTGAATCAGATGTACTTTTTTCAGATGTGAAAACTGACCCCCCAGAGTTTGAGCGCCTGAAAAGTATATTGTCTGTAGACCGAAAAGTGTGAAATATTTAAATATTTCAATAATTTGAGCCTTCTAAAGCGACTAAAATGAACCGCAAGTTCGTATCTGCCACACAGCTCGAGTAACAGTCCTTCGAATCGCGCTAAACTTCGCTGGGCAAAAACATTTTGTTCAGTAAGTCTGGACTTTTTTTTCCTCCCTCAGGGCTCGTCCGCGGCTTTGCCGCGCCGATAGTACTGCTGCCCTTGGCCTATTGTGCATTACCCTCTACCCTAAGCTCGATCTCAACGACAGAAGTGATTTGATAAATCATCCGCTGCCGGTGAGTCTCGAACCGTCGTCGCCCGAGTCCGATTTGGGAAGTTTTACTCGACTTTCCAACACGGCCACGGCGGCGCTAAGTCAGGACTTTGGAGATCTCTTGTATTAGTAACCTAAGCCTTCTGAAGCAACTAAACCAAGCGCAAGCTTGTATGTGCCACACAACTTTAGTTATAATTCTTTGTAGATGACGGTGTATTTTTTTTCAGGTGCAGTTTCAACAAAATATTTTCCGCTTTATTAATTTAAGCATTTTGAAGCGACTAAGCTAACATCACGTTTATATCTGCCACATAACACGAGTTGTGGTCCTTTATATCGGATGGTGTACTTTTTTCAGACACACCGATGTTTGAGGGATTAAAAAATAAGTTCAGCAGAACCGCAGGTCTAAAATTTCGTGGTCCAAGTAACTCAAGCCTTGTTAGTAAGTGAGTAAAGTAAACCGCAAGTTCATATATGTTACATAACTCGATCTACATCCCCTAAAATCAGGTGGTGTACTTTTTTCAGACACATCGTAGTTTGAGGGATTAAAAAAATAATATCAGCAGAACAGCAAGTGTAAAATTTCCTGGTCCAAGTAACTCAATTCTTGGTAATAAGCGATTAAAACAAATCGCAAGTTCAGATCTGTTACATAACTCGAGCTATACCCCTTTAAATCGGATGGTGCACTTTTTTCGGGTCTGAAAACTGACCTCTATGAACCTAGACGTCTAAAATTTTGCATATTTAATAACTTGAGGCATTGTCCTTCAATTCGCACTAACGCTTTTACGGCTGAAATAACCTTTTTCAGTTGAGCCGGGAGTCTGAATATATGTCATCTTAATGACTCAAGCCTTCTGAAGCGATTAAAGCAATCCGCAATGTTTAAGCTGCCACATAAGTCTAGTTATGTAGAGGATAGTGTACTTTGTCAGATGCCCAATTTGACTTTCAACTTTGAGCAGCTAATTTTTTTTTTTAAAGTAGACATGGAAATATAAAAGTCAGTCGTTTTATTATCTTAAGCCTATTGAAAGCACTGAAGCAAACCGCAAGTTCGTATCTCACACATAACTCGAGTTATGATCCTTCGAATGGGATAGCTTACTTTTTTCAAACACACCGAAATTTCAGGGACTAAATAGACTATTTTCAGTAAACCTGAAAACCTACAATTCCGTTTTTTTGAATGACTGGGGCATTCTTAAGCGACTAAATTAAACCGCAGATTCGTATATGTTACATATTTTGAGCTATAGCGTTTCGAATCGGACCTTGAACTTTTGTCAGGTATGAAAATTGACTACAGGTTAGAGAGGCTGACAAAAATATTTTCTGTGGGCACAGAAGTTTTAAATTTTGTTGTTTTACTAGTCCAAGCCTTCAAAGCTAGTGAAATGAACTACAAGTTCGTATCTCGGCACAACGCAACCATGGTCCTTCAAATCGCGTTAAAGTTTCGCCGAAAATTTTGTTTTCAGGGAAGTCTCGAGTCCACCGTCTTAATGTCTCAAGCCTTTTGAAGCGGTTAAGCAAATCGCAAGTTCGTTTCTGCCACATAACTGTTAGTTATATCCTTTTGTATACATTTTGTTTCAGCCTTACTATCATTATATTTAGAACGACACTAACCACCAAGGCGCCATTTGTAATCGCTTTCCCATTAAGACACCCATTTGATACCCTAGTCGAAAGATCTCATTTTTATAGATTACTTCTTCCTCTAATCTACTTTGTTCGAAAGTTATCTACAAATATATAGCTACAAATATAATACCAGTCAAGTGAATGAAGCGAGTTCCAACACCTGTAGCAGAAAAAGGCTTGACAAATATCACAAATACAACTACTAGGCCCATATAAAACTTGAACTGCAAAATGAACTAGGTGAATATATGATTTCTACCGCAAGTGTGACATGGGTTCAGATCAGGAGACCTGCTAGACCAGTTAACAGGACCTCTACGATCAACCCATCTATCTCCAAACATGCCACCTGGCGTGTCTCTTGACTGGTCGCGAAATTCATGAAAATTCGTTACCATTATGCACCCCCTGTGTCAGGACCTGTATTTTTTGCACTTGGGCAGGTGGTTTTCTGAAATTGCCAAAGCCTTATAACAAACTTAGCTCTTTTACAAGTCATGCAATGATCAATTGTTGATAACAACTTTCCCGTGTAGCAAATTTGATCGCCCATTATATTATCCAAAGAGACCAAATCAAAACAAAATTATTATCGTCACTTATATAATCTGTTTACTATATGCAACCAACTCTAATAAGCCAGCCGGGCGTTTTATTGCTTTAACAATGACTCTCGCAGATTATTAATTGTATAAACACGTCGCTGATTAAGTACCTTACTAATCGTCTATCGACCGCCAACTTTTATTAGCCGCGACTTAGAGTTGTACTTCAATTGAACTTCATAAAGTTAAATTTATTTACTTGAAGTTACAGTACAACGATATATATATTAAAATTTAAATAATATAAAATTTACAATAAAATACATATGAGTAATCTAATACCATTAAGGCTGGATGGCAAAGACTAACTGTTGAATATTAATGTTCGACATATATTTATAGACTATTAATTGCTGATCAATTTCCCCTCGGTAATGTCGCTGCACTTCAACCGGACGCTGAGTCGACGGAAAAGCCGGTGTAGCGCAACGTACCCATATGTGCTGACAGTAGCCTTGGTGTGTGTAGTATACCGGGTGGTGCAACCATAACTCCTCCGGGGCCAGATAGAAAATTTAGGGAAGCTAAATTTTCAAAGTGATATTCTCCAGGGGGATTTCTTCCATGGGGCATCTTTGTTGTTGTTGGTTGGTGTTGGATCTTGGTTCTTTGGTTGGTTTTCTTAGTCTCCATAAAGCATAGACTGCTATCAGGGCAACAATCACGTACAACAGGATGGTCCAGATGCTAGTAGACAGGCTTACTTTCGGATGTTGAACTGCATTCAATAATGACCGTTGGTGTTGTAGTTGATGCTTTGTTTTTTGTAATTCATCCAGATCTATTGATTCTAATTTGATTGGGGCTGTATTTACTACCTCTTGTAGCTGAAAGTTGGTAAGCTTCAACTTGGGTAGTTGGATGTGGTAGGTAGATACTATCTCATTGTGAGATGGGGAGAACATTTGCTTATTTACTGTCATTTGACATCCTTCGGGGATTTGAACCAAGTAGCTTCTTTCTAGATTTGTGGTTTCTTGTCGGCTACGGCATCGTTGGTGGGCTGTACTTTCACGGGGGAATACCATTATCCATTTGTTTGCACTTATCTTCTGGCTCTTCATCTGCTGTATGTTGACTGGGTGGTGTTCGCAAGTTTCGTATCTGGTGGTGAACTTGACCAATTGGACTTCACAAGGGCTGCTATTACTGATCTGATTCATCGTTTGACCTCTGCATAAGTAGTCTCCAGGGCTGACTTCTTGGCATAGTGTGTTTTGTAAGTTATAGCTTTCATCGTTAAGGGCTAGGTATTTGGATTGAGGGATGATGACGGTATAATTTTGACTAGGACCTTGTTTCACAGGAAATGCATAAAGGTGGTAATAGTTATAATGTTTAGATTCTACTAATGGAATTTCAATAGCAAACACTAAAGTATAATTTTTGTAGTAACACTTAATTATTGACACCTCCTCGTATAAAGCTACATTATTTGCATCAAGCTTATAGGGGAGATTGGTTACAAAACTCTCAATTCTTTTAAGTTCTATTAGTAAGTCTTCAGGTTCTAATATGGATGGATGCATTGTTTCTAATCTTGCAAAAGTTATTGCGTTAACTAATGTGCTTAAAATGCTTTTAATATTAATGATTTCTGTAATCAATTGTATATACACCATCTGCAGACGCATTATGTGTTCGTTATTAATTTTTTCCTGTTCGAAACCTAAAGTGATCAACTGCAAACGTTCCTCAATTTTGTTTTGGTTTAAAATGACCGAGGATATGGTTTTATCAAATTTTTCTATGGCCTGTTCTGTTAACATGATTTGATTATCAACTATTGTTTTAATTTTGTCTTGATTTGATGTTAATTGAGAAATTGCCGTATCATAACGTTCTGCATCGTCTGCGTCCATGTTGCCTGTTAAGGTCTTTATGATTGTACCTACAGCATTAACTAGTCCTCTTTTATTACGATTATTATTAGAGGGTATAATTTGGTTAAATATTTTTTGTGTCTCCACAATTTGATGGGAAAGGATATTTTGGTAATTTTGTATCTCGTTTTGATAAAGATTCGAATGTGTGGAATTGTGAATAATGTCATGGATATCTTGGGACTGTTTATCTATGGAACGAAACCCATTGAGAAGTGGTGTTAAAGGGATTACTCGAATAATGGTCCATTTGTCAATGGAATTTTGCATTTTGCCCATGTTAATTGATAATAGTCCGGGGTTGTCATTGATCTTGTCTAATGTTATTCTTTGTCCTTGGGTTTGGATAAGGAAGATGGACCTGAAACATTAGGTCGTTTTAGATTTCGTAAATGACGTTTAGACAATTTTTTGTTTTTTTTTAAAGTCATTATATTTTTGTCAGATATGCTTACAACCTCGTAGGGGCCGTCAAATTTAGGGTTATTCTTGTTTCGTTTGTCTACTTTTGTATATACATGTGTTTGATCTCTAAATAAGTCGGTATCATTGGTTCTATTATTAGCGTTAGAAATGGAGCGAAGCTTATTTTTCTCTATTAATTCTTTCACCTTTTCATATAATAATTTTAATTTATTTTTGTGCGATATTAGATAATCTTGTAATAGCTTTTCATGATCATTTATATCGAAAATATCCCTAGTAGAAGTGTGTCCAAAGGTTATTTCTAAGGGGGTGTGATTTGTAGATGTATGTATAGTTGAGTTGTATGCCAGAAGGGCGTAGTTCATTAAATTTTTTATGGGGTCTTTAGTGTAAGTTTGTCGTAATATTCGAACGTGTTCAATTAGTGTTGAGTGTAGTCTTTCAATGGGACCGTTAGAATTTGGATTTTTAGGTGTAGTAAAATGAATTTTAATTTTGTGAAGCTCTAAAAGATTTTGGATGATTTCCGTTCGAAATTCGGTTCCACTGTCCATAATGATGTGTTCGGGTGTGCCATAGTACGTAAAATACTGTATGAATGCATTAGCAGTTTCTACCGGATTCTTACTACTTATAGGTATTGCTGTCCCTAATTTTGAGAAAGTATCAATGATTGTTAAGAATACTTGATTTTCTATTATAAAGGTGTCAGCATGTATAACCTGAAAGGGTTTACTAGGGGTGTCTGTTAGCATTAAGGGTATATTGGGTGGATTTCTATCGTACTTGGCTCGCTTGCAAATTTCACATTCATTAATATAAGCCGTTATTTTTTCACGCATTTTTTGAAAGTAATACTTGTTGGATATTTGTTTTATAGTTTCTATTATACCTCTATGGTTAGTTTTTCCCTCGTGATAATTTCTAATTACCTCGTTAATCTCTTCATCGTCGGCTAAGGGCAGACGATGCTTGGGGCAACTGATAATAATGGGTGCATTGTTGTTAAATATTTCCGCATACACTGAACAGAAATCTTGGTATAATTTTTCTGTTTCGAAATTAAAGTAATACCTTTTGCCTATTGTAGTATATTCCTTTAGAAAATTTATGATTGCTTGTCGATTATCATTTCTCGGGATTTGTACCAAATATTTATTTTGATTGTTAACCTTTAGTTGTTTTACTGGTCTTGGATTATTATGTACGGGAGATATATAATATTGGTTTAGTTGTTTTTCTATAGGAACATCTGATATCTGAATACCTATTTTTGGTTCTACATTTACTTGTGAATGATCACTGTCTCGTAAGTCGTTATTTTGTTCAAGTGTTGTTTTGTCTGTTCGGCTTATAGGTGGAATAGTGTTGCTTGAGGTGCTAGGAATTTCTACTGGAATAAAAGAGAGTTCTGGAGGGCTCATTGGCGGAATATATTCGGGTTCAGTTGGTTGCACAACGTCATCAAAATTTGGGGTGTTGAGCTGCCTTTGTAAATCTTGGAGAGGTCTTTCGTCCTCATCAAAATTATTAGCGATTGATGAAATTTCTGCATCCTCTAAAGCATGAACTTGGATGCGGGACAAGGAATCTGCGTTGCAGTTTAGAGACCCTTTTTTATAAATTATTTCATAGTCATATTCCTCGAGTTTTAAACGCCAACGTGTTAATTTTGAATTGGGTTCCTTTAGTTGCATAAGCCATACTAAAGGCCTGTGGTCAGTATATATATAGAACTTACGACCATAAAGATAGGGGCGGAAGTATTTGGTGGCCCAAACAATAGAAAGAAGTTCCCGTTCAATGGTGGAGTATCTCTGCTCTGTTTCATTGAGGGTACGAGAAGCATAACTAATAGGTTTATCATTACCTACTGACCCTTGAGAAAGGACAGCTCCAAGTGCTACATTGGAAGCATCCGTAGTGAGTATAAAGGGTTTTGTGAAATCAGGGTATTGTAATACGGGGTCATTCATTAATATATTTTTGCATGTTTCGAAAGCTTCTATAAAACTACTATCATGAACTATAGTTGCATTTTTTTTTTAAGCATCGAGTCAATGGTTTTGTTAATTTACCGAAGTCTTTAATACATTTTCGGTAGTACCCTACAAGACCTAGAAATCATTTGATCTCTTTTCTTGTTTTAGGTATGGGGAATTCTCTTACAGCCTTTACTTTATCAGGATTTGGTTTCACGCCTTCGGACGTGATAATGTGCCCGAGGTAGGCTACTTCCTTTTTTAAAAATTCACTCTTGTCAAGCTGTATTTTTAAATTAGCCTTTCTTAACCTTTCGAATACATTTGTCAACCTTTCTATGTGTTCTTGCAAAGAAGTACTGAAAATTATGATGTCATCAAGGTAGGTAAAACATTTTTCATTTTGAATACCCCTAAGGATATTATCCATAGCCCTTTGAAAGGTACTAGGCGCTCCCTTCAACCCGAATGGCATACGCCTGTACATATAGTGCCCCCCTTCAGAGCTGAAGGCAGTTTTTTCCATATCTTCAGGATTCATTTCAATTTGATGATATCCTGAGGCTAAGTCTAAAGTGGTATAATACTGGCTACGACCTAATTTATCCAATATTTCCGAAATATTGGGTAAGGGATACTTATCACCAATAGTTTGTTCATTAAGACGTCTATAGTCTATGACCATGCGAAATTTTTGTTTGCCACTGGCATCTGATTTTTTGTTAACAATCAGGACAGGGCTATTCCACGGGCTGGAAGATGGCTGAATAATTTTTTGTCTTAACAAGTCGTCAATTTGTCTTTTGACTTCTTGCTTTTGAGCTTCAGGTAATCGATATGGCTTAACAAATACTGGGTTAGGATTAGATAACCTAATACTATGTTTAACTTGATTAGAAAATGATAATGGGACACCTTCGCAATAAAATATGTCTCTGTACTCGTAACATAAGTTTTCTATCATGTCTCGTTCTTCGTCATTAGTGTGATCAAGTCTTAATCTGTTTAAATTTTGAATTTGTAATTTGTCAATTTCATTAGCAGTACCATCTATGTTTTCTAAGTCGATATCTTTGTTATGATGAATGGAATTTAATTCGTTAGTTGAAACAGGTTCTGCATAAATAGCTTTATGTATAATCAGCTGTACGGGATTTTCATTACTATTCACTATAGAGGTTATAGCCTGGCCATTTGAAACTGTCACGATAGATGCAGGAATAATTACGCCTGACTCGAGTTTTATATTATTTATTATGCCTATGTTGGAACTACAGTCTATAGGAAGTTTGACTATTGTTTCACATCTCGCAGGCAGTATTATGTTATTTAATTCTTGTGGTTTCGAGTTACATTCGCGATGTATGTCGTCGTCACATGGTAAATACAAGGGAATGCATGTATGCTTCGTTACCAATTTCCTATTATAAAAATCTATTTTAGCTCCCAGTTGTTTGAGAAGGTCAGTACCAATTAACCCATGATATTGATTATTGATGTTAAATACATAGATTTTAAATTTGGCTCTGCCTGTTTTAAATATACTTGGTAGAGGAATTTTTAGAATTTCATTATGAAAACTGGTTTGGTGAACAGATTTAATTTGAAATTTTTCATGCTCTATAAATTTGGAATAAAAATTATGGGCAATATTTTCACATAACAGCGATTTCATCGAACCGGTGTCAAGCATAAGTCGCATTTGAAATGAGGGGTTGATTTCGACCAGTATATAAGGCAATTTAGGGTGGTTTACAGAATTTATCTGTACTATATTTTTTTGTTTAGTTCGATAACCTGAATAAAATTTTGTTCGATGTTATCTGTTTGTTCAAAAGCTGCTTCAGGTCTAGTTTCTTCTTCGTACGTTTCATGATTCGTTTCGTCAAAGTAACGAGCGTCATCTTCAGGAATTGTATAAGAGTGTGTTTCTGAAGGATAATTTTCATAAGATTCGTCATAAACAGGGTTGTCTGATTTAAATTCATGTTGAACCTCTTGATGGTATAATTGGGTAGGTGATGACTGTGCGTTAGGCCCGTTAGGACCTCTCGGATGAGTATTGAAATTTCTAGATGACGTTTCCATAGGTTCGGGCTGGAAATGTTGTCTAAAATTTGGATTGGGACGTGTATGTATCGAGGAATTTTTTGCAGATACCTCCATAGGTGTTGGCCTATAGTTTGGTCTGAAATTTGGATTTGGTCTGAATACGTTTTGTGTCAGCTGTTGTGGGGGCTGATTACGTAAATTTAAGGGCTTTCTGTATGTGGGTTGGTTATGGAATTGTCGGGGGTGCGTAAAATGCGGAACGTTATTTCTATTATTTTGCTGATTCTGTATGTATTGAGGTTGTTTATTTGGTACATTTGAGTTTTTAAAATTTGTGGATTGATTGTGGAGATATTTCATTTGTTTTTCTCCATATTGAAAATTCTCTTCTTCCAGAACAAGCGACATAGCGTGTTCTAGATTAGTCGGGTTTTGTAGCCTAACTGCTAACCCTAGTTGACCACTCAAACCATGTAAATAGGTTTTCAGTGCCACTTTATCGTAAAATTCATTTTTAATTAAACGAAATGCTTCGTTTGCAGTTGTTAGTCTTACTTTTGAAGCTAAAAGACTACGTGAGTCTTGTATTCTCATACCGAATTGGTATGGGGTTTCTCTAGGGTCTGGCTTTAAGAGCAAGAGGTCCCTAGCTAAACAGTCTTCGTCTCTCTGGTCGCCGAAGTATTGTTGCAATAATTGTTTAATACGAGGCCAATTTGTGGCATCTTCCCTACTACCTATCAATGTTCTAGCTCTACCTTCTAATTTACTTATTACTATTCTAAGCATCCATTGGTTATTTGGATTGTCATCATTTGTTCTATCAACAAATGAAGTGAGAAAATTTTCACACGCTGAAATAAATAAAGCTAAAGTATGCTGGTCCCCATCGTATGCGGGAATAGCATTAATGTGATAATTTTGTAATTGATTTGCCATAATTTGATTGTTATTTGAGCTTATTGTATTTTTCTCTGTTACTATAAGTTTGGGAGGTGCTAAATTTATGTTTACTTTATTATTAAAATTGTCAACTGTCTCTGTTTCAGAGTCTGACATTAATTTATTAATCAATAATTTAAATTTGGGTAAAATTTTAATTAATATTTCCCGTAATATTTGCTTCTAACTTTAATCGATTTTAGATTAAGGTAGGACAAGGAATTCAAAGGAACAATGAAAGCACTTACGCCAATGTGAAGATGAAGACGATTTCTGTTCTTCTTTGCTTCAGCATCATAAGATACAGCGAATAAGGCAGACAACTTCGTAGGCAGAAGTTCCGTATCAAACCTTATTTTCTCTTATGATCGCTCGCGCACTCACTGTATTTTTAATTGAAAGTTACTTAAATTATCTTTATCAACTTGGACGATGCTGTTCTTTGTTGACTTTGAAGCTGGTTCTGAGTTTTTAACGATAAAAATCGAAGTGCGGACTTTTGCGATTTTTGTCAAAAGGACACTAAACTCATACTAACGACTGCGCCACTTAGAGTTGTACTTCAATTGAACTTCATAAAGTTAAATTTATTTACTTGAAGTTACAGTACAACGATATATATATTAAAATTTAAATAATATAAAATTTACAATAAAATACATATGAGTAATCTAATACCATTAAGGCTGGATGGCAAAGACTAACTGTTGAATATTAATGTTCGACATATATTTATAGACTATTAATTGCTGATCAATTTCCCCTCGGTAATGTCGCTGCACTTCAACCGGACGCTGAGTCGACGGAAAAGCCGGTGTAGCGCAACGTACCCATATGTGCTGACAGTAGCCTTGGTGTGTGTAGTATACCGGGTGGTGCAACCATAACTCGCGGTAAACATAGTTAGGTGCTACGTAATCTAGTACTTACGAATCTGCATATAAAGTGTTGTTCTTCTCAATACACAGTGGCAATTTAACTTTGTTAGTAAATAGATTAATTAAATTTCCCTTAAGTAAAAGTAGATATAGTAGATAATTGGAGTACATTAAAAACATGGTGATAGTAAAGGATTTTTTCCCGCCCGAGGAGGTACCACCCCATACATCAAGGGACCCGGTGAAGTCCCAACGGACGTTTCCGGTTCTGGTGTATGAGTCAGTTTCCCTTATAAGCAAATATGATGATGGCTCCTCCTTGTACAAAAGATTACGGAGGTAAAATATCCCTCCATTCGGATCTGCGGGAGAGGGGTGTGCAGGGGGCGCTAGCATCAATATTTAACATATCCTTCTCGAATATATGTGGCCTAAATTCTAACCTGAACACCGTCCACCATTTCCACCAGGCTAATAGGCCCCAACTCCTCTTCCTTACCGAAACCCAAATCAGTGCTCCTTACTTACTTTAGTTTGCATGGAGACGTGTGCGCATACGTCCGTAGCAATATACCCTGCACCAGACTCCCCAATTTAAAAGCTGGAAGAAAAGACATACTATGGATAAAACTCTCTCAGGGCTGCAACTAAATTCATCTGTTGCATTTACCGGGATTACTTTTCGTCATTTCCATGGGCGTCTGTCAGCTTCTCTCATCCTGGCCCCTCTGATATCTCAGAAAACGTCACCGAAATTATCAAAGCTGACATGGAATTATTTATTCCACGTACACAGAAAACTTCTTCAGCCACTCAAAAGCCCTGGTTCTCTAAATCCTGTGACAAGGTCAGACTTGAAAAGGTCAAAGCTCACAAAACACTTCTACAGAATCCTAGTCAAGTAAACCGTCAAGCATTTAACGACGCAAGAAACAGCTATGTCCGCATTCTTTCTGAGGCACCACCACCGTCTTGCTTTCTTTCTCATAAGAGATACACCAGCCCTAGACCCATCACAATGAAGCAACCAACTTATTCAAAGTAATGAGTCCTTTTCTCTTGTTGGCATTTCTGTGGCTCGAAATCTCAATTGGCACCAACATATCACATCAATTGCAGAAGCGGCTGCTAAAAAATTAGGTTTCCTCTTCCGGGCTCGCAAATACTTTTCACCAGCTAATCTCTATACCTTATATACTTCACAAATAAGGCCAAACCTAGAATACTGCTCCCACATCTGGGGTGCAGCTGCCGCTTCTACACTCGCTATCCTGGACTCCATTCAGAAGACAGCTATACGTCTGACGGGGACCTTACCCTCACCCAAAGGCTGTCATCCCTTGCTCACCGACGTGCCGTTGGTGACCTCTCTCTCTTTATATATATATATATATATATATATATATATATATATATATATATATATATATATATATATATATATATATATATATATATATATATATATCTGCACGGGCACTGCTCAGAGGAGCTTTCTTCCATAGTTCCCCCACCTGCTGCTCATATATATATATATATATATATATATATATATATATATATATATATATATATATATATATATATATATATATATATATATCTGCACGGGCACTGCTCAGAGGAGCTTTCTTCCATAGTTCCCCCACCTGCTGCTCCCAACAGATATATCAGGGGAACAGAGCGAATGCGCCCTTTTACTGTCCAGGTCACCAGACATAGAACATCTTTCTATGCCAGCTCTTTTGTCCCGAGGACTTCCAAGTTGTGGTATTCCTTGCCGGCACATGTTTTTCCTTCTCCTCCGAACCTCCAAACCTTCAAGTCCAGAATTAATAAGTTGCCTCTTTCCTCCTTGTCGACACCCACGGTACGATAGTATTTAGGCTGTAAGCCCACGTGGTGTGTTGTTGAAATTAAAAAAAACATGGCTAAATAAAACGGATATGCGGATTGTTTAGTAGAAAAATTAGTTAATGGACACATAACAAAGAAAATGTTGGCGATATCCAAGACATTCAGGAAAGATAAAATAGAGAAAAAAATTTGTTTGCCTACCTTTTGAACCGCGTCTCACAAGGTGTCTCGAGAGCATCTTCAAGAAAGCCGATTTGCAGCTAACTTTTTCGACAAAAAATTATTTAAAAAAATTGTTAGGTAACACGAAAGATAAAGATAAAGCCACTGAAATGTCGGGTATCTATGACAAAAGTTGTAAAGCTTGTAATCTTAAATACGTTGGTCAGACTAAAAGAACCATTGAGACCAGATTCAGGGAACATCTGGCACAGCTGAGATAGGGTAGTGTAGACAAGTCATATATGTTTGTAAAAAAAGAAACTCAGGACGCAGCAAGTGCGTTACGTTAGCGATTTTTCATTATATGTATCAAATCTCAAACCTCAATTTGCTTTTTTGGTCCGCGTTTGTTGGCTAGGAACCAGTTTTTTCGGGGACATTTTGAGTTTATTTTCGAAAAATATTTTACATTATCAAACAATAAAGTAATTTTGATGAAATATGGTATATTGTTTCTACTATATAGGTTATACTGGTAACCATTTTCATGCCTGCTTTCTGTAAAAGAAATGACATATTTGCTATTAAAAACATTAATGAAAATTCACTACCATAACGCACTTGCTGCGTCCAGACTTTTTATGTTTATCTGATATGAGTGTTTTTACTTTCTTATAGACAGTATCATATTGCCAGGCTGTATTCTTCTGTTGAGTAATTTCAGTAGCCAGTCCGACCTTGACTGTTATATCTTTCTTTGACTTTACTAATAAATTCAGTATTATTATAGTATTTTTTGCTGACGAAAATAAAACAGTGTGTCAATATAAATAGTTTTTTTTTCAACAACACACCACGAGGGCTTACAGCCTAAATACTATCGTACCGTGGGTGTCGACAAGGAGGAAAGAGACAACTTGTTCATTCTGGACTTGAAGGTTTGGAGGTTCGGGGGAGAAGGAAAAACATGTGCCGGCAAGGAATTCCACAACTTGGAAGTCCTCGGGACAAAAGAGCGGGCATAACAAGATGTTCTATGTCTGGTGACCTGGACAGTAAAAGGGTGCATTCACTCTGTTCCCCTGGTAGATCTGTTGGGGGCAGCAGGTGGAGGAACTATGGAAGAAAGCTCATCTGAGCAGTGACCGTGCAGATATCTATAAAAGAGAGAAAGAGGTCACCAACGGCACGTCAGTGGGCAAGGGACGGCAGCCTTTGGGTGAGGGTAGGGTCACCGATGAGCGGTATAGATCTCTTCTGAATGGAGTCCAGGATAGCGAGTGTAGAAGCGGCAGCAGCACCCCAGATGTGGGAGCAGTATTCGAGGTTAGGCCTTATTTGTGAAGTATATAAGGTATAGAGATTAGCTGGTGAAAAGTATTTGCGAGCCCGGAAGAGGAAACCTAATTTCTTAGCAGCCGCTTCTTCAATTGATGTGACATGTTGGTGCCACTTGAGATTTCGATCCACAGAAATGCCAACAAGTAAAAAGGACTCATTACTTTGAATAACTTGGTTGTTTATTGTGTATCTCTTATGAGAAAGAAAGCAAGACTGTGATTTGGTGGGGTTGAATTGTACAAGATTTCTAGTTCCCCAGTCTAATATTTGTTGGAGATTCACGGAAATAGAACCCTCCATGAGTCTGCGATCCTCATCTAACTGGGCTAAAGAGACAGGCTTAGCATATTATATATTTGAGTGGAGGGTGCTGTCGTCCGCGTAACTGCAAACTGGGTTGGATGTGCTAGAAAGGAGGTCATTGATGTGGAGAAGAAACAAAGTATGGGCTAAAGCTGAACCTTGAGGAATTCCTGCATTAATTGGATACAGTTTAGAGGAATGGCCATCCACGACAACAGAAATGCTCCGGTTGGAGAGGAAATCTGCTGTTCACGTACAGAGTTTTGATGGTAGACCATAGGCCGGAAGTTTATTAAGCAGCGCTGCGTGCCAGACCTGGTCTAATGCTTTGGATATATCTAGAGCGACAATCTGGGATTCACGTGTAGTTCCATAGATTTGTGCCAAGAATGGGTGACAAAGGAAAGAAGGTCGGCAGTTGATCTGTGTTGACGGAATCCATACTGCCTGTCGTGGATTAGACTGTGTTTTTCAAGAAATTTTACTAATTCGGTGTTTATATAATTTTCCATCACTTTAGAGATGACTGAAAGGAAAGAAATAGGCCTGTAGTTGCTAAGAAGCGCTTTGGATCCTTTCTTGGGGACGGGTTGTACTCGAGCAGTTTTCCAGTTACTAGGGAATATGCATCAGTTTTCCAGTTACTAGGGAATAAGCTTGTGGCGTATTTTGACATTAATTATAGAATATTTGACACTATATTTTCCAAGCCAAAAATTTTAGATTTGGAAGTCTCGCATTATTCTGGTTCCGCTTTTTCTTTGTTTTTATTTGAATTTTCACTAACTGCTGTCATTGCTTTATATTCCTCTTTTTGATCATCTAATAATCCCGTAAATCGATAATTTTTCGTTTGTGCACCATATCTCTTGCAAACTCATTAACTATTAAAGTGCTAAATGATAGTTAAATCTAAACAAAATGTCAAAGCGTTGACCTATACAATTCTATAAGATAGTGTTATCTGCACCCGGGCCACAACTATTTCACGTGGGATACTCTTTCTAAAAAAAAAAACTACAAAAATACATCGTTCCTTTTCCATTCTTTTGGTATTTTCCTTGCGAAAATTGGATTCAAGGAACTGTTTCATAATCCCTGTGGTGCACTACCAGTTTCTAACACTTCTTTTTCATTTGTTCCTAAAGTGCATTCAGATATATTTCCTTTTAGAATTGTTTAACGCTGTTCCCAATGGGGTGTTTTTAGCTTCCACCTAAGAGTGAGTTTCAGCTATTTATTAGTCACAAAGTAAGGAAATGGTCTTCACTTTTTTTTTATTTTTAGCGACGTTGAAAAAAGTTTTCAACGCAGAAAACTTGTGATGTATGGAACAAAATATGACCGGATCATTAAAAAATTAAAGCTTTCAATATTTACGTCTTTTATTACACGAGATAAATCTCGTACTACCAAACGCTTTTTGTTGGTAGACAAATGATAGGATTATTGCTTATGTAGACTTGCAAATAACATTTGATATGACATTATTGCTTTTTCTGATATTATACAGAATTTGTAGCATTCCACCTGATGGTGACTTTCACCCTTTTAATCTGAATATAGAAGGTAGGGCGTGTGACACCTTTTGATTCTCTATTGAAAGCTGCAAATTTAAACTGTACTGGCTAGTTTTTTTAGATATATGCTTTCCAAACTTAAGGCGCAATTTTAAAATCTACCAATTCGTTTTAGTGAATTTTCTTTAAAAAATTAACTAATGAGGATCTCGACTTTTGAATTTTGAAAAAATGTCTTCAAATGAGCCGATTTTGAACAAATTTGGTTAATACCTTCCTTTTTCGAGGGGCTTGGATTTCTCGGAAAATTTTGTGTTTTCTTTCGGAAAACGATTATATCTCTGGAAATAACAAAGCAAGGGCAACCAAGTTTGGCACGCGTGTTTGGATCATAAGAAGTGAACCATGTACGAAAACTTAGGTATGTAACTTGAAAGAGAAAAAAGTTATGGGCATCTAAAGAAAGGTAATATGGGGTTTTCCTCAAAACATCAATGTCGCGATTTGAAACGTCAAAATTGGTAACATTTTGGGAAAGAAACAAGTACGGATTATGTAAATAAAATGTAGCAAGAAGAGTGTTATGCAAACCCTTAAGTTTCAGCTTCAACCGTCATTGTCTTTCATTTTAGTAAAATATTTCCAGAAATTTCATTTTAAATAGACCCCTTCTCTGATGCTTTGGCGGTAATTTTAGTTAAGTTTACCGTTTAACGGTCTATAGTTTTTAGCTAAGTTTCAAACAAAACATATTTTGTGGCAGCTGTATCTCCGTTAATATTGGGTTTTTGTAAAATTGTTATAGGACTTTGTGGCTATAACTTCTTATAAAGAATCAAATCCTGACGCATAATTTACGGTCATTCAGTATAATGTATAATCTATTATTTATATTATAATATATTACACATCCTATGATTATGCTAACCTTGTGAGCGAAACAAACGTCACATATTTAAAAGGTGTGTTGTGGTGAAATGGGTTCTCCAGTTCACTGAAACGGCAAAAGAAGCTCCCGTTGGGAAGTATTAGGACAAACAGGTACAAGTACAAAGGTAAATATTGATTGATTATACAATTGATAATCATCAACACGCATTGAAGAGACACTCAATCAAGTTACCGTTTGGATGACAAGATTGTAATCATTTTGTATGTCAACTAACTAGACTATTAAAGCTCTAACACAATATAGTTGGCTATGGGTGACGCCGGTGACAAATACTAGCTGTTTATTTGACGAATTAATTTGATTCTATATTGACGTTCGTTAGCGTTATTTGAAATTCACATATTGATCAGTTATTGGAAAGATTGAGTTTTATTATTATTAGAAATTCGATATGTGCGTGTGTGTTTTGTTTCTTTAACGTCGTCCTATGTCCGCGACTATGGCCAATCACCGACGCCAGGGAGCAGTTTCACCTCACTATCCTGGAAATTTTGCCGAACCCCTGCCTTTCTGTAAGGAAGGTAGGGATCTTTGACGTGCCCAACATCGCATGGACACGGGACCGACCGCTTTACGCCCCCTCCGAAGGACGGAACGTGCAGACATTCAACTTGCTCAAATACAATGCCAGAACCTCGGTTGATGTTAATGTTACAGTTGGTAATGAAAAAGTGATAGGAGTACCCTGGGATCGAACCCAGTACCCTTCGGTTCAGAGGCACACGTTTGCCGAGGCTGGCACGACAATATTTTGGAGCTGGGCTACAGAACTGCCATACTTTCAAATTGCCATCAATGAAAACGGGACCAGTGACATGCTTTCCAACTATTCCTGTCAGATATCAACCTTATCAGGGTATTGCGTTTTTTTTTTATTTCAACAACACACCACGAGGGCTTACAGCCTAAATACTATCGTACCGTGGGTGTCGACAAGGAGGAAAGAGGCAGCTTGTTAATTCTGTACTTGAAGGTTTGGAGGTTCGGAGAAGGAAAAACATGTGCCGGCAAGGAATTCCACAACTTGGAAATCCTCGGAAAAAAAGAGCGGGCATAACAAGATGTTCTATGTCTGGTGACTAGGACAGTAAAAGGGTGCATTCGCTCTGTTCCTCTGGTAGATCTGTTGAGGGCAACAGGTGGAAAAACTATGGAAGAAAGCTCCTCTGAGCAGTGCCTGTGCAGATATCTATAAAAGACAGAGAGGTCACCAACGGCACGTCGGTGGGCAAGGGATGGCAGCCTTTGGGTGAGGGTAGGGTCACCGATGAGACGTATAGCTCTCTTCTGAAAGGAGTCCAGGATAGCGAGTGTAGAAGCGGCAGCGGCACCCCAGATGTGGGAGCAGTATTCGAGGTTTGGCCTTATTTGTGAAGTATATAAGGTATAAAGATTAGCTGGTGAAAAGTATTTGCGAGTCCGGAAGAGGAAACCTAATTTCTTAGCATCCGCTTCTGCAATTGATGTGACATGTTGGTGCCAATTGAGATTTCGATCCACAGAAATGCCAACAAGTGAAAAGGACTCATTACTTTCAATAACCTGGTTGTTCGTTGCGATGGGTCTAGGGCTGGTGTATCTCTTATGAGATAGAAAGCAAGACAGATTTGGTGGAGTTGAATTGTACAATATTTCTACTTCGCCAGTCTAATATTTTTTGGAAATCGATGGAGACAGAACCCTCCATGAGTCTGCGATCCTCATCTAATTGTACTAAAGAGACAGGCTTAGAATATTGTATATTTGAGCTGTTGTCCGCGTAACTGTGAACTGGGTTGGATGTGCTAGAGAGGATGTCATTGATGTGGAGAAGAAACAAAGTAGGGGCTGAAGCTGAACCTTGAGGAACTCCTGTATTAATTGGATGCAGTTTAGAGGAATGGTCATCCACGACAACAGAAATGCTCCGGCTGGAGAGGAAATTTGCTGTCCAGGTACAGGCCATAGGCCGGAAGTTTATTATATCTGGCGCTGCGTGCCAGACCTGGTAGAATGCTTTGGATATGTCTAGAGCGACAATCTGGGATTCACCGTGTAGTTCCATAGACTTGTTCCAAGAATGGGTGACAAAGGAAAGGAGGTCGGCAGTTGATCTGCGCTGACGGAATCCAAACTGCCTGTCGTGGATTAGACTGTGTTTTTCATGAAATTTTAGTAATTCGGTGTTTATATACTTTTCCATCACTTTAGAGATGACTGAAAGGAGAGAAATAGGCCTATAGTTGTTAGGAAGCGCTTTGGATCCTTTCTTGGAGACGGGTTGTACTCCAGCAGTTTTCCAGTTACTAGGGAATATGCCTCTATTGTAAGATGTCTGAAATAGACGAGTCAGGACAGGAGCAAGTTCTGGTGCGCATTTTTTGAGAACAATTGCTGGGATCTCGTCAAGGCCACATGATTTCCCATCACTTTAGAGACGACTCAAAGGAGCGAAATAGGCCTGTAGTTGCTAGGAATGAATCGATTTGGATCCTTTCTTGGGGATGGGTTGTACTGGAGCAGTTTTCCAGTTACTAGGGAATATGCCTCTATTGTAAGATGTCTGAAACAGACGAGTCAGGACAGGAGCATGTTTTGGTGCGCATTTTTGGGAACAATTGCTGAGATGTCGTCAAGGCCGGAGGCTTTCCTGGTATTAAGAGAAGAGAGCATCTTTAGTACCTTTTTAGTTTTGAAAATGATAACCGTCATTTAATGCGCGACATTAAGGACTGTTGGTGGTTGAGCATTTGGAGGTGGGTTGAGAGTAGAATTGCCGGCAAACAACGAGGCAAAAAGTTCAGCCTTGCCCAGGGTGGTAGAAACAATTTCATCCCCTGAGACAAGAGGTGGGAACGTACTCTTGCAGAAATTATTCCCAATAGATTTAGCAAGAGTCCAGAAGGGTTTGCTGCTCTTCTCCCGTCCAGTGTGGATTTTCTTTAGACTAGTAAGGGCAATTTTGGCGATTAGTATGACCCCGTGAAGTGTAAAACTGCACTCATCAGAAAACAAAACATGTTCTAGTTTGATAACATTGTTATCTAACATTTCCATCATTTGTTTACAAAAAGATGTTCTACTACGTCTTCTCTCGTCTTCCCTCTTTTGGATAGGAGGATAAAATTAGGGTCGTAAGGGGAGCAGAAACAAAAAGAGAAGAACTTGAAGACAATGACTGTTGGAAATGCCAAAATTGCAGTTGTCAGTATCAATCATTATATATACTTATACTTGTTTATTTGTAATTCAAATGATACACTGCCATCTTACAAAAAAGCCAGTGGTAGGATTCACACAATTTTGTATAACGTAAACTCCTGCTTTCAGATAAGTTTCTTTTATTAAAATACTTTGCTGGCAAGTACAAGCTTAAAGCTTCTTTGTCTAAACTCCATCATTCATTTCAATAACATACAATACTATATTATACAATAAATGGTTGTTTTCTCTGTAATAGGTTATGGCATCGTCAGACGATAACATAACCAGTTTCAAAGAAGAAAACAACCACACTTGTGAAGCCAGAGAATAATTTACTACATGTGTTTTTACTATAACGAAGTTTGTCTCAATTTACTTTTTAGCCCAATCTTCCGAAGAGTTTTTTTACACAAGAATTAATCAATTTTTCCTTACCAATTTTGCCAAGTTTCTTCGACATCAAGGAAAAACCTGTAACAAAAAAATAAGTGAATGAAAGAATTTTCGCTTGATTTTAGTGTTTGAGCAAAAAATAACAAAAACTTTTGGTAGAACTTTACAAACAAACAAAAATATTTGCACAGCTACTAACAGTTAAAATACAATTGCAATTCAAACAGTTTTCTGTATTTTTCAAAACAACTGGCATATTTTTTTAAAGGGGAAGTATAGGCTTGTGATATGTCGTTTGAAAGGTCTGTTCATTCTCTATTCAAAAATGTTATCGTTTTCAAGTTTATTGCAACAATTAAGATAGAATAAAATAAAATCATGTGGTTACCGAAATTCGCTACAATACAACACAAAACTAAAATGAAATGCAAAATGTAATAAAATATAAACCACTGAAAAGAACTATGAATGTCAATGAAGAAGATGTTCAAAATGTTCACCGCGAACTTCTTGGCAACACCCTAATCTTAAATAAAACTGTATTCTAAGATTATTTAACATATCAGGCGTGATCGACCTAATTGCAAGCGTTATTCGTTCTTTTAAGTCATTTAAATCAAAAGGTTGAGTTTTGTACACAATGCTCTTCACATATCCCCATAAAAAGGAATCTAATATGGTAAGATGAGGTGATCGCGCTGGCCATTCTATCGATCCTCGCCTCCCTATCCACCGATTGGGAAATACTGCATCGAGGTACTGCCGGACATTGAGTTGGTAATGTGGTGGTGCTCCATCCTGCTTAAACCATATCGTATTCACTGGAACTTGAGGGTTTCCTGGATCAGGATCTAAATTTGTCAAAGTTGGAATGGCATCATCTTGAAGTAGTGCCAGATAATTATCGCCATTCACATTATCCTCAATGAAAAAGGGACCAATGATATGGTTTCCAACAATTCCTGCCCAAACATTAACCTTCTGAGAGTATTGCGTGTGTTCTTCTCTCATCCAGTGAGGATTTGTCGTTACCCAGTAGCGACAATTTTGCCGATTAGCATGACCGTTAACTGAAAAAGTGCACTCATCAGAAAACATAACGTCTTCTAATTGGATAATACTGTTATCCAACATGTCCATCATTCGCTCACAAAAATAAGTACTCCTATCATAATCGTATTCCATGACCTCCTGAGTAGGTATCATTTTATAGGGATGCATTTTATTTTCTTTTAATATGTTAACTATGGATGCATGGCTAACATTAAATGTAGTGGATGCCTGTCTAGCCGATGTATGTGGGTTTTCCACAAATTCAAGCATCACATCTAATTTGATTTTATCACTCACTGCATTAGCTGCTTTTTTTATCTGCCTTACATGACCAAACTCACGAAACTGCTTCTCTATTTTACTAATTGTTCCTTGGACTATAGGCGGTAAATCAGGAAATTCCTCATGAAATAGGCGTGTTACTTCATGTTGTGTTCGGGTTTTATCTCCGTAACCAATCATTATGCATTTCCGTTAATCTAACCATTTTTCAAAATTGAAGTTAACGAAATTCAAATTAAAATTATAATACTCAATTTAAATGACAACGTATAATTACAAAATAATTTGCTTAGGCGTTTTAAACAAACTAACATTACCTCGGAAACTCTTTAATATATTTTTTATGGATACAATGTAAAAAGCACATTACTATGGTTTTTGCTTACTTTCTTATCTTCAAGACCTAAACGGGAATTAAGTTTTGAGTATACTAATTACAATATTGTAATAAGTTTTGAGTATTTTATAGCGAATTTCGGTAACCACATGATTTTATTTTATTATATCTTAATTGTTGCAATAAACTTGAAAACCATAACATTTTTGAATAGAGAATGAACAGACCTTTCAAACGACATATCGCAAGCCTATACCTCCCCTTTAAAAATTGGGGGTTGTGCCTGTCATTCGAAGGGGGTTGAAGGTAGAGATCGCATTTTCACGTTGAAAAATGTCAATTTTAAATTTATATTTGACGTGTTTCGGGATCTTTTATAATAATGTACAGTAGTGAGTTTATTCCATTTGGATTGTACACACCGTATATAACACAAAGCTCCTCTTAGCGAATTTTTTTACGACAATTCAGTGATAGAAAAGGCTTAGACGTTCCGAAGTCCAAAATTGTCGGTTTTTAGCTACGATTGTTGCAATCTGTTTTTTTAAACACTTTTAACGACCACTAGTTAATAGTTGCAACGGTGAGAGATAGAGACAGGCAGAGTTCGAAAGAACAGAAAGCGTGATCCAGCAGCAACAGAGAACTTGAAAGAGCAAATATTATTTCCCGCGCCATTATAATTAATGAGTTAGAACTAGCAATTTCTCCAGTATTCCCGGAGAGCAGGAAACAAAAGTGTATGTGTACGGTTTTAGTTTGACATTAAATATTACCGCTCCACTTCCAGTTTTATTACCACTAAACGTATTTACAACATGAGAGAGTCGAAACACTGGCGGTAATTTCCTTTGCAAATATTATTACATATTCTCTCTATCTCTTTCTCTCTTCTTAGATTTTATCTGGAGTAACTTTCGATGGTAAATTCCAGGTTAGAGATTTGCAGACGATTACATCTGTGTTATGGTTTATTTTTATTAATCTACCAGCTGATTACCGAGCGTTGTCTAAGTATTTTTTATCCCATATTCTATTAGACGGAAAAAGAAATGAAATATTGTTAAAACGACATCAGGAGTGTCACTATTTACCCCAAAAATCGTGGAATCGACACCAATATCGCCACTTATACATGTCACCCCCGTCATTCCGGAACTCTAAAAGGTGCTAGGGGGTAGGTACAGTGGAAAACATCAGGAAGGGAAAAGGCGACCTCAGTATGGCATCAGCTTATAGGCCATTATGCATGTTAGACACAGCTGGAAAGCTTTACGGGAAGATGCTGAAGCGCAGAACTCAAGAGGCAGTTGCAGAGGTCGGAGGACTCTCCCCAACACAGTACGGCTTCACCGCGGGAAGATCGACGGTTGACACGGTGCGAGGGCAGTGCAGACGAGTAGCCACCGGTCCAGAGAGTTATGCATGGCCGTGACCCTGGACGCAAAAAATGCCTTTAACTCTGCCGGATGGAAGGACATACCAGAGGCCCCGAGGAAGTTACATGATCCGGTATATCTACACCGGATCCTCCAGGATTATCTAAGGGACCGGTGGTTGATGTTCAAAACATGAAAGGGAATGAAGGAGAAGAGAATTACCTCGGGAGCAGCGCACGGATTAGTTTTGGGCGCCGACCTGTGGAACTTCAACTACGACGGGATTCTGCGCACGGAGGTGCCCAGCGGCGTCTTTCTGGTGGGGTACGCTGGTGACTCCTGATGTCCAAGCGGAGAGATGTAGTCATTTTGATGAATGTGGACGGTCATATCATCGAAACGTCCAAAGCAATAAAGGCTAGAGTCTTCAAAAACCGATCCACAAGGGAGAGCAGTGGAGGCCTTTGCAGTCAGCAATTCTTTAGCCAATATGGTTCAGCAACCTACTTACTTTCGTCGCATCCCAACACAAAGCTCAAATCCCTTGGATCGCCTTCTTACTACAAAACCGGAATGCTATAAGATATCAGTCACCGACCATGGCATGGTCTCTGCTTCCTGCGCAATATAACCCGAGGTCACACAGTCATAACGCCCACGTATCGTTTGGCACTACAACTCCGCGAACTGGGACGAAATGCGGGATGACCTTTCCTCATTCCCATGGGCGTCTGTCTACTTCTGTCATCCTGACCCCTCTGATATCTCACCGCAAATGTCACCGAAATTATCCAAGCTGACATTAAATTATTTATTCCACGTACACAGAAAACATCTTCAGCCACTCAAAAGCCCAGGTCTACAAGGGGAACAGAGCGAATTCACCCTTTTACTGTCCAGCTCACCAGACATAGAACATCTTGTTATGCCCGCTCTTTGGTCCCGAGGACAAACCTCCAAACTTCCGAACCTCCAAACCTTCAAGTCCAGAATTAACAAGTTGCCTTTTTCCTCCTTGTCGACACCCACGGTACGATAGTATTTAGGCTGTGAGTCCTCGTGGTGTGTTGTTGAAATAAAAAATATATATATTTTTTATTATGGTGCATATAGCACATATTCTACTTATTTTATTTACATCTACGCCATGTAGTATTGTCATATAGTGTATCTCCAAGTCTCCACTGCCCAAGTCCCCAAACGACCCTTACACCTTATTCCCATCTTTTAACAAACCGAAAGAATTTTTAAATGTATCGAATTGATGCTACAAACGATGTAACAAATGCATTGATATTAGTGGGGGGTCCTATATTGAAAAATCAAATGTAATTGTGAGTCTACGTCGTTTCTCTCATAGCCAGACCGGGACATTTTGGCGCTTACCTCGTAAGTGAAGTGACAAACCTCGTCAGCAACGAAGGACATCATCGTGAATCTCATAGACCCATCAATAGCAGAAACCACCACTAGCTGATGTCAACAAAAGCATCAAAGAAAGACATCATCGCCAACCTCAGAGGACAAGGACAAATAGCAGTATAGCACAATATTGCCAACCTAATAACTAAGCTAATGGAAATATTTTTGTGACTAATTTTCATTATCCTTTGCTTATTTTCTTTATAATTTTATAATTAATTGCGTATGTTTGACTCGCATAAAAGTTTAAAACTCTTCACAAGAAAATTTTGCCTTTCGGAATAATATTGTCCCATGTTAGTAAACCTCCTGAGCCATCTAAAAATTTTCGCTCGTAACATATGCACAAGTTTATTTATTGTAAACTTCTCTGATTCCACTGTAACCTTATTAGCAAAGTTTTACAAAGCAACTGGATTTAATTTTTTCACCAATTTCTTAATCCAACGTGGTTGTATGTAAAGTAACAAAACCAAATACAGTCCTCATCGTAAATGAAATAACTCTTTCAAACTTTCAAAACTTATAAGTATGGTAGGTACTCTTGGACCCGTTAATGCGTATCTTTATGTAAAAATCCCTAAAAAAGTATGGAAAAGCGTCCGGTGAGACAACTCTGTGTAGAGTGCGAGGCCAGAACGAAACGAAAATCAATGCGGTGACCTTGGATTCGTACGAGAAGGGACCATGTGTCTAAGTTCAACACCTGCTTCACTCTCAAAAGACTTTCATTACAGTTTCAATTGAAGTGATCCCTGCGTCGTCCTTTCGGTAGATTATATTCAGGTTTATGATCCTTCTCTGGATTTTCCAGAGTTATTCACTAAAATAAAAGCATTTTCCCCAGTATTTTAGTATATATATCGAAGGGGTTATAGCCTACCGAACATTTGAGTTGAAGACCTCATAGATTGTTTGAATTTTTGTAGAAAAACTTCGCTAAGGAGATCGCCACTTTTGAATTAAAAAAAAATCAAATTGCGCGAACAAGGACCTATAGAACCCACATTCTTGGTCACCTTCAATTTTTATATGCATATACGGTGTGCCCAATATAAGGAAGGCCACTATGGGGAGCTCCAAAACGGTAGCAGACAAAGACTTGCTAAAATGGGAGAAAAGTTGCGCACTCAAAAGACCAACATATTGGCGGTTAGACATCGCCGAAATTTTTTTTTGTTTTTGAGATATTTTGAAAACTTTGGATTTTTCGATTTTACATGTTATTTTTTCCGGACCTTAATGGTGGACATACACCAATACCGATGACACTTCTCCACAGCAACTTTTCATTTTCTTTAACGTAGCATTGCAAATTTTTTGATCCACCGTTTCGTCTTGCGAGACCATCATCAACTTTTTTAGCTACGGCTCTTATTTTCTGATATCATATTGTGAAAGCCATTTTTATTCCAAAATCAGCGATGTGTCACACTTTGTGGTTTAGTACCATCTTAGACTTTTTTTCGACCTTAATCAAGAAAATTCATATTACAGACCTGTACATAGCTTTTAAACTTAAGTACTAAACAACTAGCTATATCAATTAACACTTTTAACACATTAGGGCGTTTAATAATAATCCAATGGATGAATTGTTAATGTATGGTGGTAAAGAAACGGTCCTACAATCGTACCGAAGATACCAGCCCATAAATTGAAATCAACACGACGTTGATACCTCGACGTTTTATTTGATTGGTTTCAGACCAATAATGAACATATAAAATATAATAAGCGAGGATCAATAGAGTGACCCTCCAGATCCCCAGATCTCATGCCACTAGATTTTTTTGTAGGCGATTTAAAATCCAAAATCTATGTTGACAAACCAAATAACCTAGAAGATTTGACAAATCGAACATTCTCAATGTACCTACAATAGGAGTGTGTCAAGAAGTCGATTGCATTTCGAATATTATATTTAAAGAAAACAACAGCTACTTTAATTTGTTGAACAGAATCCGTTATTGTAGGATTGTTGTTATGAATAGAGTTTATGTTTTCCACTGTTTAAATTACCTTCATTCAAAAATTCAACAATGTGAGTTAGAAAACTATGACGGTACCGTGAAGACAATTTGATGATCTATCAAAAAAAGGAGGTTGTCATTTAAGAAAAATGTGGATGACGACATATTTGAAAAGCAGGAGTGGGATAAACGCAAATTTTATGCAAAAATGTGTATTTTGACAACTAGAGCTGACATGTCCCAACATTTCGTCAAAACACAATTTATTCCGTAATTTTGCAGCTCACCGTACATATAATAATAATATCACCACAGTAGACAAACTCTGACCCAGAAGTCTTTGTATGGTGCGTGGGGAGGTTACATACACATGTAGACAAAGGACACCACCCATAACTCATCAGAAGCCGGCCTTTCCACATTCTAGTAAAAAAGACCGACTGTCCGATGAGAATGACAGAGAGTAATCACCCATTTTTCAGACCGTTATCGGAAGGAGTTGGGTAGACGTCACAATAAGTCGGATTGCGACGATAGAGAACTGGTTGGTACGAGAAGACGAGGTGATCACAGGTCCATTGCATACAACCGCGAAAGAGGAGCGCGAGAGCCGGTTGGTGAAAAAGAGAAGAGCCGTCGGGTTGGCAAACTTGACAGTATTCCGAGAGGAAATACAAGCGGCTCTAGCAGGGACGTCAAGACAGGAAATATCTGCAGAGAACAGGGCTCTCCGGTTTCAGGATGCTGCAATAAGTGCATGCGACGCAAGTATCCCTTGGAAAGGGAAAAAAAGGACAAAATATTGTGTGGTTGAACCTGGAGCTCGGGGAAACAGAAAGAGCGAGAGCGGACGCGCAACGGTAGCAGGACCAGGAGCGTCACCGTGAGCTCTTCGAACGCTTCAAACAAGCCCGGCTTGAATACAAAAAAGCGATTAAAGAAGCAAAGCTGGAATCGCTGAGGCAAATGCTCTCTGAAAGAAACGACGACGACTCCTGGGCGCTGGCTCACAAACTTGTTTCGGCAACAAAGAAAAGAGCTCCGACGGCGTGGATCACGGTGCAAAACGCGGCGGGAAATTGGACGCGGGATAGATGCGAAACAGCGGAGGCACTGATCGATAAATATTTCCTGAAAATAGAGTGAGGCGTGCGGAAACCGTAATCTGGAGCGGAAACACGGACCTCGACTGGAGGAAACGGTCAGATTAAGACCTAAACGTACAGCCCCAGGCATCGACGGGTTTCTGTCAGCGGGTCTGCAGCATTTACTGGAGGTGGCAGGGGAAAAACTCTTATAAGTATTAAATGCCTGCTTAAGGGAGGGAATTTTCCGAGGATTTGGAAGCGGGCACAGATTGCGTGGCTACCCAAACCAGCGAGCGAAGGGCAAAGACCGGTGTGCTTGTTACTCGTCATAGAAAAGGTGTATGACAAGCTGTTGGCGACAAGACTATCATACCACTTGGAGAAAAATTGAAGGCTGTTTGACAGCTTCCGTAGGAGAGGGGGGGACAATGGATGCGCTGGCTAAGGGAATCAGCGGAATCAAAAGACGGACCAGGCTGGGCAGCATGTCCTGCTGGTAACGTTAGACATTAAAAATGCCTTCAACTTGGCCTGGTACCCCATGCTCAGGAAACTGCTGGCAGAATCTGGATGTCGCGAAACCTGGTCAGCGCGGCAGCCAATTTCCTGGAGGACAAAAGCGTTTTTTTGAAGGGGTTACGAAAAATACCAGCAAAGGCTGCACACAAGGGTCATGGTTAAGCCCGATCCTGTAAGTACTTATAATGAAGGACTGGTTTAATGAAATCGACTCCATAGAACCGGACGAGACGGAAGGAAAAATCTAGGTCCAGGCTTTTCCGGACGACCACCTCATCACTATAACAGCGCCGTCAAGAAGGAGACTCGAGGCAGCTTGGCAGCGTACCTGGGAGGCTGGCCAAAAGTGGGCGTCGGCTCACAAACTGGAATATGCCCCCGAGAAGACGCAGGCTCTCTACAGGGGTGCGAGGAAAGGTCCAAAGCGCGGACACAAAGGCACCGGGTGATCAAGATGGGAGACGTAACCATAAGGCCAGAAGCCAAAATAAAATATCTGGGAGTGATGCTCGACTCTGGTCTACTTTGGGTGGAGCATACCAAATACATAGCGGGCAAGATAGCAGAGGCGGCGCATGGGGTACGAGCGGTAGCGGGAAAGTCATGGGGGACGAATCCAAAGACCCTTAGGGTCATAAATGAGGAAGCAGTGAAACCAGCTTTCCTGTACGGTGCCTAAATCTGGAGTGAACGAGCGAGGCATTCTAGGATAACTAGAAAACTTCATTCAGTCCAAAGAGCATTTCTGTTGAGCATGACGAAGGCCTTTAGAACGACTTCCAACGCAGCACTGGCGGTGCTGGCGGGCTGGCCCCATCTCTTGTGATTGAAAAAAAAAACAATATTTACCAATTCACATTATGACACCCCTTTTAGGTACATGTCTACAAAATCTATAAAGATTTCGCCATTCTCCTTGTGTCTCGTGTGCCCTATTGTCGTTACATTAATTGAATGTATATTTTTATAAAAAACCCAATGGATTTCTTATAAATAAATATAATATAAATTCTGCCAGTAATGTTAAGTTTAGGCAATTATACCCAACAAAAGAAACAGATTTATTTTTCTTTTACTTCTGACATATCACGCCAACAAAATTAACAAATGAATAGCAAAGTAAAATAACATTAATAAAATCATTCTTACGTGATTTAGAAAGTGAATCTGAATCTAAAAAACTAGACATAACAAATTTTAGACCATGTATTATTAATTTAACACTACGAAATAGCTACCGTATGTCACGAATTGCTTGAAATTAAATAAACACGATTCCATGTGTGGTTAATATCCACACCCACTAGCTTATCCATATAAAGGTCTGGGCACACTTGTTAAAATGATAAGGGAAAACAGACCGAGTGTGTGTGTGTGTGTGTGCGTGTGTAAGAGAGAAACGACTTTTGGTGTGGTGTTCAGTTTTTAATTCAAGTCTCCAACAGAATTCATATTCGGAGTCCTACATAAGCAAAAAACTCGTTTAATAACCACATCAAAAACAAAGTCCTCTTAAGCTCCAACGGCAGCAAACCCTTCTGGACTCTTGTTAAATCTATTGGGAATAATTTCAGCAAGAGCACGTTCCCACCTCTTGTCTCAGGGGATGAAATTGTTTCTACCGCCCTGGGCAAGGTTGAACTTTTTGCCTCGTTGTTCGCCGGCAATTCTACTCTCAACCCACCTCCAAATGTTCAACCACCAACAATCTCCAATGTGGCGCATAAAATGACGGATATCATTTTCAAAACTAAAAAGATACAAAAGATGCTCTCTTCTCTTAATACCAGGAAAGCCTCTGGCCTTGACGAGATCCCAGCAATTGTTCTCAAAAAATGCGCACCAGAACTTACTCCTGTCCTGACTCGTCTGTTTCAGACATCTTACAATAGAGGCATATTCCCTAGTAACTGGAAAACTGCTCGAGTACAACCCGTCCCCAAGAAAGGGTCCAAAACGCTTCATAGCAACTACAGGCCTATTTCTCTCCTTTCAGTCGTCTCTAAAGTGATGGAAAAGTATATAAACACCGATTTACTAAAATTTCTTGAAAAACACAGTCTAATCCACGACAGGCAGTATGGATTCCGTCAGCGCAGATCAACTGCCGACCTCCTTTCCTTTGTCACCCATTCTTGGAACAAGTCTATGTAACTACACGGTGATCCCAGATTGTCGCTCTAGACATATCCAAAGCATTCGACCAAGTCTGGCACGCAGCGCTGCTTAAACTATCGGCCTATGGCCTACCACAAAAACTCTGTACGTGGACAGCAAATTTCCTCTCCAACCGGAGAATTTCTGTTGTGGTAGATGGCCATTCCTCTAAACTGTATCCAATTAATGCAGGAGTTCCTCAAGGTTCAGCTTTAGCCCCTACTTTGTTTCTTCTCCACATCAATGACCTCCTCTCTAGCACATCCAACCCAGTTCACAGTTACGCGGGCGACAACACCCTCCACTTAAATATACAATATTCTAAGCCTGTCTCTTTAGCCCAATTAGATGAGGATCGCAGACTCGTGGAGGGTTCTGTCTCCGTGAATCTCCAAAAAATATTAGGCTGGGAAAGTAGAAATCTTGTACAATTCAACCCCACCAAATGACAGTCTTGCTTTCTTTCTCACAAGAGATACACCAGCCCTAGACCCATCACAATGAACAACCAAGTTATTCAAAGTAATGAGTCCTTTTCACTTGTTGGCATTCCTGTGGATCGAAATCTCAATTGGCACCAACATGTCACATCAATTGCAGAAGCTGCTGCTAAGAAATTAGGTTTCCTCTTCCGGGCTCGCAAATACTTTTCACCAGCTAATCTCTATACCTTATATACTTCACAAATAAGACCAAACCTCGAATACTGCTCCCACATCTGGGGTGCTGCTGCCGCTTCTACACTCGCTATCCTGGACTCCATTCAGAAGATAACTATACGTCTCATGGGTGACCCTACCCTCATCCAAGGGCTGCCATCCCTTGCCCACCGACGTGCCGTTGGTGACCTCTCTCTCTCTCTTTTTTATAGATATCTGCACGGGCACTGCTCAGAGGAGCTTTCCTCCATAGTTCCTCCACCTGCTGCAACACCGCTCTTTTGTCCCGAGGACTTCCAAGTTGTGGAACTCCTTGCCGGCACATCTTTTTCTTCTCCGCCGAAACTTCAAGACCAGAATTAACAAGTTGCCTCTCTCCCCCCTGTCGACACCCATGGTACGATAGTATTTAGGCTGTAAGCCCTCGTGGTGTGTTGTTGAAATAAAAAAATAATAAAAAATATTGTATTTTTAAATTCGACATAAAATTGTGAAGCTGGTGCATTTTGAATCGTTTTCCTATTTTTAATTGTTTTTGAGATATTTAATTTTTTCAAAAATTTTTGACAGATGGAGTGACTAACTAAAATGTCATTATTATCAATAATTGTAACGTTGAAAAGTTTATTCATGGTAAATATGTTAACAAAGGAGTGTCCTATCAGGATCCCTTAATAGTATTCTTAAATTTCATACAGCGTGTCTGATATTTCCGTTCACTTTTTGTCATTTTAAATGCCAATAACTCTCTAAGTGAAGATTGGAACCTGTGATGAGCAGTGATAAGTATACTTGGAGAACCCAAATCACTACAACACATTTTAAAAGACCTGACGATCGTTTCACTAACAAATTTAGCTTGATCAGAGGATGAATCATTCTAAATATTTAAAAAACTAACATAAACTTATATACCGGATCTCAGGTAAAGAGATCGAACTGAGATGAGACACTAGTCGTAGGCAAATTCCACAGTGTATTGTATTTTTATCGCCGGACAAGGTCTTTGCGCCATCCCTCTTGCTTTATCTAAAAAGTGTCCATCTGTAATAGTTTTGAGAAAGTTCAACGACAGCTAAATTAACAACGATTCCTTTGGCGGCAATAACTGTATACTTATGTTATCGGTAAAAACGTGCCGAAAACGTGGGAATTTTATTTAGCAAAGCAATCGATCAAGTGACTCGTAATTGGCGCTGGTGAAGTGTTCATACATTTTTTGTTGTAACTATATTTCGCAATATATACGCTTTCGAACCCATTTAGCTGTCCTGGTTTTCTAACATTTATTAATAAACAAAAGTAGATATACCAAAGAATTAAATTATATTAAGAACGTGGCCGAATATAACGCATACACTGCTTGCCTAGTGGAAAAATTAATCAACAAACAGAAAACAAAGAAAATGTCGACGGAATCAACGACGTTCAGAAGAGAAAAATCGGAAAAAAACTTTGTTTGCTTACCATTCGAACCTAGAATCACGAGGGGTCTAGACAGCATTTTTAAAAAAGTCAACTTACAGCTAACATTTTCAACAACAAATATCTTAAAAAACTTGCTAGGTAACCCAAAAGACAAGGATAGCGCGGACAAAATGTCGGGAATTTATGAAATAAGTTGTAAACATTGTAATCTTAAATACGTTGGACAAACAAAAAGATCGATTGGAATTAGATTCAAAGAACACATATCCCAATTACGTTACGGTACTGTAGATAAGTCTGCCGTCGTCCGACATATTTGGGATAATAATCATCACGTTAATAAAGATAATCTGAAATTAATAAAAAATGTTAGAAAACCAGGGCAGCTAAATGGGTTCGAGAGCGTATATATTGCGAAATATAGTTAGAACAAAGAATGTATGAACACTTCACCAGCGCCAATTACGAGTCACTTGATCGATTGTTTTGCTAAATAAAATTCCCACGTTTTCGGCACGTTCTACCGATAACATAAGTATACAGTTATTGCCGCCAAAGGAATCGTTGTTAATTTAGCTGTCGTTGAACTTTCTCAAAACTATTACAGATGGACACTTTTTAGATAAAGCAGTAGGGATAGCGCAAAGACCTTGTCCGGCGATAAAAATACAATACACTTTGGAATTTGCCTACGACTAGTGTCTCATCTCGGTTTGATCTCTTTACCTGAGATCCGGTATATAAGTTGATGTTAGTTTTTTAAGTATTTAGAATGTTTCATCCTCTGATGACGCTAACTTGGTTAGTGAAACGATCGTGAGGTCTTTTAAAATGTGTTGTGGTGATTTGGGTTCTCCAAATGTACTTATACTTGCCAATAACTCTCTTATTTCAAATCTAATGTCCATAATATTTGCACACCATTCGACGTAGAATTTTATTGTTTTTTTTTTTTAATGTCAACAACACACCACGAGGGCTTACAGCCTAAATACTATCGTACCGTGGGTGTTGACAAGGAGGAAAGAGGGAGCTTGTTAATTCTGGACTTGAAGGTTCGGAGGAGAAGGGAAAACATGTGCCGGCAAGGAATTCCACAACTTGGAAGTCCTCGGGACAAAAGAGCGGGCATAACAAGATGTTCTATGTCTGGTGACCTGGACATTAAAAGGGTGCATTCGCTCTGTTCCCCTGGTAGATCTGCTGGGGGCAGCAGGTGGGGGAATGATGGAGGAAAGCTCCTCTGAGCAGTGCCCGTGCAGATATCTATAAAAGAGAGAGAGGTCACCAACGGCACGTCGGTGGGCAAGGGATGGAAGCCTTTGGGTGAGGGTAGGGTCACCGATGAGACGTATAGCTCTCTTTTGAATGGAGTCCAGGATAGCGAGTGTAGAAGCGGCAGCTGCACCCCAGATGTGGGAGCAGTATTCGAGTTTTGGCCTTATTTGTGAGGTGTATAAGGTATAGAGATTAGTTGGTGAAAAGTATTTGCGAGCCCGGAAGAGGAAACCCAATTTCTTAGCAGCCGCTTCTGCAATTGAAGTAACATGTTGGTGCCAATTAAGATTTCGATCCACAGAAATGCCAACAAGAGAAAAGGACTCATTACTTTGAATAACTTGGTTGTTCATTGTGATGGGTCTAGGGCTGCTGTATCTCTTGTGAGAAAGAAAGCCAGACTTAGTTTTGGTGGGGTTGAATTGTACAAGATTTCTACTTCCCCAGTCTAATATTTTTTGGAGGTCTACGGAGACAGAACCCTCCATAGTCTGCGATCCTCATCTAATTGGGCTAAAGAGACAGGCTTAGAATATTGTATGTTTGAGTGGAGGGTGCTGTCGTCCGCGTAACTGTGAACTGGGTTGGATGTGCTAGAGAGGAGGTCATTGATGTGGAGAAGAAACAAAGTAGGGGCTAAAGCTGAACCTTGAGGAACTCCTGCATTAATTGGATACAGTTTAGAGGAATGTCCATCCACAACAACAGATATGCTCCTGTTGGAGAGGAAATTTGCTGTCCAGGTACAAAGTTTTGGTGGTAGGCCATAGGCCGGAAGTTTATTAAGCAGCGCTGCGTGCCAGACCTGGTCGAATGCTTTGGATATGTCTAGAGCAACAATCTGGGATTCACCGTGTTGTTCCATAGACTTGTTCCAAGAATGGGTGACAAATGAAAGGAGGTCGGCAGTCGATCTGCGCTGACGGAATCCATACTGCCTGTCGTGGATTAGACTGTGTTTTTCAAGGAATTTTAGTAGTTCGGTGTTTATATACTTTTCCATCACTTTAGAGATGACTGAAAGGAGAGAAATAGGCCTGTAGTTGCTAGGAAGCGCTTTGGATCCTTTCTTGGGGATGGGTTGTACTCGAGCAGTTTTCCAGTTACTAGGGAATATGCCTTTATTGTAAGATATCTGAAACAGACAAGTCAGGACAGGAGCAAGTTCTGGTGCGCATTTTTTGAGAACAATTGCTGGGATCTCGTCAAGGCCAGAGGCTTTCCTGGTATTAAGAGAAGAGAGCATCTTTCGTACCTTTTTAGTTTTGAAAATGATATCAGTCATTTTATGCGCGACATTGGGGACTGTTGGTGGTTGAACATTTGGAGGTGGGTTGAGAGTAGAATTTCCGGCGAACAACGAAGCAAAAAGTTCAGCCTTGCCCAGGGCGGTAGAAACAATTTCATCACCTGAGACAAGAGGTGGGAACGTGCTCTTGCAGAAATTATTCCCAATAGACTTAGCAAGAGTCCAGAAGGGTTTGCCGCCGTTGGAGCTTGAGAGGACTTTGTTTTTGATGTGGTTGTTAAACGAGTTTTTTGCCTCAGAAAGAATGTGGACATAGCGGTTTCTTGCGTCGTTGAATGCTTGACGATTTTCTTGACTGGGATTGTGTAGAAGCGTTTTGTGAGCTTTGACCTTTTCAAGTCTGGCCTTGTCACAGGATTTAGAGAACCAGGGCTTTTGAGTGGCTGAAGAGGTTTTCTGTGTACGTGGAATAAATAATTCCATGCCAGCTTGGATAATTTCGGTGACGTTTTGTGAGATATCAGAGGGGTCAGGATGAGAAAAGCAGACAGACGCCCATGGAAATGAGGAAAAGTAATCCCGCATTTCGTCCCAGTTTGCGGAGTTGTAGTGCCAAACGATACGTGGGTGTGATGACTGTGTGACCTCGGGTTGCATTGCACAGGAAGCAGTGACCATGCCGTGGTCTGAGCGACCAAGGGGGGCGGTGACTGATATCTTATAGCATTCAGGATTTGTAGTAAGAAGGAGATCCAAGGGATTTGAGCTGTGTGTTGGGATACGAGGAAAGTAAGTAGGTTGCTGAACCATATTGGCCAAAGAATTGCTGACTGCAAAGGCCTCCGCTGCTCTCCCTTGTGGATCGGTTTTTGAAGATCCTAGCCATTCCTTATTATGGACATTGAAGTCGCCAAGAATAGTGACCTCGGAGGAAGGATATTCAGAAATCAGATAGTCGGTTTTTTCAGAAAGGTAGTCAAAGAGCTGGACAAAGTTGTTGTCAGAAGGTGACCGGTAAATGCAACAGATGAATTTAGTTGCAGCCCTGAGAGAGAGTTTTATCCATAGTATGTCTTTTCTTCCAGCTTCTAAATTGGGAAGTCTGGTGCAGGGTAGATTGCTACGGACGTATGCGCACACGCCTCCATGCAATCTAAAGGCAGTAAGGAGCTCATACCCCGGGAAATTAAGGTGATTAGTGGCTGTTTTGGCACTGATTTGGGTTTCGGTGAGGAAGAGGAGTTGGGGCCTGTTAGCCTGGAGGAAATGGTGGACGGAGTTCAGGTTAGAATTTAGGCCACATATATTCGAAAAGGATATGTTAAATCTTGATGTTGGCGCCCCCTGTACACCCCTCTCCCGGAGATCCGAATGGAGGGGTATTTTACCTCCGGAATATTTTGTACAAGGAGGAGCCATCATCATTTTTGCTTATAAGGGAAACCGACTCATACACCAGAACCGGAAACGTCCGTTGGGACTTCACCGGCCCCTTGATGTATGGGGTGGTACCTCCTCGGGCGTGAAAAAATCCTTTACTATTACATAAAGGAAAATTCCACTACCACCTGCTTTGGATTGGATTGGATCAATGTCTACCCCTTTAAAAATAAGATTAATAAAGGGACTATCAATTGTCCAGTAGTTATGATTTTCGACATAGTAGGAGGATACATGTCTATTGATATGTTATAGCATACCCTATAGCTAAGACGTGTCTGTATATTATTAAGTAAGGATTCACACTCAAGTATTTATCTGAGATCTGAGTAGGCTGATTTATTTCCATCGCCTACAGAGACGGATTTTATTGACTTTATGACGTCCTGTGTCGGTATAAATTTTACAGCATGGCTTGTCACACCTACAACGGCTCCAAGAATTCTCTTCAATCGCAGACAATGATATTATTTACTGTTTCCTTCACGATAATTTGTTGCATGTAAATATGCGTTTGTTAGGTGTGTACAAAGCTTAAGAGAACCTCATAGAGATCAGGCAGTTTTGTAGCATAATAATGTATGAAATTGATATATAACTTGGCTTTGACACGTTTCCGCTTTTTATCTACTGAAAATATCAGATATCATTTGGAAATAACAGCCTGAATAAAATTAATTGTTACTAGCAAATAGTTTTGCAAGCTGCCCCATTTTATATAAAGGTTTGTATTCATAGAATCTTACTTAAGGCCTGAAAGAAACATGTTCATTGTAAGTTGTGCCAAAGTAACCGTGAGATTGTTTCTTAAAATAAAGCCTCCTTTGTTTTTTGTTTGTGTAACGGCTTGAATGCATGCTCAGTTAAAAGATTGCATTTGAAGGTTTGTAATTTTCGATAGAGTAGTTTATTGTTGGAAGCTGATAATGAGCTGTATAAAATAGGTCGCAATAAATGTTACAAACCAAATTCTTCTCACTGAAAAGTGGTAATAGGACTCCCTAAAGCTGTATTTCATTTATAAACTGTTATTATAGGACAAATGTGTTTCAAAGTTTCAATATGCAGCGCTTAAAGTTATAGTTATATAAAGAATTATACAAAGCTTCTTTTTCTTTTATCAAATACATTTGAAATTGTACGTCTTGACTTCCCTTAAATTTCACATCATTTTCAAACCCAAATATGTTTTGACGTAACAGTGACAGTATGGAACAAACTAGGTAAAAGCAAAGACGCCAGACGAATCTGTAAACATTTCGAGACCCAGAAAGTACGTTATGGTGGTGAATTTTCATAATATTAAAATTTCTGATTCAATAAAAGAAAAGTACTTACAAAAAGGACAAATACAATACCCACAAGATCTCTACATAAATCTTTACTGATGATTTACACAGACAGTGTTTTTTTAAATTTAATTTCAACAACACACCACGAGGGCCTACAGCCTAAATACTATCGTACCGTGGGTGTTGACAAGGCGGAAAGAGGCAGCTTGTTAATTCTGGACTTGAAGGTTTGGAGGTTCGGAGGAGAAGGCAAAACATGTGCCGGCAAGGAATTCCACAACATGGAAGTCCTCGGGATGAAAGAGCAGGCATAACAAGATGTTCTGTGTCTGGTGACCTGGACAGTAAAAGGGTGCATTCGCTCTGTTCCCCTGGTGAATCTGTTGGGGGCAGCAGGTGGGGGAACTATGGAGGAAAGCTCCTCTGAGCAGTGCCCGTGCAGATATCTATAAAAGAGAGAGAGGTCACCAACGGCACGTCGGTGGGCAAGGGATGGCAGCCTTTGGGTGAGGGTATGGTCACCGATGAGACGTATAGCTCTCTTTTGAATGGAGTCCAGGATAGCTAGTGTAGAAGCGGCAGCGGCATCCCAGATGTGCGAGCAGTATTCGAGGTTTGGCCTTATTTGTGAAGTATATAAGGTATAGAGATTAGCCGGTGAAAAGTATTTGCGAACCCGGAAGAGGAAACATAATTTCTTAGCAGCCGCTTCTGCAATTGATGTGACATGTTGGTGCCAATTAAGATTTCGATCCACAGAAATGCCAACAAGAGAAAAGGACTCATTACTTTGAATAACTTGGTTGTTCATTGTGATGGGTCTAGGGCTGGTGTATTTCTTGTGAGAAAGAAAGCAAGACTTAGTTTTGGTGGGGTTGAATTGTACAAGATTTCTACTTCCCCAGTCTAATATTTTTTGGAGATCCACGGAGACAGAACCCTCCATGAGTTTGCGATCCTCATCTAATTGGGCTCAAGAGACAGGCTTAGAATATTGTATATTTGAATGGAGGTTGCTGGCGTCTGCGTAACTGTGAACTGGGTTGGATGTGCTAGAGAGGAGGTCATTATTGTGGAGAAGAAACAAAGTAGGGGCTAAAGCTGAACCTTGAGGAACTCCTGCATTAATTGGATACAGTTTAGAGGAATGTCCATCCACAACAACAAATATGCTCCTGTTGGAGAGGAAATTTGCTGTCCAGGTAAAAAGTTTTGGTGGTAGGCCATATGCCGGAAGTTTATCAAGCAGCGCTGCGTGCCAGACTTGGTCGAATACTTTTGATATGTCTAGAGCAACAATTTGGGATTCACCGTGTTGTTCCATAGACTTGTTCCAAGAATGGGTGACAAAGGAAAGGAGGTCGGCAGTCGATCTGCGCTGACGGAATCCATACTGCCTGTTGTGGATTAGACTGTTTTTTCAAGAAATTTTAGTAATTCGGTGTTTATATACTTTTCCATCACTTTAGAGACGACTGAAAGAAGAGAAATAGGCCTGTAGTTGCTAGGAAGCGCTTTGGATCCTTTCTTGGGGATGGGTTGTACTCGAGCAGTTTTCCAGTTACTCGGGAATATGCCTTTATTATAAGATATCTGAAACAGACAAGTCAGGGCAGGAGCAAGCTCTGGTGCGCATTTTTTGAGAACAATTGCTGGGATCTCGTCAAGGCCAGAGGCTTTCCTGGTATTAAGAGAAGAGAGCATCTTTCGTACCTTTTTAGTTTTGAAAATGATATCCGTCATTTTATGCGCGACACTGGGGACTGTTGGTGGTTGAACATTTGGAGGTGGGTTGAGAGTAGAATTGCCGGAGAACAACGAAGCAAAAAGTTCAGTATAAATAAAACAAACAAAACAAATGACAAACAGGAAAGTAATTTGTCAAAATAGTACAAAATCAAGTGAATATAAAATTTATCTGGTAAATTGCAGTTTACCTCACGGAGGGTTTTTAATTTTTTTCAGAAACATACTTTCATGCACCCCCTCTATACATAAAACATAAGAAGAATTTCTTGCAAACGACTCCCAAGAAAGCTACGGGACCAGAGTTGAATAGGGGTGCTGGGGGGATATACATACGAGCGAGAAATGCGAAAAAAACAGCATAGTCGGACCTCCAAATGCTGCCATTTTCACATTTTGCATACCTCCTTTAAACCATGTCTACCCGGCATTCGCTCTAGGTCCCGTAACTTTCTTGGGAGTTGTTTCCAAGAAATTTTTCATGTGGTTTACGCATTGAGGGTGGATGTAGGCATGCAGGAGGGGAAGAAAACCCCCCACAACGAAGTAGCGGACGGCAGTTGTTGGATGGATTTAATGTTTCAACGAGCTATCATCAATAATTACGGATATATGTCATGCACGATGTTATACATTTTAAGATTCAATATTTTCTTGCATCTGACAATCCCGGTCATATATCTTTAATTGGTACATGACCTAGGTCGATTTTCAATTTCTATGATATAATTAAACTGTCAAGTAAAATACATACATACTCTACATATCCTTGTCAACGTCGAATGTGCGAAATACCTTGTGGAATTTAAACGGACGTCGTAGATTGGTCGTCTTTTAACAAATTTATTTTTAACTTTTTTTTAAGAAAAAATCAGACCTACAGTGTTCATCTACGAACTCACCCATGCCATTCACACAATCAAGGTAATTTCCAAATTTGGTCCGAATCGAACAATTATTTTTTGAGTTATCGGTTGGATATATTTATATCTTACCATCGATATGATAATAATAATAATAATAATTCCTTTATTTGTTTTGTCGTCTTTCACATCAGCTTATACAGTAAGTAAACTATTTCCATATCAACTAAAACAAAACAAATCTTAGGGCGAAGTTCAGCCCGATACCGTAGTATCTGCTGTTCTACCACTTAACCCTATTAAATTATTAGTGGCAAGCCATTTACCTTTCTGAACCTTAAGTTGAAAAAAAAACAAAAAAAAAACAAAGTGAATTATAAGCGATCCATGTTAGGGCGACACTCACACGTACCCACACACCCACACACGTTCACAGTCATACATTCAAGAAGTTATCGTCACGTGTCCACGCACACCTATCCGCTCACTGCTTACACAGCCTCTGTACGCAACGTACATTTAAAACACTCGCCCACATAGACAAAACCTCCCAATCTCTCACATACACAGTCTCACACTCATACACTTTTACACCCACCTCCCCACACCCAAGGACACCCACCTACTCACCCAGCCCCCACACCCAGCGTACGCTTAAAACATTCTCACACACATACGTAAAGACTCCCAATCTCCCACCCGCACGCACACACACACACACACATACACATATTCAGACATCTACCTTCATGCACTCCAACACCGCTACACAGCCCCATATGCACGTATGCATAAAACTTTCGCGCACTCATACCCAGAATCTCCCACCACTTACCCACATATTATTTCTCCTGTTTTTAACTCCTGCTAATCAAGCATCCACCGAAACATGTGTTTCTTAAATTTACTTATGGTCATTTCTTTTATATGATTTGGTATTTTATTATAAGTCTCGCAGACGTCATATGAGAAAGACCGTCGATATAGAGCAAGTTTGAAAGCTGGTATAGAGAGAAGATCCTTTCTTCGGATATTCACGTTATGTATATCGGTGCGATACCTAATTTTCCTACAAAGGTAGGACGGTGTCCCCTTTCTGATGATACCATGGTAGAAACATGATCTCTGCAATAGAAATCTATCCCTCATGTCCAGCCATTGTGCCTCCCTGAGCTTATGGGAGATGTGCTCAAATTTTCGAATGTTATAGATATATCTTAAACAGGCGTTTTGAAGCCTCTGCACCCTCCCCATAGTCTCCACATCCAAACAGCATGAGAATACTTCTGCACAATATTTTATTTGTGATAACACTAATGTTTCACACAGGTGTTTTTTAATCTGTGTAGGTATATATTGCCTGTGAGGGTACAAAAGTCTCAATCCGCCATATCCACGACTCAAATAACGCGAGACATGTGCCCGATATCTAAAGGTGTTATCCATTACCAATCCTAAGATCAGAATCGACTCTACGATCGGTATAATGCCAGTGCCCATCCTCAGCACCACATCGTTTTTTATTTCCTGTACATGTCTATCGCAACCGAAAACTATTGCATTCGTCTTTTTTGGATTCAAATGCAGGGAGTGCATCTCTGAAAACTTTCTTAAGTTTTCCAGGTCTTCGTTGATCTCAATCAACACTTCTGTCAACTTACTTTTAGGAAATGAACAGTAGACCTGAATATCGTCAGCATACATGTGTATTTTCATATGCTTAAGGCAATCAGGGAACCTGTGGATGTATATCGTAAACAGAAGAGGTGAAAGTATAGATCCCTACGGCAAGACCTGCTGCATCTCCGAGGGCTCCGATAAAACTCCTCCAACCATTATGCATTGTGTACGTGATTGAAAAAAACTTCTCAGTAGCTTTAATGCATCATCCTGAAGACCCACACTTTTCAGAATCGCAATCATAGTCTCATGACATACTGTATCAAAAGCTTTGCTAAAGTCAAGAAGTATTAGTACAGTAATAAGACCTTTGTCCGTTGCATTTATTATGTCGTCATTGATGGACGCAAAAGCAGTTGTGCAGCTGTAGTCCTTTCTAAAATCCGACTGGACCTCCGGCAGTATTTTATCTAAGTTTATCTCTCTATAAGTGAATTTTCTTAGTGAAAATTCAATAAAAACCATCCCTCTTAGAATTGCATTTTTTGTAAACCAACAATTTAGCCTGGTGCTGCAACAAATCGAGAAGTGTGGCAACTCTGCCGATTGGTTTATTCTGTCACATTTTTCATGTAGTTTCCATTAATGAATTCATATTTTACAAGCTCCATAATATACAGTGTGTTACTTTCACTCCGACACTGACTGAAATTGCAAGTCCAGCTCTGGAATGGCGACTTTATGAAGTCGAAAATATAGTGTTCCATCAAGTCACCACACCTGTATAGTTCGAATTGGGTAAGCCTGAGATATGGGCCCGTGAAAATTCCCTAAAAAAACAAATCACCCTGTATTGAATACGAGGGGTCAAATGACATTTTTATGTGCTCTCTCAGAGTCACCTCAATGTTTACAATCATTAGTGTATGTCGGCTAAAAGCTGAAACACCCAGTATAGATCAGCTTCGAAGCATAAGGATCCGACCTTGTATAATTGTCCCAGCATTTCTTGTCAGGTAAGACAGACAAAGAAACACTCGTTACAAATTCACCTCTTGTCTCTATTTTCCCATGACATTTCCACTTGCATATAATAAATCAATTTTATGTGTTATATACTTTATAAAACAGATCGCAATCGCAGCGTGGTTCTTCCTCTTTTTCTGCTTCTTCTTCATCGGTGAACTGTTCAATTCTGGTTGATATATCACAAGAGAAGACAGGTCACGCATGAGTGAAAAACTTCATTACTAAATTTTATCTGTAGACGGCTACGATATTGGCAGATTCGAAAGTTGAACATCTTGAAACAAAAGAGGTAATTAAAACCAAAAAACATTCGACACTGTTGACGGTTCATAGTTAATACAGGAAACCGCCATGGCTAGTCAAGCATTCAAATAGCGGGCTCTTCCAAACTTTAATACACCATCGAGCGATCATCGGAATTGTGAGAAAAAACGACTGTCGTTTATCCATTTGTTTTTATCGCCATGAGATTGTGTAATTGATAGATGATTTGTTAGCTTTTGTTCGAGTGGAAAAAAGCTACGAATAAAACCAGAGGATATAGAGTTAAGTCCCGTCTGTTATTACAGTTACTTCGCCATTTTTTTTGTCTTGAAATGAGAAAGGAGATTTGGTGTTAACCAGAAAATGATTTTGTTTTGCTGGTAGATATTCTAAAAATAAATGGTACCATACAGACTGTAACCTTATTACCCACACGATAGCGAATACATTCGTACAATAACTATTCCCTTTCCGTAAAAAAACTACCTAGTCTTAATTATTTTAAAAACACCAAACAAAAACTCTATTGCGCTCAAGTAAATTTCAATTCTTTTTTTCATAACCGTTAGGTGGTAGTGGACTTTTCCTTTATGTAATCGTAAAGGATTTTTTCACGCCCGAGGAGGTACCACCCCATACATCAAGGGGCCGGTGAAGTCCCAACGGACGTTTCCGGTTCTGGTGTATGAGTCGGTCTCCCTTATAATCAAAAATGATGATGGCTTCTCCTTGTACAAAAGATTCCGGAGGTGAAATACCCCTCCATTCGGATCTCCGCGAGAGGGGTGTGCAGGGGGCGCCAGCATCAAGATTTAACATATCCTTCTCGAATATATGTGGCCTAAATTCTAACCTGAACTCCGTCCACCATTTCCTCTTAACTAATAGGCCCCAACCCCTCTTCCTCACCGAAACCCAAATCAGTACCAAAACAGCCACTAATCACCTTAATTTTCCGGGGCATGAGCTCCTTATTTCCTTTCGATTGCATGGAGGTGTGTGCGTATACGTCCGTAGAAAGCAATCTACCCTGCACCAGACTCCCCAATTTGGAAGCTGGAAGAAAACACACACTTTGGATGAAACTCTTTCAGGGCTGCAACTAAATTCATATGTTGCATTTACCGGTCACCTTCTGACAACAACTTTGTCCAGCTATTCGACTACCTTTCTGAAAAACCGACCATCTGATTTCTGAATATCCTTCCTCCGAGGTCACTATTCTTGGTGACTTCAATGTCCATAATAAGGAATGGCTGGGATCTTCAAAAACCGATCCACAAGGGAGAGCAGCGGAGGCCTTTGCAGTAAGCAATTCTTTAGCCAATATGGTTTAGCAACCTACTTACTTTCCTAGCATCCCAACACACAGCTTAAATCCCTGGGATCTCCTTCTTAGTACAAAACCTGAATGCTATAAGACATCAGTCACCGCCCCCTTGGTCGCTCAGACCACGGCATGGTCACTGCTTCCTGCGCAATGCAACCCGAGGTCACGCAGTCATCAAACCCACGTATCGTTTGGGACTACAACTCCGCGAACTGGGACGAAATGCGGGATTACTACTCTGTCCGCTTCTCTCATCCTAACCCCTCTGATATCTCACAGAACGTCACCGAAATTATCCAAGCTGGCATGGAATTATTTATTCCACGTACACAGAAAACCTCTTCAGCCACTCAAAAGCCCTGGTTTTCTAAATCCTGTGACGAGCCAGGCTTGAAAAGGTCAAAGCTTACAAAACGCTTCTACACAATCTCAGTCAAGAAAACCGTCAAGCATTTAACGAGGCAAGAAACCGCTATGCCCGCATTCTTTCTGAGGCAAAAAAAAACTCGTTTAATACCCACATCAAAAACAAAGTCCTCTCAAGCTCCAATGCCAGCAAGACCCTCTGGACTCTTGCTAAATCTATTGGGAATAATTTCTGCAAGAGCACGTTCCCACCTCTTGTTTCAGGGGACGAAATTGTTTCTACCGTCCTGGACAAAGCTGAACCTTGTACCTTGTTGTTCGCCGGAAATTCTACTCTCAACCAACCTCCAAATGTTCAACCACCAACAGTCCCCAATGGCGCGCATAAAATGACGGATATCATATGTAAAACTCTTCTCTTAATACCAGGAAAGCCTCTCGCCTTGACGAGATCCCAGCAATTGTTCTCAAAAAATGCGCACCAGAACTTGCTCCTGACCTGACTCGTCTGTAACAGATATCTTACAATAGAGGCATATTCCCTAGTAATTGGAAAACTGCTCGAGTACAACCCGTCCCCAAGAAAGGATCCAAAGCGCCTCCTAGCAACTACAAGCCTATTTCTCTTCTTTCAGTAGTCTCTGAAGTGATGGAAAAGTATATAAACACCGAATTACTAAAATTTCTTGAAAAACACAGTCTAATCCACGACAGGCAGTATGGATTCCGTCAGCGCAGATCAACTGCCGACCTCCTTTCCTTTGTCGCCTATTCTTGGAGCAAGTCTATGGAACTATACGGTAAACCCCAGATTGTCGCTCTAGACAAATCCAAAGCATTCGACCAGGTCTGACACGCAGCGCTGCTTAATAAACTCCCGGTTTATGGCCTACCACCAAAACTCTGTACCTCGTCAGCAAATTTCCTCTCCAACCAGACCATTTCTGTTGTCGTGGATGGCCATTCCTCTAAACTGTATCCAATTAATGCAGGAGTTTCTCAAGGTTCAGCTTTAGCCCCTACTTTGTTTCTTCTCCACATCAATGACCTCCTCTCTAGCGCATCCAACCGCAGTTACGCGGACGACAGCACCCTACACTCAAATATACAATATTCTAAGCCTGTCTCTTTAGCTCAATTAGATGAGGATCGCAGACTCATGGAGGGTTCTGTCTTTGTGGATCTCCAAAAAATCTTAGATTGGAGAAGTAGAAATCTCTCCATCAAATCTCAGTCTTGCTTTCTATCTCATAAGAGATACACCAGCCCTAGACCCATTACAATGAACAACCAAGTTATTCAAAGTAATGAATCCTTTTCACTTGTTGGCATTTCTGTGGATCGAAATCTCAATTGGCGCCAGCATGTCACATCAATTGCAGAAGCGGCTGCTAAGAAATTAGGTTTTCTCTTCCGGGCTCCCAAATACTTTTCACCAGCTAATCTCTATACCTTATATACTTGAGAAATAAGGCCAAACCTTGAATACTGCTCCCACATCTGGGGTGCCGCTGCCGCTTCTACACTCGCTATGCTGAACTCAATTCAGAAGAGAGCTATACGTCTCATCGGTGATCCCACCCTCACCCAAAGGCTGCCATCCCTTGCTCACCAACGTGTTGTTGGTAATCTCTCCCTCTCTCTCTCTCTTTTATAGATATCTGCACGGGCACCGCTCAGAGAAGCTTTCTCTTATCGTTCCGCTATGTTATTTCAACTCGTTCTTCTAAAGAATACACCATTGTGAAATTAATTTTCGGTAGTACTATCAAGCATCAAACCGACCGATAAACTGAAATAATAAACCGCATTTCTTACAAACCAACAAAAGATTGACCATCAGCACATTTCTTATCGGAATGAGTGAAATGCGTTTTTGCATTTTCAACTGTGAATAATTTTTAAACGAGTTGATAAAACTTCCAGAAAAATTAATGTGCTGAATTCAGAAAAGAAAGAGCTTTTAAATGATGTAACACTTGACCCATGTTCCCTATTTAAAATGTAAGGGTTGTTATCACCTTAAGGGGTTGATGTGGCAAAGTTGAGTTTTTACTACATACAGACTTGGAGACTACTTCTCTGTCTTCACTGTTGGTTTTTGTAGGTGAAGGACGTAGCCAGCGCGTGAGCTAACTGGAGCAAGTGGCCCTTCGAATTCTGGATGTTCTAGGATGTTCTTCAATGCTTCTGGAACATCCAGAATTCGAAGGGCCACTTGCTCCAGTTAGCTCACGCGCTGGCTACGTCCTTCACCTACAAAAACTAACAGTGAAGCCAGAGAAGTAGTCTCCAAGTCTGTATGTAGTATGGACAAGTTTCACCAAGTAAGGGCAACAACAATCAATGAGTTGAGTTTTATGTCAAAACATGTCCCTCTCAATATTAAAATTGACGTGTTTCAGTGTTTCTTAAAAAAAAATGTCTCTGGACGTAAATCGGTCTGTTTCGTTTTCAATGCGCCACCCTATATATCATTATTTATCTAGTTATTCTAATAATTAATCGCTTTTATGATTTCATGTAATTTTATATTAGCGTCCTGATAAAATATGCTAAAACAGGCGACAAATCACTCCTGGTTCTATTAGTAAACCATTCGGTTTCATTTGTTTCGTTTATTACAATGCAATTAATTAAAACTGATGGCATGAATTTACAAATACGCAATGGAAATATAATTTCCCGGGAAAATACCGCAACTGTTATATTTTATGAAACTAAATCGAATTATTACCCTTGTCTGTGTGGTTTATTTTGTTCAAATGCTATGAAATAACAAATTACCATTATAAACATTTATATGATTATGTAAATTAATATTATGGGTGTAGTTTATTGTTTGTTATGTCCTCGAAAATGGTGCTGCCAATTGAATGAATCTTAACTTCCACATAGCTGTGATAATCTACTCTCTTCAGAAACACATTCTCATGCAATGAATTTAGGGTCCATGACTTGACCACAGCATTATTGATTATGCTGTGACTTGACCACAATAAAAATATTCATATTCCTGTACCCATAAACTTGTGAAACGATTATGACTCGAGTTTTAATAGTAAAGTGTCAGTTTCCTCCATCAACCCACTAGTTCTTCCCTTCGTTTCTGAAGCGGTCTTACTCACAGACAATCAAGACCATCAGGTTGTAAACGGCTACCTGTGCACCAAATTTGATGTCGATTGTTTAATTACAAAACAATTTAATATTTCACCTCAACATGATCAACTCCTTGAATATCATGGAAAATATGATTGACCTTCAAAGTCATTGCCAATATCAAATACAAGGTTACTATCAGATGACCAGAAGGACATTCATCTCCATGAAGAACCTCTTCACCAGTGGAGACCTAAACCTACAGCTTCGCATACGTCTATTGCGTTGTTATATCTTCCCAGTGCTACTCTATGGCTCCGAGAGCTGGACATTCTGCCAATCAATGGAGAGCCGCATTGAGGCCTTTGAGATGTACTTGTATCACCGTATACTGCGTATATCCTGGGTAGACAGGATAACCAACGAGGAAGTGCTAAGGAGAATAGGTAAAGGCAAAGAACTGCTGACAACCATCAAAGAACGAAAGGTCCAATACATCGGGCACATTATGAGGGGGGAGCGGTACGAGCTCCTTCGACTCCTCATCGAAGGAAAGATCGAGGGCAAACGATCTGTGGGCACACGGCAGAACTCATGGCTGAAAGATCTGCGTCGATGGTTCGGACGGACATCTGTGGAGATTTTCAGAGTGGCGGTATCACGCACCATTATAGCCAGTTGGATCGCCAACCTTCGTAGGGAGACGGCGTCTTAAGAGGAAGAATCAGATGGCCAGGAAAAAATCCTTGTCTGAAACTTTGAATTAACCCCTTTAGTGTGGAATCTGTGTGCTGTAATGAGAGCGCAACCGGCATGCGTTTCCAACTATAGTCGGAATGTGCCTGGCCTTATATAGATACATGGCCCTAAGTAGGGAAAAGAGTACCAGGGCTAGCGATTTTTTAAATCGTTAGTTAGTTGTACACATTGTGTTTATTAGAGTTGCCCTGACAACGTATTTCTTGGCTACGCCACCGATGGCGACACTTGTAGTACATCTCTCATACAGGGTCATTGATGGTCGATAGTAGGTTAGAGGTTTATGGAAAACGGGACATAGGATTAATCTGAAAATTTGGATGCTGTTATAAATAGGCACGACCTGTCTTTCTAAAATATTTTCATTTTGGCGGTTTTGCCGCTTCTACTCAAAAGTAGTAACAACTTTCTTATTTTTAATGGGACACCTGTATATTATTTTGATTTTAGAATTGAAATTTTTCAGGATCAGTTTTTCTTAATAGCTTCCTGTACCCATCTACACCGGTTTTCGAGATAATACTTAAACTTAAATTTTTTTCTCGTAAAAATGGTACTACTAAAATTTTAATTTAGCTGCTATTTGAAACCATAGAAGGCTGAAATTTTGGACACAATTTGCAAAAGCCTGGTATATAGTAATCGGTTACATAAATAAATTCCTTTAAAGGGCGGTTTAAAATTGATGATTTTAACGTGACACACAAAAAAGCCAAAACTTTATTTTTTTAAATAGGACACCCTGTATATTAGTTGAAATTCTGAAAGGAAATTAAATTTTCTCCAAATGGATGTACCATAGTAATATACCTAACTCGTCAAGTTTTCGAAATAATCGCAATAATTACTAAAAAACTCTGGACGCAGCAAGTGCGTTATAGAAGTGAATTTTCATAAAAATGTTTTTAATTACAAATATATCGCTCTAATGCGAGCAGGCATCAATTTGGTTACCGGTATAACCTATATAGTAGGAACAGTGTATTATATTTTATCAAAATAATTATTTGAAAATGTACAAAACTTTTCGGAAAATAAACTTTAAATGTTTCTGAGAAAACTGGCCTCCTAGCCAATGAACCTTAGGTTAATAGCAAATTGTGTTATTGAAATTTGAAACATTTAATGAAAATTCGCAACCAAAACGCCTTTGCTGCGTTCATACAAAAAATTTCCGAAAATACAGTTAAATGTTGGTTTCCTAACCAACAAAACTTACGTTAATAGCAAATGAGTTATTGAAATTTGGAGGACATAATGAAAATTTGCTACCAAAACACACTTACTGTGTCCAAATTTTTTCTTACAAACATGAATCATATTTCGATAAAATATGCTAAAATGCAGTAACGAATTTGTTCTACGAAAATTAGCTAAAAATTATAGACCGTTAAACCATAAACTTCACTAAACCTACAGCGAAAGCATCAACTTAACTAAACCGACAGGCAAAACATCAGAGAAAGGGTCTATTTGAAATGAATTTTCTGGGAATATTTTAGTAAAATGAAGGACAATGACGATTGAAACTAAGACTTCGGGCTTTGTAAAACATTATTCTTGAGACATTTTCCTTCCATAGCTCATATTAGTGTCAGGTTCATTGCCTAAATATTACCAATTTTGACGTTTAAAATCGCGATTTTGACGTTTTGAGGAAAAGCCAAATGTATTTTTCTTTGAATGCCTGTAACTTTTTTGTCCTTTAACCTACGGAGCTAAATTTTGGTAGGTAACTTGCCTATAATGATATAAACCCGCGTATGAAATTTGGTTGCCCTTACTTTGTTAATTTTGGAGATATAATTTTTTTTCGAAAGAAAACATAAAATTTTCCGGGAAAACCTTGGCGGATTTTCCTGGCTAACGAACTTATTCAAGCCACTTGCGAAAGGAAGGTACTCACCAATTTTGACGTTTAAAATCGCGATTTTGACGTTTTGAGGAAAACCCAAATTTATTGTTCTTTAAATGCCTGTAACTTTTTTCTCCTTTAACCTAGAGAGCTAAATTTTCGTAGGTATTTTACCCATAATGATATAAACCCGCGTGTGAAGTTTGGTTGCCCTTACTTTGTTAATTCCGGAGAAATAAATTTTTTTCGATTTTTTTCGAAAGAAAACACAAAATTTTCCGGGAAAACCTCGGCGGATTTTCCTGGCTAACGAACTTATCTAAGCCACTTATGAAAGAAAGGTATTCACCAAGTTTTATCAAAATCGGTCCATTATTTTTTTAGTTATAGGTGTGACACATAAATATATATATATATATATATATATATATATATATATATATATATATATATATATATATATATATATATAAACATATAAAGTCTGAAACCGACCTCGGATTTGGGTTCCAGGGGTCCTAATTAGCGCTCATTTGAAGAAATTTTTTCAAAATTCGAAAGTCGGGATCTCCTCATTAGTGAATTTTTTTTAAGAAAATTCACTAAAAACACATGATCTTCATATAATTTGTATTAGTTGGTCATGGAACGCCAAGTGATTTGACAATTGCTTAATTGTTTACTGTGTTTGACAGGCGCCGAAGTTTTAAGATTCATTTGCTATTTTCCACTTAATATTTATCTGAAAACAAGTTCAGATGGAGCGAAATAATTACTTAAATGAAGTTTTGATGACACTATTTACTCTTCATGGACAATGTGACAAAATTGTAGCAAGAACATGTAGAAAATTCAATGAAATGTATCCTGAATTGCAACGAATGAACGAAAGAAAATTTATGCGAATACAAGATAATTTTATCAATTATGGTTCAAAACTTGGGGTAACTCAAAGTTTGCCAAGGCCTGTAACGTCGAAAATAAGGAAATATAGTGAACGTTTTAGCCTATTTCCACGCATATCCACAAACTTTCATCCAAAGTGCAGCATATGATTTAGGCGTAACTTATTATGCGGTGCAAAAGATTCTGGCCAATCAGAACATGCATCCTTTTAAATTTATAACTTCAACACCTAAAACCAGATGATTACCAACGTCGCATTCAACATTGTGAGACACTCCTAATGTGCATTGAAGAGGATCTTAACTTTTTGAGAAAAATAATATAGACAGACGAAGTTTTCGAGAGAAGGCATTATCAATAGAAGGGCCCTACATTTTTGGGCGGATCAAAATCCACGCGTTGTCAAGCAGAGGGGCTTTCAAGAAAAAAACAGTTTTAATGTTTTTTTGCCTCTTAAAAGACAACCAAATAAGATTTTTCATTTACAATGAGCCATTAAATAGCAATCAATACCTCCACATTTTAAGGACAGTAGTATCAAATTTTGTGGAAAATTTAACATTAGAATACTTCCTCCGTACTTCTTGGTTCCAGTTGGATGGAGCACCCGCACATTGCACGCAAGAGTTAACACGTGAATTGTTTCAGATATTTGATGACCACTGGTTTGGGCGTTTGGGCCCATGGGGTTGGCGTGCAAGGTCTCCGACCTTTCACCCCTCGATTTCTACCTTTGGGGTACTTTAAAACAAAAGAGTATACCAGACACCGGTAAATACTAAAGAGGAGCTACGTCATGTGACCAATTGCATCGACCACCTAGATGCTAATGAAATACATAAAGCGACAACTGATGGTGTACATCGCCGGATTTTGAAGTGCTTAGAAGTAAATGGGGGATATTTTTAGAATTTGTTGTAAAATATTTAGAATCTAAAAATATATAATAACTGAAAAAATTATCTTGTATTCGCATAACCTTTCTTTCGCTCATTAGTTGCAATTCATGATACAGTTCATTGAATTTTCTACATGTTCTTGCTATCATTTTGTCACATTGTCCATGAAGAGTAAATAGTGTCATCAAAACTTCATTTGAGTACTTATTTCGCTCCATCTTAACTTGTTTTCAAATAAATATTAAGTGGAAAATCGCAAATGAATCTTAAAACTTCGGCGTCTGTCAAACACAGTAAACAATTAAGCGATTGTCAATTCAGATGGCGTTGCATGACCAACTAATACAAATTATGTAAAGATCATGTGTTTTTCATTAATTATTGCGATTATTTCGAAAACTTGACGAGCTAGGTATATCACTATGATACATCAATTTGGAGGAAATTTAATTGCCTTTCAGAATTTTAAATAATATACAGGATGTTCTATCTGAAAAAATAAAGTTTTGGCCTTTTTTGTGTGTGACGTTTTCAGCCTTCTAGGGGTTCAAATAGCAGCCAAATTAAAATTTTAGTGGGACCATTTTTTTGAGAAAAAATAAATAATTAAGTATTATCTTGAAAACCGATGTAAATAGGTATAGGCAGCTATTAATAAAAAATGATCATAAAGAAATTACAATTCTAAAAACAAAATAATATACAGGTGTCCCATTAAAAATAAGAAAGTTGTTACTAATTTTGAGTAGAAGTGGCAACACCGCCATAATAAAAATATTTTGGAAAGACAGGTCGTGCCTATTTATGGCAGCATCCAAATATTCAGATTAATCCCATGTCCCGTTTTCCATAAACGTCTAACTTACCATCGACCATCAATGACCCTGTATATTTATATGATTTGTATTTTGGTATTTGATATTTAATTAAATATTTAATTAGAAGTTACCAGTTTTCCAATATTTAGATAATGCTTCATTACAATATTTCTAGAAGGGTTCTAGATTTTTTGTGACAGTGCCTCGTTTAAATATCCGGTATATCTTCTAAAGCTTTCATCGTCGAGGCTGTAAACAGGTACCTACGTTTATTATCCAATAATGTAATATTTATGGTGAAACTAAAACTATATACTGCATTGTTTTCCTGAAAACTACCGACACACAACCATTAATTATAATAGACTGTAAGTATATCCAGCTCGGGGATAACATATGAGGGAGAAAGAGAAAGCTATAGAAAATATGGGCTATCGTTTCACTCCTGATATTGACCAATATGGCACTAAAGTCCTTATACGGCCGTCACGATGATATCGAGATATATTGTTTCTGAGGCTTATACTCTAATTATCTATCCTTCGCTGTGCTGAAACTGTGATGGAATATGGCAACACTGCGACATGTCATTGTCTACAATATACGCATTGTCTGTAGCGGCCTTCCAAATATGGTTATTTTTGTTGTAGGTTTGTGAAGCTGGCGGGGTTTTTTACTTGTTTTACATTGAGACTGAGAAGTTAATTACGAACATACAACGATGTGTAATCATTAATGTACACGAGTTACATCAGTCCCTGATCGAGTTATTAGACTTAACAACTGAAAATTTCTTTCCCGCGAGTTCATGGTTTTATATATATATATATATATATATATATATATATATATATATATATATATATATATATATATATATATCAACAACACACCACAAGGGCTTACAGCCTAAATACTATCGTACCGTGGGCGTCGACAAGGAGGAAAGAGCCAACTTGTTAATTCTGGACTTGAAGGTTTGGAAGTTCGGAGGAGAAGACAAAACATGTACCGGCAAGGAGTTCCACAACTTGGAAGTCCTTGGGACAAAAGAGCGGGTATAACAAGATGTTCTATGTCTGGTGACCTGGACAGTAAAAGGGTGCATTCGCTCTGTGCCCCTGGTAGATCTGTTGGGGGCAGCAAATTGAGGAACTATGGAAGAAAGATCCTCTGAGCAGTGCCCGTGCAGATATCTATTAAAGAGAGAGAGAGGTCACCAACGACACGTCGGTGGACAAGGGATGGTAGTCTTTGGGTTAGGGTAGAGTCCCCGAAGAAACGTATAGCTCTCTTCTGAATGGAGTCCTGGATAGCGAGTGTAGAAGAGGCAGCGGCACCCCAGATGTGAGAGCAGTATTCGAGGTTTGGTCTTATTTGTGAAGTATATAAGGTATAGAGATTAGCTGGTGAAAAGTATTTGCGAGCCCGGAAGAGGAAACCTAATTTCTTAGCAGCCGCTTCTGCAATTGATGTGACATGTTGGTGCCAATTGAGATTTCGATCCACAGAAATGCCAACAAGTGAAAAGAACTCATTACTTTGAATAACTTGGTTGTTTACTGTGATGGGTCTGGGGCTGGTGTATCTCTTATGAAAAAGAAATGAAAACTGAGATTTGGTGGGGTTGAATTGTATAAGATTTCTACTTCCCCAGTCTAATATTTTTTGGAGATCCACGGAGATAGAACCCTCCATGAGTCTGCGATCCTCATCTAATTGGGCTACAGAGACAGGCTTATAATATTGTATATTTGAGTGGAGGGTGCTGTCGTCCGCGTAACTGTGAACTGGGTTGGATGTGCTTGAGAGGAGGTCATTGACGTGGATAAGAAACAAAGTAGGGGCTAAAGCTGAACCTTGAGGAACTCCTGCATTAATTGCATACAGTTCAGAGGAATGGCCATCCACGACAACAGAAATGCTCCGGTTGGAGAGGAAATTTCCTGTCCACGTACAGAGTTTTGGTGGTAGGCCATAGGCCCGTAGTTTATTAAGCAGCGCTGCGTGCCAAATCTGGTCGAATGCTTTGGATATGTCAGAGCGACAATCTGGGAGTCACCGTGTAGTTCCATAGACTTGTTCCAAGGGAAAGGAGGTCGGCAGTTGATCTGCGCTGACGTAATCCATACTGCCTGTCGTGGATTAGACTGTGTTTTTCAAGAAATTTTAGTAATTCGGTGTTTATATACTTTTCCATCACTTTAGAGACGACTGAAAGAAGATAAATAGGCATGTAGTTGCTAGGAAACGCTTTGGATCCTTTCTTGGGGACGGGTTGTACTCGAGCAGTTTTCCAGTTACTAGGGAATATGCATTTATTGTAAGATGTCTGTAATAGACGAGTCAGGACAGGAGAAAGTTCTGGTGCGCATTTTTTGAGAACAATTGCTGGGATCTCGTCAAGGCCATAGGCTTTCCTGGTATTATGAGAAGAGAGCATCTTTCGTACCTTTTTAGTTTTGAAAATGATATCAGTCATTTTATGCGCGACATTGGGGAGTGTTGGTAGTTGAACATTTGGAGGTGGGTTGAATTGCCAGCGAACAACGAGGCAAAAAAATCAGCCTTGCTCAGGGCAGTAGAAACAATTTCATCCCCTGAGACAAGAGGTGGGAACGTGCTCTTGCAGAAATTATTCCCAATAGATTTAGCAAGAGCCCAGAAGGGTTTGCTGCCGCTGGAGCTTAAGAGGACTTTGTTTTTGATGTGGTTATGAAACAAGTTTTTTGCCTCAGAAAGAATGCGGACATAGCGGTTTCTTGCGTCGTTAAATGCTTGACGGTTTTCTTGACTAGGATTGTGTGGAAGCTTTTTGTGAGCTTTGACCTTTTCAAGTCTGGCCTTGTTACAGGATTTAGAGAACCAGGGCTTTTGAGTGGCTGCAGAGGTTTTCTGTGTACGTGGAATAAATAATATCATGCCAGCTTGGATAATTTCGGTGACGTTTTGTGAGATATCAGAGGGGTCAGGATGAGAGAAGCAGACAGACCATTATTGAAAGTGGCATCCAATTACTTAACAGAGTCGACTTTAATTTTCGACGAAGGGTGCAGTTATGTATGAGAGAAAATGGAAGTCATTTTGAACAATATCTTTAGTGTTTTTTGTGGTTTTTTCCTTATTAGTTTTTAATAGCGTTTGCTAAATTCCAGATATATTGGTGTTTAATAAAATCTTCAAGGGACATAATTTTGTTTTGATCGCAACTCTAAAAATCTCATTTTTTTTCAAAACCAGGTGGTTTATCGAAAAATTGACAAGAGGAGAAAAAGATAGAAAATTTAATTTGCTATAAAATTTATGGACTTTAACAATAGGTTAGGATTTTAAAAAAATCATTATCAAAGTGGTGACCCACCCCTAAATTCCGCCCCTTTTTGAATTTAAATTTTTGTCAAATAACGATGTTGATAAAGACAACCATCTACCAAATTTGGCTGTTATATGTTAGGGCACTGCTACAATACAGCTGTTTCTTGTAATTATTAAAGAATCTTCAGAGGTCAATATCTCACCAACCATGGGGGTCAGAGGAAAATTTTATATAAAAAATCGGCATGTTTTGAGGTCCTATACACTCATACGTTTTTTTGTACATTGCGCTGTGAATCACCCTGTATATTCATTCATTTTAATGGTAGCTATAAGACATCTTATAAAATGCATTATCGAGTTAGAAGTGCTCTTTTAAACTGTTCATTTTAAAGTTGATTGCTTTGCTAGTCGTCGGGTTTTCTGTGTGCTTTGCTTTCGTGATTTTACCTGAAATTACATAAGACGTGTTTATCATCATCTTGCTAATAATTCTGCTAAATGCTTGAATGAGTTACAGTTCTTGTTTACACAGGTATTTTCCTGTGTAACACATTTCCCATAGATGGAATGTTGTATACGCCCCCTCTATTATATCAACATAAATCCTTGGGAAACTCTATGGTGTATATTCCCTGATTTCCAACAAAAACAAGCTACACACACACTAAGTTATCGACAACAAAGTTACATTGAATGTAATGTAGTTTTCACGGCATTACTCAGTTTTCCCACTGTATTGTTTGCAACAGCAAAAGCTGAATGATACCTATTCGCTCGCTTGGTGCTTTTACTGCTGATACCTACGCTGATACGCTGATTCTCCAGGTCTGCTGTTTATTTATACAGTGTTGCCAGCTCTTCATGTACACGACAAAATTGTTCCGATCTACGTTTTATTATGCATAAATATTAAGCTTCTCATTCTTCGGGGATAAAACCCATCGCCCTCTCCTAGTTATATCTGACAACGCCAGTTAACTATTTGTCATTGTGTAAGGGTGACGTTTTTTTTTTTTAAGATATTGAATAATATCGAACGCAACCCTTCGATGACACAAGGTTACAACCCTCTTAGTAAACAATATAAGTAACCTATTATAATAATAACAATCGACTAACGGTCACATAATATAATTACATAGCTCAACAATCAATCACCAGTCGATATATTACTTAGCAGTTGTGTTATCTACTTAAGAGTAATCATGCAAAAGGCAAAAGGTTTATTACTTGTCAGAATGATGGCGAAGCCTTAATGTACGGGCGTAATGAGTCGGGCGAGCGGGTGCCAAATGTGTCCAGTAACAACATCACTAACCTGTAATTAAAAATATACCTGAACACACCGTTGCCTATCTAAAGCACTAACTAACATATATACGAGGAGCATTCAATTATTAGCTCATCAAACAGTTACCAATTACACGCTCCACTGAGCGACTTGACATCAATAACTATTTATACTTAAAGCTCCACTGAGCAAACTAACATTAAGAGCAGTTTCGACATAACGCTCCACTGAGCAACTCCAACATTAATAGCAGTTCCTACTCAAGGCTCCACTGAGCCACATATTACTCTCTCAACAGCGCACATCAGTGCCTCGGAACTGCTTCTCAATAATGTCTCAAAATGCTCAACCATTAGTTTCTCAAACAATAATTACTCAAGACAATAATTACTCAAATAGTTACCCACACGATAGTTACTCAAATAATAATTACTCAAACAATAGTTTAGCCTGTGTGTTTTGTTGGGTGCTGTACCCGAACACTAGGTCCGTGCCGGCTCCAGGTGTGCAATGAGGCACAGTTCAATACCTCACCTAGAGTGCTCGTATTGACAGAGTTGAATACCGAGACGTGCAATGGACACAATGGACTAGCTCAACACTGTGCCCTTCTCCGAGTATCTCAACTCCCCCACTGGGACTGACCGTGCAATGAGACCAACGGGTGAACTGGCCACAGTGTCTCGGACAAGCTACCAGATCGACAAATACAACAACGGTCCACACACATGAATACTGAGAAAGTGCAATGGACACAAAGGGCGAACACAGCAATGTGCCCTTCTCCAATATCCACCGCATCGCCACGGGCGGGTGCAATGGATACTGCTGTACCCCCACCATACTGTGACGATGCCACAAAAATCCACCGTGTTGTGGTTACGTAACCTGGGTCTAAACCCAAACGCCTCTACCAGTATGACGCCCTACTGGGTGAGCAAACAGCGAAGGTGTCCCTCACACCTTCCAAACTATCATCAATTTACTTTCAAACAGACTCTACTTTATTTACTATAAACAAACTGACATAATTCAACTCTTACTTAATTTATGAATATTGACTTAACCTCGTATAAGTAACAGCCCTCATGTAAATTTGGCTAATACCTAAATTATTTCATAAAGCCCCTTTATTCGAATACGATAATTACTTTTCAATTTATAACTTACCCTCGTATAAATAATAAATGTAATCTAGCTTAGATATTTCTCAAATTATTTCCTAAAGCTCCTTTATTTGAATATGATAATTACTTCTCAATTTAAAACTTAGCCTCGTATAAATAATAAACTGACTTTGAACTCTAGCTACAATTTATTTTTATATAAATTAGTTATTACATGATTTTTCCTGAAACCATTCTCAATCAAATACTTATTGAAATTATTTCTCAATGTATAACTTAAACAAATAAGAACAGGTACAATAAACGAACCAGCCATGTCCAATGAGCAATAACTCACCTGAATAAATGTATATATAACGTGCACTGTAAATTTACAGAAAACAATAAACACCACACAAAATTTTCTACTGCAACCAACACATTAAACGATACAATGGCTAATGCCTTCTTTAGATGAACCATATACCCGATAAGCAATCTCCCCTAACGTTGACTTGAGATGAGATATCTCGCACTTAAACCTCCCCTTACGTCCAGCTAAGATTTTAAACAAGCGACGATGGGCCAGATGCCTACACTTTTAATTTAATGGTGCTATATATGTAAAAGTTAACGTGAAACCTGTTCACATAATACGAGTCTATTTAAAACCTATAGAGAATTTTCATAATAAAATAGCGTTGTGACCAGGGTGAGAAAATACATTCCTTACAATTGTCATTTGTTATTTTGCAAACTGAAAGTAGGATGGAGTCGAATTCGAGATTGTCTTCTTCTTCGCCTCTGTTTACAGATGCCATAAACAAATAAAGAGCATTGCAATTGACTATGTGAAAAAGTTACGATATGGTACGGTGGACAGATCATGTGTGGCACAACATATATGGGATAATAACCACCACATTGACAAAGAAAATTTTAAACTTGTCAAAAATGTGAGACATCAAACTATGCTTGATTCATTAGAAAGTATTTTTATATTAAGGTCTATTAAGAACAAAACTTCATTAAATCGTGCGGCACCTGTAATTTCTAGCTCGTTGTTTTCTCTTTGCATTTGACCGCTTAAATATTACTAATTTGGCTGGTAGAATAATAAATTATTGTCAATAACTCGACCGGTTTATACATATACTAATCACTATGTTTGTCTTGATTCAAATACCAGTTCGGTTTTTTGTATATATGTAGTCAATATAAATATTTTCACGTAGAATTAAAATCAATATATAGTGTCAATAACTCGACCGGTTTATACATATACTAATCACTATGTTTGTCTTGATTTAAATACCGATTCGGTTTTTTGCATATATGTAGTCAATATAAATATTTTCACGTAGAATTAAAATCAATATAAATATAGTTTTTATGTAGTATTTTAGTTGAACTATTTTTCCTTTGTTAAAGTGAACACGGTGAGACAGACATCTGGGTTTTTAGTTTTCTATTTTTAAAAGAGATGAGTTGAGCTTATGTTGTTTATCTCACCAGATGTCTTTATCGGCATGAACCACTATACACATAGTAAATTTCTAAATCGAAAAGAAACGTGCCGTTTCTTTAAAGAACTCTTGGTCCTTTTAATACCTATATTAGATAAGGGTCATAAATTTGTCGACCAGAAGGTTAAAGCAGTTCTCCGACCTGTTTCACTGCGCAATAAACAAACGATCGTTCTTGGACGACAACTTTACTTCGGACTAGTTCGTTTATCTTGACGCGATATAAATATACGGGATCTAGTTTTTTATGTTAGAATTTTTCTTCCTCTGAAGATGTTGACTTTGTCAACGAAACGATCGTAAGGTCTCTGAAATATGTGTTGTGGTGATTTGGGTGTTCTCCAAGTGTACTTATCATTGCAATTGGTCGAGTTTTATTGGGTGGTCGAATTTTTTGTCAAGTCGGTATATATATATATATATATATATATATATATATATATATATATATATATATATATATATATATATATATATATATATATATATATATATATATTAATATATATATTGGAACTGACCCTGGATATCGGTTTTAGTTCCCGCTTACATAGAAACATTTCAAATTCAAAAGTCGCGATCTCCTGATCAGCCTAGTTTTTCTACGAAAATTGAAAACGCTGAGAATATCGTAATTATCGCAATCCTTTGTTCCGCATAATGTAACAATAATGTGTGTCCGGTGCATTAGTCGTGTGAAGATATCTCAACAGGTCACGGCATCGCCTACTACTCACTCCTCTGTGCCTAGCTTGGTGGCAAAGATCAATAATGTTAATTCAATTGACATTTGATGCCTCTTGCCCTGCTTACTTGATACCATTATACGCCCATTGGGCGTGAAACGTCATTTTTATCCACGGCTAAATAGTTCACTTGGAATAGGATGAAAGGTGAAGCTCGACATTTATATTCGTCACGAACTCGGTAAGATAAAGTGGTGATTTACAAAGACGTGTGTGAGGTTTAGGTTTTCTTGGAAGATATGATTATCATCTGTATGTGTGGGGTTTCTTTGCGAAGAGTGGGAAAATAATACAGGTGGAAATCGTGCAGATATGAGATTTTTCATTCATTCGTTGTTCGGTTTTTTGGGTGCGGTTTAGGTGAAACCATTCCCACATTTATTTTCGTAATTTAGTTTTTAGAAAAATTCGCTTTTGATGAGATCGTGAATTTTGAAATTTCAAAAAATTTCTCCACACACACACACACACACACATATATATATATATATATATATATATATATATATATATATATATATATATATATATATATATATATATATATATATATATAATTAATAGCCACTATTCACCTTAATTTCCCGGGGTATGAGCTCCTTACTTCGTTTAAATTGCATGGAGGCGTGTGCGCATACGTCCGTAGCAATCTACCCTGCACCAGACTCCCCAATTTAGAAGCTGGAAGAAAAGACATACTATGGATAAAACTTTCTCTCAGGGCTGCAACTAAATTCATCTGTTGCATTTACCGGTCACCTTCTGACAACAACTTTGTCCAGCTCTTTGATTACCTTTCTGAAAAAATCTGATTTCTGAATATCCTTCCTCCGAGGTCACTATTCTTGGTGACTTCAATGTCCATAATAAGGAATGGCTAGGCTCTTCAAAAACCGATCCACAAGGGAGAGCAGCGGAGGCCTGAATGCTATAAGATATCAGTCACCGCCCCCCTTGGTCGCTCAGACCACGGCATGGTCACTGCTTCCTGCGCAATGCAACCCGAGGTCACACAGTCATCACACCCACGTATCGTTTGGCACTACAACTCCGCAAACTGGGACGAAATGCGGGATTACTTTTCCTCATTTCCATGGGCGTCTGTCTGCTTCTCTCATCCTTAACCCTCTGATATCTCACAAAAAGTCACCGAAATTATCCAAGCTGCCATGGAATTATTTATCCCACGTACACAGAAAACCTTTTCAGCCACTCAAAAGCCCTGGTTCTCTAAATACTGTGACAAGGCCAGACTTGAAAAGGTCAAAGCTCACAAAACGCTTCTACACAATCCCAGTCAAGAAAATCGTCAAGCATTTAACGACGCAAGAAACCGCTATGTCCGCATTCTCTCTGAGGCAAAAAGCTCGTTTAATAACCACATCAAAAACAAAGTCCTCTTAAGCTCCAACGGCGGCAAACCCTTGTGGACTCTTGCTAAATCTATTGGGAATAATTTCTGCAAAAGCACGTTCCCGCCTCTTGTCTCAGGGAATGAAATTGTTTCTACCGCCCTGGGCAAGGCTGAACTTTTTGCTTCGTTGTTCTCCGGCAATTCTACTCTCAACCCACCTTCAAATGTTCAACCACCAACAGTCCCCTCTGGCCTTGACGAGATCCCGGCAATTGTTCTCAAAAAATGTGCACCAGAGCTTGCTCCTGTCCTGACTCGTCTGTTTCAGATATCTTATAATAAAGGCATATTCACTAGTAACTGGAAAACTGCTCGAGTACAACCTATCCCCAAGAGAGGATCCAAAGCGCTTCCCAGCAACTACAGGCCCATTTCTCTCCTTTCAGTCGTCTCTAAAGTGATGGAAAAGTATATAAACACCGAATTACTAACATTTCTTAAAAAACACAGTCTAATCAACGACAGGCAGTATGGATTCCGTCAGCGCAGATCGACTGCCGACCTCCTTTCCTTTGTCACCCATTCTTGGAACAAATCTATGGAACAACACGGTGAATCCCAGATTGTTGCTCTAGACATATCCAAAGCATTCGACCAGGTCTGGCACGCAGCGCTGCTTAATAAACTTCCGGCCTATGGCCTACCACCAAAACTCTGTATGTGGACAGCAAATTTCCTCTCCAACAGGAGCATATCTGTTGTTGTGGATGGCCATTCCTCTAAACTGTATCCAATTAATGCAGGAGTTCCTCAAGGTTTAGCTTTAGCCCCTACTTTGTTTCTTCTCCACATCAATGACCTCCTCTCGAGCACATCCAAACCAGTTCACAGCTACGCGGACGACAGCACCCTCCATTCAAATATACGATATTCTAAGCCTGTCTCTTTAGCCCAATTAGATGAGGATCGCAGACTCATGGAGGGTTCTGTCTCCGTGGATCTCCAAAAAATATTAGACTGGGGAAGTAGAAATCTTGTACAATTCAACCCCACCAAAACTAAGTCTTGCTTCCTTTCTCACAAGAGATACACCAGCCCTAGACCAATCACAATAAACAACCGAGTTATTCAAAGTAATGAGTCCTTTTCACTTGTTGGCATCTCTGTGGATCGAACTCTCAATTGGCACCAACATGTCACATCAATTGCAGAAGCGGCTGCTAAGAAATTAGGTTTCCTCTTCCGGGCTAGCAAATACTTTACACCAGCTAATCTCTATACTTTATATACTTCACAAATAAGACCAAACCTCGAATACTGCTCCCACATCTGGGGTGCTGCTGCCGCTTCTACACTTGCTATCCTGGACTCCATTCAGAAGAGAGCTATCCGTTTCATCGGTGATCCTATCCTCACCCAAAAACTGCCACCGAACCTCCAAACCTTCAAGTCCAGAATTAACAAGTTGCCTCTTTCCCGATTGTTGACACCCACGGTACGATAGTATTTAGGCTGTAAGCTCTCGTGGTGTGTTGTTGAAATAAAAAATAAATAAAAAAAAATATTATATAAGAGATCAGAAAATTTTTTATATGTTAATTATACGATGTCTGGAGCTGTATCTTATAACATTATTTTTACAATCACAGGTTGCCCATAAGTCGCTGGTGATGCATTTATTTTCCTAATCGAACACGCCTTATATTATTGCAATGTTTTGCATTTTCCATCGAAAGAAAATGCATGTTTGTAAGATAATAAATTAGGGACTCAGCAAGTGCGTTATGGTAGCGATTTTTCATAAAATGTTTCTTTCGATAGCTTAATTTACTATTAACCTAAGGTTCGTTGGCCAGGAAACCAGTTTTTTGGGCACATTTTATGTTTATTTTTGGAAGTCTTTTGTATATTGTCAAACAATAAAGTTATTTTGACAAAATATGGTACATTGTTTCTCCTATATAGGTTATACTGGTAACCAAATTTGATGCAAGCTTTCTTAAAAAATATATATATTTCCTATTAAAAACATTTTTATGAAAATTAACTACCATAACCATAACGCGCTCATTTGAAGAAATTTTTCAAAAATCTTACCATCGATACCTCTCTATTAGTGAATTTTTTTAATGAAAATTCACAGAAAAATAGATATATTGGAAATAAAGATAAACTATGGTTATAAATGAAAATTGAGACTGATGATTTAAAACAACACCATTTTGTGCAAAATAGAAAATCACTACACCACTAATGCGACCAAAAAGCGACATCGCTTTCAGATTCTGATGATGATGATAATAATAGTGACTTGGATAGTTCATTTTTGTAATCGGTACAATCATTGTGCACTACATTCATTGGAAAATACAAACATATGACACAACATACAAACATTTAGACAATTTAAATATTATGCATTGTATGTATTAACAGTCTAGATTAAATATTTGATAAGGAATTTAGTTGGGTGTTTAAATTATTAGAGGCACTAAAATAGAGAATAGGTACGAGAATATACTCGCTATAAAGAGCAGTTTACATAGTAGTCTAATTGGGTAAACGGATGACGCACTGTTTCGGTTCGTTTGTTACGTTATTGTGTGTACCTTTCTATCTGGTGTTTTAAAACATCTGCACTCAAAATATGGTAAAGCTGATATGGTGATACTTGTACCTCTAGGTCTAGGTGATACTTCTATTGGCAGAGTGATGAGCATAAAACAAAAAAGTAAATTTTACTTCCACCTATTACGTACGATTCAATATAAAATAAAAAATGTTCGGGACACAGCAAGTTCATTATAGCAGTGAATTTTCCTAAGAATTGTACACAATTAGTAAGGTATTCTTCTTCTTTCGGTGCCATATCAGGTCCACCTAACGTTGGCAATTACATTGGCGAGTTGTTCGCGGTTTTCGGCTAATCTAAATAGTTGTTCGGCACGGCGTATTCCAGTCCAATCGCGAATGTTCTTTAGCCATGACATCTGTTTCCTTACAATTCGTCGGCTGCCCTCGATTTTACCTTTCATTATAAGCTGGAGCACCTTGTATCGGTCTCCTCTAAGAACATGTCCCAGGTATATCTTTCGCACCTTAATAGTTCACGAACGGCATTCGCTCTATTTAATACTGCTTCGTTGGTCTGCATAGCAGTCCAGGGTATTCGAAGCATTCTTCTCTGCAACCACATCTCAAACGCTTCCAGTCGACTGATCGTAGCAGCCTTCAGAGTCCAGGTCTCAGCTCCATACAACAACACGGACCAAATATAACATTTGATCATTCTTTGACGCAATCTTAGGTTTAAGTTGTCGTTAGAGAAAAATGATTTCATTCTCATGACAGTTGTGCGCGCTGTTTCAATTCTGCACTTTATCTCTTTATCAGGATCTAGATGTTCTGTGATATAACAACCAAGGTATTTGAATTGGGTAACTCTCTCAATGTTTTGTTGGTCTATCTGTAGGGAAACATCGGCGTGCGGTTGGCGACTGAATATCATACATTTTGTCTTATTGACATTTATTTTCAAACCCATTTCCCTTTCTGTCGTGTTTACACTATCCAACAACTCTTGAAGGCCCCGGACACTATCGCATAAGATGACCGTATCGTCGGCATATCGAATGTTATTAATCAGTTCACCGTTAATCTTCACTCCAAGGTCTTTATCTTGCAAAGCCTTCTTAAAGATTGTATCCGAGTAGATGTTGAACAATAGCGGGAAGAAAATGCATCCCTGTCTGCCGCCTCGTTGAATGCGACATTCATAGGTTAGTCTTCCATCGATTCGGACCACTGCTTTCTGCTTCCAATATAAGTTCTTTATAATTTTCAGATCTCTATCATCAATTCTCAAAGTTCTTAGTATGTTTAAAAGTGTTTCATGCTGAAGCCTATCGAAGGCTTTTTCATAGTCTATGAAACATACATAAATATCCTTGCGTTGGTCGCGACACTTTTGAAGAAGTATATTTAGGGCAAAAAGTGCTTCCCGGGTGCCTAGTGCATTCCTAAAGCCAAACTGCGTCTCATCCAGGTCCTCCTCGCACCGACTTCTCATCCTTTCATGTATTATGCGAAGAAACACCTTTAATGTATGACTCATCAGGCTAATTAATCTATATTCGTCGCACTTCTTTGCTCGCTGTTTTTTCGGAAGTGCCATAAAAACACACTTCAACCATTCTTCGGGTATTTCACCAGTAGACAATAAGCGATATTTGGTTGCTTCTAAACCAAAATCTCTTGAAGCTTTACAACGCTAATGAACATCTAACCGTTGACGAACAAGTCTTCTCCTACCGTGGAAGAAGTAAGTTCACTCAGTACATTCTTTCAAAATCTGCCAAGTATGGCATAAATGTGTGCTGGGTATGTGATGCAATAACTTTTTATCCGCGTCAAGGCTCAATTTACACAGGAAGGTTGGCAGGCAATGAGCGGCAAGTGAATATTGGTGAAAAAACTGTGATGCGCTTATGGGAACATTACAAAGGTTTAGGACGTAATATCACTACCGACAACTTCTTTACATCACTCCCTCTTGCTCGTATGCTAAAATCAGATAGGCTCACTCTGGTTGGCACACTAAGGAAGAACAAATCCCATATTCCGAAATATCTTCTACCTAATACCTTTTCGACAATGTTTGCTTCTTATAGAGATGCCATGTTATGTTCGTATGTCCCAAAGGTGAACAAAGCCGTAATTCTATTATCCACAATACACTCTACAGACGTAATTGATCGCATCTTGAAGAAAAAACCAGGGGTAATTTCTTTTTATAATAAAACTAAGCCAGGTGTAGACATTGTGGACAAAATGTTGGCGATTTATACCTGCAAAAGGCGAACAAGTCGGTGGCCATTGGCTTTTTTTCAACATACTGGCTGCCTAAGTAATTTATACGAAAGACGATCCACGATCCCACTTATTATCAGAGCACTAATAAAAGGCGAAATTTCCTGAAAGACCTAGCTGGTGACTTGTGTTTGCCTGCTGTGACCCAAAGAAGTGTAAATACAGTTGTATTGCAAAATAGATTTACGAAAAACGCCATTGAAAGCGTCCTGGCGGTTTCCCTGGAAGTGCCCCATAACTCCAATCCTGTGCCCAATCGAGATTCTTCTGCACGCAATTCGGTGAAATGTATATGCAAAATGTGTTATCGCGGAGACGACAAACTGAAAAGAAAAACTCGCAAGATGTGCGTTACTTGTAAGAATCCTGCATGCCTCCAGCACACGGATCAAACAGTGCATTGCCTTGAATGCAAGGTTAAAACCCCATTTGATATTTGTCATATTCGTTTGTGAATATAGCAATGAATACAATAAAATATATTGAAAGTATAGTCCTTTTTACTGTTTTCTTGTATTCAGTATTCAGTGGTACCCCGGTAACACCTTCCGCCAGGCCTTTGCTAATTTGTTTTCAACGCAAAAAAATCGGGTTTTGTATGTTCCTAATGTCTAAAATTTACAAATTGTATATAAAATGATCCAGTTGAAGATGTCCTAGAAGCTCGACTTGATTAGGCTTCTCGAAAATGTAAAATTCCAATTTGTACGACTTAAAAGTACCCGCGTTTTTTTTATTTTTTATTTCAACAACACACCACGAGGGCTTACAGCCTAAATACTATCGTACCGTGGGTGTCGACAAGGAGGAAAGAGGCAACTTGTTAATTCTGGACTTGAAGGTTTGAAGGTTCGGGGGAGAAGGAAAAACATGTGCCGGCAAGGAATTCCACAACTTGGAAGTACTCGGGACAAAAGAGCGGGCATTACAAGATGTTCTATGTTTGGTGACCTGGACAGTAAAAAGGTGCATTCGCTGTGTTCCCCTGGTAGATCTGTTGGGGGCAGCAGGTCGAGGAACTATGGAAGAAAGCTCCCCTGAGCAGTGCCCGTGCAGATATCTATAAAAGAGACAGAGGTGACCAACAGCACGTCGGTGGGCAATGGATGGCAGCCTTTGGGTGAGGGTCGGGTCACCGATGAGACGTATAGCTCTTTTCTGAGTGGAGTCCAGGATAGCGAGTGTAGAAGCGGCAGCAGCACCCCAGATGTGGGAGCAGTATTCGAGGTTTGGTCTTATTTGTAAAGTATATAAGATTAGCTGGTGAAAAGTATTTGCGAGCCCGGAAGAGGAAACCCAATTTCTTAGCAGCCGCTTCTGCAATTGATGTGACATGTTGGTGCCAATTCAGATTTCGATCCATAGAAATGCCAACAAGTGAAAAGGACTCATTACTTTGAATAACTTGGTTGTTCATTGTGATGGGTCTAGGGCTGGTGTATATCTTGTGAGAAAGAAAGCAAGACTGTGATTTGGTGGGGTTGAATTGTACAAGATTTCTACTTCCCCAGTCTAATATTTTTTGGAGATCCACAGAGACAGAACCCTCCATGAGTCTGCGGTCCTCATCTAATTGGGCTAAAGAGACAGGCTTAGAATATTGTATATTTGAGTGGAGGGTGCTGTCGTCCGCGTAACGGTGAACTGGGTTGGATGTGCTAGAGAGGAGGTCATTGATGTGGAGAACAAAGAAAGTAGGGGCTAGAGCTGAACCTTGAGGAATTTCTGCATTAATTGAATACGGTTTAGAGGAATGGCCATCCATAACAGAAATGATCCGGTTGGAGAGGAAATTTGCTGTCCAGGTACAGAGTTTTGCTGGTAGGGCATAGGCCGGAAGTTTATTAAGCAGCGCTACGTGCCAGACCTGGTCGAATGCTTTGGATATGTCTAGAGCAACAATCTGAGATTCACCGTGTAGTTCCATAGACTTGTTCTAAGAATGGGCGACAAAGGAAATGAGGTCAGCAGTTGATCTGCGCTGAAGGAATCCATACTGCCTGTCGTGGATTAGACTGTGTTTTTCAAGAAATTTTAGTAATTTGGTGTTTATATACTTTTCCATCACTTTAGAGACGACTGAAAGGAGAGAAATAGGCCTGTAGTTGCTAGGAAGCGCTTTGGATCCTTTCTTGGGGATGGGTTGTACTCTAGCAGTTTTCCAGTTACTAGGGAATATGCCTTTATTGTAAGATATCTTAAACAGGCGAGTCATGACAGGAGCAAGTTCTGGTGCACATTTTTTGAGAACAATTGCTGGGATCTCGTCAAGGCCAGCGGCTTTCCTGGTATTAAGAGAAGAGAGAATCTTTCGTACTTTTTTAGTTTTGAAAATGATATCCGTCATTTTATGCGCGACATTGGGGACTGTTGGTGGTTGAACATTTGGAGGTGGGTTGAGAGTAGAATTTCCGGCGAACAACGAAGCAAAAAGTTCAGCCTTGCCCAGGGCGGTAGAAACAATTTCATCCCCTGAGACAAGAGGTGGGAACGTGCTTTTGCATAAATTATTCCCAATAGATTTAGCAAGAGTCCAGAAGGGTTTGCTGCCGTTAGAGCTTGAGAGGACTTTGTTTTTGTTGTGGTTATTAAACGTGTTTTTTGCCTCAGAAAGAATGCGGACATAGCATCAAAGAAATGGGATCTAAAGACTTATGTTTTTGTACTGTCACTTCGGGAAGATACGCAAACACCACCTACCACTTTGAGAAGAAAATTCATACCCAGGACACAGGATATGGGGTAACACTGCAGAAGGGGAAATTTGGTTTATTGTGAGAACTATGGGATGAGGGGGTGGGGGGTTGGATGGATAATTTTAGAATATGTCTAATACCGAATATACGTCAATGTGAAAACAGCGTTTATATATAGTCTTTAACAATTTTCAAACCACAAGCGTTGAAAACTTTAATGATCAAGCATTATTTAGCTAACTATATGAATTACTTCTCCTTAACCTAACCACTTCATCAACTATTATTCTGTATCCTTATTGAATCTGACCGTCCCTTTCTTAGTTAATTAATAATTCATAAATGTAAGTCGATAAAGATCAAATATACGCGAGTGTTACCAGTATTATAAATACCCTCCGCCTGACCCTTGTTAGATAGATTATCAACTTAGATAATAACACAAATGTCGTTCGATACATAAATTATAATATTCCGCAACAGTTGAATACTTGAGACAACGTATGCGTCCAGTACCGCTGAGCCACAGCTGGAACTCAACTGTTGCCGATTTCTCATAGGAGAATTAATTTTCGTTGACTAGATCAGCTGTTGGTGCTTGATGAACGGATCCAATAACACATATTGCTGATGTAATAGAAACAATTTCGGGACGCATCAAGTGCATTATAATAGTCGAATTTTCTATGACGCTAGAGAATAAAAAATTGATGGATCTAGGTACTGTAAATCTCTTTAAAAGAAACTTTTATTACAAATTTTATTAAAGTTACAAAAGCTTAACGGAAAGCGACTTAAATCATATCCAAGAAGTCTATAGATTATTCAAATAACTTACCTATTTAAACAATTAATCAACGATTATTAAAGTTAATAATATTATTCTTTGATTTCCAATTTTAGAAACATATTATACAATTATTTACTGTTTAACCTTAAAACAGAACTGTTAAAACATGATAAATAAACGAGGCACGTTATTATTCTTTAGTTTCCAATTTTAAAACCATAATATACGTAGATGTTGTTATATCGACTTCAATGACAATCATTACGACATTACTGACGACAATAGGCATGGACGCAAAATAATGTTTTGTATCCCCCTACTATGTCGAAAAGCATAACTATTGGGCAATTGATAATCCCTTTATTAATATTATTTTTAAAGGCGTAGACATTGATCCAATCCAATCCACAGCAGGTGTTTACATCGCCATTCAAAAGAAATGTTGCTTCATCGTCCCCTGTGGGTCCAGGGACTAACTAAAAAAATGGACCCATGGTAACCCCTGCCTGTCATACAAGGCGACTAATCGGAGTCAAGCAGGTGGTAAGGGAATTTTCCTTTACGTGATAGTAAAGGATGTTTTTCACGCCCGAGGGGGTACCACCCCTTACATCAAGGAGCCGGTGAAGTCCCAACGGACGTTTCCGGTTCTGGTGTATGAGTCGGTTTCCCTTATAAGTAAAAATGATGATGGCTACTCCTTGTACAAAAGATTCCGAAGGTAAAATAACCCTCCATTCGGATCTCCGGGAGAGGGGTGTACAGGGGGCGCCAGCATCAAGATTTAACATATCCTTCTCGAATATATGTGGCCTAAATTCTAACCTGAACTCCGTCCACCATTTCCTCCAGGCTAATAGGCCCCAACTTCTCTTCCTCACCGAAACCCAAATCAGTGCCAAAACAGCCACTAATCACCTTAATTTCCCGGGGTATGAGCTCCTTACTTCCTTTACATGGAGGCGTGTGCGCATACGTCCGTAGCAATCTACCCTGCACCAGACTCCCCAATTTAGAAACTGGAAGAAAAAACATACTATGGATAAAACTCTATCTCAGGGCTGCAACTAAATTCATCTGATACATTTAACGGTCACCTTCTGACAACAACTTTGTCCAGCTCTTCGACTACCTTTCTGAAAAAACCGACCATCTGATTTCTGAATATCCTTCCTCCTAGGTCACTATTCTTGGTGACTTCAATGTCCATAATAAGGAATGGCTACGATCTTCAAAAACCGATCCACAAGGGAGAGCAGCGGAGGCCGTTGCAGTCAGCAATTCTTTAGCCAATATGGTTCAGCAACCTATTTACTTTCCTCGAATCCCAACACACAGCTCAAATCCATTGGATCTCCTTCTTACTACAAAACCTGAATGCTATAAGATATCAGTCACCGCCCCCCTTGGTCGCTGAGACCACGGCATGGTAACTGCTTCCTGCGCAATGCAACCCGAGGTCACACAGTCATCACAGCCACGTATCGTTTGGTACTACAACTCCGCAAACTGGGACGAAATGCGGGATTACTTTTCCTTATTTCCATGGGCGTCTGTCTGCTTCTCTCATCCTGACCCCTCTGATATCTCACAAAACGTCACCGAAATTATCCAAGCTGGCATGGAATTATTTATCCCACGTACACAGAAAACCTTTTCAGCCAGCCAAAAAACTCGTTCAATAACCACATCAAAAACAAAGTCCTCTTAAGCTCCAACGGCGGCAAACCCTTCTAGATTCTTGCTAAATCTATTGGGAATAATTTCTGCAAAAGTACGTTCCCACATCTTGTCTCAGGGGATGTTGTTTCTATCGCCCTGGGCAAGGCTGAACTTTTTGCTTCGTTGTTCGCCGGCAATTCTACTCTCAACCCACCTCCAAATGTTCAACCACCAACAGTCCCCAATGTCGCGCATAAAATGACGGATATCATTTTCAAAACTAAAAAGGTACGAAAGATGATCTCTTCTCTTAATACCAGGAAAGCCCCTGGCCTTGACGAGGTCCCAGCAATTGTTTTCAAAAAATGCGCACCAGAACTTGCTCCTGTCCTGACTCGACAGGCACGGTGGAGTTTTATATTGCTCTGTCTCCGATCTAGGCTGTCCATACATAGATCACTTGTCTTTTGCGGTCCAGAGCTTTACACTCGCACAAGATGTGCTGAGTTCATCCCTCCCCCTCGCCTCAAAGTCTGCATACCAGGTCCCCCTTGAACCGCCCCATTTTATGCAGGTGTTTCTTGACAGCCATGTGTCCCGTCCTATTATGTTTCTGAGCTGTCCTCTGCTAAGATTTAGCAGCTCCACAGCTCTCTTTGAACTGGATTCGTCAATTACTGACTTCCCGTGTTTGATCCCTGGACAATCTGCCCAGTATGCGTTGTGTTCCCTGACCCAGGACTTGATGGTTCCCCTAGCAGTGCTCTTTTTCACGCTCAGAGTCGCTTCTGGTCCCATAAATGTTTCTGCTGATCATTTCTTCACGAGACTGTCAGCTTCTTCATTGCCTTTGACCCCCCGAGTGACCCGGCAATCAGATGTGGTTGACCTCATTCTGCCCAGCCAGGACGCTCGTCTCGTCATTCACTTACCAGCCTGGAATTTACCCGTGGTGGCCTATTTCGCGTTTTTTAAAAGAAATTCCTTCAAAATTCAAAAGTCGTGATCTCCTCATTAGTGAATTTTCTATAAGAAAACTCACTAAAATAAGCTAAGCGCGTTGAATTCGAGTACGTTCTTAAAACTTTAAACAGTTAAATTAGCGCACTAGAAATCCAGTTCAGTAACAAACACTTTATTAACATTCGCTTGTTTTAACACACCCGGTATTAATTCAATCAGAATTAAATTAAGCTCGTAAATGAACTATGTCAAGAATTTTCTTCCTCCGAAGATGTTGACATTGTCAACGAAACGATCGTAAGGTCTCTGAAATATGTGTTGTGGTGATTTGGGTGTTCTCCAAGCGTACTTATCGTAAATGAAAGTTTTCGAAGACGAATGCTAGACGCCTGCCAATGAACGATATCATTATGTTCCATCTTTTATAGATAATTTCAATATAAATTTAAACGAACGATTGTTATCAAAGGTTTTTTTATGTACTTTTAGGCACAAAATGATGAAAATATGCAGGGGAAACAATAAAGTACGGCCATGAATTGGTCAACGAGAGACTAGCCCGAATTACAGTAATTAACTACATTGTTTTTTATTGTCTGTAATTTAATGAAAGAGATAAATTTCATTTGACGAAATATGTGGCGACGTCGGGCCTCATTTTTGTACATCATGCTTTGTAAATTCACATCGCGCCCATGTTATACAACAGGAATTGTTATCTAGAACAAATATTCATGCAAAACCAACAATTAGAGGCCTAATTTAATTGTGTGTTGTTGTTACAAGCAGGATATCAATGTTTAATTAACTGTATGACACGATTTATTTTAAAAAGTCTACACAAAACACAGTACAATTTTAGATAACCAATGTCAAAACTTAAGGTAGGAATTCAGAAAAAAAAAGATCAAAATTTAGCTAATCGTTTTTATAAAACTCAACTTACCTCAATAGAAGGCTGGGAATGGTTTGAGAATCTAGATTCTGCAAACAAAGAAAAAATTTAGAATGAATAACAAAAAATGTTATAACTTGCAATATACAATACAGTTATAAAATATACAGGACGTGTTAATTGAAACTTCCCACCTAGAAAATATTGGAATTAAAAATATATATATATATTCATTAATGAGATCTCGACTTTTGAATTTTGAAAAAAATTTCTCAAATGAGCGCGAACTAAGCCCCCTGAAACACATATCCGGGGTCACTTTCAATTTTTATATCTTTATACATACCGAATTAAAAGGAAGTAACGGTCGCCACTTGTTAGTTCCAAAAACTCAGAATTTCATTTCAGGGCATTCGACCTTTTAGTGCAGTTAACGTCAAGCATTTAACGACGCAAGAAACCGCTATGTCCATATTCTTTCTGAGGCAAAAAACTCGTTTAATAACCACATCAAAAACAAAGTCCTCTCAAGCTCCAGCGGCAGCAAACCCTTCTGGACTCTTGCTAAATCTATTGGGAATAATTTCTGCAAGAACACGTTCCCACCTCTTGTTTCAGGGGATGAAATTGTTTCTACCGCCCTGGGCAAGGCTGAACTTTTTGCCTCGTTGTTCGCCGGCAATTCTACTCTTAATCCACCTCCAAATGTTCAACCACCAACACTCCACAATGTCGCGCATAAAATGACGCATATCATTTTCAAAACTAAAAAGGTACGAAAGATGCTCTCTTCTCTTAATACCAGGAAAGCCTCTGGCCTCGACGAGATCCCAGCAATTGTTCATAAAAAATGCGCACCAGAACTTGCTACTGTCCTGACTCGTCTATTTCAGACATCTTACAATAGAGGCATATTCCCTAGTAACTGGAAAACTGCTCAACTACAACCCGTCCCCAAGAAAGGATCCAAAGCGCTTCCTAGCAACTACAGGCCTATTTCTCTTCTTTGAGTCGTGTCTAAAGTGATGGAAAAGTATATAAACATCGAATTACTAAAATTTCTTGAAAAACACAGTCTATTCCACGACAGGCAGTATGGATTCCGTCAGCGCAGATCAACTGCCGACCTCCTTTCCTTTGTCACCCATTCTTGGAACAAGTCTATGGAACTACACGATGAATCCCAAATTGTTGCTCTAAACATATCCAAAGCATTCGACCAGGTCTGGCACGCAGCACTGCTTAATAATCTTCCGGCCTATGGTCTACCACCAAAACTCTGTACCTGGACAGCAAATTTACTCTCCAACCGGTGCATTTCTGTTGTCGTGGATGGCCATTCCTCTAAATTGTATCCAATTAATGCAGGAGTTCCTCAAGGTTCAGCTTTAGCCCATACTTTGCTTCTTCTCCACATCAATTACCTCATCTCTAGCACATCCAACCTACTTCACAGTTACACGGACGAGAGCACCCTCCACTTAAATATACAATATTCTAAGCCTGTCTCTTTAGCCCAATTAAATAATGGATCGCAGATTCATTGAGGGTTCTGTATCCGTGGATCTCCAAAAAATATTAGACTGGGGAAGTAGAAATCTTGTACAATTCAACTCCACCAAATCTCAGTCTTGCATTCTTTCTCATAAGAAATACACCAGCCCTAGACCCATCACAATGAACAACCAAGTTATTCAAAGTAATGAGTCCTTTTCACTTGTTGGCATTTCTATATATCGAAATCTTAATTGGCATCAACATGTCACATCAATTGCAGAAGCGGCGTGATGTTAATTGATAGAAGTAAAATTATTCGTAACTCGATATCTGCAATAGTTTTAGAATTATGATAGTTTTTGTGGAAAATCAAAATTTTTTGTATTCGACAAAAATTCATAATTTGAAAACGGCTTTAGATATCGAGGTGAAGTTTATTTTATTTTGATTCTCTGTTGTTTATATAATATATAAATATTAAGAGCATTTGGCATACTTTTAGTTTTTTATGTTTTTAGTGAATTTTCTTTAAAAAAAATCCCGAGTAGATCCCGAATTTGAATTTCGAAAAAATTTCTTCAAATGAGCATTAACCCTTAGACCCCACATCCAGGGTCAGTTTAAATTTAATAAATGTTTATATATATATATATATATATATATATATATATATATATATATATATATATATATATATATATATATATATATATATATATATATATATATATATATATATATAGATGAAATACGACACATGGACACAAACATATAACAATATAATGCACAACATAAAAACCGATTATAAACACAAATTAGAGAAAATAAACAAAAAACTATACAACCTTAAAAAGAACAAACTAGATAATGTAAACATAACAACCACAACACACCACATATTTCAGGATAGATTTATAAACATAACAGACACAAAATTCACAAAAGAAGAAAAAGAATTCATAGAAAACAACATAAAAACCAACTTTTTAGATACAAAAAAATCTACAATAGAGAACATAATAGTGGACACACAACACGCGATAAACTCAATAAATAGCCCAAACTTAGAACCACTGAAAAACCAACTAGCAACAGAAATAAACAGAATTATTGACAAGACTAAATCAAAAAACCATACACATGAAAAAATGATCAAACAAATAAGAAACAAAGTCACATATAACAACATAACAATAGCAAAAACAGATAAAAGCGACGCACTGATAGCAATAAAAACACAGGACTATATAGAAAAAATTAACACTTTCATCTCAACAAACAAATGCAAAAAACTGAACGAAAACCCAACGAAAAAATTCCAAAATCAAATATTAAACATCATAAAAAAACACAAGACAATATTCAACCAAAAAACAACACATTATTATAACAACAACCCTAAAGCACCACCAATGACAGGAATAATAAAAATACACAAAACGGGATACCCAATAAGACCACTCATCAACTTCAAAGATGCACCTTCATACAAAATTGCAAAGGAAATGGACCAAGTACTAAAACAAGAAGTACAACTAGAAAACAAATTTAACATAAAAAACTCCATAGAACTAGTGGATAAACTAGAAAATATAAACATAAACAAAAACACACGACTTGCCTCATTTGACATAACAAATATGTACACCAATATACCAATTAACGAAACTACAAATATAATCGAAAATAAAATGCAAAATAACAACAAAAAACAACAAATTAGCGAAATATTAAACATCATATTAAAACAAAATTACTTTGAGTTCAACGGAGAATATTACATCCAAGAAGATGGACTACCAATGGGATCTCCACTATCAAGCATTATGGCAGAAATATACATACAACAGTTAGAAGATAAAATCAACACCATCATAAAAGAGACAGACCCAAACATCAAATGGATAAGATACGTCGATGATATATTAATAATATACGACAATCAAAAAACCAACATAGACAATATCCTCGAAAAAATAAACCAAATTAACAGAAACATAAAATTTACAATAGAAAAAGAATCAAACAACACCATAAACTTCCTAGACTTAACACTAATCAGAAAAGAAAACCAGATTGAATACAAAATATACAGAAAACCCACACAAACAGACATCACTATACCTAAACACTCACTACACCCACATACACACAAAATGGCCGCATACAGATACTTAATAAACAGAATGCTAAATATACCACTTCATAACGACGAACGAGAAAAGGAGTACAACATCATAATACAAATAGCAGAAAGAAATGGATACAACAAAAAAACAATAGAAAAGCTAGTAAAACAAATCAAAAACAAACAAATCAACAAAACCGAAAACAAAACACCGGAAACAAACACAAAATACACAACATTCACTTATAACCACCACATCAAAAAAATAACACAAACACTCAAACAATATGACTTAAAAATGAGCTACAAAACCAATAACAAAATAATAAACAAAATAAATAAAAAACAAGAACACAACCCACATGAATTAAACGGAATATATCAAATAGAATGTAACACATGCAATAAAAAATATATAGGAATGACAAAGAAATCAATAGAAACAAGATTCAAAGAACATATAACAGCATTGGATAAAATCCACATACCTAGCTACAAATCAAACGTAGCTACACACATTCACGACACAAAACACCAAAAACCAGACATCACCCAATTAAAACTAATGAAACATGTTAAAGACCACAAAAAAATGGAAATCTGGGAACAATACTACATTCAACAAACAAACAATAGAAAACAATTAATGCCAGAACAAATCCAAGTACAAACATTTAAACAAAACTTAATAAAGGCCATACAAATAGACAAATTATTTAACCACAGTGATCAAGACAGGAGACCGATACACACGACACAGTCCGAAGGCACAACCAATCAGAGAACAGGAAACCGACCACTAGAAGCTCACGGCGCAAGCGCCACGTACAATCTCCGACGTAGACCAGACAGGAGCGATAGCAGCCAGTAGCGTGCTGATGATGAACCGGGACGGTTCGAAACTGCAGTCCACGCAAACCAATAAGAAATCACAAACGTACAGCAAACAAATAAAGTGTATATTTAAAAGTGATTACAGTGTAGTGCAATATTCCTAAAGATATTAAAGCCACACAAGGTAATAACGCACAAATAATTAACACCAATAACGAACATACTAATAACACGTGTACAGTGAGTAACTACAAAATAGGGAAAATTCCAGAAACATGAATACAAGACAAGATAATAACACACAAAATGGCCAACATGACAGCGATAACATACAGACAAACATCAAATTATTCAAAAATACTTACAGGAAAATATATTATAACAAAGCCAACATATACTTCAATAGAGAATGCCTAAGACACAAATTAACACCAAAATACGCTAAAATCACTGTTCATAACCATACCAATACGGCCAAATACACTCAAACACAAGCAGAAAAACTATATATCACGAACGAAATCAAACATCAATACAGCAACATAACCACACTTACAAAAAAATTATATAGACTTCATCTTTTATTAGCAAACCAGATGAAATACGACACATGGACACAAACATATAACAATATAATGCACAACATAAAAACCGATTATAAACACAAATTAGAGAAAATAAACAAAAAACTATACAACCTTAAAAAGAACAAACTAGATAATGTAAACATAACAACCACAACACACCACATATTTCAGGATAGATTTATAAACATAACAGACACAAAATTCACAAAAGAAGAAAAAGAATTCATAGAAAACAACATAAAAACCAACTTTTTAGATACAAAAAAATCTACAATAGAGAACATAATAGTGGACACACAACACGCGATAAACTCAATAAATAGCCCAAACTTAGAACCACTGAAAAACCAACTAGCAACAGAAATAAACAGAATTATTGACAAGACTAAATCAAAAAACCATACACATGAAAAAATGATCAAACAAATAAGAAACAAAGTCACATATAACAACATAACAATAGCAAAAACAGATAAAAGCGACGCACTGATAGCAATAAAAACACAGGACTATATAGAAAAAATTAACACTTTCATCTCAACAAACAAATGCAAAAAACTGAACGAAAACCCAACGAAAAAATTCCAAAATCAAATATTAAACATCATAAAAAAACACAAGACAATATTCAACCAAAAAACAACACATTATTATAACAACAACCCTAAAGCACCACCAATGACAGGAATAATAAAAATACACAAAACGGGATACCCAATAAGACCACTCATCAACTTCAAAGATGCACCTTCATACAAAATTGCAAAGGAAATGGACCAAGTACTAAAACAAGAAGTACAACTAGAAAACAAATTTAACATAAAAAACTCCATAGAACTAGTGGATAAACTAGAAAATATAAACATAAACAAAAACACACGACTTGCCTCATTTGACATAACAAATATGTACACCAATATACCAATTAACGAAACTACAAATATAATCGAAAATAAAATGCAAAATAACAACAAAAAACAACAAATTAGCGAAATATTAAACATCATATTAAAACAAAATTACTTTGAGTTCAACGGAGAATATTACATCCAAGAAGATGGACTACCAATGGGATCTCCACTATCAAGCATTATGGCAGAAATATACATACAACAGTTAGAAGATAAAATCAACACCATCATAAAAGAGACAGACCCAAACATCAAATGGATAAGATACGTCGATGATATATTAATAATATACGACAATCAAAAAACCAACATAGACAATATCCTCGAAAAAATAAACCAAATTAACAGAAACATAAAATTTACAATAGAAAAAGAATCAAACAACACCATAAACTTCCTAGACTTAACACTAATCAGAAAAGAAAACCAGATTGAATACAAAATATACAGAAAACCCACACAAACAGACATCACTATACCTAAACACTCACTACACCCACATACACACAAAATGGCCGCATACAGATACTTAATAAACAGAATGCTAAATATACCACTTCATAACGACGAACGAGAAAAGGAGTACAACATCATAATACAAATAGCAGAAAGAAATGGATACAACAAAAAAACAATAGAAAAGCTAGTAAAACAAATCAAAAACAAACAAATCAACAAAACCGAAAACAAAACACCGGAAACAAACACAAAATACACAACATTCACTTATAACCACCACATCAAAAAAATAACACAAACACTCAAACAATATGACTTAAAAATGAGCTACAAAACCAATAACAAAATAATAAACAAAATAAATAAAAAACAAGAACACAACCCACATGAATTAAACGGAATATATCAAATAGAATGTAACACATGCAATAAAAAATATATAGGAATGACAAAGAAATCAATAGAAACAAGATTCAAAGAACATATAACAGCATTGGATAAAATCCACATACCTAGCTACAAATCAAACGTAGCTACACACATTCACGACACAAAACACCAAAAACCAGACATCACCCAATTAAAACTAATGAAACATGTTAAGGACCACAAAAAAATGGAAATCTGGGAACAATACTACATTCAACAAACAAACAATAGAAAACAATTAATGCCAGAACAAATCCAAGTACAAACATTTAAACAAAACTTAATAAAGGCCATACAAATAGACAAATTATTTAACCACAGTGATCAAGACAGGAGACCGATACACACGACACAGTCCGAAGGCACAACCAATCAGAGAACAGGAAACCGACCACTAGAAGCTCACGGCGCAAGCGCCACGTACAATCTCCGACGTAGACCAGACAGGAGCGATAGCAGCCAGTAGCGTGCTGATGATGAACCGGGACGGTTCGAAACTGCAGTCCACGCAAACCAATAAGAAATCACAAACGTACAGCAAACAAATAAAGTGTATATTTAAAAGTGATTACAGTGTAGTGCAATATTCCTAAAGATATTAAAGCCACACAAGGTAATAACGCACAAATAATTAACACCAATAACGAACATACTAATAACACGTGTACAGTGAGTAACTACAAAATAGGGAAAATTCCAGAAACATGAATACAAGACAAGATAATAACACACAAAATGGCCAACATGACAGCGATAACATACAGACAAACATCAAATTATTCAAAAATACTTACAGGAAAATATATTATAACAAAGCCAACATATACTTCAATAGAGAATGCCTAAGACACAAATTAACACCAAAATACGCTAAAATCACTGTTCATAACCATACCAATACGGCCAAATACACTCAAACACAAGCAGAAAAACTATATATCACGAACGAAATCAAACATCAATACAGCAACATAACCACACTTACAAAAAAATTATATAGACTTCATCTTTTATTAGCAAACCAGATGAAATACGACACATGGACACAAACATATAACAATATAATGCACAACATAAAAACCGATTATAAACACAAATTAGAGAAAATAAACAAAAAACTATACAACCTTAAAAAGAACAAACTAGATAATGTAAACATAACAACCACAACACACCACATATTTCAGGATAGATTTATAAACATAACAGACACAAAATTCACAAAAGAAGAAAAAGAATTCATAGAAAACAACATAAAAACCAACTTTTTAGATACAAAAAAATCTACAATAGAGAACATAATAGTGGACACACAACACGCGATAAACTCAATAAATAGCCCAAACTTAGAACCACTGAAAAACCAACTAGCAACAGAAATAAACAGAATTATTGACAAGACTAAATCAAAAAACCATACACATGAAAAAATGATCAAACAAATAAGAAACAAAGTCACATATAACAACATAACAATAGCAAAAACAGATAAAAGCGACGCACTGATAGCAATAAAAACACAGGACTATATAGAAAAAATTAACACTTTCATCTCAACAAACAAATGCAAAAAACTGAACGAAAACCCAACGAAAAAATTCCAAAATCAAATATTAAACATCATAAAAAAACACAAGACAATATTCAACCAAAAAACAACACATTATTATAACAACAACCCTAAAGCACCACCAATGACAGGAATAATAAAAATACACAAAACGGGATACCCAATAAGACCACTCATCAACTTCAAAGATGCACCTTCATACAAAATTGCAAAGGAAATGGACCAAGTACTAAAACAAGAAGTACAACTAGAAAACAAATTTAACATAAAAAACTCCATAGAACTAGTGGATAAACTAGAAAATATAAACAAAAACACACGACTTGCCTCATTTGACATAACAAATATGTACACCAATATACCAATTAACGAAACTACAAATATAATCGAAAATAAAATGCAAAATAACAACAAAAAACAACAAATTAGCGAAATATTAAACATCATATTAAAACAAAATTACTTTGAGTTCAACGGAGAATATTACATCCAAGAAGATGGACTACCAATGGGATCTCCACTATCAAGCATTATGGCAGAAATATACATACAACAGTTAGAAGATAAAATCAACACCATCATAAAAGAGACAGACCCAAACATCAAATGGATAAGATACGTCGATGATATATTAATAATATACGACAATCAAAAAACCAACATAGACAATATCCTCGAAAAAATAAACCAAATTAACAGAAACATAAAATTTACAATAGAAAAAGAATCAAACAACACCATAAACTTCCTAGACTTAACACTAATCAGAAAAGAAAACCAGATTGAATACAAAATATACAGAAAACCCACACAAACAGACATCACTATACCTAAACACTCACTACACCCACATACACACAAAATGGCCGCATACAGATACTTAATAAACAGAATGCTAAATATACCACTTCATAACGACGAACGAGAAAAGGAGTACAACATCATAATACAAATAGCAGAAAGAAATGGATACAACAAAAAAACAATAGAAAAGCTAGTAAAACAAATCAAAAACAAACAAATCAACAAAACCGAAAACAAAACACCGGAAACAAACACAAAATACACAACATTCACTTATAACCACCACATCAAAAAAATAACACAAACACTCAAACAATATGACTTAAAAATGAGCTACAAAACCAATAACAAAATAATAAACAAAATAAATAAAAAACAAGAACACAACCCACATGAATTAAACGGAATATATCAAATAGAATGTAACACATGCAATAAAAAATATATAGGAATGACAAAGAAATCAATAGAAACAAGATTCAAAGAACATATAACAGCATTGGATAAAATCCACATACCTAGCTACAAATCAAACGTAGCTACACACATTCACGACACAAAACACCAAAAACCAGACATCACCCAATTAAAACTAATGAAACATGTTAAAGACCACAAAAAAATGGAAATCTGGGAACAATACTACATTCAACAAACAAACAATAGAAAACAATTAATGCCAGAACAAATCCAAGTACAAACATTTAAACAAAACTTAATAAAGGCCATACAAATAGACAAATTATTTAACCACAGTGATCAAGACAGGAGACCGATACACACGACACAGTCCGAAGGCACAACCAATCAGAGAACCAGGAAACCGACCACTAGAAGCTCACGGCGCAAGCGCCACGTACAATCTCCGACGTAGACCAGACAGGAGCGATAGCAGCCAGTAGCGTGCTGATGATGAACCGGGACGGTTCGAAACTGCAGTCCACGCAAACCAATAAGAAATCACAAACGTACAGCAAACAAATAAAGTGTATATATATATATATATATATATATATATATATATATATATATATATATCAATATATATCGTGTGTGTGTGTGTGTGTGTGTGTGTGTGTGTGTGTGTGTGTGTGTGTGTGTGTGTGTGTGTGTGTGTGTGTGTGTGTGTGTGTGTGTGTGTGTGTGTGTGTGTGTAAGCAGGTCTATGGGAAAACAGCAAAAAATATGGTTGTAATTTAAACAAAATATGATGGCGTCATCTTTCAGAAATAGGTGACGTCATAAATGTAATTTTTACGTCATAAGTTGGCAATTGAAAAGGTAAAATTGACCTGTCCAAGCGTTTTTCTTGAAAAAATTAAATAACTCATGTATGAATTATATTCCAGACTTTATCATCAGACTGTATATAAACGTCTTGATAACATTTAAACCACAATATTTACCCCAACTTCATATCCATGTGTGTGTTCATTCCTTGGAATGATTTCTCGATGAAATCAGGTATACAAATATAATAAATCCTCTTATAATTCCTCATTAATGGGGAAATCGATTCCTTTCGTGCATTGAAACTTTGCTGGGAAAGAGCACAATTCTCGAATATCCCGTTTCAGAAGGCATTAAATTATTAAGAAACCGAGTTTCAGCCAAGATTTTCAGGTATTTGAGTTCGGGAGCTCAAAGGGATTCTCAAATATTAAGAACTTTTACCAATAGATGCCAGGAGCTGACTTCTATAAGACAGCCATATCGCCGCCTCGCTCATATCCACCCTGTTCTTTATTACATATTTATAGTTCTTTGTTTTTGCTATTTTTTCCTTTAAAATAATATTACTAACATCGTTTATCGACGACAATCAATGTCAATAGAGATAGACTCTCCAACGTATAAAGTATTTAGATATAATTTAATAAAATGTTCTAAATGACTGTGATTCTGAAAAACTATTCACTCTAATAAGGTACCTCAAGACGCCTTTTTGTATTTATCTTCCTGATTGTCAAAAACCTGCCTTCGTTTTAAAATCACGGTACTTCTTGCAATGTTTATTGTCCCAAACCTGCCCTCGTTTTAAAATAACAGTACTTCTTGCAATGTTTATTGTCCAAAACCTGCCCTCGTTTTAAAATAACAGTACTTCTTGCAATGTTTCTTGTTCAAAACATGCCCTCGTTTTAGAATGTTTCTACCAAAATCATCAATCTAGACGTTTCAAATCGCAAGTCTGACGTTTCTAGAAGAAAAATCATAAAAGTTTTAAAGCATTTCTTCGGTACTTTTTGACCTTTCTGCACCAAAAAAAACTTAATTACTACCACATCGTCACGTGTGGAAGTATCGCATCAGCGAAAAGATTTAAAAAAAAATTCGCTTAAACGTCGTAAAAAGTATCAAAACATATAGAAAACATGATCTAGGAACAAAAATTTTTGTTTGTCGGTTTGTATGCCTGTCTGTAACCACGATAACTTTAGGACGAATTGAGATATCATCTTCATATTTGATATCCAATTAGCATTGTTTGTGACCGCTTCAGGGGGTAGGGGGAAAATAATAGGTGATTTCTTGAAAATTGACATTTTTTCAATAAAACTCGAGTAATATAACGTTACATACGTTACATACGCGTCACTGGTCTGGTGGCCTAAGGTGACACAATCCAGTGCCAAACAAAAACTAGGCAAGATCCAAAGGATGGCTTGCCTAGGCATCACAGGAGCCATGTCTTCAACCCCAACAGTCGCTATGGAGGTGTTGCTGGATCTGCCGCCCCTACACTTAGTTACTATGGGGGTGGCCAGGCTAGGACTATACAGACTAGCCTGCAATTGTAGAGTGAAGATCAAGCCAGGGTTCAGGGGCCACTGCAAAATTCAGGAGATCGTGAAGGAGCCCAGGCTTGAAATGAGGTCAGACTTCGTGAGCCCGCGAATCTGCAGGGAAAACAATTTTACAGTGGAAATCCCCGACCGCGAGGCATGGCGGGAGGAGACGCCGGGCATACCACGGGACGCGCTCGTCTGGTTCACGGACGGATCCGGCGGGGAGCGTGGGACGGGGGCAGGTGTTTACTCGGAAGGCCCGAGGGTAAGTCATAGTATTTCCCTCGGAGCCCATGCAATGGTGTTTCAAGCCGAAATATATGCCATCGTGCACTGCGTGCGGGAGAACAAGAGGAGGGGCTACACCAACAATCGGATCCTCATAGCCACAGACAGCCAGGCAGCCCTTAAGGCACTAAGTAGCCCACGGGTAAAATCCTGGCTGGTGAGTGAGTGCCGAGACGAGACGAGACGAGCAACCTGGCTGGGCAGAATGAGGTGACCCTCATCTGGGTGCCGGGGCACTCGGGGATCAAAGGCAACGAAGAAACTGAGTCTCGCGAAGAAAGGGTCAGCAGAACCATTAATGGGACCAGAACCGGTCCTGGGTCAGAAACCAACACAAGGTGTACTGGCCAGACTGTTCAGGGCTCAGACATGGGAAGTCAATAATTGACGAACCCAGTTCAAAGAGAGCTGTGGAGCTGATAAATTTCAGTAGAGGACAGCTCAGAAACACAACAGGTCTCTTGACGGGACATATGGCCGTCAAGAAACACCTGCATAAAATGGGGCGGTTCGAGGGGGACCTCGCATGCAGACTCTGCGGCGAGGGGGAGGAATCAGCCTAGCACATCTTGTGCGAATGTAAAGCTCTGGACCGCAAAAGACAACTGATCTACGGTCACTCTAGACCGGAGACAGAGCAATATAAAACTTCACCCTACCAATCGCTGTGCAGACTAGTTCAAGGCACAGTGATTTTAGAATGGGTGGAGTAAGACTAAGGGTATGCACAATCAACCAAAGGTTGCAGTGCTATCGGGGCGGCAAGGCCGCGGACGAGCCCTGAGGGAAAAAATATATAACGTATGTGGAAGTTATGATTCAAATTGCAGCACTGTTTTTAGTTGTGGTGATGCATAAATATCTAAGATTAACATATAAAAATTGAAATTCACCCCGGATCCTAGGGGGTCTAGTTCGTGCTGATTTAAAGCAATTTTTCAAATTTCAAAAGTCGGGATCTCAAGAAAGAAATTGTCTACGAAAATTAACTGAAAGCAAAATAATATGTTTTGTGAATTTTCTTAGAAAAATTCACAAATTGGGAGACCCCTAGAACCCATATCCGGGGTCAGTTTAAATTTATATATATATATATATATATATATATATATATATATATATATATATATATATATATATATATATATATATATATATATATATATATAGAGCCAGGAAAATCGGACGAGGTTTTCCGGGAAAATTTTGAGTTTTCGCTCGAAAAAAAAATTTATCTCAAAAAATACAAAAGCTATGATGACCAAATTTGGTCGCTGGGTTTACGATATAAAAGGTAAACTATACACCAAAATTTAGATTTGTATATTACAAGAAAAAAAAGTATAATAAAATATTTGGTGCGAGATCATTTCTATGAAAATTCACTACCATAACGCACTTGCTCCGTCCAGGCTTTTGTTTTATCTACATATAGTTAAATGGAAACTATTTATCCCAAAAAAAAACTGTTATTAGTTTATTCAATGAAAACAAAAAACTTACGTCAAACGGAACTTGACTCAAATAATTACCAGCGACGTTAACGTCACCCGACATTTTACTAAATTTTTCATTAGATCGTAATTTTTCAGAGCATACAGAACTAGAATTGATCATAGAAGAAAAATATGCGATTGACCGATTGTTCACGGTCATGGTATTTATTATATTGCAAACGGCAGGCAAAACTTTCTCACGCAAAAATGTATTCAGTCATGCTATTCAAACTATGAAGTCCACAAGTCAACGACATGTCATAATAATAATAAGAGTTATTTTGTTAATAGGCTGAAAAAACAGATGAAGGAGATTATCACCATGTTTGACTAAGGTCATTTCTCACGTCTTGTTATAAAACTAGAGGTACAGGTTGTTCTAATTAAAATATAAAAGTCCGAACGCAGCAAGTGCGTTATGGTAGTAAAATTTCATAAAAATATTTCCATTAAAAAATTGTCAGTTGAACAGTTAATACAATTTCGGAAGGCAGCAAATACGTTATGGTAGCGAATTTTTCCAATTTGCAACTAACATTTTAGACAGAAAATACTTTAAAAAGCTTGTTAGGTAACCCAAAAGACAAGGATAGTACGGCTAAAATGTCGGGCATTTATGAAATAAGTTGTAACGCTTGTGATCTTAAATATGTCTGACAAACAAAAAGATCTATTGGAATTAGATTCAAAGAACATTTCGCACAATTAAGATACGGTGCTATAGATAGATCTTCCGTTTGCCCGACATATTTTAAGGGTCAAATCTAAAAAAATATACAACTATTAGCTTCTAATTCCTAAGCATACTTGATATTTGTATGAATGATATTATTAACATTTAAACATTCATTAATAACCGTCATACAAGTATCGAATTTACTTTAGAAGAAGAAGCTAATAGTTGTATAAATTTTTTAGATTTAATCATTATAATCTTAAGAATAATTCATTTGACTTTTGAATATATAGGACAGACACAACCATACCATAGGATTCATGTCACCCTTTTCATACAAGCTGCCATGTTGGCATATCATTCTATGATACATCATGCATTTTTAATACCTATGGAAGTCTATGGAACTACACGGTGAATCCCAGATTGTCGCTCTAGACATATCCAAAGCATTCGACCAGGTCTGGCACGCAGCGCTGCTTAATAAACTCCCGGGCTATGACCTACCACCAAAACTATGTACCTGGACAGCAATTTTCCTCTCCAACCGGAGCATTTCTGTTGTCGTGGATGGCCATTCCTCTAAACTGTATCCAATTAATGCAGGAGTTCCTCAAGGTTCAGCTTTAGACCCTACTTTATTTCTTCTCCACATCAATGACCTCCTCTCTAGCACATCCAACCCAGTTCACAGTTACGCGGACGACAGCGCCTTCCACTCAAATATACAATATTCTAAGCCTATCTCTTTAGCCCAATTAGATGAGGATCGCAGACTCATGGAGGGTTCTATCTCCGTGGATCTCCAAAAAATATTAGACTGGGGAAGTAGAAATCTTGTACAATTCAACCCCACCAAATCTCAGTCTTGCCTTCTTTCTCATAAAAGATACACCAGCCCTAGAACCACCACAATGAGCAAACAAGTTATTCAAAGTAATGAGTCCCTTTCACTTGTTGGTATTTCTGTGAATCGAAATCTCAATTGGAACCAACATGTCAAATCAATTGCAGAAGCGGCTGCTAAGGAATTAGGTTTACTCTTCCGGGCTCGCAAATACTTTTCACCAGCTAATCCCTATACCTTATATACTTCACAAATAAGGCCAAGCTCGAATACTGCTCCCACATCTGGGGTGCTGCTGCCGCTTCTACACTCGCTATCCTGGACTCCATTCAGAAGAGAGCTATACGTCTCATTGGTGACCCTACCCTCACCCAAAAGCTGCTATCCCTTTCCCACCGACGTGCCGTTGGTGACCTCTCTCTCTCTTTTATAGATATCTGCACGGGCAGTGCTCAGAGGAGCTTTCTTCCATAATTCCTCCACCTGCTGCCCCCAACAGACCTACCAGGGGAACAGAGCGCATGCACCCTTTTACTGTCCAGGTCACCAGACATAGAACGTCTTGTTATAGCGGCTCTTTTGTCTTGAGAACTTCCAAGTTGTGGAATTCCTTGCCGGCACGTTTTTCCTTCTCCTCCGAACCACCAAACTTTCAAGACCAGAATTAACAAGTTGCCTCTTTCCTCCTTGTCGACACCCACGGTACGATAGTATTTAGGCTGTAAGCCCTCGTGGTGTGTGGTTGAAATAAAAAAATAAAAAAAACCTATGTCCCACACCACCTTTATATATATATATATATATATATATATATATATATATATATATATATATATATATATATATATATATATATATATATATAATGTATGAATCGCGCTCGGCCGCCTATGGACAGTCTCCTGATAGATTACTTTACAAAATAAATAACGGCAGAGGCACGTCCGATAGATAATAAAAGAATGCAGATATTTCCGCCAAACCAAATATGTTAATTTTGGTGTAGTTGAACCTCCCTAAATCGTTAGTGACCGACTACCTGCAGAAGAATATATAAATAGAGTTGTGGATATAAGATATTTAGAATTATTCATCCTCTGATGACGCCAAGTTGATTAGTAAAACGAGCGTCGGGTTTTGACTGTAGAAGTAATTTTTAAGATGCAGCTCAAGACACTCTATAATTAATGTATACAATTTTTTCGTATCTTGTATAATAACTGATATATTGAGCGCTATTGATTTTTTACAAAATTCGCCAAAAATTATATACCATTAAACGATAAACTCTATAGCCCAGACTACTGCCAAAGCATCAGAGAAAGGGTCTATTTGAAATGAATTTTCTGGAAATATTTTAGTAAAATGAAGGACAATGACGGTTGGAGCTAAGACTTCAGGCTTTGTAAAACATTCTTCTTGCGACATTTTCTTTACATAACCCGTATCAGTTTCAGGTTCTTTGCCTAAATATTGCCAATTTGGACGTTTTAAATTGCGACCTTTTGATGAAGGCCCCTATTTTTTTCTTAAAATGCCTATAACTTTTTTGTCTGTTAACTGACAGAGACAGATGTTGGTAGGCAACATACTTTTAATTATATAAACCCGAGCACCAAATTTGGTTCCTCTTACTTTCATATTTCCGGATATATAAAAATTTTCCGAAAGAAAACACAAAGTTTTTCGGGAAAAACGGGCGGGAAAAACGGGCCGATGCTCCTGGCTAACGAAGTTATCCAAGCCACTTGCAAAAGGAAGGTACTCGCCAAGTTTGATTAAAATCGGCCCATTATTTCTTGAGTTATCGGTGTGATAGATACGTATATATATATATATATATATATATATATATATATATATATATATATATATATATATATATATATATATATATATATATATATATATATATATATACTTTATTTGTTTGCTGAACTTTTTGTGATTTTTATTGGTTTACGTGGACTGGAGTTTCGAATCGTCCTGCTTCATCATCAGCATGCTGATGACAAAGCTATGGCAACTACATTTGATACACAGGTTAATTTTATAAAAATTATACTATATGCCAAAATCTCGATCTCTAGATTAAAAGAACAAAAATTAAGGCATTTAAATAAACCAACTTTGGGTGCCACTGATGACCAGAGAAACGCACAAAACCAAAATATTTTGTGTCGATAACAAAATCTATTGCATATTACAAAGATTGCGTTTTTTGCCGAAAGAGGTCACTAAATGCCAGAAAAATTTCGTCGAAAATTTAATGGCGTTTCTTCAACGTCAAAGCCGCGATTTAAATCGTCAAAATTGTGCAACATTTAGACAAAGAACCTGAAAAAAATACGGGTTATATAGAGAAAATGTCGCAAGAAACAGATTTTACAAAGCCATTCTTAAAAAGAAATCACTAATGAGACCGCGACTTTTGATTTTGGAAATCTTTTTTTCAAATGAGCGCAAACTAGGACCCTTGAACCCACATCCGGGGTCAGTTTCAATTTTTATGTGTTTATATATATATATATATATATATATATATATATATATATATATATATATATATATATATATATATATATATATATATATATATATATATATATATATATATATATATATATATATATATATATATATATATATATATGTATGTATGTATTACACCGATAACTCGAAGCAGATTTTGATAAAATTTGGTGAGTACCTTCATCTTGTAAGTCGCTTGGATAAGTTCGTTAGCCAGGAAAAACGACTCAGTTTTTCACGGAAAATTTTTATATCTCCGGAAATAACAAAGTATGGGCAACTAAATTTGATACGCGGATTTCTATCATTAGAAGTAAATTACGTACCAAAATTTAGATAGGTAAGTTAAAAGACAAAAAAAGATATAGGCATTGAAAGATTTGTGGTTTCCCTCAAAACGTTAGTCACGTTCTAAAAGGTCAAAATTGGCAACATTTAGGCAAAGAACCTGAAACTTATGTGTGGTAGGTAGATAAAATGTCACCAGAATTTTTTTCGTAAAAAATCAATAAAGCTCACTATATCTGTTATTATACAAAATACAAAAAAAGTTTTTAGTTACATACATTAATTATAGGGTGTCTTCATCTTAAAAAATTATTTCTACATTTTTTGTAATCGAACACGCCTTATATTATTACATTTTTGCATTTTCCATCGAAATATAATGCATGTTTGTAAGACAAAAATTCTGGACGCAGCAAGTGCGTTATGGTAGCGAATTTTCATTAAATGCTTCAAATCTGAATAGCTCAATTTTCTATTATCCTATAAGGTTCCTTGGCAGGGAACCCAGTTTTTTCGGGAACATTTTAGGTTTATTTTCGGAAACTGTTTTCACATTGTCAGACAATAAAGTTATTTTGATGAAATATGGTACATTACGTTACGCCTATACAGGTTATACTGCTAAGCAAATTTGACGCCTGGTTTCTTAAAAAAAACATATTTGCCATTAAGAAGATTTTTTATGAAATTTCACAACCATAACGCACTTGCTGCGTCCAGACTTTTTTATTTATTACGTAAAGAAGACTTTGACTGATTAGCCACCATGTTTCACCAATTTGATACACTTCATTTCCATAAAAACATATTTCCTGAGTAATTCATCATACATTCAAATGTATTATTTTACGAAAAACATTTTCATAACAATAAATTATCTGCGAAATCTATGAATATGTAACTAATGCTTACCAAAAATTCTGGAAGAACCTTGACGAAATTCATTGCGGCAAAATATTTACATTTCAAAACAATTAACATAAAAATATTCTATAAACAATTGCAAAAATAACCGCTTGCTAAATAAACAAACGAAAAATGTATCATCCAAACAAAAGCAACATCAAGAATCTTTTACGTCTTTTCATTTCGGAAAACTTAACAAAAATTTTAATAAATGCAAATGTAGTGACTTCTCTGGCTTCACAGGATTCTTTATTTCTCTGCAACCGGTTTCACCTGACGATGCCGCAAAAGGCGAAACTGGTCGCGGAGAAGTAAACCAGCACTTGTGAAGCGAGATAGTATGGAACGGTTTTAGCAAATAAGGGCAACCACAATTTATATTTGTCTTATAAATGAAAAAGAAACGTATAGATATTCCAGATTTGCAAATAAAAAACCAGCTCAGAAAACATATCTTAAAATTAGAATTGTTGTTTTATAACCTGAAAAAATATACCCTACAAAAATCAAAGTACTTAACAAAAAAACATGAAAAATCAGACTTACGAAAAAATCAAAATCCAGGCGTTAAAAAAGCATCGCTTAATAAACAAAAAAGCGTCAGCAAGTAAATCCTCGACAAAGCCCTGATGCGGTAAATTAAAAAACAAAAAAGACGTTTTAATGGTAAAGGCACACAAAAGCACATCATGAAAGCTGTGAAGACAATAATTGTTCCGGCAACGCACACATCTCTAACACCACATCTCCTCTGGGACGCCCCCATCTCTGGAGAACGTCCAACACGAACTGAACTGACCGATCCTGAGTCGGTAGGCAGGAGTATAAGGCACGACTGGAAGTCCGTTGCTGATCGGACGATCTCGGCGTCTTCCGGGATTACGTCAATATTGAGGCTGTCTCTCTCTGGAGCGCTGTTACCACCCCCGCAACAATAATGGGAAATCGCACCGGAGAGTTTTGGCTTCACGTTAGACCTACCGCTCTAGTCCGGTTGAGTTTGGTCGAGTTTTAATGGGTACGTGAAGATAGCGGGGTAGAAATTGCATTGGTTTAATGAAATCTAGAAAGGTTAACATAAAATAAAACTCTGGACGCAGCAAGTGCGCTATGGAAGTGGATTTTCATAAAAATGTTTTTAATTACAAATATATCGCTCTAGTGCGAGCAGGCATCAATTTGGTTACCGATATAACATATATAGTAGAAACAATGTACCATATTTTATCAAAATAATTATTTGAAAATGTACAAAAATTTTCCGAAAATAAACTTTAAATGTTTCCGAGAAAACTGGTATCCTAGCCAATGAACCTTAGGTTAATAGCAAATTGAGTTATCGAAATTTGAAACATTTAATGAAAATTCGCAACCAAAACGCCATTGTTGCGTTCATACAAAAATTTTCCCAAAATAAAGTTAAATGTTGGTTTCCTAACCAACAAAACTTACGTTAATAGCAAATTGAGTTATTGAAATTTGGAGGATTTAACGAAAATTTGTTACCAAAACGCACTTATTACGTCCAGATTTTTTTTACAAACATGCATCATATTTCTATAAAAAATGTTAAAATGCAGCAACGAATTTGTTCTACGAAAATTAGCTAAAAATTATAGACCGTTAAACCATAAACTTAACTAAACCTACAGCCAAAGCACCAACTTAACTAAACCTACAGCGAACGGATCCATTTGAAATGAATTTTCTGTAAATATTTTAGTAAAATGAAGGGCAGTGGCGGTTGAATCTGAAACTTAAGGGTTCGCAGAACACTCTTCTTGCAACATTTTATTTTCACAATCCGTATTTGTTTCACGTTCTTTGCCTAAACATTCCCAATTTTGACGTTTTAAATTGCGAGTTTGACTTTTTGAGGAAAACTGCATTTTTTTTTCTTTAGCTGTTAGTAACCTTTTGTCCTTAAACTTAGAAACCTAGATTTAAGTACATGCTTCAATCTTTATAATACAATTACGCGTACCAAATTTGGTTGCCCTCACTTTGTTATTTGCGGATATATGAATTTTTTTAGAAAGAAAACACAAACTTTTCCGGGAAAACCTGGTCCGATTTTCCTGGCTAACGAAACTTATCCAAGCCACTTGCAAAAGGAAGGTACTGACTAAATTTGATCAAGATCGGTCTATTATTTTTTGAGTTATCGGTACGATATATGAATATATATATATATATATATATATATATATATATATATATATATATATATATATATATATATATATATATATATATATATATATATATATATATATATATGACATGCTTGGTTCTCGGGTTAAACCGCGGAATTTATGGAAACTCGACGGTTCGGCTCCTGTTTTGAGTTCAACCATAGGCCTCAGAGAGATCCATGCCTAGGGTTGAACACACTGAGACCTCACAGACGATCTCCGGCGAGATTTGGGGAGTAGGCAGATTGAGGCCCCGTAGTCGAGCTACAACAACCCAACCCACCTTTATCCACCGCTCTAAGGAGTAGGAAGATTGAGGCCTTAGAGTGTCCTTACATATTTCCTTTACCTACCTTTGTCCACCACCCCGATGAGTAGGCAGATTGAGGCCTTAGAGTGTCCTTACGTATTTCCTTTACCCACCTTTGTCCATCACTCTAAGGAGTAGGAAGATTGAGGCCTTAGAGTGTCCTTACATATTTCCTTTACCTCTTGAAAATGGCTCCAAAACAGGAGCCGAAACGTCGAGTTTCCATAAATTCTGGACGCGGTTTAACCCGAGAACCAAGCATATCTCACATTAAAGACCGCGGAAATCTTTGTGAATATATATATATATATATATATATATATATATATATATATATATATATATATATATATATATATATATATATATATAGGGTGTAAATAAATAAGTGCGAAAAAATTCAAGGAGTGATTCCTTGTCGAAAAATATGAGGGGTCTTTCATATGAAAAAATTCAATTTGAGCATCCCTTGTTCAGATACAGCCCCCTGAAGAGGGCGTCAAAGAGCCGTTTTTATTTTTTTTCCCGAAAACGAGGAAAGTTACGAAAATGAATACGAACGACCTTTGTCTGCGACTGAGAGAGGACTCATTGACTATTTCCGTGATGTTCCCCTATGGTTGCAAGGGGTAGAACACCCTTAAAATTTGTTCCTCATTACACTTTTTTCCTGATCCACATTGTGCAATAAAACAATTCGTTTTGGATAACTTGATTCATAAAGTCAACTGTTTCTGAGAAAAAAATATTTATCATGAAGCACATGGTATAATTCACATAAAATGGCATGTTATTCAAATTTAAATATGAATTAAAGAGTACGAAAACCTAGGGGTGTCTTTTTCTACCCCTTGCAACCATAGGGGTACATCACGGAAATAGTCAATGAGTCCTCTCTCTGTTGCAGAGAAAGTCCGCTCGTATTCATTTTCAGTTGCCAACTTATGACGTAAAAATTACATTTATGTTCGAGCTGACATTTCTTATATCCAATTAGCACTCGACAAAGGAACGCTTCGAATTGTTTTTGGGTAAGATCGCTTCAGGTGGTAGGGGATAAATGAAGGTTAATTTGGTGAAAATTGACTTTTCGTTAAAACCGGAGTAACATAACGTTTCAGAAGTTTATGGGTACAGGACTATGAATATTTTCTTTGTGGTCACGTCATAGACCCTAAATTCATTTCATGAGAAGGTCTCTCTGAGAAGAGTCAATTATCACAGCTATGTGGAAGTTATTATTCAATTTGCAGCACTATTTTGGAAAGAAATCGCTCCCTAAAGTTTGTCATAATATTAAAGCAACACTTTGCATATTGCAGCTGAATAATATGTTCTGTCTTTTCGGATCATTTTAGCATGTCAACCTGATATTTTTTATAGCCCTTGTACCCCCTTTCTATTACCACCGCCATTTCCGGTCTTACACTGAACCGAAGGATGCAAGAACTCCACTACACCCAACATGTATTTCCGGTGTAATGTTTTATTGGTAGGTATCGCATTATCTATAAACCAGTTGAGTACAAGAAACACCACCACACATAGACATAGTGTTGTTCCTTTTATATGGACGACATCTCAAAAGAAAACCGCAGGTTCGCGTACACCAGAACACACAGTCGAGGAGATTCATGAAAAAGAACGAACGGCACCTTCACAAACCCGGCATGTAAAAAACAGAACATAGAAGGCTTTGTGTGCATCTTCTGTAAGTGTTGTGTGTGTAGCTGTGTGTGTGTGTATGTATTTAGGTATGTATTAGTGGCTCCGGCAGTCTCACAGAGCTTTGTGAGATTTCAGTGTACCATACGTAAAGTTAACCTAGAAGGTGAGGCAGAAAATAACAGTATACAGTGTGTCCCGAACTGGAAGGGAATGTATTGCTATCTCCGTTATTATTACAGATAGAGAGACGGTTAAATTAGCAATGTTTTGTAAAATTTCATGCGCGTTCCAAATATGACTTGTATTTTGCCCTGCCTCTATTCGTTTTCGAGTTATTTTGAAAAAACCACTACTTCCTGCGCAATGCAACCCGAGGTCACACAGTCATCACACCCACGTATCGTTTGGCACTACAACTCCGCGAACTGGGACGAAATGCGGGATTACTTTTCCTAATTTCCATGAGCGTCTCTCTGCTTCTCTCATCCTGACCCCTCTGATATCTCACAAAACGTCACTGAAATTATCCAAGCTGGCATGGAATTATTTATTCCACGTACACAGAAAACCTCTTCAGCCACTCAAAAGCCCTGGTTCTGTAAAACTTGTGACAAGGCCAGACTTGAAAAGGTCAAAGCTCACAAAACGCTTCTACACCATCTCAGTCAAGAAAACCGTCAAGCATTGAACGACGCAAGAAACCGCTATGTCCGCATTCTTTCTGAGGCAAAAAACACGTTTAATAAGCACATCAAAAACAAAGTCCTCTCAAGCTCCAACGGCAGCAAACCCTTCTGGACACTTGCTAAATCTATTGGGAATAATTTCTGCAAGAGCACGTTCCCACCCCTTGTTTCAGGGGATAAAATTGTTTCTACCGCCCTGGGCAAGGCTGAACTTTTTGCCTCGTTGTTCGCCGGCAATTCTACTCTCAACCCACCTCCAAATGTTCAACCACCAACAGTCCCCGATGTCGCGCATAAAATGACGGATATCATTTTCAAAACTAAAAAGGTAGGAAATATGATCTCTTCTCTTAATACGAGGAAAGCCTCTGGCCTTGACGAGATCCCAGTAATTGTTCTCAAAAAATGCGCACCAGAACTTGCTCCTGTCCTCACTCGTCTGTTTCAGAATCTTACAATAGAGGCATAATCCTTAGTAACTGGTAAACTGCTCGAGTACAACCCGTCCTCAAGAAAGAATTCAAAGCTCATCCTAGCCACCACAGGCCTATTTCTCTCCTTTCAGTCGTCTCTAAAGCGATGGAAAAATATATAAACATCGAATTACTAAAATTTCTTGAAAAACACAGTCTAATCCACGACAGACAGTATGGATTCCGTCAGCGCAGATCAACTGCCGACCTTCTTTCCTTTGTCACCCATTCTTGGAACAAGTTTATGGAACTACACAGTGAATCCCAGATTGTCGCACTAGACATATCCAAAGCATTCGACCAGGTCTGGCACGCAGCGCTGCTTAATAAACTTCTGGCCTATGGCCTACCACCAAAACTCTGTACCTGGACAGCAAATTTCCTCTCCAACCGGAGCATTTCTGTTGTCGTGGATGGCCATTCCTCTAAACTTATACTTATTATACTTATTTATTTACGTCCAGAATTATACAACTGTATCCAATTAGTGCAGGAGTCTCTCAAGGTTCACTTTTGCCCCTACTTTGTTTCTTCTCCACATCAATGACCTCCTCTCTAACACATCCAACCCAGTTCTTTACTTACTTACTTCCTTTAGATTCCGTGGAGGCGTGTGCGCATACGTCCGTAGCAATCTACCCTGCACCAGACTCCCCAATTTAGAAGCTGGAAGAAAAGACATAATATGGATAAAACTTTCTCTCAGGGCTGCAACTAAATTCATCTGTTGCATTTACCGGTCACCTTCTGACAACAACTTTGTCCAGCTCTTTGACTACCTTTCTGAAAAAAACGAAATCTGATTTCTGAATATCCTTCCTCCGAGGTCACTATTCTTGGTGACTTCAATGTCCATAATAAGGAATGGCTAGGATCTTCAAAAACCGATCCCCAATGGAGAACAGCGGAGGCCTTTGCAGTCAGCAATTCTTTAGCCAATATGGTTCAGCAACCTACTTACTTTCCTCGTATCCCAACACACAGCTCAAACCCCTTGGATCTCCTTCTTGCTACACAACCTGAATGCTATAAGATATCAGTCACCGCCCCCCTTGGTCGCTCAGACCACGGCATGGTCACTGCTTCCTGCGCGATGCAACCCGAGGTCACACAGTCATCACACCCACGTATCGTTTGGCACTACAACTCCGCAAACTGGGATGAAATGCGGGATTAGTTTTCCTCATTTCCATGGGCGTCTGTCTGCTTCTCTCATCCTGACCCCTCTGATATCTCACAAAACGTCACCGAAATTATCCAAGCTGGCATTGAATTATTTATCCCACGTACACAGAAAACCTCTTCAGCCACTCAAAAGCCCTGGTTCTCTAAATCCTGTGACAAGTCCAGACTTGAAAAGGTCAAAGCTCACAAAACGCTTCTACACAATCCCAGTCAAGAAAATCGTCAAGTATTTAACGACGCAAGATACCGCTATGCCCGCATTCTTTCTGAGGCAAAAAACTCGTTTAATAACCACATCAAAAACAAAGTCCTCTTAAGCTCCAACGGCGGCAAACCCTTCTGGACTCTTGCTAAATCTATTGGGAATAATTTCTGCAAAAGCACGTTCCCACCTCTTGTCTCAGGGGATGAAATTGTTTCTACCGCCCTGGGCAAGGCTGAACTTTTTGCTTCGTTGTTCGCCGGCAATTCTACTCTCAACCCACCTCCAAATGTTCAACAACCAACAGTCCCCAATGTCGCGCATAAAATGACGGATATCATTTTCAAAACTAAAAAGGTACGAAAAATGCTCTCTTCTCTTAATACCAAGAAAGCCTCTGGCCTTGACGAGATCCCAGTAATTGTTCTTAAAAAATACGCACCAGAACTTGCTCCTGTCCTGACACGTCTGTTTCAGACATCTTACAATAGAAGCATATTCCCTAGTAAATGGAGAACTGCTAGAGTACAACCCGTCCCCAAGAAAGGATCCAAAGCGCTTCCTAGCAACTACAGGCCTATTTCTCTTCTTTTAGTCATCTCTAAAGTGAATGAAAAGTATATAAACACCAAATTACTAAAATTTCTTGAAAAACACAGTCTAATCCACGACAGGCAGTATGGATTCCGTCAGCGCAGATCAACTGCCGACCTCCTTTCCTTTGTCACCCATTCTTGGTACAAGTCTATGGAACTACACGGTGAATCCCAGATTGTCGCTCTAGACATATCCAAAGCATTCGACCAGGTCTGGCACGTGGCGCTGCTTAATAATCTTCTGGCCTATGGCCTATACCACCAAAACTCTGTACCTGGACAGTAAATTTCCTCTCCAACCGGAGCATTTCTGTTGTCGTGGATGGTCATTCCTCTAAACGTATACTTATACTTATTCTACTTATTTATTTACGTCCAGAATTATACAACTGTATCCAAATAATGCATGAGTCCCTCAAAGTTCAGCTTTAGCCCCTACTTTGTTTCTTCTCCACATCAACGACCTCCTCTCTAGCACATCCAACTCAGTTTACAGTTACGCGGACGACAGCACCCTCCATTCAAATATACAATTTTCGAAGCCTGTCTCTTTAGCCCAATTAGATTAGGATCGCAGACTCATGGATGGTTCTGTCTCTGTGGATCTCCAAAAAATATAAGACTGGGAAAGTAGAAATCTTGTACAATTCAACTCCACCAAATCTTAGTCTTGCATTCTATCTCATAAGAGATACACCAGCCCTAGACCCATCACAATGAACAACCAAGTTATTCAAAGTAATGAGTCCTTTTCACTTGTTGGCATTTCTGTGGATCGAAATCTCAATTGGCACCAACATGTCACATGGGGTTAAGGAGTCGCGGGCCAAAGGACTCCAGGGGGCAAGCTGAGGAAGTGGAAATAACAACATAAACTCCCGATGAAGCTTTCCCCAAGACCGTCATGCGCGGTAAAAATCCGCATCCTGCACGAGGTGACCCTGCTAATAACTAAACATGACGGATCTAGACAAGGAGGTCGAACTAAACTCCCCCAATCTACGGTGTCACGTGACCCGTGCCTATGGATGGATGGCACCAGGGCGATGGTGTCGTGAACGGAACCTCTGGAGTACCAGGCAACCCTCCAGAGTAACCCGCCTTGCACCACACAGGGGGTTCTGATGGTGTGGACAGTATTTCCCCCATTCTCGTGGGAACAACATGAAGATTATAAATACATATAAAACCAAAACCAATGAGGCTCGAGGAGTGGCTCCGGCTACAGTCTTGAGCCTTGAGTCTATCCCGGAAACGGAGACGAGCCAGGGTGCGGCAGCGGACTCTGGAGGTCCCACGACCGGCGTAGATACGGGGGATCAGGGGGTAGCTTCGGCCAGAGACCTGTCCCCGACACCCAAGCTGGAGGCTGGGTCCCACCGGAGGGCGGCGAGCTCCGCGGACTCCGGGGGCCCCTCCACCAGTGAGGACTCTACTGTTAGAGTAGAGGGACTGCCCCGGCAGTCCAAGCGTCTTTCCGGGGCGCAAAGAAAGAAGCTCCGGAGGGCGCAAAAAATGGCGGCCGGGACCTGGACGGTCGAGAAACCTGTAAAGGCGCAAGAGGGGAGTGCGGGTCAGAAGAGGACGCGCTCGAACTCTAGCACGCCCACTACAGACAGACGTTCCAAAAGGGCCAGGGTGCCTGTAAAGGCGCAAGAGGAGAGTGCGAGTCGGAAGACGCCGCGCTCTGGCTCTAGCACGCCTACTACAGACAGACCTCCCAAAGGAACTAAGGCCGGAACACCGGCGCAGACTGGCTCTTACAGGGAGGCTGCGGAGGGCCACGGGATGGCGGTGATTGACAAACGCCATCCTGAGGTCACGCTAGACCAGGGGAAGGCGGACCTGATCCAGGCTGCGGTGGTAGCTGCAGTGGACTCTCTTCAGGAAGGGGAGAGCCCGCCTCAGTTCCACCGGACGCGCCTGACGGGGGGCATCCTCTGGATAACCTGTGCCGGCCCGCAGTCGCGGGACTGGCTGCGGAAAACGATCGGGGGCCTCGGTCAGATTTGGGAGGGGGCGGACTTGACAGCCGTCGAGCCCAAGGAACTCCCAAAGAGACGCAAGGTCCTCGTACGGATCCCTGACACCGTCCCGCAGGAGACGGTGATCAGCAGACTTAAGATCCAGAACCCTGAACTGGGGACGCAACACTGGTCGGTTCTAAGCAGGAAGGCAGAGGAGAAAGGACAGACGCTCGCCTTCTCGATCGACCCGACATCTTACAGAGCCCTTGAAGGAACCTCCTTCAAGGCATTCTGGGGCATGGGAAGGGTTAGCTTCCGCCCACTGGGGAAGCAATTAAGGGTTAATGGGACTTAGGTTCCTTCAGGTCAACCTCCAACACAGTAGGGCAGCCACGGCCGGACTACTAATGGCTCTGAGGAACACGGATGTGGCCCTCATCCAGGAACCGTACTCCTACAAAGGAGAGATCAAGGGACTCGGCGGAGCTAATGGAAAGCTCATCTACAGCAGGTCCAGCGAGAATCCGAGGGCCTGCATTTTTGTCAGGGAAGGGATAGAGTTTCTCCCTCTAATGAATTTCTGTTCCAGGGACCTGGCAACGATCAAAATCCGATGTGGAGGAGCGGATGGGCTGAGGGACATTACTGTCGCGTCAGCCTATCTGCCAGGGGACAGCACGGACCCTCCTCCACCCAACGAATTGGAGCAGCTGATGGTGGGTAGCAGAGCAGGTGGATGGCAGACCATCATCGGCATGGATGCGAATGCACACCATGAGTTGTGGGGTAGCTCGGACACAAACTCTAGGGGTGAGGCACTTTTACAATTCTTTATGAAATTTAATTTAGACATATTGAATAGAGGTAATAAACCGACATTCGTCACAACACGGCGTGAGGAAGTTTTAGACCTAACAGTTTCCACCCAGTTTCTGGGTGACTTTGTTAAAAGCTGGGCTGTGTCTGGGGAAGTGAGTAGCTCAGACCACAGATACATCCGGTTTGAAATCGCCAAAGTCGAAAGAGAAACGGTATGGTACCGGGACCCCCGCAAGGCGGACTGGGAAGCCTACAGGGCAGACCTAGCTGTGGAACTGCGGGGGGTTGAGAGGGCCATAAGGGATTCAATAGACCTCGAGATTGCAGCAGTCCAATTGCGAGACGCAATTACCTCGGCCTATAACGCCAACTGCCCCCTGAAAATGAGGGTGTCCACCAGGAACGTCCCATGGTGGAACGAGGACCTCAGGCAAAGGAGGACGCAGGTTCGTAAGCTGTTTAACGCGGCCAAAAGGTCGGGAGCATGGGATGAATATAGACAGGCCCTATCGACCTATAACAAAAGACTGAGGGACGCCAAGAAGGAGTCGTGGAGGAGGCACTGCGAAGAAGTGGAAAACACGTCCGAGAGTGCTCGACTACACAAGATCCTGTCTAAGGGCCCTCAGACTAACATAGGCTCCCTTAGAACACCCACGGGAGGCTTTACAAGCTCGGGGGAGGAAACTATGGAAATTTTACTCCAGACGCACTTCCCCGGCTGTAACATAATAAACCAATCACCTCCGGACTGGGAACACTCAGAAATAGAGGCGCCTTATAGGCGGGCATCTAGAGTAGACTGGACAGTCGCTAAAGAGGTGGTTACCTGGAGCAAAATCAGATGGGCCATTAACAGCTTTAAACCATACAAATCGCCAGGATTTGATGGAATAATGCCCATCATGCTCCAACAGGGGATAGATATACTGGCGCCGGTGCTTACCCTCATTATGAGGGCCAGCCTGGCTCTGGGGTACATTCCGAGGGCATGGAGACTGGCCAGGGTTGTATTTATTCCTAAACCTGGGCGTCCAACAGACCAGGCAAAGTCCCTGAGGCCAATAAGTCTCATGTCCTTCTTGCTGAAAACAGTGGAAAAACTGCTCGACCGGCACATTAGGGGCGGTGTACTGGAAGCATATCCTCTACACTGCGGACAATATGCATACAGAGCAGGATTCTCAACAGAAACAGCACTGCACCAACTGGTGCTGAAACTGGAGAATACGCTGGAGAACAAGGAGGTGGCGCTGGGGGCCTTCCTAGACATAGAGGGGGCCTTTAGCAACACCTCGTTCGGATCGGTTCTGGCAGCTGCCCGGGAGCGTGGAATAGAGGAGACCTGCTGCAGGTGGATCGGTTCCATGCTCAGGGACAGGGCGGTGTTCACCTCACTCGCGGGAGGGACTCTGCTGGCGGGGGTCGCGGCGGGGTGTCCGCAGGGGAGCGTTCTGTCTCCCTTGCTCTGGTGTCTAGTCGTGGACGGCCTGCTGGGGAGGCTCTCGGGAGGGGGGTATGAGGTACAGGGCTATGCGGACGACATTGTCATCATAGTCCGAGGAAAGGTCACACAGGCAGTGTGGGAGCGTATGCAGACTGCACTGAAAGTGGTGGAAGGGTGGACGGTTGATCAAGGGCTCGGGGTGAGCCCCGAGAAAGCAACCGTCGTGCCGTTTACGAGGAGGAGGAAGTGTGAAAGCCACAGAACTCTCACTCTATACGGTAGGAGCGTTCCAATGGCCAGGGAGGTAAAATATCTTGGGGTCGTATTGGACTCTAAGCTAACCTGGAATGGTCACATTGGAAAAATACTGCGTAAGGCAGTCATGACCTTAGCCGTCACTAGGCGGCTATATGGAAAAACGTGGGGACTAAGACCTAGTATGGCCCACTGGCTGTACACAAGGGTGGTCAGACCATCGTTAACATATGCGGCACTGGTCTGGTGGCCTAAGGTGACACAATCCAGTGCCAAACAAAAACTAGGCAAGATCCAAAGGATGGCTTGCCTAGGCATCACAGGGGCCATGTCTTCAACCCCAACAGCCGCCATGGAGGTGTTGCTGGATCTACCCCCCCTACACTTCGTTATTATGGGAGAGGCCAGGCTAGGACTATACAGACTAGCCTGCAATGGTAGACTGAAGATCAACCCAGGCTTCAGGGGCCACTGCAAAATTCAGGAGATCGTGAAGGAACCCATGCTTGAAATGAGGTCAGACTTCGCGAGCCCGCGAATGTGCAGGGAAAACAACTTCACAGTGGAAATCCCTGATCGCGGGGCATGGCGGGAGGAGACACCGGGCATACCACGGGACGCGCTCGTCTGGTTCACGGACGGATCTGGCGGGGAGCGTGGGACGGGGGCAGGTGTTTACTCGGAAGGACCGAGGGTAAGTCACAGTATTTCCCTCGGAGCCCATGCAACGGTGTTTCAGGCCGAGATGTACGCCATCCTGCACTGTGTGCGGGAGAACAAGAGGAGGGGCTACACCAACAAGCGGATCCTCATAGCCACAGACAGCCAGGCAGCCCTTAAGGCACTAAGTAGCCCACGGGTAAATTCCTGGCTGGTGAGTGAGTGCCGAGACGAGACAAGCGACCTGGCTGGGCAGAATGAGGTGACCCTCATCTGGGTGCCGGGTCACTCGGGGGTCAAAGGCAATGAAGAAGCTGACAGTCTCGCAAAGAGGGGGTCAGCAGAACCATTTATGGGACCAGAACCGGCTCTGGGCGTGTCAAAGAGCACTGCCAGGGGAGCCATTAAGTCCTGGGTCAGAAACCAACACAAGGTGTACTGGGCGGACTGTCCAGGGCTCAGACATGGGAAGTCAATAATTGACGGACCCAGTTCAAAGAGAGCTGTGGAGCTGCTAAACCTTAGCAGAGGACAGCTCAGAAACACAACAGGTCTCTTGACGGGACACATGGCCGTCAAGAAACACCTACATAAAATGGGGCGGTTCGAAGGGGACCTCGCATGCAGACTCTGCGGCGAGGGGGAGGAATCAGCCCAGCACATCTTGTGCGAGTGTATAGCTCTGGACCGGAAAAGACAACTGATCTACGGTCACTCTAGACCGGAGACAGAGCAATATAAAACTTCACCCTACCAATCGCTGTGCAGACTAGTTCAAGGCACAGTGATTTTGGAATGGGTGGAGTAAGACTAGGGGTATGCACAATCAACCAAGGGTTGCGGTGCTATCGGGGCGGCAAGGCCGCGGACGAGCCCTGAGGGAACAAAAAAAAAAAAAACATGTCACATCAATTGCAGAAGCGGCTGTAAGTAATTAGGTTTCCTCTTCCGGGCTCACAAATACTTTTCACGAGCTAATCTCTATACCTTATATACTTTACGAATAAGGCCAAACCTCGAATACTGCCCCAGAATCTGGGGTGCCGCTGCCACTTCTACACTCGCTATCCTGGACTCCATTCAGAAGGAAGCTATACGTCGCATAGGTGACCCTACCCTCGCCCAAAGTCTTCCAACTCTTGCCCACCGATGTGCCGTTGGTGACTTCTCTCTCTTTTATAGGTATCTGCACGGGGCACTGCTCAGCTGAGCTTTCTTCCATAGTTCCTCCACCTGCTGCCCCCAACAGATCTACCAGAGGAACAGAGCGAATGCACCCTTTTACTGTCCAGGTCACCAGACATAGAACATCTTGTTATGCCCGCTCTTTTGTCCCGAGGACTTCCAAATTGTGGAACTCCTTGCCAGCACATGTTTTTCCTTCTCCCCCGAACCTCCCAACCTTCAAGTCCAGAATTAACAAGTTTCCTCTTTACACCTTGTCGACATCCACTATACGATAGTATTTAGGCTGAATCCCCTTGGTGTGTTGTTGAAATAAATAATAAAAAATAATGAAAATTGACTTCCATAACGCACTTGCTGCGTCTAGACTTTTTTCATTTGAGTTAAACCTGTAATCCAGTTATTTTTGGCTTTTTACTGCCTATTTTAAAGACGGTTTAATTATTTTTTTTAGTTTGTTTATAAATACGTCGTCTGTCATTTTTAGTGAATTTTCTTTAAAAAAATTCACTAATGAGGAGATCTCGACTTTTGAATTTTGAGAAAATTTCTTTAAATGAGCGCTAATTAGGCCTCTTAGAACACATATCCGGGGTCAGTTTCAATTTTTATATGTTTATATATATATATATATATATATATATATATATATATATATATATATATATATATATATATATATATATATGATCACACCGATAACTCAAAAAATAATGAGCCGATTTTGATTAAGTTTGGTGAATACCTTCCTTTTGCAAATGGCTTGGATAAGTTCGTTAGCCAGGAAAATCGGCCCAGGTTTTCCAGGAAAATTTTGTATTTTCTTTCGAAAAAAATTTATATCTCCGGAATTAACAAACAAAGTAAGGGTACGCGGGTTTACACCCTTATAGGTAAGTTACCTACCAAAATTTAGCTCTGTATGTCAAAAGACAAAAAAGTTACAGGCATTTAAAGAAAAATAAATGGGGGTTTTCCACGAAACGTCAAAGTTGCGATTTAAAGGTCAAAATTGGCAACATTTAGGCAAAGAACTTGAATCTAATACGGGCTATGGAAATCAACTGTTTCAAGAAGGATGTTTTACAAACCCTGAAGTCTTAGTTTCAGCCATCATTGTCCTTCATTTTAATAAAATATTTCCAGAAAATTCATTTCAAATAGACCCTTTCTCTGATGCTTGGCAGTAGCCTTAGCTATAGAGTTTATCGTTTAATGGTATATAATTTTTGTCGAATTTTCGTAAAAAATCAATAAACCTCAATATATCCGTTATTATACAAGATATGACAAAAATGTGTATATATTAATTATAGGGTGTCTTGAGCTACATCTTAAAAAATATTTCGACAATCACAGGATGGCCCATAAGTCGTTGGTGATACAAATTTTCTTTTTTTTTAAATCAAACACGCCTTATGTTATTGCATTTTTGCGTTTTCCATCGAAATATAATGCATGTTTGTAAGAAAATAAATTCTGGATGCAGCAAGTGCGCTATGGTAGCGAATTTTGATCAAATGCTTCATATTTGAATAGCCCAATTTGCTATTAATCTATAAGGTTGACCAAGAAACAAGTTTTTTCGGGAACACTTTAAGTTTACTTTTGGAAATTTTTGTACATTTTCACACAATAAAGTTATTTTTATGAAACATGGCACATTGTTTTTACTATATAGGTTATACTGGTAACCAAAATTGATGCCTGCTTTCTTAAAAAGAAAACACACATATTTGCAATAAAAACATTTTTATGAAAATTCACTACCATAACGCACTTGCTGCGTCCAAAATTTTTTTGTTTTATTATAAGTTCTTTGAAAAAGTTGTTTGTTTTAGTTAAATTCTATAGAGAGCTAATATTATTGCATTATTTTAAACACCTTGCATCAACATTGACTGCTGCTTAGCTTTGGTAGTCATGATTTCCTTGTTGATGTCCTGCAACTATATTAAAGATACAGTTATTAGAACCCATAAGGTCGCTGAATTAAACATGCTTATATCCATCAGTCGAACTTCTAATATTTGGATTTGGATCACCATAAAAGGCATTATACTCTGCAGCGTGACATTATGATTTTGCAGAAATCATAACAATAATGTATTTGAGGACACACTTTTGCCGTTCCACCCCATTATATCCTATCCTAGTTCCTTTTGTGTATTTAGAAGTAGCATAACGTCATGTTTCCTTCCTGATCCAGACCCATTGTGATCATTAATGATAGGAAATTGAGTTCTACATTGGATAGATGGGCGTTTTTACCGCTTTACAGGTATCTCAAAAAGGATACAGACAGGATAACACTGTATAAATACATAACCTATAAAGGATTTGCGACAGGCAGTGACGTTTCGTCAATTTCCTGTTAAGGGATAAGCAACGTTGAAATTAGGTCATATAATATACTATTCCCCGATAAAAGCGGCACATTACAACGCCATCCCAACTATGACCAACACATTCCAGAAGTCTTGTAATTCGTGGTAACTTTTTAGTGGGATCGGTACGCTTTTGAATACTGCGTTATAAAACACGGTACATACTCTTCGGTTTGGTTGAGTTTAGTGTACTTTATCACATTATACACAGTGTGACAGTTGGAACCCCAAAATTTTTAAATAAAGAGGAGCTTGTAATACCTCATTTTAAATATCATTTCATTCTCTATCCAAGAATGCTATGATTGTAATTACGCATTGCAAAAATTGCCAGTAAAAAAAAGAAATTCATTTGGTTTACAACTTCGCTAAAACGCACTACAAAACTAATAACTAATCGCGTTTTATTCTTGACAATGAGAAAGTAAGCAAACAGAATTTCAGTATCCTACAACTCTGCGAGATTACTTTTCCTCATTTTCATGGGCGTCTGTCTGCTTATATCATCCTGACCCCTCTGATATCTCACAAAACGTCACCGAAATTATCCAAGCTGGTATGGAATTATTTATTCCACGTACACAGAAAACCTCTTCAGCCACTCAAAAGCCCTGGTTCTCTAAATCTTGTGACAAGGCCAGACTTGAAAAGGTCAAAGCTCACAAAACGCTTCTACACAATCCCAGTCAAGAAAATCGTCAAGCACTTAACGACGCAAGAAACCGCTATGCCCGCATTCTTTCTGTGGCAAAAAACTCGTTTAATAACCACATCAAAAACAAAGTCCTCTTAAGCTCCAACGGCAGCAAACCTTTCTGAACTCTTGCTAAATCTATTGGGAATAATTTCTGCAAGAGCACGTTCGTACCTCTTGTCTCAGGGGATGAAATTGTTTCTACCGCCCTGGGAAAGGCTGAACTTTTTGCCTCGTTGTTCGCCGGCAATTCTACTCTTAACCCACCTCCAAATGTTCAACCACCAACAGTCCCCAATGTCGCGCATAAAATGACGGACATCATTTTTAAAACTAAAAAGGTACGAAAGATGCTCTCTTCTCTTAATGCCAGGAAAGCCTCTGGCCTTGACAAGATCCCAGCAATTATTATCAAAAAATGCGCACCAGAACTTGCTCCTGTCCTGAGTCGTTTGTCTCAGACATCTTACAATAGAGGCATATTCCATAGTAACTGGAAAACTGCTCGAGTACAACCCGTCCCTAAGAAAGGACCCAAAGCGCTTCCTAGCAACTACAGACCTATTTCTCTCCTTTCAGTCATCTCTAAAGTGATGGAAAAGTATATAAACACCGAATTACTAAAATTTCTTAAAAAACACAGTCTATACCACGACAGGCAGTATGGATTCCGTCAGCGCAGATCAACTGCCGACCTCCTTTCCTTTGTCACTTATTCTTGGGACAAGTCTACGGAACTACATGGTGAATCCCAGATTGACGCTCTAGACATATCCAAAGCATTCGACCAGGTCTGGCACGCAGCGCTGCTTAATAAACTTCCGGCCTATGGCCTACCACCAAAACTTTGTACCTGGACAGCAAATTTCCTCTCCAACCGGAGCATTTGTGTTATCGTGGATGGCCATTCCTCTAAACTGTATCCAATTAATGCAGGAGGTTCAGCTTTAGCCCCTACTTTGTTTCTTCTCCACATCAATGACCTCCTCTCTAGCACATCCAACCCAGTTCACAGTTACGTGGACGAGAGCACCCGCGACTCAAATATACAATATTCTAAGCCTGTCTCTTTGGCCCAACTAGATGAGGATCGCACACACATGGAGAGTTCTGTATCTGTGGATCTCCAAAAAATATTAGACTGGGGAAGTAGAAATCTTGTACAATTCAACTCCACCAAATCTCAGTCTTGCTTTCTTTCTCATAACAGATACACCAGCCCTAGAACCATCACAATGTACAACCAAGTTATTCAAAGTAATGAGTCCTTTTTACTTGTTGGCATTTCTGTGGATCGAAATCTCAATTGGCACCAACATGTCACATCAATTGTGGAAGCGGCTGCTACGAAATTAGGTTTCCTCTTCCGGACTCGCAAATACTTTTCACCAGCTAATCTCTATACCTTATATACTTCACAAATAAGGCCAAACCTCGAATATTGCTCCCACATCTGGGGTACTGCTGCCGCTTCTACACTCGCTATCCTGGACTCCATTCGGAAGAGACCTATAGATCTCATCGCTGACCCTACCCTCACCCAAAGGCTGCCATCCCTTGCCCACCGACGTGCCGTTGGTGACCTCTCTCTTTTATAGGTATCTGCACGGGCACTGCTCAGAGGAGCTTTCTTCCATAGTTGCTCCACCTTCTACCCCCAACAGATCTACCAGGAGAACGGAGCGAATGCACACTTTTACTGTCCAGGTCACCAGACACAGAACATCTTGTTATGCCCGCTCTTTTGCCTCGAGGACTTTCAAGTTGTGGAATTCCTTGCCGGCACATGTTTTTCCTTCTCTTTCGAACCTCGAGACCTTCAAGTCCAGAGTAAACAAGTTGCCTTTTTCCTCCTTGTCGACACCCACGGTATGATAGTATTTAGGCTGTAAGCCCTCGTGGTGTGTCGTTGAAATATAAAAAAAATATGTTGTATTGCCCTATGTACACTTTTTAACTTAACTATTATTTACAATTTGCGGTTTTACACTTGATTCATGAGTTACTCAGGAGATTTCACAATTTTATTAGCTACCTGTGTATCGCATTTATTTAGATGCGCGTATGGTGGAAGTTTATTACGTATACTTCCTAATTTAGAAGAAAACACTGCATTTTTAGGGTACCACTGTGTTTTTGCACGTACGAAATACACGAACGGTATTTGAGTTGGAAGATTGGAATCCGAACTGAACTGACTTAAACACACGAGAGGTGTTTTAGTAGAAGACTGGGATCTCAGAGGTCCCAAGAAGCTAAGAAGATGATATTTGTGGTATAACTGAATTGTGGTTTGTGAAAGGCCTGCTTTTATAGAGCTTCCAGGTAGCGCTGGTTGATGTAGTTGACATAATATCAGTAACGCAGGATGACCAACCGGTTAAAGTATTCTTCCGTAGTAAATAAATAAAATGGGTAAATTCTTAGAAGATTTTTAAGAAACCGTCAAATACAGATAAAGCTATTAAACTTACAGGAAAGGACCTAAGGGTAAATATGTAATCTTTGTATGGCATTATTCGGGCGTAAACTGAATGCAGACGTTCATACAAAGACGACCAGAGGATAAATATTTTTTTTGTTCCCTCAGGGCTCGTCCGCGGCCTTGCCGCCCTGATAGCACTGCAACCTTTGGTTGATTGTGCACACCCTTAGTCTTACTCCACCTATTCCAAAATCACTGTGTCTTAAACTAGTCTGCACAGCGATTGGTAGGGTGAAGTTTTATATTGCTCTGTCTCCGGTCTAGACTGACCGTAGATCAGTTGTCTTTTGCGATCCAGAGCTTTACACTCGCACAAGATGTGCTGGGCTGATTCCTCCCCCTCGCCGCAGAGTCTGCATGCGAGGTCACCTTCGAACCGCCTTATTTTATGCAGGTGTTTCTTGACGGCCATGTGTCCCGCCAAGAGACCGGTTGTGTTTCTGAGCTGTCCTCTGCTAAGATTTAGCAGCTCCACATCTCTCTTTGAACTGGGTTCGTTAATTATTGACCTCCCATGTCTGAGCCCAGGACAGTCCGCCCAGTACACCTTGTGTTGGTTTCTGACCCAGGACTTAATGGCTCCCCTGGCAGTGCTCTTTGTCACGCCCAGAGCCGGTTCTGGTCCCATAAATGGTTCTGCTGACCCTCTCTTCGCGAGACTGTCAGCTTCTTCATTGCCTTTGACCCCCGAGTGACCCGGCACCCAGATGAGGGTTACCTGATTCTGCCCAGCCAGGTCGCACGTCTCGTCTCGGCACTCACTCACCAGCCAGTAATTTACCCGTGGGCTACTTAGTGCATTAAGGGCTGCCTGGCTGTCTGTGGCTATGAGGATACGCTTGTTGGTGTAGCCCCTCCTCTTGTTCTCCCGCACACAGTCCAGGATGGCGTACATTTCGGCCTGAAACACCGTTGCATGGGCTCCGAGGGAAATACTATGACTTACCCTCGGTCCTTCCGAGTAAACACCTGCCCCCATCCCACGCTCCCCGCCGGATCCGTTCGTGAACCAGACGAGCGCGTCTCGTGGTATGCCCGGCGTCTCCTCCCGCCATGCCCCGCGGTCGGGGATTTCCACTGTAAAGTTGTTTTCCCTGCACATTCGCGAGATAAATGGAGCCCAAACAATGGCCCGTTATACTACAATGTCGCCTTCCCACGGTAAGAATCAGCCGTCGTCTTAACGGAGCCAAGAACATTGCAGGTTCAAAGTGCAAGTAGAACGGAATATCACTGTGAGAATATACATCAGCAGATTCCTTGTTTATCCAGAGACATAGTGCCACGCCTGGAGGGAAGACTATAAAGAGGCTACTCACAGAGGTAGAACCGTTCATTCTTGTTCCGAGTTAGTCATTAGCACACCGAGCGCGTAGACATTAGATCACATGTAGGTTGATCGTCTTATTTTTAGTATATTATTATTAATTTTTCTTGTAACTAAGTAATTAAGTATTGATTGTTCAAAGTATTAAATAAATTGTTTTAAAAATTTAAACGTCTTAACCGTGAAGTTAAGTCGCGGGCTCGCGAAGTCTGACCTCATTTCAAGCATGGGCTCCTTCACGATATCCTGAATTTTTACCAGCAAATTGAAAGGGGATGTGAAATCCAGAGAGTACTAACTCCAGGTAGGAAATTAAAAGATCAGAATGCAGTTAAAAGAGAGAGGGGCGTGCCAATTGTGTTTCTACAACAGTTTCGGTTTCACTGTTTCTCCCATAAGGCTCTGTACAAATATGGATGAAACATGTTCTTGCTGACCTACGTGATCGTTGACCAATCAAGACTCACCTCTTCATACAGTCACTGTAGTGTCGCGGTTTTAAAAAGCTATCTGTGATGTCGTATATTAATATTGGACACACTGTATAATATTTGTGATAAAAGTATCGTAACTTAAAATACCAATCGACATGACCGAACTTTCTTTTAAAGACGATATGTTTGATTGAGTGAATTCATTCCAAGCTACAAACTACCACGCTAGTTTTGTTTTCATGTCGTTCTTTTGCCATTTACAAATGAAGCACACTTTATCCACAAAAGAAAAAACTAAATTTTCCAGGAGTTAAGCTCTTAAGCGTTATCAAATTAGATGTTCATAAGTTTGTACTTCACGTCGCAGTGCAAGAGAGCTAAAGGTCTCGGGTGTCATCAGACGGCGGAGACTAATTTATGACCCAGCTATGCTCTATCTACCTATCTAATTAAACTCGATGCGGATTCTGATGTAGACACAAGCTCATATTTTATTAAAAAACATATCTCCACTGCCATCATGCTACCAGGTCCGATGCCAAATACTCCAGAATGCTGCGATGCAACTTAATATCACAAGAGAGAGATATATATTATCTAGGTAAGCCTTGATATATCACCCTTTGAGTTAGAATGGCGTTTGTTTATTATTAGCGAATTTTCATTAAGAAAAATTAGATTATAGAGAGGTCACGATGAAAAGCTCTTTAAACAATTTCAGATGACCGCGAATTTGGGTCCCTAGAACCCAAAACCAAGGTCCGTTAAAATGTTTATTTATTTATATATATATATATATATATATATATATATATATATATATATATATATATATATATATATATATATATATATATATATATATATATATATATATATATATATTTATTTAATTATTCATACACCATCCAACAGCTTAAAAGCCAAATTAAGGATGGGCCAATACACAAAACATAACAACAAACAATAATCAAACAAACTAAACAAAAGAGTCACAAATTAGATCGCTTTGAAAAAAAAAAATGTATCTCTAATATATTACATGAGAAGATATCTAGGCGGTCTTGCAGCACAGAGTAATCATTGCACATCTGGTAGATTGGAGACGATCGCAGCAATCGCGTACGAGCAGTCGGGAGATAGAATGTGCCTGAAAAACGTGCCGCAATACGAGGCACATTGAAATTAAGTTGCTGAAGCAGACTAGGGCAGTCGAACACAGAATTAACCAGTTTGTATAAAAATATAATGAAACTGCACTGCCTGCGCATCGACAGACTCTGCAGACTAAAGCGAATACGTAAACTTTCCTGAGGAAAACCAATAGACGGATATCGACCATCCTCACGAAAGCTAAGAAATGTTAGAAATTTCCTTTGCACTGATTCTAGACTTGCCACATGTATCTCATAAGTAGGAGCCCACACAACTGAGCCATATTTAAGTCGGGACCTAACCAAACAACTAAAGAGCAGGAGGAGGGTGTCAGTCTGTAAGAAATTTTTGCTGTTTCTTATCAGAAACCCAAAAGTTTCGTAAGCGGAACTAACAGTCTGCTCATAGTGTGGTTTAAAAGATAGAGTACCATCAAAAACAATTCCAAGGTCCTTAACTGTCCCGGGGCGATTAAGTGGAAGCCCTCTTATATTGTACCCGAAAGTAACTGCGTGCTTATTTCGAGTAAAGGACATCACACAACATTTGGAAACATTCATAGAAAGACCACTCCGACAACACCATTCATCAAGGATCTGAACACAGTTCTGGAGCTGCAAACAGTCATCAACCCTCGAAATATTTGCGAAAATCTTAATATCATCTGCATACATTAAATAAGGAACATGTAAACATGTTTAACTGGGTCAATAAATATATTAAACAGTAATGGACCGAGTATGGAACCCTGCGGCACTCCCGAAGTTACGTGATAGGTGTAAGATTTGAAGCCCCCAACCTCAACAAATTGCCTCCTTCCATCCAGGTAAGATCTGATTAAGCCAAGCAAGCCCTCGGAGAATCCGATAGCCCTCATCCTGTCAATCAAAATAGAGTGATTTAGACAATCGAAGGCCTTAGATAGATCAGTATACACAACATCAACCTGTGAAGAGCAGTCAAGAGCGGACGCAATAAACTGTGTAACGTCAACTAAATTCGTTACAGTCGATCTCCCTGGAATAAAACCATGTTGAGAAATAGAGAGTCTGTTTTTGATGTGAAACAGTATTCGCCGAAAAAGGCAGGCCTTGAAAATCCTACAGAAGACACATAGTATGGCTATTGGTCGATATATATATATATATATATATATATATATATATATATATATATATATATATATATATATATATATATATGTATGTATGTATCCGAACGATAACTCAAAAAATACTCAACTGATTTGAACGAAACTTGTCACATATCTTTATTGTATTAAGACCGTGGACGAGTTCGTATATTAACTGTAACGGACATTTTTCCCCCAAAAAATATACAAAAATATTTTTTAAAACGTTATATTTTTGTAAGTATTAGAGTAACGGCAATGAGACTTTAAAACGAATAGAGAAAGAATAGAGAAATTGATAATTTGCCAAGTGACTGTTATTTAATTGGGGGATTCAATCAATTAAAAAATACTCTATATTTGTAGCTTGATAAACGGCCCTAAATACAGTTTTAGACTGAAAATGTAGCGTAATATAGGGTAAATATTAAAAAAATCAAGTCTCAAAATAATTTTAAAAAGGTACGAAAGATGCTCTCTTCACTTAATACCAGGAAAGCCTCTGGCCTTGACGAGATCCCAGCAATTGTTCTCAAAAAATGCGCACCAGAACTTGCTCCTGTCCTGACTCGTCTGTTTCAGATATCTTACAATAAAGGCATATTCCCTAGTAACTGGAAAACTGCTCGAGTACAACCCATCCCCAAGAAAGGATCCAAAGCGCTTCCTAGCAACTACAGGCCTATTTCTCTCCTTTCAGTCATCTCTAAAGTGATGGAAAAGTATATAAACACCGAACTACTAAAATTCCTTGAAAAACACAGTCTAATCCACGACAGGCAGTATGGATTCCGTCAGCGCAGATCGACTGCCGACCTCCTTTCCTTTGTCACCCATTCTTGGAACAAGTCTATGGAACAACACGGTGAATCCCAGATTGTTGCTCTAGACATATCCAAAGCATTCGACCAGGTCTGGCACGCAGCGCTGCTTAATAAACTTCCGGCCTATGGCCTACCACCAAAACTTTGTACCTGGACAGCAAATTTCCTCTCCAACAGGAGCATATCTGTTGTTGTGGATGGCCATTCCTCTAAACTGTATCCAATTAATGCAGGAGTTCCTCAAGGTTCAGCTTTAGCCCCTACTTTGTTTCTTCTCCACATCAATGACCTCCTCTCTAGCACATCCAACCCAGTTCACAGTTACGCGGACGACAGCACCCTCCACTCAAACATACAATATTCTAAGCCTGTCTCTTTAGCCCAATTAGATGAGGATCGCAGACTCATGGAGGGTTCTGTCTCCGTAGACCTCCAAAAAATATTAGACTGGGGAAGTAGAAATCTTGTACAATTCAACCCCACCAAAACTAAGTCTTGCTTTCTTTCTCACAAGAGATACAGCAGCCCTAGACCCATCACAATGAACAACCAAGTTATTCAAAGTAATGAGTCCTTTTCTCTTGTTGGCATTTCTGTGGATCGAAATCTTAATTGGCACCAACATGTTACATCAATTGCAGAAGCGGCTGCTAAGAAATTGGGTTTCCTCTTCCGGGCTCGCAAATACTTTTCACCAACTAATCTCTATACCTTATACACTTCACAAATAAGGCCAAACCTCGAATACTGCTCCCACATCTGGGGTGCAGCAGCCGCTTCTACACTCGCTATCCTGGACTCCATTCAAAAGAGAGCTATACGTCTCATCGGTGACCCTACCCTCACCCAAAGGCTTCCATCCCTTGCCCACCGACGTGCCGTTGGTGACCTCTCTCTCTTTTATAGATATCTGCACGGGCACTGCTTAGAGGAGCTTTCCTCCATAATTCCCCCACCTGCTGCCCCCAGCAGATCTACCAGGGGAACAGAGCGAATGCACCCTTTTAATGTCCAGGTCACCAGACATAGAACATCTTGTTATGCCCGCTCTTTTGCCCCGAGGACTTCCAAGTTGTGGAATTCCTTGCCGGCACATGTTTTTCCTTCTCCTCCGAATCTCCAAACTTTCAAGTCCAGAATTAACAAGCTGTCTCTTTCCTCCTTGTCAACACCCACGGTACGATAGTATTTAGGCTGTAAGCCCTCGTGGTGTGTTGTTGACATTAAAAAAAAAAATAATTATAAAATAGTTTCTTCTTTTATCTTTAAACTCCAATATAAGACGTCATATAAGATCGAAACAGTCGTTGAATGTGTTGCAATGGCAATTCTACTAATTCTGTAATTAATGATTACGTATACTTTTAATATAATATAATACATCCCGGGCATGAAACCGGTGTCAAATATCATGTAAACAAAACGTTAGTTAGCGTGTCCTTGGATAGTTCAGTGGTAGGGTGCTTGGATTCTACGCAGAAGGTCGCGTGATCGATTCTCGCTCGATGAATGTATGTTTTTTTTTACCAGAGAAACAATAGTGTAATCTCATACGTTTTGAATCGGATCTCATTTTTGTTTCAAACGTCTAAATCACGTTGTCATCTTTGAGTCTGAAATTATAATTTTCAGCAGATATTTTGTTGTTGTTGTTGTTATTGAAAAAACCTGTTTCATTACGTTGCCTAGAACGAAACCATTCAGGCGACTAATAAGAAAAAATAACTGCTACGTTTATAATTTGGCAAATACTTTACTTTTCTAAATATGAATTAAGCTTCCTTCTGGAAATCTTTTGTAACTTTCATGAAATTTGTAATACAATTTTCTTTTAAAGAGACACTATCTATAGATATAGCAAAATTTAATTTGAGCCGGATCGACCTTTACAGTTTTGTAAAAATTTAACTGAGCGTTTGATAACTGACCCAGATCTACTTTACAACATTTGTTTCTCTGATGAAATTACGTTTATGTTGAACGGTGACGTGAACAGGCATAATTGTCGTTATTGGAGTAACACAAACCCACACAACTTCAGTTAAAGTCACACCCAAACGCCCCAAAAATTAAACGCGCGGGCAGACATTCTTCGCTACCACATTATCGGACCACTTTTGTTGAAGGCAGTTTGACTGGTGAAAGTTATTTAAAGTTGTTAGAAAACCTTACTGACCCTTTAATCACCCAAGCACTGGAAAAAGACGTAAACCTCCAATAACACAAACTTTTCTTTCATCAGGATGGAGCGCCTCCCCATTATCATGTACAAATACGCAGTTTGTCAGACGCTCATTAACCCGGACAATGGATAGGTCGGAGAGGTCCCATCGAATGGCCAGCTAGATCGCCCGACTTAACCCCTTTCTATCTATTTTAGTGGGGCCAATTAAAGTCTAAGGTTTATACCACACAACCTAAATCTCTTTAAATGCTTTCAGAACGAATCGTTGCAGAGCGCCTCTTTATTACGCCAGATATGTTGAAAAACGTTAGACAAGCTTTTGAAAATCGATTGTACTATTGTGTGGAAGTTGGGGGTGGACATTTTGAGTAATACATTCGTCAAATTGAATAGTTTTTCATAACCACGTTTGTTTCTTTTCATAGTAATCTAGACAGGGTTTTCAGAAACCACCCGCTCAAAATTGAAAAAAAAAAACACCTGATCGCCTAGAGAATGAAGACAGCTTCAAAATGGTGTGTCCCCTCTTGCCATTTAAGTTTTTTGAAAGGGTGGCTCTGGGCACTAGAAGGATGCAGAAGCAACTTAGCATCCAAGAAGCGCCATCTCTGGCTTTGTGGTAGTTTTAAACTTCCATTTACACATAGCACAGCAAGAAAGAAGCTGTGGTAAGAAGTTAAAAAAATTTGGTCTCCCTTCAAGTTAAAATTGACCTGTCTTAGGATTTTTCCACAGCTGGACGAATTTGAACATTTTAGGGGGTGCAAATGTTATATATATATATATATATATATATATATATATATATATATATATATATATATATACATACATACATACATACATACATACATATATATATATATATATATATATATATATATATATATATATATATATATATATATATATATATATATATATATATATATATATATATTCCTGGATTTCCGTATTTTAGGGGTCCTAGTTCGCACTCACTTAAAGAGACTTTTTGACACTGTTACAGCCGCAATATCGCTTCTAGCAAACATATTCTAGGATACTGCGCTAAAAAAAGACATCTAAATCATCGCGTATTTAATAAAAAAAGACAACCCCTCTACAAAGTGCCATCATTAAAATAAAACACCTATAAAATTTTCCGCCTTGATCACCAGAACGGACGTAAAAACCTCATGAAAGTTTTCCATTTTGATTTTTTCATTAAACCTGTTTGTCGTATCGATTAGCCATCTAAAAATACCACACCAAACATCATCTACCACCCTTCGAGTGAGGCTTTTTATAGGAATACAAACACCATATATTTCACCGGCCCTAATTTTTTACTACGTAAGGGACGTAAAAGAAAAAGCAAACTCCTTTTAATTGTCACCATAGAATTCTGCGGCCCTCATTCGACATTTAGACATCAAAAGTTAATTTTAGGCATCAGGGTGAAATGCAGTCGTCAAATCGTTTTTACGTTGTTCGTTTAGGGAAGACTTAATTGAGTTTAGTCATTTCTATATCAATTAATGGTTTATTGGTGTGTATTTGTTAGGGGCTGAAAATTCCAACAGTTGAAACGAATTGAGAGGAATCATTTATAGTAAGATCATATGTTAATCTGCAGCGAAGTCCATTATCGTCCTATTTGTCTAATTTATTTATAAATAATTATATATATATATATATATATATATATATATATATATATATATATATATATATATATATATATATATATATATATATATATATATAAGGGTGGCCCAACGTAAAGTATGCATCCAGCTTTTTTTTTTGTGAATTTGAGGCAAAAACTCTGGGACCCGGGATTTTTAATTTTTAGGGGGACGGACACATTTTAAGCATATTTTCTAACCTATCCCTTGGTTTTTATTGGTTATTGGTTATAAGTGAATGTTGTGTATTTTGTGTTGGTTTATGGTGTTTTGTTTTCGGTTTTGTTGATTTGTTTGTTTTTGATTTGTTTTACTAGCTTTTCTATTGTTTTCCTGTTGTATCCATTTCTTTGTGCTATTTGTATTAGGATGTTGTATTCCTTTTCTCGTTCGTCATTATTTTACTTATAACCACCACATCAAAAAAATAACACAAACACTCAAACAATATGACTTAAAAATGAGCTACAAAACCAATAACAAAATAATACACAAAGTGAAAAGGACTCATTACTTTGAATAACTTGGTTGTTTATTGTGATGAGTCTAGCGCTGGTGTATCTCTTATGAGAAAGACAGCAAGACTGTGATTTGGTGGGGTTGAATTGTACAAGATTTCTACTTCCCGAGTCTAATATTTTTTGGAGATCCACGAAGACAGAACCCTCCATGAATCTGAGATCCTCATCTAATTGGGCTAAAGAGACAGGCTTAGAATATTGTATATTTGAGTGGAGGGTGCTGTCGTCCGCATAACTGTGAACTGGGTTGGATATGCTAGAGAGGAGGTAATTGATGTGCAGAAGAAACAAAGTAGGGGCTAAAGCTGAACCTTGAGGAAATCCTGAATTAATTGGATACAGTTTAGAGGAATGGCCATCCACGACAACAGAAATGCTCCGGTTGGAGAGGAAATTTGCTGTCCAGGTACAGAGTTTTGGTAGTAGGCAATAGGCCGGAAGTTTATTAAGCAGCGATGTGTGCCAGACCTGGTAAAATTCTTTGGATATGTCTAGAGCGACAATCTGGGATTCACCGTGTAGTTCCATAGACTTGTTCCAAGAATGGGTGACAAAGGAAAGGAGATCGGCAGTTGATCTGCGCTGACGGAATCCATACTGCCTGTCGTGGATTAGACTCTGTTTTTCAAGAAATGTTAGTAATTCGGTGTTTATATACCTTTCCATCACTTTAGAGGCGACTGAAAGGAGATAAATAGGCATGTAGTTGCTAGGAAGCGCTTTGGATCCTTTCTTTGAGACGGGTTGTACTCGAGCAGTTTTCCAGTTACTAGGAGATATGCCTCTATTGTAAGATGTCTGAAACAGACGAGTTAGGACAGGAGCAAGTTCTGGTGCGCATTTTTTGAGAACAATTGCTGGGATCTCGTCAAGTCCAAAGGCTTTCCTGGTATTAAGAGAAGAGAGCATCTTTCGTACCTTTTTAGCTTTGAAGGTGATATCCGTCATTTTATGCGCGAATTGGGGACTGTTGGTGGTTGAACATTTGGAGATGGGTTGAAAGTAGAATTGCCGGGGAACAACGAGGCAAAAAGTTCAGCCTTGCCCAGGCCGGTAGAAACAATTTCATCTCCTGAGACAAGAAGTGGGAACGTGCTCTTGGAGAAAATATTCCCAAACGATTTAGCAAGAGTCCAGAAGGGTTTGCTGCCGCCGGAGCTTAAGAGGATTTTGTTTTTGATGTGGTTGTTAAACGACTTTTTTGCCTCAGAAAGAATGCGGACATAGCGGTTTCTTTCGTCGTTAAATGCTTGATGTTTTTCTTGACTGGGATTGTGTAGAAGCTTTTTGTGAGCTTTGACCTTTTCAAGTCTGGCCTTGTCACAGGATTTACAGAACCAGGGCTTTTGAGTGGTTGCAGAGGTTTTCTGTGTACATGAAATAAATAATTCCATGCCAGCTTGGATAATTTCGGTGACGTTTTGTGAGATATCAGAGGGGTCAGGATGAGAGAAGCAGACAGACGCCCATGGAAAGGAGGAAAAGTAATCTCGCATTTCGTCCCAGTTCGCGGAGTTGTAGTGCCAAACGATACGTGGGTGTGATGACTGTGTGACCTCGGGTTGCATTGCACAGGAAGCAGTGACCATGCCGTGGTCTGAGCGACCCAGGGGGACGGTGACGGATATATTATAGCAGTCAGGATTTGTAGTAAGAAGGAGATCCAAGGGATTTGAGCTGTGTTGTGATGCGAGGAAAGTATGTAGGTTGCTGCACCATATTGGCTAAACAATTGCTGACTGCAAAGGCCTCCGCTGCTCTTCCTTGTGGATCGGTTTTTGAATATCCTAGCCATTTCTTATTACGGACATTGAAGTCACCAAGAATAGTGACATCGGAGGAAGGATATTCAGAAATCAGATGGTCGGCTTTTTCAGAAAGGTAGTCAAAGAGCTGGACAAAGTTGTTGTCTGAAGGTGACCGGTAAAAGCAATAGATGAATTTAGTTGCAGCCCTGAGAGAGGGTTTTATCCATAGTATGTCTTTTCTTCCAGCTTCTAAATTGGGGAGTCTGGTGCAGGGTAGATTGCTACGGACGTACGCGCCCACGCCTCCATGCAATCCAAAGTAAGGTGCTCATACCCCGGGAAATTAAGGTGATTAGTAGCTGTTTTGGCACTGATGTGAGTTTCGGTGAGGAAGAGGAGTTGGGGCCTACTAGCCTGGAGAAAATGGTGGACAGAGTTCAGGTTACAATTTAGGCCACATATATTCGAGAAGGATATGTTAAATCTTGATGCTGGCGCCCCTTGTACACCCCTCTCCCGAAGATCCGAATGGAAGGGTATTTTACCTCCGGAATCTTTTGTACAAAGAGGAGCAATCATCATCTTTGCTTATAAGGGAAATCGACTCATACACCAGAACCGGAAACGTCCGTTGGGACTTTACCCTTGATGTAGGGGGGGGGGTACCTCATCGGGCGTGAAAAAGATTCTTTACTATCACGTAAAGGAAAATTCCACTACCACCTACCATATATATATATATATATATATATATATATATATATATATATATATATATATATATATATATATATATATATATATATATATATATATATATATATATATATATATATATATATATATATACAGATCTCCCCATTGGTGAATTTTTCGTTTTACAAAAAATTCGCTAAAATGAGGTAATGAACAGTTGGCGGTAAAGTTGCATCAAATGTGTGTCTTTCTTGTCGCAAAATTCAGCAGTTTGTATTTTAACACACGGATTGCAAGGTCCCTAGATTTATGTGCGGAAATTTCATGAAAATAGAAACACTAGAAGGCCATATTAACACATCTTATGTCACTTACAAAGAAACATAACCTCCTCCTACTGATTTACGGTCACGTTCACCCAGGGGATCGTTCACTGCATTATGTTCTGGTGCCTAGTGTTTTACTTTCATTTCTGACAATTGAAATTTAATCTGATTTAGTTTTCGTTTAAACTAATAACTAGTGTCCTATAAGTAAAACAGTTTGATGAAGTTGCTACCAGAAACAACAGCTCTTGATAAATACGTATAATCGGTTTACATTTTAGTGAATTTTCTTTAAAAAAATTAACTAATGAGGAGATTGCGACTTTTGAATTTTGAAAAAAAATTCTTCAAATGAGCGCGATTTAGGACCCCAGAACCAACATCCGAGGTCGGTTTTAGACTTTATGTATATATATATATATATATATATATATATATATATATATATATATATATATATATATATATATATATATATATATATATATATATTTATGTCACACCGATAACTCAAAATGGGGATTTTAATAAAACCGAGGTCACACAGTCATCGTACCCACGTATCGTTTAGCACTACAATTCCGCGAACTGGGACGAAATGTGAGATTACTTTTCCTCATTTCCATGGGCGACTGTCTGCTTCTCTCATCCTGTGCCCTCTGATATCTCACAAAACGTCACCGAAATTATCCAAGCTGGCATGGAATTATTTATTCCACGTAGACAGAAAACCTCTGCAGCAACTCAAAAGCCCTGGTTCTCTAAATCCTGTGACAATGCCAGACTTGAAAAGGTCAAAGCTCACAAAACGCTTCTACACAATCCCAGTCAAGAAAACCGTCAAGCATTTAACGACGCAAGAAACCGCTATGTCCACATTCTTTCTGTGGCAAAAAACTCGTTTAATAACCACATCAAAAACAAAGTCCTCTCAAGCTCCAACGGCAGCAAGCCCTTCTGGACTCTTGCTAAATCTATTGGGAATAATTTCTGCAAGAGCATGTTCCCGCCTCTTGTCTCAGGGGATGAAATTGTTTCTACCGCCCTGGGCAAGGCTGAACTTTTTGCCTCGTTGTTCGTCGGCAATTCTACTCTCAACCCATCTTTAAATGTTCAACCACCAACAGTCCCCAATGTCGCGCATAAAATGACTGATATCATTTTCAAAACTAAAAAGGTACGAAAGATGCTCTCTTCTCTTAATAACAGGAAAGCCTCTGGCCTTGACGAGATCCCAGCAATTGTTCTCAAAAAATGCGCACCAGAACTTGCTCCTGTCGTGACTCGTCTGTTTCAGACATCTTACAATAGAGGCATATTCCCCAGTAACTGGAAAACTGCTCGAGTACAACCCGTCCCCAAGAAAGGATCCGCGCTTCCTAGCAACTAGAGGCCTATTTCGCTCCTTTCAGTCGTCTCTAAAGTGATGGAAAAGTATATAAACACTGAATTACTAAAATTTCTTGAAAAACTGTCTAATCCACGACAGGCAGTATGGATTCCGTCAGCGCATATCAACTGCCGACCCCATTTCCTTTGTCACCCATTCTTGGAACAAGTCTATGAAACTACACGGTGAATCCCAGATTGTCGCTCTAGACATATCCAAAGCATTCGACCAGGTCTGGCACGCAGCGCTGCTTAATAAACTTCCGGCCTGTGGCCTACCACCAAAACTCTGTACCTGGACTGCAAATTTCCTCCCCAACTGGAGCATGTCTGTTGTCGTGGATGGCCATTCCTCTAAACTGTATCCAGTTAATGCAGGAGTTTCTCAAGGTTCAGCTTTAGCCCCTACTTTGTTTCTTCTGCACATCAATGACCTCCTATCTAGCACATCCAACCCAGTTCACAGTTACGCGGACGACAGCACCCTCCACTCAAATATACAATATTCTAAGCCTGTCTCTTTAGCCCAATTAGATGATGAGCGCAGACTCATGGAGGGTTCTGTCTCCGTGGATCTCCAAAAAATATTAGACTGGGAAAGTAGAAATCTTGTACAATTCAACCCCACCAAATCACAGTCTTGCTTTCTTTCTCATAAGAGATACACCAGCCTTAGACCCATCACAATTAACAACCAAGTTATTCAAGGTAATGAGTCCTTTTCACTTGTTGGCATTTCTGTGGATCGAAATCTCAATTGGCACCAACATGTCACATCAATTGCAGAAGCGGCTGCTACGAAATTAGGTTTCCTCTTCCGGGCTCCCAAATACTTTTCACCAGCTAATCTCTATACTTCACAAATAAGACCAAACTTCGAATACTGCTCCCACATCTGGGGTGCTGCTGCCGCTTCTACACTCGCTATCCTATACGTCTCATCGGTGACCCTACCCTCACCCAAAGGCTGCCATCCCTTGCCCACCAACGTGCCGTTGGTGACCTCTCTTTCTCTTTTATAGATATCTGCACGGGCACTGCTCAGCGGAACTTTCTTCCATAGTTCCTCCACCTGCTGCCCCCAACAGATCTACCAGTGTAACAGAGCGAATGCACCCTTTTACTGTCCAGGTTACCAGACATAGAACATCTTGTTATGCCCGCTCTTTTGTCCCGAAGACTTCCAAGTTGTGCAATTCCTTGCCGGCACATGTTCTTCCTTCTCTTCCGAACCTCCAAACCTTCAAGTCCAGAATTAACAAGTTGTCTCCTTTCTCCTTGTCGACACCCACGGTACGATAGTATTTAGGCTGTAAGTCCTCGTGGTGTGTTGTTGAAATAAAAAAAATACTATGTATCCTACAGAGAATGTGGAATGTCCCATCCAAGGGGCTGAGATCCCCTGACAATATTTTCAAAATTGGCGGAGTTTATTATACAAAGAAAAAGCCAGGTTGAGATTTAAAATAATTTTGCGATGCGTGCAATGTAAAAACAGAAAATAGGCCAAACGCATCGTAGGTATTAAAATATCGTACGTTAGAATTAAAAAAAAAATGTATATTTTTTGGGGGTATTATAACTTTTATTAACCAAGTGATTAAATCGAAATTTAGAAAAACAAATCGTTAGAATAGAACCCACAACAGCCTTCAGCCAGGTCTATTAATTACAAGTTAAACAAATCGAAGAGAGGAGAACATCTGCTAGTTCTTGCAGGATTGTATTAATCGGAAGCTATCAACTAATCCAACAACAATTTAAAGTTAATTAATCGAATTAACCCAGATCACATATAAGCTGGATGAGTCAGATACTCGATAAAGGTGTAAATAATTGACTGAAACACCCAAGAGATAATTACAGACACAAATGGAATACACTGTTTTATACCAGGATGACAGTAATTATCAGAGTCACGGCGGCGTTAAGTACTATTCCATTATACGAGGGCTGGTCCTCAATATTGGGAATTCCTCAACATAACATAACATAACATTCGTTCGTCGGCCAGAGATTTACACAGGTATTTTAGCGAATTTTCATTTTAAAAAATTAATAATTGAGATTTCGATCCACAGAGATACCAACAAGTGAAAAGGACTCATTACTTTGAATAACTTAATTGTTTATTGTGATGGGTCTAGGACTAGTGTATCTCTTATGAGAAAGAAAGCAAGACTGAGATTTGATGGGGGTTGAATTGTACAAGATTTCTACTTCCCCAGTCTAATATTTTTTGGAGATCCACGGAGACAGAACCCTCCATGAGTCTGCGATCCTCATTCATCTAATTGGGCTACAATATTGTATATTTGAGTGGAGGGTGCTGTCGTCCGCGTAACTGTGAACTGGGTTGGATGTGCTAGAGAGGAGGTCATTGATGTGGAGAAGAAACAAAGTAGGGACTAAAGCTGAACCTTGAGGGACTCCTGCATTAATTGGATACAGTTTAGAGGAATGGCCATCCACGACAACATAAATGCTCTGGTTGGAGTGGAAATTTGCTGTGCAGGTACAGAGTTTTGGTGGTAGGCCATAGGCCGGAAGTTTATTAAGCAATGTAATTTCTGAACGTCACAACGTCTGGGTTAGACATATTTCCAAGGTAGAAAAGAACAGAACAAGGCTATACTCCAGACTGAATTTTTATTTATTTATTTTTATATAAAAAGAAATCACAAGAAAATCAAAGTTCTCCAAATCATATAAAACTTATATACAATATGCAGTGCCTCATAAGAATGAATAAAAACTATATTATACATTGATATCAAATACAGGTGCAGAGTTGGAGCTTTTTTCTAGTCGCAGTTTTTTTTAATTTTGAAGATAAATCATTGTGATTCAAAAAATACAGAAGATATTGGGGCGGATATTGTTTTATTTCTTATCTACTAAGGTTCTACATATTATACTAAAGTTTTATTGAGTTCAGATAATTTTCATTTTTTTGCAATTTTTCCATACTAGTAGTCGTCGACTTTTTTGTGCAAAAAAACTTTTTATCTTCGATTAAGTTAAAACTTTACCATTTAGTAATTTGAGGGTTGTTAAACATCGGAATCGTATCAATTTTTTTTTCAGGCTAATGGTTTTTATGTAGGAGATTGGGAAAAATTTTGTGACTGCACATTGTTTGCATCAACCTTTTTGGTCACAAATAACTTCATTTAATATGCCATTATGCTGTTTTTTATCTCAAAAAGAGCTGAATAGGTTGTAATAAAATAATATCAAGCCTACAAAATGCTTCGTAAAATTAGTACACTTACATTTGTAACGCTGGCAATTTTTTGAAGTTTTCAGAAAAATCGTTATAGTTTGAAAATCAGTAGCGATATCAAATTGCCGTTTGTTTTTATTTGAAGGTCTGAAGTGCATGGAAACAAGAAAGCCACTTTTAAATAAGTTTGGAGAACTTTTATTTCTTCGAAATTATTTGGTATCGAATTTTTATTGACAAAATTTTGACGTTTCTATCAAATCAAATTTTGAACTAAATAAACCACAGATATTTTGTAATCATATTTTTAATGTCTTTAAATACCTAAATATTATTAGTTTTGTTGTTTAAACATTATGTTTGTAAAATGGCTCCTACCTATATATCTTTTATGAACCGTTTCAAATGCTATGGTCATTAGCGGGATAAATAATAGAACAATATGCGATAAAGTGATTTTAATCCATTCGCAAAACATAACAAATGTATTCTGCTTTGCCTGAGACGCAAAATCTAATCAGATGAGAGTAGACAAAAATTTATTTTGTTCTAGATAATTTTTGGTTATGAAATAGTTGATGAAGCATATGTTTCCCTAAAACATCATAAATTTGATTGTAGTGGTAAAGAATGGGTGGTCAACAGCTGTTTAAATATGTCTGCGGAATTATGTGCCCCGGGAGCACACTTCGGAGCTTAAATTCTCTAGGACAGAACGAAAATTCGTATCGAACTGTTCGACAAGTCGGTAACTTCACACTAAAGGCGTGTGTTTCTTCTTGACTAAGCCGGTTATACGATTAAATAGAGTAAGCAGAGGTACTAACGTATCAGTTTCTGGGGAGGAATGTCGATGATAGCATTGCTAAAAGAGGCAATCTTTGTCCTGCGATCTAGGGAAGTATGATTGCCCGTGATAGATGAATCTCCTTTAAGCCAGTGGCGGATTCAGGGGTGGAGGAAAAAAGTAAATATGCAATAATATAAGACATGATCGATAAAAAAAAAGAAAATGGTATCACCGACGACTTATCGGCCAGCCCATTATTGTAAGAATAATTCTGTAAAATGCAGCTCAAGACACCTTATAATTAACGTCTACAATTTTTTCTCGTATCTTGTATAATAATGGATATTGAGCTTTACCGCAGAAATGCGTCACCCTGTATATAGTGGCAGAATTTGGAAATATTCGTAGAAATGTTTTTAGTGTTTCTTTAGAAATCGATTTTTGTAAGATTGTTGGTAATTAATAATAAATGTTTAGTAAGTTATTGTAAAAAAAAATGGACAAATTTTTGTGGAAACTATAACTTGTGTAACATTACTGAGGACAATTTTTGTAAAAAAAATTTGTTATATATTTTTTCAATTTTAGTCCTAAAGTTGTTTATGAATTATTAGATCTTGGCGGGTGTGTAAATAGCTTGAAGAGGTTCGTTGGTCAGGAAAATCGGACCAGTTTATTCTAGAACTTTTTAAGTTTATTTTCGAAAAATGTTTTCACTTGTTGAAACAACAAAGGTATTTTAGTCAAATATGGTACATCGTTACTAGCATATAGGTTATACTGCTAACCAAATGTCCTTCTTTTAAAACCAAGACATATTTGCCATTAAAAACATTTTTACGAAAATTCGCTGCTATAACGCATTTGCTGCGTCCAGACTTTTCTTAATATTATGCAATACAGTGAACCGGCCCACTTTTGTGTGCGAAATTACCTAAAAGAAAAATATCGCCAAAGATGGATAGGTCGAGATTTGGCAGCATGGAATTGACATAATTTTGGAATTAAAGACGAAATACAGTAGAACGACAGCATAATAAACTGCTTCTTATGCTGAGATTGTCGATTATCCGGATCAATTGGGTTTATAGTCATCGGGATATTTGAATTTCCGGATAACCGATCACTGATAGTGAATTTTCTCTAAAAAAAATTCACTAACGAGAACCTCATTTTTCAATTTTGAAAAAAAATATTTAAATGAGCGCGATCTAGGTCCCCTATAACCGATATTCACGGCCAGTTTCAATTCTTATATGGTCGATAACTCAAAAAATAATTGGGCGATTTTAAGCAAATTTGGTACGTATCTTCCTTTGACAAGTGGCTTGGATAAGTTCGTTATCCAGGAAAATCTGCCCCGGTTCTCTCGGAAAGTTTGTGTTTCCTTTCGAAATTTTTTTATATCTCCGGAAATAACGTAACGGCAATCAAATTTGGTACACGTGTTTGAATAATAAAGAGTGAACCATGTACCAAAATTTAAGTAAGTTAAAAGACGAAAAAAGTTATAGACATTTAAAGAAAAAAAATGGGGTTTTCTTCAAAACGTTAAAGTCGCGATTTGAAAAGTCAAAATTGGCAACGTTTAGGCAAATAATCAGAAACAAATACGTGTTATGTAACGAAAATGTCACAAGAAGACAGTTCTGCCAACCCTTAAGTTTTAGCTTCAACCGCCATTTTCCTTCTTCATTTTACTAAAATATTTTCAGAAAATTCACTTCAAATAGAACCTTTCTCTGATGCTTTGGCAGTAGTTTTAGTTAAGTTTATGGTTTAAAGATCTATAATACTTAGCGAATTTTCGTAGAAATAATTAAGTAACGCATTTATTAATTATATTCCAAATTGTACCATCACACTGTATGCATTTTGCAAATATTCCTTGCCTTGTTTATGACACATTATACCAACTACACACTTTGGAAGCAGCCCCCGTATTTCCAGTGTTCCAGTGATATTTTGCGCCGATGGTTCATATGTTCGCCGTCTAATACACTCTCCTATGACAGACGAATTAATTTAAAACAGTTTAACAATGGTTAACGTGAAGGACAATTAAACAACCCACGCCCTGTTCTTTTCTCTTATTGGATGACTGAACATCATCATAATCCTTGTCCTAGAAAACTCTTAGTAATTAGTCACAATTAGCATTTGAAATTGATACCTTACTAGATATTTGATATCTATATATTGTGTTATTGTGCTAGTTATTTATAAGCTGAATATTATTTGTTTTCGTTAAATATTGTATTACATGATTATCTGTAAAATGTATCCTTAAAATTCCAAGAGAGAGGTACCAAGTTGGGTAAGAAAATTATGAAAGCAGTCTACCTGTGCTCCCTACAAGCCACATTTAAGTCCTCTTAGCTGAACGAATTTGATCGCAGGTTACAACTGAAATTTAAAGCATTTGATGAAAATTCGCTACCAAAACGCACTTGCTGTGTCCAGATTTTCTTTTCTCACAAACGAGTATTATATTTAGATGAAAAATTCTAAAATGCATAAGAGGTGTGCGATTTTAAAAAAGAAAATTTGTATCACCATCGACTTATGGACCACGCTATGATTGTAAAATTAACTTTGTAAGATGCAGCTCAAGACACCCTATAATTAACATATACTATATATGTAAGGCTAGATGTATTCTCACCACAATCAGACCCGTAGACCGGTTTCGCTCTAATTAGAGCTCGTCAATGCGCTATACTAATTACAGCGAAATACTGTTATCAACTCGCTGCAGGGGCAGTTGGTCGGCTTCAGGGCAGCGAGGGGGTGCCCTCACGGGGGAGTTCTATCCCCCCTGCTGTGGTTTGTCTTTGTGGTCGATTTGCTGGCTATCCTCGGACTGTGGGAGGTTGAGGTCCAAGCGTATGCTGATGATCTAGTCATAATGGTTAGGGAGAAATATAAGAGGAACTAGCAAGCACTCTTCAGGAGACACTAAATGTAGTGAATGATTGGTGCCGGAAGGAACAGATGTCTGTGAACACCCGCAAAACGATCATTGTTCCATTTACCAGAAGAAGAAGGTTGGACAAATTAAAACCACCTATTCTTATGGGGGAAACGAGTCCATTTTCGGAACAAGCAAAATATCTGGGGGTTACCCTAGATAAGAAGCTCAACTGGGACATACTGTTAGAGAATGTAATCCGCAGGGCTAAACTGTCCATGTGGACATGCCGGAGAATCTGTGGAAACAACTGGGGAACAAACCCCCAACAGATGTACTGGCTCTATGTAGTGGTTATCAGACCAATGTTAACATATGGAGCCATAGTTTGGTGGCCTAAGGCACTTCGTGGTATCGCGAGGGCCAAATTGGCTCATCTACAGAGACAAGCTTGTCTGATGATAACGGGAGCGATAGGCACCGCACCATCAGCCGCTCTGGAGGTCCTCCTTAATATTCCACCTCTTCACATATGGTTGGAGAGGGTGGCGAGGTGGACAACGTACAGACTAAAACAAACGGCCGACAGTATGCCGAAGGAAATCAGTCTGGGAGGATTCGGACTACTCGATGACATTGAGGGTCACGGGATTCTGGGAATGGTCTCAGACTTGATGCCTACAAAGATCAGTAGAGATATGTCTTTCAAGACCGTCCTACCGGAAAGGGAGGGCTGCGAGCGAAATCAAACGACCCTATTGAGAGACGATCTCTGCTGGTATTCTGACGGCTCCAAAACCAATATGGGAGTAGGAGCCGGCGCATATGGGGCAGCACCGATGCTAGACTATCAGCTAGCCTCGGCAAGTACGCAACCATACACCAGGCAGAAGTCTATGCCATCGAGATGTGTGCAAGGGAAGGTATAAAAAACCAGTGCACACACAAATCGATAAAGATATATGCAGATAGCCAAGCTGCAATGAAGGCTCTTGGTTCCTACCGGTGTAATTCAAAAACGGTATGGAGTTGTAAATCTGCCCTTAACGAACTGGAAAGCTGTAATGAGGTGTCGGTGGTCTGGATACCGGGTCACTCGGACCATGATGGCAATGTTGCGGCCGACGCGCTTACCAGGAGTTGTGCCCAGAGAGACTTTGTCGGACCAGAACCGGTGCTGGGGATAACATCATGCACAGCAAAACGCACCTTAAAGACCTGGACAGAAAAAATGACAATCCAGTATTGGCAAAATCTTCCAGGATTAGCTCAGTCTACGGCCTTTATAAATGGCCTGTCTGAGTTAAGGGCTAAAAAACTTCTAGAGTTAAACATACAACAACTGAGTACTGAGTACTCTAGTCGGCCTGTATACAGGACACTGCCGCTTGCGTCACCACATGCACCGTATTGGAATCGGTCAGGAGACCGAGTGCCGGCTGTGTATGGAGAGTGACGAGACAGCAGAGCATGTACTGTGTTCCTGTCCGGCAGCGGACAGGACTAGATACCTGCTCTTTGGCAAGATAAAGCTTGCTCCGGAGGATCTGGATCAACTTTCGCCCACAAAGATTATCGACCTCTGCAGAAGGCTAGTTTTGTTGGGCGAAATATAGACTATTAGGTGTGAGCCACAATAGACCTTATGGTCGCGGTGGAGGGACCGGTATGGTCCACTCACAATCAAACCTAACCTAACCTAATATACAGCCCAACCAGAGTACTCAGTTGTTGTCTGTTTAACCCTAGAAGTTTTTTAGCCTCACTCTGACATGCCCTTTATGGAGGCCTTAGAGTGGGCCACTCATGGCATATATTGCCATTGTTGAAATTTTTTGTATCTGTCCAGGTATTTAAGGTGCACTTGGCTGTGCATAACGATATGCCCAACGCAGTTCCAGTCCGATATAGTCCACCTCAGCACCCCCCGAGAAAACGGCCCCAGATATTCAAGCAGTGTCTAAATGCAAAGACAAAATTCACAGAATAAATACCTCCAGCAGTGTTGCGATTTTGCTTAGCCAACCAGAAATGTTAAATATCGAAACGTAGAAGAGTCCTTGCTGACAGTTACTACTACCAAAATTTAGATGCTGCCAAATTTATGGCTTCTTGTGAAACTGTGCTTTAACGGCGCAAGTAAAAGTAAGATGCGCAGCAAAACGTGAAAATGTTTCCAGCACCATCGAGCAGAAGTTGAGAAATATATTTACCATAACCTCGATCCACCTAACGTTGTGCTCTATTCTAAATTTGGGATGCCCTCATTAAACAGATCTCCCAATTAGTGATTTTTTTTAAAGAAAATTCACTAAAAACATTCTTATTTTTGTGTGTTGAAAACAGTGGAATAATACGCAAAACTAATGAGAATTTGTACGGACTGCTGAACTCATCTTTTACCAGATACTAAACTAGCATTGTCAGAAGTGCATGACATCTGATTATTTCACGCTACAGGCAAAATTTACCCTTGTGACCTTTAAATTACAACACATTTTATAGGGAAATACATCGTCTACATTAAGTACTGCGATGTTTCATGATAATATATTTTGCACAACACTTATTTGGATTCACATAATTATAATCTGAATATTTACTATTATTATTATTTTCTTATTTTATCATTTAATGTATGTTACAAAGGGCAGTAAAAATTCCTATTAATTGGTGAGTAATCATACAAAGAACCGGTTGGTCCATAAAATTATGATTGTGTACCAATATTGTTTTAAAACAGTGCTGCAAATTGAATCATAATTTCCACATACCTGTGATAATTTATTCTCTGCAGAAAGACATTCTCATGAAATGAATTTAGGCCACATGACTTGACCACAAAGGAAATATTTGTACTCCTGTACCCATAAACTTTTGATACGTTATATTACTCAAGTTTTATTGAAAAAATGTCAATTTTCACCAAATCACCACTTATTTATCCCCTACCCCCTGTAGCGATCTTGCCCAAAAACAATTCGAAGCGTTCCTTTGTCAGGTGCTAACTGGATACCAAATTTTAAGGTGATATCTCAATAAGTTCGAAAGTTATTGCGCCTATTAACAGACAGACGTACATGCCGACAGACAAAAAGAAAATTCATTCCAGAATCAAGTTTTCTATATGTTTTGAGACTTTTTACACCGTTCTAGCAACAACAAAATTGAAATGTTTGTCAACAATATTAATACCGAGAAGTGCAATGGACACAGAGCTGAACTCACCATGATGTGCCCTTCTCCAAGTACCCCACTTCTGCACTGGCACTGACACGTGCAATGAGACAAAAGGTGAACTCACCACGATGTCTCGGTCAAACTACCAGGCCGGCTGTCAAATGCAACAACGGTTCCCACTGTGAATACTGAGAAGTGCGATGTACACAAAGGTGAACTCACTACGATGTGACCTCTCCAATATCCACGCATCGACAGGGGTAGGTGCAATGGATACCTCGAGCAAGCTCCACTGCACCCCTACCGAAATATGTCGATGCAACTAAAACAGCCGTGTTGTGATTAACTAACCCAGGCCTGAAAGCCCACGCCTCTACCAGTATGACGCCCTACTGGGTGAGCAAACAGTGAAGGTATCCCACACACCTTTCAAACTATCATCAATTTACGTTCAATCAGACTTTACTTTATTTCCTTTTTACAAACTGATAATTACTTAATTTATTAATATTAACTTAACCTCGTATAAATAACAAATTGAAAGTAAACCTTAGCTAGACTTTATTTTCATATAAGCTAATTATCAAATGATTACTTAAAGCGCCTTTTACAATCTGATACTTATTGAAATTACTTTTCAATTTATAATCAACAAATAATAAGATGTACAATAAATAAACAACATGCATTCTGTGAGAAACTCACCCCCAATTCCAGAAAACAATGATCACAACACTAAACTTCTACTGCACCAAGTACGGTTAACGACACAATGCTAATACGTTATTTATGGTAAGCTAGATAATAAATAAGTGAGTCCCCAAGAACGTTTCTTGAACCAGTTCTCAAGTTTCTCAATAAATACAGTATGAATATTTCGATGCCCTCGAATCTATGAGAGATATATTGTAACTTCACAGCACGTGTCTTCCGAATGTTATCCAGTAACAATTTTAAACGCGTAGTTGAACGCAACTACACACTTTAATTTTAATGGGACGATTTTTTTTTATTATTTTTTTATTTCAGCAACACACCACGAAGGCTTACAGCCTAAATATTATCGTACCGTGGGTGTCGACAAGGAGGAAAGAGGCAACTTGTTAATTCTGGACTTGAAGGTTTGTAGGTTCGGAGGACAAGGAAAAACATGTGCCGGCAAGGAATTCCACAACTTGGAAGTCCTCGAGACAAAAGAGCGGGCATAACAAGATGTTCTATGTCTGGTGACCTGGACAGTAAAAGGGTGCATTTGGTCTGTTCCCCTGGTAGATCTGTTGGGGGCAGTATGTGGAGGAACTATGGAAGAGAGCTCCTCTGAGCAGTGCCCGTGCAGATATCTATAAAAGAGAGAGAGAGGTCACCAACGGCACGTCGGTGGGCAAGGGATGGCAGTCTTTGGGTGAGGGTAGGGTCACCAATGATACGTATAGCTCTCTTCTGAATGGAGTCCAGGAAAGCGAGTGTAGAAGCGGCAGCAGCACCCCAGATGTGGGAGCAGTATTCGAGGTTTGGCCTTATTTGTGAAGTATATAAGGTATAGAGATTAGCTGGTGAAAAGTATTTGCGAGCCCGGAAGAGGAAACCTAATTTCTTAGCAGCCGCTTCTGCAAGTGACGTGACATGTTGGTGCCAATTAAGATTTCGATCCACACAAATGCCAACAAGTGAAAACGACTCATTACATTGAATAACTTGGTTGTTCATTGTGATGGGTCTAGGGCTGGTGTATCTCTTATGAGAAAGCAGAAAGCAAGACTGAGATTTGGTGAGGTTGAATTGTACAAGATTTCTACTTCCCCCAGTCTAATATTTTTTGGGGATCCACGGAGACAGAACTCTCCATGAGTCTGCGATCTTCATCTAATTGAGCCAAAGAGACAGATAGAGATACTCTTACTAGTGAAACTTGTTCACATAATAACGTATCTGTTAAATACGTACAGAGTGATTTCATAATAAAATGACGTTGTGACCAGGGTTTTTTGGTAGAGCTCGTCCGGGTCTTTGCCGCCCCGATAGCACCACAGTCTGTGTCTTATTGTGCATACCCTTAGTCTTACTCCACCCATTCCAAAATCACTGTGCCTTGAACTAGTCTGCACAGCGATTGGTAGGGTGAAGTTTTATAATGCTCTGTCTCCGGTCTAGACTGACTGTAGATCAGTTGTCTTTTGCCGTCCAGAGCTTTACACTCCCACAAGATGTGCTGGGCTGATTCCTCCCCCTCCCCGCAGAGTCTGCATGCCAGGTCCCCTTCGAACCGCCCCATTTTATGCAGGTGTTTCTTGACAGCCATGTGTCCCGTCAAGAGTCCTGTAATGTTTCTGAGCTGTCCTCTGCTAAGATTTAGCAGCTCCACAGTTCTCTTTGAACTGGGTTGCCCAATTAATGACGGGTTTGAGCCCTAGGCAATCTGCTCAGTATGCTTTATGTTCCGACCAGGGTTAGAAAATACATTCCTAACATATGACACCACAAAAAAGTCTCTACATTTTTACTTATGATGGAATGGTTTCACCAAGTAAAGACAACAACAGTGAATAAATTATAAGTGTCTGGGAACACGTTTAGGAAAATTTTGTAAATTTGGCAACGCCGGGATGAAATAGAAGCAGCATCATAATGATTAGATGAGTTATTATCTAGTGACTAACAGTCTCAATTGTGAAAATAAAAATAGCAGAGAATGATGTCATTTACGACCAAATAAACACTACTCGCCATTGTTGTGTTACGGTAAATTACACAATTTTTACATACAACTTTGTTTGGCTTTTATATGAATCTGTATCGCTGGCATTGCGCAACATAAGGTTGAGTTTTATAATAGGAAATAGAGAACAGGGTAGGTTAAATATTAAGGTAAACTTTGCTAACAAACTGGATAATTCATCAAACACAACAGGATCGGATAATTATAACGGGCAGTTTTAATACGGTAATAGGCGAACAAATGGAAAGTGTGGTAGTTGGGAAGTTTGTGAAAAGAAAAATCAATGAAATTAGATTAGATTTTATTGTGAGTGGGCTATTTCAGTCCCTCCACCGCGACCTTAGGTCTATTGTGGCTCACGTCTAATTATTTAGATTTCTCCCATCAATTCCAGCTCCCTGAGGAAGTCGATCTTTTCTTGAGGGTGAGAGTTTGTTTGGCAGGTGTACTGCGATCTGAGTAAAGTCGCTTGCCCGTTTCGAAGCTCAAAGACAGATAACCTCTCTCCGAGTTCGTCTGGACCCGACATCCGTCAGTGATTGCCTCGAGGCGGTATCATGAAGTTCCGCTCTCGAGCAGCATCCAATCTCCAGTTATAATCCACCCGTCCGTTTTGTAGCACACAGTATGGGCTCCAAACTCCGGGTGTTTACCATTCATCAGAGATCAGAGCCCCCGGGACGTCTGGACACACGACACACGCCAGGGCTCAATCCAGGGCGGCATCATCTGGAACCCCGCTCCCGAGTAACAACCAAGCGAGGCCAATTGTCAGTCTCTGAGGCCACAGTGAAGGCGCCAAACTCCGGGTGCATATCACTCCCCAGAGATGTCTGCCTCCCCCCAGCCTCACCTGCACCAGACCCCCGCCAGTGTTTCATTGACTCGAGGCGGTGTCATGAAGTCCCGCCCTCGAGCAGCATCCAGGCAGGGTCGTTAGCCTGTATCGATGCTCACAGAGTAGGCCCAAATCTCCAGGTGTAATCCACCCCTAGAGACCGCAGCCACCTCCGGGTTCGTCCAGGTCCAAAACCTGCCAGCGTTAGATTAGATTTCATCCAACAAATCGAGCTTCTGACAGGAGACGACACCTGCGAGGTGAAACTTTGTTTGACAGTTGTAGTGCCACCTGAGCGAAGTCGCTTGCCCGTCTCAAAGCTCAAAGTGAGATAACCTCTCTCCGAGTTCGTCTGGACCAGACATCGATCAGTGTTTGACTCGGTGTGGTATCATGAAGTCCTGCATCCGAGCAGCATCCAAGTGAGATCGTTTGTCCGTTTCGAAGCTCACAGAAGAGGCCTCAACCCTTAGTTTTATTCCACCCCTAAAGATCTCAGCTCTCCTGCGGGTTCGTCTAGACCCGACACCCACCAGTGCTAGACTCAAGGCGACATCCCATCGAGCCCCGCTCCCGAGCATCGCACAAGAGGAGCCGTCCGTCCGTTCCGAAGCACACAGTGGGTGCCTCAAACTCCGGGTGTTTACCACTCATCAGAGCTGTCAACCCCCTCCGGGTCGTCTAGACACACGACACCCGCCAGCACTCAACCCAAGGCGACACCCATCCGGAACCCCGCTCCCGAGTAACAACCAAGCGCGGGCAACCATCCATTTCTAAGCCCAGAGTGGAGGCCTCAAAATCCGGGTGTACATCACTCCCCAGAGATATCCGCCTTCCTCCAGCCCCACATGGACAAGACCCCCGCCAGTGTTTGATTCTAATTAGTCGCCTTTTACGACAGGCAAGAGTTACCTTGGGCCTATTCTTTTAGTTAGTCCCCGGACCCACAGAGAGAGTGTTATATACTTTTGTGCGAGGAAAATGCTCTAATCAGATATACAGGATTGTCCAATAAGCGCGTGTCGGTCCATAGTCACTTTGTTGTACTTATAACAAATACTTTTAATAAAACTTATATTTGTCATCTTTGCTACAACACAAAATTATTTTCAAGTATACAGGGCGTACTAAGAAAAGGCAATACCAAAATGTATGATTTCTTAAATGGAATACCTACTATACTTTTTTATGTGGCACATAAAGCCTCTGTAGGTTTTATATTCAACCACAAATTTGTAAGATTGTCAAATGCAGTGTTGCCGAGTTATTAATTTTTCTTTAAACATTTAGTCACAAACATACTCTTTTCAAACTGTTATATATCTGCCACTGTTCATTAATCTCCCTGAAAAATTGAGGTGTAATCTAATGTGCATCCTGAACTATCTTTACTTTTGCATTATTTTATACAGGATGTTCGAAATGTCTCTTCGGACATCTCTGTATTCACCTTTATTTGAATTGAATTTCTTTAATACAACACCCTCTATATTATTTTGCCATTGGAAAGCTTAAAGTGTGCTCATTCAGAAAATGTCATGTTTGCCGTATCTATCCCAAACTACTTTTGATATATTAAGGTATTTCCAAAAATTTACACGGAAAAGAAGAAAAATTACAGAGGTGGCAAGGCACAAGGAATCAAAACAATTGTTACTCATTGTAACTAATTATTTGTATAATCCTTTGACATTTGGTGACCATCTTCTGCATATTATCTTTTTAGCGTATATATGTGTATATATATATATATATATATATATATATATATATATATATATATATATATATATATATATATATATATATATATAGGAGTAATAAAAAATGTGTGAATTTCGCGCCACCGCCTATGAGCAGCCACCTGATAGATTACCTTACAAAATAAATAGAGAAGCACCTCCGATAGATAATAAACATATTTTTAATAGCATATCTGTCTTTCTAATGCAAACAGGCATCAATTTGGTCACCGGTATAACCTATATAGTAGAAACAATGTACCATATTTTATCAAAATTACTTATTGTTTGAAAATGCACAAACATTTTCCGAAAATAAACTTAAAATGTTTGCGAGAAAACTGGTTTCCTAGCCAACAAACCTTAGGTTAATAGCAAATTTAGTTATTACATTTTGAAGGATTTAATGAAGATTCGCTACCAAAACGCACTTACTGCGTCTAGATTTTTTTTCATACAAACATGCATCATATTTCAATAAAAAAATGCAAAAATGCAATAACATAGGGGTGTTTAAAAAAACAATTTTAGGGATAACCAACGACTTATGGACCACCCTGTGAATGTCAAAATATTTTTATAAAATGGAGCTTGAGACACCCTATAATTAACGTATACATTTTTTTCTCGTATCTTGTATAATAACAATTATATTGAGCTTTACCGTAGAAATGCGTCACTTGTATAATGCAAACAGATAAAAACTGAAAGTAAACCCGGAAGAAATCTTTTTAAAATCCAAAGTCGCGGTCTCCTCATTAACGAATTTGTTCTACGAAAATTAGCTAAAAATAACCATAAACTTAACCAAACCTACAGCCACAGCATCAAGTTAACTAAACCGACAGCCAAAGCATCAGAGAAAGGGTCTATTTGAAATGAATGTTCTGTAAATATTTTAGTATGTGTGTGCGTGTGTGTTTTGTTTCTTTAACGTCGGCCTATTTCCGCCACTATGGCCAATCACCGACGCCAGGGAGCAGTTTCACCTCACTATCCTGGAAATTTTGGCAAACCCCTGCCTTTCTGTAAGGAGGGTAGGGATCTTTAACGTGCCCAACATCGCATGGACACGGGACCGACGGCTTTACGCCCCCTCCGAAAGGCGGAACGTGCAGACATTAAACTTGCTCAAATACAATGCCAGAACCTCGGTTGATGTTAATGTTACAGTTTGTACTGAAAAAGTGAAAGGAGAACCCTGTGATATTTTAGCAAAATGGAGGACAATAACCGTTGAAGCTGAAACTTAAGGGTTCGCAGAACACATTTCTTGCAACATTCTCTTTTCATAATACGTATTTGTTTCAGGTTCTTTCCCTGAATATTTCCAATTTTGACGTTTCAAATCGCGACTTTGGCGTTTTGAGGAAAACTCCAAATTTGTTTAACTGCCCATAACTTTTTTGTCTTTAAACTTAGAGATCTAAATTTTGGTACGTGGTTCACCATTTATAACATGCGTACAATATTTGGTTGCCCTTACTTTGTCATTTCCGGAGATATTTTTTTTCCAAAGAACACACAAAATTTTTCGGGAAAGCCTGGGTCGATTTTCCTGGCCAACGAACTTATCCAAGCCACTTGCAAAAGGAAGGTACTCAACATATAAAAATCGAAACTGACCCCGGATATGGATTTTAGGGGTCCTAGTTTGCGCTCATTTGAACAAATTTGTTCAAAATTCAAAAGTCGGGATCTCCTCATTAGTGTTTTTTTAATTCACTAATGGAGTTGTGGATATAAGATATTCAGAAGTTTCCTCTGATGACGCTAACTTGGTTAGTGAAACGATCAGGTTTGTTTTAATGTGTTGTGGTGATTTGGGTTCTCCAAGTGTGCTTATCAGTGCTCATCACAGGTTTCAACCTTCACTTAGTGACCTTATTCCAAGATAGTAGTTCCTTATTATATGACCTGGTGCATCGGATAGAAGCAACAAGAATATACAGTTGTCCCTTGTTGTGGTAATATTATAATCAGGCTTTATGAATCAACGCTCTGCTGCTGACAATCTGCTCGTGCTAGCCCGCCTGCCTGCATGCAGGGTAGCCAAATTATCTCCAGTGTTGCCAGTACAAAAAATTAAACATCCGTTAACACTGTATCGAAAAATTCGCAAATGAAAGCGTGCGTTGCTGTTTAATAACAGAAAAGATTCATTTGTAAGGAGAGAGTGTAAAAAAAAATAATTTTCACAAACTATATCAATATGTCAAGTTGAGATGTCAATATTGTGTCTAGAAATTTGAATGTTAAAACGGCATATCTATCGGTTAGGTATATACTTTACAGTTTTACAATATGCACACTGAATTTATAAAAGTCTGTAGTGAATGGAGGGGTAGATGCATCTTCGGAAGCCATTTCATATTCTTTGTTTTTTTTATTTTATTTTTTTCAACAACACACCACGAGGGCTTACAGCCTAAATACTATCGTACCGTGGGTGTCGACAAGGAGGAAAGAGGAAACTTGTTAATTCTGGACTTGAAAGTTTGGAGGTTCGGGGGAGAAGGAAAAACATGTGCCGGCAAGGAATTCCACAACTTGGAAGTCCTCGGGACAAAAGAGCAGGCATAGCAAGATGTTCTATGTATGGACAGTAAAACGGTGCATTCGCTCTGTTCCCCTGGTAGATCTGTTGGGGGCAGCAGGTGGAGGAACTATGGAAGAAAGCTCCTCTGAGCAGTGCCCGTGCAGATATCTATAAAAGAGAGAGAGAGGTCACCAACGGCACGTCGGTGGGCAAGGGATGGCAGCCTTTGGGTGAAGGTAGGGTCACCGATGAGACGTATAGCTCTCTTCTGAATGGAGTCCAGGATAGCGAGTGTAGAAGCGGAAGCAGCACCCCAGATGTGGGAGCAGTATTCGAGGTTTGGTCTTATTTGAGAAGTATATAAGGTATAGAGATTAGTTGGTGAAAAGTATTTGCGAGCCCGGAAGAGGAAACATAATTTCTTAGCAGCCGCTTCTGCAATTGATGTGACATGTTGTTGCCAATTGAAATTTCGATCCACAGAAATGCCAACAAGTGAAAATGACTCATTGCTTTGAATAACTTGGTTGTTTATTGTGATGGGTCTAGGGCTGGTGTATCTCTTATGAGAAAAAAAGCAAAACTGTGATTTGGTGGGGTTGAATTGTACAAGATTTCTACTTCCCCAGTCTAATATTTTTTGGAGATCCACGGAGATAGAACCCTCCATAAGTCTGCGATCATCATCTAATTGGGCTAAAGAGACAGGCTTAGAATATCGTATATTTGACTGGAGGGTGATGTCGTCCGCGTAACTGTGAACTGGGTTGGATGTGTTAGAGAGGAGGTCATTGATGTGGAGAAGAAACAAAGTAGGGGCTAAAGCTGAACATTGACGAACTCCTGCAGTAATTGGATACAGTTTAGAGGAATGGCCATCCACGACAACAGATATGCTCCGGTTGGAGAGGAAATTTGCTGTCCAGGTACAGAGTTTTGGTGGTAGGCCATAGGCTGGTAGTTTATTAAGCAGCGCTGCGTGCCAGACCTGGTCGAGTGCTTTGGATATGTCTAGAGCGACAATCTGGGATTTACCGTGTAGTTCCATAGACTGTGTTTGTACATACATACAGACACTTTTACCATGTTTTAATGGTTTTAGATGTAAAATGACTGTAGAGGAAACAATTTAGAGTAGAAAGTTTCTTTTAGGTTTTAAGGAAAATTGGTGAGACTGTAAAGAAAATCTATATATTCAGAACTAAACTGCTGGACATAGGTACCAGGTGGATTAGTAATTTTTTTCCCAAAATTTATTACGTCATAACTTTCAAAAGAAAAGAAATATTGAATTACAGTTTGGACGAAATTGTAGCAAATTTTATCGGCAATAAGATCCTTTATCGGCGACTTTCAATTTTGGTCGAAACTCTATTATACAGGGTGTAAACAAACACTGCAAAAATTTTCAATGGAATGGAAAATCTATGCCAATTGTCTATTAGAAAAAAACAAGTTTGTCAGATTTTTTATCTTTCTCACATTTTTGAAGATACGTGTGTTTTTCTTAATATTGGACATTTTTAGTGAACTTTCATAAAGAAAATTTACTAATAGAGAGGTATCGATGGTGAGACTTTAGGAAAATGTCTCCAAATGAGCGCAAATTAGAGCCTCTGGAACGCATTTCCATGGTAAATTTCAATTTTTCTTAATAAAAATTAATTTTTTTTTTTAATTAAACGCAATATCTCTCAAATTGTCCATGTGATTGAAACGAAAATTTACAACTTAAAAGAACATAGACAGACGTGGTGATGTACCAATTTTCAAGTCGTTTGATCCAAGCAAGATAAAGTTATTCGAAATTAATAATAAAATAATCCTCGAGATCACTTCTGATTGTGTAATGCAATATCTACAATGTTGGACAAAGACAGATGACATTATCTGTACTGCTATGCTATTTAAATAAATCGTAGATAAAAATCTAAACAATGAAAGTTATTGCAAGATGTCAGACTGGAGAACATTGTGGGAAATACGACAGGGACGTCATCTCGGTGCAGGACCAGGTATTATGTTGTCATGACAGCTCTAGTTTACACAAAATTTTATAGATAGAGCTCTGTACAATATACAACCAACTAACAATTTTGTAAACTGTCAGCCTTGAACCATTTATTTCCTAATACCGGGACAAATTTTGCGTCCAAAAGCGCTAAATTTTAGCATGCGAATGTATACTAATAAATAAAAAATAATTAAAGTGATTCTATTTGTTTAAAAGCAATCTAGAACAACGTTTCGTTATGTATAAATATTAAGCTTACCATTCTTCACGTTCACAGTATTTACAATTAAAAGCTCTCTCTCTCTCTCTCTCTCTCTCTCTCTCTCTCTCTCTCTACTAGTTTAATCTGACCACACGCAGTTATTTGTCACGTCACAGAGAAGCGTGTACGCTTTGCACATCGCATCTTCTAGAATGTTGCACTACACTGTATTCACTTTTAAATATACTTTATTTGTTTGCTGTACTTTCAGTGATTTCTTATTTGGTTACGTGGACTGCAGCTTCGAACCGTCCCGGTTCATCCTCAGCACGCTACTGACAGTCAAATAACAAATCACTGAAAGTACAGCAAACAAATAAAGTATATATATATATATATATATATATATATATATATATATATATATATATATATATATATATATATATATATATATATATATATATATATATATATACATTAAAGTCTGAAACCAACCTCGGATTCGTATTTCAGGTGTCCTAGATCGCGCTAATTTGACGAAATTTTTTTCAAATTTCAAAAGCGCTATCTCATTAGTGATTTTTTTTAAAAAGAGAATTCACTAATCTGGGCATTATTAAAACATGTAACCGTGGTAACAAATTGTTAATTTGTTTCGTCGTTTAAAGATTACTAACTAATAAGCCAAAACGTTTGGGACGCAGCAAGTGCCTTATGGTAGCAAATTTTCATGAAATGCTTCAAATTTGAGTAACTCAATTTTCTATAAACCTAGAAAGTTCTATCTTGGTACGTAGTAACGTCTTTCCGAAGGAACCACATCTACAAAATTTCAGCACAATAGCTTTATAATTTTTGGAGATAAAATATGTTTTTGAAAGAAAACTCAATATTTTCCCGGAAAACCTTGTCCGATTTTTCTGGCTAACGAACTCGTTTAAGCTATTAACACTCATTTGAAAAAACGTTTGCAAAGCCTCACCATCGATACCACTCTATTAGTGAATTTTAAAATGTCCGTAATTAAGAAAAATACACGTATCTTCAAAAATATGAGAAATATCAAAAATCTGACAAACTTGTTTTTTTCCAATTGTCAAGTGGATGAAGCAGATGCATTAAACAAAAATGTCATTTCACCCACAAAAAGTCTCGGATCGATTGCAATTTATACATTTTTGCAGGCTTTTAGTTTACACCCTGTATAATACACTTTCGACCAAAATCGAAGGTCGCCGATAAAGGATCTTATTGCCCATAAAATTTGTTTCAATTACGTCCAAACCGCAAGTCAATATTTCTTTTCGTTTGAAAATTATGACGTAATAAATTTTGGGAAAAACTAATTGATCCACTTGATATGTCCAACATTTTGGAATCCGAAGGCAGTTCTTTAAATACGTGAATTACGGATTATTATGTAACACCGGCAACACTGCTGCACTTTATTCCGTCCGGGCTGATGGCGTGTGCCACAAATTTTAATAAACTCAAAACTCAAAGGTACCTTCAGGCATAAAACAATAAAAACAAGACGTAAATAATTACATACCAGATTGATGATGGACTGAAGCACATGTTGGGAGATTTGTTTGTTTTTTTTTATTGAAAAAGAAATTAAGTGACATTCAATATTGATTCGCGTCTTAAATATAAATTCTCACTAGCTTGAGTAACATAACAAAAACATTGTAATAGTCAAAAAATAATATATTTTATCCATAATAGTTATGAAGATTCAAACTAAAAATCAATGTGGATTGTAATATTACAATAAAAAATAATTTAAAGAAGGGCAAGCAAAACGACCTCTAGCATAAATATTTATACAGTAATTTGGATACAAAACTCAACAAAACAGTTGATAAACAGGAAATATACTCAACAAAAAATACACTAGAAAGCGGAACATAAAAAGATTCCTGCGTTCATGCATTGAGAGTGATTGTATGCATGCAGAAGGGGAAGGAGAATCCCCAGGACGAAGAGGGTTTCTGCCCCCTCACCCAAAAACACGTGGGGTTCTCCTTCCATTTCTCCATGCATAAAACTACCTTCAAAGCATAAGGCACAAGAAATATGTCTTGGGAGCAACCCCCAAGAAAGTTACTGGACCTGGGCGAATATGGGTGTTGTTCGGGGTAGACAGGGTTTAAAGGAAGTATTGTTGCAAAATGTGAAAAACGCATCTTTTCAAATTCCGACTAAATGTGTTTTTTTAGCATTTTCCGCTCAGATTTCCTCCCCGCCCAGCAACCCTATTCATTATTCAACCTTTAAGTTTCTTAGGGGTTGTTTGCACCAAATTTGCCTTGTTGACTTGAAGGTTCGGAGGAGAAGGAAAAACATGTGCCGGCAAGGAATTCCACAACTTGGAAGTCCTCGGGACAAAAAAGCGGGCATAACAAGATGTTCTATATCTGGTGACCTGGACAGTAAAAGGGTGCATTCGCTCTGTTCCCCTGGTAGATCTGTTGAGGGCAGCAGGTGGAGAAACTATGGAAGAAAGCACCTCTGAGCTGTGCCCGTGCAGATATCTATAAAAAGAGAGAGGTTATCAACGGCACGTCGGTGGGCAAGGGATTGCAGCCTTTGGGTAAGACTAGGGTCACCGATGAGACGGATAGCACTCTTCTGAATGGAGTCAAGGATAGCGAGTGTAGAAGCGGCAGCGGCACCCCAGATGTGGGAGCAGTATTCGAGGTTTGGCCTTATTTGTGAAGTACATAAGGTATAGAGATTAGCTGGTGAAAAATATTTACGAGCCCGGAAGAAGAAAGAGGTCATTCATGTGGAGAAGAAACAAAGTAGGGGCTAAAGAGGAACCTTGAGGAACTCCTGCATTAATCGGATACAGTTTAGAGTAATGGCCTTCCACGACAACAGAAATGCTCCGGTTGGAGAGGAAATTTGCCGTCCAGGTACAGAGCTTCGGTGGTAGGCCAAACGCCAGAAGTTTATTAAGCAGCGCTGCGTGCCAGACCTAGTCGAATGCTTTGGATATGTCTAGAGCGTTAATCTGGGATTCATCGTGTAGTTCCATAGACTTGTTCCAAGAATATGTGACAAAGGAAAGGAGGTCGGCAGTTGATCTGCGCTGACGGAATCCATACTGCCTGTCGTGGATTAGACTGTGTTTTTCAAGAAATTTTAGTAATTCGGTGTTTATATACTTTTCCATCACTTTAGAGACAACTGAAAGGAGAGAGATAGGCCTGTAGGTGCTAGGAAGCGCTTTGGATCCTTTCTTGGGGACGGGTTGTACTCGAGCAGTTTTCCAGTTACTAGGGAATATGCCTCTATTGTAAGCTGTCTGAAACTAAGGTGATTAGAGGCTGTTTCGGCACTGATTTGGATTTTAGTGAGGAAGAGGAGTTGGGGTCTATTAGCCTGGAGGAAATGGTGAACGGAGTTCAGGTTAGAATGTAGACCACATATATTTGAGAAGGATATGTTAAATCTTGATGCCGGTGCCCCCTGCACACCCCTCTCCCAGAGATCCAAAAGGATGGGTATTTTACATCCGGAATCTTTTGTACAAGGAGGAGCCATCATCATTTTTGCTTATAAGGAAAACGGACTCATACACCAGAACCGGAAACGTATGTTGGGACTTCACCGGCCCCTTGATGCAAGGGGTGGTATCTCCTCGGGCGTGAAAAATCCTTTACTATCACGTAAAGGAAAAGTCCACTACCACCTGCTTGACTTCCATTAGTCGCCTCGTACGACAGGCAGGAGTTGCCTTAGGCCTATTCTTTTAGTTTATCCTCGGACATACATGGGACGGATTTGCTTTCAAACTTGGTCATTTTACAATAACAAGTTAAAAAAAATGAATTTTTACTATTCAAAATATATCACAATCCAGTCTCATATATCATAGGTTGCTACGATCCCATTACGTAACTAATTGTCTAATGAGTCTAATGCAATGAAAACGATTCAATTGTGTGTTAAACGTTGTAGAGAGGCCCTAGCGCCAGCCAGCGGCATCAGCGGTGAATTATTTCAGGAGCGCCTTAAATTAATTTAGATAATTGAGGTTCAAGTACGTAAAGGCCACACGAGCCTTTCACTGCCACGTAATTTGTCCAATTTACCGTCATCGGCATCGTATTCACTTGAAACATGATACCACATGATAAATAATGAGAGAGCTCGCCCTCCATTTCATCACCTATCGTCTCTTCTCTATACGATCTCTTCCTTGTAGCAACAATCTGCTGTGTAGCTCTTTTTCTTGTTTTCCTAACGCTTTCAATTTGATATGATTCTTTTACATCTCTATAATTTTAACCAATATATGAGGATATAAAATGTATTTAGATTCATCTCGAAAATCCAAAAATGTCATAATATAGGTACGGATGTTCCATCTGAAAAACAAGGTAACTTTGTTCTGTCACTTACTTATGGAACACTCTGTATACACCCAAAACCAGCTTTTGCTGGCGCTTTACAATGTAACCTACAAATGTTATTGTTAAATCCTGTGTCAAAAACGTCAAATTAGGTAGTTACCTATTGGTCAAAATGCGGCCAATGACCCCATTGTACACTTTGTAATGATGTTATTAGTGAATTTTCATTAAGAAAATTCACTAATAGAGAGGTACCGATCGCGAGACTTTAAGTTATTGACACGAAAGTTTACAACTTAACAGAACATAGACAGACATGGTTGTGTACCAATTTCCAAATTTTTTGATCAAAGAAAAATAAAGTTATTTCCTCTCCAACAGGAGCATATCTGTTGTTGTGGATGGCCATTCCTCTAAACTGTATCCAATTAATGCAGGAGTTCCTCAAGGTTCAGCTTTAGCCCCTACTTTGTTTCTTCTCCACATCAATGACCTCCTCTCTAGCACATCCAACCCAGTTCACAGTTACGCGGACGACAGCACCCTCCACTCAAATATACAATATTCTAAGCCTGTCTCTTTAGCCCGATTAGATGAGGATCGCAGACTCATGGAGGGTTCTATCTCCGTGGATCTCCAAAAAATATTAGACTGGGGAAGCAGAAATCTTGTACAATTCAACCCCACCAAATCACAGTCTTGCTTTCTTTCTCATAAGAGATGATGAGGATCGCAGACTCATGGAGGGTTCTGTCTCCGTGGATCTCCAAAAAATATTGGACTGGGGAAGTAAAAATCTTGTACAATTCAACCCCACCAAAACTAAGTCTTGCTTTCTTTCTCACAAGAGATACACCAGCCCTAGACCCATCACAATGAACAACCAAGTTATTCAAAGTAATGAGTCCTTTTCTCTTGTTGGCATTTCTGTGGATCGAAATCTTAATTGGCACCAACATGTCACATCAATTGCAGAGGCGCCTGCTAAGAAATTAGGTTTCCTCTTCCGGGCTCGCAAATACTTTTCACCAGCTAATCTCTATACATTATATACTTCACAAATAAGGCCAAACCTCGAATACTGCTCCCACATCTGAGGTGCAGCTGCCGCTTCTACACTCGCTATCCTGGACTCCATTCAAAAGAGAGCTATACGTCTCATCGGTGACCCTACCCTTACCCAAAGGCTGCCATCCCTTGCCCACCGACGTGCCGTTGGTGACCTCTCTCTCTCTTTTATAGATATCTGCACGGGCACTGCTCAGAGGAGCTTTCCTCCATAGTTCCCCCACCTGCTGCCCCCAACAGATCAACCAGGGGAACAGAGAGAATGCACCCTTTTACTGTCCAGGTCACCAGACTTAGAACATCTTGTTATGCCCGCTCTCTTGTCCCGAGGACTTCCAAGTTGTGTAATTCCTTGCCGGCACATGTTTTTCCTTCTCCTGAGAACCTCTAAACCTTCAAGTCCAGAATTAACAAGCTGCCTCTTTCCTCCTTGTCAACACCCACGGTACGATAGTATTTAGGCTGTAAGCCCTCGTGGTGTGTTGTTGAAAAAAAAATTAAAAAAAAAAAAGAAATTAAAATTAAAATAATCCTAGACATCATTTCAAATTCTGTAACGCACTATCTACAATGTTGGACAAAGACAGATGACGTTACGTGTACCGTTATGCTATTGAAATAAATGGTGGATAAAAATCTAAACAATAGAAGTTACAAGTATTAGTACATGTCAGTACGGAGACCTTTGTGAAATGTACGACAGGAACGCCATCTCGGTGCGGAACCAGGTAGTATTTGTCACGATAGTTCTTGTTCACTCAAAATGTTATAGATAGAGACATGTGTGCAATCAACTAACCATTTTGCAGATTGTCAGACCTGGCCCATTTATTTTATAATACCGGGACAATGTTTGCTTTCAAAAGCGCTAAATTTTAGCATGCGACAATGTTCTTTGCAAGTATCAAAACCTACTCACAAAATGAGAACGATACTGATAGATAAGTTACTAGATCCATCATTTTTATTATCGTGGATTTCGCAGGTTAGTTTTTTAGTGACTTTAGTAAATAGCACTTTAAAGCGTATTTCTGTATTTCTCATATTGTACGTTTCAAACAGGTACAGTCTCCCACTTAAAATTAGTCATACCTACATTTGTTAACCGTCCAAGTCTATCGAGCTTAATTTACAAGGTGCTTGCTTTCGGCGTAGACCGGATTTCAATGTAGTCTTGGACAAAAGCTAGATTCATACACTCGCGAATTGAGAAATCGCCGCGAAACGTATTCCTATTGGTTTATTTAAAATAATATCGTAAAACTGTTGTTTATTATTGGTTTTTCTAATTTATTTGATTAATTTTTGTGTGCACACAGACACGATCTAAATGTCTTCTCTAATTTTAAGTTTGTGTAGCCTCAATGTTAATTAAGGCCCCCCTTTATTATACTTACTTATCTTATACTTATATATGCAATAACAAAATAAAAAGCCTGGACGCAGCAAGTGCGTTATGGTAGTGAATTTTCATAGAAATGATCTGGCACAAAATATTTTATTATAACTTTTTTTTCTTGTAACATAGAAATCTTAATTTTGGTGTATAGTTTACTTTTTATATCGTAAACCTACCTACCAAATTTGGTTATCATAGATTTTTTATTTTTTAAGCTAAAAATTTTTTTCAAATGAAAACTCAAAATTTTTCCGGAAAACCTTTTCTGATTTTTCTGATTAACGAACTTGTCAAAGCCATTTACAAAAGGAAGGTACATGCCAAATTTTATCAAAATCGGCCTATTATTCTTTTAAATAAAAATTTATTTCGAATGAAAACTCAAAATTTTCCCGGAAAACCTTGTCAGATTTTCCTGACTAACAAACTTGTCCAAGCCATTTACAAAGGGAAGGTACATGCCAAATTTTATTGAAATCGGCTTATTACTTTTTGAGATAAGAATTTTTTTCGAATGAAAACTCAAAATTTTCCCGGAAAACCTTGTTCGATTTTCCTGAGTAATGAACTTATCCAAGCCATTTACAAAAGAAACGTACGTGCCAAATTTTATCAAAATCGGCCCATTATTTTTTGAGTTATCGGTGTGATACATATATATATATATATATATATATATATATATATATATATATATATATATATATATATATATATATATATATATATATATATATATATATATATATATATATATATATATATATATATATATATATATATATATATATATATAAACATACAAACATTGAAACTGACCCCGGATATGGGTTCTAGGGGTCCTGGATCGCGCTCATTTGAAGAAATTTTTTCAAAATTCAAAAGTCGAGATCTCCTCATTAGTGAATTTTTTCTAAGAAAATTCACTAAAAATGAGTGAATTTATTTACTTTAGTGCTGTATTGGATATTATCTGAAAAATACATTATAGGTGACAATGTGGAATGTAATTTCGGTAAATTTACAGTTTACTGCAAGGAGGGTTTTTAGATTTCTTTTTTCAGAAACATGCTGAGAACCCCCCTTGGATGCACGAAATTTTTATGAAATTTCGCCAAAAAAATTAGAATGTATATTTTGTCTTTTAGGGAATTTTCTTCGAAATAAACTGAACATACTCCTATAATGATTTTTTTTTATTTAAACAAACCACCAGGGCTTACAGCCTAAATACTATCGTACCGTGGGTGTCGACAAGAAGGAAAGAAGCAACTTGTTAATTCTGGACTTGAATGTTTGGGGGTTCGGAGGAGAAGGAAAAACATGTGCCGGCAAAGAATTCCACAACTTGGAAGTCCTCGGGATAAAAGAGCGGGCATAACAAGATGTTCTGTGTCTGGTGACCTGGACAGTAAAATGGTACATACGCTCTGTTCCCCTGGTAAATATGTTGCGGGCAGCAGGTGGAGGAACTATGGAAAAAAGCTCATCTAAGCAGTGCCCGTGCAGATATCTATAATAGAGAGAGAGAGGTCACCAACGGCACGTCGGTGGGCAAGGGATGGCAGCCTTTGGGTGAGGGTAGTGTCACTGATGAGACGTATAGCTGTCTTCTGAATAAAGTCCAGGATAGCGAGTATAGAAGCGGCAGCGACACCTCAGATGTGGGAGCAGTATTCGGGGTTTGGCCTTATTTGTGAAATATATAAAGTATAGAGATTAGCTGTTGAAAAGTATTTGCGAGCCGGAAGAGGAAACCTAATTTCTTAGCAGCCGCTTCTGCAATTGATGCGACATGTTGGTGCCAATTAAGATTTCGATCCACAGAAATGCCAACAAGTGAAAAGGACTCATTACTTTGAATAACTTGGTTGTTTATTGTGATGGGTCTAGGGCTGGTGTATCTCTTATGAGAAAGAAAGCAAGACTGTGATTTAGTGGGGTTGAATTGTACAAGATTTGTACTTCCCCAGTCTAATATTTTTTGGAGATCCACGGAGATAGAACCCTCCATGAGTCTGCGATCCTCATCTAATTGGGCTAAAGAGACTGGCTTAGAATATTGTATATTTGAATGGAGGGTGCTGTCGTCCGCGTAACTGTGAACTGGGTTGGATGTGCTAGAGAGGAGGTAATTGATGTGGAGAAGTAACAAAGTAGGGGCTAAAGCTAAACCTTGAGGAACTCCTGCATTAATTGGATACAGTTTAGAGGAATCGCCATCCACGACAACAGAAATGCTCCGGTTGGAGAGGAAATTTGCTGTCCAGGTACAGAGTTTTGGTGGTAGGCCATAGGCCGGAAGCTTATTAAGTAGCGCTACGTGCCACACCTGGTCGAATGCTTTGGATATGTCTAGAGCGATAATCTGGGATTCACCGTGTAGTGCCATAGACTTGTTCCAAGAATGGGTGACAAAAGAAAGGAGGTCGGCAGTTGATCTGCGCTGACGGAATGCATACTGCCTGTCGTGAATTAGACTGTGTTTTTCAAGAAATTTTAGTAATTCCGTGTTTATATAATTTTCCATCACTTTAGAGACGACTGAAAGGAGAAAAATGGGTCTGTAGTTGCTAGGAAGCGCTTTGGATCCTTTGTTGGGGACGGGTTGTACTCGAGCAGTTTTTCAGTTACTAGGGAATATGCCTCTATTGTAAGATGTCTCAAATAGACGAGTCAGGACAGGAGCAAGTCCTGGCGCGCATTTTTTGAGAACAATTGCTGGGATCTCGTCAAGACCAGAGGCTTTCCTGGTATTAAGAGCAGAGAGAATATTTCGTACCTTTTTAGTTTTGAAAATTATATCCGTCATTTTATGCGCGACATTGGGGACTGTTGGTGGTTGGAGGTGGGTTGAGAGTATAATTGCCGGCAAACAACAAGGCAAAAAGTTCAGCCGGATGGTAGAAACAATTTCATTCCCAGAAACAAGAGGTGGGAACGTGCTATTTCAGAAATTATTCCCAATAGATTTAGTAAGAGTCCAGAAGGCTTTGCTGCCATTGGAGCTTAAGAGGACTTTGTTTTTGATGTGGTTATTAAACGAATTTTTTGCCTCAGAAAGAGTGCGGACATAGCGGTTTCTTGCGTCGTTAAATGCTTGACGGTTTTCTTGACTGGGATTGTGTAGAAAGTCTAGGAAGAATAGCTACAAGAGTAGGTAGGAGGAACTCTACATGAATTCAAAAAATGTGCAGACATTCAACTTGCTAAAATACACTGCCAACCTCGGTTGATGTTACTTTTTTTACAGGATGTAATGAAAAAGTGAAAGGGGAACGAACCCAGTATGCTTAGGTTCAGAGGAACACGTTCTTAGCCTTAGATCACCGAGGCTCTAGTTTTGAAACTTAAATGGGAAATACCCTCTATTGTTCTTTCTTTCTTAATAAGCTAAATACTTTTATCTGATATCAAAACTCTAAAATATTCCTGCATTGAAATTTCAAAAGTATTGGTAACGTTTTGTAATTTACAGTAAACTTCAAAGCACCGTATAATTATAACCTTTTCTGTTGAATGCAGTTAGAGGTGCGGATAGTATTAGAACACCCGTTGTTTTAGGATTTATTTGTGTTTTCTTGGATATCAAACAAAATATTGTAATGTAAAAAGTTTGATTGACGATTTGACATCACGTCGACATAGATTTTGTTTTAGTTCATCAAACATATCAGCAGAAAACTGAGGGAAAGTTCTTTGAAACTTTGACAGGCACTTTTATTCAGCTGTTTTCACTCGAGGCTAGCCTTATGATATCTTATATGTATGATGCTTTCGATACATTATGATAGATTCTCGGTTATTTATACCGCACTATTTATAGCAAATTTTTAAGAGTTTCACTCTCATTAGATTATTTATTTTCGATAATGATGAACTGCCGTACTTTTTTTAGATTCTTTGTATGAAATGCTAAAAATAACTGAGCTTGGTTAGTTTTTAATTAAAAGTAGATGCCTGAAATTAGCTTCTGAAACTTTAAAGACACAAGAATGGTACGTTGCTTCTCCGTAAAACACTTAATATTAAGTTTTTTCTCATCAGCATCAAAAACACGAAATTAATCTGACTGACAAACTTCGCTACAACAGACTAAAAAAGCCTGGACGCAGCAAGTGCGTTATGATAGTGAATTTTCATTAAAATGTTTTTAATAGCAAATACGAGCAGGCATCAATCTGATTACCGGTATAGCCTATGTGGTAGAAACAATGTACTGTATTTTATCAAAATTACTGATTGTTGAAAATGTACAAAAATTTTCCGAAACTAAACTTAAATGTTGGTTTCCTAGCCAACAAACGTTAATAGCAAATTAAGTTATGAAATTTGAAGGATTTAATGAAAATTCGCTACCAAAACGCACTTGCTGCGTTTTTCTTACAAACATGCATCATATTTCGATACAAAAATGCAAAAATGCATTAACGAATTTGTTCTACGAAAATTAGCTAAAAATTATAGATCGTTAAACCATAAACTTCACTAAACCTACAGCGAAAGCATCAACTTAACTAAACCGACAGCCAAAGTATCAGAGAAATGGTCTATTTGAAATGAATTTTCTGTAAATATTTCAGTAAAATGAAGGGCAATGACGGTTGAAGCAGAACGCTCTTCTTGCAACATTTTCTTTTTACAATGCGCATGTGTTTCACGGTCTTTGCCTAAACATTGCCAATTTTGACGTTTCAAATTACGACTTTGACGTTTTAATCAAAACTCCAATTTTTGATTCTTCAACTGCCCATAACTTTTTTGTCCTTAAACTTAGAGACCTAAATTTTAGTACATGGTTCACCCTTTGTAATGCAAATACGTGTACCAACTTGCCCTCACTTTGTTATTTCCAGATATATAACTTTTTTTAGAAAGAAAACAACATTTTCCGGGAAAACCTGTGCGGATTTTCCTGGATAATAAACTTATCCAAGCCACTTGCAAAAGGAAGGTACTCACCAAATTTGATCAAGATCGGCCCATTATTATATAAAAATTCAAACTGACCCCGGATAGGTGTTCTAGGGGGCCTAATTAGCGCTCATTTGAAGATTCTTTTTAAAATTCAAAAGTCGGGATCTCCTTTTTTAAGAAAATTCACTAAAACTGAAGTTTAATATTTAGTATGAACGTATGAACCCATCCGTATACATACATATGTTCGACCATAGAGTAATATGTGTTTTACATTGACATGAATATATTACCCGTCACACCGGGAATCAATTTTACTGTCAAATCAAACGAGCTTCTCGCGATAGTAAAAACTTGGATGAGTTTTTTGTTGTTTTAGCGAAATAAAGGACCTCGCCAACGTGATGTTACAAAAAATCCTACCAACTGATTTTTCTGACGTGTCCTGAGATCAGTTTGCCTAATTGAAAGCTAAAAGCAGAAGGAAAATCAACCCTGCCATATATCAAGGTTATGTGAGCATAATGAACATTTCCTTTCCATTTTAACTTCTTTTGGCTTTTGATTAGGCAAACTGATGTCAGGGCAAGTCAGGAAGGTCAGTTGGGAGGATTGTGTGTACACAGCACAGTCGGGGAGGTCTTTTATTTCGTTAAAACGACAAAAAACTCATCAAAGTTTTTACTGTCGCGAGACGCTAGTCTAATTAGAAGAACATGAAATTAAAAATTTGCCAAGTGATTGTTATTTAACTGGGGGATTCAATCAATTATTAAAAGACACTATATATTAAGCTTTATGGACGGCATCAAATACAGTTTTAGCGCAGTAGCAGTAATACAGTAATGCCGTCGCATAATATAGTAGAAATGTAAACAAAATCAAGCCAAGTCTCTATAAAATTGATTCTAAAATAGTTTCTTTTATCTTTAAACTTAAACCTAAGACGTCATATAAGACCGTCGTGGGATGTGTTTCAATGGCAATTCTACTAATGCTGTAATTAATTGTTACGTATACTTTGAATATAATATCCCGGGCATGAAGCCGATCTAATGAATCATGTAAACAAAACGTCAGTTAGCGTATGCTTAAAAGCCTGAGAGGCATCGCGCTTGCCTTATAAACAGAAGGTTACGCCATCGAATCCAGCTCGATGAATGTATGGTTTTTATATTTTATTTTGGCATTTGAAGAAAGTGCACAGAATTCATACGATTTGAACAAGATCTCGTTTTTGTTTAAAACGCCTAAATATGCTTGTCACGTTTGAGTCTGAAATTATAATTTTGTTATTGTTGATATTGAAAAAACTGGTTTGATTAGGTTGACGAAATCATACTGGCGATTAATATGGAAAAATAACTGCTACGTTTATAATTTGGCAGATGCTTTACTTTTCTAAATATGAATTAAGTTTCCTTCTGGAAATCTTCTGTATAACTTTAATTAAATTTGTAATACAAGTTTCTTTTAAAGAGACTTACACTATCTACAGATATAGCAAAATTTAGTTCATGAGCTTCATAGAAAATTTAGCCATGAGAATTTTTCTCAAGAGGAGAAGATTTTTTTGAAAATAGAGAGATATCGATGGTAACACTTTCGAAATAATTCTTCAAATGTGCGCGTACTAGGACCTCTAAAATCGACCTTCAAGGTCTGTATACGTTTAAAATATTAACTTTACTAATATGCCGTATACTAATAGTGTACAATTCTTATAAAAATTCGCTACTATAACGCACTTGCTGCGTCCCGAAATTTTTGAATAGGTAATGAGGTGGTCTTTCAAATGGGGTATCACAAACCCCTACTCTGGCGGTTGCAACTGTCACTCGAAGGGGGTTCAATGGGGGTGAAGTTTTCACGTTGTAGGATGTAGGTTTTATCTAAAAATTACGTTTAGGGATGTTTTTATAAATATGTACAATAATCGAGATACTGAATTTATTCCACTTGTTTGTTTCACGCTATATTTGTAGTGTTGTGACCTTATGCGAGATATATTTGTATTAGCAGTTGTACACCCACTATGTGTTCATAATCTATGGATATGGACTTATTTTAAATGTCAACCTGCATGAAATTAACGGTTCTACTTGTATAACCTATGGGCACTATTAGCGGTGTCCTCAAAATACAAACATTATAATTACAAGTCAGGTTATAATAGGTGCACCTTCTGAAGGTGTGAGCATTCACATACCATTGTTTACATCCAATTTACGAAGGTACGAAACAAATATGTGCCTTCATTAAATTACATTTCATTAACCCGGCATCAACCAGTTGAAATTTTTTTACGTCATTACATTACAGGTGGGGTCTGGCGAGCCCTAATTTTGAAATGATAAAAAAAATCTTTATTTTTGTTGTTTTTATGTAAAAGAATCACATTTATACTTACAACTTATGAAAAAAATCACAAACTTGATAAAAACACTGCATTTATTGTCTGAATGGATTACATCAGAAAATATCGAGATTTATACACTTGACAAGTGTTGTGCCAGAAGTGTTACGATCAACACAGGGACATCATTCTCTGTTTTGTCGACTTTTAGAAGGCCTTCGACCAAGTGAAGCATCCGAAATTGATAGACCCCCTACGAAATAAAATCACAAACTTGATAAAAACACTGCATTTATTGTCTGAATGGATTACATCAGAAAATATCGAGATTTATACACTTGACAAGTGTTGTGCCAGAAGTGTTACGATCAACACAGGGACATCATTCTCTGTTTTGTCGACTTTTAGAAGGCCTTCGACCAAGTGAAGCATCCGAAATTGATAGACCCCCTACGAAATAAAATCACAAACTTGATAAAAACACTGCATTTATTGTCTGAATGGATTACATCAGAAAATATCGAGATTTATACACTTGACAAGTGTTGTGCCAGAAGTGTTACGATCAACACAGGGACATCATTCTCTGTTTTGTCGACTTTGAGAAGGCCTTCGACCAAGTGAAGCATCCGAAATTGATAGACCCCCTACGAAATATAGGTCTAGATGGAAAGAGCTTAACATTAATCAAAAACTTATACCGGTACCAAGTGGCCAAAATTCGAATAGAGGGCGAAACTTCTAACAGCATAAATATTGGGAAAGGAGTAAGACAGGGATGCGTATTGTCACCCATGTTGTTTAATCTGTATTCCGAGCTTCTGTTCAAAAAGGCTCTTGAGAAAGTTAATGACGGTATAAAAGTAAATGGCGTTCGGATAAATACTATTAGATACGCCGACGACACCGTATTAATGGCAGATACGGATACCGGCTTACAAAATATTCTAGATCAGCTAAATGAGACATGTTCGGAATTTGGAATGCGAATCAACGAGAGGAAAACGAAAATAATGGCAATGCAGATAAGACAGAATGTACCTATACCCTTCATTATAAATAATAACATATTACAACAGGTCAACCATTATAAATACTTGGGATGCTGGATAGACAGCCAATTAAACCCAGAAAAAGAAATAAATTTCAGAATTGCGCAAGCCAAAAGCAACTTTACAAAAGTACGAAGCCTTCTTTGCGATTCGCATCGCGACATAAACCTAAGGTTAAGGTTAGCGAAATGCTACATAGGTCCTTATGTATGGAGTAGAGACATGGACCTTAAAAATAACGAGCATGAATAAACTGGAAGCTTTCGAGATGTGGGTCTATCGGCGCATACTAAAAATACCATGGACAGCAAGAGTGCGAAATGAAGAGGTCTTACGCAGAGTGAACAGAGACACAGAGCTTCTCCATGTTGTCAAGCGGAGGAAGACGGCATATCTGGGTCACTTATTGCACAATCCCAAATATTATATCCCCCAGCTCATAATTAAAGGTAAACTAGAGGGGAAAAGAGGTGTAGGCAGAAAGAAACTGTCATGGCTGAGAAACATAAGATATTGGACAGGTCTGGGCTTTGAGGACTTGATGAGAGCGGCGGAGGATAGAGAGGAGTTTGCTGTTGTAGTCGCTAACCTACATTAGTGGAGATGGCACCCAAAGGAGAAGATACACCTGACAAACATGCCTTTAAAAAAATCACAAACAGAAAAATGATTCTTAAAAATAGAAAATATTTTGGAAACAGCAAAAAAAAAACAGTTCAAGCCATACAATATTCACATGGTGTGGCAGACAAAAGAAAGATAATAAAACTAGTCGTCACGTAATTGGCTGCAATTTTCGCATAAAAGACGGAGGTGCGCTAAACACCGATATTTTTCGCACTGCTTACAGGAATACCTCGACTTTGTTTCTGGGACATTCTTCACGTCTACCACGTCGTGTTTTTATTTTGTATTTTCCGCGAAGGGGCATTTGTCTCGCCTAGCACACTGGCAATTTTGAATCGAAGTTGTCTTGTGAGCCGAGGGTTATTTTTTCTTTGTTGCAAAGTTGGCTCTATCAAAGCTAGACCCGGCTCTTCCAAAAATATACGACGCTTTTTTGAATAGTTGTTGGTGTTTGTCCTATAAATCACTATTAATTCCTGCTGTATCCTTTAGAGAGAAACATATTCTCAGTGGCCATCTTCTACAATTCCGAGCTGCACTGTAACTTCCTGACAATTCATCGACCACGTCTATACCGCTTTTGGTAAAATTGTAAAAGCTTACAATTTTGGGTAGTTTTTTTATCCCCCCGTAGATTCATCTATCTCGTCATCATTATGAAGAGAGGAGGGCAAAATAACAATTCTACCCTTCTTTGGTACGTACGACACCATTGTATTATGTTTCTGAAATGCAAACATTGAACTCTTAGATCGTCTATTGTTTAGTTCTAGTAGTGCTAACGGTATCTCTCGTTTGTTTTTCCTGCCGACGTTAAACTATGCTGTTTCACAAGTTAATAGGAAGTGTACCAGTTATCAAAGGTGGCATTTCGATTACTACCAGAAATCGGTGCTACTAATCTTTGCACAATATCAACAGGTTTTTTGCTTGATTGATAAACCCCATCCGGCTAAGTTCCTGCATAAACTTCCATATTAAGCATATAAAATGTGCGAAAGTCCACCATAGCCTGGATTTTTATCCCATATTTAGCAGGCTTGTTGGGGATATACTGGCGGAAAGAACAGTGACCTCGAAAGATCTCTAATTTTTCATCTAATGTTAAATATTGTCTTGGTGTATATGCCTGTTGACAGTTTGAAACAAAATGTGCAAACACAGCCCGTATAGCTGCAAGTTTATCTAATTTCAGGCGTTCTTGTCTGTTGTCTACGTTGTCAAAACGTAAACATTGAAACAAAAATGTGAATCTATTGAAAGCCATTCTTCTTCTTCAAGAGCCGTCTTCTCTTAGAAGGTTGGCTATCATCATGGCTATTCTCACTTTTGATTCTGCAGCTCTGAACAACTCAACAAAACTACAATTGTACCATTTTCTCAGATTACTCAGCCAGGAAATGCGTCTTCTTCCTCTGCTTCTCTTTCCCTGTATCTTTCCCTGCATAATATTCTGCAACAATACATATTTCTCTCCTCTCATCACGTGGCTCAGATATTGCAGCTTCCTTATTTTAATTGTGTTTAATATTTCTTTTTCTTTTTTCATTATTCCCAGTACCTGCTCATTTGTTACCATGTCTACCCAACTTATCCTCAAGATCCTTCTATATGACCACATCTCAAATGCCTTCAGCCGATCACTTATATCTTTCTTAAGCGTCCATGATTCCATCCCATATAGCAACACCGAGAAAACGTAGCATCTCATTATTCCGACTCTAAGTTGTAAGTTAAGATCTGTTAAATATTGTTCTGGCTTGTCCAATTCTTGATTTAATTTCTTCAGCGTACTCATTATTTTCATTGACAGTTGTTCCCAGGTACCTGTACTTACTGACTTTCTCTACTAGTTCTCCGTTGATCCATAGGTTTTCCTGTTGCTGAACTGATTTTGTAATGGTCATAGATTTGGTGTCTTTGATATTTAAGGTAAGTCCGCTCTCCTTGCTAGTTACAGTACGAAATTTATCAATGCCCGCTCCATTTGTTCTTCAGATCTTTTAAATGGCGATTGCTATTTCTGTATACACCAGCAAGGTACAAGATACCAAATAAAGCCTGTATTTCAGTTACGTTGGTAAATTTGCAGATTAGCACATGGGGGTGTTTAGAAAAATATTTTCAGAAATATGCTAGGAACCCCTTCTGGATGCCCAAACCACAAGAAGAATTTCTTGCAAACAGCCCACAAGAAAGTTACGGGACCAAGAGCGAATAGGGGTGCTGGACGGAGAAGAATATAAAAAGTAAGTGTGAGCGGAAAGTGCGAAAGAAACAGCTTAATTGGACCTCTTTAAGCTGCCTTTATCCCATTTTGCAGCTATACCACAGCATAATCAATATTATGCTGTGGCTATATTTATATTTATTTATTGTTACTAATTTTACAGCACATCATTTGACAAATAAGTTTTATACTTGTTCTTGCCCAAGATGTAATTTTGACGGAACATTTTCAAAAATTGATACCAAAACCTCAATAATGACATTAATGTGAATTTTAACGTACCAAATTACTAAGTGTTATTTTTCTATTCATCGACTCCATCCAGAATTTCAGCCATTGCCTCTACTTGTACGGAAAAACAAACCATTTTTGAATATCATTTGCATTAAACCATTATATTTCTTGCAATATTTAACCAAATAAACATAAATACACACTAGGAATTTACAACCCGCTAAACGTCATATTTAGCTATCAACTTCCTGTTTACCGCGCGCAGAACCTCTATGTTCACCGCAGGTCCCGTAACTTTTTTAGGGGTTGCTCCAAAGGAAACTTTATTGTTTACCTTGTTCTTGTTTATGTATTGACGGTGATTGTAGGCATGCAGAAGGGAAGGAGAACCCCAGCGACGAAGCAGCGAACCAAGATTTTCAATTTATGTTTAAATTGTTATCTCATTTCATATATTTTTTTTCATTTTTTTCCAAGAATGATTTTGAGGTTACCTTGTTTGTCAGTTTTACATAGTAAGCTTTTATCATTTTCAAAAAGTATGGATACAGCAACCGTAAATAAGTATTGGAAAGGGTCTGGGTGCAGCAAGTATGTTATGGTAGATAATTTTCATAAACACATTTTAAATCCGATAACTCAATAAATTTCTAATTAAGCTAGAATCTTCAATCTTGAACCATAGTAACACCTATGTAAACGCACCGTGTGTACTAAATTAAAGAAAAATAACTTAATGAGCTTCACGGATAACCACAAATTTGTTTTAAAAAACCTTTTTGTTGTTTATTGTTTGCACAAACTAGATGGGTTGACTAAAACAAAACCATCCAAGCAATTAATAAGGAAAAATACCATATTTATAATTTGACAGGTACATTCCCTTTGTAAATGAATAATTTTTTTCTGAAAAACTTTTGTAACTTTAATGGAATTAGTAACACAATTTTTTTAAAGACACTTGCAGTACTTACATATTATATCTAAGACCAAATTTTAATTTTTTTACTACATACAAAATATACATTTTTTCAAATAATTGCTAACTAGGACTCTAAAACCGATTTCCAAGGTCCATTTAAATTTAAAGGTTTAGTTTTAATAATATATCTTACTAATAGTGTACAATTATTATGAAAATTCACTACTATAACGCACTTGCTGCGTCCCGATTTTTTATTATTAGTGAATTTTTATTTTAAAAAATCACTAATAGAAGAGAGGTATCGATGGTGAGACTTTGCAAAAATTTTTTCAAATAAGCGCGCACTAGGACCCCTAGAACCCATATCCGGGGTCGGTTTCAATGTTTATATGTATGTATGTATGGTATATATATATGTATATATATATATATATATATATATATATATATATATATATATATATATATATATATATATATATATATATATATATATATATATATATATATATATATATATACGTATCCGTCTGATAATTCAAAAAATAATTAACCGATTTCAATGAAACTCGGCAACTGCCTTTCTTTTATTAATGGCTTGGATGAGTTCGTTAGCCAGGAAAATCGGACGAGGTTTTCCGGGAAAATTTTGAGTTTTCTTTCCAAAAAAAAATATATCTCCGGAATTAGCAAAGCTGCTTTAATAAAATTTACTATATGTATTGCCTTGGAAGAGACCTTACTACGTACTAAAATTCAGCTTTCTAAGTTTATAAAAAATTGAGTTATTCAAATTTTAAATTTTCTTTCGAAATTTTTTTTTTCTCCGAAAATTACTAAGCTATTTTAATGAAATTTGGTAGATATTATGCCCTAGGAAAGACCGTACTACATACCGAAATTCAACTTTCTGAGTTTATAGAAAATTGAGTTATTCAAATTTGAAGCATTTAATAAAAATTCACTACCATAACGCACTTGCTGCGTCTCGAGCTTTTATTCCTATATGCTTAATATTCATTACAATTCATTTACCTTACTGAATATTAAATTGTAATATAGAAATATTAAATATTGCAACAGCAGCCGATATAACCCAGAGAGTGCAGAGGAATGCCATCGAAGAATATGAGCGTGCATGTTTATTTTGAAGGGCCTGTTATTACAAGGCGGACACATGCAAAGCCAACCGCGTTCCTCGACAGAGGAAATAAGGAAACAGCTGAGCATCGCGCCACAGCCAAGCAGATGCGAACGGCACCTGCCTACTTGAAAAACTAAAATCGTACACCATACCTTTATAGCCTGGCTTGTTCTAAGGTCTTATTCGCTTAAATAAATAATACAGTGTTATACATTAAGGTACGTCTTAAGTTTTAAATTGGACAATTTGGAGTGCATTTGTATCTAACATTTTAACAATAATGAAAAAAATTGTTTATTGTGACCGATATAATTATATCTATGAAATAATTTCTGAAAGGCAAAACATATGTGCTTCTAAGACATCACGAACTTGATTCTTGTGTTACAATATGGGTGTTTACTCGCCTTCTTGAATAGTTCGACCAGGTCTGGCACGCAGCGCTGCTTAATAAACTTCCGGCCTATGGCCTATCACCAAAACTCTGTACCTGGACAGCAAATTTCCTCTCCAACCGGAGCATTTCTGTTGTCGTGGATGGCCATTCCTCTAAACTGTATCCAATTAATGCAGGAGTCCCTCAAGGTTCAGCTTTAGCCCCTACTTTGTTTCTTCTCCACATCAATGACCTCCTCTTTAGCACATCCAACCCAGTTCACAGTTACGCGGACGACAGCACCCTCCACTCAAATATACAATATTCTAAGCCTGCCTCTTCAGCCCAATTAGTTAAGGATCGCAGACTCATAGAGGGTTCTGTCTCCGTGGATCTCCAAAAAATATTAGACCGGGGGAAGTAGAAATCTTGTACAATTCAACCCCACCAAAACTCAGTCTTACTTTCTTTCTCATAAGAGATACACCAGCCCTAGACCCATCACAATGAACAACTAAGTTATTCAAAGTAATGAGTCCTTTTCACTTGTTGGCATTTCTGTGGATCGAAATCTCAATTGGCACCAACATGTCACATCAATTGCAGAAGCGGCTGCTAAGAAATTAGTTTCCTCTTCCGGGCTCGCAAATACTTTTCACCAGCTAATCTCTATACCTCACAATATATACTTCACAAATAAGGCCAAACCTCGAATACTTCTCCCAACTATGGTGTGCCGCTGCCGCTTCTACACTCGCTATCCTGGACTCCATTCAGATACGTCTCGTCGGTGACCCTACCCTCACCCAAAGGTCGCCATCCCTTGCCCATCGACGTGCCGTTGGTGACCTTTCTCTCTTTTATAGATATCTGCACGGGCACTGCTAAGAGGAGCTTTCTTCCATGGTTCCTCCACCTGCTGCCCCCAACAGATCTACCAGGGGAACAGACCGAATACACCATTTTACTGTCCAGGTCATCAGAAATAGAACATCATGTTATGCCCGTTCTTTTGTCCCGAGGATTTCCAAGTTGTGGAATTCCTTGCCGGCACATGTTTTTCCTTCTCCTCCGAACATCCAAACCTTCAAGTCCAGAATTAACAAGTTGCCTCTTTCCTCCTTGTCGACACCCTCGGAACGATAGTATTTAGGCTGTAAGCCCTCGTGGTGTGTTGTTGAAATATAAAAAAAGTTGCAGATTATATCTTCGGAAACATGTCAGCCGGGAGGGCACTCCAAAGTTGAGATGCTCTGTGAAAGAACGAAAACTCGTAAGAAACCGTTCGCCAAGTGGGTAATCTGTCATGAAAACCTTGTGCTTTTCAACTGAAAGGAGTTTGCCGACTAAAGATCGCCAGCGAAGGTACTAACGAAGTAATTTCTGGAAAGCAATCTCGATAGAAGTATCGATAGAAGAGGCAGAGATCTACAGCATTTCCCGCGTGGTGTAGAGAATAAGATTGAATGTGGTACATAAATCTGTTATACCGTATTGGTGTTCCCCAAGGAACCGTACTGGGGCCACTTCTTTTCGTTGTTTATATGAATACCTTGCTGGCTGACCTGCCCTCGTTGAATCTTATTCTATATTCTGATGGCACAACAGGTCTCGTCTCCAACAGAACGCTTAATTCCCTGGCTTTGGCAGCCCATCTCCTTTCGGAGCTGAATAGTTGGTTCTCCAACTTTGACCTTTTTATTAATATTAGTAAAACCAACTTTTTGTGTTCCGTATTTCTCAGGCGAGAATTTTATATATGGATTTATATTTGTGTCATCAAAAATTTGTAAAGTGGCAGTCGGTTAATTTCCTTATTCTGCAGCTCGACGATACACTCGGCTGGAATCAACAATGTAGTCATGTCACAACATAAGAACTAGTTGTTTCTTCTGCTGTGGTTATGTTAGCAATGTAGAAGATTGAAGAAAAAAGAAGTCGACAAATTTTGGTTTTTGCAAAATAACTCGAAAATGAAAAGAGGCAGGGCAAAATACAAGTTAAATTTGGAACGAGCATAAAGTTCTACGAAACATTGCTAATCTAACCGTCTCCCTATCTCTAATAATAACGGATATAGCAATACATTCCCATCCAGTTTGGGACACACTGTATATATAACTGAAACTACGGCCAAATCATCAGAGGAGGGGCCTATTTGAAATCAGTTTTCTGCAAATATTTTAGTAAAATGAAGGACAATGATGGTTGAAGCTGCAACGTAAGGCTTTGTAAAACACATTTATTATGACAGTTGCTTTACTCAGCTCGTATTTGTTTCAGATTCTCCGTATAAAAATTGCAAATATTGACGTTTAAAATCGCGTCAACATGGGCTGTTCTTCCTGTTTTTTTATAGAGTTAGGTATATTGCCGTCAAAGTTAATTTATTAACTTTACTTTGTGTTAAGCCTGCCACAATTGGGATAGTGCGAAAGCTGCAATAAAATGAAGAGAGCTTCCCGATCCTTAGAGTCATGGTTGGGGACAAAGCGACATCGCCTTTATACTGTGATTACCATGGCTATGAATCCTGTTATGTACTTCGGCAACTTTATATACAATTTGAAGCAATTACTAGGTATAGGGTACCTAACTAAATAAATAATATATATTTTATTGCATACTAACACATTATCTATCTTATCAAGGCTAGCTATAGGTCGGGCTGGACATGATGTAAGCGCTATCGTGACACACATATTTCACAGTGACATTTGTCTTCCCGGCTCTACCGACAGTCCGGTGACGTGCCGGCAATGATAACACCGCCACAAACGGTGGCGGAAAGGAAGGACCAAGCCCGTCTATTAGTTAATGGACAAGGAGTGCCCATCGGAAGCGGCTATGGGTGCGCCTGTTTTACAGACGGCCTGTGCTGCCTGGGTGTGCCGAAAGTAATACATTCATTAGTGACTGCACCCCTCATACACCCTTCCGCCCCTTCACCCAGATTCGACCACCTTACTCACCCTACTCGTACCCTGTGTGTGCCCCTTAACCTGGACATTCCTCTTTCGTTCCTCTAGAATCGATGAGATCTACCAGAACCGTAACTGGTAATGTAACGATAAGTGAAACAAGATACATACATATCGAGTACATAGAGCAGCAAGTGAGTTGTGGTACCTGGATGGATTTTTTCCGAAATTAGGATTTTATATCACTCGTATAAATAAAAGGCAAGAAAAGGAATTATGGCTATGCCTAAGACCAGAGTTGGCCGTACCTACACATATGTATATAAAATGTCTGGACGCAGCAAGTGCGTTATGGTAGCAAATTTTCATGGAAATATTTTTAAAGCGAAATATGTCTTTTTTTGATTGAAAGACATTTAGCAAATAGTATAACATTTATAGTAGGAGCAATCTATCATCAAAATAACTTTATTGTTTCAAAAAGTACAAAAATTGTACGAAAATAATGTTAAATTTTTCACGAAAAACTGTCTCGATCTTTCCTAACCAACCAACCTCTTCAAAACTACACCCACCCGGACAGTAAAAGGGTGCATTCGCTCTGTTCCCCTGGTAGATCTGTTGGGGGCAGCAGGTGGAGAAACTATGGAAGAAAGCTCCTCTGAGCAGTGCCCGTGCAGATATATATAAAAGAGAGGAAGGTCACCAACGGCACGTCGGCGCGCAAGGGATGGCTGCCTTTGGGCGAGGGTAGGGTCACCGATAAGACATACAGCTCTCTTCTGCATGGAGTCCATGATAACGAGTGTAGAAGCGGCAGCTGCACCCCAGATGTGGGAGCAGTATTCGAGGTTTGGTCTTATTTGTGAAGTATATAAAGTATATAGATTTGCTGGTGAAAAGTATTTGCGAGCCCGGAAGAGGAAACCTAATTTCTTAGCAGCCGCTTCTGCAATTGATGTGACATGTTGGTGCCAATTGAGATTTCGATGCACAGAAATGCCAATAAGAGAAAATGACTCATTACTTTGAATAACTTGGTTGTTTATTGTGATGGGTCTAGGGCTGGTGTATCTCTTATGAGAAAGAAAGCAAGACTGAGATTTGGTGGGGTTGAATTGTACAAGATTTCTACTTCCCCAGTCTAATATTTTTTAACCCTTCATGAGTCTGCGATCCTCATCTAATTGGGTTAAAGAGACAGGCTTATAATATTGTATATTCGAGTGGAGGGTGCTGTGAACTGGGTTGGATGTGCTAGAGAGGAGGTCATTGATGTGGAGAAGAAACTAAGTAGGGGCTAAAGCTAAACTCGAGGAACTCCTGCATTAATTGGATACAGTTTAGAGGAATGGGCATACACAACAACAGAAATGCTCCTGTTGAAGAGGAAATTTGCTGTCCAGGTACAAAGTTTTGGTGGTAGGCCATAGGTCGGAAGTTTATTATGCAGCGCTGCGTGCCAGACCTGGTCGAATGCTTTGGATATATCTAGAGCGACAATCTGGGATTCACCGTATAGTTCCATAGACTTGTTCCAAGAATGGGTGACAAAGGAAAGGAGGTCGGCAGTCGATCTGCGCTGACGGAATCCATACTGCCTGTCGTGGATTAGACTTCGTTTTTCAAGAAATTTTAGTAATTCCGTGTTTATATACTTTTCCATCACTTTAGAGACGATGGAAAAGAGAGAAATAGGCCTGTAGTTGCTAGGAAGCGCTGTGGATCCTTTCTTGGGGACGGGTTGTACTCGAGCAGTTTTCCAGTTACTAGGGAATATGCCTTTATTGTAAGATATCTGAAACAGACGAGTCAGGACAGGAGCAAGTTATGGTGCGCATTTTTTGAGAACAATTGCTGGGATCTCGTCAAGGCCAGAAGCTTGCCTGGCATTAAGAGAAGAGAGCATCTTTCGTACCTTTTTAGTTTTGAAAATGATATCCGTCATTTTATGCGCGACATTGGGGACTGTTGGTGGTTGAACATTTGCAGGTGGGTTGAGAGTAGAATTGCCGGCGAACAACGAAGCAAAAAGTGCCCAGGGCGGTAGAAACAATTTCGTCCCCTGAGACAAGAGGTGAGAACGTGCTTTTGCAGAAACTGTTCCCAATAGATTTAGCAAGAGTCCAGAAGGGTTTGCCGCCGTTGGAGCTTAAGAGGTCTTTGTTTTTGATGTGGTTATTAAACGAGTTTTTTGCCTCAGAAAGAATGCGGACATAGCGGTTTCTTGCGTCGTTAAATGCTTGACGATTCTCTTGACTGGGATTGTGTAGAAGCGTTTTGTGATCTTTGACCTTTTCAAGTCTGGCCTTGTCACAGAGGATGGTTCATAAGTCGCTGGCGATAGAATTTTTTTAACCGAACACCCCTTATTGCATTTTCCATCGAATTATAGGATTATTGTAAGGAAAAAAATATGGTGTTCATCGTTTTCTAGTTATTTCAATTGCTTTGCAACTTTTTACATTTTTGGCGCATAACAAAAATTATGATAACGGCGTTTTTACCAATAGATAGCAGATGCCATGAAGATGACGCCTTCAGAGATGATTTTGTTTATATTATTTGTTAATTTTTGTACTTTTTCGAGCAATAAAGTTATTCTGATTAAACGTGGTACATTGTTTCTACTATATTGGCTATACTGGTAACAAAATTTGATGACTACTTTCATTTTTATGAAAATTCACTACCATAACGCACTTGCTGCGTCCAGACTTCTTAATCTTATTTAGATGTTTACAATATTATTTATATGTAACAAAATAACCAATAAATAGTTTAACCGTAAAAAAATCTACGTACTTAAATGATAATGAACAAAATATTTTATTTTATTTACGTGCAAAACTTTTAAATGTCTGACTTGTATCATCCCTATTTTAACTCGGGCGTCACAGTAAGTCTTTAAAATAAATTTAGAAACATTTATTTTATTTGAAAAAATATATGAAAATCGCTACCATAACGGGCTTGTTGCATCCAGAGGTCTAATACATATTTTTCTTATGCAGGAGAGATCGACACGGCGCTGTGCCCTTTTCCTAAAGGAAGCAGTCACCTGCCGTTGACATTTGATTGTTCCTGCAATAATTGCAGGAGGAGCCCGTCCATAAAGACGATAAGCATAAGGACACATGGGGGCGAGGGTGGAGACATCGATAAGGTATCGGGGCATATTGGGAGCAGCACCACTCTGATGCGATATATATTTGTAGATATCACCTGGAACATATTCTATAGATATATACCAGTGAGCTTAGACAGAAATTCAAAAAGAAGGGTGGAACAGAAATCCTAATGAGGTCGATGTGGTGATTGACAGGATGGAAAAAGATAGTAGATTAGAAGGGACATTTCGAGGGTAGATAATCGAATTGCGTTTAGCTTAATTCGGCATTAGCGCAAAAGTGTGCAGGAGGGGATCATTATACAGAGTGTTACTTAATGACGTGCTTATATTTCAGTGTGTAATTCCTCAGGTAATTTAATAATAATAAGTTCATATGAACATACATCAGTAGCAGCTTAAATTCTGAGATACATGGTGTTGACATTATTTGTAAAAATCGTTATCTCGGAGAGTAAGTGTTAATAGGACATAAAGGTGTGAGTCGTACAAACAGGCATTATCGAAACTTAAATCCGATCTCTTTTCTGTTTATCAATCACAGAAAGCCTTACATTTATCTACTTTGGAGAGGAACACTAACAATACTAGTAGTTTAAAAGTGTATTATCAAAATCCTCCTAGTATTAAAAGCAAATGTAGTCACCTCTACAACGCGGCAAGCTTCCTGTGAATACGATATTTTGTCTTTAACTCTGACATTGAAAAATCGGAGATCCTGGCTGATAGATACAATATATACAGATCTGATCGAAAATTTGATCTCACGGAGTACAGTAGAGGATGGGGTATTCTTTTGGCCATCGATTCGTGCAACGATGTTAGTCGGATAGAGGGTAGAGATAGCTTCAGGAGGTCTGGATAACTGGTCCCTTGTTGATATCGTTTGCGTCAAAGTATCCAAAGGTTGCTCTATCTTATTCATTGTGTTGACATACTTGGTTCCTAACACATCTCCGATGGTTCTCGATGCTCTCTTTGATGCCCTATGTGTTTGTGAACTGGTGCTGTCTTCCCAGATATTATTCCTTGGTGAGTTTAATGTATCTGAATACGTTACCTACATGGATGAAGATTTCATTTTGAATAAGGAAAGGATATTGATATCCTTACAGAATTTTTTCTACTTGAGATAACTGAATTTTGTTAAGAACTCTAATGGTAGGCTTCTGGATCTTGTACTTACTAACGTTGACGGACAGGTCAGTGTTGCCTCTGATTTATTATTAGTAGAGGATGTTCACCGTCCAGCCCTTGAGGTCATACTCACTCTGACCAACACCAATAAATAACGTTTTGGGAATAGTCGATTAGCATTACACTATTGTTATTGAAAAGCCAATATTCATGGTATGTACACTCACCTGTCCTCCGTTTTTTTAAAATTATTTCAGCAACACTCCCCGAGGGCTTACAGCCTAAATACTATCGTACCGTGAGTGTCGACAAGGAGGAAAGAGGCAACTTGTTAATTCTAGACTTGAAGGTTTGGAGGTTCGGAGGAGAAGGAAAAACTTGCGCCGGCAAGGAATTCCACAACTTGGAAGTCCTCGGGACAAAAGAGCGGGCATAACAAGATGTTCTATGTCTGGTGACCTGGACAGTGAAAGGGTGCATTCGCTCTGTTCCCCTGGTAGATCTGTTGGGGACAGCAGGTGGAGGAACTATGAAAGAAAGCTCCTCTGAGCAGTGCCCGTGCAGATTTCTATAAAAGAGAGAGAGAGCGAGCGAGAGAGAGAGAGAGATCACCAACGGCACGCCTGTGGGCAAGGGATGGCAGCCTTTGGGTGAAGGTAGGGTCATCGATGAGACGTATAGCTTGTGAATGGAGTCCAGGATAGCGCGTGTAGAAGCGGCAGCAACACCCCAGGGAGCAGTATTCGAGGTTTGGCCTTATTTGTGAAGTATATAAGGTATAGAGATTAGCTGGTGAAAAGTATTTGCGAGTCTGGAAGAGAAAACCTAATTTCTTAGCAGCCGCTTCTGCAATTGATGTGACATGTTGGTGCCAATTAAGATTTCGATCCACAGAAATGCCAACAAGTGAAAAGGATTCATTACTTTGAATAACTTGGTTGTTCATTGTGATGGGTCTAGGGCTGGCGTTGATTGGTCCTTCCTAAAACACTTTACTGATGTCGATGAATGTTGTGATGGATTTTATGCTGAACTGTTGAGTATATGCAAAAGGTATCCCAGGATTATCCTTTCATTTTCTCAGTACATACTATACAATTAACATCAACCGAGGTTGTGGCATTGTTTTTGAGCAAGACGAATGTCTGCATATTTCGCCCTTCGTAGGGGGGGGGGTGGAGAGCGTAAAGCAGTCGATCCCGTGTTCATGCGATGTTGGGCACGTTAAAAACCCCTACCCTCCTTACAGAAAGGCAGGGGTTTGGCAAAATTTCCAGGATGGTGAGGTGAAACTGCTCACTGGCGTCGGTGATTGGCCATAGTAGCGGAAATCTACCGACATTAAAGAAACCAAAACACAAATTTGCAAAAGGTGATTTCAATTATCGCAGTTAAAAAACATAATTTAAAAGTTGAAAACTTGCTACACGCAAACGTAGGCCTTCCGATTTTGCCCAAAAGCATCTGCTGGGAAGTTAACAGGTTAATTTTTTCGGATAATGAAAGAAAATTTTTTAGCATAGGTGGGCAATGGATTAAGTATATACAAAGGGGTTTCCAATTATTGCAGATGTTTACAAGCCAAAAATTGAAAATTTAAAAGTTGCTACAGACCAAAAGACTTTCTATTTTTGCCGCAAAGCGTAAAGAGGAAAGTTGTCGGGCACAATTTTAGTGAATTTTAATTTTAAAAAATTCATTCAAATGAGCACGAACTAGGACTCCTAGAACCCATATCCGGGGTCAGTTGAATTTTTATATGTATATATATATATATATATATATATATATATATATATATATATATATATATATATATATATAAAATAATATAATGTTTATTAACCAAAATTACATTTAATATGACAAACCAAATAATACAAAATGACCCAAACAATAATATACTGTAAGTGTATACTTTTAACTTTAGATGGTACATAAACATGATAACACCCATAAAGGAAAACCTGCATATGGGTTACATTCTCATAGATATATTTACCAGCTTTATAATAATGTTGCTCTCCGTCACACAGACGTATCCCTACATGCAAATGATTTAAACAGCATTTTCAGAAACTAAAAATTCAGACATTATGAATATTTTAATTGTATGAACTAATATTAAGCAACAACAAAATCTCCATAAGTATGGTCAAATATTGATGGACATGAAATGGCTCATATACACTCACTAACACACACACACACATACGCACGCACGTACGCATGCACCCACACACACGCACACACTTCCATGCACTCTCATGGACATCTAAAAACACGTAAGTTCGCACAATCAACGGGCAAAGTAACTCCCGGCATCAATCCACCGATGCGTTTCCTCTCTGGGTAATTGACTTATCCAAGACTTAATTTTGATCTTAAAAAGAACTTGGGAGTTATGTTTCCTTATGGACTCTGGCACTATGTTATACATCTTGGGAGCTAGGTAAATGTGCGACCGTTGACCAATGGTCTTCCTCATTTGTGGGACATGCAATTTTTTCGCATTCCCTCTTGTTCCGTAACTATGTTCCACGCGTCTGCCCGCAAAAACCCCCTTACGACAATGCAGTAAAAGCGCTACAACATATGCCTGTCTGGGATCCATCACCCCAGCCTCGCTGAATAACGCATTACTTGGATAAGTATAGCATTTATCATAAATTACTTTCAATATCCATTTTTGGACAATTTCTAATCTTGTGTAGAAGCAATCAGCCACAGCTCCCCAAGCAATAATCCCGTAATTAATATGGGTGTGAACCAATGCGTAATACATGATCCTCAGATGGTACAAGTCAAAGAATTTTTTAAAGTATTTAAATCTATATATTAAATATCTTATTTTGGCAACCAATTCATTTATATGGGCATCCCACTTGAGGTGACTATCCATGGTAATACCGAAGTATTTGACAGTTGAGCTGGAGGACAGCGTCATATCACGGTCATTGTATCTGAATGTTATTTGTGTAAATTCAGGTAGAGTAGATCTGTAGCTAACATATGGTGAATATACAGTCTTTTTCAGGTTAATCGTTAAAAGTCTTTCATTAAAATAGTCCAGTAAAATGGGGATTTCATGCTGTATTGTCTGTTTTAAAGCGGACCATTGAACACCTTTATAAAAGACAACCATGTCGTCGGCAAAGCTGGTAATTTCACCTGAGATAGGTAGGTCAAACAGTGAATTCATATATAAAATAAACAACACTGGTCCCAACACTGTCCCCTGCGGTACTCCAAAACGCACCCTTTTTGTGGTACTTATGTTACCATCTATGGTAACACACTGCTCCCTATCTGATACGTAGCTCTCCAGCAACCTCTGAGCTGTTCCCCTAATCCCCATGTTTTCCAAGGTCTCCAACAAATCTTGGTGGCTGACCATATCAAAAGCTTTGGCAAGGTCAATGTAAATGCAAACTGCCGGTATATATATATATATATATATATATATATATATATATATATATATATATATATATATATATATATATATATATATATATATATATATATATATATATATATATATCTGATAACTCAAAAAATAATTAACCGATTTCAGTGAAACTCGGCAACGGCCTTTCTTTTATTAATGGCTTGGATGAGTTCGTTAGCCAGGAAAATCGGACGGGGTTTTCCGGAAAAATTTTGAGTTTTCTTTCAAAAAAAAATTTTTCTCCTAAAATAACACAGCTGTTTTAATGAAATTTACTATGTATATTGCCTTGGGAAATACCTTACTAAGTACCAAAATTCAGCTTTCTCGGTTTATAGAAAATTGAGTTATTCAAATTTTAATTATTTTTTTCGAAAAAAAATTTTTTCTCCAAAAATTACAAAGTTATTTTAATGAAATTCGGTGGATATCTTTCCATAGGAAAGGCCTTATTACATACCGAAATGAAACGTTCTAAGTTTATAGAAAATTGAGTTATTCAAATTTGAAGCATTTAATAAAAATTCACTACCATAACGCACTTGCTGCATCCAGAGTTTTTCGAATAATGAGGACATTGGATTGAATATATGCAAAAGGTGATGTCAATTATCGCAGCTGTCTACAAAGGAACGATTAAAACTTTAAACCTTGCTGCACGCTAGAGGCCTTTCGATTTTGCCCAAAAGCATACGAATGGAAGTTAAAGGGCACAATTTTTTCGGGTAATGAAGACATCCGATTGTATTTACGCGAAAGGAGTTTCCAATTATCGCAGATGTCAAAATTTGCTACACGTCAATTTTATCGTCTCCTTGTGTTTGCATAGTTTGTACAAATTATAAGCTGAACTATTATTAAAATAGAAAATCATCCCTTGTAACTTAAGATTTCGCCAAGATTACCACTCTGCAATTAACAATCTGCATTGTCTCCAACAATACAATAATTAGTAATCTCGTAACCAAACACAAAACACATTTAATTATTATAATAATAGAACAGACACATAAACACAAAGATAATGTAATATAACGTAGACAATTAGCCGCCCCACTCAAGCCTTTATTTTACCGATTGTTGAAGCGGGTCGACCCCATTCGCAATAATCAATCTATCAACTATGACCCGTACATTGTCTCTCCCTCTTCCGTAACGTGAAAACATTTATCACCGGGGTTAATGTCTACACCACCTACCGGGAGATTACACGACATTTTATTAAATTTGTATTTAAATTTATAAGCAGGTTTTGGCGAATTCTCGTTTCAATCCTTATATGTTTACATATACATATACATACATACATACATATATATATATATATATATATATATATATATATATATATATATATATATATATATATATATATATATATATAAATTTTGGTGAAATGGGAAAAAATTTGCGATATTCCGAGCCCAATTAAATGCTGTAACGAAATTAAAAATATCTACAGAGGTTTTCAAAATATGAGAAAAAAACTAAAAATTGCGTTTTAGGAAAAACTGAAATATCTTCGCCATCCTGTAAACAAATTTAATAAAATTTGGCAGTTTTATATTAGCGACTACGGCCAATCAAATTTTTTTAATTTCAACAACACACCACGAGGGCTTACAGCCTAAATGCTATCGTACCGTGGGTGTCGACAAGGAGGAAAGAGGCAACTTGTTAATTCTGGACTTGAAGGTTTGGAGGTTCGGGGGACAAGGAAAAACATGTGCCGGCAAGGAGTTCCACAACTTGGAAGTCCTCGGGACAAAAGAGCGGGCATAACAAGATGTTCTATGTCTGGTGACCTGGACAGTAAAAGGGTGCATTCGCTCTGTTCCCCTGGTAGATCTGTTGGGGGCAGCAGGTGGAGGAACTATGGAAGAAAGCTCCTCTGAGCAGTGTCCGTGCAGATATCTATAAAAGAGAGAGAGAGAGTTCACCAACGGCACGTCGGTGGGCATGGGATGGCAGCCTTTGGGTGAGGGTAGGGTCACCGATGAAACGTATAGCTCTCTTCTGAATGGAGTCCAGGATAGCGAGTGTAGAAGCGGCAGCAGCACCCCAGATGTGGGAGCAGTATTCGAGGTTTGGTCTTATTTGTGAAGTATATAAAGTATAGAGATTAGCCGGTGAAAAGTATTTGCGAGCCCGGAAGAGCAAACCTAATTTCTTGGCAGCCGCTTCTGCAATTGATGTGACATGTTGGTGCCAATTGAGATTTCGATCCACAGAGATGCCAACAAGTGAAAAGGACTCATTACTTTAAATAACTTGGTTGTTTATGATGATGGGTCTAGGGCTGGTGTATCTCTTATGAGAAAGAAAGCAACACTGTGATTTGGTGGGGTTGAATTGTACAAGATTTCTACTTCCCCAGTCTAATATTTTTTAGAGATCCACGGAGATAGAACCCTCCATGAGTCTGTGATCCTCATCTAGTTGGGCTAAAGAGACATGCTTAGAATATTGTATATTTGAGTGGAGGGTGCTGTCATCCGCGTAACTGTGAACTGGCTTGGATGTGCTAGAGGGGAGGTCATTGATGTGGAGAAGAAACAAAGTAGGGGCTAAAGCTGAACCTTGAGGAACTCCTGCATTAATTGGATACAGTTTAGAGGAATGGCCATCCACGACAACAGAAATGCTCCGGTTGGAGAGGAAATTTGCTGTCCACGTACAGAGTTTTGGTGGTAGGCCATAGGCCGGAAGTTTATTAAGCAGCGATGGGTGCAAGATCTGGTCGAATGCTTTGGATATGTCTAGAGCGACAATCTGGAATTTACCGTGTAGTTCCATAGACTTGTTCCAAGAATGGGTGACAAAGGAAAGGAGGTCGGCAGTTGATCTGCGCTGACGGAATCCATACTGCCTGTCGTGGATTAGACTGTGTTTCTCAAGAAATTTTAGTAATTCGATGTTCATATACTTTTCCATCACTTTAGAGATGACTGAAACGAGAGTAATAGGCATGTAGTTGCTAGGAAGCGCTTTCGATCCTTTCTTGGGGACGGGTTGTACTCGAGCAGTTTTCCAGTTACTAAGGAATATGCCTCTATTGTAAGATGTCTGAAACAGGCGAGTCAGGACAGGAGCAAGTTCTGGTGTGCATTTTTTGAGAACAATTGCTGGGATCTCGTCAAGGCAAGAGGCTTTCCTGGTATTAAGAGAAGAGAGCATCTTTCGTACCTTTTTAGTTTTAAAAATGATATCCGTCATTTTATGCGTAACATTGGGGACTGTTGGTGGTTGAACATTTGGAGGTGGGTTGAAAGTAGAATTGCCGGCGAACAACGAGGCAAAAAGTTCAGCCTTGCCCAGGGCGGTAGAAACAATTTCATCCCCTGAGACAAGAGGTGGGAACGTGCTCTTGCAGACATTATTCCCAATAGATTTAGCAAGAGTCCAGAAGGGTTTGCTGCCGTTGGAGCTTAAGAGGACTTTGTTTTTGATGTGGTTATTAAACGAGTTTTTTGGCTCAGAAAGAATGCGCACATAGCCGTTTCTTGGGTCGTTAAATGCTTGACGGTTTTCTTGACTGGGATTGTGTAGAAGCTTATTGTGAGCTTTGACCTTTTCAAGTCTGGCCTTGTCACAGGATTTAGAGAACTAGAGCTTTTGAGTGGCTGCAGAGGTTTTCTGTGTACGTGGAATAAATAATTCCATGCCAGCTTGGATAATTTAGGTGACGTTTTGTGAGATATCAGAGGGGTCGGGATGAGAGAAGCAGACAGACGCCCATGGAAATGAGAAAAATAATCTCGCATTTAGTCCCAGTTTGCGGAGTTGTAGTGCCAAACGATACGTGGGTGTGATGACTGTGTGACCTCGGGTTGCATTGCGCAGGAAGCAGTGACCATGGCGTGGTCTGAGCGACCAAGGGGGGCGGTGACTGATATCTTATAGCAGTCAGGATTTGTAGTAAGAATGAGATCCAAGGGATTTGAGCTGTGTGTTTGAATGCGAGGAAAGTAAGTAGGTTGCTGAACCATATTGGCTAAAGAATTGCTGACTGCAAAGGCCTCCGCTGCTCTCCCTTGTGGATCGGTTTTTGAAGATCCTAGCCATTCCTTATTATGGACATTGAAGTCACCAAGAATAGTGACCTCGGAGGAAGGATATTCAGAAATCAGATGGTCGGTTTTTTCAGAAAGGTAGTCAAAGAGCTGTTGTTTCGACTACATAGGTTATACCCGTAACCAGATTGATGTCTGCTTGCATTATAGATACATATTTGCTATTAAAAATATTTTTAGGAAAAATCACTTGAATAACGCACTTGCTGCGCCCAGACTTTTAAGTATGCCATGAATAAATAGTGTTTGACATAAAGGTCAATGTCACTCTGGTTATAGTCTTGATATTTTCCTACTTTTGTAAGGTGTAAATAATTTAAAAAACTATGGAAATTGCACTTGTCATCAGCAACTGTAGACACTTTAAAATAGTAGCACAAAACAAAAAATCTACTTCGGTCTTGCAAATACAGCGCACATTACTCATACATGATTCTATTTAACTTAATTACACTCAGCACTCGCCGAAACAGTTAGTAAAGCACAAGTAATAAGTGAGAGAGCAGAAGAGATGAAATGTTGCATGCTCTGATGCAATTAGCGAAATGCATGTTTTAGTTTATTATTAACCAATTATAGAATGGTTAATGTAAGCGCTCGTAATGCCCTGACTGAATATAACAAACACTCGGTTCTTGGGCGAGGTGCCACTAATGGAAGCAACAGGTGAATGCAACCGGTATTGATTTTATACTCTGCATTTACAATTTCGACGCTTTTTTCTTATATATTATATTATTTACTCCGACAGCGTTAAGAAAATCGTTATCTGGCCTAGGTCTAGATAAAACTCTAGCACAAATATCTTCTTCCGAACGGACTCTAATATTATGTCGTTTCATTTTGTATCGCACTCATGTGAGATGGAAACGTTTTCATTTTGCAAGAGAGAAGCTCAGGGGCAATTTCTCCGTGAAAAGGGAAATAAGTCTTTGGTTTATCTATCGTCGAAAAAACTCACACTTAACGACTAGCTGAGGTCAGTTGGAAAAACTACCAAAGAAGATATCAGAAAAAAAGAAAATATTTCTTTGATAACTAGAAAAGCATTTGGAGATAGCCCTTTTTGAGATTTTGAGCCAAGGTCAAACGTCAATTACGGGAATCTTAGATTAGATTAGATTTTATTGTAAGCGGGCTATTCCAGTCCCTTCACCGCGACCTTAGGTCTATTGTGGCTCACGTCTAATTATTTAGATTTCACCCATCAATTCCAGCTCCCTGGGGGAATCAATCTTTTCTTAAGGGTGAAAGTTTGTTTGGCAGGTGTACTGCCATCTGATTGAAGCCGCTTGCCCGTTTCGAAGCTCAAAGAGTGATACCATCTCTCCGAGTTCGTCTGGACCCGACATCCGTTAGTATTTGCCTCGAGGCGGTATCATGAAGTCCCGCTCTCAATCAGCATTCAATCTCTAGTTGTAATCCACCCCTAGAGATCTCAGCTCCCCTCAGGCTCGTCTATACCTGACAACTAACAGTGTTAAACTCAAGGCAACATCCCATCGAGTCCCGCTCCCAAGCATCAACCCAGCGAGGTCGTCCGTCCGTTTCGTAGCACACGGTATGGGCCCCATACTCCGGGTGTCTACCACTCATCAGAGATCAGAGCCCCCCGGGAGGTCTGGACACACGACACACGCCAGTGCTCGATCCACGGCGGTATCATCTGGAACCCCGCTCCCGGGTAACAACCGACTTCCGACAGGAGACGACACCTGCGAGGTGAAACTTTGACAGATGTACTGCCATCTGAGCTTGCCCGTCTCAAAGCTTAAAGAGAGATAACCTCTCTCCGAGTTCGTCTGGACCAGACATCCGTCAGTGTTTGACTCGGTGCAGTATCATGAAGTCCTGCATCCGAGCAGCATCCAAGTGAGGTCGTTTGTCCGTTTCGAAGCTCACAGAAGAGGCCTCAACCCTTAGTTGTATTCCACCCCTAAAGATCTCAGCTCTCCTCCGGGTTCGTCTAGAGCCGACACGCACCAGTGCTAGACTCAAGGCGACGTCCCATAGAGCCCCGCTCCCCAGCATCGCACAAGTGAGGTCGTCCGTCCTCTCCGAAGCACACAGTGGGGGCCTCAAACTCCGGATGTTTACCACTCATCAGAGTTGTCAACCCCCTCCGGGTCGTCTAGACACAGGACACCCGCCAGCACTCAACCCAAGGCGTCACCCATCCGGAACCCCGCTCCCGAGTAACAACCATGCGAGGTCAATTGTCCATTTTTAAGCCCAGAGTGGAGGCCTCAAAGTCCGGGTGTACATCACTTCCCAGAGATATCTGCCTCCCTCCAGGCCCACCTGGACAAGACCCCGCCAGTGTTTAACTCCAATTAGTCGCGATTTACGACAGACAGGAGTTAGCTTGGGCCTATTCTTTTAGTTAGTCCCCGGACCCACGGGAACCTTAAAAGCACGAGTAAATTTTGTCTGTCGTTTAAATTCTAACAATGCTCTTATCATTTGACCATGTAGTTACGGCTATTATTTATTTCATTTCTCTTTATTTATTTATTAGGATAACACAAAGATTATAGCCTATATTGTAAAACAAAAAGTGCAACATTCGATATACAGAACGTGTATACTAAATGGCAAATTCAATTGTTGAGATGAGCATCTAATCTTCTCTTGAATATACCGATATTTGAGGAAGCGACGATAGTTTCAGACAAACTGTTCCACATATGAAATGCACGGTTTGAAAAAAGAAGAATCTGTTTGTTGTGCAGAAAGGTTCCTTCTTCAGCTTGAAAGAATATCGCCGCAGTCTAGAGTCATCACTAAGAAGCACCAAGGTTCCCATGGAGGTGGACACAGACCATGAGTCACTTTGTACAAATACATCAGGTCACATCTCGATCGTCTTTTCTACGGGGTTGTAAGCCTGAGGCAGTTAAGGCGTTCTTCATAGGTTTGGTGCCGAAGCTGCAGAGGTCATCTAGACGCTGCACCTTGGGTTTTCTCCAATAGTTTGCACTCTTTGACAAGTACAGGTGACCGCGCAGGGATTCCATACTTTAAAGTCGAAAGTTTTCTGGCAAGAGCAGGAGTAGGTCTTCGAAAGGTACTCTTCAACAAATACATTATCCTGTTGGCTTTCTTGACCGCTGAGACAGCTTGGACAGGCCAGGACAAATCTGGTGTTACAATGACTCCAACGTCAGCCTGACACTCTACAGATGCAATCTGCTTATTTTGGAGAAAATATACTTGGCTAGCGTTGTTGTGGCCCAGGTGGACAACAGTACACTTATCATAGTTAAGTGGTATATTCCACATCGAACACCAAGCCACTACCGTGTTTATATTTGTCTGAAGGCTGCTATTAGTCAATAGAGGGCATCCATATATTTTGCAGTCATCCGCATAAGCGTTATGGGTAGAAATTGTAAGACCAGGAATCGGACAGGACCAGGAACAGATCTCTGTGGCGTGTTAAAGGTGGTCTCTTTTGTGTTTATCTGTCCTTGAGATGTAACGTGTTTCCGAAGCTTGTGAAATGTCACACACTCTTGTTTGTGTACCTAACCAAACAGTCTTTTCATAATTCACCTTTCGGCTCCTGAGGCGGCATCAAAGTAGATGCGAAATATAGAACATGTTTTAGCAAAGAATTTGCATGATTTTCTTGCCAATTTTTTGATGTCGATAGCTCTTACTTAGATTCCGAGTTTTGATAACTAACCATACGACCGTTACCCCTCCCAATATACAGGACAATTCAAATTCGACCTCCCCATCGCGATATCGGAAACTATAGGATATACGGGGATGGTTAAATTAGGGCAAAGTTGCTCATTTATGTGTTTTACGATATGCCGTTTAGAATTTTTTAAATTCCGAGCATATCCGGAGATATCCGAAAAAAACACTGAAAATTGAATATTTTGATTTTACTTTTTCTGGCGTTTTTTGAAGTTAGGAAGACGGTTACAGGTTGCAAATCCCGAAGTCGTAAAAAATATTGGCTCACAAAAATTCATAAACCGGGAAAATCAATGAGACCTATTATTTCGACTATAGATTATCCATATAATCTAGCGAAGTGGGTGTCAAATGAGTTTAAAAGGTTGCCTGTTAAACAAAAAAGTTATTTAGTGTCAAGTCCACTACTGGAAATGATTAATAAAGTTAAATAAAGTCATTTGATGTAGCGTATTTATTTCCAAGCGTGCCCACGAAACAAATGCTAACGTATTTAGAACAGTTGTTGAAATTAAACAACAAAAGTGAAAAGGTGTGCAAGGAATACTTAATTTTAACAAACCTTTGTATAAAACAAAATATTTTTCACTTTAACAATGAGTTTTTTGAACAAACTGAAGGCACGACAATAGGCAATCCACTCTCTATTTATTGCGGACCTCTTCATGAGTAGATTTGAGACGGATTTAGAAAATGAAAGTGAGTATTTTCCTAGAGTATGATTTGGTTATGTGGACGATATTTGTGCAGTGTTTAACACAAATATATGCAAAGTGCATGAGTTTATTAAAAAACTAAACTGTCAAGTCCATTCAATAAAATTCACCCGCGAATTAGAAGTTAACAATAAACTTCCTTTTCTAGATGTACCAGTCATTAAAAATAATGACTCTCTTGAATTCGATGTCCACAGGAAGGAAATTACCAGTCTAAGTTACATTCCAAATTACTCACATAACACGTTTGCACAAAAAACGTCCGGTTTAAATTACTTAGTAAATATATTAATAAAATTTAAGTAAAAGTAGATATTGTATAGATTTAGAGTATATCAAAAACGCGGGTAAATATAACAGATATTCGGATTGCTTAGTGGACAAATTAATTAATAGACACAGAGCAAAGAAAATGTTAGCGGCATGCACCACATTCAGGAAAGATAAAATAGAGAAAAAATTGTTTGCCTACCTTTTGAACTGCGTACCACAAGGGGTCTTGAGAGCATTTTTAGAAAAGCCGGTTAGCAGATAACTTTCTCGGCAATAAATAATTTAGGAAATTTGTTAGGTAATACGAAAGATACAGATAAAGCCACTGAAATGAAGTGGATCTATGAGATAGGTTGTAAAGATTGTAATCCTAAATACGTTGGACAAACTAAGAGAACCATTGAGACTAGATTTCGTGAACATCTGGCACAGCTGAGCTACGGTAGTGTAAACAAGTCATGCGTGGCACAACATATTTGAGATAATAACCACCACATTGATAAATAAAATCTGAAACTTATCAAAAATGTTAGACGGCCAGCGGAGCTGGATGCGTACGAAAGTATTTATATTTCTAGGGAAATAAAAAAACAAGTTCCTTAAACCGAGCTACGCCACTGGTTTGTTTTCCTCTGTTGGCGCTCTGTCTTTGATGCAAATAAACATTCCGAAACCTGTCAGATAAAATGATAAAGGAAGTTCAAAAACCTCGTCCGGCAATTAAAATACAATACACTGAAAAATCTACCTGCGATTTACTCTCACTCTCGGTATCGTTCTTTAGTTAAGATTCAGTATAAAAGGTGAAGTTAGTAGGAAGTAGTTAGAATGTTTCATCTTCTGACGACGCTAACTTTGTTAGTGAAACGATCGTCAGGTCTTTATGGTGATTTGGGTTCACCAAGTGTACTTAATCTTTTATGATATTTCATGGTCATAGTTACGACAAGAAGGTAACGTCGCTATTAGACTGTGATGATATTGGTGAACCCAGGTGTGACAAAAAACTGATCTAAAGCAAACAAATTCGATAATTAAGTATTGCAAATAATAAAATATAAAACTAACGTAGCAAAATCCATCAGATGACATTTCGCAATACATCACATCTCGTTTAGGAGGCGTCCAATTAAACCGGGTAAGGAAAAGAACAATGCAATTGGAGACCAAATGACCCGAAATTACAACAAATACTATATAAAACAATATAATAGTTGATAATTACACATCGATAGAGGAATTACTGTCTTTAAATCATCTAAGCGTGGGTAGCACATGGAATTAGATGGGGCCTACCTAAACTATTTAATATATATAGAAGGTACTCAGCGTTATAAAAGTTTGTATTAGGTATGTGTGTTTTGGTGGAGGATGTTGAGTCTGAATGACAGGATGGGGGAGAACGACGATGATAATAATAGTGAGTTGAGTGATCACCCCAGGTTTTTGACAAAAGGTAAGAGAATTTTTCAGTCACTATATTTATTATTTTTTATTATTCAAATGGTCAATAACTTCTTGATAACGATAACACGATGTAACAAATTCTTGTAAATCTTTTGCTTATGAGATGCCGAGATGTTTGATAGTTGCACAGCGGAAAATATACCTCCAAAACACTTTTATAGTCCCTGTAACTGAATGTGAAGTTATTCAAATCATCAATGACCTCCCTAACAAAAAAAACAAAAATTCGAGACGCAGCAAGTGCGTTATAGTAGTGAATTTTCATAAAAATTGTACACTATTAGTAAGTCATATTATTAAAACTAATTCTTCAAATTTATATGGACCTTGGAGATCGGTTTTAGAGTCCAAGTTAGCGATTATTTGAAAAATTGTATATTTTATATGGAGCCACTAAATGAAAATTTGGTCTTAGATATAATATGTAAGTACTGCAAGTGTCTTTAAAAAAATTGTGTTACAAATTTCATTAAAGTTACAAAAGTTTTTCAGAAAAAAAAAATACCAAGGGAATGTACCTCTCAAATTATAAATATGGCGGGTATTTTTCCTTATTAATAGCTTGGATGGTTTTGTTTTAGTCACCATCCAGTTTTGCAAACAATTAACAACAAAAAAGGTTTGTTAAAACAAATTTGTAGTTATCCGCGAAGCTCATTATGTTATTTTTCTTTAATTTAGTACCCCCAGTGCGTTTACATAGGTGTTACTATGGTTCAAGCTTAAAGATTCTAGCTTAATGGGAAATGTATTGAGCTATCGGATCTGAAATATTTTTACGAACATTTTCTACCATAACATACTTGCTGCACCAAGACCCTTTCCAACACTTATTTGCGGTCGCTGTATACACACTTTTTTTAAATGATAAAATATTGAAGCTTACCTTGGAAGCTTACTATGTAAAACTGTCAAACAAGGCAACATCAAAATCATTCTTGGAAAAAACAGATTTTAAATGAAATAAGATAACAATTTAAACATAAATTGAAAATCTTGGTTCGTTGCTTCGTCGCGGGGGTTCTCCTTCCCCTTCTGTATGCATAAAATCACCCTTATTGCATAAACAAGAACAATGTAAACAAGAAAAATTCCTTGGGAGCAACCCCTAAGAAAGTTACGGGACCTGCGGTGAACATAGAGGTTCTGCGTGCGGTAAACAGGATTTTAAGGAGGTATATCTGCCAACTGGGATAAGGCAGTTTAAATACGTCCAACTAAGCTACTTCTTTCGCACTTTCCGCTCACACTTACTTTTTATATTCTTCTCCGCCCAGCACCCCTATTCACTCCTGGTCCCGTAACTTTCTTGTGGGCTGTTTGCAAGAAGTTCTTCTTGTGGTTTGGGCATCCAGAAGGGGTTTTAAGCATATTTCTGAAAATATTTTTCTAAACACCCCCTATGTGCTAATCTGAAAATTTACCGAGAATGTAATTTTTATTTACAAACGGGATGCTTCTATGAAATTATAGGTGGCAGGTAAGTATTTTTCGATATTAATTGCTTGAATGATCGGTTTTAATCAACTCAATCGAACCAAATAACAAAAAAGGTTTTTTAAAACAAATTTGCAATTATCTTTGAAGCTCACTGTGTTATTTATTAAATTTAGTATCCACCCTGTTTTTAGATGGGTTTTACTATGTATCAAAACTGAACCACCATAACGCACTTAAACTATTTTCAACACTTATTTACTTTGATGTATTTATCCATACTTTTTGAAAATGAAATAAGTATAAATAATACAAAATTTTGAAATTAAAATTTTAATAATTTAACCTAAACATCTGTTTATATAATTTTAACTAGCGATGTATGTACTTTGTAATACCTACCTAGATATTATGAGTACTTACTGTATTAGTTTGAGGTAGTTATAATTCTTGTAATATCTACCAGTGAATTCTGTATAGAGTTCACTAGGTAATACATACAATATCTTATTAATTACTTCTTGAGTTATCGGTTGTATATATATATATATATATATATATATATATATATATATATATATATATATATATATATATATATATATATATATATATATATACAATAGGCATTGATGCAAAATGATAATGTTTTGTATCCTCCTTCTATGTCGAAAAGCATAACTATTGGACAATTGATAGTCCCTTTATTAATCTTATTTTTAAAGTAGACATTGATCCAATCCAATCCATAGCAGATGGTAGTGGAATTTTCCTTTACGTAATAGTAAAGGATTTTCTCACGCCCGAGGAGGTACCACCCCTTACATCAAGGGGCCGGTGAGGTCCCAACCGACGTTTCCGATTCTGGTGTACGAGTCGTTTCCCTTATAAGCAAAAATGATGATGGCTCCTCCTTGTACAAAATATTCCGGAGGTAAAATACCCCTCAATTCGGATCTCCGGGAGAGGAGTGTACAGGAAGCGCCAACATCAAGATTTAACATATCCTTTTCGAATATATGTGGCCTAAATTCAAACCTGAACTCCGTCCACCATTTCCTCCAGTCTAACAGGCCCCAACTCCTCTTCCTCACTGAAACCCAAATCAGTGTCAAAACAGCCGCTAATCACCTTAATTACGCGGGGTATGAGCTCCTTACTTCCTTTAGATTGCATGGAGGCGTGTGCGCATACATCCGTAGCAATCTACCCTCCACCAGACTCCCCAATTTAGAAGCTGGAAGAAAAGACATGCTATGGATAAAACTCTCTCTCAGGGCTGCAACTAAATTCATCTGTTGCATTTACCGGTCACCTTCTGACAACAACTTTGTCCAGCTCTTTGACTACCTTTCTGAAAAAACCGACTATCTAATTTCTGAATATCCTTCCTCCGAGGTCACTATTCTTGGTGACTTCAATGTCCATAATAAGGAATGGCTAGGATCTTCAAAAACCGATCACAAGGGAGAGCAGCGGAGGCCTTTGCAGTCAGTAATTCTTTAGCCAATATGGTTCAGCAACCTACTTACTTTCCTCGTATCCCAACACACAGCTCAAATCTCCTTCTTACTACAAAACCTGAATGCTATAAGATATCAGTCACCGCCTCCCTTGGTCGCTCAGACCACGGCATGGTCACGGCTTCCTGCGCAATTCAACCCGAGGTCACACAGTCATCACACCCACGTATCGTTTGGCACTACAACTCCGCAAACTGGGACGAAATGCGGGATTAATTTACCTCATTTCCATGGGCGTCTGTCTGCTTCTCTCATCCTGACCCCTCTGATATCTCACAAAACGCCACCGAAATTATCCAAGCTGGCATGGAATTGTTTATTCCACGTACACAGAAAACCTCTTCAGCCACTCAAAAGGCCTGGTTCTTTAAATCATGTGACAAGGCCAGACCTGAAAAGGTCAAAGCTCACAAAACGCTTCTACAAAATCCCAGTCAAGAAAACCGTCAAGCATTTAATGACACAAGAAACCGCTATGCCCGCATTCTTTCTGAGAAAAAAAGCTCGTTTAATAACCACATCAAAAACAAAGTCCTCTCAAGCTCCAACGGCCCCGTAGATCACCGGAGTTATTTAGACTTCTTTCTATGGGGCCATTTAAAGAGTAGAATTTTTGCAACAGAAGAATTACGACGACGCATTGTTGAAGAATGCCGTCTAATAACTCTACAAATGCTCCAGACTGCCAGAGCATGTTTTTAACAAAATTTGTACTTTTGTATGGAAGCTGGTAGCTTTATATATATATATATATATATATATATATATATATATATATATATATATATATATATATATATATATATATATATACATCTAAAATTCAATCGGACCTTGGATATGGGTCCTAGAGGCCCTAATTCGTGCTCATTTCAACAAAAAAAATCGAAAGTCTCACCATCGTTACCTGTCTAATGGTGAATTTTCTTAATGAACATTGACTAAATGTATAGACTAAAAGTAGACTATATACTTGGCTTCTTTTATTAAAAAATATTGCAACATTATTGAAACCACTGCGTAAATCAACATGACGCTTTTAATTCAATAAACAATAATGCCTGTGGAAATTAGAAATTGTTATATCTTTTGCCCACTTTTTGTGTAGTAAAAAAATACATTACACACTGAAATCCATAGGTTTTATTGCATATTATATTCCCTTTTCTCATATAAGAGACCACTCGCATTTATCTTTAAAAAACACTCATCCCACAGGACTTATTTTTTCTTTCTGTATATTTTCCAGGGGCTTTCCTGTTGACGCCGTCCCACGACCTGAGTTTAGATAAGGCGGCCAGCATCTGCGACAAACTGAACTTTCGCGGCAGCTTCAGCGTAACGAAGACAGCGACAGGCATATTGTTCAAATTTTCAGAACCTGAAGACTTTCAACAAGTTTTCAGGAAGGGGTTTCACAAGGCAAGTAACTCGCAAAACACTGGGAAAACTGAAAACTGTTTCTTTGTCCCTTTGCTGTTTCTCGTTTTCCATTGAGGAAAGTTTCAACTGAAACTTCATAACGAACAATACCGGAAATATTGTTGCATAAAACTGTCTGATACTTTGCATTATTTTTATTATACAGGGTGATTCACTCAAATTTAAAGCGAAGCTCTGAAAATTGTGCGAAATAATTCTAAAACCGAAGAAGTCCGTACAAGAAATGTTGAAAAACAGCAAACACAAACATAAATAATGTTCGAGATGCGAGATACACTTAGATCCATAAAAAATGACGCACCTGATCTTAAATATTTGTCATTTACGAACAAGTGAACCGATTTGCGTGTTTTTTCAACTTTATAACTTATTTGTTTCTTTATAAAAGCCAGGTTTTTCGGATTTTCGAAGAAAAAGAGAAAAAGTGCATGTAGGTATTATTTTTAATTTTAAAGCACCCTCTGTTAAAAGTGAGCAGTTCTACAAAAATCGTTCACATTTTTTTTTAAAGCTACCTTTTACAAACACGTTGTTTTTTCACTGTTTGTGTCTAATACTGTTTTACTCAAAATTAGATCCTGCTCGAAGGACCAAATGGTTTGTTATAATTAGATCCGGCGCGCAAGGACAAACGTTTTTGTTCACATTAAATCCGACTCGAAGACTTAAATATTTGACTCAAAATTAGATCCGGCGCCATAGGACCAAATGGTTTGTACAAAATGGGTCAACACCCAAGCAACATTTAAAGTCAAATTGACGTAAAATCGCCCTAACAATAGGTCGGAGACCAAATCACCACAGGTCATTTTCAAGTAAAATTTATGTGTATTTTTCGAATGACAAACACGGAAAGCAAAATACAAACATGTTTTTACGCTGTAGATAAGCCAATCGCGTTTAACAGTTTCTTCGTTAGGCATAGTCTTTTGGAACCATTTTGCAGAAAATGCGATAGCACAACCGAAGAAGGATTGGTCATTGAAGATGAAGAAGAGGAATTGCTCGAGCGTGCATAGATGTTTACACATCAAAATCGGTCTCTGGGCGTATGCTAATAGACGGTACCTAAATTACTCGTATTGATCCTTTAGAAAGGTTAGTTTCAATATTACAAGTTTACAAGTTCCTTTCGGCGCCCCCTGACTTTGGTGCCCCCTTCGCCCTTTAAAAACGGCCCTGGTGCAAAATTATAATAAACACACGGTGCGTTAAAACAACAATTTTAACTCTACAAAGTTTTAAATGAATCTAATGGTTGAATTGTGATCCAGGGATTGTTGAGTCCGTTATCGTATTTGGCTAAGGCGTTAGCGATTGACACAGTTTGACATGAATAACATTATGTCGTTTTCGCCAGTAATATTCCGAACCTTCTCTTCAAAATGTTACATATAAATATATATATATATATATATATATATATATATATATATATATATATATATATATATATATATATATATATATATAAATACTATCGTACCGTGGGTGTCGACAAGAAGGAAAGGGGCAACTTGTTAATTCAGGACTTGAAGGTTTGGGGGTTCGGAGGAGAAGGTAAAACATGTGCCGGCAAGTAATTCCACAACTTGGAAGTCCTCAGGACAGTAAAAGGGTGCACTCGTTCTGTTCCCCTGGTAGAAATGTTGGGAGCAGCAGGTGGAGGAACTACGAAAGAAAGCTCCTATGAGCAGTGCCTGTGCAGATATCTATAAAAGAGAGAGATAGAGACAGGTCACCAACGGCACGTCAGTGGGCAAGGAATAGCAGCCTTTGGGTGAGGGTAGGGTCACCAATGAGACGTATAGCTCTCTTCTGAATAGAGTCCAGGATAGCGAGTGTAGAAGCGGCAGCAGCACCCCAGATGTGGGAGCAGTATTCGAGGTTTGGTCTTATTTGTGAAGTATATAGGTGTAGAGATTAGCTGGTGAAAATTATTTGCGAGCCCGGAAGAAGAAACCTAATTTCTTCGCAGCCGCTTCTGCAATTGATGTGACATGTTGGTGCCAAATGAGATTTCGATCTACAGAAATTCCAACAAGTGAAAAGGACTCATTACTTTGAATAACTTGGTTGTTTATTGTGATGGGTCTAGGGCTGGTGTATCTCTTATAAGATAGAAAGCAAGACTGAGATTTGGTGGAGTTGAATTGTACCAGATTTCTACTTCCCCAGTCTAATATTTTTTTGGAGATCCACGGAGACAGAACCCTCCATGAGTCTGCGATCCTCATCTAATTGGGCTAAGGAGACAGCCTTAGAATATTGTATATTTGAGTGGAGGGTGCTGTCATCTGCGTAACTGTGAACTGGGTTGGGTGTGCTAGAGAGGTCATTAATGTAGAGAAAAAACAAAGTAGGGGCTAAAGCTGAACCTTGAGGGACTCCTGCATTAATTGGATACAGTTTAGATGAATGGCCATCCACGACAACAGAAATGCTCCTGTTGGAGATAAAATTTGTTGTCCAGGTACAAAGTTTTGGTGGTAAGCTATAGGCCAGAAGTTTATTAAGCAGCGCTGCGTGCCAGACCTGGTCAAAGTCTGGCCTTGTCACAGGATTTAGATAACCAGGGCTTTTGAGTGGCTGAATAGGTTTTCTGTGTACGTGGAATAAATAATTCTACGCCACCTTGGATAATTTCGGTGACGTTTTGTGAGATATCAGAGGGGTCAGGATGAGATAAGCAGACAGACGCCCATGGAAATGAGGAAAAGTAATCCCGCATTTCTTTCCAGTTCGCGGAGTTGTAGTGCTAAACGATACGTGGGTGTGATGACTTTGTGACCTCGGGTTGCATTGCGCAGGAAGCAGTGACCACGCCGTGGTCTGAGCAACCAAGGGGCGCGGTGACTGATGTCTTAAAGCATTCAGGTTTTCTATTAAGAAGGAGATTCAAGGGATTTGAGCTGTGTGTTTGGATGTGAGGAAAGTAAGTAGGTTGCTGAACCATATTGGCTAAAGAATTACTGACTGTGAACGCCTCCGCTGTTCTCCCTTGTGGATCGGTTTTTGAAGATCCTAGTCATTCCTTATTATGGACATTGAAGTCACCAAGAATAGTGACCTCGGAGAAAGGATATTCAGAAATCAGAAATTAGAAATCAAAAATCAGAAATCAGATAGACATATCCTATGCTTATCCTTACTTTGTACCTAAGTATTTTCTTAATTATTAATTAATTTTGTTTATTTTCATTTTCCCCCACGTTTTTCTTTTGTTAATTGTGATCTAATTATGATTAGGTAGGTTGTGATAAGCAGTACGTGGTGGATGTCGTTGATATCTGTAGGCGTCGTCCAAGGGAGCCAAAGTTGTCCAGGTGACAAACGTGGGTCTCGATTTCTTGATGCCGGTTGCACACGGTCGAAGCAACGGGTATCGGCAAGAACAATATATGTTGGACTTCGCTTCTTCTTCCCGGGTCGGTCGCTCGCTGGGAGACTATATCTTGCTACAACAAGCCTCACTGACCGCAAAATTGCGAAAAAAAGAGTATGAAATTTTGACTACGGGTCGCGGACCAGGCGATCTTCCTAAGCGCTGGACAACGACGTATGACAATTATGCTGTTGTTTGAATACCGTTCATGAGCCAGGCGGTCTTGCTATGGCGCTTACTGACCTCTGGATCAAAAAGAAGTGAAAGAGCCTTAGATTTAATCTAGCAGCTTCTCTGTGTTGTTGCAGCTTGAAGGTACCTGTCCCACGGCATCATCGTCGGTTACCTGGACCTCCTGACGGCTGTTGTAGGCGTTAAGGAAGGTTTGCAGGGTAATAAGGCACAGGGCTGGACTCATGGATGTTAAAGGTGAATGTACAAAATTACTTTTTGATATATTCCGTTCTTCCTACAATTTTGAATTTCTCTCTTCGATCACACATTTATAGGCTATAGATTAGAGGACAAATTAGACTATTCAAAGCAAGTACCTCACTAAATATGATTGCCTGAGATTGGGTTTATATTTATACCATGAAAATAAGGTTCTTCAAATCATACGTATGCAGAATTATAAAAAGCGGGACTTTGAAAAAGCTGGCCATGACGATAATAAAAGCTTTGGAAATCTGTATAGAAAGAAACATGGCAGTGACAAGGTATACCATAGAAAGACGAATAAAAGGGTGCTAGAAGAGGTAAAAGAAGAAAGATGCTTGCTGATGGCGAGGATAAAGCGAGCCTTTAAACTGTGATGATGATATTTCTTTGTTATAGTCTTGCTTTTTGTCATTTTAGGTAACTGGAGGTCGTCTCTACAGAAAAGTCGTTATACCGTGTCGACCTCAGAAGACTTTTTCTTTGTTGGTACACGAAATTCCAATGGACCTGCCCGAAGACGATATTAGAGGAAGCTTATACAGATTTGGGTCAGTGGTAAGTCATATAATGAAGTTGAAGATAAATTGTTACCTTAGATTTTTCAGCCTTTAAGCATTCTCTATTTTCTAGTTTTCTAATAATACTTCACTTTAATTTGTTATATTTTATTTTTTACTTTTAACGACGGCCCATTTCCGCGACTATGGGCAATCATGGACGCCAGTGAGCATTTTCACCTCACTATCCCGGAAATTTTGCCGAACGCCTGCCTTTCTGTAAGAAAGGTAGGGATATGTAACGTGCCCAACATTGCATGGACACGGGACCGATAGATTTACGCTCCCTTCGAAGGGCGGAACGTGCAGACATTCAACTTGCTCAAATACAATGCCAGAACCTCGGTTGATGTTAATTTATTACAGTTTATACTGAAAAAAGTGAAAGAAACCCCTGGAAATCGAACCCGGGACCGTTCGGTTCAGAGGCACACGTCCATACCCCCGGACCACCGAGGCTCTCTTATTTGTTATCTGACCGCGATTAAATCTGCATTACTCTGTTATTACTTGATAACCATTTCCGCGACTCTGGAAAATTACCGACGCCAGAGAGTTTTCTGAAGTCGTCCCGAACACCCACTCACATCAGCCATTAATTATGAAAACTATAAAAATCACAGTACAATGCCTACACACTACCTTATTAAATATAGTAGCGGCAAGTTCATTTTACTTTCACATCGTCAAAAAGTGTAGTATCGCATTGGCGACAAAAATTTCAAAAATTTTTTTCGCTTAAACGTCGTAAAACATAGCAAAACATATAGAAAACATAATTTGGAAACAAAAATTTTTGTCTGTCGGTCTGTACGTCTGTTCAGCTACGATAACTTTAGAACGTATTGAGATATCGTCTTTAAATTTGGTATACAGTTAGCACCCGACAAATGAACGGATGGGATTGTTTTTGGGTAAAATCGCTTTAGGGGATAGGAGATAAATAAGAATTTATTTGGTGAAAATTGACATTTTTTTGTTAAAACTCGAGTAATATAACCTAGGTTTATTTATTATAAAACTTTTAATTTCATCAAACATCTGGTATTCTGTGATGAAATTAAATTAGGGGTTGAATTTGTGGCGCTGGAATATCGCTGACAAAAATTTCAAATTTGTTTTGCTAAAACGCGGTAAAAAGTCTCAAAACATATAGAAAACTTGTTTCTGGAACGAATATTGTTTGTCTGTCGGCATGCCCGTCTGTTAATAGGCGCAATAATTTTCGAACGAATTGAGATATGATCTTCAAATTTGGCATCCAGTTAGCACCCGACAAAGGAACGCTTCGAATTGTTTTTGGGTAAGATCGCTTCAGGGGATAGGGGATAAATAAGGGGTGATTTGGTAAAAATTGACTTTTTTTCAATAACATTCGTGTAATATAACGTTTCAAAAGTTTATGGGTAGAGGAATACCAATATTTTCTACGTGGTCAAGTCATTGGTCCTAAATTTGTGACATTTGACAGGCGGAATAGCTCAGTTTGCGAGGTGAGCAGCCTCTATAATCGGACTAGGAGCTCGCAGGTTCGAGTCCCGTATTCAAGCAGTCGGTCTTTTTCACTAGATCGTAGAAAGGCCGGCTTTTGATGAGTTATGGGTGGTGTCCTTTGTCTATATGTGTATGTAAGCTCTCCCCGCACAAGTCGATGACTTCTGGGAGCGGAGTTTGTCTACTGTGGTGTTATTTATTTATTTAAATTCGTTCCATGAGAATGTCTTTCTGAAGACAATAAGTTATCACAGCTATGTGAAATTTATGATTCAATTTGCAGCACTGTTTGGCTTAAACGTCATAAAAAGTGCCAAAACTTACAGAAAACATGATTTGGGAACAAAATTTTTTTGGTCTGTCGGTCTGTTTATAGCCACGATAACTTTAAAACGAATTAAGATATCGTCTTCAAATTGGGTATCCAGTTAGCACCCGAAAAATAAACTAGAGTATATATATATATATATATATATATATATATATATATATATATATATATATATATATATATATTAAAACTGACCCCGGATATATGTGTTCTAGGGGTCCTAGTTCGCGATCATTTGAATTTTTTTTTTCAAAAGTCGGGATCTCCTCATTAGTGCATTTTTTTAAAGAAAATGTACTAAAAATCGCTCACACATGCAATTCTTATTTCAAGGGGAAAACGTTTGGCCGATATTTTTAACCCTGTCAGTTTATCCTTCTGGCGGGGTGAGTTTTACCTCTGATATTTTAAACAAAAAGGGGCATCGGATAACATCTCATTTTGAAGCTAATCAAATGATCTTTTTGATAAGTATTTGTTTCTGAAAATCGGTCTAGTAATTTTTGAAGACACGCATTTCAAAATGTTGTCTACTAGATGAAACAAACAAGTTTCTTATATTATTACTTCCACATCGTCACTTGTTGGCATTTCTGTGGATCGAAATCTCAATTGGCACCAACATGTCACATCAATTGCAGAAGCGGCTGCTAAGAAATTGAGTTTCTTCTTCCGGGCTCGCAAATACATTTCACCAGCTGATCTCTATACCTTATATACTTCACAAATAAGACCAAACCTCGACTACTGCTCCCACATCTGAGGTGTCGCTGCCGCTTCTACACTCGCTATCCTGGAATCCATTCAGAAGAGAGCTATACGTCTTACTGGTGACCCTACCCTCACCCAAAGGCTACCATCCCTTGCCCACCGACGTGCCGTTGGCGACCTCTCTCTCTTTCATAGATATCTGCACGAGCCCTGCTCAGAAGAGCTTTCTTCCATAGTTCCTCCACCTGCTGCCCCCAACAGATCTACCAGGGGAACAGAGCGAATGCTCCCTCTTACTGTCCAGACCACCAGACATAGAATATCTTGTCATGCCCGCTCTTTTGTCCTGAGGACTTCCAAGTTGTGGAATTCCTTGCCGGCACATGTTTTTCCTTCTCCGAATCTCCAAACTTTCAAGCCCAGAATTAACAAGTTGCCTCTTTCCTCCTTGTCGACACCCACGGTACGATAGTATTAAGGCTGTAAGCCCTCGTGGTGTGTTGTTGAAATATAAAAAAAGTTGTAGATTATATCTTCGGAAACATGTCAGCCGGGAGGGCACTCCAAAGTTGAGATGCTCTGTGAAAGAACGAAAACTCGTAAGGAACCGTTCGACAAGTGGGTAATCTGTCATGAAAACCTTGTGCTTTTCAACTGAAAGGAGTTTGCCGATTAAAGATCGCCAGCGGAGGTACTAACGAAGTAATTTCTGGAAAACCCCGAACCTCCAAACCTTCAAGTCCAAAATTAACAAGTTGCCTCTTTCCTCCTTGTCGACACCCACGGTACGATAGTATTTAGGCTGTAAGCCCTCGTGGCGTGTTGTTGAAGAAAAAAAACGTGTGGAGGTCTCTCATTGGCGACAAAAATGTCAGAACTTTTTTTCGCTTAAACGTCGTAAAAAGTATCAAAACATGATTGGGGAACGAATTTTTTTTTGCCTGTCGGTGTGTATGTCTGTATGGCTGTAGCCACGATAACTTTAGAATGAATTGAGATATCGTCTTGCAATTTGGTATAAAGTTAGCACTCGACAAACGAACGGTTCGAATTGTTTTCGGGTAAAATCGCTTTAACCGGTAGGGGATGAATGGGGGTGATTTGGTGAAAATTGACCTTTTTTTTCGTTAAAACTTTCGTCAAAAAGTCTCAAAACATATCGAAAACTTGATTCTGGAACGCACATTTTTTGTCTGTCGGTCTCTCGGTCGATCGGGCTGTCGGTATGTACGTCTGTCTGTTAATAGGCGCAATAACCTTGGAACGAATTGAGATATCATCTTAAAGTTTGGTATCCAGTTAGCACCCGACAAAGGAACGCGTCGAATTGTTTTTGGGTAAGATTGCTTCAGGGGGTAGGGGATAAATAAGGGTTGACTTGGTGAAAATTTACATTTTTTCAATAAAACTCGAATAATATAACGTTTCAGAAGTTTATGGGTACAGAAATACAAATATTTTCTTTGTGGTCAAGTCATGCGTGCTACATTCAGTCCATGAGAATGTCTTTCTGAAGAGAATAAGTAATCACAGCTATGTGGAAGTTATGATTCAGTTTGCAGCACTACTTCATTGATTATGTTATGTAGGGAAATTAATTGGTGACCTCATCTGTTTTATTTTTAGGTAGAAGTGACTAGAATTTCACCAAAAATCGACCAATCACCTGGATCGCCAGCCCCCATTCGAATCACCCTAGCATCCCTAGACGAATACAACACTTTGCTTCAACATGGCTTGGATTTCTACGGCGCAACCTATTTCCCGACGGAACCACTGAGGAAAGAACATCTAAAGGGCAGCAAGGAGAAGTTACTACCAGTTTTCGATTCTTCGGGATTCACCAGAATCCCAGCCCCACCAAGCCGCACACTAAAACCTAGGTTGAACTAAATAACTTATTTCGATCTATGAAAGCGACTGTTAAACCTAGGTTCTATTAGAACAAGACTGCAAAACCTGGGTTGAGCAAAGAAACCACAAGCCTAACATTTCAAGCATACCTACCGCTATTAATAATCTTACATGTATTCTTAGATTTATTATTGTATTTTGTTATCTACATTTTGTTGTTTTATTTGTAATGTTTTAGTAACCAATATTAAGATATTTTGCAAGAATACTGGAGTTTTATTTTTAGAATTTAGAAGTCATTTTTGAAATTAGGCGTCTATTTTAAACATTGTGGAAACTGGTGTGCAGCAACCCTTTTCTTTTCAAGTCTTAAATACAGGTAACATTTTGCTCCTGTCTGATGCTGCTGTCAAGCAGCTGAACCGATTACAAAAAAAGAAAACAAGCACCTGACAAGCCAGAGAAGTAATCCCTATATATGTATTTAGAAGCAGCGAAACCGATTACAAAGAAGAAAACAAGCACCTGACAAGCCAGAGAAGTAATCCCTATATCTGTATTTAGAAGCAGCGAAACCGATTACAAAGAAGAAAACAAGCACCTGATAAGCCAGAGAAGTAATCCCTATATCTGTATTTAGAAGCAGCGAAACCGATTACAAAGAAGAAAACAAGCACCTGATAAGCCAGAGAAGAAGTCCCTATATCTGTATTTAGAAGCAGCGAAACCGATTACAAAGGAGAAAACAAGCACCTGACAAGCCAAAGAAGAAGTCCCTATATCTGTATTTAGAAGCAGCGAAACCGATTAGAAAGAAGAAAACAAGCACCTGACAAGCCAGAGAAGAAGTCCCTATATCTGTATTTAGAAGCAGCGAAACCGATTACAAAGGGGAAAACAAGCACCTGACAAGCCAAAGAAGAAGTCCTTATATCTGTATTTAGAAGCAGCGAAACCGATTACAAAGGAGAAAACAAGCACCTGACAAGCCAAAGAAGAAGTCCCTATAGCTGTATTTAGAAGCAGCGAAACCGATTACAAAGAAGAAAACAAGCACCTGATAAGCCAGAGAAGTAATCCCTATATCTGCATTTAGAAGCAGCGAAACCGATTACAAAGAAGAAAACAAGCACCTGATAAGCCAGAGAAGAAGTCCCTATATCTGTATTTAGAAGCAGCGAAACCGATTACAAAGTAGAAAACAAGCACCTGACAGGCCAAAGAAGAAGTCCCTATATCTGTATTTAGAAGCAGCTAAACCGATTATAAAGAAGAAAACAAGCACCTGATAAGCCAGAGAAGAAGTCCCTATATCTGTATTTAGAAGCAGCGAAACCGATTACAAAGAAGAAAACAAGCACCTGACAAGCCAAAGAAGAAGTCCCTATATCTGTATTTAGAAGCAGCGAAACCGATTACAAATAAACAAGCACCTGACAGGCCAAAGAAGAAGTCCCTATATCTGTACTTAGAAGCAGCTAAACCGATTATAAAGAAGAAAACAAGCACCTGATAAGCCAGAGAAGAAGTCCCTATATCTGTATTTAGAAGCAGCGAAACCGATTACAAAGAAGAAAACAAGCACCTGACAGGCCAAAGAAGAAGTCCCTATATCTGTATTTAGAAGCAGCGAAACCGATTACAAAGAAGAAAACAAGCACCTGATAAGCCAGAGAAGTAATCCCTATATCTGTATTTAGAAGCAGCGAAACCGATTACAAAGTAGAAAACAAGCACCTGATAAGCCAGAGAAGAAGTCCCTATATCTGTATTTAGAAGCAGCGAAACCGATTACAAAGTAGAAAACAAGCACCTGACAAGCCAAAGAAGAAGTCCCTATATCTGTACTTAGAAGCAGCTAAACCGATTATAAAGAAGAAAACAAGCACCTGATAAGCCAGAGAAGAAGTCCCTATATCTGTATTTAGAAGCAGCGAAACCGATTACAAAGAAGAAAACAAGCACCTGACAAGCCAAATAAGAAGTCCCTATATCTGTATTTAGAAGCAGCGAAACCGATTACAAATAAACAAGCACCTGACAGGCCAAAGAAGAAGCCCCTATATCTGTATTTAGAAGCAGCTAAACCGATTACAAAGAAGAAAACAAGCACCTGACAAGCCAGAGAAGAAGTCCCTATATCTGTATTTAGAAGCAGCGAAACCGATTACAAATAAGAAAACAAGCACCTGACAAGCCAAAGAAGAAGGCCCTATATCTGTATTTAGAAACAGCGAAACCGATTACAAAGAAAAAAACAAGCACCTGACAAGCCAGAGAAGAAGTCCCTATATCTGTATTTAGAAGCAGCTAAACCGATTACAAAGAAGAAAACAAGCACCTGACAAGCCAGAGAAGAAGTCCCTATATCTGTATTTAGAAGCAACTAAACCGATTACAAAGAAGAACACAAGCACCTGACAAGCCAGAGAAGAAGTCCCTATATCTGTATTTAGAAGCAGCTAAACCGATTACAAAAAAGAAAACAAGCACCTGACAGGCCAAAGAAGAAGTCCCTATATCTGTATTTAGAAGCAGCTAAACAGATTACAAAGAAGAAAACAAGCACCTGACAAGCCAGAGAAGAAGTCCCTATATATGTATTTAGAAACCTAAGACGCAAGCAAAAACGTTAAAACTTATAAGTACATTTTAAACAAACCCAAAAAAGGGGCCCATGGACGGCCAGAAAAACAAACGAGGAGACCCTAAGAACGGTTAAAAGAGAACGTGAACTGTTTAATACCATCAAGCGCAGAAAAACAGCATATCTGGGCCACGTGATACGGAACGAAAGTTACAAATTCCTACAATTAGTAATCGAAGGAATGATCGAGGGGAAGAGAGGAATCGGCAGGAAGAGGATGTCATCGCTCAGAAACGTGAGACAATGGACAGGACTAAAAACTGTAGGAGACCTATTCAGCGCCATCAGAAATAGGGAAGAATGGGCACATGTGATCGCGAATATCCATTAATGGATAAGCAATAGCAGAAAAAAAAGATAGCTTTATTATTGCCAGGGATACTGAAATTGTCTGAAAGGAAACCTAAAATTTTCCTGGAAAAACTCGTCAGATTTTCCTGGATAACGTACTTATCTAAGCCACTTACACAAGGAAGGTTCGTCCCAAATTTGATCAAAATCGGCCCATTAGTCTTTGAGTTATCGGTGTGATACACACACATAACACATACACGCGCGCGCATAGACACATACATCAATTATATATATATATATATATATATATATATATATATATATATATATATATATATATATATATATATATATATATATATATATATATATATATGAAGATATAAATCGAAACTGACCCTGGGCATGGGTCCTAGTGAGCCTAGTTCGCGCTCATTTCACGAAATTTTTCAAAATTAAGAGAATTCACTAAAAATAAATAATATATAAAGGTGCATACTTTTTTCAAGATGGCGGCACTTCGTCAACTATAATTTTTGGGGACTTTTTATACAATCAACACTAGGCCATAATAAACGTCTGTGCTGAATTTCAAAACCTTGTTATCTTTTTTTTGTTGTTATTTTTCTTTCGTATCCTGGCCTAACAGTAGAAAATCGTTAAGGACATAAAAAATCTGATACAAACAAATTCGTACAGCAAATGAAACGGTTTTCCAAACAAGGTAAATCATAGGAGGCTGTGTTGATGCCTCATGTTGAATAAATTATAACGATCTGGGTCCTCAGGAGATTCGTTCTTTTTAAATTTATACATTAATAATTTCTCAATATCCCCAGCCGTCGTCTGGGTGGTTTCGTACGTTGCGTCTTGGCTCAGAGCTTTCTCATATAGATTTCCCTTTTTGAACACGATACCACGACCAATAATTCTAATTAAAGCTCAGGTTTCCCGACAAATTTAAAAGTCCCCAGCGGATTCGCTAAAGCAAAGAAAAACTCGAGATATAAAATCTTATTAGACTATCACAGGCGATATTTTACAGAGACGCTTTTTTATTTGGATTTATCCGAGGATCTTCTAAACGTGTGTTACCTGTCAAAATTCATATTTTTATAAGGTCACTCTATTGTAATTAGAAAAATTTCGATTGTAGAGAGGTAAGGACGTTCGAATGTTGTAATTTTGTTAAAAGGTTTTTTTGATTTTCAAAGTATTTTAGTTTATAGAAGTTACTTTTACTCCGTCGTAGTCTTATTTGTAGTGGTTTTAAGTAAAAGTAAGTATTGGTTATTTATAAAATTGCATTGTTTGGAAACAATCTCTTGGCAGTTTTTCATGATGAGAAAAGAGAAAGACATTCTGGCATCAAAAGTTTTAGAAATGTTGGCTATACATAGTATTCTCCAAGAAAAGTAGCTGCCCTAACTCATGTTTCTGTGGCCACTGTTAATCAAATTCGGGGAAAGACGGCATTCTTCAACAATGCGTCGTCGTAATTCTTCCAGACTCCGGTTCTGCTGCGAAAATTCTACTCTTTAAATGGCCCTATAAAAAGAAGTCTAAATGAGTTAAATCCGGTGATCTAGGGGGGCACTCAATAGCACTTCTACGCTGAATCCATTGCTCTGGAAACTCTCTGTTCAAAAACTCCCTAACACGTTGTGAAAAATGCAGAGCAGCTCCATCTTGTTGAAACACTAATTGATTTTCTTGATAGCGATCATCATTTTCAACAATGTCAATTAGTAGAGGGTAAACGATATCTTCTAGTAACTCCAAATACGTTTCGCCACTCAAATTGCCATCAAGAAAAATTGGTCCGCTTAAACGGTCTCCAAAAATGCCAGTCCAAACATTCAATTACTGTGGAGTTTGAGTGTTGACTTCGTGAAAGAAACTTGGATTATTATCTGCCCAATAACGACAATTATGACGATTGATTGTAGAGTTTAATAAAAACGTACACTCGTCTGAAAAAAAGATATTGAACAGCAAGTTCCTGTTATCAGCTATTCGTGCAGTCATAACTTCACAAAACTCCAGTCGTCGATCAAAATCATCTTCATTCAGTTGTTGTACAAGATGAATTTTATACGGGTGAAATTTATGATGCTTCAATATTCGCTGAATAGTTCTTCTTTTGATGTTTGAAACAGTGGTCAATTTTCTCGTGCTCAAAGTTGGGTCTGCAGCAATTTGTCATAAAACCTCAATCTCAGTAGTCTCATTTTTAACCGGAAATTCACGTTCAGGATCTCGCTTTTTTGTTGGCTACTGAACCACTTTGTCGAAACTTTGCAACTAACTCCAAAATGTATTTTCTGTTAACATGTCTGTTAGGATGTCGTTCATTAAACAAATTTGCGGTACGGTTGGCACAGTCATCGTTTTTGAAAAAAAAAGTAATTATTTCAACTCTTTCTTCTACAGAATACACTATTGTGAAATTAATTTTCGGTAGTACTATCAAGTATCAAACCGACAGATAAACTGAAATAATAAACCGCATTTCTCTGATTCCGATAAGAAATGTTCTGATAGTCCATTTTTTGTTTACACACCAACAAAACATTGACTATCAGCACATTTCTTATCGGAATGAGTGAAATGCGTTTTTGCATCTTCAACTGTGAATAATTTTTAAACGAGTTGATAAAACTTCCAAAAAAATTAGTGTGCTGAATTCAGAAAAGAAAGAGCTTTCAAATGATGTAACACTCGACCCATATTCCCTATTTAAAATATAAGGGTTGTTATCATCACCTTTAAGCGGTTGATGTGACAAAGTTGAGTTTTATGTCAAAACATGTTCCCCTCAATATTAAAATTGACGTGTTTCAGCCTTTCTTAAAAAAATATTTCTCTGCACGCAAATCGGTCTGTTTCGTTTTCAGTGCGCCACCCTATATATATATATATATATATATATATATATATATATATATATATATATATATATATATATATATATATATATATATATATATATATATATATATAGGGTCGCTGATAAGTCTGGAAACGGTCGATTATCCGGGAAAATATACAAGGTGTCGAAAAAAGTTTTATACAAAAGTTTTTGGGTTCTTCAATGTCTACTAGGCGGTGATAATTTTATTTATACAGGGTTGGTCATACAGGCGTGGCACACCAATATAAAATTTTTTTTAATAGAACACCCTATATATTATTCGATATTTCAATCCTTCTCTTAATTTTGAGCAACATTTATGAGAAGCATAATGTACCTAAACTCAATCGTTTCCGGGTAAAAAAATAAATAAAAATAAACGCTACTGTTTTTAAAATCTATTGGATGAAGAACAAAAATAAATGAAAAGTAGAATATCTCTTGAAAACAATCTGTGAGTGTGAAAAGAACCGGTTGCGATGTTTTTAACATTGTTTGGAATCCCAAGATAAGATAAGATGCCCATAAGAAACGCAGTATTATTCTTTTGTTTTAAAATGTTTCCAGGACAACGAATGTCAATCATTCATTCAGTGTCAACAGTTTTGAAACATTAGTAATTTAGTGTCAACAGTTTTTGTGCAAAATGGCAAGTTTAAGTGAAACCGAACGTATCGAAATTTTAATGATGATAGGGTACGGTGATAGAACACGAAGTTTTGCTCAAGTGGTGATTATGTTCAATGAGTTGCATCCTGAGCGGGAATCGATCTCCAAATCCACAGTTTCGAAAACTTTGCATCGTTTTCACGAAACTGGCGGTATCAAGGATAAACCTAGAACTGGAAGGCCAGTAACCGTTACAAATGAAGAAAATTCTTTGAATGTAATATTGGATGTGGTGGAAAATCCGAAAACTTCGGCACAGCAATTGGCTTTAAATCACAATATGAGTCGATATTCAATTCAAAAGATTACGAAGCGGGAAAAGTTCCGTCCATATAAAATTCATTTATTGCAAGAACTGAGTGAAGACGATTTTGATCGCAGAATCGAGTTCTGTGAACTTATTATGGAGAAGTTACGCCAAAATTTTAACTTTGCCAACCACATTTTGTTTTCCGACGAATCTACATTTTGTTTGAATGGACAAGTCAACCGACACAACTGTAGGTACTGGTCAGACGAAAACCCACATTGGATGGAACAAATTCACACCCAAAGACCGCAAAAAGTAAATGTTTGGTGTGCTATTATTGGTGGACATATCATAGGACCTTATTTTATACACGGTAATTTGAACTCTGCTCGATATTTGACACTTTTGCAAGAATCAATTGTTCCAGACGTTAGTCGATTATTTCCGAACAATAACGACCCAAATCTACCAGCGGAAGAAATATGGTTTCAGCAGGATGGGGCACCCCCTCATTTTGGAATTGAGGTACGGGAATATCTGAATCAAACCTTTCCTGGCAGATGGATAGGGCGCAGGGGAACTATTGAATGGCCAGCTAGGTCTCCCGACATGACGCCGCTTGACTTTTTTTGTGGGGTCATGTAAAAAATTTAATTAACCAAAATAGACCGCAGAATATTGAAGAGTTGCAAGCAAGGATTGTGCATGAAATTAATAACATTCCTCAAAACGCTCTTGTAAATGCGGTGCAATGTTTTGTTAAGCGAATTCATTATTGTCAGGAGGTCAATGGAGAACACTTTGAACATCTTATAAAATAGGATTTCAAACAATGTTAAAAACATCGCAACCGGTTCTTTTCACACTCACAGATTGTTTTCAAGAGATATTCTACTTTTCATTTATTTTTGTTCTTCATCCAATAGATTTTAAAAACAATAGCGTTTATTTTTATTTATTTTTTTACCCGGAAACGATTGAGTTTATGTACATCATGCTTCTGATAAATGTTGCTCAAAATTAAGAGAAGGATTGAAATATCGAATAATATATAGGGTGTTCCATTAAAAAAAAATTAATATTGGTGTGCCACGCCTGTATGACCAACCCTGTATAAATGAAATTATCACCGCCTAGTAGACATTGAAGAACCCAAAAACTTTTGTATAAAACTTTTTTCGACACCTTGTATATTTTCCCGGATAATCGACCGTTTCCAGACTTATCAGCGATCCTGTATATATATATATATATATATATATATATATATATATATATATATATATATATATATATATATATATATATATATATATATATATATTGCTATGATATCATAGTTTTTGAAAAATGTTCGTCGGTAATTCATTCTCAGGGTAGTAGAAACAAACAAATAATATAAAAAAGAATTTTGGTGGATGTAAGGGGAATTATACCTGCTTAAATAAATTTGTTGCGGTAGAGTCTGTTGCTAGACGACAAGTAACAATAATATAAATTTTAAATACACACAAATGGAATTATTTTGAAAATTATACAATATGAATCCATACGTAAATTTGCAAGCCTTTAGATTTGGAAAAAATCAGTTTTTAAAAAAAGGTTAAATATAGTTTTCAATTGGCAATTACCATATTTATCATACGAAATGAAAGCAAAATTGTAACGTTTTAACCAACTATGTATCCATAGCAATAAGACTTAGTAGAAGGAAAAAAGAAATCAAGTGAGGAGGATGACAAGTTGTCAGAAGAGAAAAAAAGGTTTGAAGAATTTTTTGAAATAAAATCTAAGCCAAAAAAGGCATATAAGATTGTACATACATCACATTGTCAGAAAGCAGAAACATAGAATTTAGAGAATCCAGAAATAATAGATTGTGAGAACATCAGCTATTGATATTATATAGGAGATTATATCAAATCAGTAGAAAACAGGGATCACTATCGGCAGATAATTGGAACACAGCTAATTTGACAGGGAGTGTTAATGCAGACACAAAAATTTGGATATTGTCCATTGGAGGTATCGAGAAAAGGCCCTGGTGAGATATTCAAGGAAATTTGTATAGTTAGTTTAGTTCAAACATCATGAACAGTGAATGGATGGTTTGACATAACACAGGAAGAGCAGCAAAACAAGGCATCCACTTTAAAATCAAAGAGAAATTATCAAGTGTTATTATTAAGTTAGAGAGACAAGTAAGGTATTTATAGTTAGAATAATAGTGAACCATTTTTAGTTCGTTTTATTGTTTGATTGTTTAAGGTGTTCTCATTCTCATTTTCATATCTATTATTGTATTCATAGCTCATTTAATCCTTTATTATACTCAGTATTTTAAAAATTTTGGTTTCGTTTCATTTGTTCAGTTCTTGATAAGTTAACCAGTACTTTTTTTTTTGAGAAATAAATTATTTGATTTAAATTTTTGTCAACTTCATTGACAAGTTTTCATAGTGCCAGAACCCCCTCTGAGAAACAAAAATATCATAATAAATTATAAAAACACTATAAATATTTATACCGTAATAATATATATATATATATATATATATATATATATATATATATATATATATATATATATATATATATATATATATATATATATATATATATATATATATATACAGGGTGAGCCACGGTGGATGGAGTATTAAAAGTATATGGAGAATGAATCAACCGATTGCTTTGAAATTTTGTTTACGGATGTAACGGAGTATGATCTCTCGACCTAAAATATTTTTGAAAATGCAGTGTTGCCACATATACGTAAAACTGGCAACATCTTCGTAATTTTAAATGGAACACCCTATATATTTTTGCATTTTTTGAATTGTCGTCTCTTTTTGAGTAACTTTTGTTGATATTTTCCTATACCTATCTCAAGTTGTTTTCGAGATAATAATTATTTTCTGAATTTATTACCAAAAATTTGACTTTCATTAAATCGTGTTTTCTCCTACCGACGAAGCGATTTAAAGATAATTTTTTAGCTACGGTTAGGCAAGGTCAAGGGGCATCTCCTCCATTAATCAAATCTTTAGAATATCATACAGGGTGAGTTAGAGAACGCTTTCTATAAGTGACTCGGAGAAATGCACGAAAGTCATTTTTTTTTAATAGAACGCCCTGTATATTTTCACACTTTTTGGATCGTCTTCTCTTTTTGAGTAACTTTTGTTAATATTTCCCTATACCTATCTCAAGGCGTTTTCGATTTATGGTCACTTTTCTCTAACCTATCCAAGATTATTGGTCTTTTTGTATATCATAATGGGTGGGCCATGAAATTTCTATTTTGTCACTTTGTCATGACAACAGACATGCTGTTTATCTAAATAAATTTGACTTTAGTTATATTGACATTCAATTTGAATAGCTATAGCACAAACATGACATAAAATAATTATACAAACACAGTTTTAATGGATTTGATTTTTATTCATGAACAGTGCAATAAGATTATCAGCAGAACTTGTAGAAGATTTAATGAGAAATATCCGAATTTGCCGCAGATGAATAACAGAAAGTTTCTACGAATTCATAGGAATTTTATAAATTTTGGTTCGTCGTTATGAGAACAATAACACTATCAGTATTTGGAAAAACTAATACCTAATCAGCGATAATAGTAAAAAAGGCCAAGTAGCAATAACAAATAATACCAATGACAGTAATAAATATGTATAAAAATCTTAAAACTATAATAATTGTTCGAAATGTTGACCGTTAACTTCCAGACACTTTTGTATACGATGATGCACGGCGTTTGTTGTAGCAGCTCTTATTTCAGCAGGGTCCAAGTTTTCAATCTCTTGAATCACTCGACGTTCTAATTCTGCCCTATTGTGGACTGGAGTTTTATAAACTCGATCTTTAAGAATACCCCAAAGATAAAAATCTAACGGGGTAAGGTCAGGGGACCTCGCAGGCCAGTTACACGGTCCCAAACGTCTGATCCAACGGTCATCGAAAAGCCGGTCCAACTCCATACTAATTTCGGATGTACAATGTGCAGGAGCCCCGTCGAGTTGATACCAACAAGTTCTATATGTTTCAATTGACAGATTATCAAGGAAGCCTTCCACAATTGTTCTAATTATATCTAAATATTTTCTGGAATTCAATTTTTCGTCATATATGTAATATTTTATTTCGTCATCCAATAACATACAAAAAACAAATTTGACTTGAAAACCAGCCTCTCTAGTAACGTGGGGGTTGTCTGTGGCCCAATAGTGACGATTTCGTGTGTTACAAATCCCCTCCCTAGAAAATTTGGATTCATCAGTCCATATCATTTTCTTTAAAAAATTGGGGTCCTCTTGCATACGCACAACTAACATTTCACACAACTCTATTCTCTGTAGATAATCCTGAGGCGTGAGAAATTGAACTCTTGTAAATTTATAATTATGCATTTTATGATTTACTAGTATTCTTCGAATGGATGAATATGGCAATCCTAAATCCTGTTCAGCACAACGTATGGAATACTGGGGATTCGCATGAAAATACGCTAGCACATTGATTTCATTTACCTCGTCAGATGTCACAGGTTTGGGTAGATTTCTTGCATCTCTTAACGACGCACCAGATTTTATAAAATTCCTATGAATTCGTAGAAACTTTCTGTTATTCATCTGCGGCAAATTCGGATATTTATCATTAAATATAATCTTATTGCACTGTCCATGAATAATAAACAAATCCATTAAAACTGTGTTTGTATAATTATTTTCTGCCATATTTGTGCTATAGCTATTCAAATTGAATGTAAATATAACTAAAGTTAAATTTATTTAGATAAACAGCATGTCTGTTGTCATGTCAAATTGACAAAATAGAAATTTCATGGTCCACCCATTATGATATACAAAAAGACCAATAATCTTGGATAGGTTAGAGAAAAGTGACCATAAATCGAAAACGCCTTGAGATAGGTATAGGGAAATATTAACAAAAGTTACTCAAAAAGAGAAGACGATCCAAAAAATTTGAAAATATACAGGGCGTTCTATTTTAAAAAAATGACTTTCGTGCATTTCTCCGAGTCACTTATAGAAAACGTTCTCTAACTCACCCTGTATGATATTCTAAACATTTGATTATTGGAGGAGATGCCCCTAGACCTTGCCTAACCGTAGCTAAAAAATTATCTTTAAATCGCTTCGTCGGTAGGAGAAAACACGATTTAATGAAAGTCAAATTTTTGGTAATAAATTCAGAAAATAATTATTATCTCGAAAACGACTTGAGATAGGTATAGGAAAATATCAACAAAAGTTACTCAAAAAGAGACGACAATTCAAAAAAAGCAAAAATATATAGGGTGTTCCATTTAAAATTACGAAGATGTTGCAAGTTTTACGTATATGTGGCAACACTGCATTTTCAAAAATATTTTAGGTCGAGAGATCATACGCCATTACATCCGTAACCAAAATTTCAGAGCAATCGGTTGATTCATTCTCCATATACTTTTAATACTCCATCCACCGTGGCTCACCCTGTATATATATATATATATATATATATATATATATATATATATATATATATATATATATATATATATATATATATATATATATATATATATATATATATATATATATATATGTATATGTATATATATATATATATATATATATATATATATATATATATATATATATATATGTATATATATATATATATATATATATATATATATATATATATATATATATATACATATATATATATATATATATATATATATATATATATATATATATATATATATATATATATATATGTATGTATATATATATATATATATATATATATATATATATATATATATATATATATATATATATATATATAGTAGAACACTATATTAGAAATACCTAAATAATTATAACAAATACTGGAAAAAAACGGTTTCATCTACTTGCACCTCTAAATTAATTAAAGAGTATGACATTCAGTGATTAAAAAAATAATTTGCGGAAATGTAGATAAATTATTTGCATGCCGCGTAAAACAGATAATTCGGTTTATATAACTGAGAAATGTACTGATTTGGTTTAACCTAATTAAGCCCTCAGGCGTCAGTCACAAAGCTATTACAACATCCATGGCAGGTCATCAACAGGTAGACGCATTGCGCATGTGCACACATCACTTATGTCACCTATAAAAGAAACTACGATCTCGTCCAAACTAGTCCAAGCATAACAGACGAACTACCCTACGCTTTCAATAACTTAACTAGAAAAACAGCTTATATTTGTTGCTGCATTTTCTTACTCAGTTATTTCTTAATTTAAAACTGATATTTTGTTGTGATCGTTTGATAAATATAACTGAGAATTATACTAATAAAAAATTATCTGGTATCAAATGTGATGTCACTTTGCAAATTTAAATTTAAAACTCGTTAGCTCAAAAACGTATTTTCTTTGACAATCGCATTAGGAACTACAGATTATAATACGTCCAAAAAATACTCTTCGAAATTTACTACAATAAAACTAAATTCAGTATTTTAAATAGATTTTAAACTTATCAAAAAATTTGATTAACTTAACTAAAATCGACTGGCCCTTGATAATGTATAACAACTGCAAATCAAAACTGTTTCATAAGGCCTAGGTACTATGATAAAAAATAAATTTTCAACACTGACTTAAAAAAAAACTTTACATAACCTGACTGATCGAATCTGACAGGTTTGTGTTTCGTAGGGAAGACACACAAACGACACAATAACGATAAGGGGTTTGTTTTTGCGGGGTGTAAAACAGTTTGAATATCAGAGTTGACTCACCTGATTTCGGTAAATTATTCTGGATATGGTGTTGGACGTCTTGAAGTCAGCTGAGAGAGGATATTCTGGCCTAGTTGCCAATGCGGGAGCAAATTGTTAGAGCGGGAGTAGGACATGCGGGTGGTGCGCAGGCGCACTGGCTCGTATGCAACAGGCGATCAATATGGAGGCGGCGTTGCCAGTTGCGGCCAGAATGGCTGCCTTTTTAGAGACATGTACGAGATGGAGAGATGCAATATGACATCGAATTATTAATTAGGTTGTTTTCGTAACTACACGTTAATGTCTGGACGCAGCAAATACGTTATGATAGCGAATTTTTATATTAAATAGGTTTCCATCAAAACTTTGTTAATTAAATAATTAATAAAAAGTTCCGGACGCAGCAAGTGCGTTATGGTAGCGAATTTTCATATTAAATGGGTTTCCATAACAAAATTGTTAACTAAATAATTTATAAAAGGCTCAAGACGCAGCAAGTACGTTGTAGTAATAAATTATATACAATAATTGTGCAATATTAGTACAAGTGCGTAGATATGGGGGGATATGCGGGGTAATTACCCCTTCTCAGAAATAAAAATGAATTAACAAAATAAATTGTCGTAAGGGTACGAAATAAGTAGATATATTTTCCAAATGTTGGAACAGTAAGTATAATATAGTACATAACATTATGCATATTGCGATTTTGGACGGTTTCTCTACAGACAGTGTGTAGGTGGTAGTGGACTTTTCCTTTACGTGACAGTAAAGGATTTTTTCATGCCCGAGAAGGTACCACCTCTTACATCAAGGGGCCGGTGAAGTCCCAACGGACGTTTCCGGTTCTGGTGTATTAGTCGGTTTCCCTTATAAACAAAAATGATGATGGCTTCCCCTTGTACAAAAGATTCCGGAGGTAAAATACCCCTCCATTCGGATCTCCGGGAGAGGGGTGTACAGGGGGCGCGGACATCAAGATTTAACATATCCTTCTCGAATATATGTGGCCTAAATTCTAACCTGAACTCCGTCCACCATTTCCTCCAGGCTAATAGGCCTCAACTCCTCTTCGTCACCGAAACTCAAATCGGTGCCAGAACAGTCACTAATCACCTTAATTTCTCGGGGTATGAGCTCCTTACTTCCTTTAGATTGCATGAAGGCGTGTGCGCGTACGTCCGTAGCAATCTACCCTGCACCAGACTCCCCAATTTAGAAGCTGGAAGAAAAGACATACTATGGATAAAATTCTCTCGCAGGGCTGCAACTAAATTCATCTGTTGCATTTACCGGTCACCTTCTGACAGCAACTTTGTCCAGCTCTTGGACTACCTTTCTGAAAAAACCGACCATCTGATTTATGAATATCCTTCCTCCGAGATCACTATTCTTGGTGACTTCACTGTCCATAATAAGGAATGGCTAGGATCTTGAAAAACCAATCCACAAGGAAGAGCAGCGGAGGCCTTTGCAGTCAGCAATTTTATAGCCAATATGGTTCAGCAACCTACTTACTTTCCTCGCATTCCAACACACAGCTCAAATCCCTTGGATCTCCTTCTTACTACAAATCCTGACTACTATAAGATATCAGTCACCGCCCCCTGTGTCGCTCAGACCAGGGCATGGTCACTGCTTCCTGCGCAATGCAACCCGAGGTCACACAGTCATCACACCCACGTATCGTTTGGCACTACAACTCCGCAAACTGGGACGAAATGCGGGATTACTTTTCCTCATTTCCATGGGCGTCTGTCTGCTTCTCTCCTCCTGACCCCTCTGATATCTCACAAAACGTCACCGAAATTATCCAAGCTAGCATGGAATTATTTATTACAGGTACACATAAAACCTCTTCAGCCACTCAAAAGCCCTGGTTGTCTAAATCCTGTGACAAGGCCAGACTTGAAAAAGTCAAAGCTCACAAAACTCTTCTGCACAATCCCAGTCAAGAAAATCGTCAAGCATTTCACGGCGCAAGAAACCGCTATGTCCACATTATTTCTGAGGCAAGAAACTAGTTTAATAACCACATTAAAAACAAAGTCCTTTTAAACTCCAGCGGCAGCAAACCCTTCTGGACTCTTGTTAAATCTATTTGGAATAATTTCTGCAAGAGCACGTTTCCACCTCTTGTCTCAGGGGATGAAATTGTTTCTACCGCCCTGGGCAAGGCTGAACTTTTTGCCTCGTTGTTCGCCAGCAATTCTACTCTCAACCCACCTCCAAATGTTCAACTGCCAACAGTCCCCAATGTCACGCATAAAATGACGGATATCATTTTCAAAACTAAAAAGGTACAAAAGATGTTCTCTTCTCTTAAAACCAGGAAAGCCTCTGGCCTTGACGAGATCCCAGCAATTGTTCTTAAAAAATGCGCACCAGAACTTGCTCCTGTACCGACTCGTCTGTTTCAGACATCTTACAATAGAGGCATATTCCCTAGTAACTGGAAAACTGCTCGAATACAACCCGTCCCCAAGAAAGGATCCAAAGCGCTTCCTAGCAACTACAGGCCTATTTCTCTCCTTTCAGTCGTCTCTAAAGTGATGGAAAAGTATGTAAACACCGAATTACTAAAATTTCTTGAAAAAACACAGTCTAATCCACGACAGGCAGTATGGATTCCGTCAGCGCAGATCAACTGCCGACCTCCTTTCCTTTATCACCCATTCTTGGAACAAGTCTATGGAACTACACGGTGAATCTCAGATTCTCGCTCTAGACATATCCAAAGCATTCGACTAGGTCTTGCACGCAGCACTGCTTAGAAAACATCCGGCCTATGGCCTACCAACAAAACTCTGTAGCTGGAGAGCAAATTTCCTCTCTAACCGGAGCATTTCTGTTGTCGTGGATGGGCATTCCTCTAAACTGTATCCAATTAATGCAGGAGTTCCTCAAGGTTCAGCTTTAGACCCTACTTTGTTTCTTCTCCACATCAATGGCCTCCTCGCTAGCACATCCAACCCAGTTCACAGTTACGCGGACGACAGCACCTTCCACTCAAATATACAATATTCTAAGCCTGTCTCTTTAGCACAATTAGATGAGGATCGCAGGCCCATGGAGGGTTCTGTCTCCGTAGATCTCCAAAAAATATTAGACTGGGGAAGTAGAAATCTTGTACAATTCAACCCCACCAAATCACAGTCTTGCTTTCTTTCTCATAAGAGATACACCAGCCCTAGACCCATCACAATGATCACCCAAGTTATTCAAAGTAATGAGTCCTTTTCACTTGTTGGCATTTCTGTGGATCGAAATCTCAATTGGCACCAACATGTCACATCAATTGCAGAAGCGGTCGCTAAGAAATTAGGTTTCCTTTTCCGGGCTCGCAAATACTTTTCACCAGCTAATCTCTATACCTTATATACTTCATAAATAAGGCCAAACCTCGAATACTGCTCCCACATCTGGGGTGCCGCTGCCGCTTCTACACTCGCTATCCTGGACTCCATTCAGAAGAGAGCTATATGTCTCATCGGTGACCCTACCCTCACCCAAAGCCTGCCAGCCATCCCTTGCCCCCCACGTGCCGTTGGTGACCCCCCCCCTCTCTCTCTCTCTCTTATAGATATCTACACGGGCACTGCTCAAAGGAGTTTTCTTCCATAGTTCCTCCACCTGCTGCCCTCAACAGATCTACCAGGGGAACAGAGCGAAGGCACCCTTTTACTGTCCAGGTCACCAGACATATAACATCTTGTTATGCCCGCTCTTTTGTGTGTACCTTATCAGATTTTTATTTATAGTTCCGATTGGTGCGTATAAACATGTTTTATTTTCTTTTGCTTAGTGATGACGCAAAGGCGAAACCGGTAACAGAGAAAAAAATATTGTAAACCCGAGCCAAATTTTCTACGATTGTATTTAGTATAGAACAGTGTTACTAAGGGCAATCAAAATCAGTTAATTACTTTCAATCATTAACAAAGCATTTCCCTATTTATTTCGATCACACTGTATGACGATTGCAATAAATATGGACATGCAACAGAGGATTAAATCTGGCAACATTGGTTGGAGGCAATGGGGATAGAATGATATCAGTGTTCTTGGCCCCCAGTATCGGGTTATTATACTAAAGAGGTTTTAAAAGATCCACAATCCACAATGCCATAAGACCGTCGGATTGAGGATGAATTGCTGAACGTTGTATGAGAAAAAACAGTCAGCTTAACATTTAAATAAATAGAAGACTACCACACTTGACATGTTTTAATTAGGGGAAAAGTAACAAAATCTGTAAGCTTGGAGCTAACTTATAAATTAGCCTGTACACATTCTAAGGTAGTCTACATCGGTTGAACACTTGGAAGCTTCAACAATCGTTACGAAAAACACATTTCTGCATTTAAAGGGAGATTGTGAGTATTTAAAAAATGTCTATAGAACTGAATCTTGAGTGCTGTGCCGTGAAGTATGGGAATAGAACTTGTCTACCAGCTACGTATATACAGTATATCCCAAACAGGATGGGAATGTATTGCTATCTCCGTTATTATTAGAGATATGGAGACGTTCCAAATATGACTTGTATTTTGCCCTGTTTCTTTTCGTTTTCGAGTCATTTTGAAAAAAACAAAATTTGTCAATTTCTTTTTTCTTCATTATCTAAGTAGGCGTTAATCTGACATGTCAAAGACTTGCACATTATCAAGACACTTTTTACAGAGTAATCTTTTTGTGCTATTCTCAACTTTGGATTGTCATTTGTTTTTGAGCTACAGGTATCAACGTTTGTTTTTATTATGGCAGCCGTATTTGATTTTTTGCTCATGTGATAGCCTATGAAGAGAGCTTTCCAATGATGTACAACATGCTTGATAGATCTTGTAATTGCACTGACAATTTTAAGAAAAACCGTTTTGAGGATAGTAGACTATGAAAGCCAATACCAGAAAACAAAAGGCAATAAAAAGTGTTCAAAAAGCAGTAGGCCATGGAGTCTAACAATAGACTTTTAATATAATTTTCCGTAATGATTCACGAAAAAAAAAATAGAAACTTTGAGCACACCAATGAATCGGCCCATTATTACAAATGATATTTTACATTACAAAATTAACCTAAAAAATTGGTATAATTAAATAGGTAAACCTAGTAAATAACTAAATATACTAACAGAACTCAATAAAAAGCAGATTAATGATTTACGAAGACGCCTTTGAAAATTGTTTGATTTTTAAACGTAAGTCAATTGAAAAACAACAGAAGAAAGGTTCCTATGGATATAACACTATTGCGACAATTAAGAATACTGTCATTCTTAATTATCTGAACAATTTGAGGTGTATTTAACACGTTGCTTAAAATTTTGTAATTAATAGTTTTTTTCCTATTTATTTAAAAAAATTATTCAACAATATGTTCAGTAATGAAGAATATTTTAACATGTTGGAATGTTATATTCGTTCTAACCGAAATACTGAGGCAGCTGCAAATTCATATCAAAACAACTACCCAGAAAGACGACAACCAAACACCAAAATATTTCGCAGGATAGTGACCAATCTATTGAACGACGGTAGCTTCCACGCAAAGAAACTACCAATGCCTAGAAATGAAGAAAGAAATAATGCCGTCTTACAGGTTTCAAACGAAAACCCTCCGCAATCTGTTCGGTTTTATGGTGATCAAATTGACGTTCCAAAAAGTACGGTACACCTTGTATTAAAACAAAGTCATTACCATCCATACAAACCTACATTCGTACAAGGCCTAAATATATAAATGTTGACGATTACCCTAAGCGACTTTAATTCTGCAGATGGTATCCAGGACAATGTCAACAAGATGAAAATTTTCATTTGGAAATAATATGGACTGATGAATCCAGATTTACAAATTGTGGTGTGTATAATCGCCATAATAGACATTATTGGGCAAATAAAAATCCACATCTAAAGGAAGAAAGATGATTGCAAGACAGATATGGTATTAATGTTTGGTGCGGCTTATTAGGTAAAAAACTGTTATTTTTATTTGTAGATTAGACAGTTAATTTTAAAAAAATTCAGGTAACTTCATTGTTGGTCCCTTCTTGTTTGAAAATAATTTAACTGGGGAAAGGTATCTTTATTGATACGCGTGCTGATGATGAACCGGGACGGTTCGAAACTGCAGTCCACGCAAACCAATAAGAAATCACAAACGTACAGCAAACAAACAATATATATATATATATATATATATATATATATATATATATATATATATATATATATATATATATATATATATATATATATATATATATATATATATATATATATTATAATATTATTTAACAATAATAATAACATTTATTTGCCATCAAGAAATTACATGGCGTGTCAGGTAAATAATATGTATATACATAAACACAGCTAGTCAAATAGATAAAATACAATAGTTGTAAAGAACACCACAGAAACAATAGGAACAAACAACAAACAACAAACAAATCGATCTATATACAAATATATAGACAACTAAACAACACAAAATACACTTAAAGTCCCTAAGAAGCTGTTTTAATACCTCTCACTAAATTGTTAATTGGTTGTTTGGTTGTATACAGTCTCTATTTTTTAACACTGTGTTATTTGGAGCTGGCGTGACAACATACTACTTGGTTCCGCAACTAGGTGGCGGCACGTTGCTTCGTGTCTTACCACCCACTTAGTGTTGGAAGGCTGGCTACCATAGCCCTATTATTTTATAGGTGTATTTTCGCTACAATTAGTATGTCGTACTGAAGAGTTCTAATTAGAGCGAAGCCGATCTACGGTTCTAATTGTGGTGAAAATGCATCTAGTCTTGCATACTTTGTCCCTATATTGGGGTAGAAATGGGCCAGGGCTGACAATTTACTAAATTGTTAGTTGGTTGTAGACAGTCTCTATTTTTTAACACTTTGTGTTATTGGAGCTGGCGTGACCACATACTACTTGGTTCCGCAACTAGGTTGCGGCACGTTGCTTCGTGTCTTACCACCCACTTAGTGCTATAAATTGTGTAAATAAACCTATGTTGTAAATTTCAAGTAATTTGATACAAAATATTTAGAGTTTTTTCCAAATTAAAAATACAATCTGAAAGACATCCGTTGAAACGAATTAGTGGTTAAAGTCCAATGCTTCACAGACAGAGTAGTTAACTGCCACGCGTAGAATGATTCATACACAGGTATAAATCATACATCAACGCTAACCAAACTAAATAAATAACAGGCATAAAACATACTACCCGAACCAACAATCGTGAAATCTCGGCCACAAATATGGTAAATGACAGATGAAATGAAATTTAAAATTTGCCAAGTGATTGTTATTTAACTGGGGGATTCAATCAATTTTTGAAACACACTATATTTGTAGCTTGATGAACGGCCCCAAATACAGTTTTAGCACAGAGTAGATATCTTATGCTGTGGTTTTAGACTAAAAGTGTAGCATAATATAGTAGAAATGTAAACAAAATCAAGTCGTCTCTATAAAATGATTCTAGAATAGTTGCTTTTATCTTTAAACTTAAACATAAGACTATATACAGACTTGGAGACTACTTCTTTGGCTTCACTGTGAAGCCAGAGAAGTAGTCTCCAAGTCTGTATCTAATATGGACAAGTTTCACCAAGTAAGGGCAACAACAATCAATGAATTAAACATAAGACGTCATATAAGAGCGAAACCGAATGTGTTTCAATGGCAATTCTACTAATTCTGTAATTAAATGTTACGTGTACTTTTAATGTAATATCCCGGGCATGAAGCCGGTGTCAAGTATCATGTAAACAAAACGCTGCTTAACGTATACTTAGATAGCTCAGTGGTAGCGGGTTTGTTTTCTACGCAAAATGTTGCGTTATCGATTCCAGATCGATGAATGTATGTTTTTGTGTTGTTTTATTTTGACATTTGGAGAAACAATAGTGCACAGATTTCATACGTTTTGAACAAGATCTAATTTTTGTTTAGAACGCCTGAATAACTTTGTCACCTTTGAGTCTGAAATTATAATTTTCAGCAGACATTTTGTCATTGTTGATATTGATTAGGTTGACTGAAACTAAATCATACTGGCGATTAATAAGGAAAAATAACTGTTACGTTTATAATTGTGCAATATGTTACTTTTCTAAATGAATTAAGTTTCCTTCTGGAAATCTTTTGTAACTTTAATGAAATTTGTAATACAAGTTTCTTTTAAAGAGACTTACACTATCTGCAGATATAGCAAAATAATTTTTTAAGCTTTATAGACAATTGAGTTTTGAGCAGTTTTCTCAAAAAAAAGTTAAAACACAAGATTATTTTGATAATATAGAGATATCGATAGTAGATTAGGTTAGGTTTGATTGTGAGTGGGCCATACCGGTCCCTCCACCGCTACCATAAGGTCTATTGTGGCTCACGCCCAATAGTCTATATTTCGCCCTACAAAACCAGACTCCTGCAGAGGTCGATAATCTTTGTGGGCGAAAGTTGATCCAGATCCCCCGGAGCAGGTATCTAGTCCTGTGCGCTGCCGGACAGGAACACAACACGTGCTCTGCTGTCTCGTCACTCTCCATACACAGCCGGCACTCGGTCTCCTGACCGACTCTAATACGGTGCATGTGGTGTCGCAAGCGGCAGTGTCATGTATACGGGCCGACTAGAGTACCCAGTTGTTGTCTGTTTAACTCTAGAAGTTTTTTAGCACTTGACTCAGACAGGCCATTTATGAAGGCCTTAGAGTGAGCTAATCCTGGAAGATTTTGCCAATACTGGATTGTCATTCTTTCTGTCCAGGTCTTTAAGGTGCGTTTTGCTGAGCATGATGTTATCCCCAGTACCGATTCTGGTTCGACAAAGTCTCTCTGTGCACCACTCCTGGCAAGCGCGTCGGCCTCAACATTGCTATCATGGTCCGAGTGACCCGGTATCCAGACCAGCGACACCTCATTACAGCTGCCCAGTTCGTTAAGGGCAGATTTATAACTCCATACCGTTTTTGAATTACACCGGTAGGAACCAAGAGCCTTTATTGCAGCTTGGCCATCTGCATATATCTTTATCGATTTGTGTGTGCACTGGTTTTTTATACTTTCCTTTGCACACATCTCGATGGCATACAATTCTGCCTGGTGTATGATTGCGTACTTGCCGAGACTAGCTGATAGTCTAGAATCGGTGCTGCCCCCATATGGTGTTGGAGCCATGAGAGTACCAGCAGAGATCGGCTCTCAATAGGGTCGTTTGATTTCGGTCCCAGTCTTCCCTTTCCGGGAGGACGGTCTTGAAAGACAGACCTCTACTGATCTTTGTAGGCATCAAGTCTGAGACCATTCCCAGAATCCTGTGACCAACGATGGTAACACTTTCGAAATAATTATTCAAATAAGCGCGTCACTAGGGTCTCTAAAATCGATCTTCAAGGTCTGTGTAAGTTTCAAGTATTAGCTTTAGTAATATGCCGTATAATAGTAGTGTACAATTCTTATAAAAATTCACTACTATAACGCACTTGCTGCGTCCCGAAATTTTTGTGTTTACCGAGCACATGCTTGCAAAGAAAGGAAGGGGCAGACATAGAGTAAAACTTCTGGAGAACCTGATCTTATATATGTGTGCGTAACTTGCAATGAAATGTACTGCTTTAGATATAAAGTAATGGTTGTGATAACAAGGCAACATGACCTTTATACTGGTATAATGAAGACCCTTTAGTATCCCCAGTATAGCCTCAATATTGCTTACATAAACCTACGAATGTTTCTCCCACGCATTATCCAAAACCTCGGTACAATCAAGACTACAAACTCAAAATTATATAATCATCTAGCAAGCCCCAAATGCAATTTAATTGCAGTTGACAAATGTACAAGAGATATGTAAGATTTCTATTATGTGGGTCAGTGAATATATAACGCAAGACCCAGTAAGTAATCGTTAGCAATGCGAGAGTCGAGTTTAAAGAGCGAGACAGAGTCAGAGGCACGGATTCTACAAAAGACGCTGATGAATTCTGTATCCAACTCAATATTCTGTCACGTGTTGTTTGTCAGAAACACGTGACAGCCACTTCTACATCCAGACTTTAATCTCACCTTTCTTTTGTATCAGTCCAACGGCCCACATTCAGAGAAATGTGTAGCTTCCGCAAAGGATTGTTGCTACCCCGATATATACAGGCTGTTCCATCTAAGGAATTACATTTTTGCTATCAGTGAGGAATTTGACTCGGCAGTAGATCTTTAGAACTGAATTCCAAATATATATTATTATTATAGGGCAGAGCTTCTACTCTTGATTTTTCTGACTACTAACCATCGAAAACTACAAAATACTAACATTGGGTTCCCTAGACCAGTGATATTGCTTCATCTCCTCAACACAGCCCCTACAAGCAGTTAACTACTCACAAGGATTGGCAGGTGGTAGTGGACTTTTCCTTTACGTGATAGTAAAGGATTTTTTTCACGCCCCAGGAGGTACGACCCCTTACATCAAGGGACCGGTGCAGTCCCAACGGACGTTTCCTGTTCTGGTGTATGAGTTGGTCTCCCTTATAAACAAAAATGATGATGACTCCTCCTGGTACAAACGATTCTGGAGATAAAATACCCCTCCATTCGGATCTCCGGAAGAGGGGTGTGCAGAGGGCACCGGCATCTAGATTTAACATATCCTTCTCGAATATATGTGGCCTAAATTCTAACCTGAACTCCGTCCACCATTTCCTCCTGGCTAATAGACTCCAACTCCTTTACCTCACCAAAACCCAAGACAGTGCCAAAACAGCCACTAATCACCTTAATTTCCTGGGGTATGAGCTCCTTACTTCCTTTAGATTGCATGGAGGTGTGTGCGCATACATCCGTAGCAATCTACCCTGCACCAGACTCCCCAGTTTGGAAGCTGGAAGAAAAGACATACTTAGGATGAAACTCTCTCTCAGTGCTGCAACTAAATTCATCTGTTGCATTTATCGGTCACCTTCTGACAACAACTTTGTTCAGCTCTTCGACTACCTTTCTGGAAAAAAAAAACGACCATCTGATTTCTGAATATCCTTCCTCCGAGGTCACCATTCTTGGTGACTTCAATGTCCATAATAAGGAATGGCTAGGATCTTCCAAAACCGATCCACAAGGGAGAGCAGCGGAGGCTTTCGCAGTTAGCAATTCTTTAGCCAATGTGGTTCAGCAACCTACTTACTTTCCTCGCGTCCCAACACACAGCTAAAATGCCTTGGATCTCCTTCTTACTACAAAACCTGAATGCTATAAGACATCAGTCACCCCCCCCCCCCCCTAGTCGCTCAGACCACGGCAAGGTCACTGCTTCCTGCGCAATGCAACCCGAGGTCACACAGTTCATCACACCCACGTATCGTTTGGCACTACAACTCCGCGAATTGGGACGAAATGCGGGATTACTTTTCCTCATTTCCATGGGCGTCTGTCTGCCTCTCTCATCCTGACCCCTCTGATAACTCACAAAACGTCACCGAAATCATCCAAGCTGGCATGGAATTATTTATTCCACGTACACAGAAAGCCTCTTTAGCCATTAAAAAGCCCTGGTTGTCTAAATCCTGTGACAAGGCCAGACTTGAAAAGGTCAAAGCTCACAAAACGCTTCTACACAATCCCAGTCAAGAAAACCGTCAAGCATTTAACGACGCAAGAAACCGCTATGTCCGCATTCTTTCTGAGGAAAAAACTCATTTAATAACCACCTAAAAAAAAGTCCTCTTAAGCTTCAACCGCAGCAAACCCTTCTGGACTCTTGCTAAATCTATTGGGAATAATTTCTGCAAGAGCACGTTCCCACCTCTTGTTTCAGGGGATGAAATTGTTTCTACCGCCCTGGGCAACGATGAACTTTTTGCCTCGTTGTTTGCTGGAAATTCTACTCTCAACCCACCTCCAAATGTTCAACCACCAACAGTTCCCAATGTCGCACATAAAATGACGGATATCATTTTCAAAACTATAAAGGTACGAAAGATACTCTCTTCTCTTAATACCAGGAAAGCCTCTGGCCTTGACGAGATCTCAGCAATGGTTCTCAAAAAATGCGCACGAGAACTTGTTGTTATTTCAAGAGATTTTCCGAAAGAAAACACAACATTTTTCGGGAAAAACCGAGCCGATTTTCCTGGATAACGAACTTATCTAAGCCACTTACGAAAGGACGGTACTCACCAAATTTGATCAAAATCGACCCATTATCTTTTGAGTTATCAGTGTGACACTTATATATATATATATATATATATATATATATATATATATATATATATATATATATATATATATATATATATATATATATATAATTATATAAACATATAAAGTCTGAAAACCACCTCGGATTTGGGTTTCAGGGGTCCTACATCGCGTTCACTTGAAGAAATGTTTCCAAATTCAAAAGTCACGATCTCCTCATAAGTGAATTATTTTAAGAAAATTAAAAAAAAATGGGAAACATATTTTATTGGATCATATAGACATAAAAAAATGCATCAGGCCCGAAGGAATTCCAGCAAAAGTTCTTAGACAGCATGCTCCTGGACTGACTCCAATTTTAAATCTCCTATTTTTGTTATCATATAAGGTGGCGAAATTTTCATCTTCCTGGAAAAAAGCTGGAGTTCAGCCTGTCCCTAAAGAGGGAAACAAACCCGACGTAGTAAGAAGTACCAATAAATTTTTTTATTTTTATTTCAACAACACACCACGAGGGCATACAGCCTAAATACTATCGTACCGTGGGTGTCGACAAGGAGGAAAGAGGCAACTTGTTAATTCTGGACTTGAAGGTTTGGAGGTTCGGAGGAGAAGGAAAAACATGTGCCGGCAAGGAATTCCACAAGATGGAAGTCCTCGGGACAAAAGAGCGGGCATAACAAGATGTTCTATGTCTGGTGACCTGGACAGTAAAAGGGTGGATTCGCTCTGTTCCCCTGGTAGATCTGTTGGGGGCAGCAGGTGCAGGAACTATGGAAGAAAGCTCCTCTGAGCAGTGCCCGTGCAGATATATATATATATATATATATATATATATATATATATATATATATATATATATATATATATATATATATATATATATATATGTATATATATAAAAGAGAGAGAGAGAGAGAGAGAGAGAGAGGTCACCAACGGCACGTCGGTGGGCGAGGGACGGCAGCCTTTGGGTGAGGGTAGGGTCACCGATGAGACGTATAGCTCTCTTCTGAATGGAGTCCAGGATAGCGAGTTTAGAAGCGGCAGCAGCACCCCAGATGTGGGAGCAGTATTCGAGGTTTGGTCTTATTTGTGAAGTATATAAAGTATAGAGATTAGCTGGTGAAAAGTATTTGCGAGCCCGGAAGAGGAAACCTAATTTCTTAGCAGCCGCTTCTGCAATTGATGTGACATGTTGGTGCCAATTGAGATTTCGATCCACAGAGATGCCAACAAGTGAAAAGGACTCATTACTTTGAATAACTTGGTTGTTTATTGTGATGGGTCTGGGACTGGTGTATCTCTTATGAGAAAGAAAGCAAGACTGAGATGTGGTGGGGTTGAATTGTACAAGATTTCTACTTCCCCAGTCTAATATTTTTTGGAGATCCACGTAGATAGAACCCTCCATGAGTCTGCGATCCTTATCTAATTGGGCTAAAGAGACAAGCTTAGAATATTGTATATTTGAGTGGATGGTGCTGTCGTCCGCGTAACTGTGAACTGGCTTGGATGTGCTAGAGAGGAGGTCATTGATGTGGAGAAGAAACAAAGTAGGGGCTAAAGCTGAACCTTGAGGAACTCCTGCATTAATTGGATACATTTTAGAGGAATGGCCATCCACGACAACAGAAATGCACCGGTTGGAGAGGAAATTTGCTGTCCACGTACAGAGTTTTGGTGGTAGGCCATAGGCCGGCAGTTTATTAAGCAGCGCTGCGTGCCAGACCTGGTCGAATGCTTTGGATATGTCTAGAGCGACAATCTGGGATTCACCGTGTAGTTCCATAGACTTGTTCCAAGAATGGGTGACAAAGGAAAGGAGGTCGGCAGTTGATCTGCGCTGACGGAATCCATACTGCCTGTCGTGGATTAAACTGTGTTTTTCAAGAAATTTTAGTAATTCGGTGTTTATATACTTTTCCATCACTTTAGAAATGACTGAAAGGAGATAAATAGGCCTGTAGTTGCTAGGAAGTGCTTTTGATGCTTTCTTGGGGACGGGTTGTACTCGAGCAGTTTTCCAGTTACTAGGGAATATACCTCTATTGTAAGATGTCTGAAATAGACGAGTCAGGACAGGAGCAAGTTCTGGTGTGCATTTTTTGAGAACAATTGCTGGGATCATTACAGAAATCGACAATAATGGCTTCCATGTGGCACTTAAGTCTAGATTCTGTATGCCACATATCCAAACATAAGATAAGTAGTGTGTATCTCAGTAGAAATGCGAATGGGTCAGCGCAATAATTACCTCGCTAAAACCGATTTCGCCTCAAAAGCGGTCTCGTTAAATCAGAAACATTTTAGCATTGTCTCTTACACAAGTCCATTCAAATCACCAAAATTTGCTCGTTAAAGGAAAAGTTCGTTAAATCTGCTACTTGTACAACCCGGACCCTATTGTATTTCTATTTTTCTGGTTATATTTCATTTTCATGAGCATGTCTCGTTTATTAAATAAATAAATAAATAGATAAATGAATATAACCAACAGTTTTATGAAAGTAACATGAGGACGGAAGTTATGACTCGAGCGTTCTAAAACATCGACGTGACAACCCAAAAGTAGCCCTTCTTCCGCCTTTTTTTAAACGATAAACTCGTCCTCAGAACATTTCAAGCCTGACAAAAAGTGCCTTCATAATTCCCAACCCACCCAATGTCCCTATCAATTCCCGGGAAAAATGTAAACACTTACCAGTGTATTCGAGTGTAAAATCCCTTAACCACGAGCTTGAAAAATGCCTGCGAAGCTGATGGTGACATTGCAGAAATGAGATCGTCGATAATAAGATGGATCCATTCAAAATAATAAGTATATTTGTCTTCGTTATACTTGCGAAAGATCAAATTACCTGTGTGATTTATTCTTGTGATATTTTACGCAGCAATAAACGGTTCTGCCTTGTTAAAAGATGATGTTCTTTGGGCTTCTGGGGGTTTTATTGTGGAAAGAGGTTAGTTTGTAAAATAACAAGCGTTTTTAGAGATTATCGCTTGGTCGTAAAGTACAGCTCTGTTGGTTTATGTTATGAGCTCTCGACATTTGAATTTAGATCGGCTCTTAAGAATCTTACAGAGCAATTTGTCTGCTTCTTAAAAACATTTTTTGTAATTTGATTGTTTATCCACGCTTTATTTCCCCAACTATGGCCAATCACCGACGCCAGGGAGCAGTTTCACCTCTATCCTAGAAATTTTTTCGAATCCCTGCCTTTCTGTAAGAAGGGTAGAGCTTCGTCAGCGAATGTTGAAGATTGTCGTTAGACAATGCCGGAAATGCTCGAAATGTTCGTTAGGAAGTGGAGCAAAGATTTTATTATCGTATGACAGTGAAGGGAAAACAATATGAACATTTAATTAAGCATCATTCTTTCATTCATTGATATTTTAGTGAATTTTCATTAAGAAAAATTCGCTAACAGAGAGGTCACGATGAACAGCTTTAGACATCATAAACAGAAGTCTGTGATTTTCATTTATACTGTCGGTTTTTCTTTTTCATTCTTTTCGTGGCTTTTAGTTTCAAGATTTAAATAGAAAAACAAACAGCCACACAAATGTACAGTTGTAACGAACCAACGAACGTTGATTTCAGTTGGAAGAGGGACTCTCGTTGCCTGAGTGGAAGAACCCATAAATATTTTCCATTGTGTTGTGTACAGTAACATTTATTACCCATTGGTGTCATGCTTGACTCAAGAAACATGTGCATCTAGTCCTAGTGTGTCTGAATGGTCATATTTTTAGGTATAGATGCAACGAAATTCACAGAAAGACGAAGCCCGCTTGCGCATCTCGTAGCCTCTCTGCCAAAAAATATGACCATTCAGACACACTAGGACTAGATGCACATGTTTCTTGGTTGAGACCTGAGACTAGTGGGTAATAAATTTTACTGTACAAGAGAAAATATTTATGGGTTCTTCCACTCAGACAATGATAGAGTCCCTCTTCCTACTGAAATCAACGTTCGTTGGTTCGTTACAACTGTACATTTCTGTGACTTTCTGTTTTTCTGTTTAAATCTTGAAACTTCCGATCAGGTTTCGATCACCGCGCGATTGAGGCGGGTGAATTTCATTTGTTTAATCACTTAATTTTAACGATACAACATGCTGCATGGTATGCCACACCTATAGTAGAGGATGAAGTCAAGGACTTAGGTAGCATTCCAATACAGGTGACCGAACTGATTGCAGAAAAACGAAGAGCTAGGGCTAGATGGCATCAAACCCATCACCCGGTAGACAAAACACGCTACAACAATATTGCTAACAGACTGAAGCGTAAATTACAAAATACTAGAAATGAAACATTCCGTTAATACATACAAAACTTAAATGGCCAAGATAACTCCATATGCAAAGCCACGAGAAGCTATAAGAGTCCTCAAAATCATATACCACCCTTTCGTGAAACTGGAGGCACCTGGTCAAGATCAGACAAAGAGAAAGCCGAATTGTTGAGCCAACATTTATCAGAAGTCTTCCCACCTTACTCAGATGAACCTGATTCAGAAATAGAGGAATATCTTGACATACCGCTACAGCTGTCTCTTCCAATTCGTAAATTTGAAGTTAGAGAGGTCAAGGAACAAATAAAGAGGCTAAACAAACGTAAAGCACCTGGACTAGATCTTATTACTGGCACGGTACTGAACGAACTACCAGAGCAAGGGCTCAAATTTATAACTATAATCTTCAATGCGATATTACGGTTAGCTTATTGGCCCAAGCAGCTCAAATTTGCCCAAACATGAATGTTTTTGAAACCAGGAAAGCCACCCACAGAAGTAAAGTCATATCGACCTATAAGTCTGTTGCCCATATTATCAAAAGTACTTGAGAGGCTCATCGTTAATCGCTTACTAAGAGAACTGGACGAGGAGAACTGGATTCCTGAACACCAGTTTGGATTTAGAAAACAGCACTCAACAGTTTAACAATGCCATAGACTCGTGAATATAATACAAAAAACCCTAGAATCGAAAAAATACTGTTCTTCAGTTTTCCTAGATGTAAGTCAAGTTTTTGACAGAATATGGCATAAAGGACTCCTGTACAAGTCAAGAAATCCTTCCCTTATCACTATTATCTCATCTTTAAATCGTATCTATCAGATCGATACTTTAAAATTAAACAAGGCGAAGAAATCTAATCTATCAGACCCATCCAATCAGGGGTACCTTAAGGTAGCGTGCTCGGTCCGATTCTATATCTAATATACACCTCAGATATACCAACTACCCAAGAAACTGACATGTCCACATTCGCAGATGACACAGCCATACAGCCTGTAAATGAAGACCCTGAAGTAGCCAGCTATCATATACAAAATCACCTTTCATTGCTAGAAAGATGGTTAGACAAATGAAAGATAAAGATCAATGAAGCAAAGTCGTCACATTCACTATGATCCGCCAGACTTGTCCACCTGTCCACATCAACAACACAGAAATTCCTCAAGCTGATCATGCTAGATATCTGGGACTACATTTAGACAAACGACTCGCATGGAGTACCCACATTAAAAAGAAGCGTAAAGAGATGGATCTGAGAATGAAGAAACTGTACTGGCTAATAGGCAGAAAATCTCCAATTGCCATAGAAAACAAACTCATGGTTTACAAGGCTATAATCAAGCCAATCTGGACCTATGGCCTAGAATTATGGGGATCCTCCAAAGTATCCAACACTAACCTAGTTCAACGCTTTTAGTCCAAAGCACTGGTATGTAAGCAACCACACCCTTCACAGAGATCTAAATATACCCTTCGTATCAGAAGAAATCACTAGAAGAGCAAACAAACACCTTCAAAAACTGGAAGCACATCCAAATGATGCCGTTAAACCATTGCTTGAAAACCAAACAAGACGATTGAATAGAAAGTGTCTATCAGATCTATGGAGGCAGGTATGAAATAAATTCCCAATTGTCGGATTGCATCAATGGGTGTAATTCCTTCATGTCAATTTCTCGTCAGCAGATTTACTTATAGAACTCAATGTATATACATATTAGTTAATGTATGTAATATATTAGGTGGTTCTGATTGTAAATATTAGTGTACAATAAAAAAATTCATTTGTTTAAAATATTTTTCCAAAAATGAATTTGAGGTTGCCTTGTTCGCCAGTCTCACATATAGAGAGCTACAATATTTTATCATTTAAAAAAGTATGTATACAGCAACATTTAATAAGCGATGAAGTAGGTCTGGGTGCAGCAAGTACGTTGTGGTAGAGAATTTTCGTAAAAAGATTTCAAATCCGATAACTCAATTTCCCATGATGCTATAATATTCAATCTTGAGCCACAGTAAAACCTATGTAAAATACCTTTTTAATTGTTCTGTTTGCAAGAACTAGTTCAATTGGGTTGACTAAAACAAAACCATACAAGCAATTAATGAGGAAAAATACCTGCCACATTGATAATTTGGTACGTACATTCTGATTGTAAATAATTTTTTTTCTGGAAAATCTAATGAAATTTATAACACAATTTTTTAAAGCGACCAAATTTTAATTTTCTAGCTCCATAGAAAATAGAAATTTCTTCACGCAGTCGCTTACTAGGACCTGTAACACCAATCTCCAAGATCCATCTAAATTTAAAGAATTAGTATTAATAATATACTTTTTTTTATTTCAACAACACACCACTAGGGCTTACAGCCTAAATACTATCGTACCGTGGGTGTCGACAACGAGGAAAGAGGCGACTTGTTAATTCTGGACTTGAAGGTTTGGAGGTTCGGGGGAGAAGGAAAAACATGTGCCGGCAAGGAATTCCACAACTTGGAAGTCCTCGGGACAAAAGAGCGGGCATAACAAGACATTCTATGTCTGGTGACCTGAACAGTAAAAGGGTACATTCGCTCTGCTCCCCTGGTAGATCTGTTGGGGGCAGCAGGTGGAGGAACTATGGAAGAAAGCTCCTCCGAGCAGTGCCCGTGCAGATATCTATAAAAGAGAGACAGAGGTCACCAACAGCACGTCGGTGGGCAAGGGATGGCAGCCTTTGGGTGAGGGTAGGGTCACCAATGAGACGTATAGATCTCTTCTGAATGGAGTCCAGGATAGCTAGTGTAGAAGCGACAGCTGCACCTCAGATGTGGCAGCAGTATTCGAGGTTTGGCCTTATTTGTGAAGTATATAAGGTATAGAGATTAGCTGGTGAAAAGTATTTGCGAGCCCAGAAGAGGAAACCTAATTTCTTAGCAGCCGCTTCTGCAATTGACGTGACATGTTGGTGCCAATTAAGATTTGGATCCACAGAAATGCCAACAAGAGAAAAGGACTCATTACTTTGAATAACTTGGTTATTCATTGTGATTGGTCTAGGGCTGGTGTATCTCTTATGAGAAAGAAAGCAAGACTGAGATTTTGTGGGGTTGAATTGTACAAGATTTCTACTTCCCCAGTCTAATATTTTTTGGAGATCCACGGAGACAGAACCCTCCATGACTCTGCGATCCTCATCTAATTGGGCTAAAGAGACAGGCTTAGAATATTGTATATTTGATTGGAGGGTGCTGCCGTCCGCGTAACTGTGAACTGGGTTGGATGTGCTAAAGAGGAGGTCATTGATGTGGAGAAGAAACAGAGAAGGGGCTAAAGCTGAACCTTGATGAACTCCTGTATTAATTGAATACAGTTTAGAAGAATGGCCATCCACAACAACAGAAATGCTCCTGTTGGGCAGGAAATTTGGTGTACAGGTACAAAGTTTTGGTGGTAGGCCATAGGCCAAAAGTTTATTAAGCAGCGCTGCGTACCAGACCTGGTCGAATGCTTTGGATATGTCTAGAGCAACAATCTGAGATTTACCGTGTAGTTCCATTGACTTGTTCCAAGAATAGGTGACAAAGGAAAGGAGGTCGGCAGTTGATCTGCGCTGACGGAATCCATACTGCCTGTCGTCGATTAGACTGTGTTTTTCAAGAAATTTTAGTAATTCGGTGTTTATATATTTTTGCATCACTTTAGAGACAACTGAAAGGAGATAAATAGGCCTGTTGTTGCTAGGAAGCGCTTTGGATCCTTTCTTGGGGATGGGTTGTACTCGAGCAGTTTTCCAGTTACTAGGGAATATGCCTTTATTGTAAGATATCTGAAACAGACGAGTCAGGGCAGCAGCAAGTTCTGGTGCGCATTTTTGAAAACAATTGCTGCGATCTCGTCAAGGCCAGAGGCTTTCCTGGTATTAACAGAAGAGAGCATATTTGGTGCCTTTTTAGTTTTGAAAATGATATCCGTCATTTTATGCGCGACATTGGGGACTGTTGGTGGTTGAACATTTGGAGGTGGGTTGAGAGTAGAGTTGCCGGCGAACAACGAAGCAAAAAGTTCAGCCTTGCCCAGGGTGGTAGAAACAATTTCATCTCCTGAGACAAGAGGTGGGAACGTGCTTTTGCAGATATTATTTCCAATAGATTTAGCAAGAGTCCAGAAGGTTTGCCGCCGTTGGAGCTTGAGAGGACTTTGTTTTTGATGTGGTTATTAAACGAGTTTTTTTCCTCAGAAAGAATGCGGACATAGCGGTTTCTTGCGTCGTTAAATGCTTGACGATTTTCTTGACTGGGATTGTGTAGAAGCGTTTTGTAAGCTTTGATCTTTTCAAGTCTAACCTTTTCACAGGATTTAGAGAACCAGGGCTTTTGAGTGGCTGAAGAGGTTTTCTGTGTACGTGGAATAAATAATTCCATGCCAGCTTGGATAATTTCGGTGACGTTTTGTGAGATATCAGAGGGGTCAGGATGAGAGAAGCAGACAGACGCCCATGGAAATGAGGAAAAGTAATCCCGCATTTCGTCCCAGTTTGTGGAGTTGTAGTGCCAAACGATATGTGGGTGTGATGACTGTGTGACCTCGGGTTGCATTGCGTAGGAAGCAGTGACCTTGCCGTGGTCTGAGCGACCAAGGGGGGCGGTGACTGATGTCTTATAGCATTCAGGTTTGGTAGTAAGAAGGAGATCCAAGGGATTTGAGCTGTGTGTTGGGATACGAGGAAAGTAAGTAGGTTGCTGAACCATATTGGCTAAAGAATTGCTGACTGCGAAGGCCTCCGCTGCTCTCCCTTGTGGATCGGTTTTTGAAGATCCTAGCCATTCCTTATTATAGACATTGAAGTCACCAAGAATAGTAACCTCGGAGGAAGGATATTCAGAAATCAGATGGTCGGTTTTTTCAGAAAGGTAGTCAAAGAGCTGGACAAAGTTGTCAGAAGGTGACCGGTAAATGCAACAGATGAATCTAGTTGCATCCCTGAGATATAGTTTTATCCATAGTATGTCTTTTCTTTCAGCTTCTAAATTGGGGAGTCTGGTGCAAGGTAGATTGCTACGGACGTATACGCACACACCTCCATGCAATCTAAAGAAAGTAAGGAGCTCATACCCCGGGAAATTAAAGTGATTAGTGGCTGTTTTGGAACTGATTTGGGTTTCGGTGAGGAAGAGGAGTTGGGGCCTATTAGCCTGGAGGAAATGGTGGACGGAGTTCAGGTTAGAATTTAGGCCACATATATTCGAAAAGGATATGTTAAATCTTGATGTTGGCGCCCCCTGTACACCCATCTCCCGGAGATCTGAATGGAGGGGTATTTTACCTCCGGAATCTTTTGTACAAGGAGGAGCCATCATCATGTTTGCTTATACTAATAGTGTACAACTCTTATAAAAATTCACTACTATAATGCACTTGCTGCGTCCCGAATTTTTTTATATAGATATAGACCTGAAATGTAAGTTTTTATGGTGAAAATATACATTATTATTATTATTATTATTATTATTATTATTATTATTATTATTATTATTATTATTATTATTATTATTATTATTATTATTATTATTATTATTATTATTATTATTATTATTATTATTATTATTACCTTCATAGACGACGCTGTTTGCAACTGCTTGGCAACTAACATATAATTAGTTCTAGTTCTAGGTTTATTCGACTAGTTTATTCATCTCTCTGATGACGCTAACTTTGTTAACGGAACGAAAGTCACGCCTAAAAACTGTATTGTGATGAATTGGGTTCTCGAAATTACTTTTCAATTCCACATCTGACTTTGAATCCAGAGATGCAAATATAGTTTACTATAAACTCTTCTTAAGTTAAAAGTTGATGGAGTTGATTAACCGTTTCAGTGAAATTATTGATCGAATGGTTGCAAATGTAACTGGGCTAATGAGCCCTTAGGCAGGACCAATTAGTCAAACTAATTATTATCAGATGTGACGTCCTAAAGCCTAACGATTATGTCACACACAAATGTCAGGGGTTTACCGAAACAGGGTGAGCCAAACAATTATTTATAATATTCAGCTACATTCGTATCAAACATTATTTTAAACGAGCCTGCTTCTACTTTAAAAGGATCGTAAGAGTCTACGAGTTTTAAAATATCAGCTTCTCTTTACATGTAGAAAACAAAGGTTTAAATTAGTTAGCACAGCGTTTCTCGACCTTTTAGTATTTGGGGCCCAATTTTCAATCACGATTCAAATCATAATCGCCCCCCCCCCTGTGTTACGTCCATAATAGCGGACATTCTCGCGAGTTAACTATCGAGTTAACACGATTACCTTTTTAAAACAATTTTATTTTACTATTACAGGATTACACTAAGGCACTAAGTTATACATATCAAGTACAAATGATAAAATACTGAGATCAACATAACTGTGATATAAATTTACGTAGCACGAAATGACTCAGACTAAACTGCGATGAGAAGTGAACGACGGGTCTTCGTGCTATGCCCTTTTATATAATTATGGGTGAGGCGTCGAGTGTTCTAGTATGCATAGGTGCCTATCTCCGCATAAGTTATTCCATTGTTCACTGATGTCTTAGTTGGATCAGCTCCATGGTATATCCATGGGAATGTCACCTCTGCGTTTTTTTTAAAATATTTACCGTTAAATATGTACCGTGCGTGTCGACAGGGAGGAAAGAGGCAACTTGTTAATCCTGGACTTGAAGGTTTGGAGGTTCGGCGCAGAACGACTCCCAGCAAGAAGCCAGACAGTCCTGTTCCTGTCCGGCTTCCCCACGAAATATCTCACATGCCTACAGCCACCGACCGACCTACAGTGCTCCTCTTCAGTCCATTTATCTAGGGCGTCGGAGACCACCTTTCTACTTATACCTATAGAAGGCTCCGGGCCACAAAACGGCCGCCCAGAACCAAGCCTTGCGAGGTAATTCGCCACTTCATTCCCCGCGATGCCACAGTGTTCCGGAACCCACACCAGTTGCACCTCCTTTCTCCTGGACAGTCCCGTAAGAGCATCTGCACACTCCTGAACCAGCGTTGACCTAATTCTGGCCGCGCAAACTGCCCTGAGGGCCGCCTGACTGTCAGCACATGTACACACATTTCTCAGGACTCATCCTCATATCCTGTCCATTAGCTACAGACAGGATAGCGTACACCTCCGTTTCGAATGCTGTGGTATATGCACCCAGAGCATAACTCTCGGTTTTTGGTGGTTGTTCTCCATTTCGTAAGTAAACTTGTTGAGATGTGTCGATGTTTTTGCCATATTTGACCTTAGTAAAGATAACATCAATCATTTTGTTAATAAGTTGAACAGTAGATTCCCTTCAATCAGCTTTAGTTACAAAATGCAGAACAACGAACTTTTTTAAATTTCAACAACACACCACGAGGGCTTACAGCCTAAATACTATTGTACCGTGGGTGTCAACCAAGGAGGAAAGAGGCAACTTGTTAATTCTGGACTTGAAGATTTGGAGGTTCGAAGGAGAAGGAAAAACATGCGCCGGCAAGGAATTCCACAAGTTGGAAGTCCTCGGGACAAAAGAGCGGGCATAACAAGATGTTCTATGCCTGGTGACCTAGACAGTAAAAGGGTGCATTCGCTCTGGTCCCCTGGTAGATCTGTTGGGGGCAGCAAGTGGAGGAACTATGGAAGAAAGCTCCTCTGAACAGTGCCCGTGCAGATATCTATAAAAGAGAGAGGTCACCAACGGCACGTCGGTGGGCAAGGGATGGCAGTCTTTGCGTGAGGGCAGGGTCAACGATAAGACATATAGCTCTCTTCTGAATGGAGTCCAGGATGGCGAGTGTAGAAGCGGCAGCGGCACCTCAGATGTGGGAGCAGTATTCGAGGTTTGGCCTTATTTGTAAAGTATATAAGGTATAGAGATTAGCTGGTGGAAAGCATTTGCGAGCCCGGAAGAAGAAACCTAATTTCTTAGCAGCCGCTTCTGCAATTGATGTGACATGTTGGTGCCATTTTGATCCACCGAAATGCCAACAAGTGAAAAGGACCCATTACTTTGAATAACTTGGTTGTTCATTGTGATGGGTCTAGGGCTGGTGTATTTCTTATGAGATAGAAAGCAAAACAGATATTTGGTGGAGTTCAATTGTACAAGATTTCTAATTCCCCAGTCTAGTATTTTTGGAGATCCACAGAAACAGAACCCTCCATGAGTCTGCGATCCTCATCTAGTTGGGCCAAAGAGACAGGCTTAGAATATTGTATATTTGAGTGGAGGGTGCTGTCGTCCACAACTGGGTTGGATGTGCTACAGAGGAGGTCATTGATGTGGAGAAGAAACAAAGTAGGGGCTAAAGCTGAACCTTGAGGGATTCCTGCATTAATTGGATACAGTTTAGAGGAATGGCCATTCACGACAACAGAGATGCTCCAGTTGGAGAGGAAATTTGCTGTCCAGGTACAAAGTTTTGGTGGTAGGTCATATGCCGGAAGTTTATTAAGCATCGCTGCGTGCCAGACCTGGTCGAATGCTTTGGATATGTCTAGAGCAACAATCTGGGATTCACCGTGTTGTTCCATAGACTTGTTCCAAGAATGTGTGACAAAGGAAAGGAGGTCGGCAGTAGGCCATAGGCCGGAAGTTTATTGAGCAGCGCTGCGTGCCAGACCTTGTCGAAAACTTTGGATATGTCTGGAGGGACAATCAGGGATTCACCGTGTAGTTCCATAGACTCGTTTCAAGAATGGGTGACAAAGGAAAGAAGGTCAGCAGTTGATCTGTGCGGACGGAATCCATACTGCCTGTCGTGGATTAGACTGTGTTTTTCAAGAAATTTTAGTAATTCGGTGTTTATATACTTTTCCATCACTTTAGAGACGACTGAAAGGAGAGAAATAGGCCTGAAGTTGCTAGGAAGCGCTTTGGATCCTTTCTTGGGGACGGGTTGTACTCGAGCAGTTTTCCAGTTATTAGGGAATATGCCTTCATTGTAAGATGTCTGAAACAGTCGAGTCAGGACAGGAGCAAGTTCTGGTGCACATTTTTTGAGAACAATTGCTGGGATCTCGTCAAGTGTGTCTTTCTTGGTATTAAGAGAAGAGAGCATCTTTCGTACCTTTTTAGTTTTGAAAATGATATCCGTCATTTTATGCGTGACATTGGGGACTGTTGGTGGTTGAACATTAGGAGGTGGGTTGAGAGTAGAATTGCCGGCGAACAACGAGGCAAAAAGTTCACCCTTATCCAGGGCGGTAGAAACAATTTCATCCCCTGAAACAAGTGGTGGGAAGGTGCTCTTGCAGAAATTATTCCCAATAGATTTAGCAAGAGTCCAGAAGGGTTTGCTGCCCTTGGAGCTTGAGAGGACTTTGTTTTTGATGTGATTATTAAACGAGTTTTTTGCCTCAGAAAGAATGCGGACATAGAGGTTTCTTACATCGTTAAATGCTTGACGGTTTTCTTGACTGGGATTGTGTAGAAGCGTTTTGTGAGCTTTGACCTTTCAAGTCTGGCCTTGTCACAGGATTTAGAGAATCAGGGGTTTTTAGTGGCTGAAGAGGTTTTCTGTGTACGTGGAACAAATAATACCATGCCAGCTTGGATAGTTTCGGTGACGTTTTGTGAGATATCACAGGGGTCAGGATGAGAGAAGCAGACAGACGCCCATGGAAATGAGGAAAAGTAATCCCGCATTTCGTCCTAGTTCGCGGAGTTGTAGTGTCAAACGATACGTGGGTGTGATGATTGTGTGACCTCGGGTTGCATTGCGCAAGAAGCAGTGACCATGCCGTGGTCTGAGCGCCCAAGGCGTCGGGGGTTAAAAAGGGTAAAAAGATAAAAGAAGTAATCTTAGGCTCTCCACTTTAATAATTTAACTAACAATATTTTAGTGGAAACTCATTCATATGAAAATTCGCTACAATGAGGCATTTTCTGCATCCCCATCTTCTTTATCAAATCCCTGTATAATCCTCAAAGGATTTGACGTGCTAAAAAATATATTCCATCCCCATATTATTCATTTAATCTGATTTCCGTGTATTAGTGTGTATACGCATACGCATAGATATCCTGTTGTGTATGTATGTATGTGTGTGAATATGCCGGTGTAGTGTATAGTGTTGTCCCAGTTGTTGGCATACGCAAGTACCGTCCGGCGCCCGACGTCGTCTGGAACTGGCGTCAGTCTCCGTCCAGACGCCATTAATTCAGCAAACACTGCCTAATGATTGAATCAACAGCGTGCCGAGCCTCTCTTCTCTCCATTCCTTCCCTCCCTCCTCTACCAACCCCGCTTCGCTGTGACCTGGAACAGGCCTTTCTCTTCTCTTCCATACGCACACAGAGATTAAGTTAACGAAGGGCGTCCAAGTTCCATTGCTTTTATAACACACTAACACCATCAATATGATCTCCGTAGATGACCAGCAAATATGGGGTCATTGGAGGAACATAAATGTATACATATTCTGCATGAACCCCCCCCCCCCCACACACACACACATCCAGAGAGAGGGGGGGGGAGTGTATAAAAACCTATAAAGCAAAAGAGTTTACGAAAATATTATAGGTATCCTATTAAAATTTCTATTTGATATTAAGCTTCTCCATAAATTAGAATGTTCTCAAAAAATGTAGGCTTTCACGTTTTGTATTCTATTATTATCAAATTTTTATATTAAAAATCGCCAGTGATGAGACCACGACAAAGACACCTGAAAAATATTCTTCAAACAAGTCGTAACTCGTCCCCGCACGCCCTATATCTTATATACAGGGTCATTTTTTTAGTGATTTTTCTTTTTAAAAAATGCATCGAGACTTTTGAATTTTGAAAACATTTCTTCAAATGAGCGCTATTTACGACCCCTGGAACCCAAATCCGAGGTCGGTTTCAGACATTATATGTTTATATATATATATATATATATATATATATATATATATATATATATATATATATATATATATATATATATATATATATATATAGAATGGCGCATTGAAAACGAAACAGACCGATTTGCATCCAGAGAATTTTGTTTTTAAGAAACGCTGAAATACGTCAATTTTAATATTGAGGGGAACATATTTTGACATAAAACTCAAGTTTGTCACATCAATCCCTTAAGGGTGGTGATAACAACCCTTATATTTTAAATAGGGAACATGGATTGAGTGTTACATCATTTGAAAGCTCTTTCTTATCTGAATTCAGCACACTATTTTTTTGGAAGTTTTATCAACTCGTTTAAAAATTATTCACAGTTGAAGATGCAAAAACGCATTTCACTCATTCCGATAAGAAATGTGCTGATAGTCAATGCTTTGTTGGTTTGTAAACAAAACATTGACTATCAGAACATTTCTTATCGGAATGAGAGAAATGCGGTTTATTATTTCAGTTTATCGGTCGGTTTGATACGCTACTTGATAGTATGGTGTATTCTGTAGAAGAAAGAGTTGAAATAATAACTCTTTTTTTCAAAAAAACGATAACCGTACCGCAAATTTGTTTAATGAACGACATCCGAAAATACATTTTGGAGTTAGTTGCAAGATTTCGACAAAGTGGTTCAGTAGCCAACAAAAAAAGGAATCCTGAACGTGAATTTCCTGTTAGAAATGAGACTATTGAGATTGAAGTTTTAGGACAAATTGCTGTAGACCCAACTTTGAGCACGAGACAATTGGCCACTGTTTCAAACATCAAAAGAAGAACTATTCAGCGAGTATTGAAGCATCATAAATTTCACCCGTATAAAATTCATCTTGTACAACAACTGAATGAAGATGATTTTGATCGCCGGCTGGAGTTTTGTGAAGTTATGACTGCACGAATAGCTGATAACGGGGACTTTCTGTTCAATATTTTTTTTTCAAACGAGTGTGCGTTTTTATTAAACTCTACAGCCAATCGTCATAATTGTCGTTATTGGGCAGATAATAATTCAAGAAATTTTCACGAAGTCCACACTCAAACTCCACAGAAATTGAATGTCTGGACTGGCATTTTTGGAGACCGTTTAATCGGAACAATTTTTCTTGATGGCAATTTGAGTGGCGAAACGTATTTGGAGTTACTAGAAGATATCGTTTACCCTCTACTAATTGACATTGTTGAAAATGATGATCGCTATCAAGAAAATCAATTAGTTTTTTAACAAGATGGAGCTCCTCCGCATTTTTCACAACGTGTTAGGGAGTTTTTGAACAGAGAGTTTTCAGAGCAATGGATTGGGCGTAGAGGTGCTATTGAGTGGCCCCCTAGATCACCGGATTTAACTCCTTTAGACTTATTTCTATGGGGCCATCTAAAAAGTAGAATTTACGCAACGGAACCGGAGTCTCTGGAAGAATTACGACGACGCATTGTTGAAGAATGCCGTCTAATAACTTTACAAATGCTCCAGAATGTCAGAGCTCGTTTTGAACAAAATTTGTACTTTTGTATGGAAGCTGATGGTCAACAATTTGAAGACTTACTTAACTGAATAAACATTTTTTAGCGTTTGGCTTTGCTTTTTAGTTTTTTCAACGAAAAATTGACTAATTAATGCATTTCTTATCACAATGAATGAAATATGTTCTTGCAACTCCAACTGTGAATAATTTTTAAACGAATTGATAAAACTTCAAAAAAAATAGTGTGCTGAATTCAGAAAAGAAAGAGCTTTCAAATGATATAATACTCGACCCATGTTCTCTATTTAAAATATAAGGGTTGTTATCACCACCCTTAAGGGGTTGATGTGACAAAGTTGAGTTTTATGTTAAAACATGTCCCCCTCAATATTAAAATTGACGTGTTTCAGCGTTTCTTAAAAAAAAATATCTCTGGACGCAAATCGGTCTGTTTCGTTTTCAATGCGCCACGCTGTGTATATATATATATATATATATATATATATATATATATATATATATATATATATATATATATATATATATATGTCACACCGATAACTCAACAAATATTGGGCCGCTTTTGATAAAACTTGGCGTGTACCTTTCTTTTATAAGTGGCATGGATAGCGTCGTGAGCCAGGAAAATCTGCCCGGGTTTTCCCGGAAAATTTTGTGTTTCCTTTCGGAAAAAAAGTATATCTCCAGAGGTACCAAAGTAAGGGCAACCACATTTGGTGCTTGTGTTTGTATTATAAATACTGACACACTTACCAAAACCTAGACCTGTAAGTTGAAAGACAAAAAAGTTACAGGCATTTAAAGAAAAAAATGCATTCCATACAACATATTATATTTCAGTGTTCATATGACCATTACGCCCAATGTATAACGCATATGATATTAACTGACAGGGGTAGTGAATTCAACAAGCAGCAAGTTGCGTAACGGACCCTGACATTTCCATAATAAAGACCTAAATTGAACTAATTTATGTGCGCGCGAGGAGGGCTCGGCCGGCCTTCTCCACTTTATTATATTTACCATGCAGCAAGAGAAGGATATTATGATGTATGCCGCAAATGTTTGCCATATTATCGGTTTCCCTTATTTAATAAGAGCCCTGGCAGATACACATATAAACAATAAGGGGTGCTTTTTATTTGTCTATAATGAAGCAAGAAATCATCAGTGCTGATATTTATTTTGTGTGTATTTAACTAAAAACAGTTTTCAAAAACCACGCCTATACTTAGTTTATAGATTTGCAGGATACTGTGTAACGTTAACGTTTCGTTATTGCTATAAAGTACATTTTCAATTAAATCTGTTACAATTTTTCTAATGTAATTTTGCCACCGCCGGGCATAAAGCTATACTTAATTTATAGATCTGCAGGTGATCGTGTAACGTTAATGTTTCATTATTGCTATAAAATACATTTTCAATTCAATCTGTTACAATTTTTCTAACGCAATTTCGCTACCAACGACCATAAAGTGGTACGTATATCAGAGATAAAATATCTAAAAATCAGCAGGCACAGACTCGCTTATTGCAAGAACGTGCACAAAATGAGTTATTGCCAGTTCAGTCATAAACAAAGCGCAATTTCTACTATTAGAGCAGATGACTTCAATATGTATCAAGCTAGATTTCGGTCGCAGGACTGAGTGCTACGAAGGCTTCGGCCTGTAGGATTGCATAAAACGCTAGGCTTAAACGTTTAGAGACGTAGTTAATCTGAACCTGCCATTATAAAGGCCAAGAAATTTGGCAGAGGGTGAAAACTTTATGGTGCAACTTTCAACTTTTAGGACATTATCTTCTAAGAGATCAGTTTTTGTATTAAAGTCTATCTTTTCATCATTAATGATCACACCATTCACACAACACCAGTTAGCAAACTCAATACATACTCTATGAAGTCTATCCGTTAATTCCTCACGTGTGTCAGCTGAAATGGCCACAGATGTATCATCAGGATATGAAATATTGCAACCATAGTTAATATGCTTTGGTGCGACCCTTTGTCGTAGTTTTTATTGTTAATATGTCTATAATTTTAAAGATTTTTTTTCTATTTAACGTGATATTACGTGAGCAAAATATCTGGGGGTTACCCTAGATAAGAAGCTCAACTGGGACGTATAGTTAGAGAATGTAATCCGTAGGGCTAAACTGTCCCTGTGGACATGCCGTAGAATCTGTGGAAATAACTGGGGAACAAACCCCCAACAGATGTACTGGCTCTATGTAGTGGTTATCAGACCAATGATAACATATGGAGCCATAGTTTGGTGGCCCAAGGCACTTCGTGGTATCGCGAGGGCCAAACTGGCTCATCTACAGAGACAAGTTTGCCTGATGATAACGGCAGCGATAAGCATCGCACCATCAGCCGCTCTGGAGGTCCTCCTTAATATTCCACCTCTTCACATATGGTTGGAGAGGGTGGCGAGGTGGACAACCTACAGATTAAAACAAACGGCCGACAGCATGCCGAAGGAAATCAGTCTGGGAGGGTCCGGACTCCTTGATGACATTGAGGGTCATGAGATTCTGGAAATGGTCTCAAACTTGATGACTACAAAGATCAGCAGATATCTGTCTTTTAAGACCGTCCTCCTGGTAAGGGAGGACTGGGAACGAAATCAAATGACCCTATTGAAAGCTGATCTCTGCTGGTATGCTGACGGCTCCAAAACCAATATGGGAGTAGGAGCCGGCGCATATGGGGGCAACACCGATGCTAGACTATCAACTAGCCTCGGAAAGTACGTAACCATACACCAGGCAGAAGTGTATGTCATCGAGATGTGTGCAAGGGAAAACATAGGAAACCAGTGCACACACAAATCGATAAAGATATATACAGATAGCCAAGCTGCAATAAATGCTCTTGGTTCCTACCGTTGCAATTCAAAAGCGGTATGTAGTTGTAAATTTGCCCTCAACGAACTGGGCAGCTCTAATGAGGTGTCATTGGTCTGGATACCGGGTCACTAGGACCATGATGGCAATGTTGCGGCCGACGCGCTTGCCAGGAGTGGTGCCCAGAGGGACTTTATCGGACCAGAACCGGTGCTGGGGATAACATCATGCACAGCAAAACGCACCTTAAAGACCTGGACAGAAAGAATGACAAGCCAGCAATGGCAAAATCTGCCAGGATTAGCTCACTCTAAGGCCTTCATAAATGGCCTGTCTGAGTCAAGGGCTAAAAAACTTCTAGAGTTAAACAGACAACAACTGAGTACTCTAGTCGGCCTGTATACAGGACACTGCCGCTTGCGTCACCACCGTATTGGAGTCGGTCAGGAAACCGATTGCCGGCTGTGTATGGAGAGTGACGAGACAGCAGAGCACGTACTGTGTTCCTGTCCGGCGGCGGACAGGACTAGATACCTGCTCTTTGGCAAGACAAACCTTGCTCCGGAAGATCTGGATCAACTTTCGCCCACACAGATTATCGACCTCTGCAGGAGGCTGGCTTTGTTGTACGAAATATAGACCATTAGACGTGAGCCACAATAGATCTTATGGTCGCGTTGGAGGGACCGGTATGGCCCACTCACATTCAAACCTAACCTAACCTACGTGAGTAAGTTATTTAGGCCGACACAGACCCTGTCTGTGTTCGTCCGTAATCCTCGAGCAGGTGATGCCTTCAGTACTCCTGCTCATATAATTTTGTTATGTCTATGGTAAATATATAGTGGCGTTGATGTTCATACTGCTGTCTCTTTTTATCTCCGGCTAACAGGTAGTTACATTATATGGTTATTAGCTGTGAGATGGTACGATTCGATGTCTTTAGGTTGAGATGACTGAGGTTAGCGCATGTGTGTGGAGAGAACGTCGGTTGGAAGAGCTTCTGTTTCTGCCTCTTCTGCTTCTGGTCGCTGCGCTGGTATGTCCTATTGGATCCGTATGGTGGAAGCCATTTTTGTGTGTCACTGCTGATGGACTCATCTTTATAGACAGGCTGGTGCTTACAGCCGGTGTAATCGGAACGTTCGTAAGGTCACTGCCATATCAATATAGTTAAAAGTAAACGTCGATGGGATGGCAAATAGTGACCCAGAGTACACTGCCGAAGGTCGTTTGTGGAGTAGACACGTAGCCACCAGCAGCCTGGATGCTGGCCAGAGAGTCGTATTAGCGATACCGCATCGTTCACCGCCAGGGTCATGTCGACTGGTAAGGATGAGCTGGAAGCGTCCGTCTAGGGTGTCGAGGACCAATCTCTGGAGACTAGATGAGTATACAATGACCAACACATGTGTTTTACTTTCAGTTATCAGTGCAATTATTTGTAGTGCCGTGAATTGCCTATGAATTATCCTTTTTTTTTGTGCAATACATTTTATCATGTCAGATAAGCTACTTTGACGTATAGTGACTTATAATGACATCGTCATCCATGACCTGCCTTGAATGTCAGTTGAACCTGGTTGACATCTCAATAGTGTTGTTCGATTTAACTTATGTATTAATCTGTCACTTGTTACTGGAGATATAACCCCACTAATAGTTATGTTATTATTTCAAGTCTGCTGGACTACAGGTTCATTTACGTGTTATTATTTTGGCCGTCAGGGCATTAATACAGAAGGGGGTCTTCACCTCGGAGTGTTTAGCTGGTGATTGATAACAGCGAATGAATCTGTTGTTGTTTCGCTTGTAAGGACGCTTCGCGGGCCTTAGAATTTATTACTGAAGTTTTAGGTTACTTGTTACATAGGTAACATTATCATCGTTATTCAGGCTCTTCAAGCAGGTCATTGTAACCCTATTTAAATTGTTATACCGAATGTGCACTTTTTGGTGAGCTCACGGAAAAGTAATTTAACAGCTGATGTTATTAAGCACCATGTATTATGCAGCCCTGATTGTATTTATATACGTCCATGTTATTACTACAGCACATTGTTTTTATTAAAGCATAATACTTGCTGTTTAATTGATGTGTGAATATATGGGTCAATATTATACCTGGCATTATTATTTGTTGACCGCACCATTGACTTATCAAGTTACAGAATTACTATAGAAGTAAACGACTTTGCTTGAGTTCATATCTTTATGATTGTAGGAGCAGTTTAGTACTGATAACCTTTCTGGTTTTGCAGTATTGTGATTGCTAACTGACACCTTATGCATTTGTTGTGACGGTAGTCTCAGGTCGCCGAGTCATCATAATTACCCTCTTAAGTACTAACGCCATCCAGAACCTTGCAACTAGTTGCAGAATAGTTGCTGGCGCTGAGTAAAATAAGTCCCCAGGACTTGTATAGAAGTGTTACCAAACACCTGAACCCCTCTGAGATGTCCTCATGCTCAATCTTTGCTTAGGCTGATTATTGAGGGAATTTTGGTGAATTCTACGTTATAGTTAGTAGCAGGAAACCGTAGCAGCTTAGACAAGTCGTTAACAAAAATTTGAAACACCAGTGGGTCTAAAATTGATCCTTGAGAAACACTCGAATTAATCCCGTACATGGCTGGAGCAATCTTGTTTACCTCCACATATATCTGATGAAACGCCATCCAGAATCCTGCAACGAGTTGCGGAATAGTTGCTGGCGACTATTAAAATACGCCCCTATGATTTGTATAGAACGCAGAGTGTTACCGAACACCCGAACCCCTCTGAGATCTCTTTATGTTCAAGCTTTGCTTAGGCATCCGCTGATTATTGAGGGAATTGTGGTGATTTCTACGTTTCATGTAGTTAGTAGCAGGGAACCGTAGCAGCTTAGACAAGTCATTAATGAAATTATGAAACACCAGTGGGCCCAAAACTAATACTTGAGGAACACCGAAATTAATCCCGTGCATGCCTGAGGCAATCTTGTTTACCTCTACATATATCTTCCTATTATACATGTACTATGAAAGCAAGTCCAGAATATTTCCCCTCGACCCCACGGCAAAAGACTTAGCACGTGCCTTATCCAGATCAGTAGTATCACACGCCTTCATCGATCAACGAAAAGAGCCGCTGCATACTTGTTCCTGTCGATTTCTTCACTAATATATTTCACAAACTCAAAGGCAGCGCATTCCGTTGGTCCGCAATTAGTTTTTAAAATTTTAATTATTGATAAACCACCCCATCGTAGGTCGCTCTTCCCTATAAACATATGACAAGTTCCCTCATAAAATGCCACGTAAAACAAGGATGTATAAATACGTATTTATTATTGGTGTTGAATTATTTCCAGTATAATCCCTCTTCAGGCTGATAGAGGTGAAGGAGAAGGAGGTACATTTTTCTCTATTATAACGCAGCGAATAAACATTTCATTATTCCCGGAGAGATGTTTTCGTGACAGGCAGACAGTTTTTCTTCCCGACTTGTTAGAATAACCGACATTGATGAGTTTACCTTCAATATCTCCCGATGCTCCGGGAACATAGAAGGAGAAATATATATTCACCGCCTCGATGATATCATCGGAAAAACAGAACGCTTTGTTGATTTAGTATCTGCTGTTATAAAACAGACCTACACACACACACACACAAACATCGATTTTCTAATTCCCTGAATTTGTTTATGATGAAATTACAAGGAACTGGGATATACAAGTGTCCAGTAATGAATTAAATCATTTACAGTACTGCCCAAATGGAACCACTGTGACTAATTTGCTGCATATGGTAAAAATAACACGTCTAATTATGTGTTCAAGTATGGATCAATTATAATCATATTGTTATTTATAAATGTTTCTTATGATTTTTACCCGTTTTTCGTAGAAAAAATCGCTGATGAGGAGATCGCGTCTTTTAGTGAATTTTCTTAAAAAAATTCACTAATGAGGAGATCCCGACTTTTGAATTTTGAAAAAATTTCTTCAAATGAGCGCTATTTAGGACCCCTGGAACCCAAATCCGAGATCTGTTTCAGACTTTATATGTTTTTATATATATATATATATATATATATATATATATATATATATATATATATATATATATATATATATATATATATATATATATATATATATATATATATATATATGTTTATATATTTATGTGTCACACCTATAACTAAAAAAATAATGGACCGATTTTGATAATATTAGGTGAGTACCTTCCTTTCCCGAGTGGCTTGGATAAGTTCGTTAGCCAGGACAATCCGCCGAGGTTTTCCCGGAAAATTTTGTGTTTTCTTTCGAAAAAAAATCGAAAAAAATTTATATCTCCGGAATTAACAAAGTAAGGGCAACTAAATTTGGTACACGGGTTTATATCATTATAGGTAAGCTACCTACCAATTTAGCGCTGTAGGTTAAACGGCAAAAAAGTTACAGGCATTTAAAGAAAAATAAATTTGGGTTTTCCTCAAAACGTCAAAGTCGCGATTTTAAACGTCAAAATTGTTAATATTTAGGCAATGAACCTGAAATTGATATGATCTATGGAAGGAAAATGTCTCAAGAATAATGTTTTACAAAGCCTGAAGTCTTAGTTTCAACCGTCATTGTCCTTCATTTTACTAAAATATTCCGAGAAAATTCATTTCAAATAGACCCTTTCTCTGATGCTTTAGCAGTAGTGTTGGCTATAGAGTTTATCGTTTAATGGTATATCATTTTTGTCGAATTTTCGTAAAAAATCATTAAAGCGCAATATATCCGTTATTATTCAAGTTACGAAAAAAAGTTGTATACATTAATTGTAGGGTGTCTTAAGCTACATCTTAAAAAATATTTTCACAATTACAGGGTGGCCCATAAGTCGTTGGTGATTCAAATTTTCTTTTTTTAGTGAATTTTTTTAATCGAACACGCCCTATGTTATTGCATTTTTGTATTTTCCATCGAAATATAATACATCTTTGTAAGAAATGAAATTCGGGACGCAGCAAGTGCGTTATGGTAGCGAATTTTCAATAAATGCTTCAAATTTTAAATCATTTTGCTATTAACCTATAAGGTTGACCAGAAAACCAGTTTTTTCGGGAACAATTTAAGTTTACTTTTGGAAATTTTTGTACATTTTCAAACAATAAAGTTATTTTGATGAAACATGGCACATTGTTTCTAATATATAGATTATACTGGTAACCAAATTTGGTGCCTGCTTTCTTTAAAAAACATATTTGCTATTAAAAACATTTTATGAAAATTCACTACCATAACGCACTTGCTGCGTCCAGAGTTTTTTGAATTCATTAGCCAAGCACGGATTAGGCCGTCTAAAACCTATATCAATTTATATATATATATATATATATATATATATATATATATATATATATATATATATATATATATATATATATATATATATATGTTCAGAAAGATTTCCGCGGTCTTTAATGTGACATACTTGGTTCTCGGGTTGAACCGCGTCCAGAACTTATGAAAACTCGACCTTTCCGCTCCTGTTTTGGAGCAATTTTCAAGAGGTAAAGGAAACATATAAGAACATTCTAAGGCCTCAATCTGCCTACTCCTTAGAGCGGTGGACAAGGGTGGGTTGGGTTGTTGTAGCTTGATTACGGGGCCTCAATCTGCCTACTCCGCAAATCTCGTCGGAGATCGTCTGTGAGGTCTCAGTGTGTTCAACCCTAGGCCTCAGAAGGATCTGGCAGTTCGTTGCAAGTCTTGTATTATATATGGCGTTCCGTCTACCTGCTTCGCTATCAGTGAAAGTAGTAGGGTAACGGTCAATTAAGTGGGGGGTTTGGTCACGGTACTCAGAGGATGAGGAGGATTAAGAGGGTCAACGGCATTTGTTGAGACAGATAATGGAGCAATAAAATTGTCTGTGGAATTTATTTTCTTTTTGCGTGCTTGTAATGAAGATATAATAGGTTTCCAAGTAGTCGGAAGGCGAAGACCATCATCTCTCTTATTTAATCTCGATTGCTTCGCGGATAATTCTCGTTTTGAAGTTGTAAACCGGTGCTATTGTTTTGGCATTATCGAAGTCTATTTTGTGTCCTGTATGAATATAATGCATGGCCAGCGCCGATGAGGGGTCGCATTTTCTAACTGTGAGCGTGTGTTCATATATTCTATTGTGGATGCGTCTATTTGTTTGTCCTACATAAGTTTGGGAACAGTCAGAACGAGAAATTTCGTAAACTCCGTGGGATTCGTTTGGAATCGTATCCTTGGGAGTTTTTATCAGATTTGACAGTTTTTGCTCTGTTGTGAATACGGTTTTGATATTATGGATTTTAAAAATTCGGCTGGTTTTGTCGGTGACACCTTTAATGTATGGTAAAAACGCTGTGTGTTGTTGTGTGGACTCTGTTTGTTTATGTTGTGGTGTAGTGGTTTGTTGTTGTGCGTTTCTAATGTTTCGTAGTATATGATTGTTGTTGTATCCGTTTTCTAGCAATGTATGTCTTAGAAAGTTTAATTCTGTCTGTTTGTTGTTGTTGTCCGTGAGTCTAAGGGATCGTGTTATTAGTGTTAGAACCACGGAATTAAGTTGCGATGGGTGATGATGAGATTGGGCGTTAAGATAACGATTAGTGTGGGTTGGTTTTCCGTAGACAGTGTAAGAAAATTCTCTGACTGGGTTTTTAGTGATGTGTACATCTAAGAAAGGCAAAGAAAATTTATTTTCTATTTCCATGGTGAACTGGTTTTGGGGGTTGATGTTATTTAAGTAAGAAAGGAATTCGTCTAGAGATTCTTCACCGTGTGGCCAGACAGCGAAAATGTCGTCAACGTATCTTAACCAACACGTTGGTTTAAGTTGGGATGAATTGAGGGCTTATGTCTCGAAGTTTTCCATGAAAATGTTAGCCAATGCATGAGAGAGAGGTGAACCCATCGGAGCACCTCGAACTTGTTTGTAAAATTTGTTTTTAAAAAGGAAATAAGTGTTAGATGTGCAGTATTCTAGAAGAGCTAAGGTATCATGGGAAATATTGTGTTTATTTTTTAGAATGTCACTGGTTTCAGATAGAGGTATATTAATGGATAAGGAAACTATTTCAAAGATAACTAGGATGGCGTTTTGAGTAATGGTGTTGTTTTGAAGGTCAATGAAATGGCTGGAGTTTTTGACATAGGATGTAGCGTTTTCTACTAATGGTTGGAGAGTTTTGGCTAGATGTTTTGCAAGTTTTTGTGTGGGTGAACGGTGGGCACTTACGATAGGGCGACGGGGAATATCAGGCTTATGGATTTTCGGGAGACCTTATTTTCTACTGATGCAAGATGATTTTTCGCGGGGGATTAGTTCTTTTTTGAGGTCAGGACTGAGTTTGGAGTTGTTGATGATAATTTTTTTCCTGTCTTTTCAAAGTTGTAGGGTCGTAAGGGATTTGTTTGTAGTCTGCGCTGTTTAGCATATGGTCCATCTTTTGTATATAGTCTGTTTTGTCGAGTATGACTGTAGCGTTGCCTTTGTCTGCTGGTAGGATTATAATTTCTGTGTTTCGGGTTAGGTCTCTGATTGACTGTCGTTCGTGAGAAGAAAGGTTGGACGGTGGAGGTTTAGCGGAACATAATATCCTGGCAATGGACCCTCCTACAAATCAAAGGAAATATTAACGCCACAGTACCCAAACTTTGCGCCTTGAAGTATTAGGTTTGTGCAGAGACCTCTCTCTCTCACACACACACACACAAACACACCACCACTATATCTGTAGAAAGGGCACCATCCAAAACTTATCAGAAACCCGCTATTCTACATTCAAGTGAAAAAACCTACCGGGACTCAAACCCGCAACCTCCTAGTGTACAATATACAGGTTGCTTGTCCGGAAAAGTCGGCTGCCCAGCCTGTAAAGGAAATATTAAGGTGTTTCCATGTAGATGGGATGACTTTCTTAGATTGGCCTAGGAATTCACCAGATGTGTTCCCTGTAGAAAACCAGTGGGTTACTTGCAAGGCTAGCTGCGATATCTGAAATATATTTTTCTCTTTTATGACTTTACAGCCGGAGTTGTTACTGGGGTCAAGCTTAGAATTAGAATCGAATACCTAGGCAAATGAGTTAGCTTTTTTTTCAAAGATACGATTGTTTCGTGACTTCAAGTCGTGAGAGTAAATAAGCTGGTGCTGAAATTTAAACCTATATAATGTTTGCCAAAGATATGATAAATGCCGTAATATAAGAGTTTCACAAAAAAACGTGTTCTTAGGTGAAACAACCAATTCTTTCACACCAATAAAAATGGCGTCAGAATAAACATGTAACGACCTTTGAGCCACTCATCGCGTCCTAATAAAGACGCTATCGATTTGACGTAAAACAAGCCATCACAATTTAGAGGCAGAGTTATTTCCTCGACACCCCGGGGAACTAAATGTTAACAATTAAGCGAGAGCACGGATATGTCAGGCTTTGCAGGAGTCATTACCCAAGCATTCAACTTATTGTATTTTCACTATATAACAAGGGGATGTCCCCGGGGAGAGCGGAGTCTTGAAGTGCAGTAATATATACATCCATGTTGATGATGATGATGAAACCCTGACATATTCGCTTCATAAACCAAGGCCCTAGCTCATGTCCGACATTTAAGATTAGTTTGTGAACTAAACGAAGCATAAATTTGATATTTTGATAGTAAAAAAAGGTGTTTTCAGGTAAAAGCAATTTCAGTTTTACTAGTGCCAGCTGACATTTCGTCAGCACTAAAGGTTAATTGGGTGTTGCTTGTTAAATCCAACATAGACAACATTTTTCTATGTTCCAGGCAATTTCTTCCGCCAGCGTTTCACAAAATATTTTGCAAAGCCAAACTGTATATACTTTAACTATAGATAAATCATGGTTACCGAAGGCAGAGTCAATTAAAATTTTTCATAACGTTTGCCGGTTACATTCAAAAAGAAAAATGAGTTTGTAACTTCAAACTGTCATACTAAGAATGGCGACATCGGTAAATTTATAATTTAAATATAGGCATATATGCCTCAAAAAGTACTAAAAAAAGTTGGATAAACGATTTCTGGAAACGTAGAAATGCGAATACAAGTAGCAGACAGGTCAAAACCTTGGATTACAAAAAAATATATATTACATACCTACGATATATATATATATATATATATATATATATATATATATATATATATATATATATATATATATATATATAGGTATATGTATATATATAAACATAAAAAAATTGAAACTGACCCCGGATATGGGTTTTAGGGCTCCTAGTTCAACAACACACCACGAGGGCTTACAGCCTAAATACTATCATACCGTGGGTGTCGACAAGGAGGAAATAGGCAACTTGTTAATTCTGGACTTGAAGGTTTAGAGGTTCGGGGGAGAAGGAAAAACATGTACTGGCAAGGAATTCCACAACTTGGAAGTGCTCGGGACAAAAGAGCGGGCATAACAAGATGTTCTATGTCTGGTGACCTGGACAGTAAAAGGGTGCATTCGCTCTGTTCCCCTGGTAGATCTGTTTGAGGCAGCAGGTGGGGGAACTATAGAAGAAAGCTCCTCTGAGCAGATATCTATAAAAGAGAGAGAGAGAGGTCACCAACGGCACGTCGGTGGGCAAGGGATGGCAGCCTTTGGGTGAGGGTAGGGTCACCGATGAGACGTATAGCTCTCTTCTGAATGGAGGATAGCGAATGTAGAAGCGACAGCAGCACCCCAGATGTGGAAGCAGTATTCGAGGTTTGGTCTTATTTGTGAAGTATATAAGGTATAGAGATTAGCTGGTGAAAAGTATTTGAGAGCCCGGAATGGTGGTAGGCCATAGGCCTGTAGTTTATTAAGCAGCGCTGTGTGCCAGACTCGATCGAATGCTTTGGATATGTCTAGAGCGACAATCTGGGATTCACCATGTAGTTCCATAGACTTGTTCCAAGAATGGGTGACAAAAGAAAGAAGGTCGGCAGTTGATCTGCGCTGACGGAATCCATACTGCCTGTCGTGGATTAGACTGTGTTTTTCAAGAAATTTTAGTAATTCGGTGTTTATTAACTTTTCCATCACTTTAGAGACGACTGAAAGGAGAGAAATAGGCCTGTAGTTGCTAGGAAGCGCTTTCGATCCTTTCTTGGGGGCGGGTTGTACTCGAGCAGTTTTCCAGTTATATGCCTTTATTGTAAGATATCTGAAACAGACGAGTCAGGACAGGAGCAAGTTCTGGTGCGCATTTTTTGAGAACAATTGCTCGAATCTCGTCAAGGCCAGAGGCTTTCCTGGTATTAAGAGAAGAGAGCATCTTTCGTACCTTTTTAGTTTTGAAAATGATATCAGTCATTTTATGCGCGACATTGGGGACTGTTGATGGTTGAACATTTGGAGGTGGGTTGGCAGTAGTATTGCCGGCGAACAACGAAGAAAAAAGTTCAGCCTTGCCCAGGGCGGTAAAAACAATTTCATCCCCTGAGACAAGAGGTGGGAACGTGCTCTTGCAGAAATTATTCCCAATAGATTTACCAAGAGTCCATAAAATTTGGCTGCCGCTGGAGCTTGAGAGGAATTTGTTTTTGATGTGGTTATTAAACGAGTTTTTTGCTTCAGAAAGAATGCAGACGTGGCGGTTTCTTGCGTCGTTAAATGCTTGACGGTTTTCTTGACTGCGATTGTGTAGAAGCTTTTTGTGAGCTTTGACCTTTTCGAGTCTGGCCTTGTCACAGGATTTAGAGAACCAGGGCTTTTGAGTGGCTGCAGAGGTTTTCTGTGTACGTCAAATAAATAATTTCATGCCAGCTTGGGTCAGGATGAGAGAAGCAGACAGACGCCCATGGAACTGAGGAAAAGTAATCTCGCATTTCGTCCCAGTTCGCGGAGTTGTAGTGCCAAACAATACGTGGGTGTGATGACTGTGTGATGACTGTGTGACCTCTGGTTGCATTGCGCAGGAAGCAGTGAGCATGCCGTGGTCTGAGCGACCAAGGGGGGCGGTGACTGATATCTTATAGCAGTCATGATTTGTAATAAGAAGAGATCCAAAGGATTTGAGCTGTGTGTTGGGATGCGAGGAAAGTAAGTAGGTTGCTGAACTATATTGGCTAAAGAATTGCTGACTGCAAAGGCCACCGCTGCTCTTCTTTGTGGATCGGTTTTTGAAGATCCTAGCCATTCCTTATTATGGACATTGAAGTCATCAAGAATAGTGGCCTCGGAGGAAGGATATTCAGAAATCAGATGGTCGGTTTTTTCAGAAAGGTAGTCGAAGAGCTGGACAAAGTTCTCAGAAGGTGACCGGTAAATGCAACAGATGAATCTAGTTGCATCCCTGAGATATAGTTTTATCCATAGTATGTCTTTTCTTTCAGCTTCTAAATTGGAGAGTCTGGTGCAGGGTAGATTGCTACGGACGTATGCGCACACACCTCCATGCAATCTAAAGGAAGTAAGGAGCTCATACACCGGAAAATTAAGGTGATTAGTGGCTGTTTTGTCACTGATTTGAGTTTCGGTGAGGAAGAGGAGTTGGGGCCTATTAGCCTGGAGAAAATGTTGGACGGAGTTCAGGTTAGAATTAAGGCCACATATATTCGAGAAGGATATGTTAAATCTTGCTGCTGGCGCCCCCTGTACATCCCTCTCCCGGAGATCCGAATGGAGGGGTATTTTACCTCGGGAATGTTTTGTACAAGGAGGAGCCATCATCATAATTTTTGCTTATAAGGGAAACCGACTCATACACCAGAACAGGAAACGTCCGTTGGGACTTCACTGGCCCCTTGATGTAAGGGGTGGTACCTCCTCGGGCGTGAAAAAATCCTTTACTATCACGTAAAGGAAAATTCCACTACCACCTACCATATTGCAAGTATACCACACCAGCCAACTATTAAAGAGCTGACCAGCTATGACACATGACATTACTGTCGATTTGAAATTTTGCGGGAATCAAAAACGAGATTTTAATTTACATTTTCTAATTAAAAAGACACTCCGACAATGAAATAACACATGTGTCATTTCTTCATCATTATTACCCCTGTCCATTTTTTTACTCACAGATGCATCGATTAACATAGACATGCTTCGATTTCCCTGTTTCTCCCATTTACAAATAAAAATGAAACATGGCGTTGTTAAACCCACGTGATCCTTGACCAATCAACAATCTGATGAACGTATGACCGCACTGTATTTAGGTAGTAGTTTCAGCAAACGAGGTCAATTACAATCATTGAATTATTTTTTATTTGTTAAAACTGTATAATAAACTGGAATAACTGGCAACCATGCACATTTCTTGGATAAGTTTAACTACCAATTGCATTAAACAGAACTGAGCTTTTCCCCCTTTTCACGCTGCACTAAAAGAGCTTTTTATTGACAGTTATGGGTTCGGTTATTTGCTCTAAAATACTAAACTATACTACGTCATAGTCTTTCTGCTTTAAAGGGAACATATTTCACAGGGTGTTTTCCCCTCTACAAGGATCTATCCTTAAATAATGAATTTCTAAAGAAAAGTCAGTAGAGGACGAAACATTAGTTAATTTTCTAGCAAATGAACTCACAGCATCATCTGATTTTAAAATTATGGCACAACTCATCATCATCACAGTCTGAAGGCGATGTTGTCCTGTCGTCGCAACCATTCTTTCTGTTTTGTTAGTGAATTTTCATTGAGAAAATTCACTCACAGAGATAACGATGGTGATTCAAGGAGACCGCTTTTCAGGCGATTTCCATTTTAGCCAGGTAATTATTGCGCTGAAAACAAGTTATGCTTGCAGTCAGTACAGACAGTGCATTGTCTACATTACCAATAAGTTTAAAGTGCAAGAATGCTATTGTCCAGGCTAGTGGTTCCAACACTATTGACAACAAGCGAGATAGGCTAAAAAGTCTGGACGCAGCAAGTGCGTTGTGAAAGTGAATTTTCATAAAAATGTTTTTTAATAACAATAATGTGTGTTTTTTGGTTACCAGTATAACATATATAGTAAAAACAATGTGCCATGTCTCATCAAAATAACGTTATTATTTGAAAATGTACACAAATTTTCGAAAGTAAACTTACAGTGTTCCCGAAAAAATTGGTTTCTTGGTCAACCTTGGAGGTTAATAGCAAATTGAGCTATTCAAATTTCAAGCATTTAATGAAAATTCGCTACCATAACGCACTGGCTGCGTCCCGAATTTTTTTCTTACAAAGATGTATTATATTTCGATGGAAAATGCAAAAATGCAATAACATAAGGCGTGTTCGATTAAATAAAAGAAAAAATAAGAATCACCAACGACTTATGGGCCACCTGTAATTGTAGAAATATTTTTTAAGACGTATCTAAAGACACGCTATAATTAATGTATACATTTTTTTCGCATCTTGCATAATAACGGATATATTGAGCTTTAATGATTTTTTTTACTAAAATTCGACAAAAATGATATACCATTAAACGATAAACTCTAAGGCTAAGACTACTGCCAAAGTATCAGAGAAAGCGTCTATGTGAAATGAGTTTTCTGGGAATATTTTAGTAAAATGAAGGACAATGATGATTGAAACTAAGACTTCAGGCTTTTTAAAACATTCTTCTTGAGACACTTTCTTTCTATAGCTCATATTAGTTTCAGGTTCATTGCCTAAATGTTGCCAATTTTGACGTTTTAAATTGCGACTTTGACGTTTTGAGGAAAACCCAAATTTATTTTATATACTTTTTTTCGAAAGAAGACACAACATTTTCCGGGAGATCCTCGGCGGATTTTCCAGGTTAACGAACTTACCCAAGCCACTTGCAAAAGGAAGGTATTCGCTAAATGTAAACAAAATCGGCCCATTAGTTTTTGAGTTATCGGTGTGATACATACATACATACATACATACATACATACATACATACATACATATATATATATATATATATATATATATATATATATATATATATATATATATATATATATATATATATATATATATATATATATATATATATAGTGTTTCCACGGATTGAGTGTATGTAAGGTATAAGTGACAAAAAAATTTTGAATTAGATTATGATATTCTGGGAATCGCTCCTGATCAACATGGAGCTTTGTACCTGTGGTTTTCTGAACGCAGGTACGCAAAGTAAGTAACCATGCAACGTTAAATAACAATTTATTAGTAAAATACAAAACGCTTATTGCTAACAAAAATCAAAATGAACAACGAAAAATAAAGAAATTATTCAAATGTGCTGCCACCAACCGATACACATAACTCAGCCCGTTTAGTAAATGCTTTGTAGGCATTTTGAATATGTTGAATTGGAATACCGTCAATTGCCTCTCTCCACCTCAGTTTCAATAAATCAAGATCGTTGTTTAATGAAGCCGCGTAGACTTTCTGTTTGAGATAGCCACATAAAGAAAAGTCGATTAGGGTAAGATCGGAACTTCTGGGAGGCCAAGGTATTGGCCCATATTGACCAATCCACCGCCCAGGAAATTCGCGATCTAACCATTCTCGAACGATTCCTGTTGCATGTGCTGGGGGGCCGTCATGATAAAAGTATGCTGTTTGTCCATCTTCTAGTGACATGTTATGCAAGTGGTCTTGAAGAATATTTTTCAGCATTTCCAGGTAACTGTACTGGTTCATATTCCGCTCAAAAAAATATGGCCCAATTATCCCAGTGTAAGAAACAGCACACCACACAATAACTTTTTTATGGCATTATCTTCTGCAACTAACTCTATAATTTGGATTCTCCATAGACCAATGCCCTGCATTTTGGGAATTTACCATCCCATTAGTGGTGAAAGTGGATTCGTCGGAAAAAATAAAACTTCTGCCAAAATTGTGATTTTGCATATATTGCTCGCCGTACCATAAACAAAAATCTAATCGTTTTGACTCGTCATTTTCTTCCAAAGTGTGTATAAGTTTTGCTTTGAAAGGTTTCACCTTGTGGGTACGATAAATTTGTTGCAAATGCGATTTGCTAATAATGCCAATTTCTAATGCCCTTCTTCTTAATGATAATTTCGGAAAACGCCTAACAGAATCCATAGCTAATGCAGCTGCAGCATTGTCTTCTTCATTTAGGTCGGATTTTATCTTCTTAACATTTAAAACACTCTACGCATACATTTTGTAACAATTATTTTTTTACACCAGTAGCGGAAACCGAATAATTTGGCCAGCGTTCAAGGAATTTTCTTATCACTCCCTGATAAGAATGTTCTTCACCCAAACCAGAGCACTGCAGAATAAACACTTTTTGTTATGTTGCTAACATTTTTAAATACAGAAGCTTGCCGTTCGTGACAAATAAAATTAACGTTTCAATTTTCCAAATAAGTAGTATCCCGGGAAACAAACAAGGCAGAGCTCAAGTAGCCATGCAAGTCGCCAATTATTGCTTCAATGTCCAATTATGCGTTTACTTTACTTTTGTTATTGGTTGAGATGAAAGCAAACCTACCCCAAGTTTAATTATGGTAAAGACTTTTTTTATACAGTTTTAAGTATTTTTTAAGGTACACCTAATCACAGAAGCCGTCGAATGTAATTTAAATAAAGTCGCAGCTAAAAAAAAAAATTCATAGTAGGCCGATCTGTTTGAAAATTGAGAGCCTGTCAAAAGTTTTAATTCCAAACAATTTTTGTTAATAACTTTTTGCGGTATCTTCACAAACGAAGGTAGTTTACTCTTAATACATTTCATTACATCAGTTATAAACCAGCCTGTATATTAATTGATTTTGTTCGTTTTCTCAACATCTCAGTTTAAGACAAAGCGGGAGCGATTCCCAGAATATCATAATCTAACTCGTAATATACTACCATAAACGCACTTCCTGCGTCCAGAACTTTTTTTCAGTTATAGAGTTGATCGTTTAATGGTTTATAATTTTTAGCGAATTTCCGTAGAAAAAAATTCGCTATTGACGAGACCGCCATATCCGGGATCAGTTTCAGGGTGACGCATTTCTGCGGTGAAGCTCAATTCCCCCTGAATTCGTCACTGACTTAAAGAAGTCATACTTCTCTAGATCACAGGACAAAGATTGAATCTCTGCCTCTTTAATCGATGCTATCATCGACATTCCTCCCTCGAACCCGCTACGTTAGTACCGTTGCGAAATATTTAATAAGCGGGTAAATACCCGTATTGTAGCACTACAATCAAATTTATGATGTTTTAGGGACACATAGGCTTTATGATCTATTTAATAAAAAAGACTGATCCAGAACAAAATATATGTTTGTCTACTCTCATCTGATTATATTTTGCGTCTCAGGCAAAGCAGAATACATTTGTTTTGCTTTTGCGAAAGGCCTAAAATCATTTTATCGTATATTGTTCTATTATTAATCCCGATAATGACCATAGCTATTGAAGCGGTTCATAAAAAAATATATAGATATGAGCCATTTTACAAACAATATGTTTAAACAATAAAACAAATTTTGTCAATAAAAATTCGACACCAAAAAATCTAGAAGAAATAAAAGTTATCGCAACTTATCTAAAAGTGGCTACCTTGTTTCTAGCCACTTTAGACCTTAAAATAAAACAAACCCCAACTTTATATCGTTTCTAGTTTTCAAGTTATAACGATTTTTCTGAAAACTTCAAAAAATTGCCACCATTACAAATGTAAGTGTACGAATTTTATGAAGTATTTTTCAGGCTTGATATTATTTTATTACAACTTATTCAATTCTTTTTGAGATGAAAACAGCACAATGCCATGTTAAATCAAGATGTTTGTGATGAAAAAGGTTGATACAATAAGTGTGCAGTGATAAAATTTTCTCAATCTCCTACATAAAAAACCATTAGCCTGAAAGAAGAACTGATACGATTCCGATGTTTAACAACCCTCAAATTACTAAATGGTAAAGTTTTAACTTAATCGAAGACAAAAAGTTTTTTTGTCAAAAAAAGTTGACTAGTATGGAAAAATTGCAAAAAAATGAAAGTTATCTGAACTCGATAAAACTTTAATATAATATGTAGTACCTTCGTAGATGAAAAACAAAACAAACCCCGTGCCAATATCTCCCGTAGTTTTTGAATTACAATGATGTATCTTCAATATTAAAAAAAATGTGACAAGAAAAAAAGCTCCAACTCTGCACCTGTATTTGATATCAATGTATAATATAGTTTTTATTCATTCTTATGAAGCACTGCATATTGTATATAAGTTTTATACGATTTGGAGAACTTTAATTTCTTGGTGATTTTTTTTTTTTACTTTTGTGGATCGGTTTCAATTAATTATAATATTAACACTTACTGACGTATTTACTTTAAAATAGTCAACGAAAACATCTCGTAGCCTCAGTTAGCAATTATAATAACGATTTTGGTGTGCTATATTTAAATAGTAGTAAAATAATGATAGACGCATTATTAAAATTGATCAGAATAAGTCGAAATATTGACGCACCTTGGAAGTATTATCACATATTATGGTAAATGTAGCAGAGATATGAGGAGGAGGATCGCGATGGCAAAGCAAGCATTCAACAAAAAAAACCACTCTTCTTACGTATAAACATTTTACTTAAGAGATGAGGAAACAGTTCATCAAGTCGTACGTGTGGAGTGTGATAGTGTATGGGGCCGAATTTCCAGAGATTTCGATCGCGTAACCTGCTTAGGAGGCAAGCGCGATGTCCCCTGCGGCATCTAGGCATACATCAGCTAACGTTTTATTTGCGTGATACTTTAGATCAGCTTCATGTCCGCTATATTATATTTAAAATATACGTATCAATTAATTACAGAATTAGTAGAATTACCATTGAAACAAATCCCACGACTGTTTTGGTCTTATATATGACTTCTACCTGTTGTATGAATCAATCTACGCAAGGCCGTTAACTACTTTGTCTCTCAGGCATTGGACTTTAACCACTAAGTCGTCTCAACACATGTCTTTGGGATTTTATTTTTAATTTGGAAAAAACTCTAAACATTGTGTACCAAATCACTTAAAAATCAAATCGTTTTATTTTCGCTATTTCTAGCCACATGTAAAATCTCATTCCAGTTACTCAGATACTTACACAAATATAGCGTTTTCGAACAGTTTTCCCCAATTTTACACCGGAAAAACTTGAGCATAAAGCCTGATTAACAAACTCGGCCTCAGTTTTCGCCCAAACAAGATTTTTACGAAGTTTGATTGAAATCAGCTTAGTATTTTTTTAAACTTCGCAAAAATCTTGTTTGGGCGAAAACTAAGGTCGAGTTCGTTAATCACCCTTTATGCTCAAGTTTTTCCGGTGGTAATTTAGGGAAAACTTTTTGAAAACGCTATATTTTTGTAAGTATCAGAGTAACTGGAATGAGACTTTACATGTTGCTAGAAATAGTGAAAATAACCCGATTTGATTTTTAAGTAATTTGGTACACAATGTTTAGAGTTTTTCCAATTAAAAATAAAATCCCAAGACATGTGTTGAGACGACTTAGTGGTTAAAGTCCAATACCTGAGAGACAGAGTAGTTAACTGCCACGCGTAGATTGATTCATACAACAGGTATAAACCATACATCAACGGTAACCAAACTAAATATATACCAGGGATAAAACATACTACCCGAACCAACAATCGTGAAATCTCGTCCGCAGTTATGGAAAACGACAGACGAAATGAAATTAAAAATTTGGCAAGTGATTGTTATTTACCTAGGGAATTCAATCAATTATTAAAAGACATTATATTTGTAGCTTTACGAACGGCCTCAAATACAGTATTAGCTCAGCATAGATATATTATACTGTCGTATAATATAGTATAAATGTAAACAAAATCAAGCCAAGTGTCTATAAAAATGATACTAAAATAGTTTCTTTCATCTTTAAACTTAAACATAAGACGTCATATATAAGACCAAAACAGTCGTCGGATTCTGAAAATTTTGTGAATGTTGAGAAGTCGAAGTGTATCGGAGACCGTTATAGCCGTAAAAAAAGTATCGTAAACTGGGTGTTAATTGTTGAAATTTATATGAGACGATCGAGTAAAACATTCTTGTTGTGACTGTGTTATAGCGGGCTGGCAGAAGTAATTAGAAGTAACGTAGTTTTAGACATAAACATTTGCATTGGAATTCGTTTCTTATCAGAGACCGATAACCAATATTTAAAAGCGATAGTGCTGCGATACATCTCATATACACTGCTAAAAAGTGGTTTATGGTACATATTATAGGATGCAAAATATTGTAGAAGAGATTACTAATAAACAACTTTTGGAGGCCATCAAAAAACATCTCAATGATCTAGAAAACAAGTTGCTGAGTACAATCGAAGATTCCAATAGTAGGATAGTAACCCTGGAATCGGAGAATACTCACTTACGAAATCGAGTGGAGATATTGGAAAGAAGGGCTAAGAAGAACAACGTAATAATATTCGGAATAAATAGCGTAGAATATTCCGCTGCCGACTTGAAAGAATTTGTATTGGCAAAATTTAGGGGACTTCTTGGTGTTGAGTTGGATTTCAATAATATCAATGATGTTTACACAGTAGGAAAAAAACCGGAGGGGAATAAGCCAATCATAGTGGAGTTTACCTCATTTGATAATAAACAGCTTGTAATGACAAGAACTGGAAAACTCATCGGAACTAATATCTATGTAAAACATGATCTAACTCAGCAACAATTAAAAGATCAGAGTGTGCTACGAAAGCACCTAAAACTTGCTAGGGCAAAAAACCAAAGGGCGTATATTAAAAAGGGAGTTTTACATGTCAATGAAAACAGTTATAGAGCAGGAGATCTGGACGATATTGAAGTAGCCACATCACCAGTACGGGAACCTAAGTCAAATAGCGCACCTCCCACGCCAGCTTTACAACATCAAGGATCTGGTCCTAAAATCCCAGAACCAAAAAGTATTGGGTCAAATACACCAAGAAAACCCACTGCAATCAATATTGTGAAAAAGACGCTGAGAAGCAATTCTGCAGACAAGTCAGGGGAGCAGAGCAACAAGGTGAATATTCCCAAACAGTCAGCCAGATTGAAGTGAGGCTACTTTATTTCTTAAGAATGGTGATTTTGTTGTAAGTTCCAGTTTTGTCATAAATAGTTTGGGGTAACATTTTACTCTGGTTTGTACTTGCAGTTTATATTTTAAGTGAAATTTATTTTTCTTAAGATTTGTTTTTATTGAATCAGTGTGGTGTGTGTATTTTTTAGGAGATTTTCACACATTACATAGATATTTCGATATATGATATAGATTTAAGCCTGAATATTTGTATATTATAGTTTTATATTTTTTTTTCTCTCTCTCTCTCTTTGCTAGTGTATTTTGGTTTGTGGGCAAGCGTTGCACTGCTTCAGCATGGCGGACTATATTCGAGATTTTCAGGTTGACACCACAGAAACTAATATCGTGGATACCATTCAAGACTACCGAACGTTATTGATAGATAGTACTAATGACTTTAAATTGTGTCACCAAAACATTAGAAGTCTATGTAGAAATTTTGATAATCTAAAATTATTTTTAGATAGCTTTGGTGAATTTAGTTGCATTGTTCTTACGGAAACATGGCAGTTACAAGATCTGAATCTGTATAGGCTGGAGGGGTACAACATATTGTACAGTGGGGGAAGTTTAAATCAAAATGATGGGGTGGTCATTTACATAAAATCTGAGTTTAAATATACGTTCAAAATTATTGAATTGAAACCTATGAAAGCGATACAGGTTCAAATAAAGCATTTGGGTAAAACTATTATGGTGACAGGCATTTATAGATCCCCATCAACATGCGCAGATGATTTTAGTTTAACATTGGCAAGATATCTAAAAGATTGCGAGAAAAATAGTGATATTCATATAATAGCGGGTGATATAAATATAGATATTCTTTCCAATAATAATGTGTGTGAAGAGTACCTGAATGTAATGAGCCAAGCGGGTTTTATGTCCGTGATTCATGGAAACACTAGGGTAAGTGGCAACTCGGGAAGTTGCATTGATCACATATTTGTTAATATAAGACCGAATATTAGGAGTAAAATTAACCCTTTTATAATTGAAACAGACATAACTGATCATTACTCACAAATTTTACAGGTTGCTTTTCTTGAAGAAGAAAGTAAAAAGTATATTAAGATAAGAAAGCCTGTACTAAATAAACACAAATTAGTCAACAAACTTCGGCTGGAGGGATGGTGCGGTGTCTATAATCAGAGTGATGTTAACGACGCGGCGCAAACTTTTGTAGAAATTTTGAAAGAGTATATAAGTGAGAGCACATACACAATTAAGCAGGGCAAAAGAAGCTTAAAAAAGACAAAGTGGGTTACAGCAGGCATAATTAGATCAATTCAAACAAAAAACCAACTATACAGAACTATGAAACATGATCCCACAGATTATAACACAGCAAATTATAGAAAACATAGAAACCTTTTAAATACGATGATTAAAAGATGTAAATACAATTATTACCAAGAGAAGATAAATAATAACATAAACAATTCGAAGGCCATGTGGAATAGTTTGAGAGATATATATTCGGAAGACAAAAGTGCTGAAATCAAAGAAATTAGAAGTGAACAGGGCGTAATACTGACGGATGGTGAAGGGGTCTCGAATGCTTTTGTAAACTTTTTCACTAATATAGGTGGTAATCTAGCTAAACAGATTAACAAATGTAACATGGTAAACGGGTACCGTAGGAGGAAGATTTCACGAAATTCATTTTTTCTGCAGCAGACAAATGAGGAGGAGGTAGTCCAGGTAATAATGCAACTCAGGAATGGTAAGGCGCCAGGTTACGATCAAATAACAGGAGAATTATTGAAGGAAATAGCAGTATATATAGCTTACCCGCTAACGTATATTGTCAATAAGTCCTTTGAAGTTGGTACCTTCCCAAAGATATTTAAAGAAACAATCATAAAGCCATTATTCAAGAGTGGTGATATACTCGAACTGACCAATTATAGGCCTTTATCATTAACAACAAATTTCGCAAAAATAATTGAAAAAATTATAAAGAAAAGGTTAACAGATTACTTGACTAAATACAGCGTTTTGTCGGACAGTCAGTTTGGATTCAGAGAAGGTAGGTCATCTGAGAATGCCATGGCTACCCTGACTCAGCATATATACAACGCGATAGATAACCGGGAACCATGCATGGGTGTCTTTATAGATCTAAAAAAAGCATTCGATACCGTGGATCACTCAATGCTGCTAGACTGTCTGGATGCAATAGGCATTCGAGGCATTCCATACGAATTATTGAGGGACTACCTGTATGACAGAACACAAAGGGTGCGGATCGGTGATGCGTTTAGCGAGTATAAATCTGTGAGTTTTGGCGTTCCGCAAGGTACTGTGTTAGGGCCCCTGTTATTCATTATTTATCTAAACGAATTGCTTCTGCTTGACCTTGATGGTATTATCATAAGTTTTGCTGATGATACAGCTATATTTTTTAAGGACAATACTTGGTCAAGTTTAAAAACTAAAGTAGAAAAGGAACTTTCTAAAATAATGCATTTTTTTGCTGACAGGAGGTTGACTGTAAGCATTGAAAAAACATATTTCTTACCATTTGCGTCGTATACTAATAGTATGCCAGATTACTGTGAACTGAGAGTGGAGAATAATTGTCAGTGTCAAAAGACAAAAATAAAGATGACAACTACATATAAATACTTGGGTATATACTTGGATCAGCATTTAAGATGGGATAGTCAAATATATAATTTGACAAAGAAGGTACGATTCCTGACCTGGAGGTTCAAGAGCTTTCGCCAGATATTTTCTGTACAACAGCTGTTTCTTTTGTATAACGCTCTGGTTAAACCACATTTAACATATGGGATACTTCTTTGGGGTGGTGCTACAAACAATTATATATGCATGCTGGAAAAGGTGCAAAAATGGATCCTCAAAATAATACTTAAAAAGAATATTACATATCCAACGGAGAGTTTATATACTGAGTCCAGTGTGTTCGATATTAGACAGTTGTTTTGCTTTTCGCTTTTAAGTTGGCAGCATAGAAACGTAAATCAAAGATTAGGTATAAGCCATGAGTATTTTACTAGAGGAAGTCTTCAGGCGGTTTGTGTGCCTAGAGTCAGGAAGACGCTATGTCAACGAGCGTTTTCTTATCTTGGCCCAAAGATATATAATACAATACCGAGCGAATATAAGAGAATAAATGGAATTAACTTGTTTAAGGCAAAAATCACAGAGTGGATCAAGGCTAAATCCAGAATGGAGATTCACAGTATCATAGATATAAAAAATGTTTACTATTCTCAGGAAAAATAGATATATTGGTGTATTTTATTGGGAAAATCAGTTTGCGTACGGTTAATAAATGATTAAGCGTCAGTATTTGAATATATGTGTGTGAATGGCCGGTGAATATGACTGATCGTGTGTGTGTATATTAGTGTGTGGAATATAAGTATACAATTGGGCGAGTGAATGCGTTTGTGGATGTGTGTGTATGCGTGCGTGCGCGGGCGTGTTTGTGAGAGAGTAAGTGAGGCGTGCAAGTATATGGGTGAGTATATACGTATGGATGTGTGTTCGGGATGTTAATTTATAACATGTACTAGTCTTGTAGTAATAAGTTTGGAATTAGGCTTAATACGTCCTTTTGGTGGTGGTAAACTGTAGTTCGCTAGTCTTGGGGCAGTGTAGGCGACTGTCTCGCAAGAAAGAGAGGGAGAAAGGTGAATTGTGGTCCTGGGGATGGGGGGCATACAAGCATTGCTTTATAAGACCTTCAATCCCGGGGATTATACTACATGCCAGGATTATGCGTCTGGTTTTATATGTGTGTATATATGGCATAATTTCTTCGCATCACGCGTAGTTTTTTGTTTTGTTTTAATGTGTTCTTTGTTTAATGTGTGCACAAGTCACAGACTTAGCACAGTTTTGTAATTTATTTATTTGTCCATTTTCTGATGTATGCTTAGTCTAAAAAGTTGTTTTGTGATATCTTTACTATTTTGTACAGAGGAGTGAGCAAATAAATATTATTATTATTATTATTATTATATTATTTGTTTCAATGGTAATTCTACTAATTCTGTAATTAATTGATACGTATATTTTGAATATAATATACCGTCCATAAAGCTGATCTAAAGTATCATGCAAATAAAACGTTAGCTGATGTATGCCTAGATGCCGCAGGGGACATCGCGCTTGCCTCCTAAGCAGGTTACGCGATCGAAATCTCTGGAAATTCGGCCCCATACACTACCACACTCCACACGTACGACTTGATGAACTGTTTCCTCATCTCTTAAGTAAAATGTTTATACGTAAGAAGAGTGGTTTTTTTTGTTGAATGCTTGCTTTGCCATCGCGATCCTCCTCCTCATATCTCTGCTACATTTACCATAATATGTGATAATACTTCCAAGGTGCGTCAATATTTCGACTTATTCTGATCAATTTTAATAATGCGTCTATCATTATTTTACTACTATTTAAATATAGCACACCAAAATCGTTATTATAATTGCTAACTGAGGCTACGAGATGTTTTCGTTGACTATTTTAAAGTAAATACGTCAGTAAGTGTTAATATTATAATTAATTGGTAAAAGTAAAAAAAAACACCAAGAAATTAAAGTTCTCCAAATCGTATAAAACTTATATACAATATGCAGTGCTTCATAAGAATGAATAAAAACTATATTATACATTGATATCAAATACAGGTGCAGAGTTGGAGCTTTTTTTCTTGTCACATTTTTTTTAATATTGAAGATAAATCATTGTAATTCAAAAACTACAGGAGATATTGGCACGGGGTTTGTTTTATTTTTCATCTACGAAGGTACTACATATTATATTAAAGTTTTATCGAGTTCAGATAACTTTCATTTTTTTGCAATTTTTCCATACTAGTCAACTTTTTTTGACAAAAAAACTTTTTGTCTTCGATTAAGTTAAAACTTTACCATTTAGTAATTTGAGGGTTGTTAAACATCGGAATCGTATCAGTTCTTCTTTCAGGCTAATGGTTTTTATGTAGGAGATTGAGAAAATTTTTATCACTGCACACTTTTTGTATCAACCTTTTTCGTCACAAATATCTTGGTTTAATATGGAATTGTGCTGTTTTTATCTCAAAAAGAATTGAATAAGTTGTAATAAAATAATATCAAGCCTGAAAAATACTTCATAAAATTCGTACACTTACATTTGTAATGCTGGCAATTTTTTGAAGTTTTCAGAAAAATCGTTATAACTTGAAAAATAGAAACGATATCAAATTGGGGTTAGTTTTATTTTAAGGTCTAAAGTGGCTAGAAACAAAGTAGCAACTTTTAGATAAGTTGCGATAACTTTTATTTCTTCGAAATTTTTCGGTATCGAATTTTTATTGACAAAATTTGTTTTATTGTTTAAACATATTGTTTGTAAAATGGCTCATATCTTTATATTTTTTTATGAACCGCTTTAATAGCTATGGTCATTATCGGGATTAATAATAGAACAATATGTGATAAAATGATTTTAGGCCTTTCGCAAAAGCAGAACAAATGTATTCTGCTTTGCCTGAGACGCAAAATATAATCAGATGAGAGTAGACAAAAATATATTTTGTTCTGGATCAGTCTTTTTTATTAAATAGTTCATGAAGCCTATGTGTCCCTAAAACATCATAAATTTGATTGTAGTGCTACAGTAGGGGTGTTTACCCGCTTATTAAATACGTCTCAACGGTATTAACGTAGCAGGTTCTAGGGATATATATATATATATATATATATATATATATATATATATATATATATATATATATATATATATATATATATATATATATATATATATATATATATATATATATATATATATATATATATATATATATATATATATATATATATATATATATAAGTCAACGCTCGAGAGGTCAGCCGACGGCAGAGATAACCACGAGACGAAGGGGTACCTTAGGTATAAGGGACCTCTAGTATAAGAGTCGGAAAGTATTATTTTTCTAGTACATATTCATCGATCAGAATCCAAGAGAGCAGCACGCCAAGGTGTAGAACAGTATTATCATAGTATTAATATCATTTGTAAATTATTAGTTCAATATATTAAAGAGCGTTCAAACAACAAGAAATACAGTCCACTAATTTAAACGAACCAGCAAGATATTCAAGCGGACATCATAACATTTGGTCCTTCGAGCCGGATCAGATCAAGAAACAAGAAATCAGCGCAGCAGAAGTTCACGGTATCGTAAGTCCCTTCCATTTCCATTAATTTACCATTTAACAAAACCCATTTATAGTATAATATTGTTTCTATTTGTGTCAGTGCACGTATAGTTTTTTATTTACATAATGTCTGTAATAAGTAGTCAAAGTCAAAAATCAGATAATCTAATTTAAAAAAGTCCAGAACAATTAAAAAACATTAGAACAACAATTAAAGGTAATGTTACGAGTTTTAAAACTTTTCTTTCCAAAATTAATTCTGCCAAATTAGACGATCAAGTGGTAATGCAAATTCAGTTGAGAACGTCAAAAATTGAGCCACTATGGCAAAAAATACGAACCAGCAAGATATTCAAGCAGACATCATTGGTCATTGGTCCGCTACAATATATATATATATATATATATATATATATATATATATATATATATATATATATATATATATATCTTTAGGAATATTGCACTACACTGTAATCACTTTTAACAGAAACATAAAATTTACAATAGAAAAAGAATCAAACAACACCATAAACTTCCTAGACTTAACACTAATCAGAAAAGAAAACCAGATTGAATACAAAATATACAGAAAACCCACACAAACAGACATCACTATACCTAAACACTCACTACACCCACATACACACAAAATGGCCGCATACAGATACTTAATAAACAGAATGCGAAAACGAGTACAACATCATAATACAAATAGCAGAAAGAAATGGATACAACAAAAAAACAATATAAAAGCTAGTAAAACAAATCAAAAACAAACAAATCAACAAAACCGAAAACAAAACACCAGAAACAAACACAAAATACACAACATTCACTTATAACCACCACATCAAAAAAAATAACACAAACACTCAAACAATATGACTTAAAAATGAGGTACAATACCAATAACAAAATAATAAACAAAATAAATAAAAAACAAGAACACAACCAACCTAAATTAAACGGAATATATCAAATAAAATGTAACACATGCAATAAAAAATATATAGGAATGACAAAGAAATCAATAGAAACAAGATTCAAGGAACATATAACAGCATTGGATAAAATCCACATACCTAGCTACAAATCAAACGTAGCTACACACATTCACGACACAAAACACCAAAAACCAGACATCACCCAATTAAAACTAATGAAACATGTTAAAGACCACACAAAAAAATGGAAATCTGGGAACAATACTACATTCAACAAACAAACAATAGAGAACAATTAATGCCAGAACAAATCCAAGTACAAACATTTAAACAAAACTTGATAAAGGCCATACAAATAGACAAATTATTAAACCACAGTGATCAAGACAGGGGACCGATACACACGACACAGTCCGAAGGCACAACCAATCAGAGAACAGGAAACCGACCAATAGAAGCTCACGGCGCATGCGCCACCTACAATCTCCGACGCAGACCAGACAGGAGCGATAGCAGCCAGTAGCGTGCTGATGATGAACCGGGACGGTTCGAAACTGCAGTCCACGCAAACCAATAAGAAATCACAAACGTACAGCAAACAAATAAAGTATATATATATATATATATATATATATATATATATATATATATATATATATATATATATATATATATATATATAATTTTTTTCAATAAAAATTTACTAATAGGTAGAGATCGATGATAACACTTTCGAAAAAAATCCTCAAATGAACGTGTATTAAACGTGTTTTGAATTTCAAGGATAGTTTAAATTTAAAGTACTAATTATACTAATATGCCACACTAATTACGTACGATTCTTATGAAAATTCACTACGATAAAGCACTTGCTGCGTCCTGAAATTTGGACAGGTCATTCCAATAATTTTAAAAGAATCGTTTATACATATTTAGGCGGATATCAGGGACTTTCCTATGTGACAATGAAAGAAGATTAACGATACACTTTTAGTGAATTTTCTTAAAAAAAATTCACTAATGAGGAGATCCCGACTTTCGAATTTTGAAAAAATTTCTTCAAATGAGTGCTATTTAGGACCCCCGGAACCCAAATCCGAGGTCAGTTTCAGACTTTATATGTTATATATATATATATATATATATATATATATATATATATATATATATATATATATATATATATATATATATATATATATATATATATATATTTATGTGTCACACCTATAACTTAAAAAATAATGAACCGATTTTGATAAAATTTGGCACATACCTTCCTTTCGCAAGTGGCTTGGATAAGTTCGTTAGCCAGGAAAATCCGCCGAGGTTTTCCCGAAAAATGTTGTGTTTTCTTTTGAAAAAAATCGAAAAAAATTTATATCTCCAAAATTAACAAAGTAAGGGCAACCAAATTTCATACGCGCGTTTATATAACTAGAGTCAAGTTACCTACCAAAATTTAGCTCCGTAGGTTAAAGGACAAAAAAGTTACAGACATTCAAAGAAAAATAAATTTGGGTTCTCCTCAAAACGTCAAAATCGCGATTTTAAACGTCAAAATTGGTGAGTACCTTCCTTTTGCAAGTGGCTTGGATAAGTTCGTTAGCCAGGAAAATCCGACGAGGTTTTCCCGGAAAATTTTGTGTTTTCTTTCGAAAAAAATTTATATCTCCAAAATTAACAAAGTAAGGGCAACCAAATTTTATACGCGGGTTTATATCATTATAGGCAAGTTACATACCAAAATTTAGCTCTGTAGGTCAAAGAACAAAAAAGTTATAGGCATTTAAACAAAAATAAATTGAGGTTTTTCACAAAACGTCAAAGTTGCGATTTAAACGTCAAAATTGGCAACATTTAGGAAAAGAACTTGAATCTAATACGGGCTATGGAAATAAAATGTCTCAAGAAGAATGTTTTACAAACCCTGAAGTCTTAGTGTCAACCGTCATTGTCCTTCATTTTAATAAAATGTTTCCAGAAAATTCATTTCAAATAGACCCTTTCTCTGGTGCTTGGCAGTAGCCTTAGCTATATAGTTTATCGTTAATAGTATATAATTTTTGTAGAATTTTCGTAAAAAAATCAATACAGCTCAATATATCTGTTATTATGTTATTGCATTTTCCATCGAAATATAATGCATGTTTGTAAGAACAAAAATTCTGGACGCAGTAAGTGCGTTATAGTAGCGAATTTTGATCAAATGCTTAATATTTGAATAGCTCAATTTGCCATTAACCTATAAGGTTGACCAAAAAACGAGTTTTTTTATATAAATAAATGATTAAACATTAATTATGACTAAAATAATTACAACGCCCGCTGGAATACGACATTAAAACAAAGCTCCAACAACTGACTCGTTGGTCTAGAGGTATGATTTCCGCTTAGAGTGCGGGAGCTTTCGGGTTCAAATCCCGGACAAGCCCAAATACCTTTTATTTGCTTTTTTTTAACCGACTTCAAACAAGGACGAGGTTCTCAATTCGCCTGTATGTTTTTAGTTAATTTTCTTAAAAAAAATTCACCAATGAGGAGATCTCGACTTTTGAATTTTGAAAAAATTTCTTCAAATGAGCGCTATTTAGGACCCCTGGAACCCAAATCCGAGGTCGGTTTCAGACTTTATATGTTTATATATATATATATATATATATATATATATATATATATATATATATATATATATATATATATATATATATATATATATATATATATATATGTATGTATGTATGTTTATATATTTATGTGTCACACCTATAACTAAAAAAATAATGGACCGATTTTAATAAAATTTGGTGAGTACCTTCCTTTCGCGAGTTGCTTGGATAAGTTCGTTATCCAGGAAAATCCGCCGAGGTTTTCCCGGAACATTTTGTGTTTTTTTTTCGAAAAAAATCGAAAAAAATTTATATCTCCGGAATTAACAAAGTAAGGGCAACGAAATTTGGTACACGGGTTTATATCGTTATATGTAAGCTACCTACCAAAATTTAGCGCTGTCGGTTAAGGGACAAAAAAGTTACAGGCATTTAAAGAAAAATAAATGTGGGTTTTCCTCAAAACGTCAAAGTCGCGATTTTAAACGTCAAAATTGTTAATATTTAGGCAATGAACCTGAAATTAATATGATCTATGGAAGGAAAATGTCTCAAGAATAATGTTTTACAAAGCCTGAGCTCTTAGTTTCAATCGTCATTGTCCTTCATTTTACTAAAATATTCCCAGAAAATGAATTTCAAATAGACCCTTTTTCTGATGCTTTAGCAGTAGTGTTTGCTATAGAGTTTATCGTTTAATGGTATATCATTTTTGTCGAATTATCTTAAAAAATCATTAAAGCGCAATATTTCCGTTATTATTCAAGTTACGAAAAAAAGTTGTATACATTAATTGTAGGGTGTCTTAAGCTACATCTTAAAAAATATTTCCACAATTACAGGGTGGCCCATAAGTCGTTGTTGATTCAAATTTTCTTTTTTTTTAGTGAATTTTTTTAATCGAACACGCCCTATGTTATTGCATTTTTGTATTTTCCATCGAAATATAATACATCTTTGTAAGAAAAGAAATTCGGGACGCAGCAAGTGCGTTATGGTAGCGAATTTTCATTAAATGCTTCAAATTGTGAATCAATTTGCTATTAACCTATAAGGTTGACCAGAAAACCAGTTTTTTCGTGAACAATTTAAGTTTACTTTCGGAAATTTTTGTACATTTTCAAACAATAAAGTTATTTTGATGAAATATGGTACATTGTTTCTAATATATAAATTATACTGGTAACCAAATTTGGTGCCTGCTTTCTTAAAAAAACATATTTGCTATTAGAAACATTTTTATAAAAATTCACTACCATAACGCACTTGCTGCGTCCAGAGTTTTTTTATAAGACTGTCTAAATGGGCAGTCCACGTATATTTGGGGAATTTTCAGAGTGCACATTGCAGGGTGTGGTAGATTATGAAACGTATTCCGTTGCGTGAGAAAGGCCTGCTGAGAATACCCATTAGCTAATAGCCTACTGTGGCTCTCTACAGGAAAAGCCAACTATGTTCTTCTGAAATGACATAAAAATATAAATGTCAATGGAATTTTTTACGTATTACAGAAGTGGGCGTAGGGGAAAAATTAGGGAGATTTGTTGCATAGATAGAGCTATTTTATTTTAAATTATAAGCCGAAAACAAGGACAAAAATTAATTACACATCATCACTTCTTTGATAAATTTTCTAGAAATTTTTTTAAGAAACATTAAATTAAAAACTAATACGAAGAAGACAAAAAATCTGGACGCAGCAAATGCTTATATGGTCCTTCATCCAACGGAGAAACCTGGCTGTTAGAACCTCCATGAAATTTTCAGTGATACGTTCCCATTGTGAATGCATCCAAAAAAGTCTGGACGCAGCAAGTGCGTTATGGAAGTGAATTTTCTTTGAAATGTTTTTAATATCATATATGTCTTTTTACTGCAAGCAGGCAGCCATTTGGTTACCGGCATAACCTATATAGTAGCATATTTTATCAAAATAACTTATTGTTTAAAAATGTATAAACATTTTTCGAAAACAAACTTTAAATGTTTCCGAGAAAACTGGTTTCGTAGAATATTATGTTATTGAAATTTGAAGCATTTAATGAAAATTCGCTACCAAAACTCACTTACTGCGTCTATATTTTTTATTACAAACATGCATCATATTTCGATAAAAAATGCAAAAATGCTAAAAGTGATTTTCGGGAAAAAATTGTACCAACGACTTTTTTTATTTATTTTTTTTAATTGTTTTATTTTAACAACACACCACGAGGGCTTACAACCAACACAAGGTGTACTGGGCGGACTGTCCAGGGCTCAGACATGGGAAGTCAATAATTGACGGACCCAGTTCAAAGAGAGCTGTGGAGCTGCTAAATCTTAGCAGAGGACAGCTCAGAAACACAACAGGTCTCTTAACGGGACACATGGCCGTCAAGAAACACCTGCATAAAAAGGGGCGGTTCGAAGGGGACCTCGCATGCAGACTCTGCGGCGAGGGGGAGGAATCAGCCCAGCACATCTTGTGTGAGTGTATAGCTCTGGAACGGGAAAAGACAACTGATCTATGGTCACTCTAGACCGGAGACAGAGCAATATAAAACTTCACCCTACCAATCGCTGTGCAGACTAGTTCAAGGCACAGTGATTTTGGAATGGGTGGAGTAAGACTAAGGGTATGCACAATCAACCAAGGGTTGCGGTGCTATCGGGGCGGCAAGGCCGCGGACTAGCCCTGAGGGAACAAAAAAAACGAGGGCTTACAGTCTAAATACTATCGTACCGTGGATGTCGACAAGGAGCAAAGAGGCAACTTGTTAATTCTGGACTTGAAGGTTTGGAGGTTCGGGGGAGAAGGAAAAACATGTGCCGGCAAGGAATTCCACAACTTGGAAGTCCTCGGGACAAAAGCGCGGGCATAACAAGATGTTCTATGTCTGGTGACCTGGACAGTAAAATGGTGCATTCGCTCTGTTCCCCTGATAGATTTGTTTGGGGCAGCAGGTGGGGGAATTATGGAAGAAAGCTCCGCTGAACAGTGCCCGTGCAGATATCTATAAAAGAGAGAGAGAGAGAGGTCACCAACGACACGTCGGTGGGCAAGGGATGGCAGCCTTTGGGTCAGGGTAGGGTCACCGATGAGACGTATAGCTCTCTTCTGAATGGAGTCCAGAATAGCGAGTGTAGAAGCTTGAGCAGCACCCCAGATGTGGGAGCAGTATTCGAGGTTTGGTCTTATTTGTGAAGTATATAAGGTATAGAAATTAGCTGGTAAACAGTATTTGCGAGCCCGGAAGAGGAAACCTAATTTCTTAGCAGCCGCTTCTGCAATTGATGTGAAATGTTGGTGCCAATTGAGATTTCGATCCACAGAAATACCAACAAGTGAAAAGGACTCATTACTTTGAATAACTTGGTTGTTCATTGTGATGGGTCTAGAGCTGGTGTATCTTTTATGAGAAAGAAAGCAAGACTGAGATTTGGTGGGGTTGAATTGTACAAGATTTCTACTTCCCCAGTCTAATATTTTCTGGAGATCCACGGAGACTGAACCCTCCATGAGTCTGCGATCCTCATCTAATTGGGCCAAAGAGACAAACTTAGAATATTGTATATTTGAGTGGAGAGTGCTGTCCTCCGCGTAACTGTGAACTAGGTTGGATGTGCTAGAGAGGAGGTCATTGATGTGGAGAAGAAACAAAGTAGGGGCTAAAGCTGGACCTTGAAAAACTCCTGCATTAATTGGATATAGTTTAGAGGAATGGCCATCCACGACAACAGAAATGCTCCGGTTGGAAAGGAAGTTTGCTGTCCACGTACATAGTTTTGGTGGTAGACCATAGGCCGGTAGTTTATTAGGCAGCGCTGCGTTCCAGACCTGGTCGAATGCTTTGGATATGTCTAGAGCGACAATCTGGGATTCACCGTGTAGTTCCATAGACTTGTTCCAAGAATGGGTGACAAAGGAAAGGAGGTCGGCAGTTGATCTGCGCTGACGGAATCCATACTGCCTGTCGTGGATTAGACTGTGTCTTTCAATGTGGAAAATGCAATACCGTACTGCCTACAAGCGTAACTTTGTTCGTTCCTGTTTTCACTTGTTTTAATATCGACATTTTCTCTTCAATGGTAAGGCATTTTGTTTTAATACCAGACGCAGACATTGTGTAAACAAGACTATTCACCTGCCTCAACCGCGCGGTGATCGAAACCTGATCGGAATAAGGCGCAAGTTAACAGATTTAAACATAAAAACAAAAAGCCACACAAATGTCAGTTGTAACGAATCAACAAACGTTAATTTCAAGTGGTAAGTGGGACTCTCTCATTGTCTGAGTGGACGAACCCATAAATATTTTGTCTTGTGTTGTGTACAGTAAAATTTATTACCCATTAGTGTCATGTATCAATCAAGAAACTGGTGTCTCTAGTGCTAGTGTCTGAATGGTCATATTTTTAGGTAAAGAGGCAACGAAATTCACAGAAAAACAAAGCCATGTTGTTTACTTTCGCACATCTGTATATCCCGATAAAAATGCGAATGGGTCAGCGCAATAATTACCTCGCTAAAACCGAAATCGCCTCAAAAGCGGTCTCCTTAAATCAGAAACATTTTAACATTGTCTCTTACACAAGTCCATTCAAATAACCAAAATTTGTTTATTAAATGAAAAGTTCGTCAAATCTACTACTCATAAAACCCGGACCCTACTATATATATATATATATATATATATATATATATATATATATATATATATATATATATATATATATATATATATATATATATATATATATATATATATTGTTACGTTCTACGGGATTCTGGAGATTCGTTGACTAACAAAACACAGCTTTTCAAACTACTAATTTATTATAAGCAAATTTTCCAACACCAGTATCAACTAAAATATTTCTCTCTATTATTAAATGTCCATAGAACTGTATTCCACTATTCGCCTTCTATGATCGCTTCTTAAACACCAACACTTACTGCTAACTCGCTTAATACTCTATGATCACTATTCTACACCACACCGACTTAATACTGAACTAACTTACTCTATGTGCGAGTCGCCTATTTATACTGTCCATAGAGATTCTAGACCTTCTACACTTTTCAATACCTGTCATTTGTGGTCCCTTCTAGAAATATAATTCCAGAGTGTCCGCTCTTACCAACACACTTTATAATTGTCATTTGACCATAGAATAAACAAAGTCCATAAACTTAATTCTCATAGACAAATGTGACTATATATATATATATATATATATATATATATATATATATATATATATATATATATATATATATATATATATATATTACAAGGGGGTTGAATGAGAACGCTCTTTAAAACCATGCGTTTGAAAAATAAATTAAAACACTTTGACATGCTAAACTTAAATAGTTAATAAAGAAAATTAAATCGTCTGCGGGAAATGACAAAAAAAGAAAATATATATATATATATATATATATATATATATATATATATATATATATATATATATATATATATATATATATATATATATAAATTTGAGGGAAAAACATTTGTTGAAAGCGGTAAACTATTTTTTCTATTTTTGTCATTTCCCGCAGACGATTTAATTTTCTTTATTAACTATTTAAGTTTAGCATGTCAAAGTGTTTTAATTTATTTTTCAAACGCATGGTTTTAAAGAGCGTTCTCCTTCAACCCCCTTGTAATTTATTACCACTGACACGCCTGAATATAGGGTGCATGTTCTTTGTTTCATCACTCGCAGGTCACTCGGTTGGAGATCTGTTAATTTGTTCAATCGAAAAAGAAATGTCAATAAAGACTCGGCGATGTAACGCCCTTTCCTTTGTTTCGGTCACGAATCAGGTTAGGAGCTCCCATAATTATTCCATGTAATTAACACGAGACGTTCCCTACTTCCTGGACACGAAAGGTATAGAACAGGATGATCGCGGGCTGGGTTTGTTAAAACAAAACAACTGGAACAACGTTATTTTTAGCGAATTTTCATTAAGAAAAATTCACTAATAAAGACGTCACGATGAAAAATTTTGGAAAAATTTCTTTAGATGAGCGAGAATTGGGGTCCCTAGAACCCAAAACCAAGGTCTGTTACAATATATATATATATATATATATATATATATATATATATATATATATATATATATATATATATATATATATATATATATATATATATATATATATATATATGTATGTATGTATCCGAGCGATAACTTAAAAAATACTCAAGTGAGTTCAACGAAACTTGGCACATATATTCATTATTAAGACCGCGGACGAGTTCGTATATCAGCTACAACGGACATCCCCCCCCCCCTCAAAGATAAGCAAAAAAGTTTTTGAAAACGCTATATTTCTGTAAGTATCAGAGTAACTGGAATCAGACTTTACGTTTCAACACCTTAACACTTTAATTTCAACAACACACCACGAGGGCTTACAGCCTAAATACTATCGTACCGTGGGTGTCGACAAGGAGGAAAGAGGCAACTTGTTAATTCTGGACTTGAAGGTTTGGAGGTTCGGAAGAGAAGGAAAAACATGTGCCGGCAAGGAATTCCACAACTTGTAAGTCCTCGGGACAAAAGAGCGGGCATAACAATATGTTCTATATATGGTGACCTGCACAGTAAAATGGTGCATTCGCTCTGTTCCCCTGGTAGATCTGTTGGGGGCAGCAGGTGGAGGAACTATGGAAGAAAGCTCCTCTGAGCAGTGCCCGTGCAGATATCTATAAAAGAGAGAGAGGTCACCAACGGCACGTCGGTGGGTAAGGGATGGAAGCCTGGGTAGGGTCACCGATGAGGCGTATAGCTTTCTTCTGAATGACGTCCAGGATAGCGAGTGTAGAAGCGGCAGCAGCACCCCAGATGTGGGAGCAGTATTCGAGGTTTGGTCTTATTTGTGAAGTATATAAGGTATAGAGATTAGCTGGTGAAAAGTATTTTCGAGCTCGAAAGAGGACATCTAATTTCTTAGCAGCCGCCTCTGCAATTGATGTGAAATGTTGGTGCCAATTGAGATTTCGATTCACAGAAATGCCAACAAGTGAAAAGGACTCATTACTTTGAATAACTTGGTTGTTCACTGTGATGGGTCTAGGGCTAACGTATCTCTTATGAGAAAGAAAGCAAGTCTGTGATTTGGTGGGGTTGAATTGTAGAAGATTTCTACTTCCCCAGTCTAATACTTTTTGGAGATCCACGGAGACAGAACCCTCCATGAATCTGCGATCCTCATCTAATTGGGCTAAAGAGAGAGGCTTAGAATATTGTATATTTGAGTGGAGTGTGCTGTCGTCCGCGTAACTGTGAACTGGGTTGGATGTGCTAGAGAGGAGGTCATTGATGTGGAGAAAAAACAAAGTAGGGGCTATAGCTGAACCTTGAAGAACTCCTGCATTAATTGGATACAGTTTAGAGGAATGCCCATCTACCACAACAGAAATGCTCCGGTTGGAGATGAAATTTGCTGTCCAGGTACAGAGTTTTCGTGGTAGGCCATAGGTCGGAAGTTTATTAAGAAGCGCTACGTGCCAGACCTGGTCGAATGCTTTGGATATATCTAGAGCGACAATCTGGGATGCACCGTGTAGTTCCATAGACTTGTTCCAAGAATGGGTGACAAAGGAAAGGAGGTCGGCAGTTGATCTGCGCTGACGGAACCCATACTGCCTGTCGTGGATTAGACTGTGTGTTTCAAGAAATTTTAGTAATTCGGTGTTTATATACTTTTCCATCACTTTAAAGATGACTGAAAGGAGAGAAATAGGCCTGTAGTTGCTAGGAAGCGCTTTGGATCCTTTCTTGGGGACCGGTTGTACTCGACCTGTTTTCCAGTTACTAGGGAATATGCCTGTATTGTAAGATGTGTAAAACAGATGAGTCAGGACAGGAGCAAGTTCTGGTGCGCATTTTTTGAGAACAATTGCTGGGATCTCGTCAAGGCCAGAGGCTTACCTGGTATTAAGAGAAGAGATCATCTTTCCTACCTTTTTAGTTTTGAAAATGATATCCGTCATTTTATGCGCGACATTGGGGACTGTTGGTGGTTGAACATTTGGACGTGGGTTGAGATTAGAATTGCCCGCGAACAACGATGCAAAAAGTTCAGCCTTGACCAGGGCGGTAGAAAAAATTTCATCCCCTGAAACAAGATGTGGGAACGTGTTCTTGCAGAAATTACTCCCAATAGATTTAGCAAGAGTCCAGAAGGGTTTGCTGCCATTGGAGCTTGACAGGACTTTGTTTTTGATGTGGTTATTAAACAAGTTTTTGACCTCAGAAAGAATGTAGACATAGCGGTTTCTTGCGTCGTTAAATGCTTGACGGTCTTCTTGACTGGGATTGTGTAGAAGCGTTTTGTGAGCTTTGACCTTTTTAAGACTGGTTTAGAGAACCAGGGCTTTTAAGTGGCTGCAGAGGTTTTCTGTGTACGTGGAATAAATAATTCCATGCCAGCTTGGATAATTTCGGTGACGTTTTGTGAGATATCAGAGGGATCAGGATGAGAGAAGCAGATACACGCCCATGGAAATGAGGAAAAGTAATCTCGCATTTCGTCCCAGTTCGCGGAGTTGCAGTGCCAGACCTCGGGTTGCATTGCGCAGGAAGCAGTGACCATGTCGTGGTCTGAGCGACCAAGGGGGCGGTGACTGATATCTTATAGCATTCAGGATTTGTAGTAAGAAGGAGATCCAAGGGATTTGAGCTGTGTGTTGGGATGCGATGAAAGTAAGTAGGTTGCTGAACCATATTGGCTAAAGAATTGCTGACTGCAAAGGCCTCCGCTGCTCTTCCTTGTGGATCGGTTTTTGAGGATCCTAGCCATTCCTTATTATAGACATTGAAGTCACCAAGAATAGTGACCTCGGAGGAAGGATATTCAGAAATCAGATGGTCGGTTTTTTCAAGGGGAGGCCAAGAAACCGCTGAATGCGTACGTATCCATTTGGAAGGAAACCTATTTGATAGGTATTCTTGAACAGTTCTCAAATTATGAGGCGGGGCCCCGCCTTGCTGAAACCAGATTTTATTGATTTCTGCTAATGGAAACTTAGCATCGAAACATTCGTCCAAATCATTCTGAGGCAAATTTCGATACCGGTCAGAAATTAGTAGTAGAGAGAGTCCTGGTTGCGACGACCAGGCGACGTCGCCTGTAGATTGTAATAACGACAAGTTGAAGAATCGACTTCTAAAATTTTCAGGATTATCTACTGAAGCTCTTTGCAAAATAATGAAAGAACGAAGTAATAAAGCGCAGGTTTAATAAATGTAAACCATACCATACACGATAGAAGGTCGTCTCCATGTCACGCTATCTCTGTGTCCCTACGGTGAAATTTGATTAAGGGCAGGGCAAGAGGCATCATAGTCTTCATTTGCCATTTGATACGATATCGTATCAATCAATTTAATACCCGTATTGATTAAGTCTAAACAATAGAAGAGATTAATTTAGACGTAGACGGGGGACCCAGCATGACTCCTGCATTATCTAATGGATGACTTGGTAAGAGCACCATCGGGGGGCTTTCCACTACTCTATGAAATAAGATTGTAACTGTCAATAATGGGTGGAATGTTTACATTATTCTACAGAGGTGGTGTTAGGGAGCTAAATTTCTTTCAAAATCGCAATAACAATATTAATAGCAGCTTTAGTATTGACCAAAAAAGGAAAAAATATAATTTAGATATTCTCTAATTCCCCCTCGTGTGCATATAACTACCCTCGTTGTATAAACCACGTGTATGCGATTGTCTCCTCGCGGCCTTGCCCTTAACCTTTCTCCTTGTATAGTATATATATATATATATATATATATATATATATATATATATATATATATATATATATATATATATATATATATATATGAGACATGCTTGGTTCTCGGGTTAAACCGCGTCCAGAATTTATGGAAACTCGACGTTTCGGCTCCTGTTTTGGAGCCATTTTCAAGAGGTAAAGGAAATATGTAAGGACACTCTAAGGCCTCAATCTGCCTACTCCTTAGAGTGGTGGACAAAGGTGGGTAAAGGAAATATGTAAGGACACTCTAAGGCCTCAATCTGCCTACTCCTTAGAGTGGTGGACAAATGTGGGTAAAGGAAATATGTAAGGACACTCTAAGGCCTCAATCTGCCTACTCCTTAGAGTGATGGACAAAGGTGGGTAAAGGAAATATGTAAGGACACTCTAAGGCCTCAATCTGCCTACTCCTTAGAGTGGTGGACAAAAGTAGGTAAAGGAAATATGTAAGGACACTCTAAGGCCTCAATCTGCCTACTCCTTAGAGTGGTGGATAAAGGTAGGTTGGGTTGTTGTAGCTCGATTACGGGGCCTCAATCTGCCTACTCCCCAAATCTCGCTGGAGATCGTCTGTGAGGTCTCAGTGTGTTCAACCCTAGGCCTCAGAGAGATCTGGCAGTTCGTTGCAAGTCTTGTCTTATATAGGTCGTTTCGTCTACCTGTTGCGTCATCAGTGAAAGTAGTGGGGTCACCGTCAATTAAGTGGGGGGATAATGATGCAACAAAATTGTCTGTGGAATTCATTTCCCTTTTTGTGTGTTTGCAAAGAAGATATAATAGGTTTCCAAGTAGTCGGAAGGCGAAGACCATCATCTCTCTTATTTAAACAATCGGGACGTTTTTCAATCTCGATTGCTTCGCGGATAATTCTCGTTTTGAAATTGTAAACCGGTGCTATTGTTTTGGCATTATCGAAGTCTATTTTGTGCCCTGTATGAATATGATGCATGGCCAGCGCCGATGAGGGGTCGGATTTTCTAACTGCGAGGGTGTGTTCGTATATTCTATTGTGGATGCGTCTGTTTGCACCGGCTTACAATTTCAAAACGAGAATTATCCGCGAAGCAATCGAGATTGAAAAACGTCCCGATTGTTTAAATAAGAGAGATGATGGTCTTCGCCTTCCGACTACTTGGAAACCTATTATATCTTCTTTGCAAACACACAAAAGGGAAATGAATTCCACAGACAATTTTGTTGCATCATTATCCCCCCACTTAATTGACGGTGACCCCACTACTTTCACTGATGACGCAACAGGTAGACGAAACGACCTATATAAGACAAGACTTGCAACGAACTGCCAGATCTCTCTGAGGCCTAGGGCTGAACACACTGAGACCTCACAGACGATCTCCAGCGAGATTTGGGGAGTAGGCAGATTGAGGCCCCGTAATCGAGCTACAACAACCCAACCTACCTTTATCCACCACTCTAAGGAGTAGGCAGATTGAGGCCTTAGAGTGTCCTTACATATTTCCTTCACCTACCTTTGTCCTCCACTCTAAGGAGTAGGCAGATTGAGGCCTTAGAGTGTCCTTACATATTTCCTTTACCCACCTTTGTCCATCACTCTAAGGAGTAGGCAGATTGAGGCCTTAGAGTGTCCTTACATATTTCCTTTACCCACATTTGTCCACCACTCTAAGGAGTAGGCAGATTAAGGCCTTAGAGTGTCCTTACATATTTCCTTTACCCACCTTTGTCCATCACTCTAAGGAGTAGGCAGATTGAGGCCTTAGAGTGTCCTTACATATTTCCTTTACCTCTTGAAAATGGCTCCAAAACAGGAGCCGAAACGTCGAGTTTCCATAAATTCTGGACGCGGTTTAACCCGAGAACCAAGCATGTCTCACATTAAAGACCGCGGAAATCTTTCTGAATATATATATATATATATATATATATATATATATATATATATATATATATATATATATATATATCCGACCGATAACTCGAACAATAATGGACCGATCCTGATCAAATTTGGTGAGATTTTGCAAGTGGATTGGATAAGTTCGTTCGCCAGGAAAATCGGACCAGGTTTTCCCGGAAAATTTTGTGTTTTCTTTCTAAAAAAACTCATATCTCCGGAAATAACTGAGTAAGGGCAACCAAATTTGGTACACGTGTTTGTATTATAAAGAGCGAATTTAGGTCTCCACCTTTAAAGACAAAGAAGTTATGGGCAGCTATATATATATATATATATATATATATATATATATATATATATATATATATATATATATATATATATATATATATATATATATAAACATATAAGCTGGCCCTGTATATGGGTTCTATGAGAACTAGTTCGAGCTCATTTGAAGAAATTTTTTCAAAATTCAAAAGTCGGGATCTCATTAGTGAATTGTTTAAAGAAAATTCACTAAAATGTATGAATCTTGCTCCGCCGCCTATGGGTAGTCTCCTGATAGATTACTTTATAAAATAAATACAGGCAGAAGCACGTCCGATAGATAAGAAACGAATACAGATATTTCCGCCAAACGAAAATATGTTAATTTAGGTGTCGTTGAACCTCTCCAACTCGCTAGTGACCGATTACCGGCAGAATAATATAAAAAAGTCTGGACGCAGCAAGTGCGTTATGGTAGTGAATTTTCATAAAAATGTTTTTATCAGCAAATATGTGTGTTTTTTTTAAGAAATCAGCCACAAATTTGGTTACCAGTATAACCTATATAGTAAAAATAGTGTGCCATGTTTCATCAAAATGACTTTATTGCTTGAAAATGTACCAACATTTCCGAAAGTAAACTTAAAGTGTTCCCGAACAAACTCCTTTCTTGGTCAACCTTATACGTTAATAGCAAATTTAGCTATTCAAATTTGAAACACTTAATAACAATTAGCTACCATAACGCACTTGCTGCGTCCCGAATTTTTTTTCTTACAAACATGTATTATTTCGATGTAAAATTCAAAAATGCAATAACACAAGGTGTGTTGGACTAAAAAAAAAGAAAATTTGTACCATCGGTCGGATATATATATATATATATATATATATATATATATATATATATATATATATATATATATATATATATATATATATATATATATATATATAAACCTAGATCTCCTCATTAGCGAATTTTAAAAAAAATAGTTAAATATGATCTTTAACCGAAATTCGAATAACATTATACACACTTTGACAACACATCAGTTAAAAATATATTTGTAGGTATGCTCTTGTGTCAAAAATAGCAACATTTATGCGTAGTATTAACTGATTATTATTATTATTTATTAGAGAAAGAAAAATGTCTCGACTACTAAGGTCATTGACATATATAAATTATATAGAAAACATTTTAGGTACAATGTAATAGGTGCATTAATAATATATGTGTTCCTGAAATAGTAAATTATAAAATACAACGGTTACAGTTATAGGTATATGTTTATATAGTTCGCTAGATTTTAAGAAATTAACTGATTATTCAACTACAACAGAACCCTTATTTAAATTAATTATAAAACATTGTCAAGAAGGCTAAGGTAAGTAATACTACTTACAGATAAACTTGCAGATTCTGGGAAGCCACTACTTGTTGCACAACACTTTTTATCACTGAAATTAAACACTTCAATACACGTACACCGGTTTTAAACATAAACTAAGTCATCTTTAAGGTTTCTAACACGTTATTATTAAATCAATTATAATTTAAGTTTAGTTTTTATTGAGTTAAAGTTAACACCGCTTAGCAATGTCACAAATCACGAGCTATAAATTAGAATTTGTTTTGATTTGAAGTTTACATGATTCTGCGCAATACGTGTCCAAATTTTGACAGTAAAGAGAGTAGAAAATGCATTTGTTTTGGCTGAGCTCACCAGGCGCCAACACCTGATTTTAAGCTGTTCTATGTCTATTTTGTTTGGCCTAAGACGTAAGTCCATTGAGCCATTAAGATGTAATCTAATCTAGTGACGGTTGTCGATTGTTGGACTTTATATTGGCATCAATTAACTGTACTCATAGTTTCTCTATTATTTCTAATACATATTTAACGTGCGCCAGATTGTAATAGCTGCAGACTTTTGATTAAATCCTCTTATCTGCTGACTACTCATACATTTCAGCAGATGAAGATTGATGAACGCAATGTTGACGTGACGTTTGCTGTCATTCCGCTTTGAGAAAACTGCACACGTTGACACAACTATTCAACTGTTGGCATATTTTGGCGTCTGGTGAACTCGACGAGGTACATTACGGTATGATAGACCTATTAGCAATTTTCAATGTATACATTTTGTTGCTTTGTATCTACTGCAAAGGATTTATTCTTTTCGTTGCTTAGATTGAGAGTGGAATTACGTATATATGCTTTTAATGAGTTTTCGTAAAAAAAATTCACTATAGGGGAGATCCCGACTTTTGAATTTTGAATTTTTTTTTTGCAAATGAGTACGAACTAGAACCCCTGAACCCCATATCCGGGGTCAGTTAAAAAATTTATATGAATATATATATATATATATATATATATATATATATATATATATATATATATATATATATATATATATATATATATATATATATATATATATATATATATATATATATATATCACACCGAAAACTCAAAAAATAATAAGCCGATTTTGATAAAATTTTGCATGTACCTTCCTTTTGTAAGTGGCTTGGATAAGTTCGTTATCCAGGAAAATCTGACCAGGTTTTCCAGGGAAATTTTAATTTTCTTTTGAAAAAAATTTTATGTCAAAAAATAAAAAAGCTATGGTAACCAAATTCGGTAGGTAGGTTTACAACATAAAAGGTAAACTACACACTAAAATTTACATTTCTATGTTAAAAGAAAAAAAGTTATAAAAAAATATTTGGTGGCAGATCATTTCTACGAAAATTCACTACCATAACGTACTTGCTGCGTCCAGACTTTTTACGTTATATTATCTTTTCGTGAATTTAGTAGTTTGTTTAGTCTTTAAGTTTTGTATATGTAAGAGCCTCGGTGGATCAGTGGTGAGCAAGTTGAATGTCTGCACGTTCCGCCCTTCGAAGGGGACGTAAAGCCGTCGGTCCCGTGTCCATGCGACATTGGGTACGTTAAAGATTTCTACCCTCCTTATGGAAAGGCGGGGGTTCGGCAAAATTTCCAGGATAGTGAGATCAAACTGCTTCCTGGAGTCGGTGATTGGCGAGAGTCTCGGAGAACAACTTTGTCCAGCTCCTTGACTACATTTCTAAAAAACCGACCATCTGATTTCTGAATATCCTTCCTCCGAGGTCACTATTCTTGGTGACTTCAAGGTCCATAATAAGAAATGGCTGGGATCTTGAAAAACCGATCCACAAGGAAGAGCAGCGGAGGCCTCTGCAGTCAGCAATTCTTTAGCCAATATGGTTCAGCAACCTACTTACTTTCCTCGCATCCCAACACACAGCTCAAATCCCTTGGATCTCCTCCTTACTACAAATCCTGACGCTATAAGATATCAGTCACCGCCCCCCTTGGTCGCTCAGACCACGGCATGGTCACTGCTTCCTGCGCAATGCAACCCGAGGTCACACAGTCATCACACTCACGTATCGTTTGGCACTACAACTCCGCGAACTGGGACGAAATGCGAGATTACTTTTCCTCATTTCCATGGGGGTCTGTCTGCTTTTCTCATCCTGTCCCCTCTGATATCTCACAAAATGTCACCAAAATTATCCAAGCTGGCATGGAATTATTTATTCCACCTCTGCAGCAACTCAAAAGCCCTAGTTCTCAAAATCCTGTGACAAGGCCAGACTTGAAAAGGCCAAAGCTCACAAAACGCTTCTACACAATCCCAGTCAAAAAAACCGTCAAGCATTTAACGACGCAAGAAACCGCTATGTCCGCATTCTTTCTGAGGCAAAAAACTCGTTTAATAACCACATCAAAAACAAAGTCCTCTTAAGCTCTAGTGGCAGCAAACCCTTCTGTACTCTTGCTAAATCTATTGGGAATAATTTCTGCAAGAGCACGTTACCACTTCTTGTCTCAGGGGATGAAATTGTTTCTACCGCCCTGGGCAAGGCTGAACTTTTTGCGTCGTTGTTAGCCGGCAATTCTACTCTCAACCCACCTCCAAATGTTTAACCACCAACAGTCTCCAATGTCGCGCATAAAATGACGGATATCATTTTCAAAACTAAAAAGGTACGAAAGATGCTCTCTTGTCTTCAAACCAGGAAAGCCTCTGACCTTGACGAGATCCCAGCAATTTTTCTCAAAAAATGCGCACCAGAACTTACTCCTGTCCTGACTCGTCTGTTTCAGACATCTTAGAATAGAGGCATATTCCCTAGCAACTGGAAAACTGCTCGAGTACAACCCGTCCCCAAGAAAGGATCCAAAGCGCTTCCTAGCAACTACAGGCCTATTTCTCTCCTTTCAGTCGTTTATAAAGTGATGGAAAAGTATATAAACACCAAAATACTAAAATTTATTGAAAAACACAGTCTAATCCACAACAGGCAGTATGGATTCCGTCAGCGCAGATCAACCGCCGACCTCCTTTCCTTTGTCACCCATTCTTGGAACGAGTCTATGGAACTACACGGTGAATCCCAGATTGTCGCTCTAGACATATCCAAAGCATTCGACCAGGTCTGGCACACAGCGCTGCTTAATAAACTTCCGGCCTATGGCCTACCACCAAAACTCTGTACCTGGACAGCAAATTTACTCTCAAACCGGAGCATTACTGTTGTCGTGGATGGCCATTCCTCTAAACTACAATATTCTAAGCCTGTCTCTTTAGCCCAATTAGATGAGAATTGCAGACTCATGGAGGGTTCTGTCTCCGTGGATCTCCAAAAAATATTAGACTGAGGAAGTAGAAATCTTGTACAATTCAACCCCACCAAATCACAGTCTTGCTTTCTTTCTCATAAGAGATACACCAGCCCTAGACCCATCACAATGAACAACCAAGTTATTCAAAGTAATGAGTCATTTTCTCTTGTTGGCATTTCTGTGGATCAAAATCTCAATGGGCACCAACATGTCACATCAATTGCAGAAGCGGCTGCTAAGAAATTAGGTTTCCTCTTCCAGGCTCGCAAATACTTTTCACCAGCTAATTTCTATACCTTATATACTTCACAAATAAGACCAAACCTCGAATACTGTTCCCACATCTGGGGTGCTACTGCCGCTTCTACACTCGCTATCTTGGACTCCATTCAGAAGAGAGCTACACGTATCATCGGTGACCCAACCCTCACCCAAACGCTGCTATCCCTTGCTCACCGACGTGCCATTAATGACCTCTCTCTTTTATATATACCTGCACGGCACTTCTTAGAGGAGCTTTCTTCCATAGTTCCTCCACCTGCTGCCCCCAACAGATCTACCAGGGAAACAGAGCGAATGCACCCCTTTACTGTCCAGACATAGAACATCTTGTTATGCCCGCTCTTTTGTCCCGAGGACTTCCAAGTTGTGGAATTCCTTGCCGGCACATGTTTTTCCTTCTCCCCCGAATCTCCAAACCTTCAATTCCAGAATTAACTAGTTGCCTCTTTCCTCCTTGTCGACACCCACGGTACGACAGTATTTAGGCTATAAGCCCTCGTGGTGTGTTGTTGAAATTGAAAAAAAAACATAGACCATAGTTTTAGTAGAAAAAAACACGCACACACACACACACACACACACACACACACTTTTGAATATGCAATATTTCTTGACAAAATGAAAGGTTACTCTTTACGTAAAGATTTTATTGATAAATTGTAGCACAGGATAAAAAATGTCTTTTACTCTTCTCTTTCCTACGTGGTAATCTAGGTGGTTGAAACCATGTATTTGTAACTTTCCATAGATTTTGGCTTTTTCAGGTAAATCATCAAATAATATTAAGGCATCCTGAAATACAGAAAATATTAACTTTCATTTTAAGAGACATTTAAAAAGAGAAAAGTAGGCATAACGACTGTTATGTAAAAATTAAACAACATTTAATTATCAATTAAAGTGAGCAATACAAATGGGTTTAAAAACCTCAGTGCGAGACAGTTTATAAATTTTAAAAAAATCTTAGTATCGTGACTCAGAAAAAAAAAATAATATCTGCATAAAAAATTCTCTAATGAGGAGATCGCGACTTTTGAATTTTGAAAAAATTTCTTCAAATGAGCGCGAACTAGGCCCCCTAGAACACATTTCGGGATTCAGTTTTTTTGGAAGTTTTATGAACTCGTTAAAAATTATTCACAGTTGGAGTTGCAAGAACGTATTTCATTCATTGTGATGAGAAATGCACTAATAAGTCAATTTTTCGTTAAAAAAGCTAAAAAACAAAACCAAACGTTCAAAAATGTTTATTCAGTTAAGTAAGTGTTCAAATTGTTGACCACCAGCTTCCATACAAAAGTACAAATTTTGTTCAAAACGAGCTCTGACATTCTGGAGCATTGTGAAGTTATTAGACGGCATTCTTCAACAATGCGTCGTCGTAATTCTTCTCTTTAAATGGCCCCATAGAAACAAGTCTAAAGGAGTTAAATCCAGTAATCTAGGGGGCCTCTACGCCCAATCCATTGTCCTGGAAACTCTCTGTTCAAAAACTCCCTAACACGTTGTGAAAAATGCGGAGGAGCTTCATCTTGTTGAAACACTAACTGATTTTATTGATAGCGATCATCATTTTCAACAACGTCAATTAGTAGAGGGTAAACGATATCTTCTAGTAACTCCAAATACGTTTTGCCACTCAAATTACCATCAAGAAAAATTGGTCCGATTAAGGGGTCTCCAAAAATTCTAGTCCAGACATTCAATTTCTGTGGAGTTTGAGTGTGGACTTCGTGAACATTTCTTGGATTATTATCTGCCCAATAACGACAGTTATGACGATTGACTGCAGAGTTTAATAAAAACGTACACTCGTCTGAAAAACAGATATTGAACAGAAAGTTTCCGTTATCAGCTATTCGTGCAGTCATAACTTCACAAAACTCCAGCCGCCGATCAAAATCATCTTCATTCAGTTGTTGTACAAGATGAATTTTAGACGGGTGATATTTATGATGCTTCAATATTCGCTGAATAGATCTTCTTTTAATGTTTGAAACAGTGGCCAATTATCTCGTGCTCAAAGTTGGGTCTGCAGCAATTTGTCCTAAAACTTCAATCCCAGTAGTCTCATTTCTAACCGGAAATTCACGCTCAGGTTCCCGTTTTTTGTTGGCTACTGAACCACTTTGTCGAAACTTTGCAACTAACTCCAAAATGTATTTTCTGTTGACATGTCTATTCGGATGTCGTTCATTAAACAAATTTGCGGTGCGGTTGGCACAGTCATCGTTTTTGAAAAAAAGAGTAATTATTTCAACTCTTTCTTCTACAGAATACACCATTGTGAAATTAATTTTCGGTAGTACTATCAAGTATCAAACCGACCGATAAACTGAAATAATAAACCGCATTTCTCTCATTCTGATAAGAAATGTTCTGATAGTCAATTTGTTGTTTACAAACCAACAAAACATTGACTATCAGCATATTTCTTATCGGAATGAGTGATGCGTTTTTGCATCTTCAACTGAATAATTTTTAAACGAGTTGATAAAACTGCCAAAAAAGAGTGTGCTGAATTCAGAAAAGAAAGAGCTTTTAAATGATGTAACACTTGACCCATGTTCCCTATTTAAAATATAAGGGTTGTTATCACCCACCTTAAGGGGTTGATGTGACAAAGTTGAGTTTTATGTCCCCCTCAATATTAAAATTGACGTGTTTCAGCGTTTCTTAAAAAAAATTATCTGGACGCAAATCGGTCTGTTTCGTTTTCAATGCGCCCACCCTATATATATATATATATATATATATATATATATATATATATATATATATATATATATATATATATATATATATTTATATGTTTCACTCCGATAACTGAAAAATAATGGTCCGATTTTGATCAAATTTGGTAAGTTAGTCAGGAAAATCGGCCGAGGTTGACGGAAAATGTTGTGTTTTCTTTCGGAAATTTTTTATAACTACGGAAATGACAAAGTAAGCGCAACCAAATCTCGTATGCGTGTTTGTATTATAAAAAGTAAACCATGTACCAAAATTTAGGTATGTAAGTTAAAAGACAAAAAAGGCCTCCTCCGAAACGCGAAACGTGCAGATATCAACTTGCTCAAATACAATACCACAACCTCGGTAGATGTTAATTATACCGTATGTACTGAAAAAGTGAAAGGAGAACCCAGTACCCTTCCGTTGAGAGGCACACGTTCTTATCACTGAACCACCGAGGCTCAAGCTTGAATTAAACATCTTTTAATGCAGCTAGATGATTTCAAGAAAAATTTTCAAGTGGTGTAAAATTGGGAGAAGTCGCTAGTGATCTTTTGTTCTTTTACTCAATTTCTTGCACAAAATTTGTGCAAGTTAGACGTGGACATACCCTTTCTGACGTCATGGTATCCGCATCACTGTAGACTAGATAAATTGGAACTGATATGTTTTTTATCGGATAGAGGGGTGGTATCTTCTGGCCATATAATTGTCTGTTTTTAGTAGGTCCGTAATCAAACATTTGAAACCTGTTGCTTCTTGCATGTTGACCATAGTGGTATATGATCTTGATCGGTATGCCCCTTGGCATTCGTACTGCTAGGGTCGCAAAGGTGCCCTGTAAAATTTGCAAACGCTCAGTGTAAACTTTAACTACTACTACTACTACTACTACTACTACTACTACTACTACTACTACTACTACTACTACTACTACTATAGAATGGAAGGTGGCCAGGGTGGTGCTGTTACCAAAGGGAAAAGACTGCATGGAGGCCAGTATGCTTACTGAACGCTATTAGTAAACTCTATGAGGCGCTAATATGAGAGAGAATCGGAGCAGAAATGGCAGCAAAGGGAAACTTGCACGAGAACCAGTATGGCTTCAGGAGTGGGAGATCTACTATCCAGGCTGTGGAGAGTATCTACGAGTTCCTGGATCATACAAAAGAGAAGTGGTGTGTGCTACTTCTTCTAGATGTTAAAAATGCATTCAACACCGCCAGGCACAGTCTGATCATTAGAGAACTGAGGCGCAGAAACATATCAGCATATTTGGTGAACACGGTGTCGGACTACTTGAAAGGTCGTGGGGTAGTCTGTAACAAAGGAGAGGACATTCCCGCACCAATGGGCGTCCCGCAGGGCTCGGTCTTGGGGCCCACATTGTGGAATATCCTTTACGATGAAGTGCTGGAGGTACCACTTATTGGAACGGCTAGGACCATAGCTTTTGCTGATGACCTCGCACTAGTGGTGGCCGCTGAGGACGAAAAGTCGCTAATAGCGCAAGCAAATGAGTGCCTCAGGAGAATAGACCGATGGCTAGTTCACCATAAATTGGAGTTGGAACCAAATAAAACAGAGGCGCTGATTCTAAAAGGTAAGAGAGACCGCAACAACATCTGCTTTAACATAAGAGACTTACAAATAAAACCAAAAAACACTGTAAAGTACTTAGGAATATATGTAGACCAGGGAAGAACGTTCAAACAGCATGTAGTGGAAACTGTAAAAAAAGCCGAAACCAGAGTCTCCATCTTGACAAAATTGTTTCCAAACGTAGGGGGCCCTAGCAGCTCGAAGAGGGCAGTTTTGGGCACCGTGGTGCACAATATCGTGCTTTATGGCGCACCAATATGGCATAGTGTCCTCAAATATAAAAGATATAGGCAAATGCTGGAGCGAGTACAACGGAAGATCTTGTTGCGTATTGCATCGACGTATAGAACGGTGTCGACAAAGGCTTTAAATGTTATCACAGGAATTATCCCCATAAAACTACAAGTAGAAGAGAGGGTACAAATCCACCATTCTGGTCAAGATGATAAAATCAATATAAGGGAACGTATTATGAAAGAGTGGCAGGAAGAGTGGAACAGCAACACTGAGAAAGGACAGTGGACAAAGTCTCTTATAGGAGACCTGACGGCATGGGTGAAGTGCGAGCATCGGAAGTTGGATTTTTGGCTGACGCAGATCCTTACGGGCCATGGATCTTTTGGCGCATACACTAAAAGAATGGGACTGGAGACATCCGATCTCTGTGTGTATTGTGTGAATAGTGTAGATTCGGTCGAACATGTGATCTTTGAGTGTCCGAAATGGAGCGATGCAAGAGAAGAAGTAGAGGCGAAATTAAAATCTAAGCTGACTATAGCAAATATAATCCCTGAAATGATCGAATCTAGGGAAAGCTGGGATACACTTCACAACATGATGATGAATATTATGAAGCAGAAGAAGCGGGAAGAAAATGAGAGACACCAAAGGAATATCAACATATAAGGCAAGAAAGAATGACAAATAAACCTGCGGCAGCCTGTGAATATCAGAAATGGTGAAACGGGCTAGCCTGAAGGCAGAACCAGAGGGGTTTTAGTCGGAGTTGCGCCCGACACTGTTGGATGCATCAGAAGCCATTAGCCAGCATCTTTCGCCAAGCGGTAATAAATTCAAAGTCGCCGGAATGGGGCTCACCAGTCTGGGATCACAGAGGCGACGTATGGTCGGAGTGGCTAGCGGAGCTGAATATGGTGGTTATAAATACAGGGGATAAACCTACTTTTGTGAGAGGAGAAACAGCGACATATATAGACGTAACATGCAGCACGCAAAAGTTGGCTAAGCGAATTAGAGATTGGACAGTTCTGGACAGAGAAGGAATGACACACCACCAACACATCTACTTTGAAGTGCGCTACAAGTACATCAAGTCCCAATCAAGAGAAACTAAGAAACCCGTCTTCTATGGTGAAAAATATAAAGAGGAAATGGAGCATATTAAGCAAAATCTAGAAGTATTCTCTCTAGAGCTCTCATGGAAACAGCAACGAAAAAGGCCTCAAGCAGAGGGATAGAAAATACCAGAAGAGCTCCTTATTGGTGGAATGAAGAAATAAACTGCAAACGAAATGAATGTACACGGGCAAAACGGCAGCTAACCAGAATTACAAGAAGCCAAAATATATCGGCGGTAGCCAAGGAAGATCTATGCAAAAAGTACAAAGACCTGAGGAAGCAGTTGAAGAGATCAATAAACAAGTCCAAGAAAGAACACTGGGAGCAAGTCTGCAAAGATCTAGATGAGGACATATGGGGAAAAGGATATGAGATAGTAACAAAAGGGACAAAACAGGCAAAAATGCCATATGAAATGAATGTCGAAAAAAAGCAACAGATTGCAGAAAGCCTCTTCCCGACCTGTGAAAAAAACAGACGAAGCAGAAAAAGATCAGCAAACGAGATACCTCCATTCACATTGGAAGAAGTAAAAGCAGCAGGGGAGAAGATAAAAACAAAGAGTGCACCGGGCCCGGACGGAGTCCCTCCGGAGGCCGTCAAACTATTTATTGGACACTACCCTGAAAAAACGTTGCAGGTATTAAACACCCTGCTGATCTCTCAAGAGTTCCTCGATAAATGGAAAATGGCAAAACTAATATTAATACGGAAAGCCGGAAAGCCACTGGGGGACCCATCATCTTTCAGACCGCTGTGCCTCCTAAACGTCATCTGCAAACTGTATGAGATGCTCATCAAAACAAGACTAGAGACCGAGCTTGAAGGAAGACATGAAATATCGTACTTCCAGTTTGGCTTCCGAAAGGGAAAATCTACTGTAGATGCAGTGAAGTGGGTAGTAGAAAGTGCCAAGACAGCGAAATCCAAGTGGGTAGTTCTTGTCCTATTAGATATAAAAAATGCATTTAACTCTGCAAACTGGGAGCTGATTTTGGAAGCCATGGAAGAGAAAAACCTATCCGAATATCTTGTCACAGTGATTGACAACTATCTCAAAAACAGAAGTGTTAGCATAACAAAAAATATAAGTATGGAAGTAACAAAAGGAGTCCCACAAGGATCAGTCCTTGGGCCCGTACTATGGAACATCCTGTATGATGGCTGTCTACGACTCGATTTGCCTGTGGAAGCAACGACTATTGCATATGCTGATGATCTGGCGCTGTTTGTGGAGGCGAAAAATGAAGCTCTGCTGAAATTTATGACAAATGAAGCATTGCACATAATAGAAAACTGGATCGAAAAGCATGATCTAAAAATTGCCGAGCATAAAACAGAAGCGGTAATCCTCAAGGGGCCCAGGAGAAGGGAAGGTGTCACTTTCAAGATCAAAGAGACGGCAGTAAGACCAGTAAAAACAATAAAATATTTAGGGATAGTTTTAGAAGAGGGCTGCTCTTTCAGACAGCATATAAAGAATACCACCAAAAATGCTGAAGCAAAAACAGCTATGCTCACTAGATTGATGCCAAATGTGGGAGGCCCAAATAGACTTAAAAGACTACTATTCAGCGGAGTGACGCACTCTGTGCTTCCATATGGTGCCCCCATATGGGTAAGCATCTTGAGGACTAAGAAATACAGGCAGTTGATGGAAACAACACAACGTAAAATGCTAATAAGAGTCGCCAGTGCATACAGGACTGTATCCACGAAGGCAGTGCAGGTTGTCACGGGTGTGATTCCCATCCATATTCTGGCGGAAGAAAGAGCAAGAATATATAATACCGGAAGAGGACACCTCGCAGAAGTGAAAACCGCCGAGAGAGAAAGATCCTTAGACGAATGGCAAAAGGAGTGGGATGGGAACACGAGGACAGCACAGTGGACGAAGAGACTGATTCCAGATATTAGACTGTGGGTGAAGTGCCAGTATAGAGTGATCGACTATTTTGTGACACAGTTTCTTACGGGCCATATCTTTCAAAACATACGCTAAGAAGATGGGAAAATCAGAAGACGAAACATGTATCCACTGTGGTGAAAACGACACGCCCGAACATTCGGTGTTCCAGTGTGTGAGGTGGACGACTGCCAGGGCAAAAATAGAAACTGAAATAGGGGAAGCGTTAAATGCAGAAAACGTTATTGAGAAAATGGTGGCATGTCAGGAAAGATATGAAAAAATTAGTTCCTTCATAAGACAAGTGATGAGAGAGAAAGAACAGGATAGACGCAGAAGAGAGCAAGACCGACAGTAAGAAGTAAGAAGGGTATAGACATGGGACAAGGCGATCCGATGAAATGTCAGAGATGACGACTCCAGACACCTTGCCGAAGAAATGAGGGGTTTTTACTCGGAGTTGCGCCCGAGACTGTTGAGCACATAGACCCCGTGCTCTTCGCCAAGCGGTTTCCCCCTCCAAAAAAAAAAACACCTACTACTACTACTACTACTACTACTACTACTACTACTACTGGGCTCGCCGCTTGCGAGTACGTGGATGGCGACTACGGGGGTGCACACACCACACCACACGCGAGCACAAACACATACTTACATACTCATTCACATACACATGACCACCATACACACCTGAGCTGGATACTCACCTTTCTTCAACTTGTCTTGGGTGAGATCCCTCTACTTTCATCTTTCCTATCTGGCCAAACTTCTAATTCTCCTACTGTCGGCCGACTCTTGTTCTTTTCTGGCACCGACGCTATTAGGGTATCCGAGGGCTAGGTGCCATTTCATTTCCCGCTTTAAACCTTTAAACCAAAAGCCAAAATTCGCACAATGGATGAGATGACAGATAAACGCGCGGAAGTGATACCCCAGGTGGGTACCGGCGATGCCGGGGAATCCCACCCCTCTCTGCAAGAGGGCTGTCCCACGGATTCTGGGGGGGACAATTTGTCATTGCACCTACAGGATGGTAATTATGACCCCTTTGTGAGGAGGGACTCTATACAGAGATCCCCAGTCAGGAAGGAGGAAAAATCTGAACCAAGCGCTACCGAGTACAGCAGTACTGAACAGGCAGGAAGAGAGAACAAACGAAAAAGAGTGGAAACACCAGAAAAAAAGCGGATGGAGACAGAAGAGGCGTGGAAATTTATACAACGAATTGAAAAAGAGAATGCCCTGCTTAAAGACCTGATACAAAAGACCACAAGGGAAGCGGAGTTTCTCCAAGCATTAACAATCAAGATCCCGAATACGAAGATGGAAATAAAGTCAGCCATAGGCAAACTTGATAGATATTCGAAAAGAATGCCCGTTGCAACCAAGTTTATTGAGGAACTTATCCAGGAGTACACAGCAAGCACCAAAGACCAAGAGCAAGGAAGCGTTAAAAAAGCAACAAAGGAAATAAGCACCCAAACAGGGAATGAGAAACAAGTAGAAAAGGAAAGGTTAATAAACCGAATAGAGGATGCTTTGAATAATGATCTCGGTGAAAGAGAGCTACAAGAATTAATAGAGCTCAAATGGCCGGAGGGGGCATATAAAAAATGTCAGGTTACCAAAGAGGATGCAAGTTCCCAAAAAGATCAAATGATCATCCTCAAAAAGGGTGCTGAAATGAGTAATACCCAAATGAAACATATTACTGACAACAATCCACAGATAGAGACTATTCTAGAAGAGAACAAACTAGAAGTAGGAAAAATGATGTGTTGCGTTACATCAAGTAGAATAATCACTGGTGGAGGAGAAGATACTGCGGACAACATCGAAAGATACACCTATCTGATAATGATAGGGGAGGAAGACTTACTGTTAGATAAAACAGCCCTAAAAAATAACCTTCTCGAGGTTATAGGAATAACCAACAGAAACAAAAGGGATGCACCCATCTGCCGAGCGACAAAGGGGGTGGATGAAGTTTGCCTAAGAAAAATTTTGGAATACGTTTATAGAAAAGAAAAACAAGGCATAACACTCTACAAGACTAAGGGGAATAAAAAAGCTGAAAGTCAAGTGGATAGCAACACAAACAAGTCACATCCTCATGGTGGTATGAAAACAATCATAAGAGGGAAAGCAAAGAATAGAGACACTATAATAGTGAAACCCCGAGATGGAATAACATACGCGGACATAATAAAAAATATGAAAAGAGAGGTAAATGCTGAAAGCATAACAATTGAAAGAATGCATAAGACAAGTAGTGGTAATGTGCAACTTAGGATAAGGGGTAATGAAGAAAAGAGTCGGCAAGCCTTTACTGAACTGTTGTCCACAAAACTAGAAGGTAAAGCAGATGTTGATAGGAAACAGAGAAAGCAAACTGTTATACTCTTGGACATTGATGAGACGACAGAGAGAGAAGATGTACAGAGAATCCTGCAAAGAGAAATTGCAGATAACCAATTAGAGGAAAAGATGCAACTAAGACTAGCCGAAAAGGCTAACAAGAATGGTGTGAAGTATGCTTTTATAACTCTACAGCAAGAGCTAGCCCAACTCCTTATTAAAAAAAGAGTGATTGGTGATGGATGGCACAGATGGAGAATTAGAGAAATCAGCTCCCCAACAAGGTGCTACAGATGTCACAGGGTGGGACACACAGCGGCCAAGTGTGGAATTAAGGACGCTGCAGACATGTGCTATAAGTGTGGAGAAATAGGCCACCAGAAGCGAGATTGCCAAAACGAACCAAGATGCTACCTCTGCAATGTGGAAGGACACAAGGCAGAAACCACTCGGTGCCCAGAATTTAGAAAAATTGTAGAAAATGAAAAGAAGGAGAAGTTGAAAAGGACAACAACACAATGAAACTAATCCAAGTTAACGTGGACAGATGCAAAAGGGCGGTGGATTTACTCATACACACATGCGCTGCTGAGGGAATAGCACTCGCACTGGTTGCTGAACCAAACAAAAATATGACAAGGCAACTCCCTAGATGGATTACAGATAGGAATACTGATGCAGCAATTTATTTAGCAGATAGCAAAATAAACAGACATAAAACCGGTAGTGGGATGGGTTATGTGTGGCTGGAAACCCAAGAAACAGTTTTCTATTCGTGCTATTTGTCACCTGCAACAGGAGCAGAAGGTTTTAGACAGTTTATAGATGACCTAGATCTAAGTGCGAGAAGGCATACAAAAAGGATTCTGATAGGAGGCGACTTTAACGCGAAGGCATATTGCTGGGGGTCTCCTATAGAGGACCGCAAAGGAGTGGCACTAGCAGAATGGATAAGCAGTGGTGATCTGACAATACTTAACGATGGTCAGAAGCCTACGTTTGAAAGGAACGGAGGAAGCTCCTTCATAGATATCACGATCTGCACCTCTAATATGGCAAAAGATGTGACCAGGTGGCAGGTAGGAGACGAGGAAAACCTCAGCTACCACAGAAACATCCACATAGAGATAGAGCACAAGGGGCGAAGACCGGACCAGCACATTCAACTTACGGGGTGGCGATTTAAAGAAGAGAAAAGAAATCCATTGCTCCAAAAGCTTGAAGAGGAATGTAAACGACCCGATTTCACCCAGAATGTAAAAGGCTTGAGAAATGCGGTAAGCAGCGCATGCAATGCAGTACTACCTAAGAGACGCCTTACTACCGGAAGGAGAGGTGCTTATTGGTGGAACTCAGAAATCTCAGAGTTAAGAAAAAAGAGTCTAAAAGCAAAGAGAGAGGTGACGAGAGCCAATAGAAGAAGTAATATTGACGAGGCCTCAAAACACCAACTGCGCGCCCAATATAACCAATGCCGCAATGAACTGAAAAAAGCGATTGCAAATTCAAAACTGCAGGCTTGGAAACTCCTGTGCAGAGAGATTGATGGGGATATATGGGGCAAAGGATATCAGATAGTCCTAGGCAAACTCCGGATGCACCCAGTAAATACATGCACAGAGGACGAACAGGTGCAGATAGCAAGAAAGCTATTTCCAAGACATATAATTAAGAGGTGGCCTAGTATCGAATTAACACCTGAAAATATTAAAATGTGTAGTGAGGAAGAGGTTAGAGAAGCTGGACGTAGGATGAAAGCAGGGAAAGCTGCAGGCCCAGATGGAGTCCCCTCGGATGTGATTAAGTTGTTGGCAACAGAAAGACCTGAACTACTCACTCAGATCTACAATAAGCTGTTAAAGGAAGGTACTTTTCCCGAGGAATGGAAGACAGCTAGGCTAATTCTGATAGAGAAGGCTGGAGGAAAGTCATATCGCCCACTCAGTCTCATTGACTCGGATGCCAAACTTTTTGAGCAAATCCTAAACGGGAGATTGCTGAATGAAATAGAGCAGAGAGGGGGATTTGCACCCACACAGTATGGCTTCAGAAAGGGACATTCTACACTAGATGCTATACAGAAGGTAAGTGGGATCGTAAAGGACTCGAAGAATACAAGTAGCTATATGGCTCTTGTTACGTTGGATGTGAGGAATGCCTTCAACACCGTCCCATGGGAAGGGGTAGTCGGTGAACTGGAAAGACGGAAGATCCCACTGTACCTGATAAAATTACTGTGCAGCTACCTGGAAAACAGGATAATACTGATTGGAACACACACGATGAGTATCACAAGTGGTGTACCCCAAGGTTCTGTACTGGGGCCTACCCTGTGGAACCTCTATTATGACGACGTCCTGAAGCTCCCGGTGCCAGACGGCACAACTATCGTTGGGTATGCCGACGATTTGGCGCTGGCTGTTTGTGGGAAAGATAAGGTAGAGATAGAGGAAAAGATAACATGGACTGTTGGCCTGGTAGAGATTTGGATGCACAAAAAAGGCCTCGAGCTAGCCCCGCAGAAAACAGAGATCATAATCCTAAATGGAAGGAGAACCGTAAAGACGATTGAAGTCAACATAGGAGGAAAGAACATCAACTCCAGTAGATCTCTGAGGTACCTTGGGATTCAGCTGGGGCATAATATGAGCATGAGTAAGCACATTCGAGAAGTAGCACAGAAAGCTGAGAAAGTTGCAGCAGCCCTGAGTCGACTAATGCCTAATATTGGCGGCCCAAGGGCGAGTAGTAGAAGAATCCTCTGCAGTGTGGTGAATTCTATTATTCTCTATGGAGCACCTGTTTGGAAGGACTGGGCGGAGATGGCAAGATACAGACGCATTTTGGAAAGTGTGCAGCGAAAAGCGGCAATTAGAATATCCTCCTCATATAGGACAGTATCTACAAAAGCAGTGCAAGTGGTGGCAGGGGTGATACCTATTCACCTACTGATCAGGGAACGGTCATATGAAAAGAACGAAAATAGACAAGGGCAGAGAACAAGGGCACGACTGACGACACTGGCAGAGTGGCAGGCAGAATGGAGCGAGGAAACCAGGACCGCTCAGTGGACCAAGGAACTCATTCCAGAAATAGTACCCTGGTTAACACGGAAACATGGCGAGGTGAACTATCACTTAACGCAATTTTTAACTGGCCACGGTAGATTCGGAAAATACCTGAATAAAATGAAGATCGTAGAAAGCGACAGATGCTACTACTGTGGAGAAGAAGACTCTGCCGGGCATACAATTTTGGAGTGTAGCAGATGGACCGAGGTGAGAGAGAGGACTGCAATAGAAATCGGAGGTAGTTTGACAACCAGAAACATTATAGATCACATGCTTGAAACACCAGCGAAGTGGGAGGCTATTGCCAAACTCATTAGGGAAATCTTAATACTTAAGGAAGCCGAACAAAGGGAATAAGGGAAATCAGAGAAAAAAAAAAAAGGGAAGAGAAAAGGAAAAAACAACATGGAGTAGGGTGTGATGAAGCAATACCCAAGGGTGATTCCGTCACATCTCTATGAATATGGGGGTGTTTAGTGGGTAGTCCTGACCTGGAGAGAAGGGGAGTCCCACAGTACCAGCTGGCGACTGATTGTGGAAGAACCAGGGACTGGTCTGCGTAAATGCATTCACCTCCACCATAGGAAAAAAAAAAAAAAAAAAAAAAAAAAAAAAAAAAAAAAAAAAACTACTACTACTACTACTACTACTACTACTACTACTACTACTACTACTACTACTACTACTACTACTACTACTACTACTACTACTACTACTACTACTACTACTACTATTACTACTACTACTACTACTGTAGTGGGGTAATGACGCTCACATGGGGAATGGCGCTGACTGTAATTGACCTTGGAGAAATGAATTTGGACACAATCCGACAACGTAGCGTACTAGCCGGTGTTAGTGAAGAAGCGAATACCAACCAACAGTGTGATTTTGGCATACACTAGAGTTGGTATACTTGAAAGTATGTTGCGTTGAAATTTAATATAACATTGTGCCTGCAAATAAATAATCGTAAGTAATATAATTTTTAATTTTTTCATATTATGTAAACAGAACTTGAGTGAGATTTTAATGCTGTTTGCGTTCCTTTGCGTATATTTGAGATCAATAAAGGCGTTAATTTTTTTTAGGTTATGAACCACAAACAAATAAGATGGGGTTGTGCCGCTCATTCCGAGCGTCATTACCCCGAGAGTGACAGCCATTGCCCCTTGCAGTTTCTAATAGCAATTTTCTTCTTTTTTTTTTATTTCAACAACACACAACGAGTGCTCACAGCCTAAATACTATCGTACAGTGAAAGAGGCAACTTGTTAATTCTGAACATGAAGGTTTGGAGGTTCGAGGGAGAAGGAAAAACCTGTGCCTGCAAGGAATTCCACAACGTGGAAGTCATCGGGATAAAAGAGCGGGCATAACAAGATGTTCTATGTCTGGTGACCTGGACAGTAAAAGGGTGCATTCGCTCTGTTCCCCTGGTAGATCTGTTGGGAGCAGCAGGTGGAGGAACTATGGAACTATAAAAGAGAGAGAGGTCACCAACGGCACGTCCGCGGGCAAGGGATGGCAGCCTTTGGGTGAGGGTAGGGTTACTGATGAGACGTATAGATGCCTCGTCAAAGAAAAAGAACCACACAAATAGCATCCTGGTCACTTGAAAACATGAGTGAAACTTTGGAGGCAATTCGAAACGGAACAAGTATCCGACTTGTCAGCAAACAATACTGTATTCCCTATAGTTCGATTAGAGACCGATTGGGAATTGGAATTTGCACAGCTCCTAAATTAGGACGCTCTACAATATTCATTCCAGTCCAGGAAAAAGAAATTGCAATACATGTTTTGTTATTGTCAAAATTGTTTTATGGAGTGTCTCAAAGAGAACTAAGACGAGTGGTAAACGAGTTTTATTTCAACAACACACCACGAGGGCTTACAGCCTAAATACTATCGTACCGTGGGTATCGACAAGGAGGAAAGAGGCAACTTGTTAATCCTGGACTTGAAGGTTTGGAGGTTCGGGGGAGAAGGAAAAACATGTGCCGGCAAGGAATTCCACAGCTTGGAAGCCCTCGGGACAAAAGAGCGGGCATAACAAGATGTTCTATGTCTGGTGACCTGGACAGTAAAAGGGTGCATTCGCTCTGTTCCCCTGGTAGATCTGTTGGGGGCAGCAGGTGGAGGAACTATGGAACTATAAAAGAGAGAGAGGTCACCAACGGCACGTCGGTGGGCAAGGGATGGCAGCCTTTAGGTGAGGTTAGGGTCACCGATGAGACGTATAACTCTCTTCTAAATGGAGTCCAAGATAGCGAGTGTAGAAGCGGCAGCAGCACCCCAGATGTGGGAGCAGTATTCGAGGTTTGGTCTTATTTGTAAAGTATATAAAGTATAGAGATTAGCTGGTGAAAAGTATTTGCGAGCTCGGAAGAGGAATCCTAATTTCTTAGCAGCCGCTTCTGCAATTGATGTGACATGTTGGTGCCAATCGAGATTTCGATCCACAAAAATGCCAACAAGTGAAAAGGACTCATTACTTTGCATAACTTGGTTGTTCATTGTGATGGGTCTAGGACTGGTGTATCTCTTATGAGAAAGAAAGCAAGACTGTGCTTAATTTTGTTCGCTGAAAGGAACAAAATTAAGCACAGATTTAATAGGACGACAAAACTTGCCGGTGCAGAATGTATGTATGGTTTTCTTAAAATGAACCCTTATTTAAGTTTAAGAAAACCAGAAGCAACAAGCGCGAATAGAGTAAGAGCTTGTAACAGAGATGAAGTTAATTGCTTTTTCTGGAACCTTGAATCTTTAATGGCACGTTATAATTTTCTTCCTGCGAGTATTTTTAACGTAGATGAGACAGGAATATCTAGCAACGTTCTTTATCAATCATACAAAACAGTGGCCAAAATTAAATTAAATATTTACCGGATCGATTTCATTTGGTGTCCATCCAACGTAAAACATTCCTATAGTCCAGATCAGCTTGTTTATTGGATACTGAAGCAACAGCGAGTGTACTAGTGGAAGTACTGGCGACCTATATATTCCTCCCAGCTGTATCGCCTCTATTGGTACCTAGAAAATTAAATTGTAATTTTTCATTAACTAGGTATCTAAATTAATGTTTCGTGACTTTTAAAAAATAGCACAGTGCACTTAGGTTGCCCTAGGGTATTTATTTTTTTTGCTATAAAACTATACACCATCTTTAGTTCGGAGGTTTTCTTGTATAGATAGATAGATAGGTAGATAGAGAATTTTTATACCACTTAGCTGCTACAAATGCAGATGTGTTCGTCATAAAAATACATTAAAAAAACACAAAATATGTGTGCAAACCATTACAAAACATCTGCAACAAACACCAAAAAAAATTTTAAAAATCTCGGGACGCAGCAAGTGCGTTATGGTAGTGAATTTTCATAAAAATGTTTTTATTGCAAATATGTGTGTTTTCTTTGTAAGAAAGCAGACATCAATTTTGGTTACCAGTATAACCTATATAGAAAAAGCAGGCATCAAATTTGATTACCAGTATAACATATATAGTAAAAACAATGTGCCATGTTTCATCAAAATAACTTGATTGTTTGAAAACGTACAGAAATTTCCAAAAGTAAACCAAAAGTGTTACTGAAAAAATCCGTTTCCTGGTCAACCTTATAGGTTAATAGCAAATTGAGCTTTTCAAATATGAAGCATTTAATCAAAATTCGCAACCACAACGCACTTGCTGCCTCCAGAATTTCTTAACTTACAGACATGCATTATATTTCGATGGAAAATGCAAAAAAATAAGGCGTTTCCGACAAAAAAAATTATTTGTATCACCAACGACTTATGGGCCACCCTGTGATTGTCGCAATAATTTTTTAAGATGTAGCTCAAAACACCGTATAATTAATGTATACAATATTTTTTCATATCTTGTATAATAACGAATATATTGAGCTTTATTGATTTTTTACGAAAATTCGACAAAAATTATATACCATTAAACAATAAACTCTATAGCTAAGGCTACTGCCAAGCATCAGAGAAAGGGTCTATTAGAAATGAATTTTCTGGAAATATTTTAGTAAAATGAAGGACAATGACGGTTGAAACTAAGAGTTCGGTGTATGTAAAACATTCTTCTTGAGACATTTTCTTTCCATAGATCGTATTAGATTCAAGTTATTTGATTAAATGTTGCGAATTTTGACGTTTTCAATTGTCACTTTGACGTTTTGAGGAAACCCCCAATTTATTTTTCTTTAAATGCCCATAACTTTTTTGTCTTTTGACCTACAGAGCTAAATTTTGGTAGGTGGCACACCTATAACGATATAAAAGCTTACCAAATTTGGTTGCCCTTACTTTGTTAATTTTGGAGATATAAATATTTTGCGAAAGAAAACACAAATTTTTCCAGGAAAACCTCGGCGGATTTTCCTGGCTAACAAAATTATCCAAGCGACTTGCGAAAGGAATGTAGTCACCAATTTTGACGTTTAAAATCGCAATTTTGACGTTTTGAGGAAAATCCAAATTTATTTTTCTTTGAATGCCTGTAACTTTATTATCCTTTAATCTACGGAGCTAAATTTTGGTAGGTAACTTGCCTGTAATGATATAAATCCGCATATGAAATTTGGTTGCCCTTACTTTGTTAATTCCGGAGATATAAATTTTTTTCGAAAGAAAACACAAAATTTTCCGGGAAAACCTGGACCGATTTTCCTGGATAACGAACTTATCCAAGCCATTTGCAAAAGGAATTTATTCACCAAATTTAATCAAAATCGGCCCATTATTTTTTGAGTTATCGGTGTGATACATATATATATATATATATATATATATATATATATATATATATATATATATATATATATATATATATATATATATATATATAAACATATAAAAATTTAAACCGACCCCGGATATGTGTTCTGGGGGGCCTAATTAGCGCTCATTTGAAGAAATTTTTTCAAAATTCAAAAGTCGGGATCTCCTCATTAGTGAATTTTTTTAAAGAAAATTCACTAAAAAACAGATAAAAAACACTAATGGGAGGTTATCACAGACTAAACAGGCTAAGCGCCAATAGACAACAGGCCCGCACAGATTGCACAAATAATACATATTTTTTTTATTAAACTACATAAAATCCTAAAATCAAGTCACTAACAAGGAAAACTCCTTCACTCTGCTAAAAATTCTTGCAGTGGGTAAAGACATTTTTGCTGGAGATAACGCATAGTATGCTTTTTAAATTTATTTCCGGATTTAATTTGTCACAGCCCGAGTGCAAAGAAACAATGGAAGTAGCTTTGCAAGCAGTGCACAATGGTGAAAGAATGAGAAAAACTTCGTTGTTATGTAATATTCCATCTTCTACCCTGCTTAAACATATTAGGTCTGGGAAAGCTGTGAAAGCCTTAGGAAAATTCAAAACTATCTTCACGGCAGAGAAGGGGTGAGAGTTTATGACTCACATCAAATATTTGAATAGCAAGTTTTATGGTCTGGCTCGTAAAGGTCTATGCGAGTTAACATTTCAATATGCCGAAAAAAACCAATCGTTCATCGCTTCCGAAATGGTATAGCTGGGTCTCAATGGTATTATAATTGGATGCAGCACCATCCTACGTGAGCTTGCGCTCTCCCGTACCGACCAGTATAGCAGGTGCTAGTGGACTTACAGGACTCAAGTCCGAAGGTTCTTGAATTGAATTTGAAGCACGTAATAGAGAAGCACAATATATACTTCGAGAATATGTAGGTTAGGTTTGTATGTGAGTGGGCCATACCGGTCCCTCCACCGCGACCATAAGGTCTATTGTGGCTCACGCCTAAAGTCTATATTTCGCCCAACAAATCCAGCCTCCTACAGAGGTCGATAATCTTTGTGGGCGAAAGTTGATCCAGATCCTCTGGAGCAAGCTTTACCTTGCCAAAGAGCAGGTATCTAGTCCTGTCCGCTGCCGGACAGGAACACAACACGTGCTCTGCTGTCTCGTCACTCTCCATACACAGCCGGCACTCGGTCTCCTGACCGACCCCAATACGGTGCATGTGGTGCCGCAAGCGGCAGTGTCCTGTATACAGGCCGACTAGAGTACTCAGTTGTTGTCTGTTGTTGTCTAGAAGTTTTTTAGCCCTTGACTCAGACAGTCCATTTATGAAGGCCTTAGAGTGAGCTAATCCTGGAAGATTTTGCCAATATTGGATTGTCATTCTTTCTGTCCAGGTCTTTAAGGTGCGTTTTGCTGTCCAAGATGTTATCCCCAGAACCGATTCTGGTCCAACAAAGTCTCTCTGAGCACCACTCCTGGCAAGCGCGTCGGCCGAAACGTTGCCATCATGGTCCGAGTGACCCGGTATCCAGACCAGCGACACCTCATTACAGCTGCCCAATTCGTTAAGGGCAGATTTACAACTGCATACCGTCTTTGAATTACACCGGTAGGAACCAAGAGCCTTTATTGCAGCTTGGCTATCTGCATATATCTTTATCGATTTGTGTGTACACAGGTTTTTTATACTTTCCCTTGCACACACCTCGATGGCATACACTTCTGCCTGGTGTGTGGTTGCGTACTTGCCGAGGCTAGCTGATAGTCTAGCATCGGTGCTGCCCCCATATGCGCCGGCTCCTACTCCCAAATTGGTTTTGGAGCCGTCAGAGTACCAGCAGAGGTCCGCTCTCAACAGGGTCGTTTGATTTCGGTCCCAGTCCTCCCTTTCCGGGAGGACGATCTTGAAAGACAGATCTCTGCTGATCTTTGTAGGCATCAAGTCTGAGACCATTCCCAGAATCCTGTGACCATCAATGTCATCAAGGAGTCCGGATCCTCCCAGACTGACTTCCTTCGGCATGCTGTCTGCCGTTTGCTTTAGTCTGTACGTTGTCCACCTCGCCACCCTCTCCAACCATATGTGAAAAGGGGGAATATTAAGGAGAACCTCCAGAGCGGCTGATGGTGCGGTGCTTATCGCTCTCGTTATCATCAGACAAGCTTGTCTCTGTAGATGAGCCAGTTTGGCCCTCGCGATACCACGAAGTGCCTTAGGCCACCAAACTATGGTTCCATATGTTATCATTGGCCTGATAACCACTACATAGGGCCAGTACATCTGTTGGGGGTTTGTTCCCCAGTTGCTACCACAGATTCTCCGGCAGGTCCACAGGGACAGTTTAGCTCTGCGGATAACATTTTCTAACTGTATGTCCCAGTTGAGCTTCTTATCTAGGGTAACTCCCAGATATTTTGCTTGGTCCGAAAATGGAATGGAGAATATGTTTAATGTGGATGAAACAAGAATACAAACTTCGGCAAAAAGACCTCCTAAAGTAATTTCCGAAGCAGGGAAAAAACAAGTTGGAAGCATATCTTCCACAGAAAGAGTCACCTTGATCATTGCAGTGTTTTGTTACTTCGCTGCTGGCAGTTTCATGCCGCCTACTTTAGCCTTTCCAAGAAAGAGAAAAAATCCTAGATATATGGAAGGAACTCCTCCAGGGTATCTAGATTTAGTTACTGACTGGATTGATCACTTCTGAGGCTTTTCTGCAAGGGATGAACGAGAACGAGCCCTGAGGTAAAAAAAGATCAAATGAGAGCCAAAAATATATTTTAATTTTAGACAATCATGCCTCTCATAGATCCATCGAGGTATTTGAGTATGCATCCCAAAACCATGTTGTGATTCTGTCAGTACCACCACACACAACTCACATATTGAGTTAATGTTGATGCTGAATAAGTGATCATAGAGTATTAAAAATCAGTGTTGTGTCAACTAGTAGAGGCGAAAAAAACTCTGGACGCAGCAAGTGCGTTATGGTAGTGAATTTTCATAAAAATGTTTTGAATTGCAAATATGTGTGTTTCCTTTTTAAGAAAGCAGGCATCAATTTTGGTTACCATTATAACCTATATAGTAAAAACAATGTACCATGTTTCATAAAAATAACTTTATTGTGTGAAAATGTACAAAAATTTCCAAAAGCAAACTTAAAGTGTTCCCGGAAAAACTCGTTTCTTGGTCAACATTATAGGTTAATAGCAAATTGAGCTATTCAAATTTGAAGCATTTAATGAAAATTCGCTACCATAAAGCACTTGCTGCGTCCCGAATTTCTTTTCTTACAAACATGCATCGCTGAAAAATTCAAAAATGCAATAACATAAGGCGTGTTTGATTAAAAAAAAAAGAAGAAAATTTGTATCACCAACGACTTATGGGCCACCCTGTGATTGTAGAAATATTTTTTAAGATGTAGCTCAAGACACCCTATAATTAATATATACAAATTTTCTTCATATCTTGTATAATAACGGATATATTGAGCTTTATTGATTTTTGACGAAAATTCGACAAAAATTATATACCATTAAACGATAAACTCTATAGCTAAGGCTACTGCCAAGCATCAGAGTAAGGGTCTATTTGAAATGAATTTTCTGGAAACCTTTTAGTAAAATGAAGGACAATGACGGTTGAAACTAAGACTTCAGAATTTGTAAAACATCCTTATTGAGACATTTGATTTCCATATCCCGTATTAGATTCAAGTTCTTTGCCTAAATGTTGCCGATTTTGACGTTTTAAATCGCAACTTTGACGTTTTGAGGAAAACCCCAATTTATTTTTCTTTAAATGCCTATAACTTTTTTGTCTTTTGACCTACATAGCTAAATTTTGGTAGGTAAATTACTTATAAGGATATTCACTAGCGTACCAAATTTGGTTGCCCTTACTTTGTTAATTCCGGAGATATAAATTTTTTTCGAAAGAAAACACAAAATTTTCCGGGAAAACCTGGTCAGATTTTCCTGGCTAACGAACTTATCCAAGCCATTTGCAAAAGGAATTTTTCCACCAAATTTAGTCAAAATCGGCCTATTATTTTTTGAGTTATCGGTGTGATACATATATATATATATATATATATATATATATATATATATATATATATATATATATATATATATATATATATATATATATATATATATATATATATATATATATATATATATATATATATATATATATATATATATATATATATATATATATATATATATATATATATATATATATATATAAATATATATATATATATATAAACATATAAAAATTGAAACTGACCCCGGATATGTGTTCTAGGGGGCCTAGTTCGCGGTCATTTGAAGAAATTTTTTCAAAATTCAAAAGTCGGGATCTCCTCATTAGTGAATTTTTTTTAAGAAAATTCACTAATAAACTATAGACATTTATTAATAGAGACAAATATTTTAGTTGGTGTTTATGGTTGGAAAATAATTGACTATAATAAATTAGTAGTTTGAAAAGCTGTGTTTTGTTACTAAGTGAAGATTGGAACCTGTGATGCGCACTGATAAGTACACTTGGAGAACCCAAATCACCACAACACATTTTAAAAGACCTGACGATCGTTTCACTAACCAAGTTAGCGTCACCGGAGGATGAAAAATTCTGAATTTTTCTTTTTTCTTCACAGTCATTTAATAAAGAGGAGATCGACCTCCTACACAAAGGGTTAAAATTCGGTATACAGTCACAAAAAGACGATATTGTAGAAATTGTTGCTGGTATTGGAACGGAACTTAGAAAACTGCCAGAACCGTAAAACAGAATTATTAGGGAAGCGTGTAAAAGTGAAGTTTCAAAAAAATTGAAAGAAAATAAGAGTGCCTAGTGGAAAAATTAATCAACCAACAGAAAACTAAGAAAATGTTGACGGAATCAACGACGTTTAGAAGAGAAAAATCCGATAAAACTTTGCTTACCATTTGAACCTCGAATCACGAGGAGTCTAGATAAAATTTTAAAAAATGAACTTGCAGCTAACATTTTCGACAAAAAAATACCTTGAAAATTTTGCTAGCTAACTCAAAAGACAAGGATAACACGGACAAAATGTCGGGAATTTATTAAACAAGTTGTAAAGATTGTAATCTTAAGTACATCGGACAAACAAAAAGATCGATTGGAATTAGATTCAAGGAACCCTTAGCCAAATTACGTTACGGTACTATAGATAGATCCTCCGTCGCCCGACATATGTGGGATAATAATCATCACGTTAATGAAGATAATCTGCTATTAATAAAAATGTTATACAACCAGGACAGCTAAACGCGTTCGAGAATATATATATTGCGAAATATAGTTACAACAAAAAATGTATGAACGTTTCACCACCGCCGATTACGAGTCACCTGATCGATTGCTTTGTAAAATAAATTCCCACGTTTCAGCACGTCCTAGAGATAACATAAGAATACAGATTTTTTTTAATTTCAACAACACACCACGAGGGCTTACAGCCTAAATACTATCGTACCGTGGGTGTTGACAGGGGGAAAGAGGCAACTTGTTAATTCTGGACTTGAAAGTTTGGAGGCTCGGAGGAGAAGGAAAAACATGTGCCGGCAAGGAATTCCACAACTTGGAAGTCCTCGGGACAAAAGAGCGGGCATAACAAGAAGTTTTATGTCTGGTGACCTGGACAGTAAAAGGGTGCATTCGCTCTGTTCCCCTGGTAGATCTGTTGGGGGCAGCAGGTGGGGGAACTATGGAGGAAAGCTCCTCTGAGCAGTGCCCGTGCAGAATACAGATATTTCCGCCAAAGGAAACTATGTTAATATAGTTGTCGTTGAACCTTCCCCAAATTATTAGAGATGGACACCTTTTAGATAAGTTAGTAGGGACAGTTCAAAGACCTCGTCCGGCAATAAAAATACAATACACTGCAAAATTTGCCTTCGATTAGTTTCCCATCTCAGTTCGGTCTCTGTACCTAAGATCCGATATATAAGGTGACGTTAGTTTTTAAAGTAGTTAGATGTTTTCATTCTCTGATGACGCTAACTTGGTTAGTGAAACGATCGTCTGGTCTTTTAAAATGTGTTGTGGTGATTTGGGTTCTCAAAGTGTACTTATATGTGTTTTGTTAGTCAACAAATCCAGAACCCCGAAGAACGTAACATTAGATTCAAGACTTACTTTAAGAACATCTTGAAACTGACTCGTGAGGCGTAACTTAAACGAATCGATGTATCTGAATGTGTATGGTGAGGCCATTAGAATGAACACCTTGATGTATTTCTTAGCTTCTTCTGGTAGCATTGAAGAATATATAAGACCTGTGGTACAAGACATCGAGTGGCCTACATAGACAAGATCGTTGCGCTTTGTTTTGGCTGATATAAACTCTATCCACATCTTGTGGTCTATTAAAGCTATTTCGTGAAACCTACAAAGAAAATTTGATAAATATAAAGAGAATTAGTATTGTGCAAATTAAAATCATGAGGTAATGAAACCAGGAAACGATAGCAGGTAAATGCAGCGTGCTCGGTAGATCCTAAGGAGAAACGCGGTGAGGGACTTATGGAGGTAAGGAATAAAATGAATTTATAATTATAATAGTTAATTTTCATAAGAACTGTACACTATTATTATACCGCATATTACTCAAATTAATACTCTAAACTTACACAGCCTTTGAAGATCGATTTTAGAGGTACTAGTACGCCCACATTGGAAGAATTCCTTCGAAAGTGTTACCATCGATATTTCTCTATTATCAAAACGATCTTGTGCTCTAACCCCTTTTGAGAAAAAAGCTCAAGACTCAATTTTCTATCAAGCTAAAGAATTAAATTTTGCAGTAGATAGTTTAAGTCTCTTTAAAAGAAACTGCTATTACAAATTTCTTTAAAGGTATACAAAAGATTTCCAGAAGGAAACTTAATTCGTATTTAGAAAAGTAAAATATCTGCCACAATATAAACGTAGCAGTTACTTTTCCTTATTAAACCGTTTTTTCCCAATATCAACAATAGTCAATAGTCAATAGTCAATAATTTATTTTGCCTTAATTCCATTTACAAATGGTTGAACACGTCAATTATTAAAATAAAAACAAAACTATGATAACAAATGTAAAAAACAAACTAGAAAACATTTCAAATAAACAAACACAATAAAATTTTCGTTCGTCTCAGCTCTGTGCCCCACGGGTATCAGACAAATACTCCGCAATGGAGTAATAGCAATTATTGGTTAGGTATGATTTCAGCGATGCTTTAAATTCGTTCACATTTTGAATTGCTTTTATAGTTTCCGGCAACCTGTTATATAGATCCACCCCCGCAAAAGAGGGCGAATTTCTGTACATCATTTTACAGAACATCCTGTTCCTAAACAGATTCCCGTGGCGAGTGGAGTAAGAGTGCATCTCAGACTGCCTTGTTAGCCCATCTTTGATACCATGAATATAATTTAAAAGTTTATATAGGTAAACGCATGTTAGCGTCATTATTTTTTCGTCCCTGAAAAGCGCCCTACAAGATTGTGTTACTCTCATACCAAAAATCACTCTTATTATTCTTTTTTGCAGCATAAAAACTCTTTCCACCTCAACCGACTGTCCCCAAGCAACAATGTTGTAAGATATCAAGGAATAAACTTCCGAGTAGTAGACAGTCATCAGAGCTTTGGTCTCAAGGAACTCTGCTAATCGAAATATTAGAAAATGGGTCTGATAAAGCCTACCGCACAAAACCTCAATATGTTGTTTCCATGAAAGATGCTGGTCAATAGTTACCCCCAATACTCTCACGCTTGTGGCCTGAGACACTACAGTGGCCTGAAGGTGAAGGTTAATTCCCTGCTTTTGCTGGGCTCTGAATTCAAGAAATACGGTTTTCTTGTAATTTATAAGGAGCTGGTTGGCCTCACACCACTTACCGAACCGTTCAGGTAACGAGTTAACCTTCCGGCTAACCTCGTGTGTATCCGACCCCGACACAACCACTGTCGTATCGTCCGCGTACATGAACAACCTCCCCTCCCCAATATGTTCAGGTAGATCATTCACATACAAGACAAACAACAACGGGCCCAAAACACTTCCCTGCGGAGTGCCAAGCTGTACATCAAAAGGTCGTGATTGCACTCCATCCACCGATACTACCATTTGTCTGTTTGTCAGAAACGAGAGCAGCCAGTCGCAAACAGGGCCCCGAACACCCAGGCACTGCAGCTTTTTCCCAAGCAGTTGCGGATTTAGCGTATCAAACGCCCTAGAGAGGTCAAACATAAAAGCCACCACGCACTGACCCCTGTCAAGTTCGTCGTATATACTGCACCATGTCAATTACAGCCGTTTCCGTTGATAGTCCAGGCCTGAAACCGTGCTGGCACTTCGATATTATTCCCTGATCTTCCAAGAAGTTCTCCAATCGTACAGCCATCGCTTTTTCCATTATTTTAGAAAATACACTAAGTATTGAGAGTTGCCTGTAATTGAAAATATCTTGTTGGTCTCCCTTTTTTGCAGATGGAATTACCTTGGCTTGCTTTAGCTGACTTGGTAACTCACCGGTGACAAGTGTCTGCTGAAAAATATAATTTCAGACTCAAAGCTGGCAAAGTCACTCAGGCGTTCTAACCCTTTGAGGACAACTGGTTAGTGACAGAAACCACCTTCTATGAAATCGGTTGTAGCAATGCCAACTGGTTTCCAATGACTGCCATGATGTATAATGGGTTGCCTATGTCCACTAGTACCTGTTAGTGGCATTTATTCAATTGTTCAATCTCAATTCGTCTGGAATTAGTCATTATCTCCCGCGCGTTTTTCATGTGTGCAAGTTAAGTTTGTGTTATACCAGTTTTTGTGATTTTTATTGGAAAATATTCTGAAAAATGTCTGGTAAGTTATGAAATATTATTAGTGTAATTGCTTCAGTGTCTCATTATAATTTCTTCGCATGACATGTAATATGTGTGGTCACTGTTGCTAACCACCGGGCTAACGTACTATTATTTTGTAGGTTGTAAAGATAAGTGGACGTTTGAAGACTTAGAGGCAATGTCTCAAAGAGAAATTTGGGCAATTTTAGACTATATTCCCAGAGATATTGAACCTATCACATATGATGTAGATGACGAAGAAGCTGAAGTTTCAAATCAAGCAGAGCTTCCAGACCCAAGCCAAGAACTGTTTGATATAGAATCAATGGAAATCTGGTACGAATCAGACGAACATGTACAAGATAGTGACTATGACCCTGATGATGACATCCCATTGTCCCCACTTCGTACTAAATTATGTAGAGGTTCAATTTCTTGGACAAACGATCCTCACTTCACTACTATAATACAAACATTTTCGAAGCAAACTGGTCCTAACGTGCCAGAAAGTGTGGAGAGCCCAAAAGATATGTTTCTTCATCTGTTCCCAGAAGAGCTTGTAAATCATATTGTGTTTCAAACTAACTTGTACGCTGTCCAGCAAAATTGCCAAAATCCATATGTACCTACTAATAACGACGAAATCAAGAGATTCTTCGGAGTAAATATGATCATGACTTTGAAGAAGATGCTGGTCATCCAGAGAAGAAATGAGAGACTTCTATATAAGTTCTGCAATTTCAAGGAACAGATTTTCATGGCTACTTACCAACTTACATCTAAATGATAATGCTTTGCAACCCAAGAAAGACGAAGTGGTTTGATAAGTTGTACAAAGTAAGGCCACTACTGACGAAATTATCAGAGATTTTCGCTGCAGCATTACATCCAAGTGAATACCAATCAATTGATGAATCCATGATCAAATCAAAAAACGAAGTAACATCCGGCAGTGCATGCCGATGAAACCGACCAAAAGTGGATATAAAGTTTGGGTATGAGCCGATTCTACCGGTTATATGTGCCAATTTCAAATATATACGAGTAAAGTTAGTGATGCTGTTGAAAAAAACTTAGGAAGTCGTGTTGTAAAAGACCTGACAAGAAGCTTAGTTGGTAAATACTATAGAGTTTATTTCGACAATTTTTTCAACTCTGTGCAGCTTCAGCAAGATCTGCTTCAAGATCGAATTTACTCTTACAGTTCGTCGTGGTAGAAAAAATTTACCTGATTTCAAAGCAGACAAAATTCTGAAACGAGGAGAGTCAGATTGGCATGTTTCCAGGGACGGTGTAGCCGCTTTTAAGTGGATGGATAAACGCAGGGTTCTGTTATTGAGCAATTACCAAAATCCTTCCATAGTAGAAACAGCCTCAAGAAAAAGGAAGAATGGTTTGGTAGAGGAAATAAACTGCCCTCTGCTCGTGAAAGAATACAATCGACATATAGGATATGTCGATAAATTTGACAGGTACAAATCATTATATGAAATGGACCGAAAATCGCACAAATGGTGGCACAGAATTTTTTGATATTTTCTGGACGCATGTATAGTAAACGCCTTCATTTTGTACCAGCAGAGAACACCAGCAAAAACTATGAGTCTTAAGCAATTTCGTTTGTCAGTTGCTGTTGGTTTGATTGGTGCCTCACCTGAAAATGAGAAACGTGGCCGTAAATCGTCCAGCACATCTTCAAATAAATTCAAAAAAATTGTGCCATTAGAAGTACGATATGATAAATGTGCACATTTGCCAGAACGTTGTAGTTCAGTAAGGTGTGCTAACTGTAGCACTTCAAAAGATGTCCACAGAACCATATGGAAATGTTCCATTTGTAATGTGGAACTCTGTCTTAACAAGGACCGGAATTGTTTCACCGCGTACCACAATAAGTGAGCGGGTGCCCAGTGGTTACTAACGGAAACCATATCCTGCATGACAAAAGACGTTTCAAACAAATAAGTGTGTCATTTACTTTACATTAAATAAGTATAATAAATATGTTTTTATAAGTAAAACAGATTTTTTCAAAAAGAAAGTAATTGTGTCCTCAAATGGTTAAACAAAAATGAGATCTTGTTCAAAACGTATGAAATCTGTACACTATTGTTTCTCCAAATGTCAAAATAAAACAAAAACCATACATTCATCGAGCCGGAATCGATCATGCAACCTTCTGCATAAAAGCCAAGCACACTACCACTGAACTATCTAAGGATACGCTAATTAAGGTTTTGTTTAAATAATACTTGACACCGGCTTCGTTCCCGGGATATTATATTAAAAGTGTACGTAACAATTAATTACACTGAATGGCCGTTTCGATCTTATTTGACGTCTTATGTTTAAGTTTAAACATATAAAAGAAACTATTTAAAAAATTTTCGTATAGAGACTTCACCTGATTTTGTTTACATTTCCACTATATTATGCTACATTCTAAAACTGTATTTGGGGCCGTTCATCAAGCTACAATTATAGTGTATTTTAAAAACTGATTGAAGTCACCAGTTTAATAACAAATACTTGGCAAAATTTTAATTTCATGTCGTCTATCATTTGCGATATTCGTGGCCAAGATTTAACGATTGTTAGTTCGGGTGTGCATGTTTTTGCCTGTTATTTATTTTGGTTCGTTACCGTTAATATATGGTTTAGACCTTTTGTATAAATCAATCTACGCTTGGAAGTTAGCTACTCTATCTGTCAGGCATTGGACTCCGGTTTGTTCTGGATGATTTAAAGAATCTTGATGTGTGTGTCCGCCGCCGTGGCGCCATGTTGAGCGTTTGTCGAGGAAACCCCCGAAGTATTTGCCGGAGTCGTGCTAGCGAATTAGACTGTTAGTCTAATGATACGTGTTCGTGAGGTGTGTGTCTTCTCTTGGAAAATAGTACTGCTGAACATTTATCGGGGTTTATGGCTAGACAAGATTTCCTATACCAGCCTGGCAGCTCGTCGACGGTGGTCTATATGCGTTCGGTTGTTATCCTCGGCTGAGTGGAGCTGCTGAGGACGTTAGTGCTGTCTAGGTACAGTGCGTATGTCACGTTTAGGGGCCGGTGTCGGTATGTCTGCGACAAATATATTGTACAGCAGAGAAAGAAGCCTACGGGAGGCCAGCCGTGGCTGAGTAGATTCTAGAAAATATATTGTATAGCAGATGGAAGATAGCAGAATCCTGCGGGAGGTTTAGTAGGTGCTAGATCTGGTTCCCAGATGTTTGACCTGGAACTTCCTCTGTTGCAGGTATGACCTGATGAGTAGAATCAGAATTAGAGGATAATTAAATGATAGAAGTTTGTTTGCGAGGCCCGCATGCCAGACCCTGTCGCAGGCTTGAGCAATGTCGAGATATTGCACCGGTTGACTTATTTTTGTTGAATCCTTCGGCGATGTTTTCCACCACACGAAGGACTTGGCCTGTGTTGGAGTGCTGGTGTCTGAAACTGAATTGCTCGTCAGGAAGGATATGGTTGACAGAGGTGAATGAGGCTGGCCTTCTCTAAACTAGCTTTCGGCGATTTTGCCGATGACTGTGAGTAGGCTAATGCGCCTGTAGTTCTGAGGGAACAGTGGATCTTTGCTGGGTTTCGGGATGTTGATAATATCGGCAAGTTTCCACATGGAAGGAAAATGTTGAATCGCAGCATGGCATTCATAATCGTAACCAGGAATACCACGGCTTTGCGGGGGAGGTTTTTTGGGACTACGTTGGAGATTCCATCGTATCCCGGAGCTCTCCTATTTTTTACTGTTTTGATTATTTGGGAAACTTCGTAAGTAGCGGGTTCGATGTTTGTGTCTGGGGTGGGGCGCGAAGCGTTCTTGCTACGTGCGACAGATCAACGTTCTTATAATTTGGGCTGAATTGCAACTTCAGATGATCTGCGAATGCACTTGCTTTGTCCGCATCCGTGTATCAGATGCCGTTTCGGCCATGAGTTGGTGATATCGTAAGTTTTTGGGAGCGAAGGGCTTTTGCCATTTGCCAGATGGAATTGTCTTGGGTGGGCAGGGTTTGCAGGCGTTCCTCCCAACGGTTGTTGCGGAGTTTTTGTAGGGCGCATCGTACTTGTTTGATTAGTCTGTTTCCGTCTCGTCTGTCGGCGGGTAAAGACTTTTTACGTTCCAAATATTTAAATTCTTAAATATTTAAATATTTAGACTCTTTACGTTCCAAATATTTAAATATATAAGAATGAAGATGGCGCACAGACCAGCTCTTGTTTTGTGGAATGGCGCTGCTGGCGACATCTCTCGTACGCAATGCTCAGTTAGGACCCTATTAATGTTTAAGGTCGTCTCATTTAAGTGAAGCTTCTAATGACTATATTTTGTGTCGCCTTTCTTTTCCAATTAAAATTCCACTGCCGTTCGTTTCAATAGGTGCATATACAACTAAATGAAGTAAGCTGGTATAAAATTTCTGTTCAGGTACAATCTTATTTCAATGTAAAATATGTAGACCTGTAAGACTCGATGCATTTTCGCAACAATTAGAACCGTAGACCGGTTTCGCTCTCATTAGAGCTCTTCAGTGCGGCATAATAATTGCAGCAAAAATGCACCAATTAGTATGCCGTACTGAAGAGCTCTAATGAGAGCGAAACCGGTCTACGATTCTAATTGTTGCGAAAATGCATCAAGTCTTACATACTTTGTCCCTATATTGGGGTAGAAATGGGCCAGGGCTGACAATTTTCTAAATTGTTAGTTAGCTGTATCCAGTCTCTATTTTTTCTAACACTTTATGTTATTTGGAGCTGGCATGACAGCATACTACTTGGTTCCGCAACTAGGTGGCGGCACGTCTACCACTTACTGAGTAATATGTAGACCTACTCTAACCTTAAAATGCTGAAACTTAGCTCTACTGGTGAACGAATAGGCTGACTCAGCTATTCAACTGTTGGCGCCTGGTGAACGCCGAATATTAATTTAGAGTATTACAAAGCATTTTGGAATTTTCAGAAATGCTACGGCTCTTAGCATGAGCACCAGCTTTGCATGGGAGCACAACAACTTAGCAAGAGCGCCAGGTCTTCAAATGGGCAAATTCAAATCATAGAATTAACCCCAGTTCCGCAGTGGGGGTACAACATCTGAGGACGAGCCTGAGATTGTCATGGTGTAAAAATGAGAGGCGAATTATCTAAAACATATTTTTGCATGCAATACTATATTTTCATAAAATTAAATTAAAAAGGAAAATAACTTACGAAAAGTCTGAATATTTATAATCGGTTGAACTTAGATTTACATGTCCTGGAGATTCGAAAGTTCCTCTATTGTTAGGTAACCATACATCGTATCCGGAGTACCACAAAAGAAATGCTGAAACAAGACTTAGTTTAGCTCATTCTACAAATCCTCTTGTCTATAACGTGGCACCTTACGTGAGGTACGCCTCATTTATTCTTGAATTTCAATAAAACAAAAATAATATATGTGTAATTTTTCCCTGAAATACTTGTATGTCCATTGATTCAATCTTAGGAAGTAAATGAATTTTCCCGGAAGAGGAAACCTAATTTCTTACCAGCCGCTTCTGCAATTGATGTGACATGTTGGTGTCAATTGAGATTTTAATCCACAGAAATGCCAATAAGTGAAAAGAACTCATTACTTTGAATAAACTTGGTTGTTCATTGTGATGGGTCTAGGGCTGGTGTATCTCTTATGAGAAAGAAAGCAAGACTGAGTTTTGGTGGTGTTGAATTGTACAAGATTTCTACTTCCCCAGTCTAATATTCTTTGGAGATCCACAGAGACAGAACCCTCCATGAGTCTGCGATCCTCATCTAATTGGGCTAAAGAGACAGGCTTAGAATACTGTATGTTTGAGTGGAGGGTGCTGTCCACCGCGTAACTGTGAACTGGGTTGGATGTGCTAGAGAGAGGATCATTGATGTGGAAAAGAAACAAAGTAGCCCCTACTGAACCTTCAGGGACTCCTGCATTAATTGGATACAGTTTAAAGGAATTGCCATCCACGACAACAGAAATGCTCTGGTTGGAGAGGAAATTTGATGTCCAGGTACAGAGTTTTCGTGGTAGGCCATAGGCCGGAAGTTTATTAAGCAGCGCTACGTGCCAGACCTGGTCGAATGCTTTGGATATGTCTAGAGCGACAATCTGGGATTCACCGTGTAGTTCCATGGACTTGTTCCAAGAATGGGTGACAAAGGAAAGGAGGTCGGCAGTTGATCTGCGCTGACGGAATCCATACTGCCTGTCGTGGATTAGACTGTGTTTTTAAAGAAATTTTAGTAATTCGGTGTTGATATACTTTTCCATCACTTTAGAGATGACTGAAAGGAGAGAAATAGGCCTGTAGTTGCTAGAAAGCGCTTTGGGTTCTTTCTTGGGGACGGGTTGTACTCGAGCAGTTTTCCAGTTACTAGGGAATATGCCTCTATTGTATTGTAGGATATCTGAAACAGACGAGTCAGGATAGGAGCAAGGTCTGGTGCGCATTTTTTTAGAACAATTGCTGGGATCTCGTCAAGGCCAGAGGCTTTCCTGGTATTAAGAGAAGAGATCATCTTTCGTACCTTTTTAGTTTTGAAAATGATATCCGTCATTTTATGCGGGGCATTGGTGACTGTTGGTGGTTGAACATTTGGAGGTCGGTTGAGAGTAGAATTGCCGGCGAACAACGAGGCAAAAAGTTAAGCCTTGTCCAGGGCGGTAGAAACAATTTCATCCCCTGAAAGAAGAGGTGGGAACGTGCTCTTGCAGCAGTTATTCCTAATAGATTTAGCAAGAGTCCAGAAGGGTTTGCTGCTGTAGGAGCTTGAGAGGACTTTGTTTTTGATGTGGTTATTAAACGAGTTTTTTGCCTCAGAAAGAATGCGGACATAGCGGTTTCATGCGTCGTTAAATGCTTGACGGTTTTCTTGACTGGGATTGTGTAGAAGTGTTTCGTGAGCTTTGACATTTTCAAGTCTGGCCTTGTCACAGTATTTAGAGAACCAGGGCTTTTGAGTGGCTGAAGAGGTTTTCTGTGTACGTGGAATAAATAATTCCATGCCCGCTTGGTTAATTTCGGTGACGTTTTGTGAAATATCAGAGGGGTCAGGATGAGAGAAGCAGACAGACGCCCATAGAAATGAGGAAAAGTAATCCTGCATTTCGTCCCAGTTCGCGGAGTTGTAGTGCCAAACGATACGTGGGTGTGATGACTGTGTGACCTCAGGTTGCATTGCGCAGGAAGCAGTGACCAAGGGGGGCGGTGACTGATGTCTCATAACATTTAGGTTTTGTAGCAAGGAGATCCAAGGGATTTGAGCGTTTGAGCTGGACAAAGTTGTTGTCAGAAGATGACCGGTAAATGCAACAGATGAATTTAGTTGCGGCTCTGAGAGAGAGAGAGAGTTTAATCCATAGTATGTATTTTCTTCCAGCTTCTAAATTGGGGAGTCTGGTGCAGGGTAGACTGCTACGGACGTATGCGCACACAGCTCCATGCAATCTAAAGGAAGTAAGGAGCTCATACACCGGGAAATTAAGGTGATTAGTGGCTGTTTTGGCACTGATCTGAGTTTCGTTGAGAAAGAGGAGTTGGGGCCTATTAGCCTGGAGGAAATGGTGGACGGAGTTCAGGTTAGAATTTAGGCCACATATATTCGAGAAGGATATGTTAAATCTTTATGCCGGCGCCCTCTGCACACCCCTCTCCCGGAGATCCGAATGGAGGGGTATTTGATCTCCGGAATCATTTTTGTTTATAATGGAAACCGACTCATACACCAGAACCGGAAACGTTTGTTGGGACTTCACCGGCCTCTTGATGTTAGGGGTGGTACCTCCTCGGACGTGAATACTGTACAATCAACATCAACCGAGATTGTGGCATTGTATTTTAGCAAGTTGAATGTCTGCACGTTCCGCCCTTCGGAGGGGGCGTAAAGCCGTCGGTCCCGTGCCCATGCGTTGTTACAGAAAAAGGGTTCGCCAACATTTCCAGGATAATGTAATGAAACTGCTCCCCGGCGTCGGTGATTGGCCATAGTCACGAAATAGGCCGACGTTAACGAAATAAAAACACACACACACACACATTATTTTAAATCAAATTTACAAATTTCGATCTGAGAAATCTGGCCACTATGGCCATACCTACCCAAAGTGGTATTTCCAGTGGCAACCCAAACTGTAGAATCTCCTGTAAATGGATGAAAAAGTACCGCCACCCCTCTTGGATTTTCTCTCGGCATCCTGTACGCAGTAACAATGTAACCATCACTAGTAGTTTTAGTGTGCACTTCTGTATTTTCTACATATTTATTTATAATTTGGACCTAGAAATAAAAAGAACATATCTACTAATAACAACAAAATAACATGCTTTTTTATGGGGTACAATTGACAAAGCCTAAGGGTTTAGAAGACACCATCACCTCGAATTGTGTCGCAGGAAATGCGTCTTACTTCAACACACAAAACACAGCTTTTCAAACTAATAATTTATTATTATTATTATATATATATATATATATATATATATATATATATATATATATATATATATATATATATATATATATATATATATATATATATATATATATATATATGTATCACGCCGATAACTCAAAAAATAATGGGCCAATTTTGATCAAATTTAGTGAGTACCTTCCTTTTGCAAGTGGCTTGGATAAGTTCGTTATCCAGGAAAATCGGCTTAGCTAAAATAGATTAAACAATGATTTGTTTTAATTAGACGGACGGATTCCCGCTCAGTGTCAGTTCTGAGCTGACCCTGAATGTATGGAATTTCGACCACGAAATTTATAATGCGCGTTTGTAAGAAAATAATTTCGGGACTCAGCAAGTGCGTTATGGTAGCGAATTTTATTGAATGCCTCAAATCTGAATAGCTCAATTTGCTATTAACCTATAAAGTTCGTTGACCAGGAAACTAGTTTTTTCGGGAACATTTTAAGTTTATTTTCGAAATTTTTTTGTACATATTCAAACAATAAAGTTATTTTGATGAAATATGGTACATTGTTTCTACTATATAGGTTATACTGGTAACTAAATTTGATGTCTGCTATTGCTAGTTGATATTTGCTATTTAAAACATTTTTATGAAAATTCACTATCATAACGCAGTTGCTGCGTCCAGATTTTTTCCACAATTTTAGGTTCCTACGAAGCATTTGACTAACTTTTCCATTTCAACGTGTTATTTCAATAGTGATTGCTTTTTTTGTGACAGCGAATGCATCATGTTTAGTGAATTTTCTTAGAAAAAAAAAATCACTAATGGGGAGATCCCAGATTTTCAATTTTGAAAAAAATTTCTTCAAATGAGCGCGATCTAGGACCCCTAGAACCCATATCCGGGGTAAGTTTTAATTTATATATATATATATATATATATATATATATATATATATATATATATATATATATATATATATATATATATATATATATATATATATATATTACAATGGACCGATTTTGATCAAATTTAGCATGTACTTCCTTTTGTAAGTGGCTTGGATAAGTTTGTTAGCCAGGATAATCAAACCAGGTTTTCCGGGAAAATTTTGAGTTTTCTTTCGAAAAAAAAATTTTACCTCAAAAATTAGAAAATCTATGGTAACCAAATTTGGTACGTAAGTTTACGATATTAAAAGGAGACTATATACCACAATTTATATTTCTATGTTAAAAGAAAAAAAAAGTTTTTAAAAAATATTTGGTGCCTGATCATCTCTGAAAATTCACTACCATAACGCACTTGCTGCGTTCAGACTTTTATTATTATTATTATTATTATATTTATCATTGTTCTTATAAGGCGAATTGAGTGAATATAGCTTAAAGACGGGCAAGTGATTTTTAAATTTATTTATTAATATTTCTTTGCTCAACCACGGTCCTCATACAGAACAGAGAATGACCGTTTCGTATCAGGATCGCAGAAGATGCAAGGAATTCTTTTAAGTGATAAATACTTTGCGAGTTTCTTCGTCTAAGATTGTGTATAGTAGCGACATCTGCTGGTGACATGTAATATAATACCATTGAGTATCCAGAAGGGGTATGTTAGTAAATAAAAGTGACATTCAAGATGGAATTGTGAGAACAATAGTAAATTGGAAGTGTTGGCTAGTGTGAAAACAGATAACTATAAAATCATTGAAATTGAACAATAGGTGATCTTCCTGCTGTGGTCAAGGAAATATAGAATAATATTTTAATTGTCTTAACTTGTTTGATAAGAATTGAATAATAACGTTTAAGCACGGAGAGAAAAGGTATACTGATTACTCAGGATTACCTCCTAAGTGTCAGTAATAGAAAAATTTCATTAGCATTTTTAAATATTCCTGGTGGAATGCGCCAATATATAATATATATATATATATATATATATATATATATATATATATATATATATATATATATATATATATATATATATATATATATATATATATATATATATATAATATAGCATTGGCTACTTGGATCTATATAGTCTTTATTTCTCCCCATGCTCAATTTACCGTGAAAATTAAACAATCCGTCTCACTTTATGTGAATATTTAAAAATTATATATATATATATATATATATATATATATATATATATATATATATATATATATATATATATATAAACTTTTTAACCGACCTCGAGTTTGGGTTCTAGGGGCCTGAATTCCCCTCATTTGAAGAAATTTTCCAAAAGTCTCACCTCTCTAAATAAATTCACTAAAAATTCAAATCGTCATCCATTTTAAAACTGTCCAAAACATGGGACGCGACTCTCTTCATTCCCAGTTAAATATGATTTATTGTGTAGAAACACAATATTTCACCGTTGCTCATCCGGATCACAGAAACGTACAGGGATTGTTTGAATACAGTGTTTGCTTTTAAGTTATACAGATCAACACCACCTAGGTGTGTTGTACAAATACAATTTAAATTTAAGTAAACCACTAGATGGCTCTCGGATCTATAATTTTAGTTTAACCAGCTTTTCCTGGGTAGTCATCCCTTAGGAAGAAATAAGAACCGCAGTATGGTTACATAATATGCTTATATGCGATAACCCTAACCGTTTTGTGATAACTTCTGGTATATAGTTGATTATTATTTTAAAATTAAATCATTAGGCACACGAAAATTTGTATTCCGAGAGGAAACAATACGCCTGACATCTAGCGGTGAAAGGTGGAGATTATTATTTATATATTATTATATAAAAGCGGAGACACTATTTCATTCTGATATATGATCATTTTTTTCTTAACACTAGCAACATCTAGATATTAGTTTGAAAGTATAAGACCAATAAGAGACAGCAACTCTTATCTTGTTTGATAAAAAGGCTGGCAATTACCTTTGATTTGAGGATTCTTTTATTATTTTGATTTACTAATTTGTAAAGTAACCACTGAATAACAACACTAAAACAGATTTAAAGACAGACTCAAATTATAAGTGAATATTGGATGCGATGAGCACTGATAAGTACACTTGGAGAACACAAATCACCAAAACACATTTTTAAAAACCCGACGATGACGTCACTAAACAAGTTGTACTTATTAATAGTCAATATAATTTTGCATAGAGCTTCTACTTTTCACCACTAGATGTCCGGATAGTTGTGTCTTCCAACAGAAGAATCTTTCTGATCCTTCAACCACTGCCTTAACATTTCTGTGATCCTGATAGGAGACGGACAAATATTCCGTTTTCTCTAGGTGATTTTGCTGAAGAATTTAAATTAAATTTTAATTTATTTTATATATAATTATGTTTGGACCAATCTGGTTTTGTTTTAACAACAATTTTATTAGTGGTTAATAGTTTCCAGAAATTTTAAATCGGTTTTTCAAATATTTATATAGGTGTCCCAATAGTGTGTAAAATTCTTCTATATAACCCTTACCCTTAGAGCTAGCCGAAAAAACTTTTAACAAAATTTTCTTGTGATTATCTAAGCTATATCGAGAAAATATATTCAGCTTTGTGGAACTTCCGGTTGTACCGGAAGTAGTTATCAACTTTGTTATTTTAAATGGAATGCTATACTTTTTATTACATTTTTGGATAGAGATTAAAATAAGTGTGACCTTGTGTAGCATTCTCTATAGCTATCTTTGATATTTGTGAAAATATTACGACTTTCTTTTTTTTTTAATCTCCGATATATATGGTACTCCAAACGTATGCTGTGTGCTTAGCTTTGAGTTTCCCTGCCTTAAATTCGAAACATCAATAGACGGCTTTGAAATATTTAAAGAATAATTTATTATCATTGTACAGGATGTATTTCTTTCGGGTTACAACATACCTAACTTTAAAGTGGCGTAACTTGTGTTTTTCAAATGGAACACCCTATATTTTATGGATTGGTCACGTAAGTCATTCAATTCTGCATCGATGTAGTGTGGGTTTTCCTATATCTATAGTTGATAGTTTTCGAGTTATAGTGGTTTGTTTTACTTTCGCTTGTAAAACAGTATTCTGTCAAATACAGGAGGCACAGAGAACCTAACAACTGATATTTATTGATATAAAATACAGGTGCAGAGTTGGAGCTTTTTTCTTGTCACAATTTTTTTTTTAATTTTGAAGATAAATCATTGTAATTCAAAAACTACGGGAGATATTGGCAGGGAGTTTATTTTGTTTTTTATCTACGAAGGTCCTACATATTATATTAAAGTTTTATCGAGTTCAGATAACTTTCATTTTTTTTTGCAATTTTTCCATACTAGTAGTCAACTTTTTTTGACAAAAAAACTGTTTGTCTTCGATTAAGTTAAAACTTTACCATTTAGTAATTTGAAGGTTGTTAAACATCGGAATCGTATCAGTTCTTCTTTCAGGCTAATTGTTTTTTATGTAGGAGATTGAGAAAAATTTTATCACTGCACACTTTTTGTATCAACCTTTTTGGTCACAAATATCTTGATTTAAGATGGCATTGTGCCGTTTTTATTACAAAAAGAACTAAATAGGTTGGAATAAAATAATATCAAGCCTGAAAAATACGTCATAAAATTAGTACACTTACATTTGTAATGCTGACAATTTTTTTATATTTTCAGAAAAATCGTTATAACTTGAAAACTAGAAGCGATATCGAATTGGGGTTTGTTTTATTTTAGGGTCTAAAGTGGCTAGAAACAAGGTAGCCACTTTTAGATAAGTTGCGATAACTTTTATTTTTTGGTATCGAATTTTTATAGACAAAATTTCGACGTTTCTATAAACTCAAATTTTGGAGTATATAAACCATAGATATTTCGTTATCATATTTTTACTGTCTTCAAATACCTAAATATCAATTGTTTTATTGTTTAAACATATTGTTTGTAAAATGGCTCATATCTATATATTTTTTATGAATCGCTTCAATATGGTCATTATCGGGATAAATAATAGAATAATATGCGATAAAATTATTTTAGGCCTTTCGCAAAAACAGAACAAATGTATTTTTCTTGGGTTTTGTGGATCAAGGTGGGGCCCTAGGCAGGTTTCGGAAAACAGTTTTTTGAAAAGCGTTCGGGAGCTAAACTGCAAATTTACCGAAAATTCGCTACCAAAACGCAGTTACTGCGGCCAGATTTTTTTCTTACAAACGCATCATATTTCGATAAAAAATGCAAAAATGCATTAACGAATTTGTTCTACGAAAATTAGCTAAAAAAATTATAGACCGTTAAACCATAAACTTCACTAAACCTGCAGTGAGAGCATCAACTTAACTATACCGACAGCCAAAGCATCAGAGAAAGGGTCTATTTGAAATGAATTTTCTGTAAACATTTTAGTAAAATGAAGGGCAATGACGGTTGAATCTGAAACTTAAGGGTTTTCAGAACACATTTTCTTTTCAGAATCCGTATTTGTTTCACGTTCTTTGCCTAAACATTGCCAATTTTGACGTTTCAAATTGCGAGTTTGACGTTTTGAGGAAAACTCCAAAATTTGTTTCTTTATCTGCCCATAACTTCCATGTCTTTAAAGCTAGAGACCTAAGTTTTGGTACAGAGTTCACTCCTTATAATACAAACACGCGTACCAAATGGTTGCCCTTACTTTGTTATTTCCAGAGATATGAATTTGTTTAGAAAGAAAACACAAAATTTTCCGGGAAAACATAGTCTGATTTTCCTGGCTAACGAATTTATCCAAGCCACTTGCAAAAGGATGGTACCCACCAAATTTGATCAAGATCATACCATTCTTTTTTAAGTTATCGGTACAATATATATATATATATATATATATATATATATATATATATATATATATATATATATATATATATATATATATATATATATATATATATATATATATATATATATATATATATATATATATATATATATATATATATATATATAGATCTCCCCATTAGCGAATTAAAAAAAATCGCTAAAAGTAGACTGGGCTGAAAATCACTTCCCAAATGATAATTTGAAAAAAAAAAGTATAACTTACCGTGTGTTTAATATCTACATCTGGATTATAATAGCAATCAGGACTATTATCTATATTTCCATAACCTTGAAAAGTTGAACAGGCATTATTTCTTTTGCTTTGACACCTTTTATGTGATAAAAAAATTAATATCACTAGAACATTTTCAAGCTTCATTGGTAGAAAATCACTTTGAACTTTTGACTAGCTGTCGAGGACTTGTTCAACACAACATCTTGAGATAAATGATTTTTAATTCTAAACAGGAAGGAAGATTGTGTGTAAACATATATTTAAAGGTGGCAATGAAGCACAAAAAAAACGATTTTTATATGTTTAATATCCAACAAAACAAACTAACTCAATGTCGAAATAAACTAAAACCAGATACATAACTTATGAATAAAACTAGGTAAATAGATAATCTCCTTAGAGATGATATAACTCAGGACACAGGGTTTCACGAAAAGCGCGTATTTTCGTAATTAAACACGATAAACTCTAATTGATATATGCGTAAGATACTGTGTTTCTTATAATATAGAATTTATTAACCAAAGTTTTTTTTTGGTATATTTTTTATTGCATTTATTTAAATTAGATAGGTACTTTAATTAAATGGAACTCTATAAGGTATACGGTAATCTCTCAAGGTTGTTCTTTTGTATAATGTAGCATTTTTTGTCTTTGTTTACTGTAAAAACACATATATGCACACATACATATTAACTTGGGAATACACTGCGTGGCATTAAAACTGCGATGTCCCAAATTTAGTACTTTAATTTGGTCATGGGTATAAATCGGATCTCTGGACATTATGATCATTTTAATCATTAAGAGCGGATATATTTTCTTTTGAAATATGTACGAATTGTATATGCTAGCAAGAGTAGTGACATGCCTTGGCCACGGTTGAGTAGGAGTAGCTATTGTGGCTAGCCTTCGCCGGGGCTTTGGTAGTTGTCATCCATAGTTAGTGAATTTTCATTAAGAAAATTCACTAATAGAGGTATCGATGGTGAGACTTTCGAAAATTTTCTTGAAATGAGCGTTACTTACTGTTGACTGTCTGCACGTTCCGCACTTCGGAGGGGGCGTGATACCGTCGGTTATGTGCCCATGCAATGTTGCGCACGTTAAAGATCTTTCTTACAGAAAGGCAGAAGTTAGGCAAAATTTCCAGGATAGTGAGATGACATTGCTCCCTGGCGTCGGTGACTGGCCATAGTCACGGGAATAGACCAACGTTAAAAAAATATTGGCATCATTATGATATCGAAGTTATGCTAGGAGTTCATTTTTTTATGAGATATGCACATATTAAACAACATTGGAGAGATTTTTGCAAAAAGAAGATAATGCATAGTTGAAAATCCGTTAATATAGTCATAAATATTTGTAAGAAAATTGCAATGTTTATACTTACGGATCACTAAGAGCAACAGTTAATATAAGCAAAGGGAATATGCTTATTATCAAATATATTAAATGTTCTAATATGAAGAACAACTGTGGCTTTCCTTTATATATACCTGAAGTCATTGTAAACATGTGTAAGTAACAGCATTAGGAAATTTGATAAGTCAAACTTATCAAGTCGTTGCCAATTATTTCGATTACAGAAGCAATTTGGTGTTGTTGTATTCATTATACTTTTCATGGCACTAATTATTTGCAATAAATATTGTTGTTATCTATGAAGGGTTTCGCTGCTTAACACCATCATCGAAACCGGTTACAGAGAACAAAACAAACATTTGTGAAGTCAGAGGAACAGTCTCCACGTCTCTATTTAGTATGAAAGGGTATCACCAAGGAAGGACGACAACAATTAATGTTCTGAATACTTTTCTATGCACTATGACATATGTTATAAACTTGTCTCTAAATCAGGGAATTTTTCCAGATCAATTAAAGATTGCTCCAATCAAACTGTGTATAAGAAGGGTGATTCTACAGATTTCTCAAAAGTTTCATCATTTGATTATTTGGGAAACTTCTTCGAAAGTTGTGGGCTCGATAGTTGTGTCTGGGGTGGCGCGAAGCGCACTCCTGACGTAGCGGTGCGTTCTTGCTACATACGACAGATCAACGTTGTTATAATTCGGGCTGAATTGCAACTCCAGATGATCTGCGAATGCAGTAGCTTTCTCCGCATCCGTGTATACGACACCGTTACGGCCGTGAAGTGGGGATATTGGAAGTTTTTGGGAGCGAAGGGCTTTAGCCATTTGCCAGATGGAATTGTCTTGGGTAGACAGAGTTTGCAGGCGCTCCTCCCAACGATTGTTGCGGAGTTCTTGTAGGGCGGATCGTACTTGTTGGTGAGTGTGTTTGCGTCTCGTTTGTCGGTGGGGTTTCCGGTGCGTTGAGCTAGTCTACGCACGCGGTTTTTTTGGAGTATCATTTCTCTGATACGAAGAGCTCTAATGAGAGCGAAACCGGTCTACGGTTCTAATTGTTGCGAGAATGCATCAAGCCTTACATACTTTCTCCCTATATTGGGGTAGAAATGGGCCAGGGCTAACAATTTACTAAATTGTTAGTTGGTTGTATACAGTCTCTATTTTTTTAACACTTTCTGTTATTTGTAGCTGTCGTGACAACATACTGCTTGGTTCCGCAACTAGGTGGCGGCACGTCCACCACTCACTTAGACTTACAACAATATAGCGTTTTCAAAAAGTTTTCCCCGATTTTTCACCGGAAAAACTTTAGCATAAAGGCTGATTAACGAACTCGACCTCGGTTTTCGCCCAAGCAAGATTTTTGCCACGTTTGATTGAAATTAGTTTAGTATTTTTTGAGTTATCGCTCGGATACATACGTATATATATATATATATATATATATATATATATATATATATATATATATATATATATATATATATATATATATATATATATATATATATATAATCATATAAAAAATTTAACGGACCTTGGTTTTGGGTTCTTCCGCAAATTTACTTTCAGATAATTGATCACCATAGAAAGGCGGAACTTTGCCCGAACTAATACCATTTCGTATCTCTTACAGTTTACAATATCCCAATGGTAAGGTTCTAATTTGAACTACCCTGTATATATATATATATATATATATATATATATATATATATATATATATATATATATATATATATATATATACCAAACGACCCTGGATATGGGTTCTAGGGGGCCTAATTCGCGCTCATTTGAAGAAATTTCTTCAAAATTCAAAATTTGAGAACTTCTCGTTAGTGATTTTTTTTTAAGAAAAATCACTAATAAACCAATAGGGTTACGTTCCGCGGTGATTTCGCAATTCGTGAATGTATGAACCTAGCTTTAAATGTGGTTTGTACTAAATGTCGCAGGTTTAGTAGCACTCAGTATAAAATTACATAAGTGTGAATGAAGGCTAAAACGTTAATTTTGTTGTTAGAATCTTTTGAAGTCCATTTAATTCAAGCCGAATTAAAACTAATAAACGTGATTATTTGTCGAGACAATAATTACGCAAAATCGACCTGGACTAACGGAATATATATATATATATATATATATATATATATATATATATATATATATATATATATATATATATATATATATATATATAGGTGTCCGGAAATGATAAGCAACAAATTTAGGGAGTTATGCGACTCAAAAAACTGTAGCATTTTTTGAACACGTAAAAGTCTTTACGCAGCAAGTGCGTTATGGTAGTTAATTTTCATAAAAATGATCTGGCACCAAAAATTTTTTTTTCAAATGTTTATAACTTTTTTCTTGCAACATAGAGATCTGAATTCTGATAGATAGTTTACTTTTTATAACCTAAACTCACATACAAAATTTGGTTGTCATAGCTTAGTTATTTTCCGATATAAAAAAAAAATCCGAAAGAAAACCCGAAACTTTCCCGGAAAACCTGGTCTGATTTTTCTGGCTAACGAAGTCATCCAAGCCACTTACAAAACGAAGGTAGCTGCCAAATTTCATCAAAATCAACGCATTCTTTTTTAGTTACCGGTATGACACATACACACACAAACACACCAATATAAAAGTTAAAACGTCAAAATCCATTGATCAAAATATGAGTGAAAATACTACAAAAAATGACTAACAAGTTCCTAGATATGTGCCTAAGTCGTTATTTTCCTTGATTTCGTTAAAATACGTGCAAAAAATTCATTGTAAATGAAAATTGTCTTGTGTAAATTGTAAAACCTTGAACAATGGGATATACCTGCTAGTAAATGCATGTAGTGCGTAGCTCAGAGGACTAGGCCATGTACATCGTATAATCGACTCCCACAGGACGAGTTCTAATCCTAGTTAGTGACTTTATTTTTTATCAATTTTTCTATAGTCTCATTTCACTTTACAGTTATCTAATCTGATTGTTGTAATTTCGATGAATTTTTTGACGAGTTTTTATCAAGACTAACATATTGAGTGCGATTGGATAGATACGAAGCCAAAAGTCTGCAGCTGCCAAAACCACACCCATAAAATTCCAACTTGCTAATGAGTACATCATGCAAAACGCAGTCGAAAGCCTTCGTAAGATCTAAAAACTGGCCGAAAGCATGGTCACGCTTCTCCAAGCTCTCATTAACTGTCTTAATTAGACTACCAACTGCGTGAGTTGTTCATTTGTTTTTTGGAACTCAAATTGTTTGTTAGACAATAAATCATTAGTTGTTAGGTAATCGACTATTTGATTATACAAAGAACTTCAAGAATTTTAGCAAGAAGGGGAGTACTTGAAATTGGTCTATAATTTAGAATATCGTTTGGATCACCTATTACTTTTCCTCATTTCCATGGGCGTCTGTCTGCTTCTCTCATCCTGACCCCTCTGATATCTCACAAAACGTCATCGAAATTATCCAAGCTGGCATGAAATTATTTATTCCACGTACACAGAAAACCACTGCAGCCACTCAAAAGCCCTGGTTCTATAAATCCTGCGACAATGCCAGACTTGAAAAGGTCAAAGCTCACAAAACGCTTCTACACAATCCCAGTCAAGAAAACCGTCAAGCATTTAACGACGCAAGAAACCGCTATGTCCGCATTCTTTTTGAGGCAAAAAACTCTTTAATAACCACATCAAAAACAAAGTCCTCTTTAGCTCCAGCGGCAGTAAATCCTTCTGGACGCTTGCTAAATCTATTGGGAATAATTTCTGCAAGAGCACGTTCCCACCTCTTGTCTCAGGGGATGAAATTGTTTCTACCGCCCTGGGCAAGGCTGAACTTTTTGCCTCGTTGTTCGCTGGCAATTCTACTCTCAACCCACCTCCGAATGTTCAGCCACCAACAGACCCCAATGTCGCACATAAAATGACGGATATCATTTTCAAAGCTAGAAAGGTACGAAAGATGCTCTCTTCTCTTAATACCAGGAAATCATCTGGCCTTGACGAGATCCCAGCAATTGTTCTCAAAAAATGCGCACCAGAACTTGCTCCTGTCCTGGCTCGTCTGTTTCAGACATTTTACAGTAAAGGCATATTCCCTAGTAACTGGAAAACTGCTCGAGTACAACCCTTCCCTAAGAAAGGATCCAAAGAGCTTCCTAGCAACTACAGCCATGTTTATCTCCTTTCAGTCGTCTCTAAACTGACGGAAAAGTATATAAACACCGAATTACTAAAATTTCTTGCAAAAACACAGTCGAATCCACGACAGGCAGTATGGATTCCGTCAGCGCAGATCAACTACCGACCTCCTTTCCTTTGTTACCCATTCTTGGAGCAAGTCTATGGAACTACACGGTGAATCCCAGATTGTCGCTCTAGGCATATCCAAAGTATTCAACCAGATCTGGCACGCAGCGCTCCTTAATAAACTACCGGCCTATGGCCTACCACCAAAACTCTGTACCTGGACAGCAAATTTCCTCTCCAACCGGAGCATTCCTGTTGCCGTGGATGAATTCCTCTAAACTATATCCAATTAATGCAGGAGTTCCTCAAGATTCAGCTTTAGCCCCTACTTTATTTCTTCTCCACATCAATGACCTCCTCTCTAGCACATCCAACCCAGTTCACAGTTACGCGGACGATAGCACCCTCCACTCAAATATACAATATTCTAAGCCTGTCTCTTTAGCCCAATTAGATGAGGATCGCAGACTCATGGACGGTTCTATCTCCGTCGATCTCCAAAAAATATTAGACTGGGGAAGTAGAAATCTTGTAGAATTCAACCCCAACAATCACAGCAGTCTTGCTTTCTTTCTCATAAGAGATACACCAGCCCTAGACCCATCACAATAAACAACCAAGTTATTCAAAGTAATGAGTTATTTTCCTTTGTTGGCCTTTCTGTGGATCGAAATCTCAATTAGCACCAACATGTCACATCAATTGTAGAAGCGGCTGCTAAGAAATTAGGTTTCATCTTCCGGGCTCGCAAATATTTTTCACCAGCTAATCTCTATACCTTATATACTTCACAAATAAGACCAAATCTCGAATACTGCTCCCACATCTGGGGTGCTACTGCGGCTTCTACACTCGCTATCCTGGACTCCATTCAGAAGAGAGTTATACGTCTCATCGGTGACCCTAACCTCACCCAAAGGCTTTCATCCCTTGCCCACCGACGTGCCGTTGGTGACCTCTCTATATTTTATAGATATCTGCACGGGCACTGCTCAGAGCAGCTTTCTTCCATAGTTCCTCCACCTGCTGCCCCCAACAGATCTACCAGGGGAACAGAGCGAATGCACCCTTTTACTGTCCAGGTCACCAGACATAGAACATCTTGTTATGCCCGCTCTTTTGTACCGAGGACTTCCAAGTTGTGGAATTCCTTGCCGGCACATGTTTCTCCTTCTCCCCCGAACCTCCAAACCTTGAAATCCAGAATTAACAAGTTGCCTCTTACCTCCTTATCGACACCCACGATACGATCGTATTTAGGCTGTAAGCCCTCTTGGTGTGTTGTTGAAATAAAAAAACCTTTTAAAGCAGCATTGGAATATGTTTCAAAAGTTCTAATTCGGGCTCATTTGAAAGGTAGAAAGTTGTTACCACTCTATAAGCGAAAATAGCACTTTTGAAGCACATTCCAATATTAATTCAAATTTTCATGTAAATAATATCATTAATTATTTATTTTAGGTCCAGGAAATATCCTATTTAAAAGATTTAATATGGGAATATAAACTCGTTCAACTCTATGCCTTCCGGCGATAAAATCCAGATGGTTTATGCCGGATAATTTAAATCTTCCATAAATTTTAGCTTCCTTTGGCAGTTTTTCATATAACATATCAAGGTCCTGAAAAATAAAATATCATTAAACGCTAGTTAACGCGAAAGAGTAAAATTAAAACCATGTTTATTTTGAAAGTTTACATTTTAGTGAATTTCCTTATCACACCGATAACTCAAAAAATAATAGACCGACTTTGATAAAATCTGGTAGGTGCTTTCCTTTTGCAAGTAGCTTGGTTAAGTTCGGTATCCAGGAAAATCGGAACCGTTTTTCCTGGAAAATTTTGCGTTTTCTTTTAGAAAATTTGTGTGTCTCCGAAAATAACAAATCTATGGCAACCAAATTTGATACTTAATTTTACACTATTAAACTTATCCTAGATGCCAAAATTCATATTTCTGGAAAAAATTATATATATATATATATATATATATATATATATATATATATATATATATATATATATATATATATATATATATATATATATATATATATCTAAAGAAATGTTTGGGTGCCACTGATGACCAGAGAAACGCACAAAACCAAAATATTTTGTGTCGATATCAAGATCTATTGTGTATTACAGGCAAAGTATAGGTTTTCTTTACGCAAAAATACCAAGAAATAACAGAAAAATTACTTTGAAAATTGTATAGTTTTTCTTCTTGAAATGTCAAAGTCGCGATTTGAAACGTCAAAGTTTGCAATTGTTAGACGGACAACCTGAAACAAATACGTATGTAAAGCAAATTCATTCCTGAACGTCACAAGGTCTGGGATATACCTAATTAAATACTCAATAAAAGGCTTCTTCCAGACAGCAAAATCTATTGTTAAAGAACCCTACGCGTTTCGGCTACCTACTAGCCATCCTCAGGGTCAAATCTAAAATGCAATAAAAGGTCTGTTAGAAAACGTTGTTTTCTGGTAGGCAATTGTGCCAGTTTAAGCAAAGTGATCTCAATTTAAACTTTGCATACATCATCAAGGTTAGAATATACAGTCGAACAGTAAAATAGGTTAAAAAGCAACATTACAAGCCAAATAACACAGTAAAAAAACTACAGGCTACAGTTAAACAAGCTACGTAAGCTACATTACAGTCAAAAACATGCAGTCAAAGCAGACTAAAGGTTTTATTTATCAGACAGAATAAAAGCGAAAAATTGTTTGCAAATTTTCATGTCATTTTTTTTTTGGGAGCTCCATCGGAAAGTGTTACCATCGATATCTCTCTATTATCAAAAAAGGTTCGGGACGCAGCAAGCGCGTTATGGTAGTGAATTTTCATTAAATGCTTAAACTTGAATAACTCACTTTTCTATAAACTCAGAAAGCTTAACTTTGGTACGTAGTAAGGTCTTTTCATAATGCAAGATACCCACAGAATTTCATTAAAATAACTTTGTAATATTCGGAGAAACACATTTTTTTTTTTCGAAAGAAAACTCAAAATTTGAATAACTCAATTTTCTATATATATTTTTTTAATTTCAACAACACACCACGAGGGCTTCCAGCCTAAATACTATCGTACCGTGGGTGTTGACAAGGAGGAAAGAGTCAACTTGTTAATTCTGGACTTGAAGGTTTGGAGGTTCAGGAGAGAAGGAAAAACATGTGCCGGCAAGGAATTCCACAACTTGGAAGTCCTCGGGACAAAAGAGCGGGCATAACAAGATGTTCTATGTCTGGTGACCTGGACAGTAAAAGGGTGCATTCGCTATGTTCCCCTGATAGATCTGTTGGGGGCAGCAGGTGGAGGAACTATGGAAGAAAGCTCCTCTGAGCAGTGCCCGTGCAGATATCTATAAAAGAGAGAGAGGTCACCAACGGCACGTCGGTGGGCAAGGGATGGCAGCCTTTGGGTGAGGGTAGTGTCACCGATGAGAGGTATAGCTCTCTTCTGAATGGAGTCCAGGATAGCGAGTGTAGAAGCGGCAGCAGCACCCCAGATGTGGGAGCAGTATTCGAGGTTTGGTCTTATTTGTGAAGTATATAAAGTAAAGAGATTAGCTGGTGAAAAGTATTTGCGAGCCCGGAAGAGGAAACCTAATTTCTTAGCAGCCGCTTCTGCAATTGATGTGACATGTTGGTGCCAATGGAGATTTCGATCCACAGAGATGCCAACAAGTGAAAAGGACTCATTACTTTGAATAACTTGGTTGTTTATTGTGATGGGTCTAGGGCTGGTGTATCTCTCATGAGAAAGAAAGCAAGACTGTGATTTGGTGGGGTTGAATTGTAAAAGATTTCTACTTCCCCAGCCTAATATTTTTTGGAGATCCACGGATATAGAACCCTCCATGAGTCTGCGATCCTCATCTAGTTGGGCTAAAGAGACAGGCTTAGAATATTGTATATTAGATTGGAGGGTGCTGTCGTCCGCGTAACTGTGAACTGGGTTGGATGTGCTAGAGAGGTGGTCATTGATGTGGAGAAGAAACAAAGTAGGGGCTAAAGCTGAACCTTGAGGAACTCCTGCATTAATTGGATACAGCTTAGAGGAATGGCCATCCACGACAACAGAAATGCTTCGGTTGGAGAGAAAATTTGCTGTCCACGTACAGAGTTTTGGTGGTAGACCATAGGCCGGTGGTTTATTAAGCAGTGCTGCGTGCCAGACCTGGTCGAATGCTTTGGATATGTCTAGAGCGAGAATCTGGGATTCACCGTGTAGTTCCATAGACTTGTTCCAAGAATGGGTGACAAAGGAAAGGAGGTCGGCAGTTGATCTGCGCTGACGGAATCCATACTGCCTGTCGTGGATTAGACTGTGTTTTTCAAGATACGTAGAAAGTTGAATTTTGGTGCGTAGTAAGGTCTTTCCCAAGGCAACATATTTAGTAAATTTGATTAAAACAGCTTTGTAATTTTCGGAGAAAAAAATTTTTTTAGAAAGAAAATTTAACATTTTCCCGGAAAACCCTGTCCGATTTTCCTGCCTAACGAACTCATCCAAGCCATTAATAAAAGAAAGGCAATTGTTGACTTTCATCTAAATCGGTTGATTATTTTTTGAATTATCGGATACATACATACATAAATACATACATACATATATACAGGGTGTTTCTAAATTGATGCGAAAAATTTTACAGGGTGATTCTTTGGCGAAAAATAAGGAGTGTCTTTATCATAAAGTTTTTCTTGAAACCTCTTCTCCTCCAAGTTACAGCGTTTGAAATTTTAGCAAAAAAAAAAGTTTTCATTAAATTTCTCCGTTATGGAATAATTTTAAAAAACGAAATTTTGCGGATGTATAAGGCTAACAAAATGACAGTTTTAAATGGATTTTATAACCCTATAATGTTATCACAAGAGGGTGAAAAAACCTACCCTTACATTGTTTTCATCACTACTTTTTAGTGAATTTTCTTAGAAAAAATTCACTAAAAAGGAGATCTCGACTTTTGAATTTTAAAAAAATTTCTTCAAATGAGCGCGATCTAGGACCCCTAGAACCCATATCCGGGGTCAGTTTCAATTTTATATGTTATATATATATATATATATATATATATATATATATATATATATATATATATATATATATATATATATATATATATATATATATATATATATATATATATATATATATATATATATATATATATATATATATATATATATATATATATATATATATATATATATATATATATATATATATATATATATATATATATATATATATATGTATCACACCGATAACTCAAAAAATAATGGGCCGATTTTGATAAAATTTGGCATGTACCTTTCTTTTGTAAATGGCTTGGATAAGTTCGTTAGCCAGGAAAATCGGACGAGGTTTTCCGGGAAAATTTTGAGTTTTTATTCGAAAAAAATTCTTATCTCAAAAAGTAATAAGCCGATTTTAATAAAATTTAGCATGTACCTTTCTTTTGTAAATGGCTTTGACAAGTTTGTTAGTCAAGAAAATCGGACGAGGTTTTCCGGGAAAATTTTGAGTTTTCATTCGAAAAAAATTTTTATCTCAAAGGATAATAGGCCGATTTTGATGAAATTTGGCACGTACCTTCCTTTTGTAAATGACTTTGACAAGTTCGTTAATCAAAAAAATCGGACGAGGTTTTCCGGGAAAATTTTGAGTTTTAATTTGAAAAAAATTTTTATCTTAAAAAATAAGATATCTATGATAACCAAATTTGGTAGGTAGGTTTACGATATAAAAAGTAAACCATACACCAAAATTTAGATTTATATGTTACAAGAAAAAAAAGTTAAAATAAAATATTTTGTGCCAGATCATTTCTATGAAAATTCACTACCATAACGCACTTGCTGCGTCCAGGCTTTTATTGTGCGGTTTGGTAGCAAATTGTCATTAAATCCCTCAAATTTCAATAACTCAATTTGCTATCAACGTTTGTTGGCTAGAAAACCAATTTTCTCGGAAACATTTAAAGATTATTTTCGGAATTTTTTTGTGGATTTTCAAACAGTAAGTAATTTTGATAAAATATGGTACATGGTTTCTACTATATAAGTTATACCGGTAACCAAATTGATACCTGCTTCCATTAGAGAGACATATTTGCTATTAAAAACATTTTTATGAAAATTCACTTCCATAAAGCACTTGCTGCGACCACACTGTTTTTTCTTGTGCTCACCTTTTGAAAAAAAAACTTTAAATGCACAAAACTCAATTTTGTATGAAACTAGAAACTAAAAATTATATATATATATATATATATATATATATATATATATATATATATATATATATATATATATATATATATATATATATATATATATAGGGGTACTGTGGTCTCTTTAAGGGAAACCTGTCCTACAAATTTCATTCGAATCACAAAATCTTTTCATTGTTATTTTTTTCGCGGAAAACTTATCCAATTGGGCTGTGTAACGAACATTATTCAAGCTATTTACAAAAGAAAACTACCTGCCAAATTATAAACGTGGCAGGTATTTTTCTTTGTAAATCGCCGGATGATTTCGTTTTAAACTATATTGCTGCATTTAGCTCCAGCGTGTGGTGCATAACATATATAATGGCAAAGAAATAATATTTAGTAAAGGTAATGTTACGTCGAAATCTGCCTTTCTGTAAGGAGGGTAGGGATATTTAACGGTCCCAACATCGCATGGACATGGGACCGACGGCTTTACGCCCCCTCCGAAAGGCGGAACGTGCAGACATTCAACTTGCTCAAATACAATGCCACAACCTCGGTTGATGTTAATGTTACAGTTTGTACTGAAAAAGTAAAAGGAGTACCCTGGGATCGAACCCAGTACCCTTCGGTTCAGATGCACACGTTCTTACCCCTGAACCATCGAGGTTCTGGTTACGCCTCTTCAAGTAATAGGAAATTATTGTTTATCATCTATAAAGTAGGCATGTATAACCGTAAGGTGCTATAACGAAATCTTAAAATCATTAAGATAAAGAAGATTTAAAACATACCAACACCTGAGAATCAAATAAACAAAAAGTTCGGGACGCAGCAAGTGCGTTATGGTAGTAAATTTTTATTAAATGTTTCAAACTTGAATAGCTCAATTTAATATAAATTTAGAAAGTTGAATTTTGGTACGTAATAAGGTCTCACCCAATGCAACACATATAGTAAATTTCATTAAAACAGTTTTGTAATTTTCGGAGAATTTTTTTCCCGAAAAAAAACTCAAAATTTTCCCAGAAAACTCTGTCTGAGTTTCCTGGTTAACGAACTCATCCAGGCTATTAATAAAAGAAAGGCACTTGCCGAGTTTCATCAAAATCGGTTGATTATTTTTTGAGTTATCGGATGGATACTCACACAAATATATATATATATATATATATATATATATATATATATATATATATATATATATATATATATATATATATATATATATATATATATATATATATATATATATATATAAATAATTTTTGCAAAGTCTCACTATCGATACCTCTGTTAGTGATTTTTTTTAAATAAAACTTCACAAAAAAATATAATCCTGGTGTCTCAATTAAAGTTATTATGTGATGCAAAAGCACTATTTTAACCTGTAAAATGATGTGTTTGCATCACACTCTTTCATCATTGAATTATTTTATATAATATATTATGAGTTAATTTATTTCTAGAATAAAACAGGGTAATTTTCAAACATTCATCCTGTATACAACACGCGTTTCTTCTCATTCAACAAATTCACTTTTTTATTCCCATTTATTCAAACAATATTTAATAAAATTAAATTCTATATTACAATAACAAGTTGCAAATACATTTACAGAGCACACACGAGCTGAAAAGAGATGAAAGTTGTGAGCAAAAAACGCCACTTTCGATACAAGTCGAGTTATCTCTGTTCTGTAACCACAAAATACATTTATTTATATTAAATTCTTCCCTGGATCTGGTCACCTTTGACTATGACTTATGACACATTGTCTTTCAGTTTGTCGTCGCAAACGGTGGAAGCGCGTCTCTGGAAGTTTTGTGCCATTTTAAATTTATTTTAATTCATTTATTGTCTGAATTATTATTTCATTATGTTATTCTAACAGCTCCCAGCCGCGGTCGCGCGTTTTCTTACTTCTTGTGGTGCGCGGCCGTTTGATTTTCAAAAAGTTTGTAGACCATTGTAGTTCAACGACCTTTCGTTCAGCTTGGGTGTCCGCAATTTTGAAAACAGCCGGCATATCGAGTGTTTGTGTGCGTGCCCGCGACCATTTTTTGATATTTAAAATCGAGTGAAGTGTTCACTAAATAAATCAATCACTGCTTACGTTAAAATATAAGTGGTTTTAGATAGTGCAAGTGACTTTTTATGGTTGCAAGATGGCGGCATGGCGGCCTAAGCATGGATGGGATTTTTTAACGGTCGGCGCTGAAGGCAATAGGCTGCTCCACTTCGTTGTAAGTTGAATTTTTTGCCATTACCTTAATCCATTATTACGATGCACTATATTTTTTTAATGTTGTTTTATCTTTTTCGACAAATAAGAAAATACCCATGGATTTCTGGATTAATTTATGAATCTTTTTGTCGAGTCGCTTATAACAGAGTAGGCTTTGATAAGAGCATCTTCCAGTCATGATGCACTTGAAACTAACAAAGTCTGGACGCAGCAAGTGCGTTATGGTAGTGAATTTTCATAGAAATGATCTGCAACGAAATATTTTTTTATAACTTTTTTTTCTTTTAACATAGAAATGTAGATTTTGGTATATAGTTTCCTTTTAATGTCGCAAACTTACGTACCAAATTTGGTTACCATAGCTTTCCTAATTTTTGAGATCTTTTTTTTTTCGAAAGAAAACCCAAAATTTTCCTGGAAAACCTGATCCGATTTTCCTGGCTAACGAACTTATCCAAGCCACTAACAAAAGGAAGGCACATGCTAAATTTTATCAAAATGGGTCCATGATTTTTTGAGTTATCGGTGTGATACATTATATATATATATATATATATATATATATATATATATATATATATATATATATATATATATATATATATATAACATATAAAAATTGAAACTGACCCCGGATATGGGTTCTAGAGGTCCTAGTTTGCGCTCATTTGCAAAAATTTTTTCAAAATTCAAAAGTCGGGATCTCCCCATTAGTGAATTTTTTCTACGAAAATTCACTAAAAACCCTAGACGCAGCAAGTGTGTTATGGTAGTGAATTTTTATCAAATGCTTCAAATTTGAATAACTCAGTTTTCTATGAACTTAGAAAGTTTAATTTTGGTACGTAGTCAGGTCTTTCCTAGGGCAAGATAGCCACCAAATTTCATTAAAATAACTTTGTAATTTTTGGAGGAAAAATTTTTTTTCGAAGGAAAATTTAAAATTTGAATAACTCAATTTTCTATAAACTTAGAAAGTTGAATTTTGGTACTAAGTAAAGTCTCTCCCGAGACAATATATATATAGTAAATGACATTAAAACAGCTTTGTTATTTTCGGAGAAAAAATTGTTTTTTGAAAGAAAACTCAAAATTTTCCCGGAAAACCCCGTCCGATTTTCCTGGCTAACGAACTCATCCAAGCCATTAATAAAAGAAAGGCTTGCCGAGTTTCATTGAAATCGGTTAATTATTTTTTTAGTTATCAGACAGATACATATATATATATATATATATATATATATATATATATATATATATATATATATATATATATATATATATATATATAAACATACAAAAATTAAAACTGACCCCGGCTATGGGTTCTAGGGGTCTTAGTTCGTGCTCATTTGAAAAAATTTTTGCAAAGTCTCACCATCGATACCTCTCTATTAGTGAATTTTTTTAAATAAAAATTCACTAAAAATGTTGCGTTCTAACTCCTTTTCAGAAAAATGCCCAAGACTCAATTGTCTATGAAGCTAAAGAACTAAATTTTGCTATATCTGTAGATAGTGCAAGTCTCCTTAAAAGAAACTTGTATTACAAATTTCATTAAGGTTATACAGAAGATTTCCAGAAGGAAACTTAATTCATATTTAGAAAAGTAAAGTATCTGCCAAATTATAAACTTAGCAGTTATTTTTCCTTGTTAATCGCCGGTATTATTTCGTTTTAGTCAACCTAATCAAACCGGTTTTAGTGAATTTTCTTTAAAAAAATTCACTAATGAGGAGATCTCGACTTTTGAATTTTGAAAAAATTTCTTCAGATGAGCGCTAATTAGGCCCCACAGAACACATATCCGGGGTCAGTTTCAATTTTTATATGTTCCAGGAAAATCGGCCCAGGTTTTCCTGGAAAATTTTGTGTTTTCTTTCGAAAAAAATTTTTATCTCCGGAATTAACAAAATAAGGGCAACCAAATTTGGTACGCGGGTTTACATCCTTATAGGTAAGTCATCTACCAAAAGTTAGCTCTGTAGGTCAAAAGACAAAAAAGTTATAGGCATTTAAAGAAAAATAAATTGTGGTTTCCCTCAAAACGTCAAAGTTGCGATTTAAAATGTCAAAACTGGCAACATTTAAGCAAAGAACTTGAATCTAATACGGGATATGGAAATAAAATGTCTCAAGAAGAACGTTTTACAAACCCTGAAGTCTTAGTTTCAACCGTCATTGTCCTTCATTTTGATAAAATATTTCCAGAAAATTCATTTCAAATAGACCCTTTCTCTGATGCTTGGCAGTAGTCTCAGCTATAGAGTTTATCGTTTAATGGTATATAATTTTTGTAGAATTTTCGTAAAAAATCAATAAAGCTCAATATATCTGTTATTATAAAAGATATGAAAAAAAAATTGTATATATTAATTATAGGGTGTCTTGAGCTACATCTTAAAAAAATATTTCTACAATCACAGGATGGCCCATAAGTCGTTGTTGATACAAATTTTCTTTTTTTTCGAATCGAACACGCCTTATGTTATTGCATTTTTGCATTTTCCATCGAAATATAATGCATGTTTGTAAGAAAAGAAATTCTAGACGCAGCAAGTGCGTTATGGTAGCGAATTTTGATCAAATGCTTCATATTTAAATAGCTCAATTTGCTATTAACCTATAAGGTTGACCAAGAAACGAGTTTTTTCGGGAACACTTTAAGTTTACTTTCGGAAATTTTTGTACATTTTCAAACAATAACATTATTTTTATGAAACCTGGCACATTGTTTTTACTATATAGGTTATACTGGTAACCAAATTTGATGCCTGCTTTCTTAAAAAAAACACACATATTTGCTATTAAAAATATTTTAATGAAAATTCACTACCATAACTCACTTGCTGCGTCCAGAGGTTTTTCAATATCAACAACAACAAAATTATAATTGCAGACTCAAAGGTGACAAACTTATTTAGGCGTTTTAAACAAAAATGAGATCTTGTTCAAAACGTATTAAATCTGTGCACTATTGTTTCTCCAAATGTCAAAATAAAACATACATTCATCGAGTTGGATTCGATCGCGTAACCTTCTGCTTATGAGGCAAGCGCGACACCTCTCAGTCATCTAGACATACGTCAACTGGCGTTTTGTTTATATGATACATTAGATGGGCTTCATGTCCAGGATATTATATTCAAAGTATACGTAACAATTAATTACAGAATTAGTAGAATTACCATTGAAACACATCCCACAACTGTTTTGGTCTTATATGACGTCTTATGTTTAAGTTTAAAAATAAAACAAACTATTTTAGGATCATTTTTATAGAGACTTGGCTTGATTTTGTTTACATTTATACTATATTATGCGACAGCATAATATATCTATGGTGCGCTGAAACTGTATTTGAGGCCGTTCATACAGCTATAAATATAGTGTCTTTTAATAATTGATTGAATCCCCTAGTTAAATAACAATCACTTGGCAAATTTTTAATTTCATGTCTGTCATTTTGCCTAATTGCGGCCGAGATTTCACGATTGTTGGTTCGGGTAGTATTTTTTCTGCCTGGTATATATTTAGTTTGGTTACCGTTGATGTATGGTTTATACCTGTTGTATGAATCAATCTACGCGTGGCAGTTAACTACTCTGTCTGTCAGGTATTGGACTTTAATCACTAAGTCATCTCAACGCATGTCTTTCGAATTTAATTTTTAGTGAATTTTCTTAGAAAAAATTCACTAATGAGGAGACCTCGACTTTTGAAAAAATTTCTTCAAATGAGCGCGATATAGGACCCCTAGAACTCATATCCGGGGTCAGTTTCAATTTTTATATGTTTATATATATATATATATATATATATATATATATATATATATATATATATATATATATATATATATATATATATATATATATATATATATATATATATATATATATATATATATATATATATATATATATATATATATATATATATATATATATCACACCGATAACTCTAAAAACCATGGACCGATTTTGATAAAATTTAGCATGTGCCTTCCTTTTGTAAGTGGCGTGGATAAGTTCGTTAGCCAGGAAAATCGGACCAGATTTTCCAGGAAAATTTTGGGTTTTCTTTGAAAAAAAATTTTGTCTCAAAAAATAGGAAAGCTATGGTAACCAAATTTGGTACGTAAGTTTACGACATTAAAAGGAAACTATATACCAAAATCTATATTTCTATGTTAAAAGGAAAAAAGTTATAAAAAAATATTTTGTGCCAGATCATTTCTATGAAAATTCACTACCATAACGCACTTGCTGCGTCCAAACTTTTTAATTTGGAAAAGCTTCTAAATATTGTGTACAAAATTACTTAAAATTCACAACATCTATTTGCGCTACTTCTAGCCACATGTCTCATTCCAGTTACTCTTTTTTTTTTTCCACCGGAAAAACTTGAGCATAAAGGCCGATTAACGAACTCGACCTCGGTTTTCACCCAAAGAAGATTTTTGCGAAGTTTGATTGAAATCAATTTAGTATTCTTTGAGGAGTTGAGGAGTATTCATTCGGATACATATATATATATATATATATATATATATATATATATATATATATATATATATATATATATATATATATATATATATATATATATATATAGGCAGCACATCGAAAACTCAAAAAACAATGGACCGATTTTGATAAAATTTAGCATGTACTTCCTTTTGTAAGTGGCTATATATAGGGTGGCGCATTGAAAACGAAACATACCGATTTGCGTCCAGAGAATTTTTTTTCTAAGAAACGCTGAAACACGTCAATCTTAATATTGAGGGAGACATATTTTGACATAAAACTCAACTTTGTCACATCAACCCCTTGAGGTTGGTGATAACAAACCTTATATTTTAAATAAAGAGCATGGGTCGAGTGTTACATCATTTGAAAGCTCTTTCTTTTCTGAATTCGGCACACTAATTTTTTTGGAAGTTTTACAACTCGTTTAAAAATTATTCACAGTTGAAAATGCAAAAATGCATTTCACTCATTCCGATAAGAAATGTGCTGATAGTCAATGTTTTGTTGGTTTGTAAACAAAAAATTGACTATTAGAACATTTCTTATCGGAATGAGAGAAATGCGGTTTATTATTTCAGGTTATCGGTCGGTTTGATACTTGATAGTACTACCGAAAATTAATTTCACAATGGTGTATTCTGTAGAAGAAAGAGTTGAAATAATTACTCTTTTTTTTTCAAAAACGATGACTGTGCCAACCGTACCGCAAATTTGTTTAATGAACGACATCCGAACAGACATGTTAACAGAAAATACATTGTGGAGTTAGTTGCAAAGTTTCGACAAAGTGGTTTAGTAGCCAACAAAAAACGGGATCCTGAACGTGAATTTACGATTAGAAATGAGACTACTGAGATTGACGTTTTAGGACAAATTGCTGCAGACCCAACTTTGAGCACGAGAAAATTGGCCACTGTTTCAAACATCAAAAGAAAAACTATTCAGCGAATGTCGAAGCATAATAAATTTCACCCGTATAAAATTCATCTTGTACAACTGAATGAAGATGATTTTGATCGGCGGCTGGAGTTTTGGTGAGGTTATGACTGCACGAATAGCTGATAACGGGAACTTTCTGTTCAATATCTGTTTTTCAGACGAGTGTACGTTTTTATGAAATTCTAGAGTCAATCGTCATAATTGTCGTTATTGGGCAGATAATAATCCAAGAAATTTTCACGAAGTCCACACTCAAACTCCACAGAAATTGAATGTCTGGACTGGCATTTTTGGAGACCGTTTAATCGGACCAATTTTTCTTGATGTTAATTTGAGTTGCGAAACGTATTTGGAGTTACTAGAAGATATCGTTTACCCTCTACTAATTGACATTGTTGAACATGATGATCGCTATCAAGAAAATCAATTAGTGTTTCAACAAGATGAAGCTCCTCCGCATTTTTCACAACGTGTTAGCGAGTTTTTTAAACAGAGATTTTCCAGGACAATGGATTGGGCGTAGAGGTGCTATTTAGTGGCCCCCGAGATCACCGGACTTAACTTCTTCAGACTTCTTTCTATGGGGCCATTTAAAGACTAGAATTTACGCAACAGAACCGGAGTCTCTGGAAGAATTATTACGACGCATTGTTGAAGAATGTCGTCTAATAACTCCACAAATGCTCCAGAATTTCAGAGCTCGTTTTGAACAAAATTTGTACTTTTGTATGGAAGCTGGTGGTCAACAATTTGAACACTTACTTAACTGAATAAACATTTTTGAACGTTTGGTTTTATTTTTTAGTTTTTTTAACGAAAAATTGACTAATTAGTGCATTTCTTATCACAATGAATGAAATACGTTCTTGCAAATCCAACTGTGAAGAATTTTTAAAAGAGTTGATGAAACTTCCAAAAAATTAGTGTGCTGAATTCAGAAAAGAAAGAGCTTTCAAATGATGTAACACTCGACCCATGTTCCCTATTTAAAATATAAGGGTTGTTATCACCACCCTTAAGGGGTTGATGTGACAAAGTTGAGTTTTATGTCAAAACATGTTCCCCTCAATATTAAAATTGACGTGTTTCAGCGTTTCTTAAAAGAAAAATTTTTCTGGACGCAAATCGATCTGTTTCGTTTTCAACGCGCCACCCTGCATGTATATATATATATATATATATATATATATATATATATATATATATATATATATATATATATATATATATATATATATATATAGATATATATATATATATATATATATATATATATATATATATATATATATATATATATATATATATATATATATATATAAACATATAAAATTTTTAACGCACCTTGGTTTTTTCAAAAGGTTTTCATTGTGACCTCTCTATTAGTAGAGAATTTTTCTTAATGAAAATTCGCTAAAATACAGTACAACTATTTTTTCAACTACTTACCTGTGCGGGCGTTAAATTGTCATCTGTACTGTACATCAAATAAATTGGTACTTTTATTTTTTCGATAGGATAAAGTGGTGGGGCTTTTTCTCCATACTTTCTCAGATTTTGTTCCACTCCAAAATCGAATTGTTGGAATCTGTTGCTGATTAGTATCTGCCAGTAATGAAAGTATATTTTTTGTGGAAATCCTCTTGGTACTTTTGTTAGTGAAGTAAGGAAAATCTAAAAAAATTACGATTTAGGAAGGTTCAACGACACCAAAAATTAACATATTTCGTTTGGAATAAATATCTGTATTCTTTTATTATCTATCGGAAAGTAATCTATCAGGAGACTACCGATAGGCGGCGGAACGAGATTCATACACTTTTTATTATTACTATATTTAGCACATATATATATATATATATATATATATATATATATATATATATATATATATATATATATATATATATATATATATATATATATATACTTTCGAAGGCGTTTAGCTGCCCTGGTTGTCTAACATTTTTTACCAATTTTAGATTCTCCTCAGTAACGTGGTGATTATTACCCCAAATACAATTTTTCAGACTCATATGAGATAAATCTGGGCAGTCCACAGGTGTAGTATTTTGGGTTCGTAGCTGTTTGTCTTATATGTGAATGACCTGCCCGACTGCATAAAGGTGGGTAAGGTGTTCATGTACACAGACGACACAGCCGTGGTTGTGTCTGGTCGTGATGGTGACGAGGTAAGAAACAGGTAAACACTTTAATACCATAGTTTGGTGAGTGGTGCACAGCAAACCACCTAATCATAAACCATGATAAAACATCGTTCGTAGAGTTCAGGAGTGGTCGCCGACTGCCTCTCATTCTGCAGCTTGAGGATGGTATGCGCTGCTACGGAGGGAAGGTTCCTTGGGGTCACGGTTGATTAGCACTTATCCTGGAAGTCGCATGTTAATGACGTTTGTGGCAGGCTTAGATCGGCCTATTTTATGATATATAATCTTAAGAACCCTTTAAGTGACGCACATTTGCTTTATGTCTACTATTCAGAGGTGTGTCCACTGCTGTCATAATGCATACATGTCTGGGGTCAGTCCATATATGTTAACAGGTTTTTGTGCTTCAGAAGAGAATACTGTTGATTGTGGTTGTTTTTTTCTTCTTTAACGTCGGCCTATTTCCGCTACTATGGCCAATCACCGACGCCAGGGAGCAGTTTCACCTCACTATTCTGGAAATTTTGCCGAACCCCTGCCTTTCTGTAAGGAGGGTAGGGATCTTTAACGTGCCCAACATCGTATGGACACGGGACCGGCGGCTTTACGCCCCCTCCGAAGGGCGGAACGTGCAGACATTCAACTTGCTCAAATACAATGTCAGAACTTCGGTTGATGGTAATGTTACAGTTTGTACTGAAAAAGTGAAAGGAGTACCTTGGGATCGAACCCAGTACCCTTCGGTTCAGAGGTACACGTTCTTACCCCTGAACCACCGAGGTTCTTGAATACTGTTGGTAATTTTTGATATACACAACTTCGAGTCATGCCGAGAACTTTTCAAGAAAAAGGAAGTTACGGCATTGGCAAAAATTTACCTTTATAAGGTACTGATTTTCATTTATAGCAAAAAACATATGTTACCAAGACATTCAGACAATCACTCGTATTCCACTAGGCACTGCAGTCACATTCATTTAAACCATTTTCAAAGAATGGCGTACAAGAAAGCCCCTGTGTGTGCGGGTAGTGTTTTGTACAATTTGCTTCCGGAAAGTGTAAAATCCGCTGGAAACATAAGCACTTTTAAAGCCGGTTTAAAAAAATATTTAAGTGAGCAATCATTTTATGCGGTCGATGAGTTTGTTTCGTGCTCTGTGAGGCAAATGATTTAATTGGAATTTTTTGATGTTTTTGTACTTGATTAGTTTGCTGTTTAATATTGTACATGTATATTTTTATTCTACTTCAGTCTATATAAGTGTATGAGCATATTAGGCGTCAAGAAAGATCCAATTTTGAAATGCTTAAAAAGTGTAAAGACCATTGACTACATAAAAAAACTTACCGCGTTAAATTTGTTTAGAAATCAAAAACGTTGAAAAGAAAACAACACGCCCAAGTCAATTACAGTATTTTATAACGTTAGAACAAGAGGCCGGTTATTAGTAAATATTTGCAGGCAAAGCTTTATGAGCATCTTAGGCGTCAAGAAAGATCCATTTTTGAATTGCTTAAAAAGTGTAAAGACCATTGACTACATTAAAAACTTGGTAGGTGGTTGGTAGGTGGTAGTGGAATTTTCCCTTACGTGATAGTAAAGGATTATTTCACACCCGAGGAGGTACCACCCCTTACATCAAGGGTGAAGTCCCAACGGACGTTTCCGGTTCTGGTGTATGAGTCGGTTTCCCTTATAAGTAAAAATGATGATGGCTCCTCCTTGTACAAAAGATTCCGGAGGTAAAATACCCCTCCATTCGGATCTCCGAGAGACGGGTGTACAGGGGGCGCCAGCATCGAGATTTACAATATCCTTCTCAAATATATGTGGCCTAAATTCTAACCTGAACTCCGTCCACCATCTCCTCCAGGCTAATAGGCCTCAACTTCTCTTCCTCACCGAAACTCAAAACAGTGCCAAAACAGCCACTAATCATCTTAATTTCCCGGGGAATGAGCTCCTTACTTCCTTTAGATTGCATGGAGGCGTGTGCGCGTACGTCCGTAGCAATCTACCCTGCACCAGACTCCCCAATTTAGAAGCTGGAAGAAAAGACATACTATGGATAAAACTCTCTCTCAGGGCTGCAACTAAATTCATCTGTTGCATTAACCGGTCACCTTCTGACAATAACTTTGTCCAGCTCTTTGACTACCTTTCTGAAAAAACCGACCATCTGATTTCTGAATATCCTTCCTCCGAGGTCACTATTCTTGGTGACTTCAATGTCCATAATAAGGAATGGCTAGGATCTTCAAAAACCGATCCACAAGGAAGAGCAGCGGAAGCCTTTGCAGTCAGCAATTCTTTAGCCAATATGGTTCAGCAACCTACTTACTTTCCTCGCATCCCAACACACAGCTCAAATCCCTTGGATCTCCTTCTTACTACAAATCCTGACTGCTATAAGATATCAGTCACCGCCCCCCTGGGTCGCTCAGACCACGGCATGGTCACTGCTTCCTGCTCAATGAAAGCCGAGGTCACACAGTCATCACACCCACGTATCGTTTGGCACTACAACTCCGCGAACTGGGACGAAATGCAGGATTACTTTTCCTCATTTCCATGGGCGTCTGTCTGCTTCTCTCATCCTGACCCCTCTGATATCTCACAAAACGTCACCGAAATTATCCAAGCTGGCATGGAATTATTTATTCCACGTACACAGAAAACCTCTGCAGCCACTCAAAAGCCCTGGTTCTCTAAATACTGTGACAAGGCCAGACTTGAAAAGGTCAAAGCTCACAAAAAGCACAACGACGCAAGAAACCGCTATGTCCGCATTCTTTCTGAGGCAAAAAACTCGTTTAATAACCACATCAAAAACAAAGTCCTCTCAAGCTCCAACGGCAGCAAACCCTTCTGGACTCTTGCTAAATATATTGGGAATAATTTCTGCCCTGGGCAAGGCTGAACTTTTTGCCTCGTTGTTCGTCGGCAATTCTACTCTCAACCCACCTCCAAATATTCAAAATCACCAACAGTCCCCAATGACGGATATCATTTTCAAAACTAAAAAGGTACGAAAGATGCTCTCTCCTCTTAATACCAGGAAAGCCTCTGGCCTTGACGAGATCCCAGCAATTGCTCTCAAAAAATGCGCACCAGAACTGGCTCCTGTCCTGACTCGTCTGTTTCAGACATCTTACAATAGAGGCATATTCCCTAGTAAGTGGAAAACTGCTCGAGTACAACCCGTCCCCAAGAAAGGATCGAAAGCGCTTCCTGGCAACTACAGGCCTATTTCTCTCCTTTCAGTCATCTCTAAAGTGATGGAAAAGTATATAAACACCGAATTACTAAAATTTCTGGAAAAACAAAGTCTAATCCACGTCAGGCAGTATGGATTTCGTCAGCGCAGATCAACTGCCGACCTCCTTTCCTTTGTCACCCATTCTTGGAACAAGTCAATGGAACTACACGGCGAATCCCAGATTGTCGCTTTAGACATATCCAAAGCATTCGACCAGGTCTAGCACGCAGCGCTGCTTAATAAAGTACCGGCCTATGGCCTACCACCAAAACTGTGTACGTGGACAGCAAATTTACTCTCCAACCGGAGCATTTCTGTTGTCGTGGATGGCTATTCCTCTAAACTGTATCCAATTAATGCAGGAGTTCCTCAAGGTTCAGCTTTAGCCCCTACTTTGTTTCTTCTCCACATCAATGACCTCCTCTCTAGCACATCCAACCCAGTTCACAGTTACGCAGACGACAGCACCCTCCACTCAAATATACAATATTCTAAGCCTATCTCTTTAGCCCAACTAAATGAGGATCGCAGATTCATGGAGGGTTCTATCTCCGTGGATCTCCAAAAAATATTAGACTGGAAAAATAGAAATCTTGTACAATTCAACGCCACCAAATCACAGTCTTGCTTTCTTTCTCATAAGAGATACACCAGCTCTAGACCCATCACAATAAACAACCAAGTTATTCAAAGTAATGAGTCCTTTTCACTTGTTGGCATTTCTGTGGATCGAAATCTCAATTGGCACCTACATGTCACATCAATTGCAGAAGCGGCTGCTAAGAAATTAGGTTTCCTCTTCCGGGCTCGCAAATACTTTTCACCAGCTAATCTCTATACTTTATACACTTCACAAATAAGACCAAACCTCGAATACTGCTCCCACATCTGGGGTGCTGCTGCCGCTTCTACACTCGCTATCCTGGACTCCACTCAGAAGAGAGTTATACGTCTCATCGGTGGCCCTACCCTCACCCAAAGGATGCCATCCCTTGCCCACCGACGTGCCGTTGGTGACATCTCTCTCTTTTATAGATATCTGCACGGGCACTGCTCAGAGGAGCTTTCTTCCATAGTTCCTCCACCTGCTGCCCCCAACAGATCTACCAGGGGAACAGTGCGAATGCACCCTTTTACTGTCCAGGTCACCAGACATAGAACATCTTGTTATGCCCAATCTTTTGTCCCGAGGACTTCCAAGTTGTGGAATTCCTTGCCGGCACATGTTTTTCCTTCTCCCCCGAACCTCCAAACCTTCAAGTCCAGAATTAACAAGTTGCCTCTTTCCTCCTTGTCGACACCCACGGTACGATAGTATTTAGGCTGTAAGCCCTCGTGGTGTGTTGTTGAAATTAAAAAAAAAACTTACCGCGTTAAATTTGTTTAGAAATCAAAAACGTTGAAAAGAAAACAACACGCCCAAATCAATTACAGTATTTTATAACGTTAGAACAAGAGACGGGTTATTAGTAAATGTTTGCAGGCAAAGCTTTAGGAGCATCTTAGGCGTCAAGAAAGAACTAATATTAAATTGCGTAAAAAGTGTAAAGACCATTGACTACATTAAAAAACTTACGGAGTTAAATTGGTTTGGAAATCGAAAACGTTGAAAAGAAAACAATACGCCCAAGTCAATTACAGTATTTTATAACGTTAGAACAAGAGACGGGTTATTAGTAAATGTTTGCAGGTAAAGCTTTATGAGCATCTTAGGCGTCAAGAAGGAACTAATTTTGAATCGCTTAAAAAGTGTAAAGACCATTGACTACATTAAAAAACTTACTGGGTTAAATTTGTTTTGAAATCAAAAACGTCGGAAAGAAAACAACACGCCCAAATCAATTACAGTATTTTATAACGTGAGAACAAGAGACGGGTTATTAGTAAATGTTTGGCAGGCAAAGCTTTATGAGCATCTTAGGAGTTAAGAAAGACGTAATTTTGAATTGCTCAAAAATATAAAAACCTTCGACAAGACTAAGAACTTACCGGGTTAAATTCGTTTGGTGTGTAGCCGCTTAAAAAATATATCGTTTCTACAAATAACTTGTTGTATGGATAAGTCACCATCATCTGATGAAGGAGTTTGATAAATGGATTCGTAAAAATAATCCCAAGCTTCATAAATTCTGCCTGCAACAAAATCTATGAAAACATCAAAAAAATAGATAATAATAATTATAAATAATAAAAAGGAGTGATAAAAACAACTCAAATATTTCCACGTGCTCTGCATGTCTGACAGAAACGAGAAAGTCGTTGGACTACTTCTGAGAAATTCCGCTTTATTAGCCTGATTTAGCTCTATTAGATCTTTTCATTCACAAAATTTCACGCTGCCGCCATTATCTGTGCTAGATGGGGTATTAAGGAGCATCAAACTAAAAATCAATAAAGCCTGGACGCAGCAAGCGCGTTATGGTAGTGAATTTTCATAGAAATGATCTGGCGCAAAATATTTTATTATACCTTTTTTTCTTGTAACATAGAAATCTAAATTTTGGTGTGTAGTTTACTTTTTATATCGTAAACCTACCTACCAAATTTGGTTATGGTAGCTTTTTTATTTTTTTAAATAAAAAAATTTTTCGCATGAAAACTCAACATTTTCCCGGAAAACCTCTCCGATTTTCCTGACCAACGAACTTATCCAAGCCATTTAGAAAAAGAAGATACATTCCCTTTTACTGTCCAGGTCACCAGACATAGAACATCTTGTTATGCCCGCTCTTTTGTCCCGAGGACTTCCAAGTTGTGGAATTCCTTGCCGGCACATATTTTTCCTTCTCCTCCGAACCTCCAAACCTTCAAGTCCAGAATTAACAAGTTGCCTCTTTCCTCCTTATCAACACCCACGGTACGATAATATTTAGGCTGTAAGCCCTCGTGGTGTGTTGTTGAAATTAATATATATATATATATATATATATATATATATATATATATATATATATATATATATATATATATATAAGCCCTGGTTCTCTAAATCCTGTCACAAGGCCAGACTTGAAAAGGTCAAAGCTCACAAAACGCTTCTACACAATCCCAGTCAAGAAAATCGTCAAGCATTTAACGACGCAAGAAACTGCTATGTCCGCATTCTTTCTGAGGCAAAAAACTCGTTTAATAACCACATCAAAAACAAAGTCCTCTTAAGCTCCAACGGCGGAAAACCCTTCTGGATTCTTGCTAAATCTATTGGGAATAATTTCTGCAAAAGCACGTTCCCACCTCTTGTCTCAGGGGATGAAATTGTTTCTACCGCCCTGGGCAAGGCTGAACTTTTTGCTTCGTTGTTTGCCGGAAATTCTACTCTCAACCCACCTCCAAATGTTCAACCACCAACAGTCCCCAATGTCGCGCATAAAATGACGGATATCATTTTCAAAACTAAAAAGATACGAAAGATGCTCTCTTCTCTTAATACCAGGAAAGCCTCTGGCCTTGACCAGATCCCAGCAATTGTTCTCAAAAAATGCACACCAGAGCTTGCTCCTGTCCTGACTCGTCTGTTTCAGATATCTTATAATAAAGGCATATTCCCTAGTAACTGGAAAACTGCTCGAGTACAACCCATCCCCAAGAAAGGATACAAAGCGCTTCCCAGCAACTACAGGCCCATTTCTTTCCTTTCAGTTGTCTCTACAGTGATGGAAAAGTATATAAACACCGAATTACTAAAATTTCTTGAAAAACACAGTCTAATCCACGACAGGCAGTATGGATTCCGTCAGCGCAGATCGACTGCCGACCTCCTTTCCTTTGTCACCCATTCTTGGAACAAGTCTATGGAACAACACGGTGAATCCCAGATTGTTGCTCTAGACATATCCAAAGCATTCGACCAGGTCTGGCACGCAGCACTGCTTAATAAACTTCCGGCCTATGACCTACCACCAAAACTCTGTATGTGGACAGCAAATTTCCTCTCCAACAGGAGCATATCTGTTGTTGTGGATGGCCATTCCTCTAAACTGTATCCAATTAATGCAGGAGTTCCTCAAGGTTCAGCTTTAGCCCCTACTTTGTTTCTTCTCCACATCAATGACCTCCTCTCGAGCACATCCAACCCAGTTCACAGCTACGCGGACGACAGCACCCTCCCTTCAAATATACAATATTCTAAGCCTGTCTCTTTAGCCCAATTAGATGAGGATCGCAGACACATGGAGGGTTCTGTCTCCGTGTATCTCCAAAAAAATATTAGACTGGGGAAGTAGAAAGCTTGTACAATTCAACCCCACCAAAACTAAGTCTTGCTTTCTTTCTCACAAGAGATACACCAGCTCTAGACCCATCACAATGAACAACCAAGTTATTCAAAGTAATTAGTCCTTTTCTCTTGTTGGCATTTCTGTGGATCGAAATCTTAATTGGCACCAACATGTCACATCAATTGCAGAAGCGGCTGCTAAGAAATTAGGTTTCCTCTTCCGGGCTCGCAAATACTTTTTACCAGCTAATCTCTATACCTTATATACTTCACAAAAAAGGCCAAACCTCGAATACTGCTCCCACATCTGGGGTGCCGCTGCCGCTTCTACACTCGCTATCCTGGACTCCATTTAAAAGAGAGCTATACGTCTCACCGGTGACCCTACCCTCACCCAAAGGCTGCCATCCCTTGCCCACCGACGTGCCGTTGGTGACCTCTCTCTCTTTTATAGATATCTGCACGGGCACTGCTCAGAGGATCTTTCCTCCATAGTTCCCCCACCTGCTGCCCCCAACAGATCTACCAGGGGAACAGAGCGAATGCACCCTTTTACTGTCCAGGTCACCAGACATAGAACATCTTGTTATGCCCGCTCTTTTGTCCCGAGGACTTCCAAGTTGTGGAGTTCCTTGCCGGTACATGTTTTTCCTTCTCCTCTGAACCTCCAAACCTTCAAGTCCATAATTAACAAGTTGCCTATTTCCTCCTTATCAACACCGACGGTACGATAGTATTTAGGCTGTAAGCCCTCCTAGTTCGCGTTGATAACAAACATTTTTTCAAAATTCAAGAGGCGGGATCTCCCCATTAGTGAATTTTTTCTACGATAATTCACTAAAATCATAATCAAAAGTGATAGAGATAAGTCAAACAAGACTGAGAAAATCTATATAAGGCTAAACGGCCAACTTGTACACATAGAAATGTTCATGTATCTAGAGAGTATTATTATTTATGATGGAAAATGTAGCATCGAACTGAGAAGGAGCATCGTGATGGCAGAGAAAGCAGTCAATAGACAAAATACTCTCGTCACTAATAAACGTTTCAACTTTAGCCCTAAGAAGAAGTTCATAAATTCATATGCATAGAAAGTTATAATGAGTGAACTCTATACTATAGAGTTCACTGGTTATACTGTATGGGACGAAAACGAGCTATGAAAGGAATAAAAGTATTTGAAATGACAACGACAAGGTACACCGATATAAACCTGAACCAAAATGTGCTAGAGCAGGTGATAGAGAAAAATGCTTGCTCAAAGAAACTGAGAGGAGAATGCCAAAATTATTGTATCGTATCATTCTCTCCCATCATCCTGCCATCCAAGAGGCGACTGAAGAATTAAGATACCAAGTAATTTGTTGCTTGGCAACTAAGCTGTTTCTTGATTTCTCGTTTTCAGTGCCATGGAAATTTGTTCTATTATCAGATTATAAACCTTTTACTGTGCCTTTTGTTCCGATTGGTCTTTCAATGGACATTGTCATCGATGGTGTATCCAAGGACATTGCTATTTCTAAATTCACAGATCTTAACTTACAATTTGTACAATTCAACTTCACCAAATCTGTCTTGCTTTCCAGCTCATACGAGATAACGAGCCCTAGACCCATCACAAGTTATTCAAAGTAATGAGTCCTTTTCACTTGTTGGCATTTCTGTGGATCGAAATCTCAATTGGCACCAACATGTCACATCAATTGCAGAAGCGGCTGCTAAGAAATACGGTTTCCACTTCCGGGCTCGCAAATACTTTCCACCAGCTAATCTCTATACCTTATATACTTCAAAAATAAGGCAAAACCTCGAATACTGCTCCCACATCTGGGGTTCCGCTGCCACTTCTACACTCGCTAGTCTGGACTCCATTCAGAAGAGAGCTATACATCTCATAGTGACCCTACCCTCACTCAAAGGCTGCCATCCCTTGCCCACCGACGTGCCATTGGTGACATCTCTCTCTTTTATATATATCTGCACGGGCACTGCTCAGAGGAGCTTTCTTCCATAGTTCCTCCACCTGCTGCCCCCAACAGATCTACCAGGGGAACAGAGGGAATGCACCCTTTTACTCTCCAGGCCACCAGACGTAGAACATCTTGTTATGCCCGCTCTTTTGTCCCGAGGACTTCCAAGTTGTGGAATTCCTTGCCGGCACATGTTTTTCCTTCTCCTCCGAACCTCCAAACATTCAAGTCCAGAATTAACAAGTTGCCTCTTTCCTCATTGTCGACACCCACGGTACGATAGTATTTACGCTGTAAGCCCTCGTGGTGTATTGTTGAAATAATAAAAAAGCTCTTAACTTACCCTAACTAATTGTTCGAGTTCGGGATTTTCCAAGATTCGTCTTCCAGGTAAGAAGGTATTTTTGAATGTATAAGTGGCTGCCATTGAGATAAACAGTTTCGTCTTGCTTTTTGCCTCATCAGGATACAAGGAAGTATACACCAGCGGTACACCAGCACTCATAGAATATCCTATGTGTACTATATCCTTGCTTCCAGTTTTTTCGGATACGAAATTGATCCAGGTCCTTGTATCGTGTACTCCGAGTTCGTGGAAACTGAAAAAAATGCATTTACACTGGTTGGTTAAACAGTTATTCAAGGTTAAGAGAGAAGAGAAAACTTTAGCCTAACCTAATGAACTTGTACAAGCTAATAAAATAAAATAAAAAGATTAAACAGTGAGCCAAAGAACTTACGTAAAATCTCCAAATTTAGGGTCATTGATTGTCATGTTAACATGGGTTAAGGACGAATTAGTGCCTCTGTAGCTTGGAAGCCAAATATCGTATCCCGCATCTGACAGTAGATATGCTGAAAAAAGTGAAGATATTAGATTGACACCAGCCAAGATACAATTATTCACAGAAAGATTTTTGACAGAAAAAAAAATGTTTACATGCAGATTTGAAAACAATCTGTTTTATGATAATTCGCAAGTAATTTGAGAGCGTCCTGTATATGACATCTAGATTTTTTTGACGAATTATATAATTGAAAACCTCCCTAAATGCGTGAGTTTCATGAGCCCCGAGAAATGTGTGTACATTTGCTCGGATAGCCAGGCAGTCCTCCAGGCAGTCTGCGCGGCCAGAATCAGGTCAACACTGGTTCAGAAGTGCGCTGACGCCCTTAACGGACTATCCAGGGCAAAGGAGGTGCAATTGGTGTGGGTTTTGGGACACTGTGGCGTAGCGGGGAATGAGGTAGCGAATGATCTCGCTAGGCTTGGTTCCCGGCGGCCATTCTGTGGCCCGGAGTCTGCGATAGGCGTAAGTAGGAAGACGGTCTCTGTCGCCTTAGACAGGTGGAGAGAGGAAGCAATGGAGAGGCACTGTGGGTCGGTTGGTGGCTGCAGGCAGGCGAGGGACTTCGTGGAGGGGCCGGACAGAGATAAAGATAAAGAGTCTGGCTACTCGGAAGGAGTCGACCTATGCTTCGCCGCATCCTTGGGGTGCTGACAGGCCACTGTGCCCTTAGAAGACACCTCACATTGATCGGCGTAGAGAGGGATCCCATTTGCCAGGAATGCGGGAGAATGAAGAAACGTCTTACCACTATCTGTATGAATGCGAGGCTTTTGGGGGTCTTCGAGCAGAATTGTTCGATTCGAGGACTCTGCAGAGGAATCAGGTAAGTACCGTCCAATTGAAGACCGTCACGGCCTTCATCTCGAGGTTGAGACGGTTTGGCGACGGATCCGAGGAGGAGTAGAGCATGGTTGCTGGGGTTGGCAAAAAGGGCCCATTGTGGCCTACTTGCTTGGCGTTGGCGTCCCCACCACTGCTACTACTACTGAACGAAACTTGGCACATATCTTCATTGTATTAAGACCGCGGACGAGTTCGTATATCAGCTATAACAGACTTTTTTTCCTCCAAAAATATACAAAAATTTTTTGAAAACGCTATATTTTTGTAAGATCAGAATAACTGGAATGAGACTTTACACGTTGCTAGAAATGGTGTAAATAAACCTATGTTGTGAATTTTCAGTAATTTGGTACACAATATTTAGAGTTTTTTTCCAAATTAAAAATAAAATCCCAAAGACATTCGTTGAAACGACTCAGCGGTTAAAGTCCAATACCTGACAGATATACTAATTGCAACGAGAAAACACCTACAAAGTAATACGGCTATGGTAGTCAACCTCACAGCACATAGTTAGATGTAAGACAGAAGTCGCCATCTCGTTGCAAAACCAAGTAGTATGTTGTCACCACAGCTCCAAATAACACAAAATATTATAAAATAGAGACTGTGTACAACCAACTAACAATTTTGTAAATTGTCAGCCCTGGCCCATTTCTTCCTTAATATAGGGACAATGTATGTAAGGCTAGATGTAATCTCACCATAATTAGAACCGCAGACCGGTTTCGCTCTAATTAGAGCTCGTCAGTACAGTATACTAATTACACCGAGAACACACCTATAAAGTTATACGGCTATGGTAGCCAGCCTCCTAGAACATTGTGAGATTTACGACAGGGTCGCCATCTCGGTGCGGAACCAGAACTACAAACATTGTAAGATTGTTGAAATTGAAAAAACCGGTTTGATTATGGTTGACTAAAACGAAATGATACTGGCGATTAATAAGGAAAAATAACTGCTACGTTCATAATTTGGCAGATACTTTACTTTTCTAAATATGAATTGAGTTTCCTTCTGGAAAACTTTTGTAACTTTAATAAAATTTGTAATACAAGTTTCTTTTAAAGAGACTTACACTATCTATAGATATAGAAAATTTTAATTTTTTAGCTTCATAGAAAATTGAGTTTTGGGCATTTTTAGAATTTTTAGAACACAAGATTTGTTTGATCATAGAGAATTTTTCTTCCTCTGAAGATGTTGACATTGTCAACGAAACGATCGTAAGGTCTCTGAAATATGTGTTGTGGTGATTTGGGTGTTCTCCAAGTGTACTTATTGATCATAGAGAGTTATCGATGGTAATACTTTCGAAAGAATTCTGCAAATGTGCGCCTGCTAGGACCTCTAAAATCGATCTTCAAGGTATATGTAAGTTTAAAGTATTCATTTTAGTAATATGCCATATAATAACAGTCAATAATTTTTTTATTTTTAGTGAATTTTCTTAAAAAAATTCACTAATGAGGAGATCTCGACTTTTGAATTTTGAAAAAATTTCTTCAAATGAGCGCTAATTAGGCCCCCCAGAACACATATCCGGGGTCAGTTTGAATTTTTATATGTTTATATATATATTTATATATATATATATATATATATATATATATATATATATATATATATATATATATATATATATATATATATATATATATTTATATATATATATATATATATATATATATATATATATATATATATATATATATATGTATCACACCGATAACTCAAAAAATAATGGGCCGATTTTGATTAAATTTGGTGAATAAATTCCTTTTGCAAATGGCTTGGATAACTTCGTTAGCCAGGAAAATCTGCCCAGGTTTTCCTGGAAAATTTTGTGTTTTCTTTCGAAAAAAATTTATATCTCCCGAATTAACAAAGTAAGGGCAACTAAATTTGGTACGCGGGTTTATGTCCTTATATGTAAGTCACCTACCAAGATTTAGCTCTGTATGTCAAAAGACAAAAAAGTTATAGGCATTTAAAGAAAAATAAATTGGGGTTTTCCTCAAAACGTCAAAGTTGCAACTTAAAACGTCAAAATCGGCAATATTTTGGCAAATAACTTGAAACTAATACGGGCTATGGAAATCAAATGTCTCAAGAAGGATGTTTTACAAACACTGAAGTCTTAGTTTCAACCGTCATTGTCCTTCATTTTACTAAAATGTTTCCAGAAAATTCATTTGAAATAGACGCTTTCCCTGATGCTTGGCAGTAGCCTTAGCTATAGAGTTTGTTGTTTAATGGTATATAATTTTTGTCGAATTTTCGTAAAAAATCAATAAAGCTCAATATATCCGTTATTATACAAGATTTGAAAAAAATTTGTATATATTAATTATAGGGTGTCTTGAGCTACAACTTAAAAAAATATTTCTACAATCACAGGATGGCCCATAAGTCATTGGTGATACAAATTTTCTTTTTTTTTTTTAATCAAACACGCCTTATGTTATTGCATTTTCCATCGAAATATAATGCATGTTTGTAAGAAAATAAATTATGGATGCAGCAAGTGCGTTATGGTAGCGAACTTTGATCAAATGCTTCATATTTGAATAGCCCAATTTGCTATTAACCTATAAGGTTGACCAAGAAACGAGTTTTTCCGGGAACACTTTAGGTCTACTTTTGGAAATCTTGGTACATTTTCACACAATAAAGTTATTTTTATGAAACATGGCACATTGTTTTTACTATATAGGTTATACTGGTAACCAAAATTGATGCCTGCTTTCTTAAAAAGAAAACACACATATTTGCAATAAAAACATTTTAATGAAAATTCACTACCATAACGCACTTGCTGCGTCCAGAGTTTTTTTAATTTCAACCACACACCACGAGTGCTTACAGCCTAAATACTATCGTACCGTGGGTGTTGACAAGGACGAAAGATGCAACTTGTTAATTCTGGACTTGAAGGATTGAAGGTTCGGAAGAGAAGGAAAAACATGTGTCGGCAAGGAATTCCACAACTTGGAAGTCCTCGGGACAAAAGAGCGGGCATAACAAGATGTTCTTTGTCTGGTGACCTGGACAGTAAAAGGGTGCATTCGCTCTGTTCCCCTGATAGATCTGTGGGGGGCAGCAGGTGGGGGAACTATGGAGAAAAGCTCCTCTGGGCAGTGCCCATGCAGATATCTATAAAATAGAGAGAGGTCACCAACGGCACGTCGGTGGGCAAGGGATGGCAGCCTTTGGGTGAGGGCAGGGTCACCGATGAGACGTATAGCTCTCTTTTGAATGGAGTCCAGAATAGCTAGTGTAGAAGTGGCAGCTACACCCCAGATGTGGGAGCAGTATTCGAGGTTTGGCCTTATTTGTGAAGTATATAAGGTATAGAGATTAATTGCTGAAAAGTATTTGTGAGCCCGGAAGAGGAGACCTAATTTCTTAGCAGCCGCTTCTGCAATTGATGTGACATGTTGGTGCCAATTGAGATTTCGATCCACAGAAATGCCAACAAGTGAAAAGGACTCATTACTTTGAATAACTTGGTTGTTTATTGTGATGGGTCTAGGCCTGGTGTATCTCTTATGAGAAAGAAAGCAAGACTGAGATTTGGTGGGGTTGAATTGTACAAGATTTCTACTTCCCCAGTCTAAGATTTTTTGGAGATCCACGGAGACAGAACCCTCCATGAGTCTGCGATCCTCATCTAATTGGGCTAAAGAGACAGACAGAATATTGTATATTTGAGTGGAGGATGCTGTCGTCCGCGTAACTGTGAACTGGGTTGGATGTGCTAGAGAGGAGGTCATTGATGTGGAGAAGAAACAAAGTAGGGGCTAAAGCTGAACCTTGAGGAACTCCTGCATTAATTGGATACAGTTTAGAGGAATGGCCATCCACAACAACAGAAATGCTCCTGTTGGAGAGGAAATTTGCTGTCCAGGTACAAAGTTTTGGTGGTAGGCCATAGACCGGAAGTTTATTAAGCAGCGCTGCGTGCCAGACCTGGTCGAATGCTTTGGATATGTCTAGAGCGACAATCTGGGATTCACTGTGTAGTTCCATAGACTTGTTCCAAGAATTGGTGACAAAGGAAAGGAGGTCGGCAGTTGATCTGCGCTGACAGAACCCATACTGTCTGTCGTGGATTAGACTGTGTTTTTCCAGAAATTTTAGTAATTCGGTGTTTATATACTGTTCTATCACTTTAGAGACGACTGAAAGGAGAGAAATAGGCCTGTAGTTGCTAGTGCTTTGGATCCTTTCTTAGGGATGGGTTGTACTCGAGCAGTTTTCCAGTTATTAGGGAATATGCCTTTATCGCAAGATATCTGAAATAGACGAGTCAGGACAGGAGCAAGTTCTGGTGCGCATTTTTTGAGAACAATTGCTGGGATCTCGTCAAGGCCAGAGGCTTTCCTGGTATTAAGAAACGATAGCATCTTTCGTACCTTTTTAGTTTTGAAAGTGATATCTGTCATTTTATGCGCAACATTGGGGACTGTTGGTGGTTGAACATTTGGAGGTGGGTTGAGAGTAGAATTGCCGGCGAACAACGAGGCAAAAAGTTCAGCCTTGCCCAGGGCGGTAGAAACAATTTCATCCCCTGAGACAAGAGGTGGGAACGTGCTCTTGCAGAAATTATTCCCAATAGATTTAGCAAGAGTCCAGAAGGGTTTGCCGCCGTTGGAGCTTAAGAGGACTTTGTTTTTGATGTGGTTATTAAACGAGTTTTTTGCCTCAGAAAGAATGCGGACATATCGGTTTCTTGCGTCGTTAAATGCTTGACGGTTTTCTTGACTGGGATTGTATAAAAGCGTTTTGTGAGCTTTGATCTTTTCAAGTCTGGCCTTGTCACAGGATTTAGAGAACCAGGGCTTTTGAGTGGCTGAAGAGGTTTTCTGTGTACGTGGAATAAATAACTCCATGCCGGCTTGGATAATTTCGGTGACGCAGGAAGCAGTGACCGTGGTCTGAGCGGCCAAGGGGGGTAGTGTACAATTCTTATGAAAATTCACTAATATAACGCACTTGCTGCTTCCCGAAATTTAATTTTACTATTTCCCTGCGTGTATTGGAAAATTTAAACCTTTAGCATTCAACTGGAAAAGTAGTAGTTTTGAGCGTTAAAATGATAAGCTGGCAATTCTGAAACCAACTCTTTCTGAATCTAAAAGTCTTGTTGATGTTTATTTAATATAATACAATTTTTGTACAGTCTATATGTTCATTTTATGAGGACTCACCTAAAGAACTGTTTGCTGATATCAACCAAGCTATAGCGTCACATGTCAACGGAGGGACCAAGAGGATGACACCTCTTGGATTATCGTTGGGTATCCTGTAGATACTAGTTATATAACCATCTTCAGTTGTAGTAGTGTACTTCTCGAAATGTTTATTATTATTTGATAGCATTTCCTCCTAAAATAATTTAATTGTAGTTGCGAAATAAAATACAAAATGTCTGATTGTAGAAAATGGTAACGTAGAAAAAATGTGGTATGAAATGCGTATTACAAAGTTGTTTTCTATCTTAACGGTCATTGTCTTTCATTGTACTAAAACATTTGCAGAAAATTCGTTTTAAATAGACCTATTCTCTGATACTTAGGCAGTCGTTTAGGTTAGAAGACGTTGATTTTTTTTATTATTTTTTTTATTTCAACAACACACCACGAGGGCTTACAACCTAAATACTATCGTACCGTGGGTGTCGACAAGGAGGAAAGAGGCAACTTGTTAATTCTGGACTTGAAGGTTTGGAGGTTCGGCGGAGAAGGAAAAACATGTGCCGGCAAGGAATTCCACAACTTGGAATTCCTCGGGACAAAAGAGCGGGCATGTTCTATGTCTGGTCACCTGGACAGTAAAAGGGTGTATTCGCTCTGTTCCCCTGGTAGATCTCTTGGGGGCAGCAGGTGGAGGAACTATGGAAGAAAGCTCCTCTAAGCAGTGCCCGTGCAGATATCCAACGGCACGTCGTTGGGCAAGAAATGGCAGCCTTTGGGTGAGGGTAAGACCTCCGCCGCTCTTCCTTGTGGATCGGTTTTTGAAGATCCTAGCCATTACTTATTATGGACATTGAAGTCACCAAGAATAGTGACCTCGGAGGAAGGATATTCAGAAATCAGATGGTCGGTTTTTTCGGAAAGGTAGTCAAAGAGCTGGACAAAGTTGTTGTCAGAAGGTGACCGGTAAATGCAACAGATGAATTTAGTTGCAGCCCTCAGAGAGAGTTTTATCCATAGTATGTCTTTTCTTCCAGCTTCTAAATTGAGGAGTCTGGTGCAGGGTAGATTGCTACGGACGTTCGCGCACACGCCTCCATGCAATCTAAAAGAAGTAAGGAGCTCATACGCCGGAAAATTAAGGTGATTAGTGGGTGTTTTGGCACTGATTTGAGTTTCGGTGAGGAAGAAGAGTTGGGGGCTCATTAGCCTGGAGGAAATGGTGGACGGAGTTCAGGTTAGAATTTATGCCACATATATTCGGGAAGGATATGTTAAATCTTGATGTTGGCGCCCCCTGTACACCCCTCTTCCGGAGATCCAAATGGAGGGGTATTTTGCCTCCGGAATATTTTGTACAAGGAGGAGCCATCATCATTTTTATTTATAATGGAAACCGACTCATACACCAGAACCGGAAACGCCCGTTGGGACTTCACCGGCCCCTTGATGTAAGGGGTGGTACCTCCTCGGGCGTGAAAAAAATCCTTTACTATCACGTAAAGGAAAATTGCACTACCACCTGCCATATTGCAAGTATACCACACCAGCCAACTATTAAAGAGCTGACCAGCTCTAGAACTTGTTAGTAATTACGTGAGGTGTTTTTTTACATTTGGCCCCCTCCCTCTTGGTGATATTTGGTGAAATGTGGTGGCACGCCCCCTCCCCCTTGCGTGATATTTACCATATAGTTTATAAATAATTAAATTTATTTGATAATTTCACGTATTTTGCTTCATACCACTAAGAATACCTAAAATCGTTAATACTGATGTCTTCTATGTACTACATTTTTTCTGAGAAATAAGAGTAGCAAAATGATACCAAGTTTAAGGTGCACTGTAACGAATTTAATTGTATTTAGTAAAAGAAAAAAAGTGTAAACGCAGCAAGTGCTTCATGGAAGTGAATTTTCATAAAAATGTTTTTATGTAATAGCAAATATGTCTTTTTTAATGCAAGCAGGTCTTAGATTTGGTTGCCAGTATAACCTTTGTTATAGTAGAAAAAAGTTCAGGGCGCAGAAAGTGCGTCATGTTAGTGAATTTTCATTAAATGCTTCTTGAATAACTCAATTTTCTATACACCTAGAAACTTGACTTTTGGTACTTAATAAGGTCTTTCCCAAGGAAACATATCCACCAAATTTCATTATAATAACTTTGTAATTTGCGGAGAAAACACATTTTTTCGAAAGAAAACTCAAAATTTTCCCGGAAAACCTTTTCCGATTTTACTAGCGATCGAACTCATTCAAGCTAATGATAAAAGAAAGGCACCTGCCGAGTTTCATCTAAATCTTGAGTTATCGGTTGGATACACACACACACATTTATATATATATATATATATATATATATATATATATATATATATATATATATATATATATATATATATATATATATATATATATATATATAAACATATGAAAATTGAAACTGACCCCGGATGTGGGTTCTAGGGGTCCTAGTTCGCACGTGGAGAAAGATTTTGCCTCCCCATCTATATCTTTCTATTAATGATTTTTTAAAAATAAAAATTCACTAACAATGTACCATATTTCATCAAAATATCTTTCCTGTTTGAAGATGTACAAAAAGTTTTCGAAAATAAACTTAAACTGTTCCCGAAAAAACTGGTTTCCTAACCAACGAATCTTAGGTTAATAGCAAATTGGGTTATTGAAATTTAAAGCATTTAATAAAAATTCGCTTTACAAACGCACTTGCCGCGTACCGAATTTCTGCCTCTCCCAGACATGTAGCTTTTTAGCCATAAATATGCATTTCCTCTTATGCCATAATGCTCCAATTTTTTAAATAAAAATCCTGAGTTGACAGCTGCCTACGAAAGCCAAATTGGCACGGAGACAGCAAATTGTATCTCTCCAAAAACGATCCGAGTCTTAGCAGAAATGCCTTCTCAAAGATCTTAGAAAAAACCGAAAGCAGCGCAATCGCCCTGTAGTTGTCCAAAGGACGTGGATCTCCCTTCTTAAAGAGAGAGAGAGACGACAATGGCCGTCTTCAGACGCTCAGGAAAACAACCGATTTCAAACGACACATTTATAAGCTAAGGTAAGTTATTGGAGCCACCACAAGATTACCAACCCCGCCAAGAAGACTACATGGTATTTCATCTATTCCTGATGAATCTTTAACTGAAACTAATTTTATTATCTCTAATACATCTTTATATAAGTGTATGTATATATATATATATATATATATATATATATATATATATATATATATATATATATATATATCTGTGTGTGTGTATGTGTATGTAAATAAGTATAACACATACTGTATATAAGTATAGCAAATTCAATGTCACCCCCGCCAGTAACTAATATATATATATATATATATATATATATATATATATATATATATATATATATATATATATATATATATATTATAATATTATTTATTCTGCTACTACCCCCCCTTTCGTGTAGAGCTTGAAACGCCCCCACAAAGATGGCGCGATCCACACTTTGAGAATCGGTGGCCTAATTGATTGATGTATTACTCCTCGTCTCTGTTTTAAGCTAAATTTTTAATGTGTGTGGAATATATATGTATTTTAAAATTCTGTAATTCCCCAATTGTTCCTGTGAAGCAAACATCGTCTGTATTTAGTATGGAACCGTTCCACCAACATAGGACAAATATAATCAAGGGATGAGATACTTACAGGAGTTGTGGAATCTTCGTCGGGGTCATAGTAACAATCACGGCTGGAATCAATGTGGTTATATGCCTCAAAAGTTCTACAAACATTATTTCTTTTTGCCGAAACAACCAATATTTGCCATAAGTTAAGCTCTGCTACTAAAACAATTAATAAAATCCTCTCTAGCTTTTCACAGAAATACATCTTAAATTATTAGAACTGGGAATCAATTCACTTTTATACAAAGTTAGTAGTTAATGGAAGTGCCTAGATTCGTAGTTATTTAAGTGGAAACCAATTTTATTGAATACAAAACTGTTTTGATATGTATTGTTAAATGGTGATTTTGTATTTTTTAACCTATAATATAACACCATTAATTGAACATGTTTGTTGTTGCATGTAGTTTGTATATATAATAAGGTCACTTAAATAAACTGCTAATTACACTGACAATATAATGGCGTGGCAACTAATTGATATATTGTTTTATTTGTACGCTACATTAAGCTATACTTATCTGTTGATATGCATTTTTTGTGGAGCTAGATATGTTCCATTTCTACATTATACAGTATATCCGTAACGTTTATATATATATATATATATATATATATATATATATATATATATATATATATATATATATATATATATATATATATATATATATATATATATATATATATCTTTAGGAATATTGCACTACACTGTAATCACTTTTAAATATACACTTTATTTGTTTGCTGTACGTTTGTGATTTCTTATTGGTTTGCGTGGACTGCAGTTTCGAACCGTCCCGGTTCATCATCAGCACTCTTGAGTAGCGTGCTGATGATGAACCGGGACGGTTCGAAACTGCAGTCCACGCAAACCAATAAGAAATCACAAACGTACAGCAAACAAATAAAGTATATATATATATATATATATATATATATATATATATATATATATATATATATATATATGTTCAGAAAGATTTCCGCGGTCTTTAATGTGAGACATACTTGGTTCTCGGGTTGAACCGCGCCCAGAATTTATGAAAACTCGACGTTTCGGCTCCTGTTTTGGAGCCATTTCCAAGAGGCAAAGGGCATATGTAAGGACACTCTAAGGCCTCAATCTGCCTACTCCTTAGAGTGGTGGACAAAGGTCGGTAAAGGAAATATATAAGGACACTCTAAGGCCTCAATATGCCTACTCCTTAGAGTGGTGTACAAAGGTAGGTAAAGGAAATATGTAAGGACACTCTAAGGCCTCAATCTGCCTACTACTTAGATCGGTGGACAAAGGTGGGTTGGGTTGTTGTAGCTCGATTGCGGGGCCTCAATCTGCCTGCTCCCCAAATCTCGTCGGAGATCGTCTGTGAGGTCTCAGTGTGTTCAACCCTAGGCCTCAGATCCCTCTGAGGCCTAGGGTTGAACACACGAGATTTGGCGAGTAGGCAGATTGAGGCCCCGTAATCGAGCTACAACAACCCAACCCACATTTGTCCACCGCTCTAAGGAGTGGGCAGATTTAGGGCTTAGAGTGTTCTTACATATTTCCTTTACCTACCTTTGTCGATCAAAATGGCTCCAAAACAGGAGCCGAAACGTCGAGTTTTCAACCCGAGAACCAAGTATGTCTCATATATATATATATATATATATATATATATATATATATATATATATATATATATATATATATATATATATATATATATATATATATATATATATATTATTGTTACGTTCTACGGTGTTCTGGATTCGTTGACTAACAAAACACAACTTTTCAAACTACTAATTATGAGCAACTATTTTCCAACACCAGTATCAACTAAAATATTTCTCTCTATTATTAAATGTCCACAGAACTATATTCCACTATTCGCCTTCTATGATCGCTTCTTGAACACCAACACTTACTGCTAACTCACTTAATACTCTATGATCACTATTTACACCACACCGACTTAATACTGAACTAACTTATTCTGCGCACCGCTCGTCTCTTTATACTGTCCATAGAGATTCTAGACCTTCTACACTTTTCTATACCTGTTCCCTTCTAGAAATATAATTCCAGAGTGTTCGCTCTTACCAACACACTTTATAATTGACATCTGACCATAGAATAAACAAAGTCTATAAACTTAATTTTCATGGACAAATGTGACACTGCCCCCCTCTTATATTCGATCGTCCCGATCGAATTCTAACATTTCTTGGAAGGGCGTAAGTATGTAGTTTCGGTGACCGTCCCTTGCGTCGTACTGGATTGTTGAACCTCACACGATCACCTTCTTTAGAACCAGCTAAATTAGTTCGCACGTCATAGCGGGTCTTCATGCGGTCGCTTTCTATTCGTATATGCATTCTGACAGCAGAGTGGATGGTTTTCCTTCTCGTTAATATGTCAGAGCTTTCTTCAAGCGAAGTCCTTAGGTGGTACTGGTTCTTCCGTGTAGTTTCTGTTGTTCTGGTGTTTCTACTTGCACAAATATCTCGGCGGGACCTATTCCTGTCGACATCGACTCTGTTCCAGCAAATGTCTTCACTGACCTTTTTCTGGGTTGGCTTCACATTTACATGGTCTTTACACCTTTCATCTTGTTTTCCTCTCCTAACTTCTCCTCCACTTGCTGCTGGCTGAGTAACGGGGCCGTCTCTTCCTCTCACAGCTCTCTTCACTGGAATGGCACTTTCACGACAGACGTTGCTATTTTCCTCTATGGTGATTTTTCGCACTACCAGGTTACTGCCAGGCGATATTATTTTCTCCAGTAGCTGCATGATCTTGGATGAACCTGTTTTATTTTCTTCTTGGACTTTCACATGACTTTCCGACGCTTGCTTTATCACTTCAAACTCCAAGGCATGTGCCAAAGCATCGTTCAAGTTATTGTGTCTTGCCATCCTCAGCGCCTGCTGCGTGTCGGTATCTCTGATGGCGTTAATGAAGGTTTGCACCGACAGCTGGTTTAAAAACTCCATCGGAGCTATGGGATACGCTAATCGTGTCAGTCTGACAACGTCGGCGTGGAGATGTTGGAGACTTTCGCCCGATTTCTGACAACGATTTTTAAACTGCAATCGATACAGCTGTTGGAAATGCTGGTCGCCAAACCTCATCTCTAATTGATGTTTAATGCTTTTAAAACTCAACGGTTCTTCCCTGGGAATACCTTGGAGCACATCTAGAGCATCTCCTCTGAGAGCCACAATTAGCGAATTCACTTTCTCTCTCACTCTCTCGCCCCAACCATTTGCTGTAGCAGCGGCTTCAAATTGGCGTAGATAAATACCCCATGGGACTGAGCCATCAAATGTGGGGACTACGTGTCTTAGGCATATACGTACTTAAAGCTGATACACAGTTTATTCTGTTTCAAAAACAAACCCAGTTATGAATTACTGCTGACACTGATCTTCCAGAAAGTCTAGTAATTTCCACAACGAATATTCTGGAAAATATTTCTGCTAGCAGCTTGAAAATCCCACCTCTGACACCAGTTGTTACGTTCTATGCGGTTCTGGATTCGTTGACTAACAAAACACGGCTTTTAAAACTACTAATTTATTATCAGCAACTATTTTCCAACACCAGTATCAACTAAAATATTTCTCTCTATTAGTAAATGTCCATAGAACTATATTCCACTATTCGCCTTCTATGATCGCTTCTTGAAAACCAACACTTACTGCTAACGCGCTTAATACTCTATGATCACTATTCTACACCACACCGATTTAATTAATACTGAACTAACTTACTCTGCGCATCGCTGGTCTATTTATACTGTCCATAGAGATTCTAGACCTTCTACACCTGTTACTTCTGGTCCCTTCTAGAAATATAATTCCAGAGTGTTCGCTCTTACCAACACACTTTATAAATGACATCTGACCATAGAATAAACAAAGTCTATAAACTTAATTCTCATAGATAAATGTGACTATATATATATATATATATATATATATATATATATATATATATATATATATATATATATATATATATATATATATATATATATATATATATATATATATATATATATATATATATATATATATATATATATGCGTCACGCCGATAACATTGGACCGATTTTGATAAAATTTGGTGTGTACCTTCCTTTTGCTCATTAGCCAAGAGGATCGGATCAGTTTTTGTGTTTTCTTTCGGAAAGTTGTTATATTTCCGGAAATAAAGCCATAGTATTAAAATTTAGTACGCGGGTTTATAACATTAAAGCTAAACTATGTACCAAAACTTAGATTTCTAAGTTAAAAGGAAAAAGTTATAGGCATGAAATGCAAAAAAAATCGGTTATTCTAGAAGCCAAATGAGGACACATAACGAACAATTTTTGTATGATAAACACTATTGATGTAATTTTATAGACAAAAAACCATTTCGGGTTAAGGAGTCGAAAAATATTAAAACAGTAAAATAGGTTTTCGTAGTCCAAAAAAAAAAGCAGATTCTTATAAGCCGTAATATAATAGTGCATAATAGTCCATGGCAACACTACATGTCATATTCAACTGACAAATTATTTTGACAAATGTCAGATCTACTTTCAAAATGACATGTAAATAAGTATTTTCTTTTCTGAGATGTGAAATACAAATATTAGCATGCTCTTCTTCTTAAATTTACCTTTATTTTTGGCTATTACAATTTTACTCATACAGTTGCATATAATTTTAGTGACTTTTGAAAAAATTTCTTCAAATGAGCGCGTACTAGGTCCCCATAGAACCCATATCCAGGTTTATTTCAGTTTTTATCTGTGTTCATATATACAGGGTGACGCATTTCTACGGTAAAGCTCAATATATCCATTATTATACAAGATACAAGAAAAATTGTATACGTTAATTAATGATGCTAATTGTGTGTGTGTATGAAAACAGGTTTGGTGTGGCTTCAGACGAGTCCATTAGCCGCAAGTAAAGAGTTGCATCTTATAAAATTATATTTACAATCACAGGTGGCCTCTCTGGTGATACAATTTTTTCTTAATCGAACACTCCTTATATTAATCAATTTTCTATCGAAATATAATGCATGTTTGTAAGAAAATATATTCGGGATGCAGCAAGTGCGTTATGGTAGCGATTTTTCATAAGATATTTCTTTCGACGGCTTTATTTGCTATTAACCTAAGGTTCGTTGGCCAGACAGCCAGTTTTTTCGGGAACATTTGAAGGTTATTATCGGAAGATTTTTGTACATTTTCAAACAATAAAGTTATTTTGATGAAATATGGTACATTGTTTCTTCTATACAGGTTATACTGGTAACCAAATTTGATGCCAGCTTGCTTATATATATATATATATATATATATATATATATATATATATATATATATATATATATATATATATATATATATATATATATATATATATATATATATATATATATATATATATATATTGAACAAACAGGAGACTTGGCAAAGAGACAATATGGGTTTAGAGTGGGCCGACAGACTGCGGACGCTATCAACAAAGTGTTAACCATCGCCAGGGAGGCTGCTGCCTACTTATGGAAATATCGAAGACTTTGTGCACTGATAACTTTGGATATTAGAAATGCTTCCAATAGCGCGTTGTGGCAGAGAATACTGGAAGAACTAAGAAAGCGAAGAATCGACGAAGGTTTAATCAACATTATAGCATCATACTTGTCAGAAAGAGAAATAATCCTGGAAGCTGGGGAATCTGTAACGAGTAGGCGAATGAGCAGTGGCGTTCCGCAGGGTTCGGTCCTTAGGCCCACACTGTGGAACTTGCTGTAGGATGGACTGCTGAGGATGACGCTACCCGCGAAGGTGACTCTTGTGGGCTTCGCAGGCGATGTGGCCGTGGTAGTGGTTGCCAAGACCGAAGAGCTACTGATGAGCACGGCAAACAAGGCATTGAAAAGCGTGACAGCTTGGGTAGGAGCGAAACGACTCTAACTGGCCCCTGAAAAGACGGAAACAGTCATACTTACACCTAAGAGGAAAATGGCTCCCATCCAATTTATTGTAGAGGGAAGCAAAGTATTGCCGAACAAATCGATCAAATACCTAGGTGTTTGGCTGGACACCAAGCTAACGTTCGCTTAGCAGGTTAACCAAGTGGCTCAGAAAGCTGAAAAGACAATTGTTGCCCTAACTAGACTACTACCCAACATCGAAGGTCCCAGGGCATCAAAGAGAAGACTGCTGATGAGTGTCGCAGATATTGTATGCTGCCCCCACGTGGCACAGTGTCATTAAAAACAAAAAGCTTGTACAGAGACTCACAATGATGCAGCGAAAACTCTCCATTAGAATATGTAGCGCCTATAGGACAATTTCAGCAGAGGCTGCGGCTGTGATTGCAGGAGTGCCTCCAGTGGAGCTGCTCATCCAGGAGAGACAAGAACGATATGGCGGTCTAACACGGGAAATTGCTAAGTCTCAACTGATGACTAGATGGCAGACGAAATGGGAGAACAGCACGAAAGGCCGCTAGACCTGGAGGATAATTCCAAACATTAGAACCTGGAGTGAAAGAAATCATGGAGAGGTGGACTACTTCTTGACCCAAGCACTGTCGGGCCATGGCTGTTTTGACAAGTACCTGTACGAGCGAAGGAGGAGGGATACGGAGTCTTGTGACTACTACGGGGCGATTGACGATGTAGAACACACTCTATTCGCCTGTCCAAGATGGGAGAACGTCCGAAAGGAATATGCCCAAGCCAAGAGGGAAGTACTTAACGTCAAATCTATGGCGAGCAGCTTGCTGGAATCCCAGGAATGCTGGAATCTAGTGTACACAGTGGTCCGAAAAATTATCGGCACTAAAGAAAGGGAGACCAATAGATGAAGAAAGAGGCAAGGCAGAAAAGAAATGTATCTTGCTTACAGTAGTGGCAAACCATTTTAAAACGTGTTGTGTTTTATTTGTTTATGTGTTGTATATAGGTATATGTTGTGAGTATGTTTTGTATGTATTGTATTATATATTGTATTACCTATGTTATGTATTATATTAAAGCGAAGACAGCAAATGCCTCGAAGTAATGCAACAGCGGTTCCGAGGCTGCGGCGGTTCGGGAGAGCCACTTGTTTGGTTAGCCCCTATTGGCGCCAACTACGCCCTCCAAATTAATATATATATATATATATATATATATATATATATATATATATATATATATATATATATATATATATATATATATATATATATATATATAATTGATGTTAAAAACATTTTTACGAAAATTCATCACCATAACACACTTGCTCCGTCCAGACTTTTTTAAAATAATATATAGGAAAATATAAAATAAAAAAAAACAACATAGGTATTCTTAAACTTTTCTATATTTTCCAATTCTTTGTTTTAGGTTCAGGAAATATTTTGTTTAAGAGATTTAATACAGGCAAATTTACTCGTTCGACCTTGTGTTTGCCAACATGATAATCCAAGTGATTCAATCCGAATGTTTCATGTCTTCCGTAAATTTTAGCTGCTTCCGGTAGATCGTTGTAAAGAATGTCTGTGTCCTAAAAAAAACAAGCATGCGATATAAACTATTACATTTATTTTAGAATCTCATACATAAATTGTCGGGCTAACTTTTAAGATGAAGATGATAAGTACAGGTGTCCTATTTTGGTTGCAATTGCTGGATAACTCGATTATTAATAATGACATAACTTTGCGGTTTTTGCGAACCTGACCTACTTTTTTCGTGAAACGAAAGATGCCGCAAATAAAATTGGCATCGTCTTCTTAGTTTTCGAGCTTCAGGGTGATTTTTTTTTAATCAGGAGGGAGATATGCCTCATGCAGACCTCATTCACGACATCGTAGGGCCGTGGGATATCGAGGTACTGTGAGACTCGTACTCTCAGTACACCTACTCACTATAACTCCCTCCCTGAGAGTACCGGACCTTAGTCCATACCTCCGTCAGAAAGAATACACACAATGACTTTTGAGTTTGAATGTTTCCATTCTGATTTTGCCGCGGGGGCGTTAGCGGATAAGTATAAGCTTTGGACGCTTATGTTTATATGGAAGTTGCTCATCGTAGTCGGTGGCACTACGGAGAAGAGCATTTGGGTGAGAAGCGGCTTTTGTGAACTGAGTTGTGGGTAGTTGAGTTATGAACTCAAGTATCGAAGGCATTTCCAGATTAGAGTGAATCTGACTGTTTCTGACAAACCATGGCGCTTCGGTGACCATTCTCAGAATTTTATTCTGGATGATTTGAAGGGTCTTGATGTGTGTAGCGGCCGCGGTGGCCCATGCAGGTGATGCATAGGTCAATGCTGGCCGTATGACGACTTTGTACATGAGCAATTTATTATATATATAATCTGTTGAGGGTTGTATAGAGATAGCTGCAGTTAGACTTCCAAGTCTAGACATGACCGTTCTATCAGTTTATCGCCCCCCGGGAGCTGACATGCAAGTTTTTATGGAAAAAGCTGACATTGCACTTGGTACTTTAATAAATAGTGGGGTTAATAACCTTTTCGTCGCTGGAGACTTTAATGTGAATATTTTGGAGTCAACAATGGAGAGTACCAAGCTGCATCATCTGTTTGTGTCCTATGGACTTTATAATCTATTTTCAGAAGCATCTAGAATAACAAAGACATCTGCAACTTGTATAGACAATATTTATTCAAACATAAACCTAAACAACTGTCTAGCGAAAACTGTGAATTTACACCTGTCGGACCATCTTGCGCAAAAGCTCCTGATATATAAGGACAACAAACAAGAGGATAAGTTTCATAATGTAAGGGATACAAATAACAGTGATAGTGTTCAGCTTTTCATACACCAGTTGCAAAACATTGACTGGAATTCACTTCTGGTACCAAATGCTGAAGAATCTTATGTTCGTTTCCACGAAGCTCTAATGGAAAGCTTTGAAAATTGCTTCCCTGTGAAAAGGAAGAGGGTTATATCTGTTAAAGAACACATTTTCCGGAGTGAAATTATCAGAAAACTTAAGAATCAGGTAGATGCTGCATATACAATCTTTAGAGTAAAAAGAGATGATAATTCAAAAACTCTTTATGAAAGCCTAAAGAAACAACTAAGGACACAGATTGACACTTCTATTAGAAACTATAACAGAGATAGAATTACAAATGCTGATAATAAATCTAAAATCATCTGGAAGTTGATAAATTCGAATATAAAAACCTCGAGGATTAACCAAGGAGCAAGTACACTAAGTGCGGACTGTCTAAATTGCCATTTTTCCAGAATTGGTGAGGATAATTTGGTGCCAGTAGAAGACACGTCAAAAAAGTGCCATTCCTATATAAAACGTGTCAAACTGCGGAGCAATGGGTCAATGTTTCTCGAGGACACATCCCCACGTGAAATTATGCAGGTGGTGTTGCTGATGAAAAATAAGTCAGCTTGTGACATCTTTGGATTAAACATAGTACTTTTAAAAAGGATAATCCACGTGATTGCAGACCCACTGAGCAAAATTGTCAATATGTGCTTTGCTCAGGGTATATTTCCAAATCTATTAAAAATTGCAAAGATAATTCCTTTCCCAAAAAATGGCGACATGAACGATTGCAACAATTATAGGCCAATTTGTATTCTCCCTATAATCTCGAAAATCTTGGAAGCACTTATTAAAGAGAGATTAGCAAGCTATATTGATAGGCAGGAAATTCTAAACCATTCACAGCATGGATTCAGAAGAAATAGGTCAACAACTACGGCGATGACATATATAGTTGATTTTGTCTTGGAAGCACTTAATCACAAAGAAAATGCCCAGCTTTTGTGCGTTGACCTTAGTAAAGCCTTTAATATGGTAAACCACCAGATCCTTATCTCTAAGTTGGAATATTATGGAATGAGAGGCAGAATAGGAACACTTTTACAATCATTTTTAAGGAACAGGGTGCAGTTGGTTAGCTGGCAAAATACCACATCAAATTTTAAACAGGTAGACTTAGGAGTACCACAGGGCTCTATACTGGGGCCAATGCTCTTCCTATTATATATTAACGATTTGCCCGAAAACATTAGGGCAGACAGAAGTTGCATCTTCGCAGATGACACGACAGTAATTAATAAAACAGTTCCAGACCTTATAAAACACAAAGGTGACCAATCCATCCAGCAGGTGGAAGCATGGGTTAAGGCAAACAAGTTATTGCTTAATGCAGAAAAAACATCAAGACTTGTCATAACTACCAGGGACTATCTACAGAACTCAGGCGAAAATATTAAAGTTTTAGGCTTTCATATTGATGGTTGTTTAAGCTGGAAACCCCACATAGACCATATGTGTAAAAAAATATCTTCAGCCATCTACTCAATCCGTAGAATAAGGTACATCATAGATGAAAGCGCCGCAAGGGTTACTTACTATGCTCACTTTCAAAGCATTGCAACCTATGGGATTTTGCTATGGGGATCCTCTCCACATGCAGAACGTGTCTTTATACAACAGAAAAGAGCAATTAGGGCGATTGCTAACGTTCCTCAGGACCACAGTTGTAGAGAACTATTCCAGAGGTATAAAATACTTACCCTACCAGCAAGTTATATAATTACTTGTCTTCTTTACATCTATGACCATCAGGCCAGTTTTATCTCCCATGAACAGGTTCACAGTTACGAAACAAGAGGTAAAAGTCAGTTTGTGATTCCTCATCACAGGATAAGCCGCACGCAGAGGAGCCATGGGTATACTGGAGTTAGGTTGTTTAATTCACTTCCAGTGGTGGTCAGGGAATTGCCTAGAAGACAGTTTGCATCTGTGATAAAAAGAAAATTAATAGAGAGACCTATATATTCAATTGAAGAATTTAATTTTTAATTAACTGTTGTGTGTTTTTGTCAGCTCATTTTATATTTTGTTTTATTTTATGTATATTGTCACCCACTATTTGTCATGTGTAAGTCCAGTATACAATTATTTTATTATTTTATGTGCGACGAACCATGTAAATGTTGATGGTTAAATAAATGTTATGTTATGTTATGTTATGTTCATGGACAATTTACAATTTCTATTTAGAAGTGGGAACAGCTTCGAGATGACCATCGAGGCTTTTCATCGGGCGTGTTCGACATGGGGGCGCCATGTTAAGTGTTTGTCGAGAAAAACCCCGAGGTATTTGGCGGAATCTTGCCATGGAATTAGACGGTTGTCTAATGATACGTGTTCGTGAGGTGTGTGTCTCCTCTTGGAAAATAGGACTGCTGAAAATTTATCGGGGTTTATGGCTAGAAGGGATTTCCTATATCATGCTTGCAGCTCGACTACGGCGGTCTGAAGTCGTTCGGTTATTATCATCGGCTGAGTGGAGCTGCTGAGGATGGTAGTGTCGTCTGCGCACAGTGCGTATGTCACGTTTAGGGGGGGCTGTCGGAATGTCGGTGACAAATATATTGTACAGCAGAGGGGAGATAGCAGAACCCTGCGGGAGATCAGCCGTGGCTGGGTACGTTCTAGATCTAGCTCCCAGATGTTTGACCTGGTACTTCCTCTGTTGCAGGTATGACCTGATTAGCAGAATCAGAGGGAGAGGATAATTAAATGATAGAAGTTTATTTAGGAGGCCCGCATGCCCACCCTATCGAAGGCTTGAACAATGTCAAGAAATATTGCACCAGTTGACTTGTTTTTATTAAATCCTTCGGTGATGTTTTCCACCACACGAAGGAGTTGGTCTGTGGTGGAGTGCTGGTGTCTGAAACCGAATTGCTCGTCCGGGAGGATATGTTTTTCTGAGGTGAATGAAGCTAGCCTTTTCTGAATCAGTTTTTCGGCGATTTTGCCGATGACTGGTAGTAGGCTAATGGGCATGTAGTTCTGTGGGAACAGCGGATCTTTGCTGGGTTTCGGGATGTTGATAATGTCGACAAGTTTCCACATGGAAGGAAAATGTTGGAATCGCAGCATGGCATTCATAATCGTAACTAGGAATACCACGGCTTTGCGGGGGAGGTTTTTCAGGGCTACGTTGGAGATTCCATCGTATCCCGGAGCTTTTCTATTTTTTAATGATTTAATTATTTGGGAAACTTCTTCGAAAGTTGTGGGCTTGATAGTTGTGCCTGGGGTGGCGAGAAGCGCACTCCTGACGTAGCGGTGCGTTCTTGCTTGGTGCGACAGATCAACGTTGTTATAATTCAGGCTGAATTGCAACTCCAGATGATCTGCGAATGCAGTAGCTTTCTCCGCATCCGTGTATACGACACCGTTACGGCCGTGAAGTGGAGATATCGGAAGTTTTTGGAAGCGAAGGGCTTTAGCCATTTGCCAGATGGAATTGTCTTGGGTAGACAGGGTTTGCAGGCGTTCCTCCCAAGGTTTGTTGAGGAGTTCTTGTAGGGCGGATCGTACTTGTTTGATGAGTCTGTTTGCGTCTCGTTTGTCGGTGGGGTTTCCGGTGCGTTTAGCTAGTCTACGCACGCAATTCTTTTCTAGTATAATTTCTCTGACACTGGACGGAAATGTTCAGGGTAATATTAAAATACTAGATTTTCAGGTACCCCTTCTATTTCAATTGTCTGACAAATTGTCAAAAAAGTAAAAAGGAATCCTTTTAGATCTTTTTACGTAGAATCCAGTGGGTTCGTTTTTTTCTAAATATTACTGTTTTTGAAATATTGACCAATCCCAGACAGCACAAACACATTCTGAGAATATACCAGGAATGTTTCGAAAGAATATTCACACATCCCCAGAACATTCTCACAAGGTATTATATATATATATATATATATATATATATATATATATATATATATATATATATATATATATATATATATATATATATATATATATATATATATATATATATATATATATATATTTATGGAACATTCTATGAACATGGCAATGGGACAGATTCTGTCATACTAATAAGGTTCTCAGAATGTTATTTATAATATTCTTAGGAGCTCCCAGTATGCTCTGAAAATGTGTCACGAACATTCAATGAATCTTCTCAAAACGTTCATACATATCCTCATGCGAACATTGTTTTTTTTTTAGATATACAGGGTGTCTCGCATAGGAACCGACACAGAGCAAGTTCGTGTAGGGGGGAACCTAAAATATGGTGTGATTTAATGCAACATACCCCTATACTAAGTTCCTGAGAAGTTATAGGCCTTCAAAATGGGTTTAAAATTTCGAAAAAAATCAATATCTCAGTAACACTTCAACTAAAAAAAACAAATTTGGTACACGTTTTGAGTGTACCAAGAGCTCTAAGTGAGTGGTAAGACACGAAGCAACGTGTCGCCACCTAGTTGCGGAACCAAGTAGTATGTTGTCACACCAGCTCCATATAACACAGTGTTAAAAAATAGAGACTGTATACAACTAACTAACTATTTAGTAAATTGTCAGCCCGGGTCCATTTCTACCCTAATATAGGGATAAATTATGTAAGGCTAGATGCATTCTCACCACAATTAGAACCTTAGACCGGTTTCGCTCTAATTAGAGCTCATCACTACGGCATACTAATTGCTGAGAAAATACACTTATAAAGTAATACGGCTATGGTAGCCAGCCTTCCAACACTAAGTGGGTGGTAAGACACGAAGCAACGTGTCGCCACCTAGTTGCGGATAGTATGTTGTCACGCCAGCTCCAATGTTTTCTGTAACTTATCGGTAGCATTTTTTTTATTTCTGTTGTTTGTTTTCTAATAAATTATAATTATTCACACTTTTTCCCTGATTGTCACGTTTGACGTATACATAGTTTTATTGGCAAACCATGAATTTTCTATGATTTTTAGTAACATCGATAAAATATGTTTCTTTAGTTATTCGTGTTTTTCCTGTAACCAACAACGTTTTTTGAACATAACAGGAGTAACCAAAGTTTTAAAGTTAAATTCCTTATAAAATGAAATCATAATTTATTAAATCCGCCAATATGTTAACAAAATTGTGACATTTTAAGGGTGCATCACCCATAATCAACCCTTTCAAATACCCCAATTGAACTCTACCTACCATCGATTAATGCTCTTGGTATACTCAGAATGTGTACCAAATTTGATTTCTCTAAGTTGAAGTATTACACAGATATTGATTTTTTCGAAATTGAAAATTAAAAACCCTACTTTAAACAACATATTTGTTAGCGAAACGATTGTCAGATCTGAAAAATGTATTGTAATGAATTGTTTCCAAATTGTACTTATCAGTGCTGATTACATGTTCAAATCATTATTCGATGACTTGTCACAAACACGTACACACAGACAGATATACATATATATATATATATATATATATATATATATATATATATATATATATATATATATATATATATATATATATATATATATATATATATATATATATATATATAGTGTGGCTAATTTAAGATGGAAACATCCTGTAACTTTTGTATTTATAATTAAATTTTGATGAATAAAATATCAAAAGACATGAAATGAAAAACTCTATAAATGCTGTGAAAAATGTTCTCAATGTCATCTGACCAAGGCCTACTAATGCAATTTTTCTGTCAAAAAATGGCAAAAAGTGTTGCGTATTTTTAAGGAGAGAATAAGTACGGCATATATTCGACTTACCTCCCTATGCCGTTCGATCACGGCCTACTAAAACTACTTTCATATATCAGAGCCTTTATAAACGTTTTTTCTTCGACTATAAAGATGTGTTGACTGTCATACTTCGTAATAACAGAGTTTTTTTCATAAAATTTGGTAGGTGACAGTTTTGAAGAATGACGAGTCCAGCGGCGTATGTATTTTTTCCCTAAAACTAACCCTAAATCTCTTATAATTTTTGACATATGAAAATAGTTTTAGTAGGCCATGATCGAATGACATAGGAAACAATATTCACAGAACCTATAGACTTATTCATTTTCTATCTTTTAAGATCTTTGTGAAAATGGTCCCGTTAGAAATATAAACGTTACAGGGTGTTTTCATATAAAAAAGGTCACAAAAATAAACTTTTCAGAAATGGTTAATAATTCTTCTTTTTTGATGAAATTTCGTATATATGTATCTCGAGGTAAGCCAAACGCAGTGGCGTACCTATTTTCTTCCTAAAAACAACCCTAACCTTTTTACCAATTTTTTGAAATAGAAAAAATATATTAATAGACCTTGGTCAAGTGACATTGAGCATATAGAGCAGGTATTGAGTTTTTTATCTTATATTTTTTAATCTTTTGTTCAGTTGAAAGTTACAGGGGTGTTTCCATTGAAAATGGGCCACACTATATATATATATATATATATATATATATATATATATATATATATATATATATATATATATATATATATATATATTTATCTGGCAGCAATTAAAGGTGTTGCAGTTACTTACCTTGGCTGTAGTTAACGAGTCGTCTGTACTGGAAATTAAATAAACAGGTATTCTTATTTTTTCTATGGGATAAAGTGGTGGCGTCTTGTTTCCATACTTTTTTATATTTTCTTCGTCTCCAAAATCAAATTGTTGAAACCTCCCAGCAATTAACATTTGCCAGAAATGAAAATAACACTTATACGAAAATCCTCTTGGTAATCTTCTCAACAAAGGAAGGTATATCTAAAAGTATGAAGTGAAATATCTTATTCTGCAACTCCACATTCTTTTCGTTTAGATATTTGCTGCTTGACTAAATAATCTCATGGTAAGAGTTTTATGAACTATCAAAGATTATGTGTAGTTAGTAAAAAGAAAATAAGTGGTTTGGCTACATTAACGGGATTTTATATGAATAACTTTTGGACATGCTAACTTGTTTTTGATCAGCGTAAAACCTAATTATGTTTGTCTTTGATGATTTAGAGTACCTATCGGTGTTACATTCTGGAAAAAAAAACAATTTCACGACGTGTTCAGAGTACTACTACAACAATTCATCAATAGATCATTCGTCCTATCAGATATAACCAGAGAGGCGTCATTTGGGTACATCGTGACACCTGCTTTAGACGATATGTCATCAAGTTCATTTCTGTAGATAAACTATTACGTCTTTAGTTGATAGTTCAAAAAACTTATTAGGTATACTTGCATACATTAAATAGTATAGGGCCTTAAACTGTGTCCTGTGGTACACTACAATTTACTACCACTCTAGTACCTATTTGCAAATTTAGTTTTACAACCACTTCCTGCCTTTTTAAATACAAGCTTTAATTCTTTAACTGCGCTTTGAAAACCGACATTATCTAACAGTCTCGCAGCAGGTTAACATCTGACTAAACCGGTAGTTGTGTCTTATGAAAGTGTCAAATTTGGGATACCCTAAACACTATTGTTTTTGCTTCTTTAAAACTATTTATTAGGGAAGTTTTGTAGAAAAAATTAATTAAACACTCCTCTAAGTACCGAAACGAAAGCACCTGACTTGATAGACCTTGACCCGACTAAATACACCGATAACGAGGCAATTTTTTTTCCATTCTCTCAAAGTTTCCCGTTCAATGTGACACACACGCCATTGAAACGCAACAAACGTTTATTTATTGAGAGCTGGTGTACTTGGTAACCGCCTTGGTGGCTTCGCTGACGGCGTGTTTGGCCAGTTCACCGGGCAGAAGGAGCCTGACGGCGGTCTGGATCTCCAGACTGGTTATCGTGGACCTCTTGTTGTAGTGAGCGAGTCTGGAGGCCTCGGCGGCGATGTGCTCGAATATGTCGTTGACGAAGCTGTTCATTATGCTCATGGCCTTGCTCGATATACCGGTGTCGGGATGTACCTGTTTCAGCACTTTGTAAATGTAAATTGCGTAGCTCTCCTTCCTCCTGCGCTTCTTCTTCTTGTCCCCCTTGGAGATGTTCTTCTGGGCCTTGCCGGCCTTCTTGGCAGCTTTACCGCTAGTCTTCGGTGGCATCTTGACGTACAGTATACAGTATACAGGACGAAAGTCGGAACGATAGTGACGTTATTGAAAGACTTAATCCGCACGGTCAGATCTCTCTCAGGTCTAGAATTGAACACATTAAGACCTTGGAGACAATTTTCAGCGGGATTTGGAGAGTAGGCAGATTGGGGTCCCGTAATCGAGCGACAATAACCAAACCTACCCTTACCCAACGCTCTAAGGAGTAGGCAGATTGGGGCCTTAGAGTTCATTTTCTTACATATTTCTTTACCTCTTGAAAATGATTCCATACCAGGAGCCGAAACATCGAGTTTTAATAAATTCTGGACACGGTTCAACCCAAGAACCAAGTATAGGTATGTATGTATTACACCGATATCTCAGAAAATAGTGGGCCGATTTTGATGAAATTCGGCAGGTACTTTCCTTTTATAAGTGGATTGGATAAGTTCGTTATCCAGGAAAATCAAACCATTTTTTCTAGGAAACTTTTGGGTTTGTTTTTCGGAGTATAACAACCAATTTTGGTAGGTAGGTTTCTATTATAACAAGTACAAATTTGTATAATATGGAAAACCGACTTTATTAAGGATAACTCAAAAATGCATATCACCTTTGCCACCATTTGTTAAACATGTTATCGTGAGGTAAATTAAGGATAACTCAAAAACTACTTGACAGATCTTGATCAAATTTATATGGGACCACATCACATCATCTCAAATAAAAGAAGAATCATCAAAATCGGTTCACCTAGACAAAAGCTTTGAGGTAACACACATAAAAAATACAGGCGAATTGAGAACCTCCTCCTTTTTTTGAAGTCGGTTGAAAATACACTACATGCCAAGATCTCTAAATTAAAAGAAAAATAAGTTACCAGCATTTAAATCAAAAACGTTGGAGCCACAGAAGAGCATAGGACCAAAAACTTGTGTGTTAAACAAAATCTATTATACTGTGTGAAACATACTTATGGAACAAAATTCGTTATTGAGCAAAAAATAGTTTTTGTGGAAAACGCTGAGACACGTAACGTTTAATTTGTCGAACATTATATTATATAATGGTTAAAAAATTAAACTCCCACCATTTTACCCCCACCACTTTATCCATTTTTTTAATAGCAACCCTACATTTTTTCATCACAATTCGATGCATCACATTTTTCTCAATGCGGTGATACCCCATATGTATGGTCTAATATTACAGTTTTAAATACAGGGTGAAAATTTAATACCGGAATGTTTAAACTAAACAGTTCACCCTGAAATTAAAATTTCGAAAATAAATTTAATAAAAACGTTCCTTTCTTATAATAAATGTTCTCCATCCTGTTCAACACGTCAGGTGTTAGTTCCTAATTTCTGTTGTTATTTTCATTTTCAAATCATCTAAATCAGCAGTTGCGTTTTATACACTCTGTTTTTAAGTATACCCATAAAAAGAAATCAAGAGGTGTAAGATGTGGTGATCTAGCGAGCCATTCTACGAAACCTCCTCGTCCAATCCATCTTGGTGTAAAGACTTCGTGTAAATACTCCCGTACTTGAAGAGCAAAGTGGGACAGTGCACCGTCTTGTTGAAACCATATCCTTTCATGGGGAATATTAGGTTCAATTACATTTGGATACAATTCTGCCAACATTGGGACAAACTGTTCTCTTAGCGTTTCTAAATATCTTGGACCGTTCAGATTTTCTATAAAAAACGGTCCAACTACGTGATCACCAGTGATACCAGCCCAAACGTTCAACTTCTCAGGACGCTGAGTTTGTGTTTGTCGCATCTAGTGGGGGTTTTCAGCAGCTCAGTATCTGCAATTTGGCCTGTTTACATCGCCATTCAAAATAAATGTTGTGTAATTCGAAAACAAAATGCCAACAGAAGAAATAACATTTCTATGTAACATGTCCAGCAGTTTTTTATGATAATCACTGTCAATTAACTCTTGAACGTGTTGTAGTTTATAGGGATGCATTTTTTCGTTTTTGAGACACCTTAAAATTGTTGATTGACTTACATCATTTTAACGTACAACTTGACGGATAGAAGTTGTTGGTTCTTCTTGAAAAGCCAATAAAATGTTGAGTCTTACATCTTCTTCAACAAACTTGGTTCTCCTAGGCAGTGGTTTAACGTGTCCATAATCACGAAACTGTGAATGCATCTTAGACACAGTTCCCTGGGTTAGTGGGGGCAAATCTGGATATTTTTCATTAAATAGGTTAACAACTTGTGCCTGTGTTCTACACATATCACCATACCTAATCAGCAATAATATTTCTGTTCGCAGAATTTCAGTTAACTATCGCATTATTAGACCAGAAATTAATTGCAATTATCGGAACAAAATTACGACTAACTTATTAGGAGATCGTGCATTCAACACAATATACCACAAAATAAAACAGAACTGTTAAATTTCACCTTTCACACTGCAAAAATTGGTAGTTAATAAGAAACAATTAATGATACCATACGTCTTAGATAAAAGACAAGATAATAAATTTAAGATAAGACTGAATGAAGAATTCCAGAGCAGATTATTTCGTTGTGTGCAAGTGAATGGAGAACATTTTGAAAATTTATTATAAGAAAGGGGCGTTTTTATTAAGTTTATTTTCGAAATTTGAATTTCAGGGTAAACTGTTTAGTTTTAATATTTTGGTATTAAATTTAGACCCTGTATTGAAAACTCTAATATTAGACCATATAAATGGGGTATCTCCGCATTCAGAAAAATGTGATCCATCGAATTGTGATGAAAGAATGTAGGGTTTCTTTTTTTTAATGGATACAGTGGTGGGTGTAAAATGGTGGGAGATTACTTTTTTAACTATGATTTTAAGATAATGCTCGACAAATTTAACTTCACTTGTCTCAGCGTTTTCCACAAAAACTATTTTTTGCTGAATAATGAATTTTATTTCATAAGTGTGTTTCACACTGTATATTACAGACAAATGTTTCTTTTTCTTGGCGCATACCTATATAATTTTTGTAAGACAAACTTAGATCATTTCCATAAAAATTCGCTACCATAACGCACGTGATGCCTCCAGATTTTTATTTTAGAATGAACTTACCGGGTCATATTCATCAGGGGTCCATCCAGTTGTGAGGGAGGCCAAAAATACAATTAATTTGTTATAAGGATAAACTCTTGTCATTTTGTGGGCCAATCTGATTCCTGGACTTGAAAATATAATTCCCAGTTTCATTGTTTCAGTCTAGAACAAAAAATATTATGTTTTAATAGGCTTGTTCCAGTTTTTGGATCGCCATAAAACTGATTTCCGCACCATATCATCGATTTCGCGCGCAGGCGTTGACTTTGTACGGTTTTTTTATTTTTTATTTCAACAACACACCACGAGGCCTCACACAGCCTAAATAATATTGTACCGTGGGTGTCGACAAGGAGGAAAGAGGCAACTTGTTAATTCTGGACTTGAAGGTTTGGAGGAGAAGGAAAAACATGTCCCGGCAAGGAATTACACAACTTGGAAGTCCTCCTCGCGACTTTATTTGAGACACATTAGACCCATGGACAGACAAATGGAAACTATAACTATATGACTACTAACAATCATGTTAATTACTTGAAAAATATTATTAAAAAAAATTATCTGTTTTAAAGTTGAGCTAAATTACCTCATGTAATTTATTACATTTAATAAAGTTCAAAAGTATGTCCAACATTTCTCTTTTAACATAAAACGCTAGATGCAACAAATAAGCTATATTCAATGGAAGTGAAACTCCTTGATCAAGACATTTGTTTACTAGATCGCTACATGCGTGGATGTGTTTCTTTACTATTAATATCACACACACTTGTTCCATCACAACTACACAATGGATTGTCTGCCAACCCCATTTTAAATAGTTGTTTTTTGGTGGCACCATGCCCTACGATGATTCTAGCAAGTGTTATATATATATATATATATATATATATATATATATATATATATATATATATATATATATATATAACACTTAGATCGATTTAGAAGGCAAGGTGGGAAATTTAAATTTAAAAAATATGTTGTGGTGATTCGGGCTCTCGAAGTGTACTTATCAGTGCTCCTCACAGGTTTCGATCTTCACTTAGTGATTCATCTGATGTAGAAAGTGTGGCGGAAAAATAATTCATCATCAAGACTCAGGTAATGAAACTAAGAAACGCAAAAAAACGATCGCAAAGAGACATTTGGGTCAAAAAATTTAAATCAACCGCAAGAAAGCAAGGGTTTGAAGTTTTGAATATAGAGGGTGAAAAGCAATGAAATTATGGCGTCCTTAGAAGCGAGAGAAAAGTAAAAGACATTTGTAGAAAGTCGAAAAAATTTCATTGTAACATTTTTCTTAAGAGGACATATAGAGATTTTCAAAAAAATTTGGCAGAATGATAGTTGGCCACAACGAAATATGTACTCGAAAATGTTGGTTTGTTAATTAAACAGTAAAAGAAAGAAAAGTGTGACCGTGTGGATGTTCAAGGCCCTCGAAGGGACTGTCCTGTGTATTACCATTCAGCCACCAAATCCAATGATAAAGCATAAAAGTATGTTTCTTAATAAGTTGCCCATTGAGGAATAAGCGGTTCTTGGCTGGTTAAGATGGTACAATTTGCCGAAAGTAACAAATGATTTAAGCAATGATAGAAAATAAAATGAAATAGCACAGCCTTTTGATTTCTGCAATTATCTTCTTAAGCTTAAATCTCTTTTTTTATTACAACAATACACCACGAGGGCTTACAGCCCAAATACTATCGTACCGTGGGTATTGACAAGGAAAAAAGAGGCAACTTGTTAACTCTGTACTTGAAGGTTTGGAGGTTCGGAGGACAACGAAAAACATGTGTCGGCAAGGAATTCCACAACTTGGAATTCCTCGGGACAAAAGAGCGGGCATAACAAGATGTTCTATGTCTGGTGACCTGGACAGTAAAGGGTTGCATTCGCTCTGTTCCCCTGGTAGATCTGTTGGGGGCAGCAGGTGGGGGAACTATGGAGGAAAGCTCATCTGAGCAGTGCCCGTGCAGATATCTATAAAAGAGAGAGAGGTCACCAACGTAACGTCGATGGGCAAGGGATGGCAGCCTTTAGGTGAGGGTAGGGTCACCGATGAGACGTATAGCTCTTTTTGGAATGGAGTCCAGGATAGCGAGTGTAGAAGCGGCAGCTGCACCCCAGATGTGGGAGCAGTATTCGAGGTTTGGCCTTATTTGTGAAGTATATAAGGTATAGAGATTAGCTGGTGAAAAGTATTTGCGAGCCCGTAAGAGGAAACCTAATTTCTTAGCAGCCGCTTCTGCAATTGATGTGACATGTTGGTTCCAATTAAGATTTCGATCCACAGAAATGCCAAAAAGAGAAAAGGACTCATTACTTTGAATCACTTGGTTGTTCATTGTGATGGGTCTAGGGCTGGTGTATCTCTTATGAGAAAGAAAGCAAGACTGATTTCTACTTCCCCAGTCTAATATTTTTTGGAGATCCACGGAGACAGAACCCTCCATGAGTCTGCGATCCTCATCTAATTGAGCTAGAGAGACAGGCTTATAATATTGTATATTTGAGTGGAGGGTGCTGTCGTCCGCGTAACTGTGAACTGGGTTAGATGTGCTAGAGAGGAGGTCATTGATGTGGAGAAGAAACAAAGTAGGGGCTAAAGCTGAACCTTGAGGAACTCCTGCATTAATTGGATACAGTTTAGAGGAATGGCCATCCACAACAACACAAATTCTCCTGTTGGAGAGGAAATTTGCTGTCCAGGTAACAAGTTTTGGTGGTAGGCCATAGGCCGGAAGTTTATTAAGTAGCGCTGCGTGCCAGACCTGGTTGAATGCTTTGGATATGTCTAGAGCAACAATATGGGATTCACCATGTAGTTTCATAGACTTGTTCCAAGAATGGGTGACAAAGGAAAGGAGGTCGGCAGTCGATCTGCGCTGACGGAATCAATACTGTCTTTCTTGTGGATGGGTTGTACTCGAGCAGTTTTCCAGTTACTAGGAAATATGCCTTTATTGTAAGATATTTGAAACAGACGAGTCAGGACAGGAGCAAGTTCTGATGCGCATTTTTTGAGAACAATTGCTGGGATTTTTTTTTAATTTCAACAACACACCACGAGGGCTTACAGCCTAAATACTATCGTACCGTGGGTGTTGACAAGGAGGAAAGAGGCAGCTTGTTAATTCTGGACTTGAAGGTTTGGAGGTTCGGAGGAGAAGGAAAAACATGTGCCGGCAAGTAATTCCACAACTTGGAAGTCCTCGGGACAAAAGAGCGGGCATAACAAGATGTTCTATGTCTGGTGACCTGGACAGTAAAAGGATGTATTCGCTCTGTTCCCCTGGTGGATCTGTTGGGGGAAGCAGGTGGGGGAACTATGGAGGAAAGCTCCTCTGAGCAGTGCTCATGCAGATATCTATAAAAGAAAGAGAGGTCACCAACGGCACGTCGGTGGGCAAGGGATGGCAGCCTTTGGGTGAGGGTAGGGTCACCGATGAGACGTATAGCTCTCTTTTGAACGGAGTCCAGGATAGCGAGTGTAGAAGCGGCAACTGCATCCCAGATGTGGGAGCAGTATTCGAGGTTTGGCCTTATTTGTGAAGTATATAAGGTATAGAAATTAGCTGGTGAAAAGTATTTGCGAGCCCGGAAGAGGAAACCTAATTTCATAGCAGCCGCTTCTGCAATTGATGTGACATGTTGGTGCCAATTAAGATTTCGATTCACAGAAATGCCAACAAGAGAAAAGGACTCATTACTTTGAATCACTTGGTTATTCATTGTGATGGGTCTAGGGCTGGTGTAACTCTTATGAGGAAGAAAGCAAGACTGAGATTTGGTGGGGTTGAATTGTACAAGATTTCTACTTCCCCAGTCTAATATTTTTTGGAAATCCACGGAGACAGAACCCTCCATGAGTCTGCGATCCTCATCTAATTGAGCTAGAGAGACAGGCTTAGAATATTGTATATTTGAGTGGAGGGTGCTGTCGTCCGCGTAACTGTGAACTGGGTTAGATGTGCTAGAGAAGAGGTCATTGATGTGGAGAAGAAACAAAGTAGGGGCTAAAGCTGAACCTTGAGGAACTCCTGCATTAATTGGATACAGTTTAGAGGAATGGCCATCCACAACAACAGAAACGCTCCTGTTGGAGAGGAAATTTATTGTCCAGGCAACAAGTTTTTGTGGTAGACCATAGGCCGGAAGTTTATTAAGCAGCGCTGCGTGCCAGACCTGGTTGAATGCTTTGGATATGTCTAGAGCAACAATATGGGATTCACCATGTAGTTCCATAGACTTGTTTCAATAATGGGTGACAAAGGAAAGGAGGTCGGCAGTCGATCTGCGCTGACGGAATCCATACTGCCTGTCGTGGGTTAGACTGTGTTTTTCAAGAAATTTTAGTAATTCGGTGTTTATATACTTTTCCATCACTTTAGAGACGACTAAAAGGAGAGAAATGGGCCTGTAGTTGCTGGGAAGCGCTTTGGATCCTTTCTTGGGGATGGGTTGTACTCGAGCAGTTTTCCAGTTACTAGGGAATATGCCTTTATTATAAGATATCTGAAACAGACGAGTCAGGACAGGAGCAAGCTCTGGTGCGCATTTTTTAAGAACAATTGCTGGGATCTCGTCAAGGCCAGAGGCTTTCCTGGTATTAAGAGAAGAAAGCATCTTTCGTACCGTTTTAGTTTTGAAAATGATATCCGTCATTTTATGCGCGACATTGGGGACTGCTGGTGGTTGAACATTTGGAGGTGGGTTGAGAGTAGAATTGCCGGCGAACAACGAAGCAAAAAGTTCAGCCTTGCCCAGGGCGGTAGAAACAATTTCATCCCCTGAGACAAGAGGTGGGAACGTGCTTTTGCAGAAATTATTCCCAATAGATTTAGCAAGAGTCCAGAAGGGTTTGCCGCCGTTGGAGCTGAAGAGGACTTTGTTTTTGATGTGGTTATTAAACGAGTTTTTTGCCAAAGGCCAAAGGCTTTCCTGGTATTAAGAGAAGAAAGCATATTTCGTACCTTTTTAGTTTTGAAAATGATATCAGTCATTTTATGCGCGACATTGGGGACTGTTGGTGGCTGAACATTTGGAGGTGGGTTGAGAGTAGAATTGCCGGCGAACAATGAAGCAATTACTCACAAGGTTATATAACTAAGCTCCATCTAGAAACACTGTGAACTTGCAAAACGGAATCGTATCGGAAAACATTCACACACACACATATAACTTACTCTCTGTGTCTCACCCTTATCATTTCTTCTAGTTCACGATTCTCCAAAGCAGGTCTTGCAGGTAAAATGGTGTACTTAAATGTATAAGGTGGCGCCATCGAAATGACCAGCTTTAGCTTGCTTCTAGCCTCTTCTGGATATAACGAAGCGTAAACTAGCGGTGCACCAGCACTCATAGAATGCCCTATATGGACTATATCATTACTTCCAGTTTTATCTGATACAAAATTGACCCAGGTTCTTGTATCGTATATTCCAAGCTCATGAAAACTAGAGAAAACATAAATATATAGATTTGCAGACAGATTTATATTAGATTAATACACGAAATTTATTAAAAACACGGGAGCAATTTAACTAACTAAAAAGTCTGGACGCAGCAAGTGCGTTATGGTGGTGAATTTTCATTAAAATGTTTTTAATAGCAAATATGTGTGTTTTTTTTTAAGAAAGCAGGCATCAAATTTGGTTACCAGTATAACCTATATAGTAATGTTTCATCAAAATAACTATGTTGTTTAAAACTGTACAAAAATTTCCGAAAGTAAACCTAAAGTGTTCCCGAAAAACCTTGTTTCTTGGTCAACCTTACAGGTTAATAGCAAATTGAGCTATTCAAATATGAAGCATTTGATCAAAATTCGCTACCATAACGCACTTGCTGCGTCCAGAATTTCTTTTCTTACAAACATGCATTATATTTCGATGGAAAATGCAAAAATGCAATAACATAAGGCGTGTTTAATTAAAAAAAAAAAAAAGTTTGTATCACCAACGACTTCTGGTTTGTAAACAAAAAATTGACTATCAGAACATTTCTTATCGGAATGAGAAAAATACGCTTTATTATTTCAGTTTATCGGTCGGTTTGATACTTGATAATACTACCGAAAATTAATTTCACAATGGTGTATTCTGTAGAAGAAAGAGTTGAAATAATTACTCGTTTTAAAAAAAAAGATGACTGTGCCAACCATACCGCAAATTTCTTTAATGAACGACATCCAAACAGACATGTTAACAGAAAATACATTTTGGAGTTAGTTGCAAAGTTTCGACAAAGTGGTTCAGTAGCCAACAAAAAACGGGATTTTCCGGTTAGAAGTGAGACTACTGAGATTGACGTTTTAGAATAAATTGCTGCAGACTCAACTTTGAGCACGAGAAAATTGGCCACTGTTTCAAACATCAAAAGATGAACTATTCAGCGAATATTGAAGCATTATAAATTTCACCCGTATAAAATTCATCTTGTACAACAACTAAATGAAGATGAGTTTGATCGGCGGCTGGAGTTTTGTGAAGTTATGACTGCACGAATAGCTAATAACTGAAACTTTCTGTTTAATATATGTTTTTCAGACGAGTATACGTTTTTATTTAACTCTACAGTCAATCGTCATAATTGTCGTTATTGGGCAGATAATAATCCAAGAAATTTTTACGAAGTCCACACTCAAACTCCACAGAAATTGAATGTCTGGATTGGCATTTTTGGAGACCGTTTAATCGGACCAATTTTTCTTGATGGCAATTTGAGTGGCGAAACGTATTTGGAGTTACTTGAAGATATCGTTTACCCTCTACCAATTGACATTGTTGAGAATGATGATCGCTATCAAGAAAATCAATTAGTGTTTCAATAAGATGGAGCTTCTCTGCATTTTTCACAACGTGTTAGGGACTTTTTGAACAGAGAGTTTCCAGGACAATGGATTGGGCGTAGAGGTACTATTGAGTGGCCCCCTAGATCACCGGATTTAACTCCTTTAGACGTCTTTCTATGCGGCTATTTACGCAACAGAACCGGAGTCTCTGGAAGAATTACGACGACGCATTATTGAAGAATGCCGTCTTATAACTCCATAAATACTCCAGAATGTCAGAGCTTGTTTTGAACAAAATTTGTACTTTTGTATGGAAGCTGGTGGTCAACAATTTGAACACTCACTTAACTGAATAAACATTTTTGAGCGTTTGGTTTTGTTTTTTATTTTTTTTTAACGAAAAATTGACTAAGTAGTGCATTTCTTATAACAATGAATGAAATACGTTCTTGCACCTCCAACTGTGAATAATTTTTAAACGAGTTGATAAAACTTCCAAAAAAATTAGTGTGCTGAATTGAGAAAAGAAAGAGCTTTCAAATGATGTAACACTCGACCCATGTTCCTTATTTAAAATATAAGGGTTGTTATCACCACTATTAAGAGGTTGATGTGACAAAGTTGAGTTTTATGTCAAAACATGTCCCCCTCAATATTAAAATTGACGTGTTTCAGCGTTTCTTTAAAAAAAATTTCTCTGGACGCAAATCGGTCTGTTTAGTTTTCAATGCGCCAGCCTATATATATATATATATATATATATATATATATATATATATATATATATATATATATATATATATATATATATATATATATATATATATATATATATATATATATATATATATATATATATATATATATATATATTCGAAAACTTACCTGAAGTCTGCATATCTGCGATCTTTTATTGTCATGTTAACATGGTTAAGTGATAAATATGTGCCTCTGTAATTTGGCATCCAAATATCATATCCTGCATTTGACAGTAAATATGCTAAAATAAAGAAAAACGTCTGATAAATAAAGAAGAATGTTTTAATACTTATTTATTTGATAGCGTGATCTTCATTACATAATCTTATTGATACCTAGCTCCAATCATTAATGAAACAAAAGCTTCGCCTGTATCATCATAACACCGTCTACGTTCTCTTTATACGGGATGAGCCAACAACAATATGTTGGTTATCGTGTGAATAGGAAGTTAATATGTTCTATCTAACACACATTTTTTTAAATAGATACCTAAGTAAATAAATAAATCGGTTGCTGTATGTTTTCTAATGGCGCAGGTCTTTGCTTTTTAAGTGACCCCACAAAAATAAATTTAGCGGCGATAAATCTGGAGATTGCTGAGGTTATTTAGTAACTTTCCATCCCACTACAGAAAAAACGTTTATTCATATACTGATGAACTGGTGGAATATAATCCGCCTTATTGAAACAGGCGTCATAATATATATATATATATATATATATATATATATATATATATATATATATATATATATATATATATATATATATATATATATATATATATATATATATATATATATATATATATATATATATATATATATATATATATATATATATATAGTCATCGCAAACAAGTCAGTGTAACTTGTCTTTTTTCAGAATTGGTATTTTTGGCAAAAATTATGGAGCAGAAAGTAGAGATTCTTATTGTGGGGCATTGTGAACTGGCAAGAAACATCAAGCAATAGAGGTTTTGGAAGAATTTTAAAATTGAGAACGAAAGCGTAAGATCTGCATTCTAGAATTATAATATTTCAAAATTTGAAATTTATGATTTGTAAAATGAACACTTAAGGACGTCGTTTAACTAAATTACGTATAAATACTTTTCAAAGCGAAGACTTATCTATTTTTTCATGCTGTATGTCTATGGCCAATAAAAATTATTATTATTATTATTCTATCTTCATCGTAGCGAACACCATTCTCTATTATGTCTGTTAACATTGGATCGATGTTATTTTCAATGAGTTCTAAGTACGTGCCTATAGCCAAGTTAACAGATAGAAAGATAGCACTAAAAATACGATCACCAAATAACACAGACTTTTAACCCTTCTGGATGTTCGGTATGCCCTTGGTGAAATAACATTGGGTTGGAATCTAACAATTATGGTGATTTACATACGTTAAGTAAGAAAGGAGCTTTATGATTAATACAAGTTTAATAGCTATTTTTTTAAATATAATAATGATTTGATTGTTTAATTTTTAATACTTTAACGATTTAACCGTTTAATTATTTAATAGTTTAATGGTTTAATAGTTTAGTGGTTTGATATTTTGATAGTTTGGCAGTTTAGTAATTTACCAGTTATCAGTTTTATAATTAAACAGTTTTAAAACTTTGAAATTTTAATAATTTATTAGTTTTTTAGTTTCATAGTTTAAGAGTTCAACAGTTTAATAGTTTACCAGTTTAAAAGTTTAACGGCTTAGTAGTAGTAGTATCAGTGGTGGGGAGGCCAACGCCAAGCAAATAGGCCACCATGGGCCCTTTTTGCCAACCCCAGCAACCATGCTCTACTCTTCCTCGGTTCTGTCGCCAAACCGCCTCGACCTCGAAATGAAAGCCGTGACGGTCTTCATTTGGACGGTACTTACCTGATTCCTCTGCAGAGTCCTCGATCCGAACAATTCTACTCGAAGACTCCCAAAAGCCTCGCATTCACACAGGTAGTGGTAGGACGTTTCTTCATCCTCGCCGCATTCCTGGCAAAGGATCCCTCTCTACCCCTAACAATGTGAGGTGTCTTCTAGGGGCGCAGTGGCCTGTCAGCACCCTAAGGATGCGGCGAAGCGTAGGTCGACTCCTACCGAGTAGCCAGACAGCTTTATCTCTGTCCGGCCTCTCCACGAAATCCCTCGCTTGCCTACAGCCACCAACCAACCCCCAGTGCCTCTCCATTGCTTCCTCTGTCCACCTGTCTAAGGCGACAGGAACTGTCTTCCTACTTATCGCAGGCTCCGGGCCCCAGAACGGCCGCCCGGAACCAAGCCTAGCGAGATTATTCGCCACCTCATTCCCCGTTACGCCATAGTGTCTCGGAACCCACACCAGTTGAACCTCCTTTGTCCTGGCTAGTCCTTTGAGGGCGTCAGCGCATTCCTGAACCATTGTTGACCTGATTCTGGCCGCGGAGACTGCCCGGAGGACCGCCTGGCTGTCCGAGAAAATGTACACACATTTCTCGGGGCTCCTCCTCACATCCCGTCTATTGACAGGATAGCGTACACCTTTGTTTAGAATGCGCCAAGAGCATAACTCTCGCGCATCCCCAGGACTTCGATGTATATTCCCGCCCCGGAGGATTGTTGATCCTCCAGCCGCGATCCGTCGGTGAAACAGACCAGGTTTGCGGGCTGGAATGCAACCTCATTTTCCCTCCACTGATCCCCACTGGGGATTCTGATGGTATATGGCCTCGTCAACCTAATATCGTCCTCGGCATCCCGTACCTTGATGACGGAAATCGGAATTTCCTTTTCCACCTCCTTGGCACCAACGGCTTAGTAATTTCAAAGTTAAATATAGTTATTGGCAGTTTAATAGTTTACAAGTTAATCAGTTTAACAGTTTAATAGTTTAAAGTTTAATAGTATATCAATTTATTAGTTTAAGAGTTCAACAGTTTAATAGTTTAACAGTTTATCACTTTAATAATTTAATAGTTAAAAAATTCATTAGTTTATTAGTTCAATAGTTTAATAGTTTTACAGTGTGATTGTTTAAAACTTTAGTAATTTAATAGTTCAATAGTTTAACAGTTTAACTGTTTGGTAGTTTATTAGTTTAATAGTCTAACAGTTTGACAATTTAACAATTTGTTCAGGAAGCGGAGGATAAATTATAGGATAAAATCGTCGAACTAGGCAAATATAGACATAGGTAACGGTATAATTGTAACTATATTAAACTCACAAAACTTAACAATAACATTATAACTAACAAATTAATGAACTTACGTAGATTGTGACATGGTGAATTCAGTCTTATGTTTACATGATTAATTTACAAGTATCGCGTCGTTACATCTGAAGCAAAACTGAATTAACCGTCTACATTGTAAAAACTTATTTAACTAATTCATTCTTTCACTGAAATTAATCTCATTTATATTTACAAACAATAATACTTATTGTGGCGGTGGTTCCGACCGCAGTGTTTTAGTCAACACTACCCTATGTTTCTCTTGACAGCTAAAACGTTGCGTTACGTTATTCGACAGCAAGCTGTCAAGAACTACTATATAAGAGACACCAGGGATCTCTCTCGCTCTCTCCTCGCTACTAACCGACACAGTGAAGATACGTCTCTCCACGCTCGGTCAGTTATCTGTTATGTGCTGTCTGTGATTGTTTTATAGTTAAATGTATAGTTTATTCAGTTAGTGAAATAATAAAGTATATTAAATGTTTACGTATGGATTTAATATCAACAAGTACAATTAACTTCCATATTGGTGACCCCGTGCCGCAAGCCGAAGATGCCCAGCCTGATGTTCCAGCCGACGTCGCCTAACTTCCACGCACGTGCTCATGCCTACAGAAAACTAATATCTAAACAGGTCAGTCTTTTCTAATTTAAAAATTATCTGATTTTTTTCACAATGGCCGAAGATTCTTCAAGCAGCAATATCATGGCAAGGGTTGCAATAAAATTACCTCCTATATGGAGACGTAACGTGAAAATCTGGCAAATGCAGGTTGACGCCCAGTTTGATATATCGCAGATCAGTTCTGAAAAGACAAAATTCAGTCATGTACTCGCTATACTCGATCCTGATGTCGCAGAGTCAATTTCAGATTTTTTAACCCAACCATTATCATCAACCCCCTATTCAGATCTAATGAAACGTCTTTTATTAGAATTTGAAGAGTCCGATAGTCGCAAACTAAATAAACTTTTAACAGAATTAGAATTAGGCGACAGAAAACCATCGCAACTTTTACGCGAAATGAAGTTTTTAGCCGGTAGTCAGATTGGAGAAAATTTCCTTAAAATTTTATTTCTACAACGTTTACCAGTCAACGTTCGTTCAATTTTGGCTTTGAGCAACGATTCTCTAGAAAATTTATCGGTTACAGCAGACAAAATCGTGGAATTTTCCAGAGATAAATACAACGTGGCTGAAATTCAGTCACGCGAGCCCGACAAGCTAGCCAAATTAGAAGCGCAATTAGAGAAGCTAACAGCATCAGTCAACGAATTGCGAACGCGTTCCCGATCTACCTCCCGAGAAAGACCCAAGCTTTCTCGAAACTCCATAACCGCAAATTCCTCAACCTCCACGTGTTGGTATCATGAACGATTTGGCAACAAGGCCAAACGTTGCATCCAACCTTGCAATTTCAAAGCAAAACATGTGTCGGAAAACTAATAAGGCACTCCCTCCACGCGGCAGGAGACGAGAGCCACCTAACACGCCGCCTTTTTATTTTTGATAGACGCTCCAATATGAAATTTCTAATCGACTCTGGAGCGGATATTTCAGTTATTCCACCCACTCACGACCAACGGAAATTTCAATCGAAACGTACCTTGTATGCTGCAAACGGGACCCCTATTCATACCTATGGCGAACAACTATTAGATTTGGATCTAGGTTTACGCCGTAGGTTCTGCTGGCCCTTCACACTTGCCGATATCAAGCAACCAATTATAGGCGCTGATTTTCTAGCAGAGTTTGCTTTACTTGTAGATATGAAACATAGACGTTTAATCGATACAAAGACAAACCTCTCTAAGACCGGTGCTAACCCACCACCAGGATTTAATTCTAAAATTCATCTCGTAGACCCGACACACCAGTACTTCAAATTGCTACAACAATTTCCTGACCTGTTTAAGGAAACTTCTTCTAGCAACCTTCCAGAGGTTGAGTTCTTCCATACTATAAGTACGGAAGGACCACCTGTCACTGCAAAAGCTAGAAGATTGCCCCCGGAAAAGCTAGCTCAAGCAAAGCTAGAATTCCAGCACATGATGGACTTGGGAATTTGTAGACCCTCCAAAAGTCCATGGTCAAGCCCCCTCCACATGGTGCAAAAAAAGGATGGCTCATGGAGACCATGTGGGGATTACCGAGCACTAAACGCTAAAACAATCCCAGACAAATATCCCATTCCAAATTTGCAGGATTTTAATGCCCAGTTAGAAGGCAAACGTATTTTTTCAAAATTAGATATCATTCGCGCTTTCCATCACATCCCAGTAGCACCTCAAGATATTCCCAAAACAGCAGTCATAACTCCATTTGGGTTATTCGAATTTGTTAAAACCCCATTTGGCCTTCGTAATTCAGCACAAACATTTCAAAGATATTTACATTCAATTTTAAGACATCTTGACTTTGCCTACTCCTATCTTGACGATATTCTCGTTGCATCAGCCTCTGAAAAAGAACATCAAGAGCATCTAGCAAAACTTTTTCAGACACTTCAAGACAACGGCATCCGTATCAATTCATCTAAATGTGAATTCGGAGTGGCCGAAATTTCATTTTTAGGTTTTCGTGTAAATAAATCTGGATTATTTCCACTTCCTGAACGCATCAAAGCTATTACCGACCTACCTCTTCCCGATACCATTGAAAAACTCAGAAGATTTCTAGGTCTCATAAATTTCTACCGTCGTTCTCTTCCACGTGCTGCGGAAATTCAGCAACCACTATTCGACCTCTGCCAGAATCCCAAAAAACGCGACAAACGTAAAATCGAGTGGACTCCTCAGACTCGAGAAGCATTCGAACGTTTGAAAGAGGCACTAAAAAACGCTACACTAATAGCTCATCCGTCTTCTTCGCTACCACTGATTCTCCATGTCGATGCTTCTGATTATGCCGTAGGCGCTTCCCTCCAACAATTACGTGATCAAACACTAGAACCCCTAGGTTTCTACTCTAAAAAGCTTACTTCAGCCCAAAAATCTTACAGCACCTACGATCGCGAACTTCTAGCTGCTTATCAGGCAGTTAAATACTTTAGATATACCCTAGAAGGTCGCCATTTCACCATTTATACGGACCACAAACCTTTGACATACGCTTTTGAACAACGCGTCGATAAAGCATCTCCAAGGCAACTACGACATTTAGACTTCCTAGGTCAATTTACCACAGACATTCGCTACATACCAGGTCCTACAAACATTCCCGCAGACTATTGTTCTCGCATTGAAACAATTTCACTTTCTTCCACTGTGTCACTCCAAGAAATTGCGCAAGCTCAGTCATCTTGTGAGGAACTCAAACACCTTCTGCAGTCTAAATCTTCCTCATACAAATTTCAAAACATGCCTCTTGACAACGGAATGAATCTTATTTGCGATTCTTCTTCAAAGAAACTTCGCCCATTCATTCCGCTCAAATTTCGCCGAAAGATTTTCGATTCTATCCACAATTTATCTCACCCAGGCATATCAGCTTCAGTCGATCTGGTCCAGGATAGATTTTGTTGGCCCAAATTGAAACGCGATGTATCTCTTTGGTCTAAAACTTGCATTCCCTGCCAGAAAGTCAAGATATGGAGACACACTTCCAGTGCCATTGGACAATACACCCCAGCCATGAGAAGATTCTCGCATATAAATGTTGACATTGTGGGACCATTACCACTATCACAAGGTCAACGCTATCTGTTAACAATAATAGACAGATTTTCTCGATGGCCCGAAGCAATTCCATTGTCAGATATTACAGCAGAAACAGTAGCGAACACTATTTTATCATGCTGGATCTCTCGTTTCGGTGTTCCGCAATACATCACCACAGACAGAGGTAAACAATTCGATTGCCACCTTTTCACACACCTCACTAAAACACTAGGTGCAGACCACATCAAGACCACAGCTTACCACCCAGCAGCAAATGGTGTAATCGAGAGATGGCATAGAGTTCTGAAACAGGCCTTGAAAGCTCATATGGACGAAAACTGGGTCGCTAAATTGCCAATTGTGTTACTAGGACTCAGATCGTACATAAATCCAGAATATCGCTCAACACCCGCTGAAATAGTCTATGGAGAATCAATCAAACTTCCCACCGACTTTTTCAACAGCACACAAGCTCATGATGTTCCACCACTTATATCTCAGCTGAAAGAAGACATAAGGAAACTTCGACCAGTACCTTTTAAACACCATACTGCAAAAAAGGTGTTTGTCCATCCTAAGCTTATGGAAGCTCCTTTTGTTTTTGTTCGCATTGATATTCCGCGAAAAACTCTCGAACCAGTTTATGACGGCCCCTTTGAAGTGTTATCCCGAACTGACAAAGTCTTCAAAATCAAGAAATCACACGGAGAAGAGACAATTTCTGTTGACCGTCTTAAACCCGCATTCATTCTTTGTGATAACGAACAGACAACTTTCCACCCTCAGAGACATCCTAGTGAAACTGAAAGTGACAGTGAAAGTCCAACACCTAGTGAAACTGAAAGTGACAGTGAAAGTCCAACACCCAGTGAAACTGAAAGTGACAGTGAAGTTCCCGTTCCCGTTCAAACTACACGCCATGGACGTAGAGTTCGATTTCCACGAAGATACTTGAACTAATAGCGTTGCCACTGAGAGGGGAGTATGTGGCGGTGGTTCCGACCGCAGTGTTTTAGTCAACACTACCCTATGTTTCTCTTGACAGCTAAAACGTTGCGTTACGTTATTCGACAGCAAGCTGTCAAGAACTACTATATAAGAGACACCAGGGATCTCTCTCGCTCTCTCCTCGCTACTAACCGACACAGTGAAGATACGTCTCTCCACGCTCGGTCAGTTATCTGTTATGTGCTGTCTGTGATTGTTTTATAGTTAAATGTATAGTTTATTCAGTTAGTGAAATAATAAAGTATATTAAATGTTTACGTATGGATTTAATATCAACAAGTACAATTAACTTCCATACTTATATTGATTCTTAATTAGTTTTACGACCTTCTGAATTGCTGACTGCAACATTCCTGCGTATCTTGCTAATTTGCTTTGTTTACTGTTTACATACTGAATGTGATATTTTCAATGGTCAATCGATACAATTTTGACCTTTAATTATTCGCAATATTTACATTCCTTGCTGTAAAGAATTAAACTGAACTACTTTTAATTATTGTTTTAGTGTTTTTAACAATTATGTTTCTTCTTCTATTAAGGCCCTTCTGAAGACCTTTCCTGTTCTCTGAACACAATTTAATAGTCTAACAGTTTATTGATACACATTATTAGTTATATTACTTACACATTATGTTTTACAAATAAGCAAATGCTTATCTTGTTGCACACCTTATATATTTCCTCTATAAAATCTTACCTAACGAATTATTCGCTGATATTAACCACACTATAACATCGGCTGTCAGAGGATGGACCAGCAAGATGACACCTCTTGGATTTTCTTTGGGTATCCTGTAGATACTAGTTATATAACCATCTTCAGTTGTTGTATTGTAAATTTCGAATTTTTCTACATGGTTCGACAGCATTTCTTCCTGAAACAATACTCACAATGTGTTTACTGTTTATGTTATTCCTATGAACTTCCGTAGTTCAGTGGTAAGAAGGTGTACCTCTGAACCGAGTGGTACCGGGTTTGATTCCCAGGGTTTCACTTTCACTTTTCCAGTAGATACTATACAGTTAACATCAACCGGGGTTGTAGCATTGTGCTTAAGCAAATTTTTATTAAAATCTGCTCAGTTCAACTAGATTAAACAATGTTTTGTTTTAATTAGATAGTCGAATTCCCTCGGTCCGTGCCAGTTCTGAGCTGACCATTAAAGTATAGAATTTCGACCACGAAATTATAATCCATGTTTGTAAGAAAAGAAATCCGGGACGCAGCAAATGCGTTATGGTAGCAAATTTTTATTAAATGCTTCAAATTTGAATAACTCAATTTGGTAGTAACCTGTAAGGTTCTTTGGCCAGGAAACTAGTTTTTTTAAGAACGTTTTAAGTTGATTTTAGAAAAATTTGTGTACATTTTTTTTGGAAATTTTATTAGCTCGTTTAAAAATTATTCACAGTTGGAATTGCAATAACGTGTTTCATTCATTGTGATAAGAAATGCACTAATTAGTCAATTTTTCGTTAAAAAGAAAGGTAAAAAACAAACCCAAACGTTCAAAAATGTTTATTCAGTTAAGTAAGTGTTCAAATTGTTGACCACCAGCTTCCATACAAAAGTACAAATGTTGTTCAAAACGAGCTCTGACATTCTGGAGCATTTGTGGAGTTATTAGATGGCATTCTTCAACAATGCGTCGTCGTAATTCTTCCAGAGACTCCGGTTCTGTTGCGTAAATTCTACTCTTTAAATGGCCCTATAGAAAGAAGTCTAAAGGAGTTAAATCCGGTGATCTAGGGGGGCACTCAATAGCACTTCTACGCCCAATCCATTGTCCTAAAAACTGTCTGTTAAAAAACTCCCTAACACGTTGTAAAAAATGCGGAGGAGCTCCATCTTGTTGAAACACTAATTGATTTTCTTGATAGCGATCATCATTTTCAACAATGTCAATTTGTAGAGGGTAAATATATATCTTCTAGTAACTCCAAATACGTTTCGCTACTCAAATTGCCATCAAGAAAAATTGGTCCGATTAAACGGTGTCCAAAAATGCCAGTCCAGACATTCAATTTCTGTGGAGTTTGAGTGTGGACTTCGTGAAAATTTCTTGGATTATTATCTGCCCAATAACGACAATTATGACGATTGACTGTAGAGTTTAATAGAAACGTACACCCGTCTGAAAAACAGATATTGAACAGAAAGTTCCCCTTATCAGCTATTCGTGCAGTCATAACTTCACAAAACTCCAGCCGCCGATCAAAATCATCTCCATTCAGTACAAGATTAATTTTATACGGGTGAAATTTATGATGCTTCAATATTCGCTGAATAGTTCTTCTTTTGATGTTTGAAATAGTGACCAATTTTCTCGTGCTCAAAGTTGGGTTTTCAGCAATTTGTCCTAAAACTTCAATCTCAGTAGTCTCATTTCTAATCGGAAATTCACGTTCAGGATCCCGTTTTTTGTTGGCTACTGAACCGCTTTGTCGAAACTTTGCAACTAACTCCAAAATTTTCTGTTAACATTTCTGTTCGGGTGTCGTTCATTAAACAAATTTGCGGTACGGTTGGCACAGTCATCGTTTTTGAAAAAAAAAGAGTAATTATTTCAACTCTTTCTTCTACAGAATACACCATTGTGAAATTAATTTTCGGTAGTACTATCAAATATCAAACCGACAGATAAATTGAAATAATAAACCGCATTTCTTTCATTCCGATAAGAAATGTTCTGATAGTCAATTTTTTGGTTACAAACCAACAAAACATTGACTATCAGCACATTTCTTATCGGAATGAGTAAAATGCGTTTTAGCAACTCCAACTGTGAATAACTTTTTAAACGAGTTGATAAAAATTCCAAAAAAATTTGTGTGCTGAATTTAGAAAAGAAAGAGCTTTCAAATGATGTAACACTCGACCCATGTTCCCTATTCAAAATATAAGGGTTGTTATCACCACCCCTAAAAGGGGTTGATGTGACAAAGTTTAGTTTTATGTCAAAACATGTCCGCCTCAATATTCAAATTGACGTGTTACAGCGTTTCTTTAAAAAAAATTCTCTGGGCGCAAATCGGTCTGTTTCGTTTTCAATGCGCCAGCCTGTATATATAAACATATAAAAATTGAAACTGACCCCGGATATGGGTTCTAGGGAGCCAAGCGTTCCTTCACAAAGATGCTAAAGATATGGATTTTAAATTGTAAGGATATCATTCACTGCGGAAGCGAGCATTGAGCTGATCGTAAATATAGTAGGATATTTTTTTACTACATAAGTGAACATATATAATGGGATATTTTTTAGTTTTGTTTTTAGTTATATATCTTGTTTATAAACTGTTTTAATGAATTAAGAATAATGCTTCTGTATGTACCCACACACAAGTATTTTACTTTCCTGAGTTATATAATATGTTTATTTCACTACTTATTTATAGTTTTATTTTTGCTCTTATTAAATTGTACAAAATGTTGTATTGAGGAAAATAAACTTTATTATTATATTATTATTATTAAGTTCGCCCTCATTTGAGGAATTTTTTTCAAAATTCAAAAGTCGTGATCTCATTAGAGAATTTTTAAAAGAAAATTCACTAATATAAGATCATAAACATATAAAATTAGAGGTGTGCCAAGCTTCGAAATTTTGAACTGAACCCGAACTTGAACCGAACCTTCGGTTCGAAAATATGTTCGCACTAGCAATGTTGAAGTAGTTCGAAGTTCGAAATATTTAATTGTCCAAAATAGTTCGAACTTCGTTGCTCAAAAATACTTCGAAATGTATCTTTACAGGCATTGAATACTGCCAGAGGTAGCGAAGTTGCGGCCCTGTTAACTCGATAGCGGCGCTTTAAACTCGTTATCGGTCTCATCGAGTCGATGGTGTCATTTTGGAGATTTCACTCATGCATATTTTTGACAGTTGGTGGGACACATTGAGACACGACGGAGCCATTTAGCAATCATATAATTATTTTTCTCATATATCCCAGCCTCCCAACACCTTTTTCAGTAACAACATTATGGGGCGGCGTTCGAAGGCCATTGGTAACGTAAATTTTCAGAATTTATGAGGATAATTGCAGATTGGCTTTGGAAAACACTGGTTTCAACATGCTTTATTTCACAATGAGCCAAAAGAGTTACATATTCACAATCAGGAGGCTAGTTCGGGAAGAAGCAAGTGCGTTATGGTAGTGAATTTTCATAAGAATATATAATATATTAAGTTGAAATTTTAAGTGGTTATTTTATACCTATCATGCTCACTTTGAACCGTCTCTTGTTCGCTTAAACTGCTTAGCCAATGCCAAACAACAACAACCTATTTATAATTGAGCTTATCTATAGATATAGAAATCTAAAAAAGTTTCAAATATTGTTTATTTTTGTATTTGATTTAACGTTGACCCATCTCCACAATGATCAGCACCGGAAGGCAGTTTCACCCAATCAACCTGCAAATTTGTCTAACGCTTCCTTTTTGTAAAAAGAATGGGAATCTTTTACATATCAAATATTGTATGGTGCAATATTCCTAAATTTGGTATTTAAGGAAATGATATATGAACACTGAAGAATTTTGGGTAGTTCGATGTTCTATTTTGTATTTCTATGAAGTTCGAAGTTCGACTGTGAACCTTAGCCATACTATTTCAGATGTTCGAAGCTCGAGGCAACATATTTGCTTGGGTTCGTTCATAGTTCGGTTCGAACAAAACTTGGGTTCGCACACCTCTATATAAAATCTGTATACCTTATATTACTTACAGGTGTTGTCGAATCTTCGTCAGGATCATAATAACAGTCAGGGCTAGAGTCGATATAATTGTATGCCTCGTATGTCCTACAGACATTATTTTTATTACCTGAAACGAAAAATCCATGCCAAACGCTGCTATCTATCACTAAAACACATAACAAGAACCCTAAAACTCTCTTAATTAAACACATTCTAACTTTAGCTAACTATAGCTAACTATAACGAAATTTTAACTGGTAACCGGTGGTAGATTTTCATATACTATAGTACGTTAAATTATGCAGTTACGATTGCTATTGGAAAATGCGCCTTGAAAGTAATCTTTCACTAGTAACAGATTTTTTTCAAAAAAAGTCACAATATTTGAATCTTCCACCATAACAAGCTTTAATTAATGGTTTTATTTTAATAAATTACAGTTTAGCAAATAAATGTACATGTGTGTAGTATTTCTTTCGTTTTTTTATACGTTAAATTATACAGTGTGGAATAGGCAAATGGAATAAATTCAGTGTATCAATTATTCAAAAAAATCCCGCAACAAGTCAATTTTAGATTTTAAAAATGTTCGGGACGCAGTGTAGTGAATTTTTATAAGAATAGTATATTATAGTGATTTAGCCTTATATTAAAAGTTATAAAACGTTACTTTATTTAATTAGGAACGGTAAAAAATAGGGTAAAGAAGGGAAAGCAAAAACATGATCTCTAACATAAATATTTATACAGTAATTTGGATGCAAAACTCACACAAAACAGTTGATAAACAGGAAATATACTCAACAAGAAATACACTAGAAAGCGCAGGGGCGGCTCCTCAGTAAGTGCGCCCTTGGGCGCGTTCTGCCGCCTGCCGTGGAAAAAATAATATTTTTGCTATGCTATATTTCAATAAAATTGTATTGACTTTTTTACCTCCTGCATTCCACAAACAAAATTAGTATATCGAGGATCGAGGATCACAGAGTCGGCAGCCATTAATACAGAATCACAAGAAGTATAGTGTTAATGGTTGCCGACGTTATATATATCCATATACACGAGTCGCGTAGCGGTGTGTATTTTTCGGCGCTCTAAGGAAATGCGATACTTCAATGCGTAATGATCGACTATCTTCGTCAAAAACGACCGATTTAAAATTCCACACTTGCAGTTTGCAGTGCACTTTTCGCAGAGCGTGTGTAGTAATTTTCGTGTAGTGCTTCGCGTCGGATTGATTTTAATTAGATAATTTCGTTGTTGTTTACATGTTCTAACAACACAATTATTATTATTATGATGGCTACTACTTCGGATTGCTTAATAAGTGGACAAAATAATTGTGATACTGTGATTAATTCAGTGGATAATATTTTAAAGGTTAACTTTTTATGGGACTTTTTAACTACTATAACCTATAACTAACTAGAGGAAAACTTGGTAAGTAGTTAATAATTATTAAGTTCAGTTAGTTTAGTAAGTAGGTTTTTTATAATACATTTTCGGCGAAAAAAGAGGCGACCTCTTCATTTTAGTGAATTTTTTTTTAAATCACTAATAGAGAGGTATCGATGGAGAGACTTTGCGAACAAATTTTCAAATGAGTGCGAACAAGGACCCCTAGAACCCATATCCGGGGACAGATACAATTTTTATATGTTATATATATATATATATATATATATATATATATATATATATATATATATATATATATATATATATATATATATATATATATATGTATGTATGTATCCAATCGATAACTCAAAAGATAAGCAACTGATTTCGATGAAACTCGGCAAGTGCCTTTCTTTTATTATTGGCTTGGATGAGTTCGTTAGTCAGGAAAATCGGATAAGGTTTTCCGGGAAAATTTTGAGTTTTTTTTCAAAAAAGCTTTTTCTCCGAAAATTACAAAGCTATTTTAATGAAATTTGGTGGATATGTTGCCTTCTAAAATACCTTACTACGCCCTAAAATTCAATCTATTACATTTTTAGAAAATTAACTTATTCAAATTTTGATTTTTTTTTGAAAAAAAAAATTTTCTCCGAAAATTACAAAGTTATTTTGGTGAAATTATATATGGATATGTTGCCCTGGGTAAGACCTTACTACAAACCAAAATTAAACTTTCTAAGTTTGTAGAAACTTGAGTTATTCAAATTTGAAGCATTTAATAAAAATTCACTGCCATAACGCACTTGCTGCGTCCCGATTTTTTTCTTGCGCACCCCCAATGCATTAAGGCACGAGCCGCTACTGAGAAAGCGGAGCATAAAGAATTTCCTGTGGTTCATGCATTGAGGGTGATTGTATGCATGCAGAAGGCGAAGAAGAACCTCCAGAACGAAAAGGGTTTCTGCCCCCTCACCCAAAAACACGGGCGGTTCTCCTTCTCTTTGTGCATGCATAAAACTACCTTCAAAGCATAAAGCACAAGGAAAATTTCTTGGGAGCAGCTCCCAAGAAAGTAACTGGACCTGGGTGAATATGGATGTTGTTCGGGGCAGACAGGGTTTAAAGGAAGTATTGCTGCAAAATGTGAAAAACGCATCTTTTCATAGTCCGAGAAAATGTTTTTTTTTAGCATTTTTCGCTCAGTTTTTCTCCTCGCCCAGCAACCCTATTCATTATTGGTCCTGTAACTTTCTTGGGGGTTGTGCATCCAAGGGGGGTTCTCAGCATGTTTTTGAAAAAAAATTTGTAAAAACCCTCCTTGCAGTAAACTGTAAATTTACCGAAATTACATTCCACATTGTCGCCTATAATGTATTTTTCAGATAATATCGAATACAGCACTAAAGTAAATAAATTCATTTGCTGTTTCACTCCTTTTTTATTTTTATATTACATATATAAGCACAAGATAGGACGCCCTCGTGGCGCAGGTGGCTAGGTGCCAGCCTGCTAAGCGAGAGGTCCCGGGTTCGATTCCCGGGCGAGCCAATTTGACTCTGTCTGGAAAATTTTAAAAAATATTGAATGTTGGGAAAAAATGTGCTAATGGCCTGAGATGCCGCAGCCAATAAGATTAAATTAAAAAAAAAGCACAAGATAAGTAAGTATTATAAAGGGGGCCCTTAATTAACATTGGGGCTACACAAACCTAAGAATAGAGAGGACATTTAGATCCTTTGTGTGCACACAAAAATTAGTAAAATGCATTTATAAAATCTAATAAATAAACAACAGTTTTACGATATTATTTTAGATAAACCAATAGGAATACGTTTCAGGGCTATTTCGCAATTCGCGAGTATATGCATCTAGCTTTTGTCCAAGACTACACTGAATCCTGTCGACGCCGAAAGCAAGCACCTTTTAAATTAAGCTCGATATATTTGGACGGTTAACAAATGTAGGTATGTCTAATTTTAAGTGGGAGACTGTACCTGTTTGAAACGTACAATATGAGAACTACAGAAATGCGCTTAAAGGTGCTAGATATTTCCTTAAAAATATTTGCCACCTAACCTACGAAATCATCGATAATAAAAATGATTGATCTAGTTACTTATCCATCAGTATCGTTCTCATTTTGTGAGCAGGTTTTGATACTTGCAGAGAACATTGTCGCATGCTAAAATTTAGCGCTTTTGAAAGCAAACATTGTCCCGGTATTATAGAATAAATGGGCCATATCTGACATTTTACAAAATTGTTAGTTGATTGTATACATGTCTCCACCTATAACATTTTGTGTTAACTAGAACTGTTGTGGCAACATACTACCTAATTCCGCACCGAGATGGCGTCCCTATCGTACATTTCACAATGTTCTACGTTCTGACATCTTGCAATGATACTTGTAACTTCCATTGTTTAGATTTTTATCCACCATTTATTTAAATAGCATCGCAGTACAGGTAACGTTATCTGCCTTTGTCCAACATTGTAGATATTTCATTACAGAATTTGAAGTGATGCAGAGGATTAATTTTATTTTAATTTCGAATAACTTTATTTTTCTTTGATAAAAAGACTTAAAAATTGGTACACAACCACGTCTATCTATGTTATTTTAAGTTGTAAATTTTAGTTTCAATCACTTCAAGAATAATTTTAGAGATATTGCTTTTAAAAAATATTTTTAAATTTTTTGTTAAGAGCATATGGGCGTTAAGATCTGATGAACGAACTCATCCAAGCCATTATCAAAATAAGGGTAATTCCCAAATATGGTCCAAATCAGTTAAGTATTTTTTGAGTTATCGGTTGGATATATATATATATATATATATATATATATATATATATATATATATATATATATATATATATATATATATATATATATATTCCGTCAACATTTTCTTTGTTTTCCGTTTGTTGATTAATTTTTCCACCAAGTAAGCAGTGTATCCGTTATATTCGGCCACGTTCTTAATATAATTTAATTCTTTGGTATATCTACTTTTGTTTAAAGGAAAATGAATTAACCGATTTACTACAAAATTCGGAGTGGCCATTTTTTGTGCGTACGTATGATGTGAGTCGTTCGGAATGTAACTTATAGTGATGGTTTCCTTTCTATAGACATAGAATTCGAAAGTATCTTTATTATTGATAACTAGTACGTCTAGAAAGGTTAATTTATTATTAATTTTAATTCGTGGGTAAATTTTATAGAATCAAATTTATTGTTTAATCTGGCAATAAAATCTTCTATCTTGCAAATGTTTGTGTTAAACACTGCGAAAATATCATCCACGAACGAAACCACACTCTAGGAAAATAACTACTTTCACTTTCAAGGTCTGTTTCAAATCTGCTCGTGGAAAGGTCTGCAATAAATGGCGATGGCGGATTGCCCATTGCCGTATATTGGGTTTGTTCAAAAAATTAATTGTTGAACTGAAAAAATATTTTGTTTGATACAAAGGCTTGTTAAAGTTAAATATTCTTTGCAGACATTTTCATTTATGTTATTCATTTGTAACAACTCTAAGTACTTTAAAGTTTGCTTCGTGGGAACGCTAGGAAACAATGAGGTTACATCGAATGAAATTAGAACCTCGCCTTCACTCAATTTAACCTCTTTAATCTCATTAATAAACTCAAGTGAATTTTTTACTGAAAAACTTTTACAGAAAAGCCTTTAAACTCATTTGTCAGCCACTTTGCTAAATTATATGTCGGGGAATCTATAGCCTGTAGATTGTAATCTTAAGTACGTTGGACAAACAAAAAGATCGATTGGAATTAGATTCAAAGAACACTTAGCTCAATTACGTTACGGTACTACAGAAAGATCTTCCGTCACCCGACATATTTGGGATAATAATCATCACGTTAATGAAGATAATCTGAAATTAATGAAAAATGTTTCTCCAAGTGTACTTGTCAGTGCTCATCACAGGTTCCAATCTTCACTTAGTCTTTTAATTCCTCAATTTCCATTGAAGGCTCAGTAAAATATTTGTTTATTTCATCAACACTTGAAGATTCATCCGAGATATCCGTCTTACACTTTTTGTTGACATCAAGCAATATCAGCTGTTTATATGGAAACTTACTATTAGTATTCTTAAAACTTTTACACAAATATGCCTTGTTTTCTCTGTTTATCGCCGATAAAGTGAAATTGCGAAATTCCTTATACGATTGTCAGGCAGATTTATTAGAAGTTCTCGCAAATTTCGAGCACTTCTAATGAATCTGAGTGGCAATCGTATAAGGAATTACGTAATTTCACTCCATCGGCGATAAACAGATAAAAAGTTCGGGAGGCAGCAAGTGCGTTATTGTAGTGAATTTCCATAAGAACTGTACACTATTAGTAAGGTATACAATTAAAACTAATTATTTAAATATGAATGGAGATTGGCTTTAGAGGTCCCAGTAAGTGATTGCAGAAATTTTCATTTTATATGGAGCTAGAAAATTAAAATTTGGGACATATATGCAAATACTGCAAGTCGCTTCAAAAAAATTGTGTTGAAATCTTTTTACGAAAATTCTCTACCACAACGTACTATTTTTTATTGTTCCAAAAGTGGCTCAATTTAGAAAGCAATGGTGCAAAGTTATAAAGCGCGATGAAAGGAAAAAAGTTCGGGACGCAGCAAGTGCGTTATGGTAGTGAATTTTTATTAAATGCTTCAAATTTGAATAACTTAATTTTCTATAAACTTAGCAAGTTTAACTTTGGTATGTAGTAAGGTCTTTCCTAAGGCAAGATATGCAAAATATCCACCAAATTTCATTAAAATAACTTTGTAATATTTGGAGAAAAAAAAATTTCGAAAGAAAATTTAAAATTTAAATAACTCAATTTTCTATAAACTTAGAAAGTTTAATTTTGGTACGTAGTAAGGTCTCTCCCGAGGCAATATATCCATTAAATTTCATTAAAACAGCTTTGTAACTTTCGGAGAAAAAGATTTTTTCGAAAGAAAAGTCAAAATTTTCCCGGAAAACCCTGTCCGATTTTCCTGGCTAACGAACTCGTCCAAGCCATAAATAAAAGAAAGGCACCTGCCGAGTTTAATCGAAATCGGTTAATTATTTTTTGAGTTATCGGATGGATACCTATATATATATATATATATATATATATATATATATATATATATATATATATATATATATATATATATATATATATAAATTGAAACTGACCCCGGATATGGGTTCTAGGGATCCTAGTTTGCGCTCATTTGAAAAAATGTTTGCAAAGTCTCGCCATCGATACCTCTCTATTAGTGATTTTTTTTATAGAAAACGTTAATTTTTTAAAATAAAAATTCACTAAAAATCCACAGTTGTCTGATAAAACCACCTTATATTGCTGTGAAGACCATTTTAATGTAAGTACCTCCTCATTTTCACAATGAATATTAATGATATAACGTTAAAATTCTTATCATACGTTATTAAGTTAGGTTGTAATTTCCATGTGATCAAGGTATGTTGATCTGTACATATTAAGTTTTAACTTTACACATAACTCTTAGTATTAACAACCGGCAAAAATCATGGTTATTAATTAACGAAACTAATTCGGTTTGCTTTCATTAATTGTATGTAATCAATTCAGCCATCACGGTTCTATCAAAAGCAATGATGTCATCATAAATGAGTCAATATTTGGCAAATTATCTGTTTGCGCCTGTTGAAAACCATTGCCTCCCATTTTATTACGGACACTTTACGCTATTCAAATAGAAGAAACACAATAAACGGATAGTCACCACTATGTTGAGAAACAAGCGACCATACTTATCATATCATAAGCCAAATGTGAACACGATATTTATTTACTATCGAAGTACGTCACGACCAATAGCAGAACGCTCGCGGTCACGTAATAAAAATTCGAATTGTTTTGATTTTAAAAGTCTTTTTCTATCCACTATATATGTTTTTGGACATTTTCATGCATGGAATAATGTTCTATGTATGAAAAACCATTAGGTAAATGTTAAATTCAGGCAATGGAAAATCCATGCAAATTATCCATTGAGATACTGAATTTATTCCATTTTGTTGCTTCACACTGTAGAATTCTAGATTGCCTAAATTAGTGATTATTTTCTTGTAATTTACAAGATACATTCAATATATATACTAATTGATTTCCTTTGTTTGGAGGTGTCAATTTACACATAAGGTCAACTAAAAGTACCTGGTCAAGTATATCAAGCAAATGTATAACGAGGAAAATAACTATGTACTTCTTAACTACAATACTTTGTATCATGCCTTTAGTAATATAATAGTAATAGTTTAAAAGTGTGCTAATTTAATTAAGAATACTCACTGAAGTAGGTTTTTTCCGTTTATTGATCTATATACAGGTATTTCAAAAGTCAATGCCACACAATAGAACAGCAATCAATTCATGACATCAAAATATTCCAATTTAGCCAATCTTAGCTCAGTTCAAAAGTCAAAATTAAATTATCAAGTGCATTATAGTAGCGAATTTTCATCAGAATTGTACACTATTAGTAAGATATATTATTAAAACTAATTCTTTACATTTAGATAGACCTGTGGGATCGGTTTTAGAGTCCCAGTTAGCGATTATTTGAAGAAATTTCAATTTTTTATTTATTTTTATTTCAACAACACACTACGAGGGCTCACACTATCGTACCGTGGGTGTCAACAAGGAGGAAAGAGGCAACTTGTTGATTCTGGACTTGAAGGTTTGGAGGTTCGGAGGAGAAGGAAAAACATATGCCGGCAAGGAGTTCCACAACTTGGAAGTTCTCGGGACAAAAGAGCGGGCATAACAAGATGTTCTATGTCTGGTGACCTGGACAGTAAAAGGGTGCATTCGCTCTGTTCCCCTGGAAGATCTGTTGGGGGCAGCAGGTGGAGTAACTATGGAAGAAAGCTCCCCTGAGCAGTGCCTGTGCAGATATCTATAAAAGAGAGAGAGGTCATCAACGGCACGTAGGTGGGCAAGGGGTAGCAGCCTTTGGGTGAGGGTAGGGTCACCGATGAGACGTATAGCTCTCTTTTGAATGGAGTCCAGGATAGCGAGTGTAGAAGCGGCAGCGGCACCCCAGATGTGGGAGCAGTATTCGAGGTTTGGCCTTATTTGTGAAGTACATAAGGTATATCGAGATTAGCTGGTGAAAAATAATTGCGAGCCTGGAAGAGGAAACCCAATTTCTTAGCAGTCGCTTCTGCAATTGATGTGACATGTTGGTGCAATTTGATATTTCGATCCACAGAAATGCCAACAAGTGACAGGGACTCATTACTTTGAATAACTCGGTTGTTCATTGTGATGGGTCTAGGGCTGGTGTATCTCTTATGAGACAGAGAGCAAGACTGAAATTTGGTGGAGTTAAATTATACAAGATTTCTACTTCCCCAGTCTAATATTTTTTGAAGGTCCACAGAGACAGAACTCTTCATGAGTCTGCGATCCTCATCTAATTGGGGTAAAGAGACAGGCTTAGAATATTATATATTTGAGTGGAGGGTGCTGTCGTTCGCGTAACTGTGGACTGGGTTGGATGTGCTAGAGAGGAGGTCATTGATGTGGAGAAGAAACAAAGTAGGGGCAGCTGAATCTTGAGGGACTCTTGCATTAATTGGGTACAGTTTAGAGGAATTGCCATCCACTACAACAGAAATGCTTCGGTTGAAGAGAAAATTTGCTGTCCAGGTACAGAGTTTTGGTAGTAGGCCATAGGTCGGAAGTTTATTAAGCAGCGCTGCGTGCCAGACCTGGTCGAATGCTTTGGATATGTCTAGAGCGACCATCTGAGATTCACCGTGTAGTTCCATAGGACAAAGAAAGGAGGCCGCCAATTGATCTGCTCTGACGGAATCCATACTGCCTGTCGTGGATTAGACTGTGTTTCTCAAGAATGTTTAGTAATTTGGTGTTTATATACTTTTCCATCACTTTAGAGACGACTGAAAGGAGAGAAATAGGCATGTAGTTGCTAGGAAGCGCTTTGGTCTTTTTTTGGGGACGGCTTATACTGGAGCAGTTTTCCAGTTACTAGGGAATATGTCTCTATTGTAAGATATCTGAAACAGACGAGTCAGGACAGGAGCAAGTTCTGTTGCGCATTTTTTGAGAACAATTGCTGGGATCTCGTCAAGGCCAGAGGCTTTTCTTGTATTAAGAGAAGAGAGCATCTTTCGTAGCTTTTTAGTTATAAAAATGATATCCGTCATTTTATGCGCGACATTGGAGACTGTTGGTGGTTGAACATTTGGAGGTGAGTTGAGAGTAGAATTGCTGGCGAACAACGAGGCAAAAAGTTCAGCCTTGCCCAGGGCGGTAGAAACAATTTCATCCCCTGAAACAAGAGGTGGGAACGTGCTCTTGCAGAAATTATTCCCGATAGATTCAGCAAGAGTCCAGAAGACGTTGCTGCCGTTGGAGGTTGAGGGAACTTTGTTTTTGATGCGGTTATTAAACGACTTTTTGGCCTCAGAAAGAATGCGGACATAGCGGTTTCTTGCGTCGTTAAATGCTTGACGGTTTTCTTGACTGGGATTGTGTGGAAGCGTTTTGTGAGCTTTGACCTTTTCAAGTCTGGCCTTTTCACAGGATTTAGAGAAAGGGGGCTTTTGAGTGGCTGAAGAGGTTTTCTGTGTACGTGGAATAAATAATTCCATGCCAGCTTGGATAATTTCGGTGACGTTTTGTGAGATATCAGAGGGGTCAGAATGAGAGAGGCAGACAGACGCCCATTGAAATGAGAAAAAGTAATCCCGCATTTTGACCCAGCTCGCGGAGTTGTAGTGCCAAACGATACGTGGGTGTGATGACTGTGTGACTTCGGGTTGCAGTGCGCAGGAAGCAGTGACCATGCCGTGGTCTGAGCGACCAAGGCGGGCGGTGACTGATGTCTTATAGAATTCAGGTTTTGTAGTAAGAAGGAGATTCAAGAGATTTGAGCTGTGTGTTGGGATGTGAGGAAAGTAAGTAGGTTGCTAAACCATATTGGCTAAAGAATTGCTGACTGCGGAGGCCTCCGCTGCTCTCCCTTGTGGATCGGTTTTTGAAGATCCTAGCCATTCCTTATTATGAACATTGAAGTCATCAAGAATAGTGACCTCAGAGGAAGGATATTCAGAAATCCGTTGGTCGGTTTTTTCAGAAAGGTAGTCAAATAGCTGGACAAAGTTGTTGTCAGAAGGTGACCGGTAAATGCAACAGATGAATTTAGTTGCAGCCCTGAGAGGGTACTGACGAGCTCTAATGAGAGCGAAACCGGTCTACGGTTCTAATTGTTGTGAGAATGCATCTAGCCTTACATACTTTGTCTCTATATCAGGGTAGAAATGGGCTAGGGCTGACAATTTATTAAATTGTTAGTTGGTTGTATACCATCTACACTTTGTGTTATTTGGAACTGGCGGGACAACATACTACTTGGTTCCGCAACTAGGTGGCGCCACGCACACCACTCACTTAGTGTTGAAAGGCTGGCTACTTTAGCCGTATTACTTTATAGGTGTATTCTCGCTGCAATTAGTATGCCGTACTGACTACTGACGAGCTCTAATGAGAGCGAAACCGGTCTACGGTTTTAATTGTTGTGAGAATGATGGCCTTTTCTACAGGGTGTTAAGACATTTAGGGTAAAATGTAACAATGGATTTCAGCCTGTATAAATCCAAATTCCTTTAGATATTTTTGCAGTCTTATTAACTGTTAAGAAAGAAGGCGACTGCGGCTACATTCTGTTAAAAAAAACATCAAAATCGGCGCACAACTGAAAAAGTATAATTAAATATTAAATCGGGTCAACATTTTTTTTTGTCACCATCTATTTCTCAGATTACTCTCATCCGTGTTTTTGACTGAGGGGGTGGGGTGTGGAGTGAGGTCCGCTCCTTCGCCATGGAGGTTTTCCTTCGCCTCCTACATGCCTACAACTACCCTCAACGCATAACGACAAAAAGATCTTGGGAACAACTCCGAGAAAGTTGTGGCACCTGCGGGAATGGGAGTGCTGTGCGGGGTAGACAGGGTTTAAATGAGGTATGGCTGCAAAATGTGAAAAAAACAGCTTTTCGAGGTTCGGCGAAGCTGCTTTTTTGGCATTTTCCGCTCATATTTCCTTTTTATTCTTCCCGCCCAGGAACCCCATTCACTCCTAGTCCCGTAACATTCTTGTGGATTCTTTTCAAGAAGTTTCTCTTGTGGTTTGTGCATCTAGGGGGTTCTAAGCATATTTCTGAAAAAAATTACCTAAAAATCCTCCCTGAACTAAACTGCAAATTTACCGAAATTTCAACTGGAGGATACGAAAATTGACTAGGATATTTAAAGACACGGAAAATTTACATTGCCACGTTTTAAAAGATCACACCACTATAAATACAGAAGTTTTATTACTGAAAAGGGCGAATGAAAATAGTAGTTAGATCGTAGAGAAAAATTGACATCACAATAGAAGTTTGAGCACAGCATGCTGTGGTCTGTGGTTTGAGTTGTTTTGTTTACATCTTTTGACCGTTGGCAGCAGCGTAAAATGAAAAATAGCCTGAAAATTTTAAAACTTATTTCGTGAAATCTGCAATATGTAAAAAAAAGTTTCCGAAGATTCTATTTTAAGCGTAACATTTTGATGAGTTGTCGACTTAAGTCATTTCAACTTGAGTACACGAAAATTTGCTAGAACATTTAAAGACACGGCAAATGTACATCGTTACAACATTTTAAAAGGTCACAAGGTTGTAAATAAAGATAAAGCTTTTTAATAAAAAGCGCCAATGAAAATATTAGTGAAAGCAAAAGACCAATGTTAATGATATATAAGTTTAAGCATGAGCACAGCAGCACAGCATGCTGTGGTTGGAGTTTGTTGTTTATTTACGTCTTTTGACAATTGACAGCACCGCGATAGCCGAAAATAACCTGAAATTTTTTAAACCTATTTGATGAAGTGTGCGAAATGTTAAAACAAAGTTTGCGAAGATTATATTTTAAGCGTAACATTTTAAAGAAGTGTCCGTTCAATTCCTGCTATAATCATTTACGAATATCCGATGCATTACCGCTTACAACTTACAGAACATCTCATAACCTCTCAACATTTCCATTTCAAATAAGAAATTTCAACTTAAGTACACAAAAATTTGCTAGGACATTTAAAGACACGGAAAATGTACATTGCTACAACATTTTAAAAGGTCACAACATCATAAATAAAGAAGCTTTTTTAATAAAAAGCGCGAATGAAAATATTAGTTCGCTGCAAGAATTCAATAGTCTTTTGGATAAAAACTATAGGACTTCTACGATAGAAGAAATAATCCGAGTGTTTAATGATGCTAGGAAATACTGCATTGAAAATCAGATAACATTATCAGATACAAGATTCGACAAGTTAGTTGATGGTCTGATGGATAACTGTGAATACCTTTCGGATGATATGTTGTATGACTTATTGAAATGTCTGTTAGAGTATCCACCATGCCAGTCGTATGATGCTCGTAACTACCATGATGTTTGGAGCTGCCTGGATGATATGTGCTGTTGGAGGATGCATGATTGGAACTTGGATAGAACGTTTATGTATGCAGAACTTTGGTATAAACTAAATTTAGGTATGTAAAGGCTCTAGGTGTTATTATTAGGGATAGATTGTGTCACAATATGTTATACGGGGTGAGGTGCCAAGAGGTTCTGTTATGAGTTTCTCAATAACCGAACCGATTTTAGTTCGAGAAATTTTGATTCCTAGGTTTTTGACCAAGCCTAATTAAACTAACATGTTTTGCACACGTGACACTTCTGGTTCTACCGGAAGTGTCCATCAACTTCGTTATTTTAAATACAGTATGCTATTTTTTAACACATTTTTGAATTCTACTTGTAATTTTGAATTCTACTTGTAATTTTGAATTCTACTTGTAATGTAAGGTAGACTTTCACTAGCATACTATGTGTCTAAAATTAACCATTTTCATAATAGAGAGAATCTAATATTAAAAAAGTTCGGGACACAGCAAGTGCGTTATGGTAGTAAATTTTTATTAAATGCTTCAAACTTGGATAACTCAATTTTCAATCAACTTAGAAAGTTTAATTTTTGTATGTAGTAAGGTCTTTCCCACAACTTCACAGTGGAAATCCCTGATCGCGGGGCATGGCGGGAGGAGACACCGGGCATACCACGGGACGCGCTCGTCTGGTTCACGGACGGATCTGGCGGGGAGCGTGGGACGGGGGCAGGTGTTTACTCGGAAGGACCGAGGGTAAGTCACAGTATTTCCCTCGGAGCCCATGCAACGGTGTTTCAGGCCGAGATGTACGCCATCCTGCACTGTGTGCGGGAGAACAAGAGGAGGGGCTACACCAACAAGCGGATCCTCATAGCCACAGACAGCCAGGCAGCCCTTAAGGCACTAAGTAGCCCACGGGTAAATTCCTGGCTGGTGAGTGAGTGCCGAGACGAGACGAGCGACCTGGCTGGGCAGAATGAGGTGACCCTCATCTGGGTGCCGGGTCACTCGGGGGTCAAAGGCAATGAAGAAGCTGACAGTCTCGCAAAGAGGGGGTCAGCAGAACCATTTATGGGACCAGAACCGGCTCTGGGCGTGTCAAAGAGCACTGCCAGGGGAGCCATTAAGTCCTGGGTCAGAAACCAACACAAGGTGTACTGGGCGGACTGTCCAGGGCTCAGACATGGGAAGTCAATAATTGACGGACCCAGTTCAAAGAGAGCTGTGGAGCTGCTAAACCTTAGCAGAGGACAGCTCAGAAACACAACAGGTCTCTTGACGGGACACATGGCCGTCAAGAAACACCTACATAAAATGGGGCGGTTCGAAGGGGACCTCGCATGCAGACTCTGCGGCGAGGGGGAGGAATCAGCCCAGCACATCTTGTGCGAGTGTATAGCTCTGGACCGGAAAAGACAACTGATCTACGGTCACTCTAGACCGGAGACAGAGCAATATAAAACTTCACCCTACCAATCGCTGTGCAGACTAGTTCAAGGCACAGTGATTTTGGAATGGGTGGAGTAAGACTAGGGGTATGCACAATCAACCAAGGGTTGCGGTGCTATCGGGGCGGCAAGGCCGCGGACGAGCCCTGAGGGAACAAAAAAAAAAAAAAAAAAAGGTCTTTCCCAAGGCAACATATCCACCAAATGTAATTAAAATAGACCAGTAATTTTCGGAGAAAATAAAATTTTCGAAAGAAAACTCAAAATTTGACAAACTCAATTTACTATAAACTTAATTTTCTATAAACTTAGAAAGTTGAATTTTGGTATGTGGTAAGGCCTTTCCTAACGTAACGTATCCACCAAATTTCATTAAAATTGCTTTGTAATTTTCGGAGAAAAAAATTTTTTTCGAAAGAAAACTCAAAATTTTTCCAGAAAACCTTGTCCGATTTTCATGGCTAATGAACTCATCGAAGCCATTAATAAAACAAAGGCACTTGCTGAGTTTCATCGAAATCAGTTAATTATTTTTTGAGTTATCGGTTGGATATATATATATATATATATATATATATATATATATATATATATATATATATATATATATATATATATATATATATATAAAGTAAAGGAAATATGTAAGGACACTCTAAGGCCTCAATCTACATACTCTTTAGAGCGGTGGACAAAGGTGGGTTGGATTGGTTTCAAGAGGTAAAGGAAATATGTAAGGACACTCTAAGGTGTCAATCTGCCTACTCCTTAGAGCGGTGGACAAAGGTGGGTTGGGTTGTGGTAGCTCGATTACGGGCCTCAATCTGCCTACTCCCCAAATCTCGCCTGAGATCGTCTGTGAGGTCTCAGTGTGTTCAACCCCAGATCTCTCTGAGGCCTAGGGTTTCTACCGCCCTCGGCAAGGCTGAACTTTTTGCCTGGTTGTTCGCCGGCAATTCTACTCTCAACCCACCTCCAAATGTCCAGCCACCATCAGTCCCAATGTCGTGCATAATGAAGGATATCATTTTTAAAACTAAAAAGGTACGAAAGATGCTCTCTTCTCTTAATACCAGAAGGACCTCTGGCTTTGACAAGATCCGAGCAATTGTTCTCAAAAAATGCGCAACAGAACTTGCTCCTGTCCTGACTCGTCTGTTTCAGACATCTTACAATAGAGGCATATTCCCTAGTAACTGGAAAACTGTTTGAGAACAACCTGTCACCAAGAAAGGATCCAAAGCACTTCCTAGCAACTACAGACCTATTTATCTCCTTTGAGTCTTCTCTAAAGTGATGGAAAAGTATATAAACACCGAATTACTAAAATTTCTTGAAAAACACAGTCTAATCCACGACAGGCAGTATGGATTCTGTCAGCGCAGATCACCTGCCGCGCTTCTTTCCTTTATCACCCATTCTTGGAACAAGTCTATGGAACTACACGGTGAATCCCAGATTGTCACTCTAGACATATCCAAAGCATTCGATCAGGTCTGGCACGCAGCGCTGCTTAATAAACTACCGGCCTATGGCCTACCACCAAAACTGTACCTGGAGAGCAAATTTCCTCTCCAACCGGGGCATTTCTGTTGTTGTGGATGACCATTCCTCTAAACTGTATCCAATTAATGCAGGAGTTCCTCAAGGTTCAGCTTTAGCCCCTACTTTGTTTCTTCTCCACATCAATGACCTCCTCTCTAACACATCCAACCTAGTTCACAGTTAAGCGGACGACAGCACCCTCCACTCAAATATGCAATAGATTAAGCCTGTCTCTTAAGCCCAATTAGATGAGGATCGCAGACTCATGGAGGGTTCTGTCTCCGTGGATCTCCAAAATCCATTAGACTGGGGAAATAGAAATTTTGTTCAATTCAACCCCACCAAATCTCAGTCTTGCTTTCTATCTCATAAGAGATACACCAGCCCTAGACCCATCACAATGAACAACCAAGTTATTCAAAGTAATGAGTCCTTTTCTCTTGTTGGCATTTCTGTGGATCGAAATCTTAATTGGCACCAACATGTCACATCAATTGCAGAAGCGGCTGCTAATAAATTAGGTTTCCTCTTCCGGGCTCGCAAATACTTTTCACCAGCTAATATCTATACCTAATATACTTCACAAATAAGGCCAAACCTCGAATACTGTTCCCACATCTCTGGTGCGGCTGCCGCTTCTACACTCGCTATCCTGGACTCCATTCAAAAGAGAGCTATACGTCTCATCGGCGACCCTACCCTCACCCAAAGGCTGCCATCCCTTGCCCACCGACGTGCCGTTGGTGACTTTTCTCTCTTTTTATAGATATCTGCACGGGCACTGCTCAGAGGAGCTTTCTTCCGTAGTTCCTCCACCTGCTGCCCCCAACAGATCTACCAGGGGAACAGAGCGAATGCACCCTTTTACTGTCCAGGTCACCAGACATAGAACATTTCGTTATGCCCGCTCTTTTGTCCCGAGGACTTCCAAGTTGTCGATTCCTTGCCGGCACATGTTTTTCCTTCTCCTCCGAACCCCCAATCCTTCAAGTCCAGAATGAATAAGTTGCCTCTTTCCTCCTTGTCGACACCCACGGTACGATAGTATTTAGGCTGTAAGCCCTCGTGGTGTGTTGTTGAAATTGAAAAAAAAAACAGTGCTGCCTATTTTTCTAGTAATATATGATACAAGAATCATGAAATTAATTCTCGTAGATAGGGCATATTACCCATAGAGATAGAGCTCTTCCTAGTGCAGATATTTGCACGTATATGAAGACTACACTTATTGGTTGTAGCTTCTGACACCTATTATTGTGTTTTGCATCTTGTGTCTTTTGATTGATATAGCTCCGTAATGTCTTGTGCTGTTTGTTCTTTTACTTGCTTTTAAATTGTATGTGTTCAACTTGCCGCTTTTAGACATGTTATTATTAAGATTTTAATTTGTTAACATAGAGCCTCGGTGGTTCAGGGGTAAGAACATGTGCCTCTAAACCGAAGGGTACTGAGTTCGAACCCAAGGTTCTTCCTTCACTTTTTCAGTACAAACTGTAACATTAACATCCACCGAGGTGCTGGCATTGTATTTGAGCAAGTTGAATGCCTGCACGTTCCGCCCTTCGGAGGGGGCGTAAAGCCGTCGGTCCCGTATCCATGCGATGTTGGGCACGTTAAATATCTCTACCCTCCTTACAGAAAGGCAGGGGTTTAGCAAAATTTTCAGGATAGTGAGGTGAAACTGCTCCCTGGCGTCGGTGATTGGCCATAGTCGCGGAAATAGGCCGACGTTAAAGAAACGAACACACACACACACACATAATTTTTAACATATTTATTTATTGATCTTGTTACACATTCCAATCTTTGACTTGCCATTGAATAATGAGTTGATGGTTAATAAGCGTTGTATTTTTTAGGTAAACTTTCCGATTTCATGTGGGAAATTAACGATAAAGCATTAAGAAAATGTAATCACTTGACCAAAAACCAAGTGATACTCACATTTTTCTATCTCAACGTTTGCCGAAAGAAGTATGTAGACTTTAATCTTGAGGATGTCGCAGCGCAATATATCAAAGAGATGACTATCGATGAAATGGCCGTGATTGCCTTGGGTTTCTTTAAAAGTCATAGTAAAGTGAAGATGATGCAGATTTTGGAAGAAATGATGAAGAAAGTCATTGCGGAAAGTGAAACAGTAAATGATATATCGCTTGCTGCAATATTGAAGGTAAGTTGAAAATTTTGTACTGTTGCCATTTAATCTTTCCGTACGCAATCATCATTACAGTCCAAAATCGCTTACCTTTAAATTATTATTTTGCTTTAGGAATAAATAATAGTCCAACGGTGCTAAACCCAGAGAATAGGGTGGTCAAGGGATTCACAACAAATTTTATCTTTTGTCTTGCAGTGAAATAAACTAATTGTGAGCACCGCCATTGTCTTGCAAAAAAAACACACCTTTGGCCATATTTCCTCAAGGTTTTTTTCCTCAATTTTTTTCGCGTTATTTGGATATCAACAAGGATTTGTTTCTAGTCTGCCACATACAAAGAAAAAGACACGGGGCTCTCTAATACTAAATAGTTTTTAGTGAATTTTCATTAACAAAATTCACTAATAGAGAGGTAAACCGATAACTCAGAAAATACTTTACTGTTGGACCAAATTTGGGAATTACCCTTATTTTGTTAATGGCTGGGATTAGTTCGTTCATCAGATCTTAACACCTAATTTTTGAGAGTGGAATGTGCTGGTCCCAATCCGTTTGGTGTTCATTGACAAATATTCTTAAGTGGGACTCCAAAGTAGCATTGGATCTTTCCACCATTTCGACAGATTGAGGGTGCATGGGTGTAGTTCTCGTTTTCCTGATTCCCAAAAGCTCACAAACTTTCTGGAATACAGCCGACTCGAAGTTGCCTCCTTGGTCAGAATGGAGCTCTAAGGGTGCGCTAAATCTGCAGAAAAACTCATTCACCAATACTTCTGCGGCAGTAGCAGCCTCTTGATTCGGGACCGCAAACACTTCTGGCCTCTTGCTAAAATAATCCATGGCTACAAGCATATAGCGATTTCCTGCGTCTGTTCTAGGGAAAGGACCAGCTATGTCGATTGCAATTCTTTCGTAAGGGGCTCCCAAGTTGTACTGCTTCATTCGCCCCCTGGTTTTATATTTTTTTAAACGCAATATCTCTCAAATTCTTTAAGTGGTTGAAACAAAAATTTACGACTTAAAAGAACATAGAGAGACGTGGTTGTGTACCAATTTTCAAGTCTTTTGATCAAATCACTTCAGATTCTGTAATGCAATATCTACAATGTTGGACAAAGACAGATGACGTGACCTGTACTGCTATGCTATTTAAATAAATTGTGGCTAAAAATCTAAACAATGGAAGTTACAACCATTGAAAGATGTCAGAATGTAGAACATTGTGAAATGTACGACAGGGACGCCATCTTGGTGCGGAACCAGGTAGTATGTCATCACGACAGCTTTAGTTAACACAAAATGTTATAGATAGAGACTATGTACAACCAACTAACAATTCTGTAAATTGTCAGCCCTGTCTCATTTCACTCCCGGGACAATGTTAGCATCCAAAAGCACTAAATTTTAGCATGCGAGCGAGCGGTTTGTCAGCTGGTTGACGTTAGACAACACCGCCGATTTTTAACAGCAGCATGTTGCTTTCAAGCTTAAAAAGCGCATTCTCTCTACGCTTTGTCGCTTGCGCTTGTTATGTAGGGTTGTTGACATTTTACATCTCACTTTTAACTAACCTAACATATTTAAAACTTGGATATAAATATTGAACATAAATATTGGACGATGGTTATAAATGAAAATTGAGAATTAATGACTTAAGATAATACAATTTTGCGTAAAATAGAAAATCTGTATGTCAGCAAATCATATTCTAAGAGCAGTGTTCACATTCGGTTTTGATGTTTCTTAACTGAGCCACGACAAGACCCCTTAAACATTATTACTATTGTATAACCGGGGGAAATAACTAATCCATTATGTAGTAATAGTAACACTATCGGCATTTTTATAGTTTGTCTCCGTGCGGAAGACAATATTTGGTTCGTTGTGTTAAATTTAGTATCACGGGCGTCAATGTTCTTTGCAAGTATCAAAACCTACGTACAAAATGAGAATGGTACCTACTGATAGATAAGTTACTAGATCCATCATTTTTATTATGGATAATTTATATATATATATATATATATATATATATATATATATATATATATATATATATATATATATATTAATAAATAGCACTTTAAAGCCTATTTATTTCTGTCTATCTCATATTGTACGTTTCAAACAGGTACAGTCTACCGCTTAAAATTAGACATACCTACGTTTGTTAACCGTCCAAGCCTATCGAGATTAATTTACAAGCTGCTTGCTTGCAGTCTACCGGATTTCAGTGTAGCCTTGGACAAAAGCTAGGTTCATTCACTCACGAATTGCCAAATCAACGCGAAACGTATTCCTATTGCTTTATTCAAAATAATATCGTAAAACTGTTGTTCTTTATTAGATCTTCCAAATGTATTTTACAAATTTTTTCTGTGCATACAGTTAGACTGGATCTAAATTTCTTCTCTACTTTTAAGTTTGTGTAGCCCCAATGTTTATTAAGGGCCACCCTTTATTATACTTACTTAGCTTGTGCTTATATGTGTAATATAAAAATAAAAAAGAAGTGAAACAGCAAGTGAATTTATTTACTTTCGTGCTGTATTCGATATTATCTGAAAAAGACGTTATAGGGGACGAAGTGAAATGTAATTTCGGTAAATTTACAGTTTTCTGAGAGACATGCTTGGAACCCCTCCTCTTTTATGAATGGCCTGGGTGAGGTCGTTAGCCAGGATAATCGGACAAGGTTTACCGGGAAAATTTGGAGTTTTCTTTCGAAAAAAAATTTTCCTTCGAAAATTACAAAGCTATTTTAATGAAATTTGATGAATATGTTGCCTTGGGAAAGACCTTACTACGTACCAAAATTCAACTTTCTAGGTTTATAGAGAATTGAGTTATTCAAATTTAGAATTTTCTTTCGAAAAAAAAAAAATTTCTCTGAAAATTACAAAGTTATTTTAATGAAATTTGGTGGATATGTTGCCTGAGCAAAGACCTTACTACCCAAATACAACTTTCTAAGTTTATAGTAAACTGAGTTATTCAAATTTGAAGCATTTAATAATTAAAAAATTTACTACCATAACGAACTTGCTGCGTCCCGGACTTTTTTGTTTGAGTATTAATTTAATTTATATGGGGAAACTCCACCAAGTGCTACAATACAAGTAAAAGTACAAAACAAATAAAATATGCACACATAAATCTACAAACAATCACAGCAGAACTGTCACACAAAAGATACACAGTCAGTTCAGCAGTTCACTGCAACAATAGACACAACCATATGGCTTCTGAAAGCAGACAGCGAAACACAAAAGATGTCAAAATTGTCCACCTCAGTGATCTCATTCATAATACGTAGATATCTATCGATAGGTGAATTAAGTCCATAATTAATGCAGTGGAATGGGACAAAAAACAAGTTATATGACCTTAACACTCTGTTAGGTACATTCAGGCCGATTCTGCCAAGAATCTCATCGGAGTCCAGAAAACCATTCACAATTTTGAATATAAAACAGAGACCGGCCACTGTTCTGCGGGCTTTAAGAGAGCTCAGCGTTAACAAACATTGTATCTCCCCATAGTCATGATCAGGTATGGAATAACCAAGTCTATAAGAGCAGTGCCGCAGAGAGGCATGCTGCACACTTTCAACAGCCCCTGTGTGGCTGGCATAATAAGGGGACCACATTACCGATGCATACTCGAGTACACTTCTAACAATAGAACAGTAAACACATCTGACAGTACACAATGAAAAAAGTCTACAGTTTCTCACAACAATGCCCAAAAGTTTAGAGGCTTTCATGGTGCTGTATAAAAGTCATATGTTCATCCACTGTAACACCAAGATCCTTGATCTGGTTAACATAAGACAAAAGCTCACCGTTTACCGAATATGAAATCTCGAACTTCCTACCTCTTCTGAAAAAGCTGGTATGAGAGCATTTGCTGATGTTAAGATTTAATTTGTTGTCAAAGCATCATAAAGAGAGACGCTCTAAATCACCCTGCAACTCCTGCTGATCCTAAAGGCGAGTTATCACCTTAAACAGCTTCATATTATCGGCAAACAGCAGACACTCACTACCAGCATAGATATGGACCACATCGTTAATAAAAAGATTGAATAAAAGTGGTGAACAGTGACCTCCAGATGTCATGTGAACAATATCTGAATAAAATCCAGCAACTTTGACTCTCTGAGTTCTACCAGTCAGAAAACTCTCAAACCAGGCCACCAAACAATCACTGAAGCCAAGCCCGTGTAATTTAGACAGCAGGAGTGAATTATCGACTGTATCAAAGGTCGTGATGAAGTCAGTGTATATGGCATCAACCTGCTTACCAGACTTCAAGGCATCCAGTACCGTTGACTGAAGAATAATCAGGTTAGTAACTGTGGACCTGTTAGCACAAAAACCATGCTGCTGCGGCACTAAAAGACCCTTACATGACCACGATAGCTGGTCATAAACCAGGGCATCGAACACTTTTGGAATTGATGTTTGGACACAGATGCTTTTGTAATTTTCTATCTCATCTCTGTCACCACTCTTATACACAGGCACCGAGAAGCTCTCCTTCCAGACATCAGGACAGATTGAAGACCGCAAAGATGAATTGAAGAGAATATGTAGAGGTATGCTCAATGTATAGGCACAACGTTTTAGAACAATATCTGGTACACCATCTGGACCGGCCACAACTCCCATCACGAAGAGCAGAAATATACAGGCTGCTTCTAAATTGATGCGAAAAATGTTACAGGGTGATGCTTTGGCGAAAAATAAGGGGTGTCTTTTTTATACAGTTTTTCTTGAAACCCCTTCCCCTCCAAGTTACAGCCCTTTGAAATTTTGGCAAAAAAGTTTTCATTAAATTTCTCCGTTATGGAATAATTTTAAAAAGCGAAATTTTGCAGATGCATAAGGCTAACAAAATGACAGTTTTAAAAGGATTTTATAACCCTATAATGTTATCACAAGAGGGTGAAAAAAACCTACCCTTACATTATTTTGTATCAGTACTTTTTATTGTGTGTACCGTTTTCTATTTTAAAAAATGATTTAGAAAGAAGGATTCATTTAGCAACTTTTTTATGTCTTTGACATTTTCTCATAAAATTGTTAGTTTCATCACAAAAAAATAAAATATTACTCAGATCGATGTCACATGAATTGACAGAGTGGTTGTTATTTGTTGAAAAATCAAGTACGTGGTAGGCTGTCAAATAACGTCATAATTACACTAATATGTTATTATGTATTGTTCTGGCTTTTACTCATTTCCAAAAATTCATAATAAGAAACAACAACTATTGTACTACTATTTTATAATTAATAATTAACAAACTAAGAAACGAAAAGAAATATTAACAAAATGTCAGTATGTATCATCATAATAAATGTTGAAAATGCCCCCCTTCGGAGAGAACGCATGACTCTAGTCTGTTTCCCATTGAACTTCGTATTCTATGAAAAATACCGGGTGTGTTTCTTATAATATCACATGATGCGATAATACGATTTCTGAGGTCATCGATGCTTTCAACAGCACTTGAATAAAGTAAGGTTTTCAGAAAATCCTACAGGCAAAAATCCAACGGATTCAATTCAGGAGATCGGGCCTTCTCGACCTATCCAACGATTTGGGTAAACCTCGTTCAAGTAGTTACGAGCGTTGATACTAAAATGAGCCGGAGCCCCGTCGTGCATGTAGCGCATTTGTTGTCTAATTTGTAAAGGAATATTTTCAAGTAGTAGAGGCAACTCTTCTTCGAGTAGACGACAGTACACTTCTCCATTTAGTCTTATTGGAGGAAAATTTGGTCCAATTAAGTCATCACCAATAACAGCAAGCCATATATTTAATGAAAACTAGTGTTGAAAATGAGATTCTGTAATTTCGTGTGGGTTTTCTTCACACCATATGTGGTTATTATGAAAATTTCTAATAGATTTTCGTCAAAAGTTGGCCTCATAAAATACGAGATAAGAACTGTGGAATTTGCGTGATCATTTGAAGCATCCATTGACAAAAAATTAAACGAGGTAAAAAATCACGAGGTAAAAGCGCTTGAACTCGTTGGATATGGTAGGGATACAGTAGTTGTTCTTTTAAAATTCTGAATACCGTGTAATAGCTGACATTTAAGACTTGAGCGATTCTTCTTGTACTTGTACCAGGAGATTCTTCAATTAAAGTGAGGACATCCTCTTCAAGTGCTACAGTTCTTACTTCTCTAGAACACCCGCAATCGGCGGCACTTCTTGAAAATTTTTCTTCTTGCAGACGTTGATGATTGCGTGCGAATATGCTGTGATGGGGTACAGTTCAATTTGGATATAACTCAGTGTAAATGTGCTGCGCTCTTAATCCATTGCCATTAACACGACCATATTCAATATGCATATCTGCCATTTCGGAATTGGTATAATTTACCATTTTATTCACTTATTTGTTCTAAATGTTTAAAAAATTCTCGATAGACTGACAACCAGAACAATTAATATTAGTGTAATTATGACGTTATTTGACAGCCTACCACGTACTTGATTTTTCAACAAATAACAACCACTCTGTCAATTCATGTGACATCGATCTGAGTAATATTTTATTTTTTTTGTGATGAAACTAACAATTTTATGAGAAAATGTCAAGATATAAAAAAGTTGCTAAATGAGTCCTTCTTTCTAAATCATTTTCCTTAATAGAAAACAGTACACAAAATAAAAAGTACTGATAAAAAATAATGTAAGGGTAGGTTTTTTCACCCTCTTGTGATAACATTATAGGGTTATAAAATCCTTTTATAACTGCCATGTTGTTAGCCTTATGCATCTGCAAAATTTCGTTTTTTAAAATTATTCCATAACGGAGAAATTTAATGAAAACTTTTTTTTTGCCAACATTTCAAAGGGCTCTAACTTGGAGGAGAAGGGGTTTTAAGAAAAACTTTATAAAAAAGACACCCCTTATTTTTTTCCAAAGAATCACCCTGTAAAATTTTTCGCATCAATTTAGAAACACCTTGTATATTTCGGAACAGCTCACACACACATACTGGAGCGATTATTATTGCCAGAAGCCAGTGGTGAAGCCGTCGTTTTGTATCTAAATGACTGTATAAATATTTATGTTAGAGATAATGTTTTTGCTTTCCCTTCTTTACCTCATATTTTACCGTTCCTAATTAAATAAAGTGATGTTTTATAACTTTTAATATAAGACGAAATCACTATATTATTCTAATGAAAATTCACTACCGTAACACACTTGCTGCGTCTCTAAATTGTTTTATTTAATTCAGTTATAATTTTTTATTTAGGTAGTGAGGCTTTCTATTCCAACCAAACTCATAGATTTGATGTACCAAATGTTGGATCGCCTTGTGCCTGAGATCGACCGCCTATCTTACCTGTCTTGTCTTCATATCGCTATAATTGGGACTGGTATGCAAGCAATGCACAAAGCATCAATGATTAAAGCTACAGAAAAGATAGCTGGAGCAATCGAAACCGTCAGGTTAGTACAATTTAATAATTTATTTACCACTACAACATCAACAGGTAAAAACCCAAGTATTAATGCAGACATTAGTTAAATACAGGGCCTTCATTAATTTCCGAGTCCCCCGTGACCGCTTAAGTTAGGCAACCCAACATACACGGTTGTACAACCTGAATAAATGAAATCCCTAAGTGGACCAGTGGCGTCTCTTATTTCCTTTGTGGTTTCATAAAAATTATAAAAATTCTGGACGCAGCAAGTGCGTTATGGTAGTGAATTTTCATAAAAATGTTTTTAATAACAAATATGTGTGTTTTTTTAAGAAAGCAGGCATCAAATTTGGTTACCAGTATAATCTATATATTAGAAACAATGTGCCATGTTTCATCAAAATAACTTTATTGTGTGAAAATGTACAAAATTTTCCAAAAGTAAACTTAAAGTGTTCCCGAAAAAACACGTTTCTTGGTCAACCTTACAGGTTAATAGCAAATTGAGCTGTTCAAATATGAAACATTTGATCAAAATTCGCTACCATAACCCACTTGCTGCATCTAGAATTTCTTTTCTTACAAACATGCATTATATCTCGATGGAAAATGCAAAAATGCAATAACATAAGGCGTGTTTGATTAAAAAAAAAGGAAATTTGTATCACCAATGACTTATGGGCCACCCTGTGATTGTAGAAATATTATTTTAAGATGTAGCTCAAGACACCCTATAATTAATATATACAAATTTTTTTCATATCTTATATAATAACGGATATATTGAGCTTTATTGATTTTTTACGAAAATTCGACAAAAATTATATATTATTAAACGATAAACTCTATAGCTAAGGCTACTGCCAAGCATCAGAGAAAGGGTCTATTAGAAATGAATTTTCTGCAAATATTTTAGTAAAATGAAGGACAATGACGGTTGAAATTAAGACTTTAGGGTTTGTAAAACATTCTTCTTGAGACATTTTATTTCCCTAGTCCGTATTAGATTCAAGTTATTTGCCTAAATGTTGCCAATTTTGACATTTTAAATCGCCACTTTGACGTTTTGAGGAAAACCCCAATTTATTTTTCTTAAAATGCCTATAACTTTTTTGTCTTTTGACTTACATAGCTAAATTTTGGTAGGTAGCTTACTTATAAGGATATAAACCAGCGTACCAAATTTGGTTGCCCTTACTTTGTTAATTCCGGAGATATAAATTTTTTTCGAAAGAAAATACAAAATTTTCCGGGAAAACCTAGGCAGATTTTCCTGCTTAACGAACTTATCCAAGCCATTTGCAAAAGGAATTTTTTTACCAAATTTAATCAACATCGGCCCATTATTTTTTGAGTTATCGGTGTGATACATATATATATAAATATATAAATATATATATATATATATATATATATATATATATATATATATATATATATATATATATATATATATATATATATATATATAAACATATAAAAATTATTGAAACTGACCACGGATATGTTTTCTGTGGGGCCTAATTAGCGCTCATTTGAAGAATTTTTTTCAAAATTCGGGATCTCCTCATTAGTGAATTTTTTTTAAGAAAATTCACTAATAAGGTAAAACAGTAAATGTCTTATACTTTTAGTTTTCTTCAATTCTACTTCCACATTTACGCATTAGAGTGAAAATATTTTCGCGGAGCAAAAAAATATTTGTTTTGCTCAGATGAGAGTAAAATTGACCTATCGCGATGCGATGTGTTAGCGGAATTCCGCTGATGATGTAATGTCATTTTTGAGGTTTCAAGGGTTGGGGAATTCAAATGTAACATTGTTAATTTTAACATTAATAACCAGTTCGTAAAAACATTATAAAATATTACTTTTAGTGAATTTTCTTAAAAAAATTCACTAATGAGGAGATCCCGACTTTTGAATTTTGAAAAAATTTCTTCAAATGAGCGCTAATTAGGCCCCCCAGAAAACATATCCGGGGTCAGTTTCAATTTTTATATGTTTATATATATATATATATATATATATATATATATATATATATATATATATATATATATATATATATATATATTTATATATATATATATTTATATATATATATATATATATGTATCACACCGATAACTCAAAAAATAATGGGCCGATTTTGATCAAATTTGGTGAAAAAATTCCTTCTGCAAATGGCTTGGATAAGTTCGTTAGTCAGGAAAATCTGCCCAGGTTTTCCCGGAAAATTTTGTATTTTCTTTCGAAAAAAATTTATATCTCAGGAATTAACAAAGTAAGGGCAACCAAATTTGGTACGCAGGTTTACATTCTTACAGGTAAGTTACCTACCAAAATTTAGCTATGTCGGTCAAAAGACAAAAAAGTTATAGGCATTTAAAAATAAATAAATTGGGGTTTTCCTCAAAACGTCAAAGTGGCGATTTAAAATGTCAAAATTGGCAACATTTAGGCAAATAACTTAAATCTAATACGGGCTATAGAAATAAAATGTCTCAAGAAGGATGTTTTACAAACCCTAAAATCTTAGTTTCAACCGTCATTGTCCTTCATTTTACTAAAATATTTGCAGAAAATTCATTTCAAATAGACCCTTTCTCTGATGCTTGGCAGTAGCCTTAGCTATAGAGTTTATCATTTAATGGTATATAATTTTTGTAGAATTTTCGTAAAAAATCAATAAAGCTCAATATATCCGTTATTATATAAGATATGAAGAAAATTTGTATATATTAATTATAGGGTGTCTTGAGCTACATCTTAAAATAATATTTCTGCAATCACAGGGTGGCCCATAAGTCGTCGGTGATACAAATTTCCTTTTTTTTTAAATTAAACACGCCTTATGTTATTGCATTTTTGCATTTTCCATCGAAATATAATGCATGTTTGTAAGAAAATAAATTCTGGACGCAGCAAGTGCGTTATGGTAGCGAATTTTGATCAAATGTTCATATTTGAACAGCTCAATTTGCTATTAACCTATAAGGTTGACAAGGAAACGTGTTTTTTCGGGAACATTTTAAGTGTACTTTTGGAAATTTTTGTACATTTTCACACAATAAAGTTATTTTAATGGAACATGGCACATTGTTTTTACTATATAGGTTATACTGGTAACCAAATTTAATGCCTGCTTTCTTAAAAAAAACACACATATTTGTTATTAAAAATATTTTTATGAAAATTCACTACCATAACGCACTTGCTGCGTCCAGAATTTATTATTTTGTATAGATATCAAAATAAAACAAACAAAACTAGCATTACAAAAAACATGTTAACTAGTGTTCAGTAAATAAAATAAGTTTTTAAAAAATTTTGCATTTCTTATAAAAAGGGTTATTTAAACATCTAATTTACGGTTTTAAGAATGTGTATTGTGTAACACGTAACAAATATGTACCTGTTTGGGCAGATAACCGACAAACAGATATGGTAGGGCTAAAATGGAGCAAATAAATAAACATAACCTTAACATACACCACCGCTTCCCATCTGCATCAGAAGGGAGGCTATGGCGTCGCATCTTATAACGCGACACTCAGGAAACTGGTGCGGAGAGGGAGCAGCAATAGGGCATGCAAGAGTCGCCAAGGAGATGGAAAAGGAAATTTCGATTTCCGCCATAAAGGTGCGGGATGCCGAGGACGATATTAGGTTGACTAGGCCATACACCCTCAGGATCCCCAGTAGGGATCAGTGGAGGGAAAATGAGGTTGAATTCCAGCCTGCAAGCCTGGTCTGTTTTACCCACGGATCGCGGCTGGAGGACCAACAATCCTTCGGGGCAGGAATATTCGAGGGCCTGGGGATGTGCGAGAGCTATGCTCTTGGCGCATATACCACGGCATTCGAAACAGAGGTGTATGCTATCCTGTCTGTGGCCAATAGACAGGATGTGAAAAGGAGTCCCGAGAAATGTATGTACATCTGCTCGGACAGCCGGGCAGTCTGCGTGGCCAGAATCAGTTCAACACTGGTTCAGGAGTGCGCTGACGCCCTCATTGGACTAGCCCGGACGAAGGAGGTGCAACTGGTGTAGGTTCCGGGACACTGTGGTATAGCGGGGAATGAGGTGTCGAATAATCTCCGCAAGACTCGGTTCCCGGCGGCCGTTCTGTGGACCGGAGCCTGCGATAGGCATAAGTAGGAAGATGGTCTCTGTGGCCTTAGACAGGTGGACCGAGGAAGCAATGGAGAGGCACTGAGGGTCGGTTGGTGGCTGCAGGCAGGCAAGGGACTTCGTGGAGGGGCCGGACATAGATAAAGCTGTCTGGCTACTCGGAAGGAGTCGACCTACGCTTCGCCGCATCCTTGGGGTGCTGACAGGCCACTGCGCCCTTAGAAGACACCTCACATTGATAGGGGTAGAGAGGGATCTCATTTGCTGCCAGGAATGCAGCGGGGAAGAAGAAACGTCCTACCACTACCTGTGTGAATGTGAGGCTTTTGGGAGTCTTCGAGCAGAATTGTTTGGATCGAGGACTCTGCAGGGGAATCAGGTAAAGACCGTCACGGCCTTCATCTCGAGGTCGAGACGGTTTGGCGACTGAACCGAGGAAGAGTAGAGCTGGGGTTGGCAAAAAGGGCCCGTTGTGGTCTACTTGCTTGGCGTTGGCCTCCCCACCACTGCTACTACTACTACTATGATGGTGTTGATTTTATCTTGTAACTGTTGTATGTATATTTCTGCCATGATCCGTGATAGTGGAGATCCCATTGGTAGTCCATCTTCTTGGATGCGGTATTCTCCGTTGAATTCAAAGTAATTTTGTTTCAATATGATGTTTAATATTTCGTTGATTTGTATATATATATATATATATATATATATATATATATATATATATATATATATATATATATATATATATATATATATATATAAACCTTTTAACTGGCCCTGGATATGGATTCCCGGAGCCCTAATTCGCGCTCATTTGAAGAAATTTTCTGAAACTCTTAGCATCGATACCTCTATTAGGGAATTTTTAAAGAAAATTTCCGTAAGAACTACTTACAAGAATTTTGCAGCAGCAAATATCAATCATAGGCAAAAACTCATAGACCGGGCTTCGTAAAGTACTATCAAAGTTTGCTTGCCACCTTTCAATATTAGAAAACTGCCTTTGGATTGCATGTTTTAATGTAAAGAGTAGCTGTAGCTTAACATAATTAGCTTTGATGGCACTTTTATCAATTTGATCATCGTGATTAATTATTTTGTTTGTTCATGAACAACATATATTTCAATTTTCATATCTTTTGTAGGGTAAAAGAGATAGAACGTATGTTGATGGCTCTGACAATGTTTGAGATAGATCCTAAAGATTGTCATGACTTTTACGAGAAGGCATATCGTGAACTACACAACAACAGCAGAGCAAAAGAATTGGCAGAATATAATAGAATTGTACCATGTTCCTTGCAATTCCTTGCCATAAGAGGGATTTACTCATATGAACTAATGAATAAAGTATTGGATGTTGATTTTATCAATGAAGTATATGGTAAGTCTACTGGTTTTTTTTTAAATAATTCGAATTAACTGGCATTTGAAAGTTTTTGGGATGTATAAAGATTAGAGGTGTGCGAACCCATGTTTTGTTCGAACCAAACTATGAACGAACCCAAGCAAATATGTTGCTTCGAACTTCGAACCTCTGAAATAGTATGTCTAAGGTTCACAGTCGAACTTCAAACTTCTTAGAGATTCAAAATTGAACATCGAACTACCCAAAATTCTTCAGTGTTCATATATCATTTTCTTAAATATAAAATTTAGGAATATTGTAACATACAATATTTGATATGTAAAAGATTCCCACTCTTTTTACAAAAAGGAAAGGTTCGACAAATTTGCAGGTTGATTGGGTGAAAATGCATTCCGGTGCTGATCTTTGTGCCGATGGGTCAACGTTAAATCAAAAACACAAAAACAAAAAATATTTTAAACTTTTTAGATTTCTAGATCTATAGATAAGCTCAATTATAAATATGTTGTTGTTTGGTATTGGCTAGGCAGTTTTAGCAAACAGATTGAGAGGGTTCAAAGCGAGCTGTTTTGGCTCACTGTGAAATAAAGCATGTGGAAACCAGTGTTTTCCAAAGGCAATCTGCAATGATCCTCAAATTCTGAAAATTTACGTTACTGATCGCCTTCGAACACCACCATCATAATGTTGTTACTGAAATAGGTGTTGGGAGGCTAGGATATACAAGAAAAATAATTATGTGATTACTAAATGGCTCCGTCATGTCTCAATGTGTCCCATCTACTGTCAAAAATATGCATGAGTGAAATCTTCTGAAATTACGCTATCGACTCAATGAGACCGATAACGAGTTTAAAGCGTCGCTACCGAGTTAACGGGGCCGCAACTTCTCTACCTTTGGCAACATTCAATGTCTGTAAAGTTAAAGTTCGTAGTATTTTTGAACAACGAACTTCGAACTACTTTTAAGAATTACATATTTCGAACTTCGAACTACCTCAACATCGCTAGTGCAAACATATTTTCGAACCGAAGGTTCGGTTCGAGTTCGGGTTCGGTTCGGAATTTCGAAGCTTCGCACACCTCTAATAAAGATGGCATAGTACATTTTGCAAAAATGTTGGTTTGATTGAAAACATTAGCTGAAGTGAAAGAGGATTGAAATTTGAACTGTAGAATTTGGACAAGTCGAAATTAGACAGTTTGTCAAATGATTTATTAGAAACTAAGATTTAAAAATTTCGAAATACTCAACTGATTTGAACAAAACCTGGCACATACCCCACGGACGAGTTCGTATATCCGCTATAACGGGCATTTTTTTCCTCCAAAAATATATAAAAATATTTTTGAAAACAAACACTATATTTTTGTAAATATAGAATAACTGGAATGAGACTACATGTGGCTAAAAATAGTGTAAATAAATCTCTGTTGTGAATTTTAAGTAATTTGGTGCACAACATTTAGAGTTTTTTCTAAATTAAAAATAAAATCTGAAAGACATGCGTCGAGACGACTTACCATACGACTTACCATGCGACTTACCATACATCAACAGTAGCCAAACCAACAATCGTGAAATCTCGGCCACAAAAATCACAAATGACAGACAACATGACATTATAAGTTTGCCAAGTGATTGTTTTTTAACTGGGTCAAGTCTCTATAACTTGTGTCCATTATCCCCACAGTGAGGGATCGTGAAGAGATTGAGATTGTGACTGAACAGGTAAGGGATGCTGTGATCTCAGCATATCACGAAAACTGTCCACTAAAGACAAAAAAAGATAGTCGAGGGTCTACTTGGTGGAACAATAACCTCGAAAAACTACGAATAGAAGTGAGACGTCTCTTCAATCGTGCTAAGACTACAGGCAACTGGGAACAATATAGATCCACTCTAACACATTATAACAAAGAGATAAGAATGCTAAGAGGGAATCCTGGAGGAGGTTCTGCGGGGACATCTCTAATTTGCCCAGCAGTGCCAGAATTCACAGAATTCTCTCACGCGACCGTGTCCAGGAACTAGGATCGATAAAACGACCAGATAGTTCCTTTACTGAATCTCGGAAAGAAACGTTAGAGCTCTTAGCACACACACATTTCCCAGATTATGTGATCCTGAGCAATGAAGATGTCCTGCTAGCGGAGGATCGATTTAAATGCCTTCAAAGGGAGGACTGGTGGGTTGTTTGGAGAATAGTTACAGCCTCAGCAATAGAGTGTTCTGTGAAACATTTCCAGTCATTCAAGGCGCCAGGGGAGAATTGGGTAGTACCGGTCCTACTTCATAATGAACAGGAGATTCTCCTGCCATTCCTAATCAGGCTGCATAGAGCCAGTCTGGCTTGGAACCATCCAGCTGTACGGTGATTAGGGGGGTTTACATTCCCAAATTGGGACTTAACGACTTCCTACGCACATCACTGAGACCTCTCAGTGTTACATCATTCCTCCTGAAGGATTGGAAAAAATACTGGGCGGACACATTAGGGGGAACATCTTAGTCAACAACCCCCTTAATACCCACCAGTATATCTACCAAACTGGCAAATCTACTGAGTTAGCACTCAATAACCTCGTCGAGAAGATCACACACTCCCTGGATAACGGGGAGTTGGCGGTGGCTCCATTTCTCGACATTGAAGGAGCATTTAATAATGCATTACCTATCTCCCTCTACGAAGCCACTATCGCTAGAGGGGTGGAACCTACCATTTGTGGCTGGCTTGGAAGCGTGCTTCACAATCGGACCGTTGTCACCTCGTTGCAGGGGAAGGTGGTCAACTTCAGGGCTGCCCTCAGGGAGGTGTTCTATCCCCCCTTCTTGGTCCCTCTTTGTGGACTTGCTGGCTATTCTCGGTCTGTGGGATATTGAGGTCCAGGCGTATGCTGATGATCTTGTCATAATGGTTAGAGGCAAATATGAGGAGGAACTAGCAAGTACTCTTCAAGAGTCACTAAATGTAGTAAATGATTGGTGTCGGAGGGAACAGATGTCTGTGAACCCCCGCAAAACGATCATTGTTCATTTACCAGAAGGATGGACAGATTAAAACCACCTATTCCTATGGAGAAAACTATTCCATTTAAGGAACAAGCAAAATATCTGGGGGTTACCCTAGATAAGAAGCTCAACTGGGATGTACAGTTAGAGAATGTAATCCGCAGGGCTAAACTGTCCCTGTGGACATGCCGTAAAATCTGTGGAAATAACTGGGGAACAAACCTCCAACAGATGTACTGGCTCTATGTAGTGGTTATCAGACCAATGATAACTTATGGAGCCATAGTTTGGTGGCCCAAGGCACTTCGTGGTATCGCGAGGGCCAAACTGGCTCATCTACAGAGACAAGCTTGTCTGATGATAACGGGAGCGATAAGCACCGCACCATCAGCCGCTCTGGAGGTCCTCCTTAATATTCCACCTCTTCACATATGGCTGGAGAGGGTGGCGAGGTGGACAACGTACAGATTAAAACAAACAGCTGACAGTATGCCAAAAGAAATCAGTCTGGGAGGGTCCGGACTCCTCGATGACATTGAGGGTCACGGGATTCTGGGAATGGTCTCAGACTTGATGCCTACAAAGGTCAATCTTTCAAGACCGTTATCCCGGAAAGGGAGGACTGGGAACGAAATCAAACGACCCTTTGAGAGCCGATCTCTGCTGGTATTCTGACGACTCCAAAACCAATATGGGAGTAGGAGCCGACGCATATGGGGGCAACACCGATGCTAAACTATCATCTATTATTTTTTGCAATTCTTTTCGATTCTGTCATCTCGAAATCACACCTGAGTGACAGCCTCAATCACCTTACTTTTTGTTGTACAATCCATTTATAGCAATGTGGCCTTGCATATGGACCACACATTCTCAATAGGATCAATGTCCAGTGAGTTTCCAGGCCAGTCTAGAAGGGTAATCTTTTTGTCCTTGAAACATATCACATTGTAAACATGACACAGTGCTGACTCTTGCTGGAAGATTGGTTCGCCAATTGCTTGAATTTTTGCAGTTTTCTGGACAAACACATTTTTAACATTTCTTTATATTTTTCACTGTTCATCATATCTCCGAGAGGTGTAAGTTTTTCTGTGTCCATACATGAAAAACAGCCCTATAACATCTTTTTCGCTGGATGTTTCACTGTCTGGACCAAGTGAGCTGCAAGTTAACTTTTCGTCCACACCAGAAACTGTGTCGCAACTGAGAACAAGACATTTCTCCAGTTTTTTTTTTGTCCAATGAGCATGTTTGTTGCCCACAAATCAGTCTTTTTCTTCATCATAGCCTCTGTCAGAAACTGTTTCTTTTGAGGTCCCGCAGCTTTTCTTCCTCCCCCCAAAAGGCGTCTAGGAATCTTAGAGTTGTGAATTTTCACTCCAGTCTTTTCGTCTTTTCGAAGTCTTTCTGAAGGTCATGATGTGTCTTTCTGTGGTTCAGTTTGCTATTTCTCAAAACAAACGATTTATCTCGGAGAGTTGTCTTCTTTTTTTCTCACATTGAACCTTCCGCTGAATTTCAACTGATCCAGTTTTTGTTTGATTATCTTATTTACAGCTACCAAGCTCATCGAAAACTCACTAGCAATGTCTCTTTGCATCATGGATGTGTGCTCCCTAAGTGTAATTATCCTTTCTCTTTTCCTTCGTATAATGTCCATGATGAACATAAAAAACTAACTAAAATGTGCTATTTCTCCCAAAACCACAAAAACACGTGTAGGTTAATCACCATAACCTGTAAAATGACTGACATAGAAAATAACTTAACGCAGAATAACAGGTTATGGGATATGTCGAGAAACACCTGTGAGAATCGCACAGCAGTGTTGCCATGTTGAAATAATACAGAAATGCCAAATGTTCACAATACTCTACCTATTGGTATTTACACACTGGAAAGTTGTTACCTCTCTTAAGCAAAATATCTTTGTGAAAGTTCGTTAAGGGTAGAAAGGCACAGAAATCGCAGCTAACAAACAAACAAAAACTCGTCAATTCATTAAATGATGATACCCTTACTTAGTGCAATTGTTCCATACTAAATACATACACACACATTGCAATTGTGAACCCAGAGAAAAGTCTCTACGTCTGTATTTACAAAAAAACCTCACCCAGAATAATCAATTATCTCATAATTTGCAGGTAAACCAGCAAAGATGCTTTCCAAAGATGTATTTACCTTAGACGTATGTATAGACATAGAATGTCCAGATTACAAGGGAAATCGTATACCCAAGGAGAGAAGATATAAGGCTGCGAAATGGCTGACGGAATTTGTTCCATCTCATGATCAATACACAAAACACACCGCTGCAGATAAATTCTTTCTGGAAACTCTGGACACACTCAAACAGATTGTAAAAGATGATAAATTCATTTTGACAGACCATGTCATTCCTTGTTTCTCCAAGGGTGGTAAGTATATGCAATTTTGATGTTAGAATTTATCGTGGTGTAGTCGTTGAGACAAATTCAGTTAGAATTTTATTTCTGTGCACCTGCGTATTCACATTAAAATTATAAGACACAGGTAAAATTATATTTGTGTAAGAAACTGACATTGAATTGCACTGCACCAGCTGGTGTTGAAACTGGAGAATACGCTGGAGAACAGGAATGTGGCACTGGGGACCTTCCTAGACATAGAGGGGGCCTTCAGAAACACCTCATTCAAATCGGTTCTGGCTAATGTTTGGTTAGTCCGGTAATTAATTAAGACACATATTTAATTTTAAAGAGTTTCTATTATAACGTAAACAAAGTAACAAATATAATTGTACATTGGAAATCAACAATTTGTTCTCGCGATCGTTCTTCAATGATCATGCCGAGCGCCACCGCCACACGCAGTCATGCGCCCGACGTCATACATCGGTAGAAGAGGGGATGCGCGGCAACTTTGAACTATTACAATACCTAACACTGGCAGCTGTCAGGGAGCGTGGAATAGAGATGACCTGCTGCAGGTGGATCGGTTCCATGCTCAGGGACAGGGCGGTGTTCACCTCACTCGCGGGAGGGACACTGCTGGCGGGGGTAGCGGTGGGGTGCCCGCAGGGGAGCGTTCTGTCTCCCTGACTCTGGTGCCTAGTCGTGGACGGCTTGCTGGGGAGGCTCTCGGGAGGGGGGTATGAGGTACAGGGCTATGTGGATGACATTGTCATCATAGTCTGAGGAAAGGTCACACAGTCAGTGTGGGAGCGCAGTACAGACAGCACTGAAAGTGGTGGATGGTTGATCAAGGGCTCGGGGTGGGCCCTGAGAAAGCAACCGTCATACCGTTTACGAGGGGTAGGAAGTGGGAGAGCCACAGAACTCTCAGTCTATACGGTAGGAACATTCCAATGTCCAGGGAGGTAAAATAGCTTGGGGTCGTATTTGACTCTAAGCTAACCTGGAACGGTCACGTTGAAAATATAGTGCGTAAGGCAGTCATGACCTTAGCCGTCACTAGGTGACTATATGGAAAAACGTGGGGACTAAAACCTATTATGGCCCACTGGCTGTACACAACGGTGGTCAGACCATCGTTAACATATGTGGCACTGGTCTGGTGGCCTAAGGTGACACAATCCAGTGCCAAACAAAAACTAGGCAAGATCCAAAGGATGGCTTGCATAGCCATCACAATAGCCATGACTTCAACCCCAACAGCCACCATGGAGGTATTTCTGGATCTGACCCCATTAGTTATTATGGGGGAGGCCAGGCTAGGACTATACAGACTAGCCTGCAATTGTGGACTGAACATCAACCCAGGCTTCTGGGGCCACTGCAAAATTCTGGAGATCGTGAAGGAGCCCATGCTTGAAATGAAGTCCGACATCGCGAGCCCGCGAATCTGCAGGCTAAACAACTTAACAGTGGAGATACCCGACCGTGCGGCATGGCGGGAGGAGACGCCGGGCATACCACGGGGCGCGCCGTCTGGTTCACGGACGGATCCGGCGGGGAGCGTGGGACGGGGGCAGGGGTTTGCTCGGAAGGACCGAGGGTAAGTCATAGTATTTCCCTCGGAGCCCATGCAACGGTCTTTCAGGCCGAAATGTACACCATCCTGCACTGTGCTGGAGAACAAGAGGAGGGGCTACACCAACAAGCGGATCCTTATAGCCACAGACAGCCAGGCCCTTAAGACCCTAAGTAGCCCACGGGTAAATTCCTGGCCGATGAGTGAGTGTTGAGACGAGACGAGCGACCTGCCTGGGCAGAATGAGGTCACCCTCATCTGGGTGCCGGGTCACTCTGTCAAAGGCAATGAAGTTGACACTTTCGCGAAGAGAGAGTCAACAGAACCATTTATGGGACCAGAACCGGCTCTGGGCGTGACAAACAGCACTGCCAGGGGATCCATTAAGTCCTGGGTTAGAAACCAACATAAGGTGTACTGGGCAGACTGTCCAGGGCTCAGACATGGGAAGTCAATAATTGACGGACCCAGTTCAAAGAGAGCTGCGAAGCTGCTAAATGTTAGCAGAGGGCAGCTCAGAAACACAACAGGTCTCTTGACGGGACACATGGCCGTCAAGAACACCTGCATAAAATTGGGCGATTCGAAGCATGCAGACTCTGCGGCGAGGGGGAGGAATCAGCCCAGCACATCTTGTGCGAGTGTAAAGCTCTGGACCGCAAAAGACAACTGATCTACGGTCAGTCTAGACCGGAGACAGAGCAATATAAAACTTCACCCTACCAAGCAGACTAGTTCAAGGTACAGTGATTTTGGAATGGGTGGAGTAAGACTAAGGGTATGCACAATCAACCAAGGGTTGCAGTGCTATCGGGGCGGCAAGGCCGCGGACGAGCCCTAAGGGAAAAAAAAGCCAAAAAGAGAACAGATTTAAAAAAAGTAGGTCTTGTCATTAAATGGTTAGGAAGAAGTATATATTGTATATCATGCTTTTACAAGCACAAGCTAAGGCTTCCTTGTAAAAGACGTATAATCTTATGCTAAATACTTTACCATTAATATTACCTTATAACCAGTTCTGTGTCTTCACTACACAAGCATTCAGTTTTTCTAATTACGCTCTTATTATTTCAGACATAATATTGTGTAAAGATATGAACACGAACAAATTCATTGAACCATTCGGATTCGAGAAGTATATTTTAGGCGATGTTATGATTCCATCGAAGAAAGACAACATAAAATGGTATGCATTGGTTGTAGTAGGCTGGAACAATACACTTAGAGGCACCACTATACCTTCAGGGTATATAAAGATGAAACAGCGATTGTTGAAAACCATCGGATATGAACCTGTCTTTGTAAGTTTACTTTAATGACTTTTTTTTACTTTGTTTATCCCTTTTAAAAACCATTTAAAAAAATATAAGTTAATAAGTTTATTTTTTAATGAAAACTCAGGTTATAAATATATCGTTACAATGTTTTGAAATTAATATTAACTTAACACATACCATCTAAAATCTACTATACGTTAAAAAAAATTTAAACAAACCATCTCATTTTGTAATTAATTTGAGAAATCAGTCATGAAAATATTATTTATAAACTAAACACGAACCAATAGTTCCGTCCAATTGAATACCGTCATGACCTTTATTTTGAGGTGAGACAGTTTGGTGACGGAATCGAGGAAGGGTAGAGCATGGTTGCTGGGTTGCTGGGGTTGGCAGAAAGAGCCCATTGTGGCCTACTTGCCTGACTTTGGCCTTCCCACCACTGTTACTACTGCTAAACACGAACCAAATCTTTTCTTTTTTTTTTTTTTTTTCGGCTGAACTATTTTTCGTAACACTATTTGAAGTAGAAGTAGTTTCAATCATTGTGAAGCAATTTAAACGAAATAGCTACTGACTGCAACCACCTGAACCAACCTGAACTTTTTGCCTCGTTGTTCGCCGGCAATTCTACTCTCAACCCACCTCCAAATGTTCAACCACCAACAGTCCCCAATGTCGCACATAAAATGACAGACATCATTTTCAAAACTAAAAAGGTACGAAAGATGCTCTCTTCTCTTAATACCAGGAAAGCCTCTGGCCTTGACGAGATCCCAGCAATTGTTCTCAAAAAATGCGCACCAGAACTTGCTCCTGTCCTGACTTGTCTGTTTCAGACATCTTACAATAGAGGCATATTACCTAGTAACTGGAAAACTGCTCGAGTACAACCCGTCCCCAAGAAAGGATCGAAAGCGCTTCCTAGCAACTACAGGCCTATTTCTCTCCTTTCAGTCATCTCTAAAGTGATGGAAAAGTATATAAACACCGAATTACTAAAATTTCTTGATAAACACAGTCTATTCCACGACAGGCAGTATTCCGTCAGCGCAGATCAACTGCTGACCTCCTTTCCTTTGTCACCCATTCTTGGAACAAGTCTATGGAACTACATGGCGAATCCCAGATTGTTGCTCTAGACATATCCAAAGCATTTGACCAGGTCTGGTACGCAGCGCTGTTTAATAAACTACCAGCCTATGGCTTACCACCAAGACTCTGTACGTGGACAGCAAATTTCCTCTCCAACCGGAGAATTTCTGTTCTCCTGGATGGCCATTCCTCTAAACTGTATCCAATTAATGCAGGAGTTCCTCAAGGTTCAGCTTTAGCCCCTACTTTGTTTCTTCTCCACATAAATGACCTCCTCTCTAGCACATCCAACCCAGTTCACAGTTACGCGGATGACAGCACCCTCCACTCAAATATACAATATTCTAAGCCTGTCTCTTTAGCCCAATTAGATGAGGATCGCAGACTCATGGAGGATTCTATCTCTGTGGATCTCCAAAAAATATTAGACTGGGGAAGTAGAAATCTTGTACAATTCAACCCCACCAAATCACAGTCTTGCCTTCTTTCTCATAAGAGATACACCAGCCCTAGACCCATCACATTAAACAACCAAGTTATTTAACGTAATGAGACCTTTTCACTTGTTGGCATCTCTGTGGATCGAAATCTCAATTGGCACCAACATGTCACATCAATTGCAGAAGCGGCTGCTAAGAAATTAGGTTTCCTCTTCCAGGCTCGCAAATACTTTTTACCAGCTAATCTCTATACCTTATATACTTCACAAATAAGACCAAACCTCGAATACTGCTCCCACATCTGGGGTGCTGCTGCCGCTTCTACACTCGCTATCCTGGACTCCATTCAGACGAGAGCTATATGTTTCATCGGTGACCCTACGCTCACCCAAAGGCTGCCATCCCTTGCCCATCGACGTGCCGTTGGTGACCCTTCTCTCTCTCTCTCTCTCTCTCTCTCTCTCTCTCTCTCTCTCTCTCTCTCTCTTATAGATATTTGCACGGGCAGTGCTCAGAGGAGCTTTCTTCCATAGTTCCTCCACCTGGTGCCCCCAACAGATCTACCAGGGGAACAAAGCGAATGCACCCTTTTACTGTCCAGGTCACCAGACATAGAACTTCTTGTTATGCCCGCTCTTTTGTCCCGAGGACTTCCAAGTTGTGGAATTCCTTGCCGGCACGTGTTTTTCCTTCTCCCCCGAACCTCCAAACCTTCAAGTCCAGGATTAACAAGTTGCCTCTTTCCTCCTTGTCGACACCCACGGTACGATAGTTTTAGGCTGTAAGCCTTCGTGGTGTGTTGTTGAAATTAAAAAAAAAAAAATACATGGTTAAAAGTGCTGTTATCTTATATATTTCGTCATATTCAGAGAATTTATTTATTGGCGACTAAACTGAATTTAATTTAATTTATTGCTTAATGAAAGTATAAATAACAAGTAGACCTAACAGAGTGATGTAGAATTGTGAGTTGAACATTTTCATACCCATATCTCACTAAACAATGAAATTTGTACTTATGATTTTTATGATTAACCAGGGAGAGTAGTATATGTAGATCTTTTTTCTATTAATTGGCATATTTAATTATTTATTTTGTAATTTTACTCACAGGTTGTATGGAACGAATTTATGTTATTGCCCAAAGAAGCCAAACTACAATACCTGACATATAAACTTTTATAACACTGAACGTTTCAATTCCTGCAGGTATAGGCTTTTGTATGTAAATTAATAAATAGGTAAGTGTTGAATAAATTTATATTACAGAGCTGTTTTTTTTTTAAATTTGGTTATATAAAGATCCTACCAGTACAAAGTCAGTTTGGCAAAACACACCAATATAATTTTAAAGGTGCACAATTCTGTTTTATCTTATTTCTAAATGTTAACAGTCCTGAACAAGTGAACCTAAATTATCTTTATTATATATTTCCCGTTAATAGCTAGTAGTTATAATCAGCTTGTAACAATTACGTTTCGTTACTGCTTTAATTATTCAAAATAAACCCGTAAGATGCTTAATTAAGAGCTGACAATCCAATATCTGTAAGACAATTCATGTTTTGGTTTCGAAATTATTTTCATGAAAAGTAGCTAAATCTTCAAGTACCGTAAACCCCTTTACTGCATTTCTAATTTGTACGTTAAAATTCAATATATGTTTGCCATGGGAAACTACCTCGCATTATTACTGAACAAATATTTCCAGGAACGAATAGGCATTGAAAATATACGATAGGAATGTTCGAGAACAAAATATTGTTTATCTGTAACTTCCCGATCGGTGATGTCACCCAAGAAATACCGTTAAAAACGTTGCAGAGAATTGCCGGCGAAACCTTCGACTGTGGACACCGGAGGTGAGACGTCGTGACTTCACCACCGATTGGAGGTCTCGTTTTATCTCATTCGAAGAATGGAGGCTAGAAAGAGCTCGCACACAGCCACCAACAGTCACAGTAAGAATTTTTGTGTGCAGCGAGTAACAATTGCAGAACCCGACACATTAGCGAGGACTCTCTGCTGAGCGTTCATAGAGTGAACACCCGTCAGTTTCGGTGGCTATTAAATTATCTTAAAACGGGGTTGTAATATTCTTTCTGTTATCTGTACTACCTAATCATTATTGTCAGTGATTGTTTGGAGTAATTCAAGTGATTTTCGAGTTTAATTAAACATCGTATTCAGCATAAAAACGCGAGCTAACTCGTGGCTCTTTGTTCCGAACTATTGATTTCTTGCAGTAATCAGAAAGAATTCCTGGTTATTATCGAACCTTTGTCAATTGGTGGTGAATCTTACTTAAGCAAATTCACGTTTTAATTGCGATTCGCAAAGTTTCCATTAATCGAATTTAGAACATCAACATAGGTGTCAAATGGTCTTGTAGTATTGGAGCAATAACATCCACCGGCCCAATAATCTCTGATGAGAAGTCCCAGTCGTTTTTCCCCAGTTTTTCCGCTCTTATTGGAGTCTGGAATCTGTGTCAGGCACTCATGATTGATCCCCCCTGGAAAGCATCTTCACAGGGTCATCAGGTAACCTAATCCCGAAAGACTGGTGAGTCTAAGCTAATCTTTTCTCTGAATCAGCAGAATTCTCATGCCGAAATCTAACATCTGAAGTTTTAATAACCTGAACTTTCAAAGTCACGTAATCAAGTTTGAGCTTAAACAATATCAGGGAGGTGCCGGCCAAGTTATTGACAGTAATTTATTATTCTACCAGACAAATTCACTTTGCATAATAAATTACTGTCAATAACTCGGCCGGTCTATACATATACTAATCTCTACGCTTGTCTCGACTTAAAGACACTTTCGTTTTCTTTGTATCATGAAGTCAATATAAATACTGTTTACGAAGAATTAAAATCAATATAAATATAGTTTTTGTGTAGTATTTTAGTTGAATTATTTATCCTTTGTTAGAATTAACATTGTGAGCCAAACACCCGGGTTTAAATTTCTATATAAAAAGATGAGCGGAGGTTATGGTGTTTGTTTCGCCAGACGTGCTTGTCGGCTTGCTCCAAGATCCACATAGTAAATTTCTAGATCGAAAGGGAACGTGCAGATTTCTTAAATAACTCGGTACCTTTTCTTTAAGCCTATTATCCTTATATTAGATAAGGGCTCATAAATTTTTCGACCAGAAGATTAAAGCAGGTCTTCGACCTCATAGTTTCACTACACAATAAACAAACAATGGGTCTTCGACGATAATTTTACTTTGAACTAGTTCGTTTACCTAGACGCGATATAAATACATTGTAGCTAGTAGTTTAATTTTAGAATTTTTCTTCCTCTGAGGATGTTGACATGGTCAACGAAACGATCTTAAGGTCTCTGAAATATGTGTTGTGGTGATTTGGGTTATCCAAGTGTACTTATAAGTGCTTATCACAGGTTCCAGTTTTCACATAGTTTACTTAAACATGTTGTTCTACCAAGATCCAAGTGAAAATTCAGTTTCTTCTATATCTTATAACGTTCTTAGGGATATCAGGATATAAAATGAATAAAAATAGTCAACAACTAAAAGGGGCTTTTATTTTAAATATCTTACAATAGCGTTGTGAGCTGTATAAGAGAGTCGCCATCTTGATGTGTAATTAGGTAATATGATGTCATAATAAACACAAACATTATAAATATAGACTGTGTAGCACCAACCAACCCACGATTTCTTACATCGTCAGCTACGTTACTTTCTTTTCTGATACATATTATAAACAAATATATAAATAAATATCACCTTTATTAACTAATGTTTACAATTATATTACAACCACCATCAGGAAAGGGCGAATTCTAACAGAGCTATTCACACTTAACCCCAACTGTCAGTGGAAACGGCACATTAGAATAAACTGTAAATCTTAAACAAAACAATAGTGAAAGAATACATCAAGAAAAATAAAACATAATAATAAATCTGAAGAAAAGTCTAAAATTAAAAAAAAATCCCTAAATCTCTGAGAACTTGCAACTAAAAGCCGAAACTTAAAACAAAAACTAAGAGTGAAACCACCAAAAACACCTCAGCATCGATGCCTACCACATGGGAACCACCCCCCACCCCCCTTATTGGAAAAAATGAACTTTTTTTCTTTTACTTTAACGTCGGCCTATTTTCGCAGCTATGGCCAATCATCGACGCCAGGGAGCAGTTTGATCCGACTATTCTGGAAATTTTACCGAGCCCCTGCCTTTCCGTGAGGAGGGTAGGGCTCTTTAACGTGCCGAACACGTTATGGACACGGGACCGACGGCTTTATGCCCCCTCCGAAGGGCGGAACGTGGAGCCATTCAACTTGCTCAAATACAATGCCAGAACCTCGGTTGATGTTAAATTATTACAGTTTTTACGGAAAAAGTGAAAGGGAAACCCTGGGAATCGAACCCAGTACCTTTCGGTTCAGAGGCACACGTTCTTACTCCTGGACCAGCGAGACACCCAAAAGCAACTTCAATTTATCATTCTCATTCCTGAGATAGACGATTATACAAAGAAATAGTTTTATAGTTTTATACATAAAACTACGTGTAAGGATGGCTGTCGTTAAATGATGGAGTGAACACGTTTATGGAGTGGAAACGTATGTCTGAAAGGTAAAGATGCTCCAGGGTAATTCACAATTTTATCGGTAAAAGCTCCCAAATGCAGTAGTCGTCTAGAGTGCATATTACGACATCAATCCTCTTGTATTGTAAAAGTACGAGGGTCAGTAATTTCGCGACTTTTTGAATTTCCCGCGTCTTCTGCTCCTGTCAACAAGCATCTGTCAGTTGACTCCTGTCAAATTTTAAACAAGCTGTGTTATTTAGTTTGTGTTAGATAGCCATTAAAAGCAGACAACCTCTTGAGATAACGAAAATGGAAAAAAGTGAATTTCGTGTGCTCATCAAACATTATTTTGTACGGAAAAAAACATCACTCAAACCAAGGCTAAGCTTGATAAATACTATGGGGACTCTGCACCATCAATTTCCATGGTAAAAAAAAAGGTTTACTCAATTTCGTTGCAGCCGTACAAGCACAAATGACACCGAACGTTCTGGGCGCCAAGTTGACGTCGCTACGCCCGAAACAATTGAAAAAATTCACGATATGGTGTTGGTCGATCGGAGATTGATAGTGCGGGAGATTGTGGAAGCCATAGACATATCACATGGCTCAGTGTTTTCAATTTTGCATGATCACTTGGGTATGAGAAAGCTACCTGCAAGATGGGTGCCGCGTTTGCTCGGAATCGACCACAAACACAATCGTGTGACAACTTCGAAGGAGTGTTTGGTGCTGTTCAACCTCAATAGGGACGAGTTTTTGCGCCGTTTCGTAACCGTGGACGAAACATGGATTCACCACAACACACCAGAGACCAAGCAGCAGTCAAAACAGTAGGTTTCTCCGTGCGAATCGGCGCCGAAGAAGGCCAAGGTGGGTTTGCCAGCCAATAAAGTCATGGCGACCGTTTTTTGGGTGCACACGGTATAATCCACATTAATTACCTTCAAAAGAGAAAAACAATCAATGGCGAATATTATACCAACTTATTGGATCGATTCAATGACGAATTGAAGAAAAAACGACCGCATTTGGCCAAGAAAAAAGTTCTTTTCCACTAAGACAATGCAAGAGTGCACATATGTGTAGTCTCCCTGGCGAAATTGCACAAATTGGGCTATGAATTGCTCCCTCGTCCGCCCTATTCTCCGGATTTAGCCCCGAGTGACTATTTCTTGGTTCCAAACTTAAAGAAATGGCTCGGCAGGAAGAAATTTGACTCCAATAATGATATCATCTTACAAACGAATATCTATCTATTTTGAGGACCTTGACAAATCTTATTTTTTGGAAATGTTGGATGAAGTGTATAGAGCTCAAAGGAGATTATGTTAAGAAATAAAATTATTTTTTGTCAAAAAACCTGTGTTTCATTCAAAAAGTCACGGGCTTATTACCCGCCCTCGTATGAGGCTTAGATGAGCTTCAGACCTTAAGTCATCCTCAAAAATAAGTTCCAGATTTCCATCCTTGTTCGTGAAAGGAACTAGAACATTGTCAATATGAATTTTAAAATTTTAGATAACCCCAAGAAAGGATCCAAAGCGCTTCCTAGCAACTACAGGCCTATTTCTCTCCTTTCAGTCACCTCTAAAGTGATGAGAAAGTATCTAAACACCGAATTACTAAAATTTCTTGAAAAACACAGTCTAATCCACGACAGGCAGTATGGATTCCGTCAGTGCAGATCGGCTGCCGACCTCCTTTCCTTTGTCACCTATTCTTGGAACAAGTCTATGGAACAACACGGTGAATCCCAGATTGTTGCTCTAGACATATCCAAAGCATTCGAACAGGTCTGGCACGCAGCGCTGCTTAATAAACTTCCGCCGTATGGCCTACCACCAAAACTTTGTACCTGGGCAGCAAATTTCCTCTCCAACAGGAGCATATCTGTTGTTGTGGATAGCCATTCCTCTAAACTGAATCCAATTAATGCAGGAGTTCCTCAAGGTTCAGCTTTAGTCCCTACTTTGTTTCTTCTCCACATCAATGACCTCCTCTCTAGCACATCCAACCCAGTTCACAGTTACGCGGACGACAGCACCCTCCACTCCAATATACAATATTCTAAGCCTGTCTCTTTAGCCCAATTAGATGAGGATCGCAGACTCATGGAGGGTTCTGTCTCCGTGGATCTCCAAAAAATATTAGACTGGGGAAGTAGAAATCTTGTGCAATTCAACCCCACCAAAACTAAGTCTTGCTTTCTTTCACACAAGAGATACACCAGCCCTAGATCCATCACAATGAACAACCAAGTTATTCAAAGTAATGAGTCCTTTTCTCTTGTTGGCATTTCTGTGGATCGAAATCTTAATTGGCACCAACATGTCACATCAATTGCAGAAGCGGCTGCTAAGAAATTAGGTTTCCTCTTCCGGGCTCGCAAATACTTTTCACCAGCTAATCTCTATACCTTATATACTTCACAAATAAGGCCAAACCTCGAATACTGCTCCCACATCTGGGGTGCAGCTGCCGCTTCTACACTCGCTATCCTGGACTCCATTCAAAAGAGAGCTATACTTCTCATCGGTGACCCTACCCTCACCCAAAGGCTGCCATCCCTTGCCCACCGACGTGCCGTTGCTGACCTCTCTCTCTTTTATAGATATCTGCACGGGCACTGCTCAGAGGAGCTTTCCTCCATAGTTCCCCCACCTGCTGCCCCCAACAGATCTACCAGGGGAACAGAGCGAATGCACCCTTTTACTGTCCAGGTCACCAGACATAGAACATCTTGTTATGCCAGCTCTTTTGTCCCGAGGACTTCCAAGTTGTGGAATTCCTTGCCGGCACATGTTTTTCCTTCTCCTCCGAACTTCCAAATCTTCAAGTCCAGAATTAACAAGCTGCCTCTTTCCTCCTTGTCAACACCCACGGTACGATAGTATTTAGGCTGTAAGCCCTCGTGGTGTGTTGTTGACATAAAAAAACAAACTGTTTGTTGTTTTCATTTCCACACCACATTAGTTGAAATTTGCTAGGATTTACCACCAAATTATGTTTCAAGGATTGATCTGTTTTATCTGGGGTTCCTCAAGATTCAGTTTTGGGTCCACTTTTTTCAACTGGTTTACAATTAACTCAGCACTGCGATCAGCATATCACACCTTTTAGATGTGGATGACAAGAATCTTCTTGTCAATTGAATCAACCCTCGACTGGGATTTGTTACAAAAAAGTCATACAAGATCGCAGAATGGTGCTTCATCAATGGACAGGAGCTTAGCGCTGAGAAGGGTCGATATCAATATCAAAAAATATACAGGCTGGTTGAAAAGTCATGAGGCAATAAATAAATAGGTAAAATTAATAAAACGCCATTTATCTCGGTTATAACGGGCCAAAGACTAACTAATTTTGGGTTATTTATAATCACCTCAGTGACCCCTATCAAAAGTTAAAATATTTACCTTTCCCAATGAAACACCCCCCGTATAATACTAATAAAATAAGATATTCTAATTTATAATTTCATTGAAGGCATCCAATATATGTTGAGCTAATTCGTTATTACCTACCAGCTTAACAGTTATCACAGCATTATATCTTTTACTGTCACAATCAAACAACGACATATCACAAACACGTTTTAAAACATCACAAGCACCGTAACGTTCCAGTTTTTCCACACACGACTGTACATGCAGAATATACTTAGCTTTAGCCAGATACTCATCTTTAAGAGCTGTCTCTTTTAATTCTTGTACATCGCTGATTGTTAAACTTAGTAGAAGGTTCGCTAAAATAATCGTCATCAGAATTATAAAGCAGGCTATGATGATTCTTCCTACGTACTCCATATGGCCTTCATATAGATGCGTAGCGTTAACATCACCGCTAAACATTAAAATTGCAAGAAAATATCGCGAAAAAACATGGTGGAAATAATCTCCCTCCTCATATTTCAGCCAGTGTTTACTTTTCTTGTCGTTAATTTTAATTTCATCTTGATTTTTAACGTGTGCTGACTCCGAACTCGCTATTGTTATGAAAGATACGGTAAAAGCCAGGAAAAGCAACACGAATGGCGTTATATACTTCAGAAACTTAACCAAAATATTCCGATACATCGTTATCGGATGCGTGCAATAATTTTGACCTATCAGAAACAGCAATTCGATTGTTGTAAGTAACACACAAAGCGGTCCTAAATATTTCCAGCTGAACCAAATCGAATTTTTCTCATTTTCCGGAGAAAATTCAGATAAAAGTAAAAATAACGTTGTGACGAACAGAATGATTTCCAGAAAATTATCGAAGTCTTTGAAGTATTGCCCATTAAAAGTAGTTGCGATTTGAAATATCTCCCGCATCAACAGCATCAAGGTTAGAATAAGTAATAAATAAAACAGCACCGGATGTTTGGGAAATAAAACGTAACAGTGAAAGACCACACAAAATAACGAATACACGAATAAATTAACACGATAAATCCATTTTATCTTGTGACGCTTTAAGTCAATCAATGTACAAATAACAGGGTGAGTTATGACGCTATTTAAGCTACTAGACCCAAATATTATTGATATTAGACGAGTTTCGTCCAACTCGTGGCGTGCCTCACGAGTGAGTACAGGTACCTTAGGTATTTTCGATTTAAACGTTCGAGTCTTACGTGTATTTCTATCGGTAATTAAAGATTTATAATTAACATACAAAATATCAGGATCCTGTTCGGGATTATATTCCACACATCTATCAAGATAAGATTCGAAAATCGATGGTTTTAAATAATCCAGTGGCGTTTTACCCTTATGCAAAGTAAACAAAGACGCACCGTTTTCTAGTAACTCAAAGACATAGTAATTCTGCGATTTGTACGCGGCATCGTGTAATATAGTCCATCTTTCTCGAAAAGACAATTTGCTGTATTCGTCGTGACAGTTCAAAAGTGTCGTATCGATTTTTCCTTTCACATTGCAATAATCGAATATTTTTCTAGTAACGTCGTAGAGATAATTTTGCATCGCAAAGTCTATCGGTCTCTTCTTGTTTCTCTGTATGACTTTGAAACAATCAGCATATGATTCTATCAGTTTTATTGCAAGGTTTATATGCCTCTTCTCTAAAGAGAGTTGTAACAATGTGTAGGCTGCAATATCTTCGTTTTTACCATCAACGTCATTTAGATATTTATTATTTGCTTCATCGTCCATTAGTTTGATGAAAATTTCTTCATTACCTGTTTTGATTGCTATTAAAAGTTGTTGTTTCAAATCCAAATTCTCCAAGAATTTTTCTTCAGGTAGTTCATCATCGTATAGCTTGTTATGCGCAATGAACTGCCTGGCAGATCTTCCGTTTTTATCTTTATAGTTGTCTATATCGACGTCTTCACTGTAATTATCCAACAGATATTCCACAAATGTTTTATAACCTCGTTCCGAGGCATAAACGATCGCCGATTGATTTCTGATGTCTCCGTGATTGATATCGATATCATTGTCTATCAAGAGTTTAGCACACTTCATGAAGTTTTTTTCGTCAGTTTCGTATGTGGAACTAACTACAAGAATATGGAGAGCAGTGTAAGATTCAGGGACCGTTAGAACGTTGATTTCGTCTTGATCGAACGAGCCTATGAGGCTTTGGAGTCTCTTGAAGTCCGCTGTTTCGGCTACAAAATGGATCGGTGCCCAGTAATGCTTTACCTGTAAACATAAATCAAAATTAATCAAGAGCGTTAGTCATCAGAGGATGGCGCTAACTTGGTTAGTGAAATGATCGTCAGGTTTTTAAAAGATGTGTTGCAGTAATTTGGGTTCAAGTGTACCTATCAGTGATGATAACAAGTTCCAAGCTTCACTTGGTGTGAAAAAGACAGTTATTTAAAAAAAATCCGTCTATTTCTGGAACTAAAACAACCTGCATTTACTCCGACTTAGTGCCCTGTGATTTTTACTATTCAGTTTGAAATCTTAGGACGACTTAAAGAATACTAAATTCAAAGTATTAATATTACCTGAAGATAAGATTCAGATCTTATGTAATTTTCTGATGTCATTCTCTTGTAAGAAAAACGTCTCATAATCAAATTGTCATCTCCCAATTGGATATCTTCTACATTCGCTGTAGATTCCTCATTCAAAAGTCGTGTTGTTTCCTTGGCTTCGATTTCAACATGACAGCTTTCAGGTCCAATAAATTCTCCCATATCTTCGATCTAAAATATGATGAAACAGTAAAATCCATTATTATTGACTTTTTTTAATTTCAACAACACACCACGAGGGCTTACAGCCTAAATACTATCGTACCGTGGGTGTTGACAAGGAGGAAAGAGGCAACTTGTTAATTCTGGACTTGAGGTTTGGAGGAGAAGGAAAAACATATGCCGAGACAACGGACAACGAGACAAAAGAGCGGGCATAACAAGATGTTCTATGTCTGGTGACCTGGACAGTAAAAGGGTGCATTCGCTCTGTTCCCCTGGTAGATCTGTTGGGGGCAGCAGGTGGGGGAACTATGGAGGAAAGCTCCTCTGAGCAGTGCCCGTGCAGATATCTATAAAAGAGAGACAGGTCACCAACGGCACGTCGGTGGGCAAGGGATGGCAGCGTTTGGGTGAGGGTAGATTCACCGATGAAACATATAGCTCTCTTTTGAATGGAGTCCAGGATAGCGAGTGTAGAAGCGGCAGCTGCACCCCAGATGTGGGAGCAGTATTCGAGGTTTGGCCTTATTTGTGAAGTATATAAGGTATAGAGATTAGCTGGTGAAAAGTATTTGCGAGCCTGGAAGAGGAAACCTAATTTCTTAGCAGCCGCTTCTGCAATTGATGTCACATGTTGGTGCCAATTAAGATTTCGATCCACAGAAATGCCAACAAGAGAAAAGGACTCATTACTTTGAATAACTTGGTTGTTCATTGTGATGGGTCTAGGGCTGGTGTATCTCTTATGAGAAACAAAGCAAGACTGAGATTTGGTGGGGTTGTACAAGATTTCTACTTCCCCAGTCTATATCTATATCCAAGTGATGCAACTATACCTTCCATATAACAGGAATGGTAATAAATTTAACCTGTGAACCGGTGGGAAGTAAGTTTCGTAACCTTACTAATGTACTAAGGTAGGTAGAACGGTTCATTTCTATCTCAACAGAGAAATCTGAACAGCTTGAACTGAATAGGACTTGAGAATAATCACATGGCACTTCCCAGTAAGATATCACCTTATAAATATTGGTGCATATAGTGACTAAAATGAAATATATGCTACTTACCAACGAATCTGTAAATAACTGTTTGCCTAGCCATTCTCCAATAGGACTTTGACCTGGACTAAGGTTTGTAGTTGGACTCGGATACTTAGGATGGGACACTTTAAAAAGCCTCGCTATACATGCTTCTTCCTGTTCTTCGTAACATGGTATAATAAGTTTTGACGGGCGAATAATATTGCTGTAATCTCTTTTTAACATTTCAGTGCACCTTTCATGGTCATTTAATTCAGCCAGCGCCAGTGCATCATGGCCTTCTTCATCAACCTCTCCAACGTTAGCCCCACTCCTGACGAGTTCGAAGACGCATTCTGCAAAACCTTTCTCCGCAGCTGCGTGTAAAGGCGTGAGACCGTAATTGTCTTTCAAATCGAGTAAAGCGCCCCTTCTGATCAGTTCTTTTATGCATTCTACTTTATTATACTTAGCCCCTTGATGTAATGGGGTTAACCCGTTTCTATTTGGTGTGTTTAATGTTGCACCGTTATCACATAGTATTTTCAGACATTCCCAATGTCCTAGTTGAGCTGTTATATGCAAGGCAGTGTTACCCCATTCCTCTACAACATTTAGGTCTGCTCCACAGTCGATTAACTTCTTTACGCAGGCTAGATTGCCCGTGTAACAAGCTTTCAGGAGTGGGGTTTTTCCTTCTACAATATTTTCAACGTCAGCGCCGAAACCAAAAAGCAGATCGAACAATTTTTCCGTTTCGCTGTCGATTCTGCAAGCCAAACTATGTAATAAGCCATTTAAATTGATTATCTTTCCGACATTATCAAACTTTGTTTCGCAGTTTTTTGCCTCATAATCTAAAATCATCTTGATAACGTCTACATTGCAGTTTTTAATCGCAAGATTTAGAAGAGATTGTCGATCACATCGGACAAAACAAAGACACTGGAGGATTTGAGGAGTTATTAGGTTATTGAGGCCGTTTTTGAGACATTGATATAGGTAAAAGATATTTGTATTTCTTTCGGGCATGTTAAAGAATTTACTCAAGTTATTGAGAACCAAGAGGCAACCAGATTTGTAAGCGTAATCAAAAACGTTGTATCCGAAATCATCTCTTTCGAAAAATATATGACTTCCGAGTGCTGTGGTCATCAAATACATAAAAATTGCATTCCCGTTATTGTTAAATTGATTTTGAGACAAGGGCATGACGAGGTCAGTTGAAGAACAAAACTTAAACGTCGTGCAATGCTCGTAAGCGTTTTTTATGCCAGTAACGTCTTCTTGAGTGTTGATATCGAAAGAAGTGCCATAGGAAGCAGCGATGTGACAAGCGGTCCTTCCATATGTGTCCTTTTCTATCATTAGAGCTTCTTTTGCTTCAAGGCTTTGACCTAGAAGCTTACAGATGTTAATGATATTATTGTTTAGTACAGCTAAATGCAGGGGTCTTCCACTGGCCAGGATATTATCGAAAAATATCTTGACACCGAACAGTTCAGCGCAGAACATAAGATCGATGAGTTTCTTAACAGTAAGTCTTTTCGAATTTTGGACCAGCCATCGAGCTGCGAAAAAATCGGCGTACGATTTGTGAAAGAACTCGTAGGTTTGATTTCCACATTTCTGAGTAATGAATTCTCCGCTTTTATCTCTAATTTTGGAAACGATTCGAAAAGTTTGTATCTTAAGTTCGCTCAGATCGAATATAGGATGGAGCAATTTGTCCTCGAAAAACTGAATCAAAGCAAACTTAGAAATGAAGCTCAGATGTGTTTTGTGCATTTTTTCTATCGCCAAGAAATTCTCGTATATGTCGGCTAAATTAAATTCCAAATTATCGAAATATCTTTGTTCTTTGTGGTATAAAACGTCGACTACCATTTTAGTTTGTAAAGGGGTACCGATGAATTTTTCGTTGAAGCAATCGAAAGCGTTTTGTATAGAATTTAATTTCACCGTATTCTCCGAATCTTCTTCCTGACATCCATATTGGTTTTTCAAATATTTATGCAGGAATTGTACTTGTTCGTCTCTCGTTAGATATGTTACTTCGCTGGTTAAACTTTTGATTTTTATCTCCAGCGCTTCCTTTACGGAATCATCGCTTACAATCCACAGCTTGTTTTTAAGTTTCGTCAGTTTGTAAATATCACCCAGCAGTTTTCTAGCTTTAGATTTGGTTTTTTCACTGTAATCATCTACAAGGAACACTACGTTACCATTCTTCAGTTTGTTGAGAAATATTTCTCTACACAACGAGATACCGTATTCGGGCAGATCAAGGAACTGTTTAAATTTCTCAAAGCCATCTCGACTTTCATCTAATTGACTGGTTTCCACGCAGTCTTCATATTCCGTTAAATTAATATAGACAGCCCAGCATTTTGGATCAAGTTGTAAACTCAAATAGCGAAGAATTTCTGTTGTTCCCATGCCATGTTTCCCGGCTAGAATTTGAACGTCACATTTGAAATAATTTAAAATATCTGCGTCTTTTATTAAGAGTGACTCATCACTCAAGTAAGGTGGGTTCAAAGTGACATCTATTAAATGCTTTCTCAATTTATTCGTCTTACCGATTGAGCAAACCCATTCAAATATGCCCCATCTACAAGTGTCCCAGTCATCATCTTCATACCATTCTTTTCTATCGCAGTATCGTAAGAAATGAATACATTGCTTATAGTTTTTAATCCCTGCGGCTTTAGTTTTTCTAAGTAACTCTAAAATTGACTCGTTCTTTTCACATTTCGTGTATATCACAATATAAATAAGGTCTAGACTTTGATTGGTTCTTAGTTTGCTTAAGAATGTATCGAAATCAATTGTGTAACACTTACTTAGGCCGTTAATGGCTCTCTCTTTGAAATCCTTACTAACCTCGATGATATAAAGCGATTTGGTTTCTTCTTTCAGTAGTTCTCTACTTAGCATGATTTTTTTGAAATAGCGGTTTATGTAATAATCTGGAATTACACACGGTTTGTCTATTTGAAATTTTAAAAGTGTCAAATCAATTAATATATCAGGTGTTATATATTGCATTATATTTTTTGGATCGCCTTCATATATTTCTATGAGACTTTGTACTTTTTTTCCTTGAAGACTCACTAAAGCTTTTCTAAAAATTTCATTAAGCATTCCTGAAGGAAAGGAACTTAAACTGTCAAATAACTTATAGATTTTCTTTAAATCACTAGTATCGATCTGCTTTAGGTGAGATGAAACTAGTAGAAATTTTCCGCACTTGTTTAAATGTAATTTTAAAATTCTGATTACCTTCTCACAGATTTCTTTATTTTGACAGTATAAAAGTAGAGGTATCTTCGACAAGTCCCATAGTGCCAAGTATATATCAGAAATTGTATAAGTATCTTCACCTTTTGTTCGACTTTGAACGCTTTGTTTGATTTCAACGTTTTCGAGAAAGCTACATTTCATATTATTATTAGAATTCATCGTCACGTATCGTTCTATGATTTCTGTTATCCTGCTCAAAAATTTCTCCTCGGAGATTACAGTAACATCAAAATATTGCATCCCTTCAACCCATAAAGTTAAGTTTTCTATCTGCGTCGGTTGCGTGTTCTTGGGATAAACAATCCAAGGCATTAATAGAGATTCTTGCAATTGTTTTTCAAACACAGCCTTGCACAGTGGTGACATATTTCCAATCCTTCCCAAAAACCAGTCTTCCACAAACTGAAAAAGATTGGAAACTGATTCTCTCGCAACATCCCCACCTAATAAAAGAGATATTTCTTTGGAAACGACTTTCTCCAAGTCTTGAGCTTCTTCACTTAGAATAAACAATTTATCAAAAATTTCTGGGTGGTGTTTCCGGGCACAATTCAATATTTTGTAAGTTTTAGCCGACTTATTGTTATGATCAATTAATGAACAAAGTGCTCCACCTTGTATGTCTTTAAAAAATATATTCGGAATGTTATTGACGACTTTAGAAGTCGTATGAACCACAAAATAAACGTGGTCTTTTAGTGTGTACAATGAAAAATAACCACTGTCATCTATTTTCTTCACAACATTCGAAAATGTGTCTTGTTTCAACCAGTTATCACCGTTTTCAGTGAATATTTCTTTCGTGCCAAGTATAGGTGTTTGATCTTTAAGTATCTTGAAAAGAAATAGCTTCCTTTTGTTATCTTTATATTTGATATGGATCAGTACATCACCAAAACCAAAAAATTTGTCTGTATCCAAAATTACCCAATAATCTTCTATATCTTTCGCATGTGAAAATCTTATACCAAACAGCGATGTAAGATGATTAAGGTAATCGTTCTTTATTGAAGATGGTTTGTACTTTTCTTCCAGAAGAATCTAAAACATAAAATAAGTAATGTATGTTTTTAACCATTCGCATTAGATATTTTTAAAAGCGAGATTTACCAACATATGAAGCCAAGCATATACCTACAGTATTTTGCAAATTAATGTAAACACAGGCAGATAAAAATTATTAAGCAATGTGCTGCTGAGCTTGCCGTGCCACTTACAAATATTATAAATTCATGTATATGTCTGGGAAAATTCCCTGACATATTGAAACTGGCTGTAATTGTTGCTGTGGTGAAGGCGGGGGACAGTAGTAATTTGAAGAACTAGGTATCGTCCCATCTCCACATTAAGATTTTTTTCAAAAATCATAGGAAGTGCAGTAGATCAAAGAAGGGTTAAGTTTTTAAACACTAATGATATAATAAACCATCACAGCACAGTTTTAGAACTGGTTACTCTACCGAAACTGCCCTTATCGAATACATTCAATAGGTCTATGAAAAAATGGACCTCAATTACATTGTGGTTACTTTATTGTTCGACCTGTCTCGTGCATTTGATATGGTAAATCCTTTTTTTGTCAAGAAGATGTGAGCGCTGGGGATAAGAGACACTTGCAACGACCTTCTGCTTTCGTATCTTTCCAACAGACAGTTACTTGTAAAAGCGAATAATATTAATTTCCAAAGATATAGTGTGAGTATGGGCACACCCCCGGTTGGTCAAGGGCTCGGGGTGAGCCCCGAGAAAGCAACCGTCATACTGTTTACGAGGAGGAGGAAGTGGGAGAGCCACAGAACTCTCACTATATATGGTAGGAGCATTACAATGGCCAGGGAGGTAAAATATCTTGGGGTTGTATTGGACTCTGAGCTAACCTGGAATGATCACATTGTAAAAATACTGCGTAAGGCAGTCATGACCTTAGCCGTCACTAGGCAGCTATATGGAAAAACGTGGGGACTAAGACCTAGTATGGCCCACTGGCTGTACACAAGGGTAGTCAGACCATCATTAACATACGCGGCATTGGTCTGGTGGCCTAAGGTGACACAATCCAGTACCAAACAAAAACTAGGCAAGATCCAAAGGATGGCTTGCCTATGCATCACAGGGGCCATGTCTTCAACCCCAACAGCCGCCATGTAGGTGTTGATGGATCTGCCCCCCCCCTACACTTAGTTATTATGGGGGGAGGCCAGGCTGGGACTATACAGACTAGCCTGCAATGGTAGACTGAAGATCAACTCAGGCTTCAAGGGCCACTGCAAAATTCAGGAGATCGTGAAGGAGCCCATGCTTGAAATGAGGTCAGACTTCGCGAGCCCGAGAATGTGCAGGGAAAACAACTTTACAGTGGAAATCCCCGACCACGAGGCATGGCGGGAGGAGACGCCAGGCATACCACGGGACGCGCTCGTCTGGTTTACGGACGGATCCGGCGGGGAGCGTGTGACGGGGACAGGTGTTTACTCGGAAGGACCGAGGGTAAGTCATAGTATTTCCCTCGGAGCCCATGCAACGGTGTTTCAGGCCGAGATGTACGCCATCCTGCACTGTGTGCGGGAGAACAAGAGGAGGGGCTACACCAACAAGCGGATCCTCATAGCCACAGACAGCCAGGTAGCCCTAAAGTCACTAAGTAGCCCACGGGTAAATTCTGACTGGTGAGTGAGTGCCAAGACGAGACGAGCGACCTGGCTGTGCAGAATGAGGTGACCCTTATTTGGGTGCCGGGTCACTCGGGGGTCAAAGGCAATAAAGAAGCTGACAGTCTCGCGAAGAGAGGGTCAGCAGAACCAGTTATGGGACCAGAACCGACTCTGGGCGTCACAAAGAGCACTGCCAGGGGAGCCATTAATTCCTGGGTCAGAAACCAACACAAGGTGTACTGGGCGGACTGTCCGGGGCTCAGACATGGGAAGTCAATAATTGACAGACCCAGTTCAAAGAGAGCTGTGGAGCTACTAAATCTTAGCAGAGGACAGCTCAGAAACACAACAGGTCTATTGACGGGACACATGGTCGTCAAGAAACACCTGCATAAAATGGGCCGGTTCGAAGGGGACCTCGCATGCAGACTCTGCGGCGAGGGGGTGGAATCAGCTCAGCACATCTTGTGCGAGTGTAAAGCTCTGGACCGCAAAAGACAACTGATCTACGGTCAGTCTAGACCGGAGACAGAGCAATATAAAACTTCACCCTACCAATCGCTGTGCAGACTAGTTCAAGGCACAGTGATTTTGGAATGGGTGGAGTAAAACTAAGGGTATGCACAATCAACCAAAGGCTGCAGTTCTATCGGGGCGGCAAGGCCGCGGACGAGCCCTGAGGGGAAAAAATGGGCACACCCCAGGGAAGTGTCATTGGCCCAGTTTTGTTTGCACTCTATGTAATCGATTACCGCAATTTATACAAGACAGAAAAGTCTTCATGTACGTCGATGACACTTCTATTGTTGTCTACGGCAAGACGGTGCAGGAAACTGAATTAAAATTAAAATCCGAGTTGATAGAAGGAAGATGCCCGCTGAAAGAAATTGAGGCATTACGTCGGAAAGAATAGTTTCCTGATGTTATTTTTCAATGTGGAAAACAATACTGTGTGCCTGTTTTGTTACCACTATAATTATAAAACGAAAACATATATACTTACTGTTGTGATTTTTTTCCTAGCAAAATCGCATTGTGGATATAGCTTATTGTGTATAATGAGTGGGCTGTCATCGTCGTTCAATTTTAAAATGGAACCACCACAACAAAAACAAACAACGTATTCCTCAACACCTAGATAAAAAAAGCCAGCATCCGACAAAACTCGTTGACATTTGTTTGAATCCGAAGGCCAGTTTTTGAATGTATCAAGTCGTGCTTTGGATTCTGTATATTCGGCATATTTAATTTTTGTATTGTCTTCATCTGCCTGTTGATAATTGCATATGGTTAGAATATATACTGTCTTTGTTATTTTATAGTGTATTTGATTGTGATGAATTAATTAATTGAGAATTGAGATTTTTGTTGTGATTTGTTTCATATAATGTGTATGTGCATAGTTTTGTTTAATTTTTAAATTAACGAACATGCTCCAACTCTTTTGAGTCACTAAATAAAATACAGGTGAACACCAGAAAATGCATCGATTAGTTATGGGAAAACTATCATCAGGAAAAATCTCAAAATTTGGTACTGTACTCAACTAAAATATTTTCAAACTGGTGGTATTTCCGGTTATACCGGAAGTAGATTTTTTTAAAAATTTCAACAACACACCACGAGGGCTTACAGCCTAAATACTATCGTACCGTGGGTGTCGACAAGGAGGAAAGAGGCAACTTGTTAATTCTGGACTTGAAGGTTTGGAGGTTCGGAGGAGAAGGAAAACATGTGCCGGCAAGGGATTCCACAACTTGGAAGTCCTCGGGACAAAAGAGCGGGCATAACAAGATATTCTATGTCTGGTGACCTGGACAGTAAAAGGGTGCATTCGCTCTGTTCCCCTGGTAGATCTGTTGGGCGCAGCAGGTGGGGGAACTATGGAGGAAAGCTCCTCCGAGCAGTGCCCGTGCAGATATCTAAAAAAAGAGAGAGAGAGAGGTCACCAACGGCACGTCGGTGGGCAAGGGATGGCAGCCTTTGGGTGAGGGTAGAGTCACCGATGAGACATATAGCTCTCTTTTGAATGGAGTCCAGGATAGCGAGTGTAGAAGCGGCAGCTGCACCCCATATGTGGGAGCAGTATTCAAGGTTTGGCCTTATTTGTGAAGTATATAAGGTATAGAGACTAGCTGGTGAAAAGTATTGCGAGCCCGGAAGAGGAAACCTAATTCCTTAGCAGCCGCTTCTGCAATTGATGTGACATGTTGGTGCCAATTGAGATTTCGATCCACAGAAATGCAAACAAGAGAAAAGAACTCATTACTTTGAATAACTTGGTTGTTCATTGTGATGGGTCTAGGGCTGGTGTATCTCTTATGAGAAAGAAAGCAAGACTGAGATTTGGTGGGGTTGAATTGTACCAGATTTGTACTTCCCCAGTGTAATATTTTTTGGAGATCAAACGGAGACAGAACCCTCCACGAGTCTGCGATCCTCATCTAATTGGGCTAAAGAGACAGGCTTAGAATATTGTATATTGGAGTGGAGGGTGCTCTCGTCCGCGTAACTGTGAACTGGGTTGGATGTGCTAGAGAGGAGGTCATTGATGTGGAGAAGAAACAAAGTAGGGGCTAAAGCTGAACCTTGAGGAACTCCTGCATTAATTGGATACAGTTTGGAGGAATGGCCATCCACAACAACAGAAATGCTCCGGTTTGAGAGGAAATTTGCTGTCCACGTACAGAGTTTTGGTGGTAGGCCATAAGCCGGTAGTTTATTAAGCAGCGCTGCGTGCCAGACCTGATCGAATGCTTTGGATATGTCTAGAGCAACAATCTGGGATTCACCGTGTAGTTCCATAGACTTGTTCCAAGAATAGGTGACAAAGGAAAGGAGGTCGGCAGTTGATCTGCACTGACGGAATCCATACTGCCTGTCGTGGATTAGAGTGTGTTTTTCAAGAAATTTTAGTCATTCGGTGTTTATATACTTTTCGTCACTTTAGAGACGACTGAAAGGAGAGAAATAGGCCTGTAGTTGCTAGGAAGCCCTTTGGATCCTTTCTTGGGGGCGGGTTGAGAGTAGAATTGCCGGTGAACAACAATGCAAAAAGTTCAGCCTTGCCCAGGGCGGTAGAAACAATTTCATCCCCTGAAACAAGAGGTGGGAACATGCTCTTGCAGAAATTATTCCCAATAGATTTAGCAAGAGTCCAGAAGGGTTTGCTGCCCTAGGAGCTTGAGAGGACTTTGTTTCTGATGTGATCATTAAACGAGTTTTTTGCCTCAGAAAGAATACAGACATAGCGGTTTCTTGCGTTGTTAAATGCTTGATGGTTTTTTTGACTGGGATTGTGTAGAAGCTTTTTGTGAGCTTTGACCTTTTCAAGTCTGGCCTTGTCACAGGATTTAGAGAACCAGGGCTTTTGAGTGGCTGCAGAGGTTTTCTGTGTACGTGGAATAAATAATTCCATGCCAGCTTGGATAATTTCGGTGATGTTTTGTGAGATGTCAGAGGGGTCAGGATGAGAGAAGCAGACAGACGCCCATGGAAATGAGGAAAAGTAATCCCGCATTTCGTCCCAGTTCGCGGAGTTGTAGTGCCAAACGATACGTGGGTGTGATGACTGTGTGACCTCGGGTTGAATTGCGCAGGAAGCAGTGACCATGCCGTGGTCTGAGCGACCAAGGGGGGCGGTGACTGATGTCTTATAGCAGTCAGGATTTGTAGTAAGAAGGAGATCCAAGGGATTTGAGCTGTGTGTTGGGATACGAGGAAAGTAAGTAGGTTGCTGAACCATATTGGCTAAAGAATTGCTGACTGCAAAGGCCTCCGCTGCTCTTCCTTGTGGATCGGTTTTTGAAGATCCTAGCCATTCCTTATTATGGACATTGAAGTCACCAAGAATAGTGACCTCGGAGGAAGGATATTCAGAAATCAGATGGTCAGTTTTTTGTGAAAGGTAGTCAAAGAGCTGGACAAAGTTGTTGTCAGAAGGTGACCGGTAAATGCAACAAATGAATTTAGTTGCAGCCCTGAGAGAGAGTTTCATCCAAAGTATGAAGTATGTATTTTCTTCCAGCTTCTAAATTGGGGAGTCTGGTGCAGGGTAGATTGCTACAAACGTACACGCACACACCTCCATGCAATCTAAAGAAAGTAAGGAGCTCATACCCCGGGGAATTAAGGTGATCAGTGGCTGTTTTAATGTATGTATGTATCACACGCTGTTTATATATATATATATATATGTATCACACCGATAACTAAAAAATAATGGGCCGATTTTTATTACATTTGGCATGTACCTTCCTTTTGTAAGTGGCTTGGATAAGTTCGCTTGCCGGGAAAATTGGACTAGGTTTTCCGGGAAATGTTTTAATTTTCTTATGAAAAAAATTGTTTTCTCAAAAAATAAAAGAAGTATGATAGCCAAATTTGGTAGGTAGGTTTACGATATAAAAAGTAAACTATACACCAAAATTTAGATTTCTATGTTACAAAAAAAAAGTTATAATAAAATATTTGGTGCCAGATCATTTCTATGAAAATTCACTACCATAACGCACTTGCTGTGTCCAGACGTTTTATTTATTATGCATTATTATCAATTTCGTAATTTAACAGCATTCTTACAAAGGTTAGGTTTGAATGTGAGTGGGCCATATCGGCCCTCCACCGCGACCATAAGGTCTATTGTGGCTCACGCCTAATGTCTATATTTCATCCAGCCTCCTACAGAGGTCGATAATCTTTGTGGGCGAAAGTTGATCCAGGTCTTCTGGAGCAAGCTTTACCTTGCCAAAGAGCAGGTATCTAGTCCTGTCCGCTGCCGGACAGTAACACAGTACATGCTCTGCTGTCTCGTCACTCTCCATGCACAGCCGGCACTCGGTCTCCTGACCGACCCCAATACGGTGCATGTGGTGCCGCAAGCGGCAGTGTCCTGTATACAGGCCGCATTCTTACAAAACTTTTGTCTCTGTCCTTCTCAATTTAGAGAAAAGATCACTTTCACGATGTATCTATGTACTCATATTACTTTCAACATATTAAAAGCACGATATTTGATCAAGTGTATAGTAAACAAAAAAGTGAATACCCTGACTCAACTGTTTTCTGAAGGAAACTTGACAGCCAAATATACTCGGCAGTTTGTAAATGCCATGCAATGACATTCAACAGCACAAATTACTAGAGGCTATTGCCAACTTAATGACTTGATTGCATTTCTCATAGCCTACAAAGATATCATTTATTTATGAATTAGGTATTTTCATTAAAAGGAAGCGTTTTAATTATATTTTATTTATTTTTTTAGATTATAAATATTACATAACTACCTTATAAACATGTCCAGAAATATATTTCAATAAATAACATTAGTTAAACTTACTTTTTACATCACCTACTTAAAACATATAAAATGGTTGAATTTTCTTCTAGTTGTTTTTATTTTTCCAAAGCACACTAACTTTCTCTTGCCTATTGTTTTATTTATTTATTGAATGTTCAAGTACACTGTTTAAAGTATCTGTAACATTATTTATATTACATTCGTCTTCTTTTTTGGTTTGAATTTTGTTAAAACTAAATAACTTCGCTTCATATTCAGTTACACTTCCTTTCCACTACTAACTATCCTTACTATCTTCATTCTTTCTGTTGTTACCTTCAACATCATCAGGCTTGCTTTCCCCACCAGAAGCAGATGATTCTATTGCATTATTTGCAGTAATTTTTGTTTCTACCTTGTCAACTGATTTCTTTTCACAGCCTTCGTCGTCTTCACTTGAACTAATATCACTATCAAATTCCGCATCAACCCATAGAGCTGCTTTTTTCTTCTTTCGGCCGTTCAATTCGGCCAGTTTGGTTTCTTCATGTTTTCTTTTTTCACTGCTACAAGAAGCCTGCAGTCCCTGGATAACAGCATTTTCAACTATCTCCGGCAGAACTGACCGTTCTTTCTCATACTGCTCATCTTTAAATTCAAGCTTCGGTTGTTCGCATAGCTTCTCAAGTTTTTTCTTCTTTTTCAGCATAGCCTCCTTTTCGCGCTCAGCTTGAGTGGATATCCAGTTTTTCAGGCGTTGTTCTTCGTTTATGTCCCTTAAACGTCTTCCGCTCAAATCTCTGCAGGCCTCGCGGTTTGTTGTCTTCTCGATTTGCGCCCCTATGGCGCGAAGCATCGAACCAAAACCGCCTTTACCACCTGCAAGTCTTGGAACAACGTGTATTCTGCTGTTTCCATTAAAATTACTCTTATTAACAAGCTTCCCGTTGCACAGTAAAAAGAAATCGCTTTTGGAGAATTTTGTAAAGTTTTCAATTTCTTCATGTAAATCCTGAAGGCATTTGGCTTGGGAAATGTACATTAATTTGTTGTTAATTAAAACCTCCATTGTGAAATGCACTGTGTTTGAAGGGACTAAACTGACCACACTATTATAAATTCTCAAACTGAAGAGAAATACGTTTTGCTTTCGTAATATAATTTCTTTAGCAGCTCTAATTGTGTTTCTTCCTCGTTAGTAATTTTTGATTAAGGAACAGCTGTCAACTGTGACGCTGACGTTATGCCTTAATGACAGATGACAGATAAGTGACACATGGCGGCGCACACTACTGCCAATCTAAGATGCTATGCGAGTTAATTTACAAGTTTTTATACGATTATGTTGCTTCAGTACAATTAAAAATGTAAAAAATTCAATATCCATATATATAAATCCCTTGCTCCCTCAATTATTTGTTAAAATGTGTATATCTTTTAATTCTAAAGTATATCGTATCGAAAATATAAATATACGGACAGTGACCTATACTTGAAATTGATTTTTAATATATTAGGCAACTAATATTAGGGAAATCAATAACTGCGGTCTATTTGTGGTTAGATTTTTATCCTATTATTTAAAAGAATGTTGAATAGAAAAAATATAAATGTAGTAATTTAAACATTTAAAGAAAAGGTGTGAACGTATTTCCATTAAAAATTAGATCTGTATTTTGCAAAATTCGAAATATTTAAGATAAAAGCCCAAAAAGTCGATTCTTTTTTTTTTTTTTTTATTACAGACAAATATTTATGATTTTACTTGATCGGCCTGCTTTAAATTAGATAAGTTGTTTTTAGGTGTTTATTTTCAAATTTGTCATCATTGCTTTTGTGTGTTTTGATACGCAGTAAATTCAAGAAAGAAATCATATTAAGGAATAATTTATATACATACTGCAGAAGAAAATGATTCGCCGCAAATCATTCCTGGTATTTTTCACAAATAACTTTTAATTTATTTCTTAAATATATCTGCTTCTTTTGTTTTATTGTCAAAATCTACCTTACATTTTTTGTCAAAAATAAATGGTGCCGGTGAGTCTGTGTCATGGAGCTAACCATAGACCTACTAATAAAGAAGAGAGGTCCTCTAAAAATAGGGACTGCAACGTCATTTGAACTACGAAAAATCTTCAATACACTGGGGCATATCATTTTGTTCCGCTCATGGCCTATATAATTACAGCGTGGGAGCAATTAATTATTTTTATTTTTCAACAAGCCGGACCACAACTCAACGCACTCTCCATCCATGATATAATGACAGAAGAGAGATGATATTGCGCATATGCCCCGCCCCCTCATATGACGTCACGTGGTGAGTAACGTTATAGAAGTCCAACTACACACTTAAAACAAAGTCATTCGCAATCAAAAAGTTTCTATACGTCAGTTTAATGCGGTTGAAGTTACGTCTATATTGTCTTTTTCAGCTAATATAGATCGCAGCACTAAATATAATCTTTTTCATCTTTATTACTTCCAACTGTATGCACTTAAATATTAGTAAAATACGTAATTTGTTAAGAGGTTGTGATGAAACGTCAAACCCGCCTGCACGACAACATATTATTGTTGCATGGGACTCACCACTTGACACCATGCGCGTGACAGGTCTAAAAATAGGTAGTCTGAATATCATATATCTCGTTATTTGTATCATGCTCTCCATCTGCTCTTTTTTTTTTAGCTCGTAAATTAAATATATTTACGACTTCTTCAAAACACTCATTTACAGCCACTTATATTCCAATTCACTTACTGTCGAAAATCTGCTGTCTCAAGTCAATGATGTCGGTAAGTCTGTGACGTTTAATGCACAATAGGCCAAGGGTTGCAGTGCTATCGGGGCGGCCAAGCCGCGGACGAGCCCAGAAAAAAAGTCTTTGACGTTATGCAGCTAACGATAGACCTACTAATAATAAAGTCTGGACGCAGCAAGTGCGTTATGGTAGCGAATTTTCGTAAAAATGTTAATGTCAAATATGTATTGTTTTTAAAACGACATCTGGTTGGCAGTATAATATAGCACATTTCATTAAAATAGCTTTATTGTTTCAAAAAGTACAAACATTTTCCGAAAATAAACTGAAAAAGTCACAGAAAAAATTGGTACGATTTTCCTGGCCAACGAACTTTTTCAAGCTATTTACACACCTGCCAAGATATAATTCTTGACAAACAGCTTTATGACCCAAGTAGAAAAACAATGAAATTTTGCAAAAATTTCTTTTACAAAATTCACCATTTTTTTTGCCCGAAATGGCCTTCAGTAATGTTACACTATATTATATTTTTCGCAAAAATTCGACAACTTTTATTTACGATAACTTTTTTTCCCCAGGATTCGTCCGCGGCCTTGCCGCCCCAATAGCACCGCAACCTTTGGTTGATTGTGCATACCCTTAGTCTTACTCCACCCATTCCAAAATCACTGTGCCTTGAACTAGTCTGCACAGCAATTGGTAGGGTGAAGTTTTATATTCTTCTGTCTCCGGTCTAAGCTGACCGTAAATCAGTTCAGTCCTCAAGGTTCAGCTTTAGCCCCTACTTTGTTTCTTCTCCACATCCATGACCTCCTCTCTAGCACATCCAACTCAGTTCACAGTTACGCGGGCGACAGCACCCTCCACTCAAATATACAATATTCTAAGCCTGTCTCTTTACCCCAATTAGATGAGGATCGCAGACTCATGGAGGGTTCTGTCTCCGTGGATCTCCAAAAAATATTAGACTGGGGAAGTAGAAATCTTGTACAATTCAACCCCACCAAATCTCAGTCTTGCTTTCTGTCTCCGGTCTAGACTGACCGTAGATCAGTTGTCTTTTGCGGTCCAGAGCTTTACACTCGCACAAGATGTGCTGGGCTGATTCCTCCTCCTCGCCGCAGAGTCTGCATGCGAGGTCCCCTTCGAACCGCCCCATTTTATTCAGGTGTTTCTTGACGGCCATGTGTCCCGTCAAGAGACCTGTTGTGTCTCTGAGCTGTCCTCTGCTAAGATTTAGCAGCTCCACAGCTCTCTTTGAACTGGGTTCGTCAATTATTGACTTCCCATGTCTGAACCCTGGACAGTCCGCCCAGTACACCTTGTGTTGGTTTCTGACCCAGGACTTAATGGCTCCCCTGGCAGTGCTCTTTGTCACGCCCAGAGCCGGTTCTGGTCCCATAAATGGTTCTGCTGACCCTCTCTTCGCGAGACTGTCAGTTTTTTCATTGCCTTCGACCCCCGAGTGTCCCGGCACCCAGATGAGGGTCACCTCATTCTGCGCAGCCAGATCGATCGTTTCGTCTCGGCACTCACTCATCAGCCAGGAATTTACCCGTGGGCTACTTAGTGCCTTAATGCCTGGCTGTCTGTGGCTATGAGGATCCGCTTGTTGATGTAGCCCCTACTCTTGTTCTCCCGCACACAGTGCAGGATGGCGTATATTTCGGCCTGAAACACCGTTGCATGGGCTCCGAGGGAAATACTATGAGTTACCCTCGGTCCTTCCGAGTAAACACCTGCCCCCTTCCCACGCTCCCCGCCGGATCCGTCCGTAAACCAAACGAGCGCGTCCCGTGGTATGCCCGGCGTCTCCTCCCACCATGCCTCGCGGTCGGGCATTTCCACTGTAAAGTTGTTTTCCCTGCAGATTCTCTTAAGGTTGAAGACATGGCTCCTGTGATGCCCAGGCAAGCCATCCTTTGGATCTTGCCTATTTTTTGTTTGGCATTGGATTGTGTCACCTTAGGCCACCAGACCAGTGCCGCGTATGTTAACGATGGTCTGATCACCCTTGTGTACAGCCAGTGGGCTATACTAGGTCTTAGTCCCCACGTTTTTTCATATAGCCGCCTAGTGACGGCTAAGGTCATGACTGCCTAACGCAGTACTTTTCCAATATGACAATTCCAGGTTACCTTAGAGTCCAATACGACCCCACTTCCTCCTCCTCGTAAACGGCACGACAGTTGCTTTCTCGGGGCTCACCCCGAGCCCTTGACCAACCGTCCACCACTTTCAGTTTGAAATGGATTTTCCGATAATATTTTAGTAAAATAAAGGACAATGATGGTTGAAGCTGAAACTTAAGGCTTTGTAAAACACACTCATTACGACATTTCTTCTGCACAATCCGTATTTGTCTAAAAATTGCAAATTTTGACCTTTCAAATCGCGACTTTGACGTTTTAAGAAAAATTTCAAAATATTTTGTCTGCCACTTCTTAACCTTTTTGCGTCAAGAAAACTTAACCGTTGTATGTAATATTCAATTGGTTTCAGTGGCACCCAATTTTTTTCTTTAAATGCCTATAACATATTGTGTAAAATATACCATATTCTAAGCCTGTCTCTTTAGCCCAATTAGATGACGACCGTAGACTCATTGAGGGTTCTGTCTCTGTGGATCTCCAAAAAAATATTAGACTGGGGAAGTAGAAATCTTGTACAATTCAACTCCACCAAATCTCAGTCTTGCTCTCTAACTCATAAGAGATACACCAGCCCTAGACCCATCACAATAAACAACCAAGTTATTCAAAGTAATGAGTTATTTTCACTTGTTGGCATTTCTGTGGATGTAAATCTGAAGCTGCCGCTTCTACAGTCGCTATCCTAGACTCAATTCAGAAAAGAGATATACGTCTCATCGGTGACCCTACCCTCACCCAAAGGCTGCCATCCCTGGCCCACCGACGTGCCGTTGGTGACCTCTCTCTCTCTCTCTCTCTCTCTCTCTCTCTCTCTCTCTCTCTCTCTCTCTCTCTCTCTCTCTCTCATAGCTTTCTGCACGGGCACTGCTCACAGAAGCTTTCTTCCATAGTTCCTCCACCTGCTGCCCCCAACAGATCTACCAGGGGAACAGAGCGAATGCCCCCTTTTACTGTCCAGGTCACCAGACATGGAACATCTTGTTATGCCCGCTCTTTTGTCCCGAGGACTTACAAGTTGTGTAATTCCTTGCCGTCGCGTGTTTTTCCTTCTTCTCCGAACCTCCAAACCTTCAAGTCTAGAATCAACAAGTTGTCTCTTTCCTCCTTGTCGACGCCCACGGTACGATAGTATTTAGGCTGTGAGCCCTCGTGGTGTGTTGTTGAAATAAAAGAATAAAAAATAAATTTAAGCACAGTTTGGTATATCAAATATATCATCCTGAGATTCAGCCCGTATTCTTTTTTACGGCATGTCTAGATTGTCATTGTAGCTCTCGAAAGGCTTTTTTCCAGGCGTGTTTCAGTTCAATGTTTGCTCTGAGAAGATCCCTAGTGACCGCCGATGATATTAAACATTTAATATTTAAAACAAACTCTTTATTTATAACTTTCTACACAAATTTTCATTAATAATTACATTAAATGCATCTAACACATCTTGGTCTAGATCGTCATTGTCATTTAACTTGACAGCTATCACAGTATTTCTATTTTTATCGCCACCATCGAACAACGACATATCACAAACATATTTTAAGATATTACAAACATCATATCGTTTAAATTTTTTCACACAAGACTGTACATGTAAAACGTATTTAGCTTTGGCCAGGTACTCATCCTTAAGAGCTGTTTCTTTCAGTTCTTGCACATCACTGATCGTTAAACTTAAAAGTAGATTCGCTAAAATAATCGTCATTAATATTATGAAACACACTATAATAATTCTTCCTACGTACTGCATATTACCTTCGTATAAATTACTAGCATCGACTTCACCGCTAAACATTAATATCGCGAGGAAATATCGCGAAAAAACACGGTAAAACTTATCGTTCTCGTTGCTACTCTGTTCACTTTGGTTGGTGTTACCAGGAACTTGGGATCCAAGACCGCTTTGATCTTCCCCTAGCTCAGAATTCGCTATAGTCATGAAAGATACTGTAAAAGTGAGAAAAAGCAGAAAAAACGGCGTTATATACTTCAAGAAATTCACCAAAATATTCCGATACATCGTTATCGGATGTGTAAAATAACTTTGACCTATCAAAAACAACAGTTCTATCGTTGAAAGCAACACACAAAGTGGTCCCAAATATTTCCAGCTAAACCAACTAAAACTTCTCTCATTTTCCGGGGAAAACTCGGATAAAAGCAGAAACAACGTCGTGAGAAATAAACACAGTTCAGTAAAGTTATCCACATCTTTGAAATATTGTTTATTAAAAGTCGTGGCGAGTTGAAACAGCTCTCTCATTAGTAGCATTAAAGTTAGAATAAGTAACAAATAAAACAACACTAGGGTTTTCGGAGACAGCACGTACCAATGAAAGACCGCACAGAAAAACGAATACACACATAAATTCACCCTGTATATCCATTTGATCTTCTGCAGCTTCAAATCAATTAGCGTACAAATTACTGGATGCGTTATAACGTTTTTTAAGTTGCAGGACTTGAAGATGATCGATATCAGGCGGGTTTCCTCTATCTCGCTGTGTGCCTCAGGAATGAGTGCTGGTACCTCTGAAATTTTCGCTTTGAAAACATCACCGTTACACTTGCATGTGATTTTAATTTTAGTTTTGTCAGCAATCAAAGATTTGTAGTCGACGTATAAAACATCTGGGTCTTGTTCAGGATTATATCGGATACAATAATTGAGATAACATTCGAATATCGCCGGTTTAAAATAATCAAGTGGTGTTCTGCCTCGGTGCACTGTGAATAGAGACGCTCCGTTTTCTATCAGTTCAAAAATATATTCGCTTTGGGATTTATACGCGGCGTCATGCAATAGAGTCCATCTTTCGCGGAATGAAAACTTACAGTTATCATCGTGGCAATTTAGCAAAGTTGTGTCGATTTTGCCGTGCACGTCGCACGAATCGAATATTTTTTTGGTGACGTCGAATAGATAATTGGCTATAGAAAGGTCTATAGGTCTTTTCGTGTTTCTTTGTATGATTTTAAAACATGCAGCACCCAAGTCGATTAGTTTTAAAGCCACTTTTGTGTATTTCTTTTCAATACAAAGTTGAAGCAAGGTGTATGCAGCTATGTCTTCGTTTTTACCATCGACATCATCTATATGTTTTAAAACGTACTCATCTTCAACGAGCTTTGTAAAAAGTTGTTCATTTCCCGTTCTAACCGCTATTAAAAGTTTCTTATTATAATCTAAATTCTCCAAGTCTTTCTCTTCGGGTAGTTCATCATCGTATAGTTTGTTATGTATGATAAACTGCCTGGCAGATCTCCCTTTTGTATCTTTATAATTATCTATATCGATGTTTTCAGTGTAATTATCCAACAGATATTCCACAAATGTTTTATAACCTCGTTCCGAAGCGTAAACGATCGCCGATTGATTTCTGATGTCTCCGTGATTGATGTCGATATCATTGTCTATTAAGAGTTTAGCACATTCCATGAAGTTTTGTTCGTCGGTTTCGTATGTGGAACTAACTACAAGGATGTGGAGGGCCGTGTAAGATTCAGGTACAGTTAAAACGTTGATTTCGTCTTGATCGAATGAGCCGATGAGACTTTGGAGTTTCTTTAAGTCAGCTTTTTCAGCGGCGAAATGGATCGGGGCCCAGCGTTGTTTTTCCTAAAAAGAAAAATTCAAAAATTAGAAAAAAGATGCAATAATTTCATATGCAACTACTTTAGATCTCTTACTAAATTTTTATTTCAACAACACACCACGAGAGCTCGCAGCCTAAATACTATCGTACCGTGGGTGTCGACAAGGAGGAAAGAGGCAACTGGTTAATTCTGGGCTTGAGGGTTTGGGGGTTCAGAGGAGAAGGAAAAGCATGTGCCGGCAAGGAATTCTACAACTTGGAAGTCCTCGGGACAAAAGAGCGGGCATAACAAGATGTTCCATGTCTGGTGACCTGGGCAGTAAAAGGGTGCATTCGCTCTGTTCCCCTGGTAGATCTGTTGGGGGCAACAGGTGGAGGAACTATGGAAGAAAGCTCCTCTGAGCAGTGCCCGTGTAGATATCTATAAAAGAGAGAGAGAGAGAGGTCACCAACGGTACGTCGGTGGGCAAGGGATGGCAGCCTTTGGGTGAGTGTAGGGTCACTGATGAGACTCTTCTGAATGTAGTCCAGGATAGCGAGTGTAGAAGCGGCAGCGGCACCCCAGATGTGGGAGTAGTATTCGAGGTTTGGCCTTATTTGTGAAGTATATAAGGTGTAGAGATTAGCTGGTGAAAAGTATTTGCGAGCCCGGAAGAGGAAACCTAATTTCTTAGCAGCCTCTCCTGCAATTGAAGTGACATGTTGGTGCCAATTGAGATTTCGATCCAGAGAAATGCCAACAAGTGAAAAGGACTCATTACTTTGAATAACTTGGTTGTTCATTGTGATGGGTCTAGGGCTGGTGTATCTCTTACGAGATAGAAAGCAAGACTGAGATTTGGTGGAGTTGAATTGTACAATATTTCTACTTCCCCAGTCTAATATTTTATGGAGATCCACAGAGACAGAACCCTCCATGAGTCTGCGATCCTCGTCTAATTGTGCTAAAGATACAGAATAGGCCCATGGTAACTCCTGCCTGTCGTACGAGGCGACTAATCGGAGTCAAGCAGGTGGTGGTGGACTTTTCCTTTACGTGATAGTAAAGGATTTGTTCACGCCCGAGGAGGTACCACCCCATAGATCAAAGGGCCGGTGAAGTCCCAACGGACGTTTCCGGTTGTGGTGTATGAATCGGTTTCACTTATAAGCAAAAATGATGATGGCTCCTTCTTGTTCAAAAGATTCCGGGGGTAAAATACCCCTCCATTCGCATCTCCGGGAGAGGGGTGTACATGGGGCGCCAGCATCAAGATTTAACATATCCTTCTCGAATATATGTGGCCTAAATTCTAACCTGAACTCCGTCCACCATTTCTCATCCTGGCCCCTCTGATATCTCACGAAACGTCACCGAAATTATCCAAGCTGGCATGGAATTATTTATTCCACGTACACAGAAATCCTTTTCAGCCACTCAAATGCCCTGGTTCTCTAAGTCCTGTAACAAGGCCAGACTTGAAAAGGTCAAAGCTCACAAAATGCTTCTACACAATCCCAGTCAAGACAACCGTCAAGCATTTAAGGACGCAAGAAACCGCTATGTCTGTATTCTTTCTGGGGCAAAAAACTCGTTTAATGATCACATTAGAAACAAAGTCCTCTCAAGCTCCAAGGGCAGCAAACCCTTCTGGACTCTTGCTAAGTCTATTGGGAATAATTTCTGCAAGAGCACGTTCCCACCTCTTGTTTCAGGGGAAGAAATTGTTTCTACCGCCCTGGGCAAGCCTGAACTTTTTGCCTCGTTGTTCGCTGGCAATTCTACTCTCAACCCACCTCCAAATGTTCAACCACCAACAGTCCCCAATGTCGCGCATAAAATGACGAATATCATTTTCAAAACTAAAAAAGTACGAAAGATGCTCTCTTCTCTTAATATTACGAAAGCCTCTGGCCTTGACGAGATCCCAGCAAGTGATGGAAAAGTATATAAACACCGAATTACTAAAATTTGTTGAAGAACACAGTCTAATCCACGACAGGCAGTATGGATTCCGTCAGCGCAAATCAACTGCCGACCTTCTTTCCTTTGTCACCCATTCTTGGACCAAGTCTATGGAACTACACGGTGAATCCCGGATTGTCGCTCTAGACATATCCAAAGCATTCGACCAGGTCTGGCACGCAGCGCTGCTTAATAAAGTTCCGGCCTATGGCCTACCACTAAGACTCTGTACCTGGACAGCAAATTTCCTCTCCAACCGGAGCATTTCTGTTGTCGTGGATGGCCATTCCTCTAAACTGTATCCAATTAATGCAGGAGTTCCTCAAGGTTCAGCCTTAGTCCCTAGTTTATTTCTTCTCCACATCAATGACCTCCTCTCTAGCACATCCAACCCAGTTCACAGTTACGCGGACGACAGCACCCTCCACTAAAATATACAATATTCTAAGCCTGTCTCTTTAGCCCAATTAGATGAGGATCGCAGACTCATGGAGGGTTCTGTCTCCGTGGATCTCCAAACAATATTAGACTGGGGAAGTAGAAATCCTGTACAATTCAACCCAACCAAATCTCAGTCTTGCTTTCTTTCTCATAAGAGATACACCAGCCCTAGACCCATCACAATGAACAACCAAGTTATTCAAAGTAATGAGTCCTTTTCTCTTGTTGGCATTTCTGTGGATCGAAATCTTAATTGCCACCAACATGTCACATCAATTGCAGAAGCGGCTGCTAAGAAATTCGGTTTTCTTTTCCGGGCTCGCAAATACTTTTCACCAGCTAATCTCTATACCTTATATACTTCACAAATAAGGCCAAACCTCGAATACTGCTCCCACATCTGGGGTGCAGCTGCCGCTTCTACACTTGATATCCTGGACTCCATTCAAAAGAGAGCTGTACGTCTCATCGGTGACCCTACCCTCACCCAAAGGCTGCCATCCCTTGCCCACCGAAGTGGCGTTGGTGACCTCTCTCTATTTTATTGATATCTTCACGGGCACTGCTCAGAGGAGCTTTCCTCCATAGTTCCCCCACCTGCTGCCCCCAACAGATCTACCAGGGGAACAGAGCGAATGCACCCTTTTACTGTCCAGGTCACCAGACATAGAACATCTTGTTATGCCCGCTCTTTTGTCCCGAGGACTTCCAAGTTGTGGAATTCCTTGCCGGCACATGTGTTTCCTTCTCCTCCGAGCCTCCAGACCTTCAAGTCCAGAATTAACAAGTTGCCTCTTTCCTCCCTGTTAACACCCACGGTACGATAGTATATAGGCTGTAAGCCCTCGTGGTGTGTTGTTGAAATTTAAGAAAAAGTTCCTCCACCTGCTGCCCCCAATAGATGTACCATGGGAACAGAGCGAATGCACCCTTTTACTGTCCAGGTCACCAGACATAGAACATCTTGTTATGCCCGCTCTTTTGTCCCGAGGACTTCCGAGTTTTGGAATTTCTTGTCGACACCCACGATACGATAGTATTTAGGCTGTGAGCTCTCGTGGTGTGTTGTTGAAATAAAAAAAAAAAAAGATTTTAGCCAATCAAGATAAACTAATGACTAAACTATCTACTTTCATCAATATGTTTAAATTTAACTTGCCTGCAAGTAAGATTTTGGCCTGATGAAACTTTTAGATGCCATCCTTTTATGAGAAATACGTCTTAAAAATGGAATATTTTCATTATCCAATGTATTTTCGTTGAAAGCTATATTTCTTGGAGATTCATCGTTCAAAAGTTGTGTAGTTTCTTCATCTTCGATTTTAACATGACAACTCTCAGAAGCAATTAATTCTTTACTGCCCTGAAACATAAATATTAACCATATAAATAAAACACGTATATGTACACTTGGAGAACCCAATTCACCTGTGTATAGGAACCCTTCAGCATGTATGGCAACCGCGAGATATTGGTTCAACGAATTTAAACGTAGTGGTACATCTGTTTGTGATGAGGCCAGGCCGCCCGGCAGACGTGGTTGCCGAGGAAATCGTTGAAATGTTCGCCGACGTGATACTCGCTGATTGCTAAACTAAAGTGCGCGAAGTAGGAGAGGCCGTAGATGTGTCGTACGGAACGGCAATCCGTATTTTACAGAATAAGTTAAGTATGAAAGGCGCCGGTCTGATGGGGGTCGAAGTAGTGTTTAGACCCCATTAGGCGAAATTCGCAGGAGTTTTTGGGTCGAGTTGTCACCGTTGATGAAATATACAATATTATACGCCAGAGACCAACAGACAGCCAAAATAATGGATTTTTCCGGGTGGATCTATTAAATGAGTACAAAAGCTTAATGAAAATTCATTTCAAGGACGTGAAAGGTAACACAAGCTGAAAGATTTGGAGGATCTGGGAGAGTTTGAAGAAGAACTTAATAAGGTAAATCTCATAGGTGGAATACCTGCGTGAACATGATTTAAAAACGACCAATAAGAAGCTGTAACAGCAAGCATTACATAAACAAAGTACTTTTTTCACTAATAGACATTTTAACTTGGTCCTAGGGAAGAGATTCATAAAGTCATGCGTATGGAGTGTTATAATGTATGGTACGGAAAGTGCCACTTTCAATAAGCAAGACATGAAGAGAATTGAAGCTTTTGAAATATGAACTTAAAAAACGGTTAAATGAGTTACACCGATAGAAAGACAAAGAACAGAGAATGTACAATAAGGATTTTTTTTATTATTATTTCAACACACCACGAGGGCTCACAGACTAAATAATATCGTACCGTGAGTGTCGACAAGGAGGAAAGAGGCAACTTTTTAATTGTGGACTTGAAGGTTTGGAAGAAAAGGAAAAACATGTGCCGGCAAGAAATTCCACAACTTGGAAGTCTTCGGGACGAACGAGCGGGCATAACAAGATGTTCTATGTCTGGTGACCTGGACAGTAAAAGGGTGCATTCGCTCTGTTCCCCTAGTAGATCTGTTGGGGGCACCAGGTGGTAGATCTGTTGGGGGCAGCAGGTGGAGGAAGTATGGAAGAAAGTTCCTCCGAGCAGTGCCCGTGCAGATATCTGTAAAAGAAAGAGACGTCACCAACGGCACGTCGGTGGGCAAGGGATGGCAGTCTTTGGGTGAGGGTAGGGTCAGCGGCACTCCAGATGTGGGAGCAGTATTCGAGGTTTGGCCTTATTTGTGAAGTATATATGGAGATTAGCTGATGAAAAGTATTTGCGAGCCCGGAAGAGAAAACCTAATTTCTTAGCAGCCGCTTCTGCAATTGATGTGATATGTTGGTGCCAATTGAGATATCGACCCACAGAAATGCCAACAAGTGAAAAGGACTCATTACTTTTAATAACTTGGTTGTCCATTATGATGGGTCTAGGGCTGGTGTATCTCTTATGAGATAGAAGGCAAGACTGAGATTTGATGGAGTTGAATTGTACAAGATATCTACTTCCCCAGTCCAATATTTTTTGGAGATCCACAGAGACAGAACCCTCCATGAGTCTGCGATCATCATCTAATTGGGCTAAAGAAACAGGCTTAGAATATTGTATATTTGAGTGGGGGTTGCTGTCGTCCGCGTAACTGTGAACTGGGTTGGATGGAGAGGAGGTCATTGTGGAGAAGAAACAAAGTAGGGGCTAAAGCTGAACTTTTAGGGACTCCTGCATTAATTGGATACAGTTTAGAGGAATGGCCATCCACGACAACAGAAGTGCTCCGGTTGGAGAGGAAATTTGCTGTCCATGTACAGAGTTTTGTTGGTAGGCCATAGGCTGGAAATTTATTAAGCAGCGCTGCGTGCCAGACCTGGTCGAATGCTTTGGATATGTCTAGAGCGACAATCTGGGATTCACCGTGTAGTTCCATAGACGTGTTCTAAGAATGGGTGACAAAGGAAAGGAGGCCGGCAGTTGATCTGCGCTGACGGAATCCATACTGCCATGTACACAAACTAAAAGATGCAGTTGCAACTGGAGCAGTTCAAAGAAGAAACCAATAAGAGAAAAATAGAAACACGTTGATTGTTTTTGTAGACCTGGAAAAAACATTCGATATTGTGAATTAGAAAATATTGTTTCATACAATGAGGAGAGCTCGATTGGATTAGAGGAATACGCGCCTTATTCTGAATCAAAGTTCAAGCAAATGATTTTGTTATGATGACCAAGAAGTCATCATTCTTGAAAAAATTACACAAAACAATGAACAAAAAGCAGCTATACCCATTCTGCATAACAATTTACACTGCATTTTGGAAAGGTGGTGACTGATTTATTGAATAAGTACGAGTAGAAATCTTTTAGCCTAGCGCCATATAGTCCAGACTTGAGTCCTCCAGACTTTAGCTGATTTCCAGATTTAAGTGTCCATGCAGGGCATCACCTTTCTGGAAAACCTTTTCGCCGTGATTACCTGAGCTATCCGTGAACTGAATAAAATTAGTGTACTAAACGGTATAGCATCTCTTCCAAAACGGTTGCGAACGATAGTAAAATATATTGACTAAAATACAATAACGATCTAAATAAAAGCATACTGTGATTTTTTATTGAAATGTGCTTCGCATAAGGTTAAGTGAGTGATGTTACTTACCAAATGAATCGGAAGGATACGTTTGTCGCTAAAATTGAGGCGATCTCCATTGAGGCTTTGACGGGAATAAAATCTTACAGTTGGTTGTAATGCTGGAACGGCAGATGCTGCAAACAGCCGTCTCATACGACTTTCATCATTTCCTTCGGTATACAAGGAGATATTTCTTGATAAGGGAATAACGGTGCTGCTATAATCTCTTTTCAATGAATCAACGCAGTTTTCACGGTTATTTAACTCAGCCAGGTCTAGTGCGGTTTGGCCTTCAGCATTAACTTCTCTAAGATTAGCCCCACTTCTGATCAGTTCGGTGACACATTCTGCAAAACCTTGTTCGGCAGCTCTGTGCAAAGCGGTGAGACCATAGTTGTCTTTTAAATCGAGTTGTGCCCCTCTTTGGACTAATTCTTTTATACATTCGACTTTATTATACTTGGCTGCTTGATGTAATGGTGTTAGACCATGTTTATTTAGCGTATTTAACAGCATTGGATCATTATCACATAGTATTTTCAGACATTCCAAATGTCCTAGTTGAGCTGTTATATGCAAAGGAGTATTACCCCACTGACCCGCGACGTTTAAATCTGCCCCATAGTCGACTAACTTCTTCACACATACTAGATTACCTGTGTAACAAGCTTTCAGAAGTGGGGTCTTACCTTCTACAATATTTTCAACATCAGCCCCGAGATTAAACAGAAGATTGAGCAATTGTTCGGTTTCGCCGTCGAATCTATGAGCTAAGCTATGCAGCAAACCATTTAAATTTATTATTTCACCAATTTCGTCAGATTTGGTGACACAGTTTGCCGTCTCATAGTTTAAAATCATCTTGACCACGTCTAGATTGCAGTTCATCACTGCAAGGCTCAAGAGAGATTGTCGATCGTAACGAACGAAACAAAGACACTTCAGAATTTGAGGCGTTATTAAGTTATCGAGGCCGTTTTGAAGACAATGGTAAAGATAAAAAACATTTGTTTCCCTCTTGGGTGCATCTAGATGTCCACTTAAAGTATTAAGGATCAAGAGACAACCAGATTTAAAGGCATAGTCGAAAACATTGTATCCGAAATCGTCACTTTCTAAAAGGATGTGGCTTTTTCCCTCAATTTTAAGTATGTATTGAAAAATTGCATTCCCGTTGTTGTTAAATTGATCCTGACATGAAGGAATAACCAGATCAGTCGATGAACAAAACTTGAATGTTGTGCAATGCTGGTATGGGTTTTTAATGCCCACCACGTCTTCCTGAGTGTTGATATCGAAAGAAGTACCATAGGAAGCTGCGATGTGATAAGCAGTTCTTCCACATCTGTCTTTTTCTACGGCAAGAGCGTCTTTCGCTTTGATGCTTTGGCGTAAAAGCTTAGAGATGTTTACAATATTGTTGTTTAGTACAGCTAAATGCAGGGGTCTTCCACTGGCTAAGATATTATCAAAAAACATCTTTACACCAAGTAATTCGGCAGAAAACATAAGGTCTATAAGTTTTTTGACAGTATGCCTCCTCGAATGTTGGACAAGCCATCTGGCCGCGAAGAATTCAGCATATGATTTATGACAAAATTCGTAATGGTTCTGCTTCTTGTACTTTTGAAAAATAAACTTTCCACTTTTATCTTTAATTTTAGATACAAATCCCATAGTTCGTATTTTCAGTTCGTCTAAATCTAGAATCGGTTGGAGTAATTCGTTTTCAAAAAATAAAGTCAAAGAATATTTGGAAATGAAACTCAACTGGGTTCTGTGTATTCTCTGTATCGCCAAGAAATTCTCGTATATGTCGGCTAAATTGAATTCCAAATTTTCGAAATAACTCTGGTCCTTGTGGTATAAAACATCGACTACCATTTTCGTTTGTAAAGGGGTACCGATGAATTTTTCGTTGAAACAATCGAAAGCGCTTTCGATCAAATCAAATTTCGCCATATTGTGAGGATTTTCTTCATGACATCCATACTGAATCTTTAAATATTTGTGAAGAAACTGTACTTGCTCGTTTTTTGTGAGATACGTAATTTCAGTGGTCAAAGTTTTGAATTTTCTTTCGAGCGTTTTCTTCACTGAATTATCACTTATTATCCACAGTTTATTCTTAAGTTTCGTACATTTATAAATAACAGATAACAATCTATCAGATTTACCTTTGGTTGTTTCATCGTAATCATCTACGAGAAAAATCACTTTACCATTATTTATTTTGTTAAGAAATATTTCCCTGCATAAGGACCCACCGTATTCAGGTAGATCAAGGAAATGTTTGAATAATTCAAAACTAGCTTGACTGTCAGCAAACTGATTGTTTTCTATCATATCTTCATATTCCGTCAAATTGATATAGACTACCCAAAACTTCGGATCGGCTTCAGCACTCAAATAATGGAGAATATCTGTTCTTCCCATACCAGGCTTGCCAGCTAGTACTTGTACTCTACTCTTAAAATACTCTAAAACTTCTTCATCTTTCACCAACAGTGACTCATCGTCAATGTAAGGAGAAATAGCGGCAACATCTATTAGATATTTTCTTAATTTCTTCGTCTTTCCAATGGACCGCACCCATTCTAGAATGCCACATCTACAACTCTGCCAGTCATCACCGTCGTACCATTCTTTTTTATCGCAGTAGCGTAAGAAATGGACAGCCTGTTTGTGTTTCTTAATTTCGAAAGCTTTCATTTGTCTAACTAACTGTAAAATTGGTACGTCTTCTTCAGATTTCGTGTGGGTTACAACAAGAATGTCGTCTATATTTTGATTGATTTTTAATTTGTTCATAAATGTATCAAAATCTGCGGTATGACACTTGCTCAAACCGTTGGTAGCTCTTTCTTCAAAATCTTTATCAACCTGGATAACATAGAGTGCTTTGGTTTCTTCTTTCAGCAATTCTTTGCTGAGCATGATCTTTTTAAAATGGCGCTTTATGTAGTAGTCAGGCATAACGCATGCTTTATCTATTTGGAAATTTGAATGTAATAATTCAAATAATACAGCAGGTGTTATATGTTCAGCAATATTTTTCGGATCGTCTTCATATATCTCTAAGAGACTTTGCAGTTTTTTGCCTTGAAGAGTAACTGAAGTTTTTTGAAAATTTCGGTGATCATGTCTGGGGGAAAGGAGCTTAAGTTATCGAATAACTTATAGCTTTTCTTTAAATCACTAGTATCGATCTGTTTTAGGTGAGATGAAAGTAGCACAAATTTTCCGCGCTTATTTAAATTTAATTTTAAAAGCGTGATAGCTTTTTCACAGGTTTCTTCACTTGGCAGATGTAAAAGCAAAGGTATATTTGATAAATCCCAGAGTGCCATGTATATATGAGAAATTGTATACGTATTTTCACCTTTCGTTCGCCTTAAAACGCTCTGCTTCATTTCTTCGTTTTCTAAAAGACTACATTTCATTTCACTGTTAGTACTCATAGTCAGGTATTTTTCTATGATCTCTGTTATCCCGTCAAAAAATTTCTCCTCGGAAATCATCGTAATGTCAAAATGTTGTATTAGTTCGACCCATAAAGTTATATTCTCAATCTCAGCTGGCTGTGTATTCTTTGGAAATACAATCCAAGGCATTAGTAGAGATTCTTGCAATTGTTTTTCAAACTCAGTCTTGCACAGTGGTGACATATTTCCAATCCTTCCCAAAAACCAATCTTCTACGAACTGGAAAAGATTTGAAACTGATTCTTTAGCAACATCACGGCCTAATAAATGAGATATTTCATTGCAAACTAGTTTCTCCAAGTCTTGAGCTTCTTCACTTAGTACAATCAACTTATCGAATACATCTGAATCACTGTTCGATACACGATTCGATATTTTATAAGTTTTGAGTGAAGCATTATGACAGTTGTCTGACTGAAACAATGCTCCGTCTTGCGTTTCATTGAAACAAATATCCGCCATGTTGTTGTTGACTTTACAAGTCGTATGAATCACAAAGTGAACGTCATCTTTTATCGTATTCTGAGGAAAATAGCCGTTATCTTCTAAAAGCGTCAATAAATCTAAAAATGTTTCTCGTTTCAACCAGTTTGTACCATCTTTAGTGAATATTTCTTTTGTGTCAAGTATGGATGACCGATCTTTTAACACTTTAAAAAATAACTGTTTTCTTCTGTTATTTGTATACTTGATGTGGACAATTACATCGCCAAACCCATGAAATCCTTCGTTATGTAACATGATCCAATAATCTTCGATGTGTCTTGCTTGTGAAAGTCTTATACAGAATAAAGTAGCAAGATAGTTCAAATAATTGTCTTTTACTAAGGGTGGTCTGTATTTTTCTTCCAGGAGAATCTAGAATGTTAATTAATATATCAGATATTATTATTATTATTATTATTATTATTATTATTATTATTATTATTATTATTATTATTATTATTATTATTATTATTATTATTATTATTATTATTATTATTATTATTATTATTATTATTATTATTATTATTATTATTATTGTAATTAAAATATGAATGTACGAGGTAAGCGCCAAAATTTCCCGGCTTGACTACGAAAGAAACGGCGCAGACTCACAATTAAATTTTATTTTAGGGAATTTTCATTAAGAAAAATTTGCTCTTAGAGAAGTCGCCATGAAAAGCTTTTGAAAAAATTTCTTCAGGTGAGCGCGAATTTGGGTTCCTAGAACCCAAAAACCAAGATACGTTAAAATTGTTATGTTTATATATATATATATATATATATATATATATATATATATATATATATATATATATATATATATATATATATATATATATATATACAGGCTGTTTCAAAAAACATGCACCATCGCTCGTGGGGCAATTCCTTACTAAAAAAATAAGAAAAAAAGTTCCTGTGCACATGGGCCCGGAAACGCATAGTTTCCAATATACAGGGAGTTGAATTTTAATTTTTTTTTTAATTTTTTATAAATAATTTCAAAACCACTGGATTGATTTTAATGAAACTTGGAACTTGAAAGTGTATTATGAAAGTACATATTTTCAAGTGAAAATCTGCTTACAAGTGCGTCAGTGGCGTGCGTACGGGGTAACTGTAAAAATTCATTTGGGGAAAAAATATGTGCGCCACTGTCTTTTTCCAATTTTGATACATCAGTTATGAAGCTTATTACATAAACCACAAAAGCTGCCTCCTGGTATTTTTTCGTTCAGGGTAAAGTTTGTTATTTCCGGAGATATAAAAATTGGCCAAAGACAACACTATATACCAAAACTCAATTTTCTAACTTTATAGGAAATTGAGTAATTCAACTTTTGAGTTTTCTTTCGAAAAACAATTTGTTCTCCAAAATATACAAAGCTTTCTTAATGAAATTTGGTGGATATGTTGCCTTGAGAAAAACCTTGCCACGTATGAAAATTAAACTGTCTTAAGTTAATAGAAAATTAAGTTATTTAAATTTGAAGGATTTAATAAAAATTCACTACCATAACGCACTTGCTGCGTCCCGAACTTTTTTTTCTTCATGTCCAAATTTCAAAATCTTCTATTAGCTTCATGTTTTTCTAAGTTATAGCCCAAGTTTTCGCCCCATACACTACCACACTCCACACGTTAGACTTTCTAACTGTTTCCTCATGTCCCAATTAAAATGTTTATACGTAAGAAGAGTACTTTGTTGAATGCTTGCTTTGCTATCGCGATCCTCTTCCTTAGATCTTTGCTTCATTTACCATCATCTGCGGTATTATTGCAAGCATTATCCAAGGTACGTGAGTATTTCGACTTGTTCTGACCAATTTGAATAATTCGTCTATCTTATTTTACTACTAATTAAATATAGCAGACCCAAATCGTTATTATATTTGCTGACTGGGGCGACGATATGTTTTCGTTGACTATTTTAAAGTAAATACGTCATTAAGTGTTAACATTATAATTGGAACCGATCCTCCAAAGTAAAAAAAATCACCAGAAAATCAAAGTTCTCCAAATCATATAAAACTTATATACAATATGCAGTACCTCATAAAAATGAATAAAAACTATATTATACATTGATATCAAATACAGGTGCAGAGTTGGAGCTTTTTTTCTTGTCACAGTTTTTGTAATTTTGAAGATAAATCATTGTGAATCAAAAAATACAGAAGATATTGGCGCGGAGTTTGTTTTATTTTTTATCTACTAAGGTCCTACATATTATACTGAAGTTTTATCGAGTTCAGATAATTTACATTTTTTTTGCAATTTTTCCATACTAGTAGTCGTCGACTTTTTTGGACAAAAAACTTTTTGTCTTCGATTAAGTTAAAACTTTACCATTTAGTAATTTGAGGGTTGTCAAACATCGGAATCGTATCAGTTCTTTTTTCAGACTAATGGTTTTTATGTAGGAGATTGGGAAAAATTTTACGACTGCACATTGTTTGCATCAACCTTTTTGGTCCCAAATACCTTCATTTAATATGCCATTATGCTGTTTTTATCTCAAAAAGAGCTGAATAGGTTGTAGTAAAATAATATCAAACCTGAAAAATGCTTCGTAAAATTAGTACACTTACATTTGTAACGCTGACAATTTTTTGAAGTTTTCAGAAAAATCGTTATAGTTTGAAAACCAGAAGCGATATCAAATTGCCGTTTGTTTTTATTTCAAGGTCTGAAGTGCATGGAAACAAAAAAGTCACTTTTAAATAAGTTTAGAGAACTTTTATTTCTTCGAAATTTTTGGTATCGAATTTTTATTGACAAAATTTTGACATTTCTATCAAATCAAATTTTGAACTAAATAAACGATAGATATTTCGTAATCATATTTTTAATGTCTTTAAATATCTAAACATTATTAGTTTTGTTGTGTAAACATATTGTTTGTAAAATGGCTCCTACCTATATATTTTTTATGAACCGCTTCAATAGCTATGGTCATTATCGGGATAAATAATAGAACAATATGCAATAAAGTGATCTTAATCCATTCTCAAAACATAACTAATGTATTCTGCTTTGCCTGAGACGCAAAATCGAATCAGATGAGAGTAGACCAAAATTTATTTTGTTCTAGATAATTTTTGGTTATGAAATAGTTGACGAAGCATATGTTTCCCTAAAACATCATAAATTTGATTGTAGTGCTAAAGAATGGGTGTTTAACAGCTTTTTAAATATGTCTGCGAAATTATGTGCCCCGGGATCAGACTTTGGAGCTTAGATTCTCTAGGACAGAAAAAGTTGTAATGAAATATTTTGTTCCAGATAATTTCTATGAAAACACACTACCATAACGCACTTGCTGCGTCCAGGCTTTTTTGGTATAAACCAGCGTACCAAATTTGATTGCCATAAATGTGTTATTCCCGAAGATATAAAAAATTTCCGAAAGAAAACACAGAATATTCCGGCAAAGCCCGGGCCGATTTTCCGGGCTAACGAACTTATCCAAGCCACTTACAAAAGGAAGGTATTTACCACGAAATTTGATGTAAATGGGCCCATTATTTTTTGAGTTCGGTGTGATATATATATATATATATATATATATATATATATATATATATATATATATATATATATATATATATATATATATATATATATGAACAAGCCTAATCAGGATATGGATTATAGAGGACATAGTTCGCGCTCATTTAAAGAAATTTGTTCAAAATTCCAAAGTCGCGATCTCCTCATTAGTGATTTTTTCAAAGAAAATTCACTGAAACATGAGATTTTATCACTATTATTCGTTTGACGAACAATTTGAGTTTGCGTTTGCGACGATTTATATAATGATGAGCAGGTATTTTTGATTTTGATTTGATAGAAACGTCAAAATTTTGTCAATAAAAATTCGATACCAAAAAATTTCGAAGAAATAAAAGTTCTCCAAACTTATTTAAAAGTGGCTTTCTTGTTTCCATGCACTTCAGACCTTCAAATAAAAACAAACGGCAATTTGATATCGCTACTGGTTTTCAAACTATAACGATTTTTCTGAAAACTTCGAAAAATTGGCAGCGTTACAAATGTAAGTGTACTAATTTTACGAAGCATTTTTCAGGCTTGATATTATTTTATTACAACCTATTCAGCTCTTTTAGAGATAAAAACAGCATAAAGGCATATTAAATGAAGGTATTTGTGACCAAAAAGGTTGATACAAAAAATGTGCAGTTAAAATTTTTCTCACTCTCGTACGTAAATAACCATTAGGCTGAAAAAAGAACTGATACGATTCCGATGTTTAACAACCCTCAAATTACTAAATGGTAAAGTTTTAACTTAATCGAAGACAAAAAGTTTTTTTGTCCAAAAAAGTCGACGACTACTAGTATGGAAAAATTGCAAAAAAATGAAAATTATCTGAACTCGATAAAACTTCAGTATAATATGTAGGACCTTAGTAGATAAGAAATAAAACAAACTCCGCGCCAATATCTTCTGTATTTTTTGAAACACAATGATTTATCTTCAAAATTAAAAAAACTGTGACAAGAAAAAAAGCTCCAACTCTGCACCTGTATTTGATATCAATGTATAATTTAGTTTTTATTCATTCTTATGAGGCACTGCATATTGTATATAAGTTTTATATGATTTGAAGAACTTTGATTTTCTGGTGATTTTTTTTACTTTGGAGGATCGGTTCCAATTATAATTTTAACACTTACTGACGTATTTACTTTAAAATAGTCAACGAAAACATCTCGTCGCCCCAGTCAGCAATTATAATAACGATTTGGGTCTGCTATATTTAAATAGTAGTAAAATAATGATAGACGAATTATTCAAATTGATCAGAACAAGTCGAAATACTCACGTACCTTGAAAGTATTATCGCAGATGATGGTAAATGAAGCAAAGATCTGAGGAGAAGGATCGCGATGGCAAAGCAAGCATTCAACAAAGTACTCTTCTTACGTATAAACATTTTAATTGGTACATGAGGAAACAGTTAGAAAGTCTAACGTGTGGAGTGTGGTAGTGTATGGGGCGAAAACTTGGGCTATAACTTAGAAAAACATGAAGCTAATAGAAGATTTTGAAATTTGGACATGAAGAAAAAAAGTTCGGGACGCAGCAAGTGCGTTATGGTAGTGAATTTTTATTAAATCCTTCAAATTTAAATAACTTAATTTTCTATTAACTTAGACAGTTGAATTTTGATACGTGGCAAGGTTTTTCTCAAGGCAACATATCCACCATTAGTGAATTTTTTAAGAAAATTCACTAATATAAATGTAAAGATATTTAAGTGACGATTCGATAGCCCCCTCACGGAGATTTATACAACTACCACTTTCGAATCCCGCTCTTAACAAATCGAGTTATAAGTCTCATCCAACCACTGCGGCGATTTCGAAGTGCACATGATGATGCACTTTTACAATTATCTGGCTTGGGTAAACAAAGTATAGTCTCAAAACAAAGCATGAGAATACTCACAGCTGCAATTTTCTTCCTGGTGAAGTCACATTCTGGATACCATTTATTATGCGTCCTCAACGGACTATCGTTGCTGTTCCATTTTAAAACAGAACCACCACAACAAAAACAAACTACGTTCTCTCCAAATCCGAGATAGAAAAAGCCAGCATTCGCCAAATCTTGTGGGTATTTATCTGAAGTGGGAGGCCAGTTTTTGAAGCTGGTAAGTCTCGCTTCGTATATTACGTATTCGGCATATTTGACTTTGGTGTTTAGTTCTTCATTGGTACCACTAGCCTGGGTTAAATGAAATTACTTAATTTATTATGAAATAAGAAAAAACTCGGGACGCAGCAAGTGCGTTATGGTAGTGAATTTTTATTAAATGCTTCAATATTGAATAACTCAGTTCTCTATAAACTTAGAAAGTTTAATTTTGGTACGTAGTAAGGTCTTTCCTAGGACAAGATATCCAGCAAATTTCATTAAAATAAGTTTGTAATTTTTGAAGAAAAAAAATTTTTTCGAAAGAAAATTTAAAATTTCAATAACAAAATTTTGTATAAACTTAGAATGTTGAATTTTGGTACTTAGTAAAGTCTCTCCCAAGGCAATGTATGTAGTAAATTTCATTAAAACAGCTTTGTTATTTTCGGAGAAAAAACTTTTTTTTGAAAGAAAACTCACAGTTTACCCGGAAAACCCCGTCTGATTTTCCTGGCTAACGACCTCATCCAAGCCATTAATAAAAGAAAGGCACTTGCCGAGTTTCATTGAAATTTGTTAATTATTTTTTGAGTTATCAGATTGATACATATATATGTCTATATATATATATATATATATATATATATATATATATATATATATATATATATATATATATATATATATATATATATATATATATATATATATATATATATATATATATATATATATATATATATATATATATATATATATATATATATATATATATAAACATATAAAATTGAAACTGACCCCGGATATGGGTTCTAGGGGTCCTAGTTCGCGCTCATTTGAAAAAATGTTTGCAAAGTCTCACCATCGATACCTCTCTATTAGTGATTTTTTTTTAAATAAAAATTCACTAACAACTATTAGTACTGCCTTTCACATGTTCAAATTAAGGGTTAAGCAAACCAAAGAGCTTATGTTGTGGTTTGTGCTACACTCTTTGGATATAGAGCGACACCTTGAAGATTTTTGGCCAGAATAAAGGTATACAACACTTAAGCATCAAATTATACTTATGGGCAGATGTGTTTAAACATTTTGACGCAAAAAGAAATGAATGAAATAAAAGACAGACATATTCGAATTGCAAAAAAAGTAGGAAAGTTGTAATATACAGTCTGGAACAGCCCAATGTAAAAATTAAATATCTCAATTATTGTCAATATTTATCAAATATCCCGAAGCACGTCAATTTTATATTAAAAAATGATATTCTGCAACGTGAAAACTTCACCCCTAGAATCAACCCTCTTTAAGTGACAGTTGCAATCTACAAATTTTAAAATATGAAGTAGGGAGGTTCTCGGGAGGGGAACTACTATGTACAGAGCTATGCGGACGACATTATCATCATACTCCGAAGAAAGGTTACACAATTAAGTGTGGGAGCGCATGCAGACAGCACTGAAAGTGGTAGAAAGGTGGATGGTTGGCCAAGGGCTTGGGGTGATACCCGAGAAAGCAACCGTCACACCGTTTACAAAGAGGAAGTGGGAGAACCCCAGAACTCTCACTCTATGCGGTAGAAACATCCCAATGGCCAGGGAGGTAAAATATCTTGGGGTCGTATTGGACTCTAAGCTCACCTGGAATGATCACGTTGAAAAAATACTGCGTAAGGCAGTCATGACCTTAGCCGTCATTAGGCGGCTATATGGAAAAACGTGGGGACTAAGACCTAGTATGGCCCACTGGCTGTACACAAGGGTGGTCAGACCATCACGCGGCACTGGTCTGGTGGCCTAAGGTGACACAATCCAGTGCCAAGTGTTATCATGGGGCAGGCCAGGCTAGGACTATACAGACTAGCCTGCAATGGTAGACTGAAGATCAACCCAGGCTGCAGGGTCCACTGCAACATTCAGGAGATCGCGAAGGAGCCCATGCTTGAAATGAGGTCAGACTTCGCGAGCACCCGAATCTGCAGGGAAAGCAATGCGATGCATGGCGGGAGGAGACGCCGGGCATACCACGAGACGCGCTCGTCTGGTTCACGGACGGATCCGGCCGTGAGCGTGGGACGGGTGCAGGCGTTTACTCGGAAGGACCGAGGGTAAGTCATAGTATTTCCCTCGGAGCTCATGCAACGGTCTTTCAGGCCGAAATGTACGCCATCTTGCACTGCGTGCGAGAGAACAAGGGGGGATACACCAATAAGCGGATACTCATAGCCACAGACAGCCAGGCAGCCCTTAAAGCCCTAAGTAGCCCACGGGTAAATTTCAGGCTGGTAAGTGAATGTCGAGACGAGACGAGCGACCTGACTGCGTAGAATGAGGTGACCCTCATCTGGGTACCGGGTCATTCGGGGGTCAAAGGCAATGAAGAAGCTGACAGTCTCGCGAAGAAAGGGTCAGCAGAACCATTTATGTGACCAGAACCGGTCCTGAGCGTGACGAAGAGCACTGCCAGGGGATCCATTAAGTCCTGGGTCAGAAACGAACTTAAGGTGTACTGGGCAGACTGTCCATGGCTCAGACATCGGAGGTCAGTAATTGGAACCCAGTTCAAAGAAAGCTGTGGAGCTGCTAAATCTTAGCAGAGGACAGCTCAGGAACATAACATGTCTCTTGACTGGACGCATGGCCGTCAAGAAACGCCTGCATAAACTTAGGCGGTTCGAGGGGGACCAGGCATGCAGACTGCGGCGAGTGGGAGGAATCAGCACAGCACATCTTGTGCGAGTGTAAAGCTCTGGACCGCAAAAGACAACTGATCTACGGTCAGTCTAGACCGGAGACAGAGCAATATAAAACTTCACGCCACCAATCGCTGTGCAGAGTAGTTCAAGGCACAGTGATTTAGGAATGGGTGGAGTAGAAAAGACAAAGGGCATGCAGAATAAGCCAAAGGCTGCAGTGCTATGGGTGCGACAAAGACGCGGACGAGCCCTAAGGCAAAAAACAGCGTTTTATGGTTTATTTATTAGAAAACTTTTAATGTCATCAAACATCTGGTATTCTGTGCTGGAATTTAATTAGGGGTTGAATGTGTGAGGGGGATTATTGTTGACAATAATTTCGATTTTTTTTTGCTAAAACGGCGTAAAAAGTCTCAAAACATATAGAAAACTTGATTCTGGAATGACTTTTTTTTTGTCTGTCGGTCCATCGGCATGTACGTCCATCCGTATTAATAGACGCAGTAACTTCGAATTGTTTTTGCGTAAGTAAGCTTCTAGGGGTAGGGGATAAATAAGGGGTGATTTGGTGAAAATTATCATTTTTTCAATAAAACTCGAGTAATATAACGTTTCAAAAGTTTACGGGTATAGGAATACAAATATTTCCTTGTCATGGGCCCTAAATTCTTTCCACGATAATCTCTTTCTGAAGAGAATAAATTATCACAGCTATGTGGATGTTATGGTTCAATTTGCAGTACTAATTTTTTTAGTATGTCGTAGCCAAGTTCGTCAATCGGATGAATTTCATTTTTTACATTTTGGCAATACATTTAAAAACGATAGTATTTTGAATAGGGAATGGAGAGATATTTCAAATGAGTATCACAAGTCCCTACTTCCTAAACTAAGTGAGATGTAACACACGAAACACGTGCCGCCATCTCGTTGCGGCACCAAGTTGTCACGGCACCTCCAAATAACACAGAATGTTCATAAATAGAGACCGTATACAACTAACTAACAATTTAGTAAATTGTCTGCCCTGGCCCATCTCTTCCCTAAGATAGGGGCAAAGTATGTAAGGCTAGCTGCATTATCACCACAATTAGAACCGTAGACCGGTTTCGCTCTAATTAGAACTCGTCAGTACGGCATACTAATTACAGCAGATGTCTTACATCTCACTTAGTTTTGGAAGGCTGGCTACCATAGCAGTATTACTTTATAGGTGTATTTTCGCAACAATTAGTATGCCGTACTGACGAGCTCTAATTAGAGCGAAACCGGTCTACGGTTCTAATCGTGGTGAGAATGCATCTAGCCTTCCATACTTTGTCCCTATATCAGGGTAGAAATAGGCCAGGGCTAACAATTTACTAAATTGTTAGTTAGCTGTATCCAGTCTCTATTTTTTACACTTTATGTTATTTGGAGCTGGCGTGACAACATACTACTTGGTTCCGCAACTAGATGGCGGCACGTTGCTTCATGTCTTATCACTTAGTGTTGGAAGGCTGGCTACCATAGCCGTATTACTTTATAGGTGTATTTTCGCTACAATTAATATGCCGTACTAAAGAGCTCTAATTGGAGCGAAACCGGCCTACGGTTCTAATTGTGGTGAGAATGCATCTAGCCTTCCCTACTTCCTACTTAAAAATTTTGAAGTTGTAACTGCCATTCGAAGGGGGTTGATAAGTAACGGTGAAGTTTTCAGATTACATGATGTCATTTCTTAATCTAAAATTGACGTATATTCATGATACCCATCACTTTATTTCTCTCCTATTAGTAAATCCAAGAACAGCAACAAATTTTATATATAATTAACTGAAAATTTTTAATATAAATGAGTTAACGTTTTTAGATAGTGTTAAACTAATATACAAACCGCTATGTCCGCATTCTTTCTTAGGCAAAAAACTCGTTTAATAACCACATCAAAAACAAAGTCCTCTCAAGCTCCAACGGCAGCAAACCCTTCTGGACTCTTGCAAAATCTATTGGGAATAATTTCTGCAAGAGCACGTTCCCACCTCTTGTCTCAGGGGATGAAATTGTTTCTACCGCCCTGGGCAAGCCTGAACTTTTTGCTTCGTTGTTCGCCGGCAATTCTACTCTCAACCCACCTCCAAATGTTCAACCACCAACAGTCCCCAATGTCGTGCATAAAATGACTGATATCATTTTCAAAACTAAAAAGGTACGAAAGATGCTCTCTTCTCTTAATACCAGGAAAGCCTCTGGCCTTGACGAGATCCCAGCAATTGTTCTCAAAAATTGCGCACCAGAGCTTGCTCATGTCCTGACTCGTCTGTTTCAGATATCTTACAATAAAGGCATATTCCCTAGTAACTGGAAAACTGCTCGAGTACAACCCATCCCCAAGAAAGGATCCAAAGTGCTTCCTAGTAACTACAGGCCTATTTCTCTCCTTTCAGTCGTCTCTAAAGTTATGGAAAAGTATATAAACAACGAATTACTAAAATTTATTGAAAAACAGTCTAATCCACGACAGGCAGTATGGATTCCGTCAGCGCAGATCGACTGCCGACCTCCTTTCCTTTGTCACCCATTCTTGGAACAAGTCTATGGAACTACACGGTGAATCTCAGATTGTTGCTCTAAACATATCCAAAGCATTCGACCAGGTCTGGCACGCAGCGCTGCTTAGTAAACTTCCGGCCTATGGCCTACCACCAAAACTTTGTACCTGGACAGCAAATTTCCTCTCCAACAAGAGCATTTCTGTTGTTGTGGATGGTCATTCCTCTAAACTGTATCCAATTAATGCAGGAGTTCCTCAAGGTTCAGCTTTAGCCTCTACTTTGTTTCTTCTCCACATCAATGGCATCCTCTCTAGCACATCCAACCTAGTTCACAGTTACGCGGACGACAGCACCCTCCACTCAAATATACAATATTTTAAGCCTGTCTCTTTAGCTCAATTAGATGAGGATCGCAGACTCATGGAGGGTTCTGTCTCCGTGGATCTCCAAAAAATATTAGACTGGGGAAGTAGAAATCTTGTACAATTAAACCCCACCAAATCACTGTCTTGCTTTCCTTCTCATAAGAGATACACCAGCCCTAGACCCATCACAATGAACAACCAAGTCATTCAAAGTAATGAGTCCTTTTCTCTTGTTGGCATTTCTGTGGATCGAAATCTTAATTGGCACCAACATATCACAGCAATTGCAGAAGCGGCTGCTAAGAAATTAGGTTTCCTCTTCCGGGCTCGCAAATACTTTTCACCAGCTAATCTCTATACCTTATATACTTGACAAATAAGGCCAAACCTCGAATACTGCTCCCACATCTGGGGTGCAGCTGCCGCTTCTACACTCGCTATCCTGGACTCCATTCAGAAGAGAGCTATAACTCTCATCGGTGACCCTACCCTCACCCAAAGGCTGCCATCCCTTGCCCACCGACGTGCCGTTGGTGACTCTCTCTCTCTCTCTCTTTTTTTATAGATATCTGCACGGGCACTGCTCAGATGAGCTTTCCTCCATAGTTCCCCCACCTGCTGCCCCCAACAGATCTACCAGGGGAACGGAGCGAATGCACCCTTTTACTGTCCAGGTGACCAGACATAGAACATCTTGTTATTCCCGCTCTTTTGTCCCGCGGACTTCCAAATTGTGGAATTCCTTTCCGGCACATGAGTTTCATTCTCCTCCGAACCTCCAAACCTTCAAGTCCAGAATTAACAAGTTGCCTCTTTCCTTCTTGTCGACACCCACGGTACGATCGTATTTAGGCTGTAAGCACTCGTGGTGTGTTGTTAAAATTTTAAAAATAAATAATAGAAAACTATGTTAAATTTAATTATAATTATGATATACATAATTATCAAACAAGAAAACTACAGGAAATTCATCTGCTATCTACAGCCACTAACATAGGAAAAAAAGAAAGTTACGTTCCAAGCTGCCATGTGGTTTAATGAATTTCCAACAAACATTAAAGAAAGTGATAACAGTGAAATTTACAAAAAAAAAGTGAAAGAATTTCTGATCAATAAAAGACATTTAAGACCTAAACTTTAAGAAATGAAGTATTGTATGAATTATTGATTTATAAAGTTGTTGTTTATATTTTTACTTTGTTAGATTATTTGTGTGATGCCAAATTGTTTACTGGAGCTATATAATTCCGTTATGGATTTTGTAATTATTTTTGGGAAATATAATTTTGAACAACGATTACAGTTTTAATACATTCGTTGAAATAAAAACCATGGCATTCAAGTTGTAGTGTTGATATTATGACATCACCAATTAAAAAATTTAATATCTATGGGAAATAAAAAACTACCAAGTTAGTAAACAATCCACTTACAATTAAATGGGAGGATTTCATTGTGCATCCAACTAAAATCACATAAAACGCAACATAGAATAATTGCAGTTTAATAGTGACCAATTGACGTAATAAACACCACCTGTCAATAAATTATTAATGCAAACATAGATTAATACAGATAAATAAATAATATTAGATAAGATAAATAACTTGTTTGACTTCTCCATTACATACCGGTACTTAATTTGTTTTATTTTTTATACGTTACACCTTACAAGTTCATTGAATTGATCCATTTGAGTCACAACATGGGGGTTTTGTTAATAGTGTGAGCATTACCATCACAGTGTGAAGGCGATGTGACCTGACGTCGCAATAACCATGACTGTCTCCGGAAGCTCTTTTCCTTTTATTATAGCCTTTAGACTTCATCAATTAGGCCAGGTTTTCCAGGCGCTCTCTTCTTGGTAATCCTGTTCCCTTTGAGCGAATTTTCGTAGAGAAAAGAGATCATACTTTTAAATAATTTTTTCAAATAAGCGGGAACTAGACCCACTGGAACCCGTATCAGGTCAGTTAGAGATTATTTATAGGGTTGATAGTTTAATGGTCTATAATTTTTAGCGAATTTCTGAAGAAAAAATTCGCATTGAGGAGACCGCAACTTTTGAATTTTGAATAGATTTTTTCAAATAAGTACGAACTAGGCCCCTTAGAACCCACATCCGGGGTCAGTTTTAGTTTCTATCTGTTTCATATATACAGGCTGACCCATGTTTGCGGTAGAGCTCAATATATTCGTTATTATACCAGATACAAGAAAAAATTGTATATATTAATTATAGGGTATCTTGAGCTGCATCCTATAAAATTATTCTTACAATCACAGGGTGCCATAAGTCGTTGGTGATACTTGTTTTGTGTGTAATCGAGCATGCCTTATGTTATTGCATTTTTGCATTTTCTATCGAAATATAATGCATGTTTGTAAGAAGAGAAACTTGGGACGCAGCAATTGCGATATGGTAGCGAACTTTCATTCAATTCTTCAAATTTCAATCGCTCAATTTGTTCTTTACCCAAGGTTGGTTGGCCATGGACACATGGCATTTTTGTGACAAAGTTTGTGAAAAAGTTGATACAAAAAATGTGATCATAAAATTTTTCCCAATCTCCTACATAACCATTAGCCTGAAAAAAGGACTGATACGATTCCGATATTTAACAACCCTCAAATAACTATATAATTTTCAAGTTAATAAATGGTAAAATTTGAACTTAATCGAAAAAAAAACTAGTTTTTTTTTTGTCAAAAAGTGCCTTTCCTTTATTGATGGCTTGGACGAGTTCGTTATCCAGGAAAATCGGACAATGTTTTCCGGGAAAATTTTGAGTTTTCTTTCGAAAACAAATTTTTTCTCCGAAAATTATAAAGCGATTTTAAATAAATTTGGTGGATATGTTGCTTTGGGAAAGACCTTACTACATACTAAAATTAAACTTTCTACGTTTATAGAAAATGGAGTTATTCAAATTTGAAACATTTAATGTAAATTCACTACCATAACGCATTTGCTGCGTCCCGAACTTTTTAATTTTATTTCGGGGTAAATGTAAATACCCTTCTAAATAAAATCATAAAATTGTACAGATTTCGCCTTATTTTCGTTTCCACCTTAAGAGTCCAATGTGATTCTAATATTTCAGGAAAAATCTGTTTACATTTACCCCTTTGAGAATCTCGGTGGTTCAGGGGTACGAACGTGTGCCTCTGAGCCGAAGGGTACTGGGTTCGATCCCAGGGTACTCCTTTCACTTTTTCAGTACATACTGTACAATTAACATCAACCGAGGTTGTGGCATTGTATTTGAGCAAGTTGAATGTCTGCACGTTCCGCCCTTCGAAGGGGGGGCGTAAATCCGTCGGTCCCGTGTCCATGCGATGTTGGGCACGTTAAAGATCCCTACCCTCCTTACAGAAAGGCAGGGGTTTGGCAAAATTTCCAGGCTAGTGAGGTGAAACTGCTCCCTGGCGTCGGTGATTGGCCATAGTAGCGGAAATAGGCCGACGTTAAAGAAACAAAAAACAAACACAACACACATTTACCACTTTGAGCCAGGCAAATGTCAATACATAGCGGTAAATGTAAATGATAAAAAAGTGAAAAGTTATAGAATGCTAATGACAATTTGTCTCTGGAAGTTAACAGGTAGAGTACTAAGCAACATCACTTCAAATTCTCATTAAAAATTAAAAACAAAGTCTGGACGCAGCAAGTGCGTTATAGTAGTAAATTTCCATTAAAAAAATTTAATAGCAAATATGTGATTTTTTAAAGAAAGCAGGCATCAAATTTGGTACCAGTATAACCTGTATAGTAAAAAAACTCTGGACGCAGCAAGTGCGTTATGGTAGTGAATTTTCATAAAAATGTTTCTAATAGCAAATATGCTTTTTTAAGAAAGCAGGCACCAAATTTGGTTACCAGTATAATTTATATATTAGAAACAATGTACCAAATTTCATCAAAATAACTTTATTGTTTGAAAATGTACAAAAATTTCCGAAAGTAAACTTAAATTTTTCCCGAAAAAACTGGTTTTCTGGTCAACCTTATAGGTTAATAGCAAATTGATTCACAATTTGAAGCATTTAATGAAAATTCGCTACCATAACGCCCTTGCTGCGTCCCGAATTTCTTTTCTTACAAAGATGTATTATATTTCGATAGAAAATTCGAAGATGCAATAACATAGGTCGTGTTCGATTAAAAAAATTCACTAAAAAAAAGAAAATTTGAATCACCAACGACTTATGGGCCACCCTGTAATTGTGGAAATATTTTTTAAGATGTAGCTTAAGACACCCTACAATTAATGTATACAACTTTTTTTCGTAACTTGAATAATAACGGAAATATTGCGCTTTAATGATTTTTTAAGATAATTCGACAAAAATGATATACCATTAAACGATAAACTCTATAGCCAACACTACTGCTAAAGTATCAGAGAAAGGGTCTATTTGAAATGAATTTTCTGGGAATATTTTAGTAAAATGAAGGACAATGACGATTGAAACTAAGAGCTCAGGCTTTGTAAAACATTATTCTTGAGACATTTTCCTTGCATAGATCATATTAATTTCAGGTTCATTGCCTAAATATTAACAATTTTGACGTTTAAAATCGCGACTTTGACGTTTTGAGGAAAACCCAAATTTATTTTTCTTTAAATGCCTGTAACTTTTTTGTCCTTTAACCGACAGCGCTAAATTTTGGTAGGTAGCTTACATATAACGATATAAACCCGTGTACCAAATTTCGTTGCCCTTACTTTGTTAATTCCGGAGATATAAATTTTTTTCGATTTTTTTCGAAAAAAAACACAAAATTTTCCGGGAAAACCTCGGCGGATTTTCCTGGATAACGAACTTATCCAAGCCACTCGCGAAAGGAAGGTACTCACCAAATTTTATCAAAATCGGTCCATTATTTTTTTAGTTATAGGTGTGACACATAAATATATAAACATATATATATATATATATATATATATATATATATATATATATATATATATATATATATATATATATATATATATATATATATATATATATATATATATATATATATATATATATATATATATATATATATATATATATATATATATATATATATATATATAAACATATAAAGTCTGAAACCGACCTCGGATTTGGGTTCCAGGGGTCCTAAATAGCGCTCATTTGAAGAAATTTTTTCAAAATTCAAAAGTCGAGATCTCCTCATTAGTGAATTTTTTTTAAGAAAATTCACTAATAAAGCGTCATGTTTCATCAAAATAACTTGTATTAATAAATTATTAGAAAATGTATAACAATTTTCGAAAGCAAACTTTAAATGTTCCCGAAAAAACTAGTTTCCTGGCAAACGAACCTTATAGGTTAATAGTAAATTGAGTTGAAATTTGAAGCATTTAATGAAAATTCGCTACCATAACGCACTTGCTACGTCCCGAATTTCTTTTTTTACAAACATGTAATATATTTTGATGTAAAACGTAATAACATAACGCGTGTTCAATTAAAAAAAAATTTATATCACCAACGACATAGTCCACCTGTCGTTGTAGAAATAATTCTTTAAGATGTAGGTCAAGACACCCTATAATTAACGTGGCATATCGTTCCACTGACAGTTCGTTTAGTCGGCACTACAATAGATCGGGGATTCGAGCGAGAATACCGCTTTTTTTAATATTTGTCTGGCCGACTATCTGAAGCGTTGTTTCCTTCTATAAAACCTAATATTGATCTCTGCTTCATATTTAGTTGCAAAACATGACATATAAGCGAAATTTGAATAAAAATGCCAATTTATATGCGGGGCAATACACACTCTTTATATGTTTAAAATGGCTTACCTAATTGCATAGGAATTAGCAATATTTTAAGGTTTAGTTTGATTTTTGTTTTGCTTTAATAAAACATTGTAAAAAGATATGTTTAAGTTATTAGATACAAATAAACATACTTATGGGTTATTGTTGATATTAAATCCATATGTAAACATTTAATATAACTTTATTACTTCACTAACTGAATAAACTATACGATACATTTAACTATAATACACTTTAATAACAATTACAACAGTACACGAGTACATAGCAGTTCACTGCAGCGGTTGGTAGCGAGGAGAGAGAGAGAGAGAGAGATCCCTGGTGTCTCTTATATCATAGTTCTTGACAGCTGGCTGTCGCATAACGTAACGCAACGTTTAACTGTCAAGAGTATTTATGCAGAAACATAGAGTAGTGTTGACGGAAAGACTGCGGTCGGAACCACCGCCACATGGGTAATTAATTGTTATATATGTAAACAGTGCCGACCTTAACCACCTAGGCGCTCCGGGCGAGTCAATCATTTGGCGCCCTTTATTATATGATAATGATATAATACTTATGTATAATTATATTCTAAAATAATAAAAGAAGTGAATTGCGTAGCACATTTGTTTTAATTTTAAGATAACTCTAAGCTTGTCTGGCGGTTGGTTGAACTCTAAACGTGTTAAAACTTTACTTTTCTAGCTTTTTTATCAGCAAATTCTCTAATAAGACAATCAAAATCTAGTTTTTCTGCAACTTGATTTTCCATGTATAGTGAGGCCAAACTGGTTTGAGACATTGTAGACCTCAAGTGGGTTTTTATCAATTTCAGTTTGGAAAAACTGCGTTCACCACTTGCAACAATCACTGGTATTGTTAACAGAATACGCAACGATATCCAGGTGTTGGGATATAATTCTTGAAGGTTATGCTTCTTGATAAAGTTTAAGGCTTTAATAGGCGTTGCTTGATTGTCTTCAAGATAATGTTGCAGGCGTAACATTTTATCGCACAACAAATTGCCATCGATATCTGATTTAAAGTTGACAGTTAACTGTTCCTGTAATTTAGCACAGTGTTTTAATAATCGTTTTTTATTTTGATTCTTTTTTATGTTAAACAAGAAACTCCACATCGTAGAAAAATCATGCATCTGTTCAAATCTTTCTTTTATAGATATAAGCACGGTATCCAAAAATGCATTAAAAAATTCGCAGCGCCCCTGTGCTCCGGCGCCTTGGGCGACCGCCCGGGTCTCCAGCCTAACCCCCCCACCCCCCTAAACCCGGCGCTGTATATAAATATGTATGAAATTCAATCCTGACTCACCTTAATGAAAAGGTCACTTTCTAATAAAAAAAATTCGATTGATATAAGATTTATTCCATATTTTAATTACAAAAATGTGATTAAGTAGTGAAGCTACATATTATTAAGCATTTATTTTCTTATTTTCAAGAAAGTTATATCTTTGATGGCATCTACTTTTTAGTGAATTTTCGTAGAAAAAATTCACTAATGGGGAGATCCCGACTTTTGAATTTTGAAAAAATTTTTGTAAATGAGCGCGATCTAGGACCCCTAGAACCCATATCCGGGGTCAGTTTCAATTTTTATATGTTTATATATATATATATATATATATATATATATATATATATATATATATATATATATATATATATATATATATATATATATATATATATATATGTATGTATCACACCGATAACTCAAAAAATAATAGGCCGATTTTGATAAAATTTGGCACGTACCTTTCTTTTGTAAATGGCTTGGATAAGTTCGTTAGTCAGGAAAATCGGATGAGGTTTTCCGGGAAAATTTTGAGTTTTCATTCGAAAAAAATTCTTATCTCAAAAAGTAATAAGCCGATTTTAATAAAATTTGGCGTGTACCTTCCTTTTATATATGGCTTTGAGAAGTTCGTTAGTCAGGAAAATCGGATGAGGTTTTCCGGGAAAATTTTGAGTTTTCATTCGAAAAAAATTCTTTTCTCAAAAAGTAATAAGCCGATTTTAATAAAATTTGGCGTGTACCTTCCTTTTGTATATGGCTTTGATAAGTTCGTTAGTCAGGAAAATCGGATGAGGTTTTCCGGGAAAATTTTGAGTTTTCATTCGAAAAAAATTCTTTTCTCAAAAAGTAATAAGCCGATTTTAATAAAATTTGGCATGTACCTTCCTTTTGTAAATGGCTTTGACAAGTTTGTTAGTCAGGAAAATCGGACGAGGTTTTCCGGGAAAATTTTGACTTTTCATTAGAAAAAATTTTTTATCTCAAAGAATAATGGGCAGATTTTGATATAATTTGGCATGTACCTTCCTTTTGTAAATGGCTTTGACAAGTCCGTTAATCAGAAAAATCGGACGAGGTTTTCCGAAAAAAATTTGAGTTTTCATTTGAAAAAAAATTTTATCTTAAAAAATAAAAAATCTATGATAACCAAATTTGGTAGGTAGGTTTACGATATAAAAAGTAAACTATACACCAAAATTTAGATTTCCATGTTACAAGAAAAAAAAGTTATAATAAAATATTTTGTGCCAGTTCATTTCTATGAAAATTCACTACCATAACGCACTTGCTGCGTCCCGAGTTTTTCACATTATGTAATGCATAGTTGCACAATTGTTTGAAAATTTATGGCTGAGGGCAGAAGGTTAAGTACTTCTTTTTTATAAATGCATATAGGCAATGAAGAAAAAATCAGTGTAAATTGAATATGTAGTCATGCCGTTAAAGTTATTTGTGTAAAAAAATATATTGAGTTAGATATAAATAAATATACTTATGGATAAATCGTTGTTTTTGAAGATATAAATAGTTGTAAGCCTGAATTACAATGTCCACACTCAAAGAAACTATGGAGAATGACAGGCAGTTCTGTTATTGTCGTAAAAAAAATCAAATGAAATAAGTTTTATTCAATTTTTTTATTAAAACAATTTGATCTAAAGAAAAGCCAGAATTTAATAAACTTTCTATTTTCTTCTTTTATTGCCAAATATTTTCAAAAAAGCTGTCTTTAATATTGTTTTTTAATGCTTATTTGCTGCAAATATATTTTTCAAAATTTATTATTCAGGCCGAAAGGTTACATATGTCTCTTTTAAAGAATGTACATAATAAACAAGGGAAAAGCTGCATTTTTTTTCCTCAGGACTCGTATGCGGCTTTGCAGCCCCGATAGCACTGCAACCTTTGGTTTATTGTGCAAGCTGCCTTACATATGTATTTTTTTTTAATAATGTACATAATAAACAAGGAAAGACTGTTCTACATTATTTCTTAATGCTTATTTGCTGCAAACATATATATATATATATATATATATATATATATATATATATATATATATATATATATATATATATAACCAAAACGCATATAACCAAAACGCATTTTCTGCGTCAACACTTATTTGTTATTGCAAATGGATCTCTTATTAGGTGCCTTTTGTTATTATTTTTTTCAAATATCAGAATAAATCTGTTAGCTTGGCGATTTAGGTTTGCTCTAAAATGGTTCATCATACTATATCAACACGCAAAGGTGTTAAGCAAATTGTCTATTGCATAAACTTAACACTCGCAGGATGAAATATAGTCTGCCAGTATATTATTATACATATGCCTTGAATTGGTGAATGCAGGGGTGGCATGGTGTCGGTCGAACAATACACACTCACAATTAATGTATACAATTTTTTTCCTATCTTGTATAATAACGGATAGATTGAGCTGTATTGATTTTTTTACGAAAATTCTACAAAGACTATATACCACTAAACGATAAACTCTATAGCTAAGACTACTGACAAAGCATCAGAGAAAGGGTCTATTTGAAATAAATTTTCTGGAAATGTGTTAGTAAAATGAAGGACAATGACGTCTTTTCAAAATTCATAAGTCTGTACCTCCTCATTAGTGATTTTTTTTAAAGAAAATTCACTAAAACAATCACTTGGAAAAAATTTAATTTCATGTCGTCTGTCATTTGAGATATTTGTGGTAGATTTCACGATTGTAGGTTCGGGTAGTATGTGTTATGCCTGTTATTTATATTGTTTGGTTACCGTTGATATATGATATAAGCCTGTTGTATGAATTAATCTACTCGTGGCAGTTAACTACTCTGTCTGTCAGGCATTTGACTTTAACCATTAAGCCGTTTCAACTCATGTCTATCGGATATGCATATAAAATTCAAACGCACCCAGGATTTGGGTTCTAGGGGGCCTAATTCGCGCGAATTTGAAAACATTTTCCGAAAGTGTCACCATTGTTACCTCTCTATCTATTATATTTTCTTAATGAAAATTCACTAGAAGTTGATTGACTCCAAAAGGGAGCTATTTACTAGAGGCATGTTAGTAAGTTTCTAAACTGAATATGTTTTTTTTTTTTTTAATTTTAACAACACACCACGAGGGCTTCCAGCCTAAATACTATCGTACCGTGGGTGTTGACAAGGAGGAAAGAGGCAACTTGTTAATTCTGGACTTGAAGGTTTGGAGGTTCGGGGCAGAAGAAAAAACATGTGCCGGCAAGGAATTCCACAACTTGGAAGTCCTCGGGACAAAAGAGCGGGCATAACAAGATGTTCTATGTCTGGTGACCTGGACAGTAAAAGGGTGCATTTGCTCTGTTCCCCTGGTAGATCTGTTGGGGGCAGCAGGTGGGGGAACTATGGAGGAAAGCTCCTCTGAGCAGTGCCCGTGCAGATATCTATAAAAGAGAGAGAGGTCACCAACGGCACGTCGGTGGGCAAGGGATTGCAGCCTTTGGGTCAGGGTAGGGTCACCGATGAGACGTATAGCTCTCTTTTGAATGGAGTCCAGGATAGCGAGTGTAGAAGCGGCAGCTGCACCCCAGATGTGGGAGCAGTATTCGAGGTTTGGCCTTATTTGTGAAGTATATAAGGTATAGAGATTAGCTGGTGAAAAGTATTTGCGAGCCCGGAAGAGGAAACCTAATTTCTTAGCAGCCGCTTCTGCAATTGATGTGACATGTTGGTGCCAATTAAGATTTCGATCCACAGAAATGCCAACAAGAGAAAAGGACTCATTACTTTGAATAACTTGGTTGTTCATTGTGATGGGTCTAGGGCTGGCGTATCTTTTATGAAAAAGAAAAAAAGACTGAGATTTGGTGGGGTTGAATTGTACAAGATTTCTACTTCCCCAGTCTAATATTTTTTGGAGATCCACGGAGACAGAACCCTCCATGAGTCTGCGATCCTCATCTAATTGGGGTAAAGAGACAGGCTTAGAATATTGTATATTTGAGTGGAGGGTGCTGTCGTCCGCGTAACTGTGAACTGGGTTGGATGTGCTAGAGAGGAGGTCATTGATGTGGAGAAGAAACAAAGTAGGGGCTAAAGCTGAACCTTGAGGAACTCCTGCATTAATTGGATACAGTTTAGAGGAATGGCCATCCACAACAACAAAAATGTTCCTGTTGGAGAGAAAATTTGCTGTCCAGGTACAAAGTTTTGGTGGTAGGCCATAGGCCGGAAGTTTATTAAGCAGCGCTGCGTGCCAGACCTGGTCGAATGCTTTGGATATGTCTAGAGCAACAATCTGAGATTCACCGTGTAGTTCCATAGACTTGTTCCAAGAATGGGTGACAAAGGAAAGGAGGTCGGCAGTCGATCTGCGCTGACGGAATCCATACTGCCTGTCGTGGATTAGACTGTGTTTTTCAAGAAATTTCAGTAATTCGGTGTTTATATACTTTTCCATCACTTTAGAGACGACTGAAAGGAGAGAAATAGGCCTGTAGTTGCCTGGAAGCGCTTTGGATCCTTTCTTGGGGACGGGTTGTACTCGAGCAGTTTTCCAGTTACTAGGGAATATGCCTCTATTGTAAGATATCTGAAACAGACGAGTCAGAACAGGAGCAAGTTCTGGAGCGCAACTTTTGAGAACAATTGCTGGGATCTCGTCAAGGCCAGAGGCTTTCCTGGTATTAAGTGAAGAGAGCATTTTTCGTACCTTTTTAGTTTTGAAAATGATATCCGTCATTTTATGTGCGACATTGGGGACTGTTGGTGGTTGAACATTTGGAGGTGGGTTGAGAGTAGAATTGCTGGCGAACAACGAAGCAAAAAGTTCAGCCTTGCCCAGGGCGGTAGAAACAATTTCAACCCACTGAGACAAGAGGTGGGAACGTGCTCTTGCAGAAATTATTCCCAATAGATTTAGCAAGAGTCCAGAAGGGTTTGCTGCCGTTGGAGCTTGAGAGGACTTTGTTTTTGATGTGGTTATTAAACGTTGTTATAAATGTTATACAATTTGAGTGACTTTATATCGGATTGATAAACAAAATTCATAATGTTTAGAATTAATTGTTTATAAAAATAAGCTACCAAACTTAAACATAAATAAGTTTTAAACAGGTCTAATAATATGCTTAGGAATGAGATAAAGTATGTTGTGTTAGGTATTACAAAACTTACGAAAATTCGCTTTTACAATGCACTTGCTTGAGAATTATATAATATGCTAATAAAAACTTTGAAAAACCTTTTATGATAAGAAGTTTAAAAAATAATATTAAGTAGGTACTTTAAATGTTAATATTCAAGGAAATAAAACACATTCACTAACCATCAAAACATTTTATTTCAACAATTTCAATATAACATGATGTATATAATAAGTAACATAACAAAAGCACCACTCTGTATCTAGAGCAGCATTCTACCAGGCATTTCCAAAATACACTTTTATCACAATGGTCATGCATCTCTTTATTGAAACAACAAACAAACATAAAAGGTCATTTGTAAAAATAAATTCCTCTGTCATATATATATATATATATATATATATATATATATATATATATATATATATATATATATATATATATATATATGAGCTATTAACATGCAATTATAGGCTCGAAGGCTTCACAATGGTCATGCATCCCTTTATTGAAAGAACAAACACAAATAAAAGGTCATTTGTAAAAATAAATTCCTGTGTCATATATACAAATGAGCTATTAACAGGCACTTATGGGCTCGAAGGCTTCAGAATGGTCATGCATCCGTTTATTGAAACAACAAACAAAATGAAAAGGTCATTTTTTAAAATAAATTCCTCCGTCATATATATAAATGAACTGTTAACAGGCACTTATAGGCTCGAAGGCTTCACAATGATCATGCATCCCTTTATTGAAACAACAAACACAAATAAAAGGTATCTGTCATATATATATATATATATATATATATATATATATATATATATATATATATATATATATATATATATATATATATATATATATATATATATATATATATATATATATATATATATATATATATATATATATATATAGATACATACATACATACATACATACATACATACATGAGCTTTTAGCAGACACTTAGGCTCGAAGGCTTACGATTTCACCCTACTACTTTCTCGCTTTGCGCTGTCTTTCATTATTGGGACTCTCCATCCTCTTCTTGATCTTCACCTTTTTTCCCCCACTGAGATTAAACCCACCCTCCCAGGAATAAAAATATAATTGAAAAAATAGTTTGTCATAAGAGTTGTTTTTTTCTTAAACGTTAGTCTATTTCCGCGACTATGGCCAATCACCGACGTCAGTGAGCAGTTTCACCTCACTATCCTGAAACTTTTGCCGAACCCCTGCTTTTCTGTAAGGAGGGTAGCGATCAATAACATGCCCAACATCGCATAGACACGGGACCGACCGCTTTACGCCCTCTCCGAAGGGCGGAACGTGCAGCCATTCAAATTGCTAAAATACAATACCATAACCTCGGTTGATGTTAATTCTACAGTATGTACTGAAAAAGTGAAAGGTAAACCCAGAGAATCGAACCCGGTGCCTCTCAGTTCAGAGGTACACGTCCTTACCACTGAACCGCTGAGGCTCTCAGTCATAAGAGTACGAAATATGTAGAAACATTTTCTAAATGTTGGGACAGGAAACAGGAAGTATTTAACTGGTATCAGTAGATACAATAAGTACCTAGTAATTACTAATATACTGTGTTACTTGTGGCCTTACTATTACCATACATAACAAACTGAAGTGAATGAGAGCAGTTTTTATAAGCTTGGAACTGTTTATTTTAATTTATTAAGTGCCTTTGCCTTTGTTTGCGGCATGATTTAACAATTTAATAGTATAGGAGTATAGGGTAGGTTAGTCCCTATACTGTGCTACAATGTCGAGAATAAATAACAGGTCATAATAATAATAACATCTGTACGCCATCCCTTCAGTGGATGCGAATGAAATTGCCATTTTTCAATTCTGATAATTGGGACTCTTGGACTCTTTGAGTTTGACCTTCGAGAAATACGAATTCAATATATTTTCGACATTACAATATGCCGCTCGCCCCTGGCAGGTTGAAACATATACAACAACGAATCACGTTCTCAGTGCTCGACCCGGAGACTTCCGGTAATTTTTCAACGTCCTAAAATGCTTCTTTTAGTGCAGACATGGCTTTTATTACCCAGAATGAGATAAACAAGCATACTCCGACTTCGACTGTCATAAAAATATAGTAAGAAATGTCTTTTGAAAGAAATAAATATAAAAAGCAAAACACTGTCAACTGTGCTGGAATATGTCGAACGAAGATATCGTTCTTCAATTCTGATAATTGGGAATCCGGGATTCTTTGAGTTTCACCTTCTAAAAGTACGAATTCAATTTATTTTCGACATTACAATATGCCGCTTGCCCCTGGCAGGTTGAAACATATACAACAATGAATCACGTTCTCAGTGCTCGGCTTGGCAACTTCCGGTAATATTTTCAACTTCCGAAAAGACTTATTTTAGTGCGGACACGGTTTTTAGTGCCCTTAATTAAATAAACAGGCCTATTCTGACTTCGACTATCATACAAATAGAATAAGAAATGTGTTTTGCAATAAAGAGATAAAAAAGCAAAAAACTCAAACTGTGCTGTAATAGACTCTTTTATTTTTAGCTGTATATTAAATAGTGACTGTCTTTACTGTTTCTTTGGTCTGTTGTTCAGCAGATATCAGAATCAAATTGAAATATGTGCTGCTACATTTTACAGTGAAACCACAGAATTCAATATTAAGTACTGCATCAGTATTTGAAAAGTGTTTCAGTTAGTGGAGAGGAAGTGTTTCTTTATTGTTTATTTGTAGCAAGTTTGCGATTCATTTTAACTTTGCAACCAGTTTTAGTGTTAACATTTAACATTTCAAATCTATTTGGAGGAAAAGCAGAACTCAAAAATAAATAATTAACAAGGTAAAAGCTGCAGTAAAACAGGGCAATTTTGAGTACTTATTCTTGCCTTTGGTTCATAATTTTTAGAATGAATGAGTACCCAGTAAACTTTGGATTTTTTAATTTACCAAGAACAAAAAACCATCCGGGGATTTTTTATATTGGAATAAAAATCATTTAATCAAAGATTACGTGTATGTGGTCATACATAACATATAATGAGAGAAAGGTATGCCATTTGTTAGCAACGTATGAACAATGTCTGAAACATCTGAAAACATGTATATATACATACATACATATATATATATATATATATATATATATATATATATATATATATATATATATATATATATATATATATATATATATATATATATACATGTTTTCAGATGTTTGGTGGCCCAAGGCACTTCGTGGTATCGCGAGGGCCAAACTGGCTCTCTACAGAAACAAGCTTGTCTGATGATTGGCATGTATTTCGTATGTGTATATATATATTTTTTTAGACCAAACTTTCCTTGTGAAGTGTAGAACTTTTATATCAGTTTTATTTTATTATTATTCATTTATTTTATTATCATTACATACATATATATGTTTGCATCGTATATATTTTTTGTTGTGTGAACAACCATGTTAACGGGACAGTTTTTCTGGGACTAAATGTGCCAGTTTATAAAAAGATGGATTGTTGCATTATTTCTACGCCTCCCGATAAAAAAAATTCGGCGATGACACAATCTTATCTATCAGTCTTTTTAAATCTCTCATTTTCTGATGTTCTTTGGTACGATTGATCTCAATTATCTCGCCCACTTTCTTTCTAAACTTCCTCACCGTCCCTTCACTGAGTTTCTTCTCAGATCTCAAATTAATCTCAATCTTAGTGCTGTCGGAGAACAAACTCAACCCGAAACGTCTTCTAAAATAATAATTATTCAACAACAAAAAGAGAAACCTAGAGAAACAAGTCCCCGATCTCCTTATGTAATTAACGAAAGACTCTACCTGTAAGATATATTTGGTTTTATCTGAATACTGTTTGATCATCGCAGAATGCCTCATTGCATCCATATCATTAACTAATAACGTTAGCAGCATATTTGCTAGTATCGTGGTCATTATAAATACGAAGAATATGATCGTAATTCTGCCAGTTATGACATTATGGCCACCCCAAAGGTATTCTTCTTTCAGTTCGCCGCTGAACATTAAAAGCGCTGTAAATAATCGAAGAAATAAATCAAAGAATATGTTACCAGTAGATTGAGTAATGTCCTGATGTAATAGAAGATAAAACGAAAAAGTAAAAGTCACAAATAATAAAGAAAAAGGTGCGATATATCCTACAAATTTAGCCAAGATGTATCTGTAAGTCATGATTGAATGGACAAAATAGTTTTTACCTACTAAAAACAGCAAATCGATAGTAGCTAATACTATCGCAGTAATATACAACCAGTTATATTTATAATGGGAATTTTCATCTGCCATCATTTCTAAACCTAAAATTGTATAAGTAACAAGCAACATACTAACCTCAATTACATTTTCCACCTGGAAAAAGTAGAGATGCTTCTCAGACGATACACAAAACTGGAAGAGCTCTCTTAAACTTAAAATTAACGTAAACATAAAAAGAAGCGATACAATGATAATATTCGGATTCAAAATGTACAAGTGTAAAAACAGCCAAAAGAGGGAATATAAGATTAAATTTATGTGATAGATCCAGATTGTTTTATTCATCTTCAAATCGACTAGCGTCCTTATCACTGGGTGTGAAAACAAATCTATCAAATCGGGTGTTTTTCTTAACGCACGTAAAATGTGTATTTCATCGACATCTTCTAAATCGCGTTCATCGACCAACATTTCTAAGTTGCTATCTCTATTGACACTAGAAACTTTCTTTTTTCTACGTTTACGATCGATTAGAGTTTTGTATTCGATTTCAATAAATTCCGGGTCATTATCTGAATCATAATCGATACAATTATCTAAATGTTCGGTAAGAATCGATTTGTGCACTGTATCCAACGGAATCTTGCATTGCCTGTCTTGAATAAAGAGCGAAGCACCATTTTCCAGCAGTTTTAATATGAAATCAAAATGACATTTGTACGTGGCCTCATGTAGAAGCGTTCTTCCGATCATATCCTGATGATTTACAAGGTCGGTACTAACCCTATCTTTAATTTCGTATTTTTCGAATATTAACTTTACCAAATCATAATTATGCTTCTTTATCGCGTATTCTAAAGGTTTTTCTTTGTTTTTCTGTATCGTTTTGAAACAATCCGCTCCGTTTTCTATAAGTTTCGTAGCGAAACTCTGTTGGTTTTTCACCAGACACAACTGGAGCAACGTATAAGCTGAAATATCATCGTTCTTACCATCCCCTGTGTTAATATACTTATTTATATCTTCTCGTTGAATTAACGAAAAAAATTCAGTGTCGTTATTGCTCTTGATACTTGAGAGAATCAGTTTTTTAGTATCGAAGATCTGTTTGAATTCGGGAAGCCTATTTTCGTAGAGTTTATGTTTTATGATCACTTTTCTAGCAGATTCGCCACCGTATTGCTTGTAATTATCCAAATCTATGTAATCTCTGCACTTTTCTATCATAAATTTAACTAATTGTTTGTATTTTCTCACTGCGGCATGTAAAATCACAGACTGGTTATGTACATCCGGGTGATTCACGTCGATTCCATTGTCTATAAGAAGTTCGGCACATTGAATGAAGTTTTCAATGTTGTTTGTATATTCTGCACCACATACTAAAGTGTGAAGAGCGGTGAATGATGCAGGTGATAAGGTATTGATGATTTCATCATCAAGGCGATGGGAAATCATGTCTTGAAGCTTGAGGAAGTCGCAATCTTTTGCTGCTCGATGGAATTGTGAGTCCCATTTGTTGCCGACCTGAAACCAATAAAAAACGAATCAATAAAATCAAAATTTATGATTGAAACTTAATCAGGGATTGTCCTAAAACGATTTAACACTCTCCTGATTGGATATTGGATTTCAAAAGGAAGGGAATAAATATGGAGTGCCACGGGGATATGATCTTGGACCAATACCATTCCTTCTTCAACATTCTTGTAAATATTGTGAGATAAACGACAGGGTCGCCATCTCGGTGCGGAACCAGGTAGTATGTTGTCACGACAGCTCCAAATAACACAAAATGTTATAAAATAGAGACTGTGTACAACCAACTAACCATTTTGTAAATTGTCGGCCTTAGCCCATTTCTTCCCTAATTAGAGCTTATCAGAACAGTATACTAATTACAGCGATAACACATCTATAATAGATATATATATATATATATATATATATATATATATATATATATATATATATATATATATATGTTTGTATGTATACTTTTAAGGGCAGTCACGAGTTTACGAGGAGGAGGAAGTGCGACAGCCACAGAACTCTCACTCTATACGGTAGGAGTATTCCAATGACAAGGGTGGTAAAATATCTTGGGGTCGTATTGGACTCTAAGCTAACTTGGAATGGTCACATTGGAAAAATACTGCGTAAGGGAGTCAGGACCTTAGCCGTCACTAGGCGGCTATATGGAAAAACGTGGGGACTAAGACCTAGTATGGCCCACTGGCTGTACACAAGGGTGGTCAGACCATCGTTAACATACGTGGCACTGGTCTGGTGGCCTAAGGTGACACAATCCAGTGCCAGGCAAAAACTAGGCAAGATCCAAAGGATGGCTTGCCTAGGCATCATTGTTGCCGACCTGAAACCAATAAAAAACGAATCAATAAAATCAAAATTTATGATTGAAACTTAATCAGGGATTGTCCTAAAACGATTTAACACTCTCCTGATTGGATATTGGATTTCAAAAGGAAGGGAATAAATATGGAGTGCCACGGGGATATGATCTTGGACCAATACCATTCCTTCTTCAACATTCTTGTAAATATTGTGAGATAAACGACAGGGTCGCCATCTCGGTGCGGAACCAGGTAGTATGTTGTCACGACAGCTCCAAATAACACAAAATGTTATAAAATAGAGACTGTGTACAACCAACTAACCATTTTGTAAATTGTCGGCCTTAGCCCATTTCTTCCCTAATTAGAGCTTATCAGAACAGTATACTAATTACAGCGATAACACATCTATAATAGATATATATATATATATATATATATATATATATATATATATATATATATATATATATATATATATATATATATATGTTTGTATGTATACTTTTAAGGGCAGTCACGAGTTTACGAGGAGGAGGAAGTGCGACAGCCACAGAACTCTCACTCTATACGGTAGGAGTATTCCAATGACAAGGGTGGTAAAATATCTTGGGGTCGTATTGGACTCTAAGCTAACTTGGAATGGTCACATTGGAAAAATACTGCGTAAGGGAGTCAGGACCTTAGCCGTCACTAGGCGGCTATATGGAAAAACGTGGGGACTAAGACCTAGTATGGCCCACTGGCTGTACACAAGGGTGGTCAGACCATCGTTAACATACGTGGCACTGGTCTGGTGGCCTAAGGTGACACAATCCAGTGCCAGGCAAAAACTAGGCAAGATCCAAAGGATGGCTTGCCTAGGCATCAGGGGGTCCATGTCTTCAACCCCAACAGCTGCCATGGAGGTGTTGCTGAATCTGCCCCCCCTACACTTAGTTATTATGGCGGAGGCCAGACTAGGACTATACAGACTAGCCTGCAATGGTAGACTGAAGAGCAACCCAGGCTTCAGGGGTCACTGCAAAATTCAGGAGATAGTGAAGGAGCCCATGCTTGACATGAGGTCAGACTTCACGAGCCCGCGAATCTGCAGGGAAAACAACTTTACAGTGGAAATCCCCGACCGCGAGGCATGGCGGGAGGAGACGCCAGGCATACCACGGAACGCGCTCGTCTGGTTTACGGACGGATCCGGCGGGGGGAGCGTGGACGGGGCCAGTGTTTACTGAGAAGGACCGAGGGTAAGTCATAGTATTTTCCTCGGAGCCCATGCAACGGTGTTTCAGGCCGAAATGCACGCCATCCTGCACTATGTGCGAGAGAACAAGAGGAGGGGCTACACCAACAAGCGAATCCTCATAGCCACAGACAGCCAGGCAGTTTTTAAGGCACTAAGTAGCCCACGGGTAAATTCCTGGCTGGTGAGTGAGAGACGAGACGAGCGACCTGGCTGGGCAGAATGAGGTGACCCTCATCTGGGTGCTGGGTCACTCATGGGTCAAAGGCAATGAAGAAGCTGACAGTCTCGCGAATAGAGGGTCAGCAGAACCATTTATGGGACCAGAACACTGGCTCTGGGTGTGAAAAAGAGCACTGCCAGGGGAGCCGTTAAGTCCTGGGTCAGAAATCAACACAAGTTGTACTGGGCAGACTGTCCAGGGCTCAGACATGTGAAGTCAATAATTCACGAACCCAGTTCAAAGAGAGCTAAATCTTAGCAGAGGACAGCTCAGAAACACAACAGGTCTCTTGACGGGACACATGGCCGTCAAGAAACACCTGCATAAAATGGGGCGGTTCACATGCAGACTCTGCGGCGAGGGGGAGGAATCAGCCCAGCACATCTTGTGCGAGTGTAAAGCTCTGGACCGCAAAAGACAACTGATCTACGGTCAGTCTAGACCGGAGACAGAGCAATATAAAACTTCACCCTACCAATTGCTGTGCAGACTAGTTCAAGGCACAGTGATTTTGGAATGGGTGGAGTAAGACTAAGGGCATGCAAAATCAACCAAAGTTTGCAGTGCTATCGGGGCGGCAAGGCCGAGGACGAGCCCTGGGGGAAAAAAAGTAGTGAGATATGCATCAACGGCCACTGGGTTATTGCATATAGTACCTCATATAGCTCTCACTACAGTGGTGAACTCATTTTACAAGTGTCCCGGCGGTGGACGTAAGGAAGTGAATATTGGCCACTTCTTTTGTCGGGCAAGGAGCTTCGGAAATATATATTGGCAGTGCGGGCCCCCGAAACATTAAAATATCTCATTCTAACTTTGTCAAATTATTATTTTAACAAACTTATTGTACTGCTAATTGTAATGTGAAGGGAATTTCGGTTCGCCACTGAATAGTATGAAAATAAGAGACACACACAAAGACTGAAGTACAATAGAGTTGAAAATTAATGCCGATTTGGAAAAATTGTGTAATTGGTGGGAATTGAATAGAAACAATTAAAGATTGAGAAGACAAAATCCATTTTGATTGGAAAAATAAAAAAGTGAATGAATTTCTGCAAGAAGGATTTAAAATAGGTAATTTAACATAAAATTAAGTACTTTACTCAAAACTTGCCTCTAGAAATTTCGAATGCATATCTTTCATATCATCCATATTTTTGGTATCGTCAAAACTGTGGCTGGAATCTTGCTTATTGATTTTGCTACATAGTCTGGATTCACAGCATTTCTTCAGACATCCGAGCACAACCTCAGACCTTTCAAGTTCATCTGCCAACAATTTCCTACCAACTCTAACGGAACAAAAACACTGAAAACTCGCATTCCTTATAATATTAAACAGTCCGTTGCTGTAACAATGATGCAAAAAGAAAACGTTTTGGTCTTGACACAAAACCCTGTAAAAACCATAGTTAAGCAATTCGTTTAAAATAAACAAAGATCCAGACTTATATGCATGGTCAAAAACACTTAAACCAACTTTGTCTGTTTTGAATAGAATTTTATGATCTTCACTTGGTAATTTCTGCAATAAAAACGTCAAAATTTGTTCACCGCAACCTCCTTTGCCATAATCTCTCTTCTCTGGTATGGACAAATCCGTGTAAATGTCAAATCTAAAAGCTTTGCAATGTTTGTTAACGTTTTTTATACCAACAATATCTTGTTTTGTCATAAAGTCAAAGTGTACACCATTGTTTGCTGCTAAATGTAAAGCATTTCTGCCACAAATGTCACTTTGTGTCAAAACTGACATTTCATGACCAACATGATCTTCGAAAATTTGCTTCAAGCCAACTAGATCCAGAGTTACAACTGCTTTATGTACAGCATGGTCACGTGAAAGTATCAAATCGAACCAATACTTAATGTTAGCCAGTTCGAAATAAAATAATTTGTTAACGAGATGCTTAATCGTATCTCTTTTGATATTCTGTGCAAGCCAGTACGCTATCAAATATTCAAAATATAACTTATCAACAAAAACTGGTTCCCCGTCATCTTTAAACGATGTAATTATAAACTGTTTATAAGTCGTTTTAATATCTTCAATGAAACATTGTTTTAAGCGTAAAAATTCATCCAAATCGATTATTTCTCTCAATATATCGTCTTGAAAAACAACGGAGAGTGCAAGTTTGTACATCATGATCTTATTTGATTCTTTATTTGTTGGATAGAAGTTACAATTTAATTCAATTATTTCTTTGAAAATGTCTATAATCAAGTCATCGTTTCTGATAAAACTCCTCAGGTCTTTATTTTTGAGTATTTCGACTAACCATTTCCACTGGAAAATTATCCCCGATAAATTTGTTCCGAGGTTGCGCTTCATTTTCTTAACGACTTCCTTATACATTTCTGTTGGATATTTCGATCCTATATGTTTCTCTAAAAACTCTATTTGGTTTGGTTCGTTTAACAGTTCTAATTCTATGGCTATTTTGTTAATCGAATTCTCAACATCTTCAGTACGAGATGAAATCCATATTTTGTTACCATAAGATGTGCATAATTCAATCAAAAAATTAACGACTTCCTTCAATTTAACATTTGTCTGTATAAAATCGAAATCGTCTATAAAAAATATCACTTTACCTTGTTCGAGAAGCATTTTGAACACGTTTTGAGAAAAGCTGGTTTCAAGTTTCAATAAGCTCATTAAAATTGATATATCACTACTTTCAGGATCCATACGAACAAATTCATGGTGCTGTAACATTAAATCAATATAAAAAACCCACGAATATGGTGAGGAATTGTTTGAAATATATTTTAAGGTTGTTGTTTTTCCACTGCCTGCTGTACCACGCAAAATCTGCAAGGGGCTTTCAAAATAATTCAAAGCATCGGATTCGCTTACGGAATATTTTTCATCTCCTTCAACATTTTCGACTATATGTTTTTTTATATCTTGCATTTTGATCGATCCTACTGTATCTAAACATTTAAAAACATCCATATCTTCTAAATACTCTAGTAAGCATACTGATTTATCCATATTTAATTGATATACATGCTTTGCCAAACTGAAAAGATATTTTCTTTGATTTTCCCTTAAAAACAACACATTTATATCAGCTAGGCCATGATGATTATAACTATTTGTCATATTCACTAGATAATCATCTATATCCATGTAGTGTTTTTCATTTAATAGGTTGGTAATGCAAATAGCAGCTTTCGCTTTGACATAAACAATAAAAATGAGGTTATGTTCATTGATAACCTGCGTTGACATGAATATCTTTTTGAATCTGCGTTGAATATGAAAATCGCTATCAGGGAATCGGTTTCCGATATAAACTGTTTGCGTATTCATTTGTAAAATCATATCGGGCGTCAGAAATGTCGTGCAACTTATTTTGTCACAAATTAAACCTTTTAAACTGAGAGCTGTTTTACCCTGCAGAGAAATTTGTATTTTACTCAGAATATTCAGCGCAACTTTACTCGGTAGTGTTGTTACTCTGTTGAATATTCTGTAGAGCCTTCGTAACTCTTCAAATTCATCTATTATACAATTCTCATGAACTATTATGAACTTTCTGATCGTCCCTGAAAATAATTTCAACGCTTTGATCGAGATTTCAAGAGAGTCTTTTGTGGGGCAGCTTATGATAAGCGGTAACTGTTTTAATTCCCAGAGAGTCATGTAGATATGGTCAGGTGATAGCTCGCCTTTAAGGCGTTTACGTTTTAACAAAAGTTTCTTTACTATTTTAGAATTAGTCGAGAGATCTTCGAAGATCCGTCTATTCACATACATATCCCAAACCGTACTTGATTTCAGCAGCTCTAAAGCTGCTTGAGTGGCGAATTCGAGACTCTCATTGTCTGATAAGATCGTCAGATCGGATACCATTACGGCTTTGTTCCATGCGGACCACTGATTAGAAGATTCCATATTGTCTGCAGAAATAGAAATAGTCGGCAAGATAGTCCAAGGCTGTATCAAGATTTCTAACAGCTTCATTTCGATTTCTTTGTACCCTAAAGGGTATGGTTTGCCGAGTTTACCGTACATCCAATCGGAAATATATTGCATGAAGCTTAAAACTGATTCTATTTTAATATCGCTGAATACTTGTGCTATAGCTTGCCATATACCATTTTCTAATTCATCGGAAGCCATTTGGCTGGTATACAAATATAACTGTTTTATGAATTGCGGGTTGAATTTTACCTGTCTACCATTTTCGATTTTATACACTTTTCCATTAATTTTCTTAGACGTATTTATAAATGTGTTATAAACACTATCATTGGTTAATTTGAGCTTTACCAAATCAGTATCGTCATTAATTAAAAGCATATTTGTGTATATTATAAGATTAATATCGTTTTCTTTGATGTCTCGCAATATTGAGTTCGGTTCTCTTTTATTTTTCAATATTTCTTCATAGCTCTTTTCGTATTTCGTCAAGCTGAAGTCACCTTTCATGTTGAGAAGCATATCTTTGTTGAGACGTCTCGTAGCTTTGTGCTTCAACTGGAAAACAAAGGCTTTTTTGGTTCTGTCGTTATATTCAACGATCATGACGATATCGTCCAAGTTGCCGAATCCCTCCATGTACGAGAAAACTTGGAAGCCGCATATTTGTCGCAAAAGGACTGCTCTGATTGTGAAGAGGGCCAGTAAGTTTTCGCAGTATTTGCTGCTGTGGTCTACGACTCCTGATTTGTACTTCATTTTTCACCTGGAAAAGATAACCAGAATAAATGCATATAAAAGTTCGGGACGCAGCCAGTGCGTATAGTAGTGGATTTTCATAAGAATTTTACATTATTAGTAAGATATATGATTATAACTGATTCTTTAAATTTAAATGGACCTGGGAGATCGGTTTTAGTCCCAGTTAGTGCTTATTTGAAAAAATTTATATTTTATATGGAGCTGGAAAATTAAAATTTGGTCTTAGATATAATATGTAAGTACTGCAGGTGCCTTTAAAAAAATTTCATTAAAGTCAAAACAAAAGTTTTTCAGAAAATATATTTTTTTTCAACAACACACGATGGCTTACAGCCTAAATACTATCGTACCGTGGGTGTTGACAAAGAGGAAAGGGGCAACTTGTTAACTCTGGACTTGAAGGTTTGGAGGTTCGGGGGAGAAGGAAAAACATGTGCCGGCAAAGAATTCCACAACTTGGAAGTCCTCAGGACAAAAGAGCGGACATAACAAGATGTTCTATGTCTGGTGACCTGGACAGTAAAAGGGTGCATTCGCTCTGTTCCCCTGGTAGATCTGTTAAGGGCAGCAGGTGGAGGAACTATGGAAGAAAGCTCCTCGGAGCAGTGCCCGTGCAGATATCTATAAAAGAGAGAGAGAGAGGTCACCAACAGCACGTCGGTGGGCAAGGGTTGGCAGCCTTTGGGTGAGGGTAGGGTCACCGATGAGACGTATAGCTCTCTTCTGAATGGAGTCCAGGATAGCGAGTCTAGAAGCGGCAGAAGCATCCCAAATGTGGGAGCAGTATTCGAGGTTTGGTTTTATTTGTGAAGTATATAAGGTATAGAGATTAGCTGGTAAAAAGTATTTGCGAGCCCGGAAGAGAAAACCTAATTTCATAGCGGCCGCTTCTGCAATTGCTGTGACATGTTGGTGCCAATTGAGATTTTGATCCACAGAAATGCCAACAAGTGAAAAGGACTCATTACTTTGAATAACTTGGTTGTTTATTGTGATGGGTCTAGGCCTGGTGTATCTCTTATGAGAAAGGAAGCAAGACTGACTGTGATTTGGTGGGGTTGAATTGTACAAGATTTCTACTTCCCCAGTCTAATATTTATGGAGATCCACGGAGACAGAACCCTCCATGAGTCTGTGATCCTCAACTAATTGGGCTAAAAAGACAGGCTTAGAATATTGTATATTTGAGTGGAGGGTGCTGTCGTCCGCGTAACTGTGAACTGAGTTGGATGTGCTAGAGAGGAGGTCATTGATGTGGAGAAGAAACAAAGTAGGGGCTAAAGCTGAACCTTGAGGAACTCCTGGATTAATTGGATACAGTTTAGAGGAATGGCCATCCACAACAACAGATATGCTCCCGTTGGAGAGGAAATTTGCTGTCCACATACAAAGTTTTGGTGGTAGGCCATAGGGCGGAAGTTTATTAAGCAGCGCTGCGTGCCAGACCTGGTCGAATGCTTTGGATATGTCTAGAGCAACAATTTGGGATTTCCATGGACTTGTTCCAAGAATGGCTGACAAAGGAAAGGAGGTCGGCAGTCGATCTGAGCTGACGGAATCCATACTGCCTGTCGTGGATTAGACTGTGTTTTTTAAGAAATTTTAGTAATTCGGTGTTTATATACTCCCAATGATTCGTTTTAGGTAGATTCACTTAACGTTGCGATTGGTAGGTCCCTAACTAGCACGTTAAGCAGGAACTTGCTTTTCATAAAAATCAGTCACCCGGTTGTGATACCGTGTCCAGCAGGTCGAGTGCTCCATTTTTTAATGGCTATGACGTCGGTGAGCATAACCGCGGTTTTAACTAATTTACTCTATTTTATTCAGAGCAAAACTGCAATGGCAAATATTTCCTATATTAGGGCATATACAAATATACTTACGTTAATTAAAAAAAGGTAATAAATAATAAACAATTACCTTCCAGTAGGTACACAATTCCTTCGATTATAAAAGCAAAATCAAGTATTCCTAGATTTTTCACATTCCATGAAACAATTGCAACATTTCACAATCTATAACCTAACTTGTGCAGAACTTGTTAAAAGTTAAAAGATACAAGATTTTTCACACTTTAAATTAGCGTCGCACAGGTTTTACTAATCTAATTACCACCATAAATATTAATATCACAAGATTAACAACTTTAAACAAACATACACACAACTTTGCCGGTAAATAAAAACTCTCAAGTCACTTTTTACAAGTAAGTAATTTACATTAAGCTGATAGAATAATACTGTATTTAATATTTAGAAGCATTTTTTTCAAGCCGCTTTTTAAGGAACATATTTAAGTGCTGAAATATTATTAATAGGTGTAAGTTACGCCTGTACCGCCTGTATTTGTTTACATTTTACCGGTAAAAACTAAAGATTAAGGATTGGTCATTGGTCAGAGAATGAGTCGGTTGTCAGTGGGGCGTAAAATGAAAATCTTGAACTGTCAGAACTATTCGCACCATTGCCAATGTGTCCACGTTATCGTTAACTCCAGGGTTATTACTTATTAATACAAAAATATGTCTAAACATAATGTTTGGTTCTAATAATAATGGCCTTTGCCAGACGTGGAATACTTCTTATCTTTCTGGCCAGCTGCGTTGGAAAGCGAGAGGCAAAAATCCAAACAGCATACAGCCTCTCCCTAGGGATTTGCAATGGCCAATCAGGATCTGGGGGAAAGCAAAGAGAAAAGAGTTCTACAGTATTGTGCAAATTAATTTTAATACAGGCACATTTACTTTATTGAAGGGAAAAAAATTCAGGACGCAGCAAGTGCGTTATGGTAGTGAATTTTTATTAAATGCTTCAAATTTGAATAAGTCAATTTTCTGTAAACTTAGAAAGTTTAATTTTGGTATGTAGTAAGGTCTTTCCTAAGGCAACATATCCACCAAACTTCATTAAAATAACTTAGTAATTTTCGGAGAAAAAAATTTTTTTCAAAAGAAAATTCAAAATTTTAATAACTCAATTTTTTATAAACTTAGAAAGTTGAATTTTGGTACGTAGTAAGGTCTCTCCCAGGGCAACATACGCATTAAGTTTCATTAAAACAGCATTGTAATTTTCGGAGAAAAAATTTTTTTTCGAAAAAAAAAACTCAAAATTTTCCCGGAAAACCCTGTCCGATTTTTGTGCTAGTTATAACAAATAAAGCGTAATATTAGCATTAGCACAGCAATCAACAAGGCATGTTAAAGCAACGGCAAGCGGAAAGCGACATATACATGGGTGAGATGGGAAATGGCCCCGCTATAAATTCCGCCTCAGTTAGAAGTTATATTTCCCCTTGGGCTTTATTCCCGCAATTCCCTTGCAACCCTACTCTGCTAGGTGGGCAAGCACTCTCATATGACCCTAACCTGCTGACTAATACCACCGGGTAACTTATCCCCTATTTCTGTCGAACACCCTGTATAACTATCAGTCCTATCCAGCGGTTACGTACCATTCTGAGCAGCTCCATGCGTACTTCAAGGACGTACGTCCCTCGAAATAAACGTGGTCGACTCAGTACAGCACAGGATGCCGGGCACACTAAATACTACCCGTTTTTATCAGCACTGTTTGTGTTCTCGTGGGACAATCCATTTTTAGCAATCTGGCCTTGCATATAGACCACAAGTTCTCAATAGGATTAATGTTCGGTGAGTTTCCAGGCCAGTCTAGAAGGATAATCTTTTTGTCCTTGAATTATTGAAACTATTTTGTCCATTTAATAAATATCTTTTTAGGTTCATTGTGAATCTTTGCATCTGATGTATGTTTCTGATTTCTTCTGGAATAGTCTTAAATGATACTCAGTAAGTGGTGGACGTGCCGCCACCTAGTTGCGGAACCAAGTAGTATGCTGTCACGCCAGCTCCAAATAACACAAAGTATTAAAAAAATAGAGACTGGATACAGCTAACTAACAATTTAGAAAATTGTCAGCCCTGGCCCATTTCTACCCCAATATAGGGACAAAGTATGTAAGACTCGATGCATTTTCGCAACAATTAGAACCGTAGACCGGTTTAGCTCTCATTAGAGCTCTTCAGTACGGCATACTAATTCTAGCAAAAATGCACCAAAAATAATACGGCTATTGTATAGCCAGTCTCAAAATACTCAGTAAGTGGGCACCTAGTTGCGAAACCAAGTAGTATGCTGTCACGCCAGCTCCAAATAACACAAAGTGTTAAAAAATTGAGATGGTATACAACCAACTAACAATTTAATAAATTGTCAGCCCTGGCCCATTTCTACCCCAATATAGGGACAAAGTATGTAAGACTCGCTGCATTTTCGCAACAATTAGAACCGTAGACCGGTTTAGCTCTCATTAGAGCTCTTCAGTACGGCATACTAATTCTAGCAAAAATGCACCAAAAATAATACGGCTATTGTATAGCCAGTCTCAAAATACTCAGTAAGTGGGCACCTAGTTGCGAAACCAAGTAGTATGCTGTCACGCCAGCTCCAAATAACACAAAGTGTTAAAAAATTGAGATGGTATACAACCAACTAACAATTTAATAAATTGTCAGCCCTGGCCCATTTCTACCCCAATATAGGGACAAAGTATGTAAGACTCGCTGCATTTTCGCAACAATTAGAACCGTAGACCGGTTTCGCTCTCATTAGAGCTCTTCAGTATGGCATACCAATTGTAGCAAAAATGCACCAAAAATAATACGGCTATCGTATAGCCAGTCTCAAAATACTCAGTAAGTGGAACCACCTAGTTGCGAAACCAAGTAGTATGCTGGTAAATTAGTGTAAAACTTCAATAGAGTGGACTGTATAATTATTTAATTAAGAATTAAATATTACGTTAAATTGTTGAAAGTCTACATAAAAAATCTTCTTAGGTGTCGATTCGCCATGAGTTCTATTATTCACACCTTCTGTTCCATGCGCGCACTCCCTGTCAATGTCAAACTGGATTGGGAGTGTATCTGTTCATTGGATGATAGCACATGATATACAAAATGCAGTTCATCAGATAATACTTCACCACTTACCATCCGCATTAGTGAATTTTTCATTTCACGAAAAATCCCTAAAATGGCTAATTTATCGAAAGAGAGATTTATTTACGTCAAATGTTGGCACACCAATTTGTTTACTGTTCAATAACTAATACAATTTGGCAACGTTGTAAAGTGTTGCCAACTTATAGTAGTAAAATTTTTATTTCAGCTGTAATGTGGTATATGAATCATCTTTGAGAATTTAAATTTGCGTGCTCTCTAACTTTAATGACTAAAAATGACATCATTCCATACCTATCATATTGATTTTTAGGGGCATAATATAATTATGTGTGCATATGACATGATTCAATGTTTATAAATGCAAACTGTGTGGAAATAAAAAGCTTGTCATGATTGTTATTATAAGCGACATCGTAAATGAATCACATATCCTTTGTTTAAAAGCAAATGGGACAATAAGGAAATAAATAAATTCCTACACTATTGCTTCACTCAACAGTGAACTGGAAGATACAGACTGGAAAGCTTGGAGGTGGGCTTTACTAATTTCGTTTTAATCGATTGAGGTACCTTGTGGGCATGTGTTTTCCGTGCAAATTGTGTAATAGTAGTTGTGGTGACAAACAGTTAGGCAAAATTGTCTGGTTTTCGGATAGACTAAACAATATGAAAAATGAATTGATCGACATGCACTGGTTGTTGAGACAACTTGGAAACAGAGAGATATAATAAATTAAAAATTCGCTAAAAAGGGCTCTAAGGGTGAAATCAACAAAGCGAAAAGAGACTAGTATCAAACAAAAATTGTTCTTCTAAAATTGTAACAAAGACTACATGGAACATGGTGAATAAGGCACTGAATAGGGGTAGTTCATGCTCGGGGAAAAATATTGTCTTAAAAATTGAAGAAGATCTTATAACTGACCCCAAAGAAGTTTCTGAAATATTGGCCATACATTTTATTGATGCTACTTACACTCTGGCCACTCGTGCATTGGGATCGTGTCTCTCCAATGTAGGTTCTGGCTTGTTACTGGCAATGCTTGTTCTAGTTTTTTGTGAATTTTTATTTTAAAAAATCCACTAATAGAGAGGTATTGATGGGGAGACAGCAAATTTTTTTTCAAATGAGCGCGAACTAGGACCCCTAGAACCCATATCCGGGGTTTGTTTTAATTTATATATATATATATATATATATATATATATATATATATATATATATATATATATATATATATATATATATATATATATATGATATATATATATATATATATATATATATATATATATATATATATATATATATATATATATATATATATATATATATATATATATATACAGGGTCGCTGATAAGTCTGGAAACGGTCGATTATCCGGGAAAATATACAAGGTGTCGAAAAAAGTTTTATACAAAAGTTTTTGGGTTCTTCAATGTCTACTAGGCGGTGATAATTTCGTTTATACAGGGTTGGTCATACAGGCATGGCACACCAATATTAATTTTTTTTTAATGGAACACCCTATATATTATTCGATATTTCAATCCTTCTCTTAATTTTGAGCAACATTTATCAGAAGCATGATGTACATAAACTCAATCGTTTCCGGGTAAAAAAATAAATAAAAATAAACGCTATTGTTTTTAAAATCTATTGGATGAAGAACAAAAATAAATGAAAAGTAGAATATCTCTTGAAAACAATCTGTGAGTGTGAAAAGAACCGGTTGCGATGTTTTTAACATTGTTTGAAATCCTATTTTATAAGATGTTCAAAGTGTTCTCCATTGACCTCCTGACAATAATGAATTCGCTTAACAAAACATTGCACTGCATTTACAAGAGCGTTTTGAGGAATGTTATTAATTTCATGCACAATCCTTGCTTGCAACTCTTCAATATTCTGTGGTCTATTTTGGTAAATTAAATTTTTTACATGACCCCACAAAAAAAAGTCAAGCGGCGTCATGTCGGGAGACCTAGCTGGCCATTCAATAGTTCCCCTGCGCCCTATCCATCTGCCAGGAAAGGTTTGATTCAGATATTCCCGTACCTCAATTCCAAAATGAGGGGGTGCCCCATCCTGCTGAAACCATATTTCTTCCGCTGGTAGATTTGGGTCGTTATTGTTCGGAAATAATCGACTTACGTCTGGAACAATTGATTCTTGCAAAAGTGTCAAATATCGAGCAGAGTTCAAATTACCGTGTATAAAATAAGGTCCTATGATATGTCCACCAATAATAGCACACCAAACATTTACTTTTTGCGGTCTTTGGGTGTGAATTTATTCCATCCAATGTGGGTTTTCGTCTGACCAGTACCTACAGTTGTGTCGGTTGACTTGTCCATTCAAACAAAATGTAGATTCGTCGGAAAACAAAATGTGGTTGGCAAAGTTAAAATTTTGGCGTAACTTCTCCATAATAAGTTCACAGAACTCGATTCTGCGTACAAAATCGTCTTCACTCAGTTCTTGCAATAAATGAATTTTATATGGACGGAACTTTTCCCGCTTCGTAATCTTTTGAATTGAATATCGACTCATATTGTGATTTAAAGCCAATTGCTGTGCCGAAGTTTTCGGATTTTCCACCACATCCAATATTACATTCAAAGAATTTTCTTCATTTGTAACGGTTACTGGCCTTCCAGTTCTAGGTTTATCCTTGATACCGCCAGTTTCGTGAAAACGATGCAAAGTTTTCGAAACTGTGGATTTGGAGATCGATTCCCGCTCAGGATGCAACTCATTGAACATAATCACCACTTGAGCAAAACTTCGTGTTCTATCACCGTACCCTATCATCATTAAAATTTCGATACGTTTGGTTTCACTTAAACTTGCCATTTTGCACAAAAACTGTTGACACTAAATTACTAATGTTTCAAAACTGTTGACACTGAATGAATGTTTGACATTCGTTGTCCTGGAAACATTTTAAAACAAAAGAATAATACTGCGTTTCTTATGGGCATCTTATCTTATCTTGGGATTCCAAACAATGTTAAAAACATCGCAACCGGTTCTTTTCACACTCACAGATTGTTTTCAAGAGATATTCTACTTTTCATTTATTTTTGTTCTTCATCCAATAGATTTTAAAAACAGTAGCGTTTATTTTTATTTATTTTTTTACCCGGAAACGATTGAGTTTAGGTACATTATGCTTCTCATAAATGTTGCTCAAAATTAAGAGAAGGATTGAAATATCGAATAATATATAGGGTGTTCCATTAAAAAAAAAATTAATATTGGTGTGCCACGCCTGTATGACCAACCCTGTATAAATAAAATTATCACCGCCTAGTAGACATTGAAGAACCCAAAAACTTTTGTATAGAACTTTTTTCGACACCTTGTATATTTTCCCGGATAATCGACCGTTTCCAGACTTATCAGCGACCCTGTATATATATATATATATATATATATATATATATATATATATATATATATATATATATATATATATATGTATGTATGTATGTATGTATGTATCCAACCGATAACTCAAATATTAATTAACTGATTGCGATGAAACTCAGCTAGTGCGTTTTTTCTTTCTCCCTCAGGGCTCGTCTGCGGCCTCGCCGCCCTGATAGCGCTGCAACCTTTGGTTTATTGTGCATGCCCTTAGTCTTTTTACTCCACCCACTCTAAAATCACAGTGCCTTCAACTAGTCTGCACAGCGATTGGTAGGGTGAAGTTTTATAATGCTCTGTCTCCGGTCTAGACTGACCGTAGATCAGTTGTCTTTTGCGGTCCAAAGCTTTACACTCGCACAAGATGTGCTGGGCTGATTCCTCCCCCTCTAACCGCCCAATTTTCTACAGGTCTTTCTTGACGGCCATGTGTCCCGTCAAGAGACCTGTTATGTTTCTGAGCTGTCCTCTGCTAAGATTTAGCAGCTCCACAGCTCTCTTTGAACTGGGTTCGTCAATTATTAACTTCCCATGTCTGAGCCCTGGACAGTCTGCCGAGTACACCTTGTGTTAGTTTGTGACCCAAGACTTAATGGTTCTGCTGACCCTCTCTTCGCGAGAGTGTCAGCTTCTTCATTGCCTTTGACCCCCGAGTGACTCGGCACCCAGATGAGGGTGACCTCATTCTGCCCAGCCAGGTCGCTAGTCTCGGCACTCACTTACCAGCAAGGAATTTACCCGTTCGCCATTCAGGGCCTTAAGGGTTGCCTGGCTGTCTGTGGCTATGAGGATCCGCTTGTTGGTGTAGCCCCTCCTCTTGTTCTCCCGCACACAGTGCAGGATGGCGTACATTTCGGCCTGAAAGACGGTTGCATAAACTCCGAGGGAAATACTTACCATTAGTCCTTCCGAATAAACAGCTGCCCCCGTTCTACGCTCTCCGCCGGATCCGTCCGTGAACCAGACGAACGCGCCCCGTGGTATGCCCGGCGTCTCCACCCGCCATACCTCGCGGTCGGGGATCTCCACTGTAATAAAGTTGTTTTCCCTGCAGATTCGCGGGTTCGCGACGTCTGACCTCATTTCAAGCATGGGCTCCTTCATAATCTCCTGAATTTTGCAGTGGCCCCTGAAGCCTGGGTTGATCTTCGGTCTACCATTGCAGGCTAGTCTGTATAATCCTAGCCTGGCCTCCCCCATAATAACTAAGTGTAGCAGGGGTAGATCCAGCAACACCTCCATGACGGCTGTTGGGGTTGAAGACATGGCCCCTGTGATGCCTAGGCAAGGCATCTATTAGATCTTGCCGTTTTTGTTTGGCACTGGATTGTGTTACCTTAAGCCACCAGACCAGTGCCGCGTATATTACCGATGGTCTGACCACCCTTGTGTACAGCCAGTGGGCCATACTAGGTCTTAGTCCCCACCATTTTCCATATAGCCGCCTAGTGACGGCTAAGGTTATGACTGCCTTACGCAGTATTTTTCCAATGTGACCATTCCAGGTTAGCTTAGAGTCCAATACGACCCCAAGATATTTTACCTCCCTGACCACTGGGATGTTTCTACCATATAGATTGAGATGACATGACATCACTGTTACGGTATCTGCTGATAGTCGCAAAGAACTTCTAGACAGTATTCAGGCTGTTATAAGGGAAGTAGTCAAGGTCTGGTGCCAAAATACAAGATTAATCCTCAACCAAGATAAGAAAGAATGCATTAGTTTCTCCATAAGAAGACCAGTATGATTAACTTGTCCCTGAGTGCAGGTTCAAAATTTCTTGGTACATGCTTTAGACTCGCATTTGTGTTGGGATGACCACATTGAACATGTTTGTGCGATTTTTGTAATTTTGCAACTTAAATCCTCACTTGACGTGAAGTCTTCTGGGTGTCTATTATGTGCTGGCATATTCACACATTTCGTATGTTATTAGCTGGGGGCGTGGTCGAGACTGTGAAAGGGTCGTTATTCTTCAAAAGCACCTCTTGAGAATTATGTATAATTTAGAGTCAAGAGAAAGCTGTCCGGAAACGTTTAAAAACAGAAAAATGTAGACTTTTACCTGCATTTATAGACTAAAGTGTGTTTGTTTCACGAAGCAAAACTTACATCTTTCTCAAAAATTGTTTCTCTCATGCGTATCCAACAAGAAAGGGAGAGTTACTGAGCATCGCTCGGGATTGCACGTCTCATTATGAACATTCACCTAGAATAATTGTGTAACTTTGCATAACTCGTGGCCAGCATCCATAAGTGATATTGATGATTTTAAACATTTCAAATTAGCAGTGAAACAGTTACTCTGCGATCAAGCTTTTTACTCTATCTTAGAGTATTTTAATTGAGATGTGCATTCTTTAGCCAATATAGTTCAGCAACCTACTTACTTTCCTCGCATCCCAACACACAGCACAAATCCCTTGGATCTCCTTCTTACTACAAAACCTGAATGCTATATCAGTCACCGCCCCCCTTGGGCGCTCAGACCACGGCATGGTCACTACTTCCTGCACAATGCAACCCGAGGTCACACAGTCATCACACCCACGTATCGTTTGGCACTACAACTCCGCGAACTGAGACGAAATCCGAGATTACTTTTCCTCATTTCCATGGGCGTATGTCTGCTTCTCTCATCCTGACCCCTCTGATATCTCACAAAACGTCACCGAAATTATCCAAGCTGGTATGGAATTATTACTTCCACGTACACAGAAAACTTCTGCAGCCACTCAAAAGCCCTGGTTCTCTAAATCCTGTGACAAGGTCAGACTTGAAAAGGTCAAAGCTCACAAAACGCTTCTACACAATCCCAGTGAAGAAAACCGTCAAGCATTTAACGACGCAAGAAATCACCATGTCCACATTCTTTCTGAGGCAAAAAACTCGTTTAATAACCACATCAAAAGCAAAGTCCTCTCAAGCTCCAGCGGCAGCAAACCCTTCTGAACTCTTGCTAAATCTATTGGGAATAATTTCTGCAAAAGCACGTTACCACCTTTTGTCTCCGGGGATGAAATTGTTTCCACGGCCTTGGCCAAGGCTGAACTTTTTGCCTCATTGTTCGCCGGCAATTCTACTCTCAACCCACCTCCAAATGTTCAACCACCAACAGTCCCCAATGTCGTGCATAAAATGACGGATATCACTTTCAAAACTAAAAAGATACGAAAGATGCTCTCTTCTCTTAATACCAGGAAAGCCTCTGGCCTTGACGAGATCCCAGCAATTGTTCTCAAAAAATGCGCACCAGAACTTGCTCCTGTCCTGACTCCTCTGTTTCAGGTATCTTACAATAGAGGCATATTCCCTAGTAACTGTAAAACTGCTTGAGTAGAACCTGTCCCCAAGAAAGCATCCAAAGTGCTTCCTAGCAACTACAGATCCATTTCTCTCCTTTCAGTCGTCTCTAAAGTGATGGAAAAGTATATAAACAGTGAATTACTAAAATTTCTTGGAAAACATAGTCTAATCCACGACAGACAGTATGGATTCCGTTAGCGCAGATCAACTGCCGACCTCCTTTCCTTTGTCACCCATTCTTGGAACAAGTCTATGGAACTACACGGTGAATCCCAGATTGTCGCTCTAGACATATCCAAAGCATTCGACCAGGTCTGGTACACAGCACTGCTTGATAAACTTCCAACCTATGGCCTACCACCAAAACTCTGTACCCGGACAGCAAATTTCCTCTCCAACTGGAGCATTTCTGTTGTCGTGGATGGCCATTCCTCAAAACTGTACCCAGTTAATGCAGGAGTTCCTCAAGGTTCAGCTTTAGCCCCTACTTTGTTTCTTCTCCACATCAATGACCTCCTCTAGCACATCCAACCCAGTTCACAGTTATGTGGACGATAACACCCTCCACTCAAATATACAATATTCTAAGCCTGTCTCTTTAGCCCAACTAGATGAGGATCGCAGACTCATGGAGGGTTCTGTCTCCGTGGATCTCCAAAGAATATTAGACTGGGGAAGTAGAAATCTTGTACAATTCAACCCCACCAAAACTCAGTCTTGCTTTCTTTCTCATAAGAGATACACCAGCCCTAGACCCATCACAATGAACAACCAAGTTATTCAAAGTAATGAGTCCTTTTTGTTGGCATTTCTGTGGATCGATATCTCAATTGGCACCAACATGTCACATCAATTGCAGAAGCGGCTGCTAAGAAATTAGGTTTCCTCTTCCCGGCTCGCAAATACTTTTCACCAGCTAATCTCTATACCTTATATACTTCACAAATAAGGCCAAAGCTCGAATACTGCTCCCACATCTGGGGTGTCGCTGCCGCTTCTACACTCGTTATCCTGGACTCCATTCAGAAGAGAGCTATACGTCTCATCGGTGACCCTACACTCACCCAAAGGCTGCCATCCCTTGCCCACTGACGTGCCGTTGGTGACCTCTCTCTCTTTTATAGATATCTGCACGGGCACTGCTCAGAGGAGCTTTCTTCCATAGTTCTTCCACCTGCTGCCCCCAACAGATCTACCAAGCGAACAGAGCAAATGCACCCTTTTATTGTCCAGGTCACCAGACATAGAACATTTTGTTATGCCTGCTCTTTTGTTACAAGTACTTCCAAGTTGTGGAATTCCTTGCCGGCACATGTTTTTCCTTCTCCTCCGAACCCCCAAACCTTCATGTCCAGAATTAACAAGTTGCTTTATTCCTCCTTCTCGACACCCACGGTACGATAGTATTTAGGCTGTAAGCCCTCGTGGTGTGTTGTTGAAATAAAAGAATAAAAAATAAGTTTAAGCACAGTTTGGTATATCCAATATACCATCCTGGGATTAAGCCCGCATCTTTTTTTTTCTACGGCATGTCTAGATTGTCATTGCGGCTCTCGAAAGAGTTTTTTAAGGCGTGTTGTTGAAATAAATAAAAAATTTAAAAAAACATTGATCATGCTTGTTGCGTGGTTTTTCTGTTATATGTTGTGTTGTAGGTTGTCTGTGTGTTTTATTGTGATTGTATGTTGTAAATTATTATCATTATTATTATTATAAACAAAAAGCTATATTATATATTCACATATAGTTTATTTTTACGGATTGTACACTTAATACTATCTTGCATATAAAAATAACGCAACACTTGTGGGCTTAATATTCTCTAAAAAATGATAAAACAATTCTGAATTCTGGCATCCATCAAGCGACTCTACAGCAAAAGATTAGTTCTTATTTACAAAGTCTTCCCCTTTTTGTATGTTCTTTTTCAATTCCGGTATGGCGGCCTTTAAAAGGTTCTGTTCGAAATCGCTGAGTTTTCCTAAGCCCAGGTTCTTCTCGATGCCATTTTTACCCAGTAAAATAGGTGTGGAGAAATATTTAGCTTCGGTTACATCTGATTTAACATAAGCACATTCGATTACGTTTGGTTCTCCTTTTATAGCACGGATTAGCGATGTGGCAAACCTGGCACCAGCATAAGCCATTGATAATGTTGCTGAACCAGCGCCTGCTTTAGCTTTGACTACCTAAAAAAGGCAAAGAAACACATTAAAACGTGATCAAATAAAAACAGACAACAAAATTGTCACAAGTGGCTTTTTCATGGTTTACATTATTTTCCTTTCAAATGTTTGAAAAATACTTAAGTGATTCCACAGGAGTGAATACTTGGACCTTTCTTATTTCACTACTAAACTAGCAAAGAAGTAATTAATTTGTTCTAATTATTAGTCATTTCCGTTGAATTTCAAAGTCAAAGATAACTAGTGACTACGATTATTTATCTAACTTTCCAAAACCAAAGTCAAGTATCAAGAAATGTGTACAAATTGACTAGCCATCTGCATTGCCAGATTTGGATTCACTTAACTTTCTTAGGGTTGAATTCCAAATCTTTAAGACCAGCTACTTGAATCAGAGATAATACTCACGGTTTTTCTCGAATTTTGGTTTAAAAACAAAAGCAGAATCAGAAATAAACTTATTTAGAAAAGGGTGTTTTCTTACTAATGTGTTGATATATGTATAATCGAATTACCTTTCGAATCACCAGATTTAGCCCCTTTGGATTTTTCTGAGCTGAAATTAAGGATTCTGGTAATAGAACCTTGAGGCACATACCTTCTTAAGATAAATAATTGAAGAACATTAAAAATATGAAGAAATTGAACATGAAAACCAAAAATTTGCAAAAATGATGTTTAATGTCGGAAGAACAACATTGAAATTAGAGATTCTGGTAATAGAACCTTGAGGCACATACCTTCTTAAAATAAATAATTCAAGAACATTAAAAATATAATGAAATTGACCTTAAATACCAAAAATTTGTAAAAATGATATTTAATGTCGGAAGAACAACGCCCTTTTTATTCTTGTATTTGAAAAAAGCATATATAGACGAAGTGCATTTACCTAAACAGATTGGAGATGTTAACAAATTTAACAGATTTACAGATTACCAGATGGACTTCAAAGTCTCAAAAATTGGCATCACTTAACAGACCCAATTGTTTCAAAGACTTGCCTTTAATTAAATATAAATAACAGATACAATAAATATTAAATTTAATTAAATTACAATAATACATCCTAAGACAAACAGTATAAAAAATCTTAAACGAATTGAGCAGTTTCCAATCATTTATTAGAATAAGATCCTAATTCGATGTGATGTTCTCTTATTACTAGATACAAACTAAAAGGCCGATTTAACCACTGTGGGCTTTTTAAGGTGGTAATTGAGAACCTCTGACACTGCCAACTTAAAGCAGACATAAGTTTTCGTAGAAGGATCTTACAATAACCAGATTTAGTCACCTCAGATTTGTGGTGGAGTGCAGCACTAGTAGTAGTAATAGTAGTAGTAGTAGTAGTAGTATTAGTAGCAATGGTGGGGAGGCTAACGCCAAGCAAGTAGGCCACAATGGGCCCTTTTTGCCAACCCAGCAACCATGCTCTACTCTTCTTTGGTTCTGTCGCCAAACCGCCTCGACCTCGAAATCAAGGCCTTGACGGTCTTCAATTGGACGGTACTTACCTGAATCCTCTGCAGAGTCCTCGATCCGAACAATTCTGCTCGAAGACTCCCAAAAGCCTCGCATTCACACAGCAGGTAGTGGTAGGACGTTTCTTCATCCTCGCCGCATTCCTGGCAAATGGGATCCCTCTCTACCCCTATCAATGTGAGGTGTCTTCTAAGGGCGCATTGGCCTGTCAGCACCCCAAGGATGCGGCGAAGCGTAGGTCGACTCCTACCGAGTAGCCAGACAGCTTTATTTCTGTCCGGCCCCTTCACAAAGTCCCTCGCCTGCCTGCAGCCACCAACCGACCCCCAGTGCCTCTTCATTGCTTCCTCGGTCCACCTGTCTAAGGCGACAGAGACTGTCTTCCTACTTATACCTATCGCCGGCTCCGGGCCACAGAACGGCCGCCGGGAACTGAGCCTTGTGAGATTATTCGCTACCTCATTCACCGCTATGCCACAGTGTCCCGAAACCCACACCAGTTGCACCTTCTTTGTCCTGGCTAGTCCTTTGAGGGCGTCAGCGCACTCCTGAACCAGTGTTGACCTGATTCTGGCCGCACAGACTGCCCGGAGGAGCACCTGGCTATCCGAGCAAATGTATACACATTTCTAGAGGCTCCTCCTCATATCCTGTCTATTGGCCACATACAGGATAGCGTACACCTGTTTCGAATGCCGTGGTATATGCGCCCAGAGCATAACTTTCGCGCACCCCCAGGCCCCTGATGTATATTCCTGCCCCGGAGAATTGTTGATCCTCCAGCCGCGATCTATCGGTAAAACAGACCAGGCTTGCGGGTTGAAATTCAACCCCATTTTCCCTCCACTGATCCCTACTGGGGATCTTGAGGGTATATGGCCTAGTCAACCTAATATCGTCCTCGACATCCCGTACCTTGATGGCAGAAATCGGAATTTCCTTTTCCACCTCCTTGGCGACTCTTGCATGCCCTATTACTGCTCCCTCTCCGCACCAGTTTCCAGAGTCACACATTCTAAGACAAGATGCTATAGCCTCCCTTCTGATACAGATGGGAAGCGGTGGCAGCATCAACAAGACCTCTAGCGTGGCTGAGGGTGTCGTCCTCATAGCGCCTGTGATTCCCACGATTGCCAGCCTTTGGAGTTTGGCCAGCTTCCTGCTGGTAGTAGTTTGGTTAACAGCACACCATCAGACCAACGCCCTATAGAGGATTCTCGGCCTGATGATCGTGGTGTAAATCTAGTGAAGGATCCTAGGATTAAGTCCCCAGGTCCTCCCTATCACTCGACGCAGCTGCCAGAGGGTCGCTACTCCCTTCCTCACTACTCGTTCTATTTGCGACCCTCATGTTAATTTGGAGTCCAGGACCACACCCAGATATTTCAATCTCCCACACTAAAGCTAAAGGTTTTCCAAATATCACGGGCGCCCTGAACCCCTCCACATTCCTCTTCTTGGTGAATATCATCATCTCCGGGGTTCAGCACTATAAAACAAGTAAGTTTAAAAGACTGATTTTTTTACGCAGAGTTGTCAAATTAAACAAAAAATAGTGCTGCAAATTGAATCATAACTTCCACAAAGCTGTGATAATTTCTTCTCTTCAGAAAGACATTCTCAAGGAATGAATTTAGGGCTCATGACTTGATGACAGAGTTAGTAAAATTTGTCTTGTCTTTGCTGACTAAATAAAACTTGTCTTGTCTTTGCTGAGTAAATAACATTATCTTGTCTTTGCCGAATTTAAAAAAAATCTGTCTTGTATTTCGAGTTAATTACATTAAAAAAAAAGTTAAATTGTCAAACTAAGACTAAGTAATTTTGCTCTCTCTTCTAAGTAATTAAGGTGGGATCTAAATCTTATTACAAAGGGGTCTCGTGTGTTTCAATATTTGAAAAGCAGGAGTGGGAGAAACATACATTTTATGCAAAAATGGGTATTTTTGAAAACTAGAGTTGGCGTGTCCAAGCATTTTGTCAAAACATAGATGGCTCGAATTTTGAGTAATTTATTCCATAGTTTTACCGCTCACAAAAAAAATGTGTGGACTCTAGGGACTCCTGATTCGCGTTTATTTAATGAAATGTTTTAAAAGTTGGAAAGTTATGATATGTCCTATTAGAGAAATAGAAGAAAACATATAGTTACCTCTGTACCGGCTTCCTGTATCCTTTCCGTCAGTTTTTTGAGCTGATCCTCAGGGAAGGAGACAGCTGGGTTTCCCTGTGATATCAGAGGTATAATAGTAACACCCGAATGACCTCCGACAACTGGAATTTCTACATCCAACGGGTTCAAACCCTTAGCTTCGGCAATAAAAGCATTGGCACGGACTACATCCAAAGTGGATACACCGAAAACTCTTTTGGGGTCGAGTTTGCCTGCTTTCTTCAACACTTCGCATGCAATGGGCACTGTTGAGTTGACTGGGTTAGAAATGATCCCTATCAGAGCATTCGGTGCAACATCGGCTGCCGCCTGAGCCAAGTCTCGTACTATGGAGGCATTGGTGTTGAACAAATCATCGCGAGTCATACCTACAAGTAAAAATAATAATATGTATTATCGTAGCACAGATTGTTATTTACAGTATTGACAAAAATTCCTGGAAACTTTCCATCGAAAGTTCCCAAAACTTTCTGAAAGTTTTAAAAAAATTATTATTACGGAAATGAGTTTTTATGCCAGGAGGCTTGTAAAAATATACAGGGTGATTGCTAAGAAGCGCTCATTAGAAGTTTATGACCTACTCATCCAATTTGAGAGCTAAAAATTTGTATTCAGCCATTATACGATATTCTCATTCAGATTAAAATAGTTGCGCTACTCTAGCACTTCCGGTTATACCAGAAGTCGCCACCAACTTGGTTATTTTAAATGAAACACCCTGTATATTTTTGCTTTTTCCGAATGGCGATACACTTTGAAATATATCTTATGTAGTACCCTCTACACCTCGCGTTATTACTTTTTAAAATATTAGCGATTTTCAAAAAATATTCGTTATAACAGCTCTATTTATAATTTCATGTATTTTTGTAAAGTGTAAATCTAGAATATATGTTTTTGGACAACAGATTGCTGGTAACTATGTCTTGCAAAATCATTGGAATGAAAATCTATTTTTTTATACAGGGTGTGCGTTTATAGCCTGACAAAATATGGAAATTCAAGTGGGTTAACTTAATTTTTTCAAATAGAACACCCTATATACATAGCTCTGCATCTTCTATTAACTATGTCCTATGCCTAAATAGCATAATTTCTGAGATATTGTTACTTCCCTGAAGTGATTTATTTAATATCGCAGCAGAGTATTTTAATTCCAATGCTTTCATGTCATTGGATGATCCACTTTCGTTTTATGTTCATGATGACACGCTGACATTCTGAGAATAATAATAAAAAGTCTGGACGCATCAACTGCACTCTCATCTGGCCGACAGTAAATAATAGTAATCATGTCCCCAAATAGATTTAACCTGGCTGGGCAGAATGAGGTGACCCTCATATGGGTGCCGGGTCACTCGGGGGGTCAAAGTCAATGAAGAAGCAGTCTCACGAAGAGAGGGTCAGCAGAACCATTTATGGGACCAGAACCGGTCCTGGGCATATCGAATGGCACGGCCAGGGCTGAGACATGGGAAGTCAGTAATTGACGAACCCAGTTCAAAGAAAGCTGTGGAGCGGCTAAATCTTAGCAGAGGACAGCTCAGGAACATAACAGGACTCTTGATGGGACACATGGCTATCTAAGAAAAAGCTGCATAAAATGGGGCAGTTCGAGAGGGACCTGGCATGCAGACTCTGCGGCGAGGGAGACGAATCAGCCCAACACATCTTGTGCGTGTGTAAAGCTCTGGACCGCAAAAGACAACTTTTTTATTATTATTTTTATTTCAACAACACACCACGAGGGCTTACAGCCTAAATACTATCGTACCGTGGGTGTCGACAAAGAGGCAAATTGTTAATTCTGGACTTGAAGGTTTGGGTGTTCGGAGGAGAAGGAAAAACGTACCGGCAAGGAATTCCACAACTTGGAAGTCCTCGGGACAAAAGAGCGGGCATAACAAGATGTTCTATGTCTGGTGACCTGGACAGTAAAAGGGTGCATTCGCTCTCTTCCTCTGGTAGATCTGTTGGGGGCAGCAGGTGGAGGAACTATGGAAGAAAGCTCCTCTGAGCAGTGCCCGTGCAGATATCTATAAAAGAGAGAGAGAGGTCACCAACAGCACGTCGGTGGGCAAGGGATGGCAGCCTTTGGGTGAGGGTAGGGTCACCGATGAGACGTATAGCTCTCTTCTGAATGGAGTCCAGGGTAGCGAGTGTAGAAGCAGCAGCGGCACCCCAGATGTGGGAGCAGTATTCGAGGTTTGGCCTTATTTGTGGAGTATATAAGGTATAGAGATTAGCTGATGAAAAGTATTTGTGAGCCCGGAAGAGGAAACCTAATTTCTTAGCAGCCGCTTCTGCAATTGATGTGACATGTTGGTGCCATTTGAGATTTCGATTCACAGAAATGCCAACAAGTGAAAACGACTCATTACTTTAAATAACTTGGTTGTTCATTGTGATGGGTCTAGGGCTGGTGTATCTCTTATGAGAAAGAAAGCAAGACTTAGTTTTGGTGGGGTTGAATTGTACAAGATTTCTACTTCCCCAGTCTAATATTTTTTGGAGATCCACGGAGATAGAATCCTCCATGAGTCTGCGATCCTCATCTAATTGGGCTAAAGAGACAGGCTTAGAATATTGTATATTTGAGTGGAGGATGCTGTCGTCTGCGTCTGTGAACTGGATTGGATGTGCTAGAGAGGAGGTCATTGATGTGGAGAAGAAACAAAGTAGGGGCTAAAGCTGAACCTTGAGGACTGAACTGATTTACGGACAGCCTAGACCCGAGACAGAAGAATATAAAACTCCACCCTACCAATTGCTGTGCAGACTAGTTCAAGGCAAGACAGTGATTTTGGAATGGGTGGAGTAGAAAAGACTAAGGGCATGCACAATAAGCCAAAGGCTGCGGTGCTATCGGAGCGCCAAAGACACGGACGCGCCCTAAGGGAGAAAAAAAAAGTCTGGCTAAAGGTCATAGCTTGGTCTTTGAGTTCAGTTTGCTATTTCTCAAAAGGAACAATTCATCTTGGGACCTTGTCTTCCTTTCTCTCCCACATTTCCCCTTCCACTGAACTTCAACTGATCCAGCTTCCCTTTTTGTTTAATTATCTTATTTACAGATCCCAAGCTGACGGAACACTCACTAGCAATATCTCTTTGCATCCTAGATGTGTGCTCACTAAGTGTAATTATCCTTTCTCTTTTCCTTTGCGTAATGTGAATGATGCCACAAACACAAAAAAAAACTAACTATAATGTACTACTTCTCCCAAACCCACAGAGACATGTGTAACTTAGTCACAATAATCGGCAAAATGACTGGCATAGACAATAACTTAATGTAGAATGATGGGTTATAGGATATGTCGAGAAACACCTATCAGAATTGTTACAACAGTTTTGTCATTTTGAAATAATACAGAAATTTCCAATGTTCACATTATTTCGCACAATACGCTAGCTTAAAAAGAAGCTCACCTGGTTTTCTAGGCACTCCAGCTGGTATTATAATAACTTCAGCACCCCTGAATGCATCTCTTAACTGGTCAGGTCCCATAAACCTGTAAACAAATAACTTCCCTTACTGAAAATTCTTAGGTAACTGAGCTTCATGCATTGAGGGTGAAGGGGAAGAACCCCCAGGTTGAAGAGGGTTTTGCCCCCTCACCCAAACACACTGGGGGTTCTCCTTCCCTTTGTGCATGCATACAACTATCTGCAAAGCATAAAGCACAAGAAAAATTTCTTGGGAGCAACCCCCAAGAAAGTTACTGGACCTGGGCGAATATAGATGTTGTACAGGGTAGACAGGGTTTAAAGGAGGTATTACTACAAAATGTGAAAAACACACATTTTTAAAGTCCGACTAAATTTTGTTTTAGCATTTTCCGCTCATATTTCCTCCCCGCACAGCATCCCTATTCATTCTTGGCCCCTTAACTTTCTTGGGGATTGTTTGCAACAAATTTGCCTTGTGGCTTATGCATCGCAAGAGGGTTATAAGCATGTTTATGAGAACATTTGTGTAAAAACCATTTGTGCAGTAAACTGTAAATTTACCGAAATTACATTCCACAACGTCGCCTATAATGCCTTTATCAGATAAATCAAATACAGCACTAAAGTAAATAAATTCACTTGCTGTTTCACTTCTTTTTATTTTTATATTACATATATAAGCACAAGATAAGTAAATATAATAACATTGAAACTACCCAAACTTAAAAGTAGAGAAGACATTTAGTTCGTGTTAACAGCCATAAGTTTGATTAAAAAATCACTTCTAACTGTATGCACACAAAAACTAATAAAACACGTTTATAAAATCTAATAAAAAACAACAGTTTTACGATATTATTTTAAATAAATCAATAGGAATAAGTTTCGCGGCGATTTCGCAATTCGCGAGTTTATTTTCCGAAAGTCTCACCATCAATACCTCTCTATTAGTGAATTTTCTTAATGAAAATTCCCTAAAAAATATAATTAATGATTCTATAAATGATTTTTTCTATTATTGGAATGAGCTATGTCTAAATTGAATAGTGCTGTTAGATTTTTTTAACACTTAAAACGACTCCACAATAAATTGTTAAAGTTGATTAAAATAGGTATGTCCATATTTTTCCTTTCGGGCACTGACATCACTAATACTGATTGCTTGCTCGAGTGAATGCTTATATTATGTGCAAGTTCTAGAGCTGGTCAGGTCTTTAATAGTTGGCTGGTGTGGTGTACTTGCAATATGGTAGGTGGTAGTGGACTTTTCTTTTACGTGATAGTGAAGGATTTTGTTCACGCCCGAGGAAGTACCACCCCTTACATCAAGGGGCCAGTGAAGTCCCAACGGACGTTTTCGGTTCTGGTGTATGAGTCGGATTCCCTTCTAAACAAAAATGATGATGGCTCCTCCTTGTACAAAAGATTCCGGAGGTAAAATACCCCTCCATTCGGATCTCCGGGAAAGAGGTGTACAGGGGACGCCAGCATCAAGATTTAACATATCCTTCCCGAATATATGTGGCCTAGATTCTAACCTGAACTCCGTCCATCATTTCCTCCAGGCTAATAGGCCCCAACTCCTCTTCCTCACCGAAACTCAAATCAGTGCCGAAACAGCCACTAATCACCTTCATTTCCCGGGGTATGAGCTCCTTACTTCCTTTAGATTGCATGTGGAGGCGTGTGTGTGTGTGTACGTCCGCAGCAATCTACCCTGCACCAGACTCCCCAATTTAGAAGCTGGAAGAAAATACATACTATGGATAAAACTCTCTCTCAGAACTGCAACTAAATTCATCTGTTGCATTTACCGGTCACCTTCTGACAACAACTTTGTCCAGCTCTTTGACTACCTTTTTGAAAAAACCAACCATCTGATTTCTGAATATACTTCCTCCGAGGTCACTATTCTTGGTGACTTCAATGTCCATAATAAGGAATGGCTAGGATCTTCAAAAATCGATCCACAAGGGAGAGCAGCGGAGGCCTTTGCCTGACTGCTATAAGATATCAGTCACCGCCCCCCTGGGTCGCTCAGACCACGGCATGGTCACTGCTTCCTGCACAATGCAACCCGAGGCCAGACAGTCATCACACCCACGTATCGTTTGGCACTACAACTCCGCGAACTGGGACGAAATGCGAGATTACTTTTCCTCATTTCCATGGGCGTCTGTCTGCTTCTCTCATCCTGACCCCTCTGATATCTCACAAAACGTCACCGAAATTATCCAAGCTGGCATAGAATTATTTATTCCACATACACAGAAAACCTCTGCAGCCACTCAAAAGCCCTGGTTCTCTAAATCCTGTGACAAGGCCAGACTTGAAAAGGTCAAAGCTCACAAAAAGCTTCTATACAATCCCAGTCAAGAAAACCGTCAAGCATTTAACACCGCAAGAAACCGCTATGTCCGCATTCTTTCTGAGGCAAAAAACTCGTTTAATAACCACATCAAAAACAAAATCCTCTTAAGCTCCAGCGGCAGCAAACCCTTCTGGATTCTTGCTAAATCTATTGGGAATAATTTCTGCAAGAGCACGTTCCCACCTCTTGTTTTAGGGGAAGAAATTGTTTCTACTGCCCTGGGCAAGGCTGAACTTTTTGCCTCGTTGTTCGCCGGCAATTCAACCCACCTCCAAATGTTCAACCACCAACAGTCCCCAATGTCGCGCATAAAATGACGGATATCATTTTCAAAACTAAAAAGGTACGAAAGATGTTCTCAAAAAATGCGCACCAAAGCTTGCTCCTGTCCTGACTTGTCTGTTTCAGACATCTTACAATAGAGGCATATTCTCTAGTAACTGGAAAACTGCTCGAGTACAACCCGTCCCCAAGAAAGGATATCCAAAGCGCTTCCTAGCAACTACATGCCTATTTCTCTCCTTTCAGTTGTCTCTAAAGTGATGGAAAAGTATATAAACAGCAAATTTCTAAAATTTCTTGAAAAACACAGTCTAATCCACGACAGGCAGTATGGATTCTGTCAGCGCAGATCAACTGCCAACCTCCTTTCCCTTGTCACCCATTCTTGGAGCAAGTCTATGGAACTACATGGTGAATCCCAGATTGTCGCTCTAGACATATCCAAAGCATTCGACCAGGTCTGGCACGCAGCACTGCTTAACAAACTACCGGCCTATGGCCTACTACCAAAACTCTGTATGTGGACAGCAACTTTCCCCTCTAACCAGAGCATTTCTGTTGTCGTGGACGGCCATTCCTCTAAACTGTATCCAATTAATGCAGGAGTTCCTCAAGGTTCAGCTTTAGCCCATACTTTGTTTCTTCTCCACATCAATGACCTCTTTAGCACATCCAACCCAGTTCACAGTTACGCGGACGACAGCACCCTCCACTCAAATATACAATATTCTAAGCCTGCCTCTTTAGCCCAATTAGATGAGGATCGCAGACTCATGGAGAGTTCTATCTCCGTGGATCTCTAAAAAATATTAGACTGGGGAACTAGAAATCTTGTACAATTCATACTTTATATACTTTACAAATAAGACCAAACCTCGAATACTGCTCCCACATCTGGGGTGCTGCTGCCGCTTCTACACTCGCTATCCTGGACTCCATTCAGAAGAGAGCTATACGTCTCATCAGTGATCCTACCCTCACTCAAAGGCTGCCATCCCTTGCCCACTGACGTGCCGTTGGTGACCTCTCTCTCTCTTTTATAGATATCTGCGCGAGCACTGCTCAGAGGACCTTTCTTCCATAGTTTCTCCACCTGCTGCCCCCAACAGATCTACCAGGGGAACAGAGCGAATGCACCCTTTTACTGTCCAGGTCACCAGACATAGAACATCTTGTTATGCCCGCTCTTTTGTCCCGAAGACTTCTGGAACTCCTTGCCGGCGCATGTTTTTCCTTCTCCCCCGAACCTCCAAGTCCAGAATTAACAAGTTGCCTCTTTCCTCCTTGTCGACACCCACGGTACGATAGTATTTAGGCTGTAAGCCCTTGTGGTGTGTTGTTGAAATTAAAAAAATTTATAGGTTTTACTGTAGTCCAAGTGCGTTTATTTAGTTCGTGTTTTTGTTTTTCTGCATTATGTAAGAAAAACAGTCGTTTATAGCAACTCGATCGGCATTAGTGACGTCAGCAGTGCCCCCACTCTGCTGGATATAGTGTGGAATCGACAGTGCGGTATTAAATTTCAGAAAATTGTATCTCCCTAAAAACCTAATGTATTAAAATAGAAACCATGTGTTTGTAGAAATTATTTCTATTGTATTGTATTTTGAGGGATGACATGGCTGGAGCTGTTTGCCATTCATACATTTTTCCGAAATTTATAGTTTTCTTTTGCATTAGACCTGTCCCTGATTAATATGTGAGTGAGCTAATATCTAAAAGATATATAATGTTATGTAAGTGTTACTTATGACTTCAAAGGACCGTAAATAAATTATGCTTGTTAATTTAAAGTTGTTATGAATGACTTTAGACTGTTGCGTTGATTGAGTTAATTAATTTGTAACACCGTTGTTGAGGGTAGGTGACTTATTAATTGATACACCGAAGTACACTATATAGACTTATATTAACTGTACACAATATACATCTATCTCAACTGAGATATTTAATGCAACATCTTTAAGTTACGAGCTTAAGAACTAGAAGTAAATTGTTAAATGTGAATACAGAAAGAATGAATGTTATTGATTGAATACTATTGAATGAATACTATTCTGATGCAACAGAATGAGCTTATATGCTTGGGGGTGGTAGCTTACAGCGTTGTCACGTTGAGCAATACAGAACATGAATACAGAACAGTAAGCTCATTCGGATCACTTTGCATGCTACTATTACCTAGAATTTAATTATAATATTTTTAAGTTAGTAAGTTTACGATAATGTAAATTATTTCGAGCTTTTATAACCTAATTGTTCTAGCTTTTCATTTGATTGGTCCAGATCATAAGGCATAAGGATATGCTCTCAAAGTTTATGATTAAATTATTTTAAATCTTGCTGTTGAGGTACTTTCTTCAAGACAATAAAATTTGATCAATAACTTCCCAGACATGTCTCATATCATGAAGAGACCAGCACACAGAGACAATAAGGATAATACTTACCCTTTAACTTTAGCAGGGCTGTCAATATGCGAAAGGTCAGCACCCACACCTGGTGTGTGTACGATATCGTACAATGATAATTCTGTCACGAGGGGATTCTGCTTTAACAATAGAGACAGAGGTTGCCCTATACCACCTGCTGCTCCAGCGACGGCAACTTTAACATTATTCTACAAAAACAAACACAAAAATGGCATTTAAAATCTTTTTTTTTTCAACAGTAACACTAATGTAAAGAAAAAAATAACTAAAAAATTTGTAAAAATATCACACTGGCAACACAGCATCTGACTTTTTATTATTATTTTATTTCAACAACACACCACGAGGACTCAGCCTAAATACTATCGTACCGTGGGTGTCGACAAGGAGGAAAGAGGCAACTTGTTAATTCTGGACTTGAAGGTTTGGAGGTTCGGGGGAGAAGGAAAAACATGTGCCGGCAAGGAATTACACAACTTGGAAGTCCTCGGGACAAAAGAGCGGGCATAACAAGATGTTCTATGTCTGGTGATCTCCACAGTAAAAGAGTGCATTCGCTCTGTTCTCCTGGTAGATCTGTTGGGGGCAGCAGGTGGAGGAACTCTGGAAGAAAGATCCTCTGAGCAGTGCCCGTGCAGATATCTATAAAAGAGAGAGAGAGCGAGAGAGAGAGAGAGAGAGTGAGATCACCAACGTCAGTGGGCAAGGGATGGCAGCCTTTGGGTGAGGGTAGGGTCACCGATGAGACGTATAGCTCTCTTCTGAATGGAGTCCAGGATAGCGAGCGTAGAAGCGGCAGCGGCACCCCAGATGTGGGAGCAGTATTCGAGGTTTGGTCTTATTTGTGAAGTATATAAGGTATAGAGATTAGCTGGTGAAAAGTATTTGTGAGCCCGAAAGAGGAAACCTAATTTCTTAGCAGTCGCTTCTGCAATTGATGTGACATGTTGGTGCTAATTGAGATTTCGATCCACAGAAATGCCAACAAGTGAAAAGGACTCACTACTTTGAATAACTTGGTTGTTCATTGTGATGGGTCTAGGGCTGGTGTATCTCTTATGAGAAAGAAAGCAAGACTGAGATTTGGTGGGGTTGAATTGTACAAGATTTCTAATTCCCCAGTCTGATATTTTTTGGAGATCCACGGAGAACAGAACCCTCCAAGAGTCTGCGATCCTCATTTAATTGGGCTAAAGAGACAGGCTTAGATTAATGTATATTTGAGTGCAGGATGCTGTCGTCCGTGTAACTGTGAACTGGGTTGGATGTGCTAGAGAGTTTATTAAGGAGCGCTGCGTACCAGACCTGGTCAAATGCTTTGGATATGTCTAGAGCGACAATTTGGGATTCACCATGTAGTTCCATAGACTTGTTTCAAGAATGGGTGACAAAGGAAAGGAGGTCGGCAGTTGATCTGCGCTGACGGAATCCATACTGCCTGTCGTGGATTAGACTGTGCTTTTCAAGAAATTTTAGTAATTCGGTGTTTATATACTTTTCCATCACTTTAGTGACGACTGAAAGGAGATAAATAGGCCTGTAGTTGCTAGGAAGCGCTTTCGATCCTTTCTTGGGGATTGGGTTGTACTCGAGCAGTTTTCCAGTTACTAGGGAATATGCATCTATTGTAAGATGTCTGAAACAGGACAGGACAGGAACAAGTTCTGGTGCGCATTTTTTGAGAATAATTGCTGGGATTTCTTTAAGGCCAGAGGCTTTGCTGACATTAAAAGGAGAGAGCATCTTTCATACGTTTTTAGTTATGAAAATGATATCCAGTTAAAACTCCGATAATATATCAATGCTAAGTGAGTGGTGAGACAGGAAGCAACGTGCCGCCACTTAGTTGCGGAACCAAGTATGTTGTCACGCCAGCTCCAAATAACACAAAGTGTTAAAGAATAGACTGTATACAACCAACTAACAATTAAGTAAATTGTCAGCCCTGGCCCACTTCTACCCTAACATAGGGACAAAGTATGTAAGGCTAGATGTATTCTAGCCTCATAATATATCAATGTTTATTCAATGGATTATACAACAGAATTAAAATTTATTTCACAAACAAAACTTGCATTCCTGGCAAACGGAGTGAGATGAAAAAATATATATAATCAATGAAATATGATGGACCAGAAAAAATATCTTACAAAAATAGAATATCTAGCTAAAAATAACATGTTTACTATGGTGCAGGAATTTGAAGCAAATGTGCATAAGAAGGTTATTTTGCAATCAATAATGAATTACAGAATAATTGTTATCAATGAAACCATATGACTGTTCTAATTAAACACATAGAATCATTGTATATGTCACGTCTTTTTACCTGTTTAGACGTACTAAAGCTTCGACTGGCGCAAGAAACTGAGGGTCTTAAAATTCTGGAAAACATATTTTTTTGGCTGTTTAACGATGTGGTCTATAGAAGTTTTCTTAACCTCCACTTAACGGCAGGAAAACACTATAAAAGTGAACTTTATCAGACTTAACACAGATTAAATAGAGTGAGGTTTGATTTTGACTGAACTTTTTGCACTGACTTTTTGACCTTTGTGATGCTGGCGTCAGTGTCAGCTGACGCTGTCAATGTTATTTTTAAAATCATAATAAACTCTTAGATTAGGTAATAATTACCTAATCTAACCATAAACTAGATCCATATAAACTACTTTGGTATTAATCATATAAGCTACTAAACAAAAGACGATTTTTATTTTTCATGTTACTCTAGTTACGAATTTTAATTGCCTATGGGTAGTTTTCTTAGAATATAAAGTAACAAGATAAGTAATATAGTAATATAAAACATAGTTTGAACCTAAAAGGTGGTTGCAACTGTCATAATATGACAATTGCAATGGCTAGTTTTTCGTCAAAAATGAAATTAACAACATAATAGCTTATTATACAATACAAATCACAATAATAACACAATTTCACACTAATTTCCCAACAAACGCAAATGTAAGATATTCACTGACCGGCACATACCCCCAAAAATGAATCATCAAATAGGAGGTTCAAGATGGCTGACACGTTGCACGTTCTATAGTAGAGATGAGCGATATTTCTATATCGGTGACTTCTACCGGTGATTTAGATGGTCACCCGTAACAGCAGCGACAAGATTCTCCGCGAAGTAGCGACCATGGTCGCTGTTTTAAAATTCGCCGCGAAAGGTCGGGGCGATCGATTCCGACCTAATATTCATTTTAGAACATAAGTGGCCAGCGATCAGATTCGCCGCGTACTAGCTGCTAGTGACCGTGGTCGCCGTTTTCCAAATTTTAAAATCGCCGCAATAGGTCGTCGCGGTCGAGTCCAACATATGTTTATTTTTGAACGATTCTAACTCTGCTAATTGGTGATTCTAGTCCGTCATCGTTACGGATGGCCAATGCAGCGATCCGTACGGTGTTACCGTATTCTTCTTCTTCAAGTGCTGTCTCCTCTTAGAAGGTTGGCTATCATCATGGCTATTCTCACTTTTGATGCTGCAGCTCTGAACAACTCAACGGAACTACAGTTTTACCATTTTCTCAGATTATTTAGCCAGGAAATGCGTCTTCTTCCTCTGCTTCTCTTTCCCTGTATCTTTCCCTGCATAATATTCTGCAACAATACATATTTCTCTCCTCTCATAACGTGGCCCAGATATCCTTATTTTAATTGTGTTCAATATTTCTTTTTCTTTTCTCATTCTTCCCAGTACCTGCTCATTTGTTACCATGTCTACCCAACTTATCCTTAAGATCCTTCTATATGACCACATATCAAATGCCTCCAGTCGATCACATATCTTTCTTTAGCGTCCATGATTCCATCCCATATAGCAACACCGAGAAAACATAGCATCTCAATATTCTGACTCTAAGTTGTAAGTTAAGGTCTCTACTGCATAACACGCTTCTCATTCTGTTAAATATGGTTCTGGCTTGTCCAATTCTTGATTTAATTTCTTTAGCGTACTCATTATTTTCATTGACAGTTGTTCCCAGGTACCTGTACTTACTGACTTTCTCTACTAGTTCTCCGTTGATCCATAGGTTTTCCTGTTGCTGAACTGATAGAAAATTGTCAGCCCTTTTTCTAAATTGTTAGTTAGCTGTTTACAGTCTCTATTTTTGTAACACTTTGTGTTATTTGGAGCTGGCGTGACAGCATACTACTTGGTTCCGCAACTAGGTGGCGGCACGTCCACCACTCACTTAGTATTTTGAGGCTGGCTATAGTATAGCCGTATTACTTTTGGTGCATTTTTGTTACAATTAGTATGCCGTACTGAAGAGCTCTCATGAGAGCGAAACCGGTCTACGGTTCTAATTGTTGCGAGAATGCATCTAGTCTTATATACTTTGTCCCTATATTGGGGTAGAAATTAGCCAGGGCTGACAATTTTCTAAATTGTTAGTTAGCTGTTTACAGTCTCTATTTTTGTAACACTTTGTGTTATTTGGAGCTGGCGTGACAGCATACTACTTGGTTCCGCAACTAGGTGGCGGCACGTCCACCACTCACTTAGTACTACTAAGCTCTGTAAATCTTCTATTGTTTCGGCAATGAGTATGGTGTCATCTGCATACCGGATATTGTTAATGGGTATTCCATTGACCTTTACTCCTATTGTTGTTTCCTCCAGCGCTCTCTGAATGATTTCTTCCGAGTAAAGATTAAATAATAGCGGCGGTAGTACACATCCTTGCCTTACACCACGTTGTATTTTTACTTCTTCTGAGAGTTCATTGTCCACCTTAATATCAGCCGTCTGGCTGTAGTATAAATTATTTATTATTCTAATATCTTTCATGTCTATACTTTTACTTTTAAGTAACTGAATGAGGTGGTGTTACCATATAGAATATATTTTTTCACAATTTTTCGTTTTCAGCTGTAGAATGCTTTCGTTGTTTTGTTTTAAATAAAATTTATGATCGTTTTGCCTAGTTGTAGAATAGAAAATACGTTAAAAATATGCCCTTATAGGGTTTTTTTTTCAAGTGAAATAAATTTGAAATTTAATTATACATACATGTTGAAACATTGTAGTTCGTTTTATTTTCTTTAATACACTAATGATAATTATGTAATAAATAAAAATGTAAATATCAAATCTGTTATCTGGCAATACCGCGAATCTTGTTGGTCACCGGTACACGCAGTCGACCAGCCGATGCAGCGATACCCATATCTGAGTGATACTACACGTGACACGAAACACAGAATGTTAACTTCGTTTAGCAGCGACCTAAAACGCTGTTAAAAGAAGTGGTAAGTTATAAGTCACCGTCGCCGGTATAGCGATGACTCAAAAGTCGCTGTTAAACTCATCTCTATCCTATAGTACAGATATGAACATGTTCTATCCTGTTGTTTTATATTCTAAGGTAGTTCCAAATAGACGTCATCAGTCACGTGACAATCAGCTGGTTGGGGACAAGTAAGGCATTGTCTCTCGTGGTAATAAATAAATATCATTTGTGCGTGTAATTTTTTCCTTGACTGTTTTTTGAAAAATAGTTCTATAGTGAGCAAGTACATTTAATTTATGATCTAAGCACACTTGGTGAACCTAAATCACCTATCACATTTCAAAAACCTGACAATCGTTTCACTAACCAAGTTAGCGTCATCAGAGGATGAAAAATTATAAATATCTTATATCCACAGCTCTATTTATATTCTTCTGCAGGTAGTCGATCACTAACGATTTAGGAAGGTTCAACGACATCAAAATTAACATATTTCGTTTGGCAGAAATATCTGTATTCTTTCATTATCTATCAGACGTGCTTTTGTATTTATTTTACAAAGCCATACATAAGCGGCGGAGCGAGATTCGTACATTTTTTTATTATTACTATATTTAGCAATATATATATACTTTCGAGGGCGTTTAGCGGTCCCGGCTGTCTGACATTTTTTATTAATTTTAGTTTCTACCCATTAACGTGGTGATTATTATCCCAAATATGTCGGGCGACAGAAGATGTATCTATAGTACCGTATTTTAATTGTGCTAAATGTTCTTTGAGCCTCATTCCAATAGGTCTTTTTGGTTGTCCGGCGTATTTACATAGACGGCGGAGCGAGATTCATACATTATTTATTATTATTGAAGTATATATAATAATAATAACGTTTATTTAGCAAAAATGCTACATATAAAAATTACAATAAAAATAAATGCAAAGCTACAAACTTATTACTAATATAAAACTCAGTCTGAAAATACTTATTACTAATATACTTTTATCACAAAAATTCTATCAAACAACTGATTGCACAACATTAATAGTAACAATTTAAAACTAGAGCTATCTATATTTTGGTCAGGTACTCTCTAACTTTGGTTTTAAACAACCTAACACTTTCTATGTTTTTAATATCACTAGGAAGTGAGTTATATTCTTTAGCACCATTGAAAAAAACTCAATTTTGTGCCATCTTTGTGTTCTTATGTTCTAGAAAGAAGTCACTCTTACCTCTTGTCCCATAATTGTGCACCTCATTGAAGTATGTTAGACATTCTTTAAGATAGACTGGCATAGTTTCTTTTTTTTATGTAGAAAAACAAGTACATTCAATCTTAACAGTCTCTCAACATTCAACCATTCTAACACTCCCAACATAATTACAATTTTCTTATATTTACTGCAACCTAATATTATTCTCATTCCTCTATTCTGAAGTTATTGTAATCTATGTACAGCTTCTTTATTTGCCAAATACAAAACTGAGGAGGCATAATGAAAATGTTGCAGGACTATAGTTGATACGTCTGTAAGTGGGTTTGTGCAAGGATTAATAACACTGGTTTAATAACTAACTATTTATTAACACAGAATAACAACTTAATAATAATGACGATGTTGACTTACCGTCAGCAGGTAGCAAGTGGCGATGGTCGAGCTGTGACAATGCGTCGACGCTGCGCTGGAGGGCGCATGCTCGTACATATGACAACTGACATTCACATACATGTCAATAGTATTATAAATAGTTTTCCTGGCCTATATGGATAAATAAGGACTTGCTCTTTTCAAAACACCTAACTTTTTTGAAATTTTTTTACACAAATAATCTATACATGCTTACTAAACATCAAATTGCTATCCACCATTATACCTAAATACTTTATGGAATCCACTATTTCAATAGTTTGTTTATCTATTTGTAATCCATTATTGATCTTCATTCCCAACTTGGAAAAATTTTCAAAAACCATCATTTTCGTTTTTTCAAGATTTAATTTTAATCTATTTATTTTCAACCATTTACTTATGTTGTCTAGATCCTCTTGTAACTTTCCAATTATTTCATTATAATCATCTCCTGTTATATAAACTACCGCATCATCTGCAAACAAATGACATTTAGTGTGCGTTAAGCAGTTTTCAATGTCATTTATATATAACACAAATAAAAGAGGACCCAGTACGCTGCCTTGAGGAATGCCCCATGGGATTTCTTTTATTTCTGATACCTCCGCTTCACACTTAACATTCTGTACCCTCTGACTTAGGTAACTCTCAAACCACTTATATACAACTCCCTCCACTCCATACATCCTTAATTTCATCAGCAGTCTCCCTCTATCAACAGTTTCGAAAGCTCTCTTTAAGTCTAAAAACACAGCAAGTGTTACACGCTTTTCGTCCATACTATTCTTCCATTCATTCAATACACACTGAAAAGCAGTCTCGCAACTATAGTTTTTCCGAAAGCCACACTGATGTTTCATCAAAATATTATTATTTTCAACATGATCTGAAAACTGTTTAAAAACAATTCGCTCTGTTATCTTAGCTTCTGATATACATGTATTAACAGCTCTAAATTCCGGTGCTTTTATTGTGTTAGTCACTTTTCTTACTGGTATTATTGTACATATTTTCAAATTTCTAGGTACACACCCTGTCTCAAGTGAGGAATTTATTATATTTACTAAAGGGCCATATACCTCATCAAATGTTATTTTAATTAGATCAATTGTGTCTTCATTTTGACTAGATTTATTAGGCAGTGAAAAAATAACATGTCTCAGGTCTTCCTTATCGCGACAGTAAAAACTCGGATACATTGATCATGCGCGCTTTGCAGAATATTTTAAGTAACGAAATAAAAGACCTCCCTGACGTGCTGTGTACACACAATCCTCCCAATTGACCTTCCAGATCTACTCTGACATCAGTTTGCCTAATTAAAAGCTAAAAGGTGAAGCAAAATCAGCCGTGCCATTCATGTGAGCATAATGTACTTTTCCTTCCCTTTTTTTAGCTTTTGATTAGGCAAATTGATGTCAAGGTAGTTCAGGAAGGTGTGTTGTTTGGATTGTGTGTAAACAGCACGTCAGGGAGGTCTTTTATTTAGTTCCTTAAAATATTATACAAAGTACGCATAATCAGTGCAACTGAGGTTTTACTGCCGCGAGACGCTCGTCGTTTTTCTGGTGACGTTTACACTTAACCTAACTTTTGCCTTATATATTATACAAACACCGTTCAATTTCTAATTTTTATGCAAATTTGTTTATTTCTTCTCATGATTGTTATTCCGTAACGTGATGTGAAATCAACAGTTATAATGCTTACGTTTATTCTACAGCATGAGTAAATTCATTGTATCGCAACTGATTAAATGTAGAAAGCGGTAAAACATGTACTAATTAATATTTAACAGATTAATATTCCATAAAACAGTTACGTTGTATCCTTATCAATCTAGCAATAATGTACTTAACAGTCGAGATAAGGAAAATATTTATCTAAACCTGCTAAAAGGGGAAGAAATGCTGGAAAAATGCTAATAAAATGCGTACGCGTGAAAAAAATACATTGCAAAATAGGTCTAGCGATATCGTTGATATTTTTGATAATTATATATTTTAAGTTGCTTAGTGAACGAAGATATGTCGATTATGATATCGTCAAGTATCAGGCTTTGTCACAGGACGAACAGATGTATGAAAGACAGTTGTCGTATTACGAAAGCAGAATCATACCGAACCTTGGTAACAAAGGAGAACCGGCGTACTTAGAAGGTAAAGAGGTTGAAGATGGAAAGCAGGCTTTGAAATCTGTAGCTTTAAATACCGTTTTAAGTGATCGAATGCCTTTAAATAGAACTCTGAGGGACCCAAGACATCCTAAGTAAGTTTTAACTGCTTTTATTTTGTTTTCAAGCATCTGAATTTAATATAATTAATTATTAAAACCAACACTCGACATAACCACAAGAAATAATTTACAGAGTTTAAATCTGGTGATTAAAGTGGATATGTGGGTATTTTAATGCTCTAAGAAACACTGAGCATGATATATATCTCTGCTTAAACTATACTGGCTGGTTCATACAAAATGCCTCATGTTTGACAGTCGATGTATTGGGCATAGATATGAATTTCAAAATTTGTTCAGTTTATATTCATAATATCAAGAATACTGTATTTTAAGAGAAGAAGCATGTACTGATCAAGACAAATTTCTTTGGAATTGCTAAGAAACGTTTGCATTACTGCTATCAAAAATTGTGATTCTTTTAAGTGCTATTTGAAACTGTCACCATTTTGTAAGTGTAACCTTGGTTAAATTTGAAAAATAGCTTTCCGGGTGACCTTTTAGGAAATTGCTGGCCATAGAAATTCTATTCTTGCATGAAGTTGTCTCAAGTTTTTAAAAGGTTCTTTTCCAAGATAAACTTTTTCATAAGGATCATTCCATATTGAACCATCCAGTGGATTACAATCAGGAAAGTTTGGTGGCCGTTCATTTGCCCTTACAAAATCAGGTACATTTTCTGTTAGAAAATTTTGAGTTCTTATAGCTCTGTGAGATGGTGCGCTATCTGGGAATGAAAATGCGGCCTTTGTGTGGATGAAGTTGGCAAAATTCGGGAATGAAGTCATTTTGCAAATGTTCTATGTAACTATTTCCATTTGTGTCAATAATCTTGAAAAATATCCTGTTTTTACCATTCCATAAAATTACAACTGATAGCATGATTTTTTTTTGGAAAGTTTGATTTGTGGTGATATAGAAAATTGGTGGAATACCTCTTTTCCTATTTTAAAAGTAAATACAATTATTTCCCTCCTCGACTCCTTCCTGGCGTCCCTCAGTCTTTTGTTGTAGGTCGTTAGGGCATGTATATATTCATCCCATGCTCCCGACCTTTTGGCCGCCGTTGAACAGCTTACGAACCGGCGTGCTCCTTTGCCTGAGGTCCTCATTCTATCACGGGACGTTCCTGGTGGACGCTCTTATTTTCAGGGGGCAGTTGGCGTTATAGGACGAGGTGATTTCGTCTCGCACTTGGGCTGCCGCAATCTCGAGTTCTATTGAATTGTCTGTGATACTCATAACCCCCCGCAGTTCCACTGCTAAGTCTACCCTGTAGGCTCCCCAGTCCGCCTTGCGGGGGTCCCGGTACCATACTGTTTGTCTTTTGACTTTGGCGATTGCAAACCGGATGTATCTGTGGTCTGAGCTACCCACTTCCCCAGGCACAGCCCAGTTCTTAACAGAGTCACCCAAAACCGGGTGGAAACTGTTAGATCTAAAACTTCCTCACGCCGTGTTGTGACGAAGAGCAGTTTATTACCTCTATTCAATATGTCTAAATTAAATTTCATAAAGAATTGTAAAAGTGCCTCACCCCTAGAGTTTGTGTCCGAGCTACCCCACAACTCATGGTGCGCATTCGCATCCATGCCGATGATGGTCTGCCATCCACCTGTTCTGCTACCCACCATCTGCTGCTCCAATTCATTGGGTGGAGGAGGGTTTGTGCTGTCCCCTGGCAGATAGACCGATCCCAGAGTAATGTCCCTCGGTTCATCCGCTCCTCCACATCCGATTATGATTGTTCCCAGGTCCCTGGAACAGAAATTCATTAAAGGCAGAAACTCTATCCCTTCCCTGACAAAAATGCAGGCCCTTGGGTTCTCGCTGGATCTGCTGTAGATGAGCTTTCCAGCAGCTCTGCTGAGTCCCTTGATTTCTCCTTTATAGGAGTATGGTTCCTGGATGAGGGCCACATCCGTGTTCCTCAGAGCCATCAGTAGTCGGGCTGAGGCTGACCTACTGTGTTGGAGGTTGACCTGAAGGAACCTAAGTCCCATTAACCCCTAGTTGCTTCCCCAGTGGGTGGAAGCTAACCCTTCCCAGGCCCCAGAATGCCTTGAAGGAGGTTCCTTCAAGGGCTCTGTAAGACGCCTGGTCGATCGAGAAGGCGAGAGTCTGTCCTTTCCGATCACAGAGTAATGTCCCTCGGCCCATCTGCTCCTCCATATCGGATTTTGATCATTGCCAGGTTCCTGGAACAGAAATTCATTAAAGGCAGAAACTGTATAACTCTATCCCTTCCCTGACAAAAATGCAGGCCCTCGGGTTGAAGCTGTTAAAATCGACATAGTTTGACTGTGATTGCTGGTGTCTGCAAACATTTGCAGTAGTCGATGCACAACTGTGTTTGCATGCACTGTGCAGAATTGTGGAATACTCACAGCATTTGAGCTATTTTTGTTGTGAAAAATGCATGCCAGATATGTATTCTTGCAACAATTTTAAGTGTTCAACTTGTAAATTTTCATTATGTGTGGCAGTTACAGATCACCCACTTCTAGGATTTGACAAAATTGATCCTGTTTCAACTAAGCTTTCAACAGCACAATTAATAGAAGAGACCAGGCAAATTCAGAACATAATCTTTTTCTAGCCTAATTTTTCCCCCCTTAAGGACTTTTAATTATCACTAAATATAACTGAGGTTAACTTTGTTAACTGAGGCGTTATGGTACTACCGACAAAACAATTAAAGCAGTAGCATTCTGCCAATTAATAAATGTATAAAAAACACAATACTCAGCTGTGGTGAGATCAAAACTACTTTGACAAGTCTATTAACACTTAGGTTGTAACTGTCAAGATTTCAATTGTTTCAAAAACAGCCTACTAATACTTTGTGTTAATATTTTATTTGCTTGAAAATGATTTTCAGGGGTACCAAGTTTAGAGGTTTTTTTTTCCTCAGGGCTCGTCCGCGGCCTTACTGCCCCGATAGCACTGCAACCTTCAGTTGATTGTGCATACCCTTAGTCTTACTCCACCCATTCCAAAATCACTGTGCCTTGAACTAGTCTGCACAGCGATTGGTAGGGTGAAGTTTTATATTGCTCTGTCTCCAGTCTAGACTGACCGTAGATCAGTTGTCTTTTGCGGTCCAGAGCTTTATACTCGCACAAGATGTGCTGGGCTGATTCCTCCCCCTCGCCGCAGAGTCTGCATGCGAGGTCCCCTTCGAACCGCCCCATTTTATGTAGGTGTTTCTTGACGACCATGTGTCCCGTCAAGATTCCTGTTGTGTTTCTGAGCTGTCCTCTGCTAAGATTTAGCAGCTCTACAGCTCTCTTTGAACTGGGTTCGTAAATTGTTAACTTCCCATGTCTGAGCCCTGGACAGTCCGCCCAGTACACCTTGTGTTAGTTTCTGACCCAGGACTTAATGGCTCCCCTGGCAGTGCTCTTGGACACGCCCAGAGCCGGTTCTGGTCCCATAAATGGTTCTGCTGACCCTCTCTTCGCGAGACTGTCAGCTTCTTCATTGCCTTTGACCCCCGAGTGACCCGGCACCCAGATGAGGGTCACCTGATTCTGCCCAGCCAGGTCGCTCGTCTCGTCTCGGCACTCACTCACCAGCCAGGAATTTACCTGTGTGCTACTTTGGACTTTAGGGTTGCCTGGCTGTCTGTGGCTATGAGGATCCGCTTGTTGGTGTAGCCCCCCCTCTTGTTCTCCCGCACACAGTGCAGGATCTCGTACATCTCGGCCTGAAACACCGTTGCATGGGCTCCGAGGGAAATACTATGACTTACCCTCGGTCCTTCCGAGTAAACACCTGCCCCCGTCCCACGCTCCCCGCCGGATCCGTCCGTGAACCAGACGAGCGCGTCCCGTGGTATGCCCGGCGTCTCCTCCCGCCATGCCTCGCGGTCGGGGATTTTCACTGTAAAGTTGTTTTCCCTGCAGATTCGCGGGCTCGCGAAGTCTGACCTCATTTCAAGCATGGGCTCCTTCACGATCTCCTGAATTTTGCAGTGGCCCCTGAAGCCTGGGTTGATCTTCAGTCTACCATTGCAGGCTGGTCTGTATAGTCCTAGCCTGGCCTCCCCCATAATAACTAAGTGTAGGGGGGGCAGATCCAGCAACACCTCCATGGCGGCTGTTGGGGTTGAAGACATGGCCCCTGTGATGCCTAGGCAAGCCATCCTCTGGATCTTGCCTAGTTTTTGTTTGGCACTGGATTGTGTCACCTTAGGCCACCAGACCAGTGCCGCGTATGTTAACGATGGTCTGACCACCCTTGTGTATAGCCAGTGGGCCATACTAGGTCTTAGTCCCCACGTTTTTCCATATAGCCGCCTAGTGACGGCTAAGGTCATGACTGCCTTACGCAGTATTTTTCCAATGTGACCATTCCAGGTTAGACATCTAGCCTTACATACATTGTCCCTATATTTAAGGAAGAAATGGGCCATGGCTGACAATTTATAGAAGTGTTAGTTGGTTGTGCACAGTCTCTATTTTATAACATTTTGTGTTATTTGGAGCTGTCGTGACAACATACTACCTGGTACAGTACCCTGTCGTGAATCTCACAATGATTTTCTAAAATTCTTTTGATGTCAACTTTGTATGAAATTCACCAAAAAAAGCTGATTTACCTTTTTTTTTTTTGCAGGTGTAAAGAATTTACATACAATCCAAGCCTGAAGGCTTCTGTAATTGTGATATTTTATAACGAGTTGTTAAGTGTAATTTTAAGAACAGTATGGAGCGTTATTTTACAAACCCCAAAACATTCGTTGCAAGAAATTATTTTGGTAGATGATGCTAGTACTGATGGTAAGTTTCACAAAACCGTAATTAACAAATTTTGTTCCTAACATTTCATCTGTTCACATACTGTAGTGAAGATTGGGGGGGGGGGGGGTAGTTTCCAAATGTGTTGTTGGTCTAATGTAAAATAACTATTATGGTATTCATGGTCATCCTGCAGAGCCCACAAGTCGTCGTTTAATGAATAAATTTGAGAGAACCGGGTCGGTTTTGAATGAAACAGTGCCTGTACATCAAAGAAACGCAAGATCATTGGAAAATATTGTTGCCGTTCGGAATAATGTGAGAGACAACCCCAGACAGTCCATTCCGCGTCGTGCCCAAGAGCTGGGTCTTTCTGCGACATCAAGTTGCCGGATTTGCGTTGAGACTTGGGCTTTCATCCATACAAAATTCCATAGACAGCGCCGTGAATACGGGGATTTGGCCTTACAGACTTTGACAGCGGCTGACCCTGATTTCGGGAAGAAAATCATCTTTGGTGATGAGGATCATTTTTGTCTGAGTGGTTTTGTTAATAAACATAATTGCTGGATGTTCAGAGAACAAGAAAGGTGGGCAGAAGGGCCGTAATAGACGTAGAAACATAATTGTTAAAAACACTAAAATTATAAGTAAAAGTAGTTTAGTTTAATTCTTTACAGCAAGGAATGTAAATATTGCAATTAATTAGAGGTCAGAATTGTATCGATTGGCATTGAAAATATCACATTCATTATGTAAACAGTAAACAAAGTAAATTCGCGAGGTACGCAGGAATGCTAAAGTCGGCAATTTGGAAGGTCGCAACCTAATGAAGAAACTATTAAGTAGTAAACAAGAGAGTAAAAATGAGATCAGTTAAAATAAGTTCTTACGATCTAGACAGTTAATTTAGATTGCTTCAGATGTAACGACGCGATACTTGTGATTAAATTATGTAAACATAAAAACACTGTTCAATTAAAATTCACGATGTAAACAGTCCATGTCAAGTTCATTCAGTTGTTATTAATAATGTTATTGTTGACTTTCTGTGAGTTGTTCAATTTATAATTAAACTGTTACCAATCTTCCAATACGCTTAGTTCGACGACTTTAGTCCTATAATTATCCTCCGTTCCCTTTAACACCGGATTTGGAGCGAGGAAAATCCACGGGAGCACCATCAGGTGCCTCTACACTCAGAAAAAGTCACTGTTTGGTGCGGATTTTGGTCCGGCGGTATCATTGGCCCTTATTTCTTTGAAGATACGCAAGGAGCCACGCTCACTGTCAATGGCGACCAATATCGGACGATGATAGCAAATTATTTGTGGCCTAGAATCAATGGCGTGGATCTCACGAACATGTGGTTCCAACAGGTCGGCGTCACTTGTCATACTGCACAGGAAACATTAAATTTATTGGATGAGAAATTTGAGGGCTTCGTCATCTTGCGTGGTGGTGACATCAACTGGCCACCGAGATTATGTGATCTAACACCGGTCGATAACTTTCTGTGGGGATACGTGAAATCTCGAGTCTATGCTAACAAACCACAGACAATTGCTGCCCTGAAGGCCAACATCACTCGCGTTCTTCATGAGATAGTGCCCCACATATGCGAAAATGTCGTCCAAAATTGGTCCATCTTCAGCGGAGTCACGGTGGCCATGTGGCTGAAATTATATTCCATACATAATGTCATCAAATATTCTTTAAAATAAAATAAAAATTGTGGCAACATCACTTAAACAGGGTGTTTTATTCCATTTCAAAGTTCGAGCACTGTTAATGAAAAACCCTATGTGTCCAGCGGTAGTTTTTTCACCATGTCTTGAACTTTGGTGGAAAAGAAGAATACTTATACTAATCATAGAGCAACTAAATTTGGTAGATGGTTTTCTTTGGTCAAAGTCGTTATTTGAGAAAATAATCTGCCTGCTCCCCAAATCTCGCTGGAGATCATCTCTAAGGTGTCAGTGTGTTCAACCTTAGGCCTCAGAGAGATGGGGCAGTGTGTTGCAAGTCTTGTATTGTATGTATCGTTTCATCTACCTGCTTAGTTATCAGTGAAAGTAGTCTGGTAACGGTCGATTAAGTCAGGGGCTTTGGTCACGGTACTTAATGGATTAAGAGGATTACCGGCATTTGTTGAGACAGATAATGGGGTAATGAAATTGTCTATTGAATATTTTTTTTGTGTGTTTGTAATGAAGATATAATAGGTTTCCAAGTAATCAGAAGGGTAAGACCATCGTCTCTCTTATTTAAACAATCGGGACGTTTTTCAATCTCGATTGTTTCGCGGATAATTCTCGTTTTGAAGTTGTAAACCGGTGCTATTGTTTTGGCATTATCGACGTCTATTTTGTGTCCTGTATGAATATGATGCATGGCTAGCGCTGATGAGGGGTCGGATTTTCTAATTGCAAGGGTGTGTTCATATATTCTATTGTGGATGCGTCTATTGGTTTGTCCTACATAAGTTTGGGAACAGTCGGAACAGAGAATTCCGTAAACTCCGTGTAATTTCTTTGGAATCGTATCCTTGGGAGCTTTTATCAGATTTGACAGTTTTTTCTCTGTTGTGAATACTATGGGTTCTAAAAATTCGGCTGATGTTGTCGGTGACACCTTTAATGTATGGTAAAAACGCAGTGTGTTGTTGTGTGGACTCTGTCTGTTCTTGTTGTGGTGTAGTGGTTTGTTGTTGTGCGTTTCTAATGTTTCATAGTATGTGATCATTGTCGTATCCATTTTCTAGCAATGTCTGCCTTAAAAAGTTTAATTCTGTCTGTTTATTGTTGTTGTCCGTTAGTCTAATGGATCGTGTTACTAGTGTTCGAACCACGGAATTTAGTTGCGATGGGTGATGGTGAGATTGGGCATTAAGATAACGATTAGTGTGGGTTGGTTTTCGGCACACAGGGTAAGAAAATCCTCGAATGGGTTTTTAGTGATACGTACATCTAAGAAAGGCGAAGAAAAATTATTTTCTATTTCCATAATGAACTAGATTTGGGGATTAATGTTATTTAGGTAAGAAAGAAATTTGTCTAGATTCTTTACCATGTGGCCAGACAGCAAAAATGTATTCAACGTATCTTAACCAACAGGTTGGTTTAAGTTGGGATGAATTGAGGGCTTGTGTCTCGAAGTTTTCCATGAACTTGTTTGTAAAATTTGTTTTGAAAAAGGAAATAAGTGTTAGATGTGCAGTGTTCTAGAAGAGCTAAGGTATCATGGGAAATATTGTGTTTATTTTTGAGAATGTCAAGGGTTTCAGATAGAGGTATATTAGTGAACAAGGAAACTATATCAAAGCTAACTAGGATGTCGTTTTGATAAATGGTGTTGTTTTGAAGGTCAATGAAATGGGTGGAGTTTTTGACATAGGATGTATCGTTTTCTACTAATGGTTGGAGAGTTTTGGCCAGATGTTTTGCAAGTTTGTGTGTGGGTAAACGGTGGGCACTTACGATAGGGCGAAAGGGAATATCAGGCTTGTGGATTTTCAGGAGACCGTATTTTCTAGGAATGCGAGATGATTTTTCACGGGGGATTAGCTCTTTTTGAGGTCAGGACTGACAACTCCCAACTCAGTCCAGACCTCAAAAAAGAACTAATCCCCCATGAAAAATCATCTCGCATCCCTAGAAAAACATCACTAATGGGAAGATCCCGACTTTGAATTTTGAAAATTTTCATGTGGGGAGAATATTTATGAACATTGTTAAAATTTCATGAATATTTTCCGTTGCCGTTGTTTTTAAGGTTATGGTATCCTTGGGCATGTGTTTGTAATACAATGTGGCCGATAAATTTATTCTTCCTTGAAATTTCAGATAATTTAAAAGTTCTACTCCGATATTACTTGAATACAAGACTGAAAAACTACGAGATAAAGCTGATCATTTTGAAATCTCGTCTGGGTTTAATCAGGGCGAGACTCAACGGGGCTAGGGCAGCTACGGGCGATGTGCTTGTGTTCTTGGATGCCCATTGCGAAGCTACCGTCGGATGGATGGAACCACTACTGCAAAGAATTGAAGAGGACAACACAGCAGTTCTTGTGCCCATCATTGATGTCATCGAAGCCGACAACTTGGCTTATTCGACGAACGGTGAGAGTTACTTTTATTTATAGTTAGTATCCTTGAACATAGACACTCTCTCGATACAGTAAAACAAATTATTTAAACTACTAGCGAGCTTTATATAACTGCTTTGTTGGACAGTACCAGCTTAGACCATATAATATCTTTAATATTCGATTTTGTGTTCTTTAAAGTCGCTGTAGTTCTGTTTTTGGTGAAGCCGCCCAAATGACCATCATATATGTTAGGTGTGGCTCTATTAAGGCATTATACATAAGTCTTTTCAATTTTTCCAACAATTAATATTCACACTTTCTAAAAGCACCTGTGTAACTACATATTTTTTTCTTATGTTAATCAGATCTTTAAAGTTAAACTGGTTATCAATTATAATTTCAAGATATTTATAGCTTCTTACAGGTTTTATTACCTGATTTTTGTGCAAACAGTTCATATATAATCTCATTAATGTTTAATCTTAAATTGTTGCTTAACAACTGTCATGTTAGGGTCAGCTAGTCCCCTGTGGGTCCGGGGACTAACTAAAAGAATAGGCCTAAGGTAACACTTGCCTGTCATAAAAGGCGACTAATTGGAATCAAACACTATGTCTACATGTCCATGTGGGCCTGGAGGAAAGCGGATATCTCTGGGGAGTGATGTACACCCGGATTTTGAGGCCTCCACTCTGGGCTTAGAAATGGATGGTTGCCCGCGCTTGGTTGTTACTCGGGAGCGGGGTTCCGGATGGGTGCCGCCTTGGGTTGAGTGCTGGCGGATGTCGTGTGTCTAGACGACCCGGAGGGGGTTGACAACTCTGATGAGTGGTAAACACCCGGAGTTGGGGCCCCCATTGTGTGCTTCGGAACGGACGGACGGCCTCGCTTGTGCGATACTCGGGAGCGGGGCTCGATGGGAAGTCGCCTTGAGTCTAGCACTGGTGGGTGTCGGGTCTAGACGAACCCGGAGGAAAGCTGAGATCTTTAGGGGTGTAATAAAACTAAGGGTTGAGGCCTCTTCTGTGAGCTTCGAAACGGACAAACGACCTCACTTGGATGCTGCTCGGATGCAGGACTTCATGATACTGCACCGAGTCAAACACTGACGGATGTCTGGTCCAGACGAACTCGGAGAGAGGTTATCTCTCTTTGAGCTTTGAGACGGGCAAGTGACTTCGCTCAGATGGCAGTACATCTGTCAAACAAAGTTTCACCTCGCAGGTGTCGTCTCCTGTCGGAAGCTCGATTTATTGGGTGAAATTTAAGCTAACGTTGGCAGGTGTTGGACCTGGACGAACCCATAGGTGGCTGGGGTCTCTAGGGGTGGATTACACCTGGAGACTTGGGCCTACTCTGTGAGCATCGATACAGGCTAAAGACCTCGCCTGGATGCTGCTCGAGGGTGAGACTTCATGATACCGCCTCGACTCAATGAAACACTGGCGGGGGTCTGGTGCAGGTGAGGCTGGGAGGAGGCAGACATCTCTGGGGAGTGATATGCACCCGGAGTTTGGCGCCTCCACTGTGGCCTCAGAGACTGACAATTGGCCTCGCTTGGTTGTTACTCGGGAGCGGGGTTCCAAATGATACCGCCCTGGATTGAGCCCTGGCGTGTGTCGTGTGTCCAGACGTCCCGGGGGGCTCTGATCTCTGATAAGTGGTAAACACCCGGAGTTTGGAGCCCGTACTGTGTGCTACAAAACGGACGGACGGCTTCGCTGGGCTGATGCTCGGGAGCGGGACTCGATGTGATGTTGCCTTGAGTCTTAACACTGTTAGGTATCAGGTTTGGAAGAGCCTGAGAGGAGCTGAGATCTCTAGGGGTGGATTACAACTGGAGATTAGATGCTGCTCGAGAGCGGGACTTCATGATACCGCCTCGAGGCAAACACTGACGGATGTCAGGTCCAGACGAACTCGGAGAGAGGTAATCTCTCTTTGAGCCTCGAAATGGGCATGCGACTTCACTCAGATGGCAGTACACCTGCCGAACAAACTTTCACCCTCAAGAAAAGATCGACTCCCTCAGGGAGCTGGAATTGATGGGTGAAATCTAAATAATTAGACGTAAGCCACAATAGACCTAAGGTCGTGGTGGAGGGACTGGAATAGCCCACTCACAACAAAATCTAATCTAATCTAATTTAGGGTCAGCTAGACTTAAAAGCTTTTTAAATGTATTGACTTTACCATTTATTCAATTAAAAGCACATTTTGATATTGTATCAGAAAAGTACACAAGTATTCTTAAAAAATCAATAATCAACTAACTTCTGACATATATAAGTTTACACTGTTGCAACCCAAAATCCCCTGGACCTTGAATGTTCTCTTTAGAGTTCACAGGTAGGCAACCAAACATACACTTACTCCACAATAACAAACAATAGTACGTCTGCAAGTCGCCATTTACCATATTTCTAATGAATCTTCATAATAATGAGAAGTGTCGTCAGCAACAGTTAGATATTTGGCTTTCAGTTTAGCTAGTGACAACATTTGTTTATATAATAATGTCATATCATTCTCTATGAGAGTCTTGTCCATAGAACAGTATTACCTCTATGGTCACAGGCAACTTGTAGCAGCGAACACTCTGGAATTATATTTCTAGCTCCGACATGATGAGAAGGGAGGACACCCGTTCGTCTGTCAGAGTGGATATACGAGTAGAAAGCGACCGCATGAAGACCCGTTATGACGTGCGAGCTAAGTCGTTTGGTTTTAAAGTAGGAGATCGGGTGTAGTTTTACACCCCAATACGGTGCGAGGGACAGCCACCAAAACTACAGAAATTATGGGAAGGTCCATACAAGGTGGTCAAACGGATCAATGACGTTCTCTATCGCATTCAGAGGAGCCCGAAGAGCAAGATGAAGGTGGTCCATATGCACAGGCTCACGCCATACCAAGAAATATCAGAATTCCATCGGGACCGTCGAATGTAAGAAGGGGGCAGTGTCACATCTGTCTCTATGAGAGTCTTGTACATAGAACAGTATTACCTCCATGGTCAGAGGCAACTAGTAGAGTGTGTTGGTAGCAGCGAACACTCTGGAATTATATTTTTAGAAGGAACGAGAAGTGACAGGTATGGAACAATATAGAAAGGTCTGGAACCTCTATGGACAGTATAAATAAACGAGCCGCAGATAGAGCAGTCAGTGGTGAGTTAGTCTTGGTGCAGAATAAGTTATCATAGAAGGCGAATGGTCAAATATAGTTCTATGGACATTTGTAATAGAGAAATATTTTAGTTTGTGTGTTTATGGTCAGAAAATAAATGCTTTTAATAAATTATTAGTTTGAAAAGCTGTGTTGTGTTAGTCAACAAATCCTGAAGAACGTAACAACTGGTGTCAGAAGCGGGATTTTCAGGCTGTCAGCGAAAATATTTTCCAGAATATTCATTGAACAACTTGGAAATTTCTAGAATCTCTGGAAGATCAGTGTCAGCGGTAATTCATAACTGGGTGTGTTTTTGAAACAGAAAAAACTGTGTACCAGCTTTAAGTACGTCTCTGCCTGAGACACGTGGCGCGACATCCAATATGGACACCCAGTTATTGGAAATGAATTTAATAAGATTGGACAAAGAAGCTAAATTAGCGCGGGAAGAAGCTGAAAAGAGATGAAGAAGCAAAAGAAGAAATGAGAAAAAGGTATGCAGAAGGTATGAAGAAGCGAAATAAGAAATGAGAAGATGTGAAGAAGCAAACGGGAGAAAGTGGGGCTAAGACTGGTAACTGTTTCCTCGTCGTAGATGGCTATGTAAGCGGCAATAGGACCCAGATAGTCGTCGACAGCAGCGCACCTAGAACGATTATTCGCCACGACATGGTTCCAAGATGACGAGTAAGAGAGCCAGACAGAGTGTACAGAGTAAATGCAGCCAGTGGTACTCAGATCCAGGTATTTGGCGACATCGATGTTGAGCTGCAAATTGAGACATGGAGGGCAAAGCAGAGAGCCATTGTCACCGCCATATCAGATCCGAATATAATTGGATCGGACATTCTCCGAAGTCAGTGCGCTAAACTTGATCTTGGCACCAACATCCTGACATCGGCGGTGAAGAAATAGTAATCTCGCCTGGAAGTAACCTGGTTGTGTGGAAAATCACCATTGAAGAAAATAGCAACATTAACATCTGCAATGAAAGTGTCATTTCAGTAAAGAGAGCTGAGAGAGGAAAAGACAGCCCACTTACTCAGCCAGAAGCAACTACTAAAAGTATGGGAGAAATACAAGGCGAAACGTGTGTAGGCCATGCAGGTGTGAAGCAAACCTAGAAAATAGTCAGTGGCCACATTTGTTGGTACAAAATTGATGTTGAAGAGAAGAATAGTACAGAGCTGATGTTGACGAGAAGAATAGGGCCTGCAGAGATTTTGGTTCAAATAGAAACACCAGGACAAGATCAATTGAGCGGAAGAACCAGTGCAACATAAAAAGTTTGCTTAAAGAGAGCTCCAACATGATGAAGAGAAGGGAGGCCACCATGCAGGTGTGAAGCAAACCTAGAAAAAGGTCAATGAACACATTTGTCGGTACAGAGCTGATGTTGACGAGAAGAATAGGGCCTGCAGAGATTTTGGTTCAAATAGAAACACCAGGACAAGATTAATTGAGCGAAAGAACCAGTGTGACGTAAAAAGTTTGCCCAAAGAGAGCTCTGACATGATGAAGGGAAGGGAGGCCACCCCTTCGGCTGTCAGAATGCATATACGAGTAGAGAGTGACCGCATGAAAACCGGTTATGACGTGCGAGCTAAGTAGTTTCGTTTTAAAGTAGGAGATTGGGTGTGGTTTTACAATCCAGTATATCGCAAGGGACGGTCACCAAAACAACAGAAATTATGGGAAGGCCCATACAAGGTGGTCAAACGGATCACTGACGTTGTCTATCGCATTCAAAGCAGCCCAAAAAACAAGATGAAGGTGGTCCATATGCACAGCTTCATGCGATACCAAAACATATCAGAATTCAACCGGGTATGTCGAATGTAAGAAGGGGGCAGTATCCATCCTTCTCTATGAGAGTCTTGTACATAGAACAGCATTACCTCTATGGTCAGAGGCAACTTGTAGAGTGTGTTGGTAGAAGCGAACACTCTGGAATTATATTTCTAGAAGGAACGAGAAGTGACAGGTATGGAACAGTGTAGAAAGGTCTGGAGTTTCTATGGACAGTATAAATAAACAAGCCACAGATAGAGCAGTCTGTAGTGAGTTCTTTTTGGTGCAGAATAAGTGATCATAGAAGGCGAATAGTGAAATATAGTTCTACGGACATTTGTAATAGAGGAGTATTTTATGTTCAGAAAATAATTGCTTATAATAATTCAGTAGTTTGAAAAGCTGTGTTTTGTTAGTCAACAAATCCAGAACCTCAAAGGACATAATAATAAATACAACACTGGTCTGCGTACAGATCCTTGAGGAACACTAGTTTTTACAGTTTCTGTTACACACCTTTTGTCATTTACAATACTTATCTGTCTTCTTTTAAACAGTGCTATACTGTACTCTTATAATGTCCAAAATGCATCTAACGTACACTTTTAAATATTATTATTAGTATTTGTTGTTTTTGTAGGTTATTCCAGCTACCAGGTGGGTGGATTTTCATGGTCTGGTCATTTCACGTGGATCGATATTCAGAATGAAGAAGACAAAAAGAAATTGTCGCCTGTCAAGTCGCCGACAATGGCTGGAGGTCTGTTCGCTATCCATAGAAAGTTCTTTTGGGATATCGGCTCGTACGACGAACAAATGGACGGATGGGGAGGAGAAAATTTAGAGATGTCGTTCAGGATATGGCAGTGCGGGGGGAGATTGGAAACGGTGAGTTGGTGGTTGTGGTATCGGTAAACATGACTTTGAAATTTACATTCCATTGGCTACAAACTGTTTTATTACTTTGAATATTCTAACGGTGAGCTAGATTCTTCATTTAAAGGGTGAAAGGTACCGTTTAGCAGATATTACACTAGTTTTATGAGGTGAAAGATACTTCTCAGTAGCTTTATAATATGGATGCCTTTTAGACCAGTGTTTACCAAAGTTATTTAAATACCAATCCCTTTTGGTAGGAGTTTTGTTTGAGGAGCCTTTTTTCAGCCATGCTGACTGTCATCTAATAACAATACTGAGATGCAATTAGATTTGTTTTTGCTCGTGCAGTCTATCATTAGTAACGCAATTAAATTCGAAGTATAAAATGTGTTTGTTACTTGGGCCATCTATGATCAAATAACGTAAGTTCTACAATCATCTAATAAAAATACTAAGACACAATTAGATTTGTTGTTGCTCACGCCATCTGTCACTAAGTTCTTTAATCATCTAATACAATACTGAGACGCAATTAGATTTGTTGTTGCTCACGCCATCTATCACTAAGTAACACAATTAAATTCACAGTAGAAAATGTGTTTGTTACTTGGGCCATCTATGATCAAATAGCGTAAGTTCTTTAATCATATACTAACAATACTGAGACACAATTAGATTTGTTGTTGCTCGTGAAATCTATCATTACTAACGCAATTAAGTTCAAAGTAGAAAATGTTTGTTGCTTGGGCCATGTATGTTCAAATAGCGTAAGTACTTTAACCATCTAATAACGATACTGAGATGCAATTAGATTTATTGTTGCTCGCGAAATCTATCATTAGTAACACAATTAAATTCAAAGTAGAAAATGTATTTGTTACTTCGGTCATCTATGATCAAATAGCGTAAGTTCTTTAATCATCTAATAACAATACTGAGACGAATTAGATTTGGTGTTGCTCGCCACATCTATCACTAAGTAACACAATTAAAATGAAAGTAGAAAATGTGCTTGTTACTTGGGCCATCTATGTTCAAATAGTGTAAATTCTTTAATCATCCACTAACAATACTGAGACGCAATTAGATTTGTTGTTGCTTGCGCCATATCACTAAGTAACACAATTAAGTTCAAAGTAGCAAATGTGTGTTGCTTGGGCCATCTATGATCAAATAGCGTAAGTTCTTTAATCATCTAATAAGAATACTGAGACGCAAGCAGACTTGTTGCTCGTGCCATCTATCATTAGTAACACAATTAAATTCAAAGTAGAAAATGTGTTTGTTACTTGGGCCATCTATGATCAAATAGGGTAAGTTCTGTATTCATCTAATAACAATACTGAGAGGCAAGAAGACTGTTGTTGCTCGCGCCATCTATCATTAGTAATGCAAAGAAACTGTGTTTGTTACTTGGGCCATCTATGATCAAATAGCATCTTTGACCATCTAATAACAATACTGAGAGGCAATTAGATTTGTTGTTACTCACACCATCTATCATTGGTAACACGATTAAATTCAAAATAGAGAATGTGTTTGTTACTTGAGCCATCTATGATCAAATAGGGTAAGTTCTGTATTCATCTAATAACCATACTGAGACGCAAGCAGACTGTTGTTGCTCGTGCCATCTATCATTAGTAATGCAAAGAAACTGTGTGTGTTACTTGGGCCATCTATGATCAAATAGCATCTTTGACCATCTAATAACAATACTGAGATGCAATTAGATTTGTTGTTGCTCACACCATCTATCATTGGTAACACGATTAAATTCAAAATAGAGAATGTGTTTGTTACTTGAGCCATCTATGATCAAATAGGGTAAGTTCTGTATTCATCTAATAACAATACTGAGAGGCAAGCAGACTGTTGTTGCTCGCGCCATCTATCATTAGTAATGCAAAGAAACTGTGTTTGTTACTTGGGCCATCTATGATCAAATAGCATCTTTGACCATCTAATAACAATACTGAGATGCAATTAGATTTGTTGTGGTCACACCATCTATCATTGGTAACACGATTAAATTCAAAACAGAGAATGTGTTTATTACTTGGGCCATCTATCATTAGTAACGCAATTAAATTCAAAATAGAAAAACTGTTTGTTACTTGGGCCATCTATGATCAAATAGTGTAAGTTCTGTATTCATTTAATAACAATACTGAGACGCAAGCAGATTGTTGTTGCTCACGCCATCTATCATTAGTAATGCAAAGAAACTGTGTTTGTTATTTGGGCCATCTACGATCAAATAACATAAGTGCTTTCATGGTCAGGAAAGGACAGTATATACTATAGAACAAGTGTGTAAATTTAATAGTTTCCATATAAAATTTCACAAATTGGACATAGATGTTGAATAATAATAATAATAATACTTTAAGCATTTGAAAGTTGATTTGTTTTAAATCACTGAGAACCTGAATTTTTAGGTACCTTGTTCACGAGTTGGTCATATCTTCCGTGAATTTCACCCGTATTCGTTCCCTGATGATAAAGACACACATGGCATAAACACTGCCCGTCTCGTGGAAGTTTGGATGGATGAATACAAACGTCTTTTCTATATGCATCGTCCGAATCTGGAAAACAACCCTATCATAGGCGACCTCACCCATCGGAGGCAACTCAGACAGAAGTTACGTTGTAAAAGCTTCAGATGGTTCTTGGAGAATGTTTATCCAGAAAAATTCATCCCGGATGAAAATGTGTATGTTGACGGTCAATTCAAAACTAAGTATGGTAGGTGTTTGGATGATTTGCAGCTACCTGAAGGTAAAGTTGGACCTTTAGGGATATACCAATGTCATCCGTTCCTTGCCATGTCTCAGTACTTTTCTGTAAATTTTAAAGGGGAGTTACGGAAAGAAGATTTCTGTGCTGAGGTGTTTAATAATCGGGAGGTGCAGCTAACGGAATGTCACGGGCATAAACGGGAACAGTTCTGGACGGTTCACATCAACGGTACCATTTATAACCCTGCGACTAAAAAATGTCTCAGCGCAGATGGTATTGAAGATGGTAAGAGTGTTATTGTTACTGAATGTGGTGAAGGTCCTTCATTAACATGGGAATTCACCCATGTCAATCAGACAGCTTTGGCGAAACAACATTGATTATATTTTTTTACGATTAATAAAATTATCTTGTTAATTTTGTTGTTTTAATTAGAACTAAAAAGGTACCAAAGATGCTTTCTTCTCTTAATACCAGGAAAGCCTCTGGCGAGATCCCAGCAATTGTTCTCAAAAAATGCGCACCAGAACTTGCTCCTGTCCTGACTCGTCTGTTTCATACATCTTACAATAGAGGCATATTCCCTAGTAACTGGAAAACTGCTCAAGTATAACCCGTCCCCAAGAAAGGATCCAAAGCACTTCCTAGCAACTACAGGCCTATTTATCTCCTTTCAGTCCTCTCTAAAGTGATGAAAAAGTATATAAACACCAAATTACTAAAATTTCTTGAAAAACACAGTCTAATCCATGACAGGCAGTATGGATTCCGTCAGCGCAGATCAACTGCCGACCTCCTTTCCTTTGTCACCCATTCTTGGAACAAGTCTATGGAACTACACAGTGAATCCCAGATTGTCGCTCTAGACATATCCAAAGCATTCGACCAGGTCTGGCACGCAGCACTGCTTAATAAACTACCGGCCTATGGCCCATCACCAAAACTCTGTACGTGGACAGAAAATTTCCTCTCCAACCGGAGCATTTCTGTTGTCGTGGATGGCCATTCCTCTAAACTGTATCAAATTAATGCAGGAGTTCCTCAAGGTTCAGCTTTAGCCCCTACTTTGTTTCTTCTCCGCATCAATGACCTCCTCTCTAGCACATCCAACCCAGTTCACAGTTACGCAGACGACAGCACCCTCCACTCAAATATACAATATTCTAAGCCTGTCTCTTTAGCCCAATTAGATGAGGATCGCAGACACATGGAGGGTTCTGTCTCCGTGGATCTCCAAAAAATATTAGACTGGGGAAGTAGAAATCTTGTACAATTCAACCCCACCAAATCTCAGTCTTGCTTTCTTTCTCATAAAAGATACATCAGCCCTAGAACCATCACAATGAACAACCAAGTTATTCAAAGTAATGAGTCCTTTTCACTTGTTGGCATTTCTGTGGATCGAAATCTCAATTGGCACCAACATGTCACATCAATTGCAGAAGCGGCTGCTAAGAAATTAGGTTTCCTCTTCCGGGCTAGCAAATACCTTTCACCAGCTAATCTCTATACCTTATATACTTCACAAATAAGGCCAAACCTCGATACTGCTCCCACATCCCCAGGTGCTGCTGCCGCTTCTACACTCGCTATCCTGGACTCCATTCAGAAGAGAGCTATACTTCTCATTGGCGACCCTACCCTCACCCAAAGGCTGCCATCCCTTGCCCACCGACGTGCCGTTGGTGACCTCTCTCTCTTTTATAGATATCTGCACGGCACTGCTCAGAGGAGCTTTCTTCCATAGTTCCTCCACTTGCTGCCCCCAACAGATCTACCAGGGGAACAGAGCGAATGCACCTTTTTAGTGTCCAGCTCACCAGACATAGAACATCTTGTTATGTCCGCTCTTTTGTCCCGAGGACTTCCAAGTTGTGGAGTTCCTTGCCGGCACATGTTTTTCCTTCTCCTCCAAACCTTCAAGTCCAAAATTAACAAGTTGACTCTTTCCTCCTTGTCGACACCCACGGTACGATAGTATTTAGGCTGTAAGCCCTTGTGGTGTGTTGTTGAAATTGAAAAAAAAAAACAGCCAACATTAAAAATATGCATGTTTATTTTAAACTTAATAATAATAAATTGTATAAAAATGCCTATAATATCATGATTATATTCAGAATGTAGTCAAAGAGTCAGAAGAGAAAAATGTAAAATTGTTTACAATGTAAACATAAGAGTTAACAGTAGATATAAAATATTACAAAATAAATAAGTCTACATATAAAATTAAATAGATAACAAAAAAATATATAAACATAAAATTAACAGTAAAGATAAATATTAAATATTACAAAATATAGAAGTATACATATAAAATTAAATAGATGATAAACAAACAGAACAGGTTTTAAATATCGCTACAAACTAGATTTCCTTGTAAGGCTAGATGCATTCTCACAACAATTAGAACCGTAGACCGGTTTCGCTCTAATTAGAGCTCCTCAGTACGGCATAACAATTCCAGCAAAAATACACCTATAAAATAAAACGGCTATAGTAGCCAGCCTTCCAACACTAAGTGAGTGGTGAGCGTGCCGCCACCTAGTTGCAGAACCAAGTAGTATGTTGTCACGCCAGCTCCAAATAACACAAAGTGTTAAAAAATAGAGACTATACAACCAACTAACTATTTAATAAATTGTCAGCCTTAGCCCATTTCTACCCTAATATATGGACAAAGCATGTAAGGCTAGATGCATTCTCGCCACAATTATAACCGTAGACCAGTTGTTAATTGTTGTGAGGATGCATCTAGCCTTACATACTTTGTCCCTATATTAGGGTAGAAATGGGCCAGGGCTGACAATTTACTAAAATTGTTAGTTAGTTGTATACAGTCTCTATTTTTTAACATTTGTGTTATTTGGAGACTGGCCAGGGTTGTATTCATTCCTAAACCTGGGCATCCAACAGACCAGGCAAAGTCCCTGAGGCCAGTAAGTCTCATGTCCTTGCTAAAAACAGTGGAAAATACGCTCGACCGGCACCTTAGGGACGGTGTACTGGAAGCATATCCCCTACACTGCGGACAATATGCATACAGAGCAGGATTCTCAGCAGAAACAGCACTGCACCAACTGGTGCTGAAACTGGAGAATACGCTGGAGAACAGGGAGGTGGCGCTGGGGGCCTTCCTAGACATAGAGGGGGCCTTTAGCAACAACTCGTTCGGATCGGTTCTGGCAGCTGTCCGGGAGCGTGGAATAGAGTAGACCTGCTGCAGGTGGATCGGTTTCATGCTCAGGGACAGGGCGGTGTACACCTCACTCGCGGGAGGGACTCTGCTGGCGGGGTGTCCGCAGGGGAGCGTTCTGTCTCCCTTACTCTGGTGCCTAGTCGTGGACGGCCTGCTGGGGAGGCTCTCGGGAGGGGGGTATGAGGTACAGGGCTATGCAGACGACATTGTCATCATAGTCCGAGGAAAAGTCACACAGGCAATGTGGGAGCGCATGCAGACTGCACTGAAAGTGGTGGAAGGGTGGACGGTTGATCAAGGGAGAGGAATCAGCCCAGCACATCTTGTGCGAGTGTAAAACTCTGGACCGCAAAAGACAACTGATCTACGGTCAGTCTAGACCGGAGACAGAGCAATATAAAACTTCACCCTACCAATCGCTGTGCAGACTAGTTCAAGGCACACTGATTTTGGAATGGGTGGAGTAAGACTAAGGGTATGCACAATCAACCAAAGGTTGAAGTTCTATCGGGGTGGACGAGCCCTGAGGGGAAAAAAACAGTGTTGTCTGGTATGTTTATCTTAATTATACGATGGTTCGACAGTTCGATGAAGCAGTCATAGTTTTGTTTACAGCAGGCAACATGGAGGGCAGTGCAACCTTGATGATCTACTGCATTGACAGAAACGTTATACGTCAGTAAAATCTCAATGCATTTTAGATTTCCTAGAGATGCAGCAACATGTAGGGGAGAAATGGTATATGAACCCTCCCAGTTTATACAGGCACCGTTTTTAATCAAGTATTTTGCACCAACAGCATCTTTTCTTTCACGGCCTTTTTTTATATTTCAACAACAGACCACGAGGGCTCACAGCCTAAATACTATCGTACCGTGGGTGTCGACAAGGAGGAAAGAGACAACTTGTTAATTCTGGACTTGAAGGTTCGGAGGAGAACGAAAAACATGTGCCGGCAAGGAATTCCACAACTTGGAAGTCCTCGGGACAAAAGAGCGGGCATAACAAGATGTTCTATGTCTGGTGACCTGGACAGTAAAAGGGTGCATTCGCTCTGTTCCTCTGGTAGATCTGTTGGGGGCAGCAGGCGGAGGAACTATGGAAGAAAGCTCCTCTGAGAAGTGCCCGTGCAGATATCTATAAAAGAGGGAGAGGTCACCAACAGCACGTCGGTGGGCAAGGGATGGCAGCCTTTGGGTGAGGGTAGGGTCACCGATGAGACGTATAGCTCTCTTCAGAATGGAGTCGACGATAGCCAGTGTAGAAGCGGCAACGGCACCCCAGATGTGGGAGCAGTATTCGAAGTTTGGCCTTATTTGTGAAGTATATAAGGTATAGAGATTAGCTGGTGAAAAGTATTTGCGAGCCTGGAAGAGGAAACCTAATTTCTTAGCAGCCGCTTCTGCAATTGATGCGACTTGTTGGTGCCAATTGAGATTTCGATCCACAGAAATGCCAAGAAGAGAAAAGGACTCATTACTTTGAATAACTTGGTTGTTCATTGTGATAGGTCTAGGGCTGGTGTATCTCTTATGAGAAAGAAAGCAAGACTGTGATTTGGTGGGGTTGAATTGTACAAGATTTCTACTGCCCCAGTCTAATATTTTTTAGAGATCCACGGAGACAGAACCCTCCATGAGTCTGCGATCCTAATCTAATTGGGCTAAAGAGACAGGCTTAGAATATTGTATATTTGAGTGGAGGATGCTGTCGTCCGCGTAACTGTGAACTGGGTTGGATGTGCTAGAGAGGAGGTCATTGATGTGGAGAAGAAACAAAACTTGCTACAGCAAGTAGGTTATTTTCCGTAATTCTTTCTCTCACTGAGGAATATTTTTACAGTAAGTTTCTTCTGCAACCCTTACTTTCTCATCTTCATCAATAAAGCAATATCTAACTGCAAGATTAAGTACATTTTCAAGGTTACAGTACAATCTACAGAGGCAGTCAAACTTAACTTTTTTTAAATTATTAAAATTATTGGATATGCAATGATATAGGAATGCGTTGTTAATATGGTCTATGCCGAATAAATTATAATGTTTATTAAAAAGTTTATCGAGGTTTACTAAGTGTCCTGTTGTGCATGTATAATCAAAAACGTTGTATCCCAATTTATCTCTGCGGGTTAAAAAGCCTGTGTCATTTGAAACCGTGAACAGTTTTTCTAGAATGCACTTAAATATATCATCACCATTTTTACTTATTGGTGGAAACAACACAGATGCATGTATTAACATGTTACCTTCTAGTACTTCATCGTCCTCACTGTCCCAGCCATGTACAAACAGAGAACCATAAGCTGCAGCTAAATGCAAAGCGGTCCTTCCACATTTATCTGGAACTGCTAAAAGATGTTCCAGATCATCGCTATTTAATAATGTTATTACTTTTTCCAAATCGTCATATAATATTGCCTCATGCAGAGATAAACCTTGAACTAACAATACATCAAAAAAACTTTTGAGTGATAATTTTTCCAAATCTACCATTTCCTTCAATATCGCTAGAAATCCCTCATTTTCCAATTCATAATCTATGTTATTTACTAAATAGGCTGCTGCCAAATATTCCACGTAAGAGCTATGCACAAACTGTGCTTTTCCCTCATCATCTACGCCACTTATTAAAAAACTTTTATTGCTAAGAAAATCTGCGACTAGTTCCTCTTCGCATGATTTAAACTCCTCCCATTTGATAAACTTGCGCAAGTGTGCTTCTGGAAAGATCATAGCTAGCGCCATCTTCTGTAAAGTTATTATTTTACTCTTGCTTTTAATTTTAGAAGACACCATCTTCTCATACAAACTACATATATTAACATTTTTGTTGGAGAAATATTCTAAGCCTTCGACAAGAATAACTTCCGATACCAAGTTAATTAGGAAAGGAAACCTTAAAATTTCATCAGCATAAAAGAAGGAGTTTTTAATAACAGAAAATGCATTGTTTAAATCATCAGTATTATAATTTTTTCCTGTTTTTGACAATTTATCCCGTAAAAATTGTTTTTGGTCTTCATTGTTAAAACCGGTTATTTCTACAGCCACAGATTGGAATCTCTTTTCCAGTTGCTTCTTATTAAACGAATTAGTGGTTACCCATAATTTATTTTTTGAATCGTACAACATATTTAAAAACACATCCACTTTACTTGCATTTGCTTCATCGTATTCATCGACCACAAGGAGAACCTGTTTGTTTTTAAGTTTTTGTGCAAATACTGCTTTCAGAAATGCTTTTACATCATTGCCCATATTCTGAAAGCCTAGAAATGGCTCCAAAATTTCTAATATGTCTTTGTTCTGTTGTAGCGACTGTTCTATATGTTTCAGGTGTTTATTGATGTCAATAATCACTGACCATTTCTTTAAATAGCAACTAGCCAGGTACCTGGTTGCTACACTTTTGCCTATTCCAGCCATTCCACTGAATATGGTGACTGGAGACATGAAATAATCCAGCGCTTTGTCGGCTTCTATGCACAGCTCATTTCTATGAGTCAAAAAAGCGTATCCAGAATCGAATAAATATTTTGTTACAACACTTACATTTGCTGTCGAAAATCTCCATTCCAGCAAAGAACCATACTTAATAATCGATGAGGGTGTCAGAAAATGTATAGGAGTTGCAGTATTGAATTCTTTAACTACTCTTTCTATTGTATCCATGTTCATTTCTGTGTCATACAGAATTGTGACTCTGGCAGTCAAGACAAATTGTGTTAATTGTTGATGCATCTTATAATTAAATTTTGTACCTACAATCACAAAAATATTATTTTCTTCATTTAATAAATTTATATGTACGAATGTTTTCTTAAAATATCTCTCAATTAAATATTCTTTCGTCGTTATTTTCTCACCAACAATCAGCTTTTCGAATGAAATCAAGAATAAAACTCTTGGTGTAATCAGTTTAATGATTTCTTGATCACTGGGTGTTACTTGTAAATAGATATTTCTTCCCTGTACGCAAACTGACAACCGATTTAAAATATTTCCAAGTTTCTCTTCAGGAACATCCTTCAAACTATTAAAGACCCTATAATATCCGTCAAGATTTTTGTTTGTGATATTATTTCCATTAAAAATAACAAATTTTCTAATTGTTCCTTTACATATACATAACAAATTCTGTACCCTACAGAAAGTTTCATTATCGTAGCAATGAAGTAACAATGGAATTTCACTTAGCTGCCATAAAATATAATATAAATCTTTCAACTCGACTGGGCGTTTGCATTTCCTTTTAGAAATTAATTTTCTGTACTTATCATTATTTGATATGCTTTCAATACTATTCAACTTCCAAGCTTCACTCTCTTTTATCTTCCATGTTATGGCTTTTGTAATTGTTGCGGCTACATCGTTATCATTTGGTAAAACTGTGACATCATAATTTGCTATGACATCATTCCAGAGGGAGCATTGTTCCGGAGGTATGTCCACATCTCTAGGATGTATTATTAATGGACTTAAGACTGTTTCAAGCAGTATCATTTCAAAGTCAGACTTGTACAACCAACCGGACGATTTGTCTACTGACCAGCAATTGAACCTGTCAATAAGTGCCCCTACCATGTTGTCATCGATACTACCCACTTTAAGGTTTAACAAATCTGCAATTAAAGACTTTATTCTATCTTGTGATACTTGATTCGCAAATAATAAAAAACGATCTAAAAATTCTTGATCGAAATCCGGAGATTCACTTTTGATCTTTGGGAAACGTTTAAGAGATTTGTTGTTGTTGAGCAAAAGATGTTCTGAATAGTCATCATCTTCAAATGAAATATCTTTTCCTTCAACATTGCTATACTTGAAAGGTCGGTTAGTGTGCAAAACATACCATACATCCAAAGTCTCATCATCATATTTAAAATTCTCGTAACATGTTTGAAACTTTCTAAGATTGAACTTATTGTCTTTCCCTGTATTCAATAAAACATTAACTGTTAGAGCTTGATTTTCTGTGTGTTTCGCTTGTATTAGGTACATTTTGTGTGAACCATTATTATATTTCACGTAAATCACAACATCGTCCAATGCACCAAAACCCTCCACGTTGGTAAACATGGTGAAGTCATCAACAGCTAAGTCCGTTAAAAGTCGCATCGCCCATATTGCAGCCACACTGGGTTCATAAAAATGTCCAAAGTTTCTAGTACCAGCTTTACGTTTCTTGTATTTCTGGGGAAAAAACAATGAGCTAGTGTTAATTTCAAAAAGCAAATCCGAAAACATGCTTTAACTGCATACAGACTTGGAGAATACTTCTCTAGCTTCACTAAAAACCAACAGTGAAGCTAGAGAAGTATTCTCCAAGTCTGTATGCAGTATGGACAAGTTTCACCAAGTAAGGGCATCAACAATCCATGAATGCTTTAACTGCCTGTGAAGCAGGAATACAGCTATAAGGGTAAATGTGCACCTCTGAATATCCTTCCTCCGAGGTCACTATTCTTGATGACTTCAATGTCCATAATAAGGAATGGCTAGGATCTTCAAAAACTGATCCACAAGGGCGAGCAGCGGAGGCCTTTGCAGTCAGCAAATTTTAGGCAATATGGTTCACCAACCTACTTACTTTCCTCGCATCCCATCACATAGCTCAAATCCCTTGGATCTCCTTTTTACTACAAATCCAGACTGCTATAAGATATCAGTCACCGCCCCCCCCTTGGTCGCTCAGACCACGGAATTGTCACTGCTTCCTGCGTAATGCAACCCGAGGCCACACAGTCTTCACACCCACGTATCGTTTGGCACTACAACTCCGCAAACTGGAACGAAATGCGAGATTACTTTTCCTCATTTCCATGGGTGTGTATGTCTGCTTATCTCATCCTGCCCCTCTGATATCTCACAAAACGTCACCGAAATTATCCAAGCTGGCATGGAAGTATTTATTCCACGTACACAGAAAACCTCTGCAGCCACTCAAAAGCCCTGGTTCTCTAAATCCTGTGACAAGGCCAGACTTGAAAAGGTCAAAGCTCACAAAACGCTTCTACACAATCCCAGTCAAGAAAACCGTCAAGCATTTAACGACGCAAGAAACCGCTATGTCCGCATTCTTTCTGAGGCAAAAAACTCGTTTAATAACCACATCAAAAACAAAGTACTCTTAAGCTCCAACGGCAGCAAACCCTTCTGGACTCTTGCTAAATCTATTGGGAATAATTTCTGCAAGAGCACGTTTCCACCTCTTGTCTCAGGGGATGAAATTGTTTTTATCGCCCTGGGCAAGGCTGAACTTTTTGCCTCGTTGTTTGCCAGCAATTCTACTCTCAATCCACCTTCAAATGTTCAACCACCACCAGTCCCCAATGTCGCACATAAAATGACAGATATCATTTACAAAACTAAAAAGGTACGAAAGATGCTCTCTTCTCTTAATACCAGGAAAGCCTCTGGCCTTGACGAGATCCCAGCAATTGTTCTCAAAAAATGCGCACCAGAACTTGCTCCTGTCCCGACTCGTCTGTTTCAGACCTATTACAATAGAGACATATTCCCTAGTAACTGGAAAACTGCTCGAGTACAACCCGTCCCCAAGAAAGGTTCCAAAGCGCTTCCTAGCAACTACAGGCCTATCTCTCCTTTCAGTCGTCTCTAAAGTGATGGAAAAGTATATAAACACTGAATTACTAAAATCTCTTGAAAAACACAGTCTAATCCACGACAGGCAGTATGGATTCTGTCAGCGCAAATCAACTGCCGACCTCCTTTCTTTTGTCACCCATTCTTGGAACAAGTCTATGGAACTACATCGTGAATCCCAGATTGTCGCTCTAGACATATCCAAAGCATTCGACCAGGTCTGGCACGCAGCACTGCTTAACAAATTTCCGGCCTGTGGCCTACCACCAAAACTCTGTACCTGGACAGCAAATTTCCTCTCCAACCGGAGCATTTCTGTTGTCGTGGATAGCCATTTCTCTAAACTGTATCCAATTAATGCAGGAGTTCTTCAAGGTTCAGCTTTAGCCCTTACTTTGTTTCTTCTCCACATCAATGACCTCCTCTCTAGCACATCCAACCCAGTTCACAGTTACGCGGACGACAGCACCCTCCACTCAAATATACACTATTCTAAGCCTGTCTCTTTAGCCCAATTAGATGAGGATCGCAGACTCATGGAGGGTTCTGTCTCCGTGGATCTCCAAAAAATATTAGACTGGGGAAGTAGAAACCTTGTACAATTCAACCCCACCAAATCACAGTCTTGCTTTCTTTCTCATAAGAGATACACCAGCCCTAGACACATCACAGTGAACAACCAAGTTATTCAAAGTAATGAGTCCTTTTCACTTGTTGGCATTTCTGTGGATTGAAACCTCAATTGGCACCAACATGTCACAGCAATTGCAGAAGCGGCCGCTAAGAAACTAGGTTTCCTCTTCCGGGCTCGCAAATCTTTTTCACCAGCTAATCTCTATACTTTATATACTTCACAAATAAGACCAAACCTCGAATACTGCTCCCACATCTGGGGTGCTGCTACCGCTTCTACACTCGCTATCCTGGACTCCATTCAGAAGAGAGCTATACGTCTCATCGGTGACCGTACCCTCACCCAAAGGCTGCCATCCCTTGCCCACCGACGTGCCGTTGGTGACCTCTCTCTCTTTTATAGATATCTACACGGGCACTGCTCTGATGAGCTTTCTTCCATAGTCCCTCCACCTGCTGCCCCTAACATCTACTAGGGGAACAGAGCGAATGCATCCTTTTACTGTCCAGGTCACCAGACATAGAACATCTTGTTATGTCCGCTCTTTTCTCCCGAGGACTTTCAAGTTGTGGAATTCCTTGCCGGCATATGTTCTTCCTTCTCCTCCGAACCTTCAATCCTTCAAGTCCAGAATTAACAAGTTGTATCTTTCCTCCTTGTCGACACCCACGGTACGATAGTATTTAGGCTGTAAGCCCTCCTGGTGTGTTGTTGAAATAAACCTCCCGCCTTCTAATGCCACATCACTACACTTCACTATGATTTCCTTCCCCCACCATTTAATGTGGGCAAACTGTTGGTCAGGGGAAGCGACAATCGGTGGGGGGAAGGGTGTAGAGATGGGAGGTTAAATTGGAATGAGGGGGGCCTGAAGTGCACATTTACCCTGATAAGTTATGCCTAAGTAAAATCAGCATTGTTACTCTATTTAATATTAAAAAATGAATTTGTTATAAATTACCTTTGTCAACCATTCCATCCTTAATTATTTAAAGTTCTTATCACTCTCTTCAGCACAGCCAGAGCTATAAATATAGAAAATTAAAGAGATATAATTAAATTCCACTAAAAATTCACTACCTTAACACACTTGCTAAGTAGAAACTCTTATTTATTACAGTTTTACTTTCAGTAAATTTATACTTGGTGTATTTGTGTATTTCAAACTTTTGTCTGCAAATCGACAGGTCTTATCACGCCCATACAAGTTTGGCGGGAAACTACTTTTCCTTGTTTCTTAGTTACGTTCACATTCGTTAGAAAACACATTAAACGCCTTAAATAAGGAATTGAATTATGAGAACAAATACGCCGGATTTTGAGTTTTTATCTCGCTTTCCTAAATTTTTATAACTTATTTTTTATAAAAAAGCCGACCGATAAAATCACTTCCGTCGTCGCTAACGTTATAATAAAAACTGCGACCACACAACGACACAACAGTTGAGATTGAGAACTTATCCTATGCCGCCACAGTCCCGAACGAGACCGTAATTTCCCGACTCGCAACCCCCCACCGCTTTTCCAAAACAAATTTATTCAAGCTGTATAATTCGAAAAATTTCAGGTGAGGTTTAACCTTGACCTGCCCAGGAGATCAGTTAGCCGCCTAATTGAAAAGCTGGGGGCAGGGTTGCCAGGTTTTAAAAAATAAATATCGCCGTTTTGCTGAGCGAGATCTCCTAAAATCGCGAACTTTCCATCCATGGAAGATCGCCCACTTTCTGTAAGAACTGTCAAGTGAAAATCGTTCAAACTCTGAAGTTGTCTGCGGGAATTTCAATTTTTTTTAAATGCTTTTTTTTAGGTTGACGAGAAGCTTTAATATAATGATCTATAGTGCATAGAGGCGTCCCAGTGGTAAGAACGTGTCCCTCTGGAACCAAGGGTACTGGGTTCGATTCCCGGGGTTCCCCTTTCACTTTTTCAGTACAAACTATAAAATATTAACATCAACCGAGGTTGTGGCGTTGTATTTGAACAAGTCCAATGTCTACACGTTCCGAACTGGGTGGGGGTGGGGGGCGTCGGTCCCGTGTACCATGCGATGTGGACAGGTTAAAGATCCCAGCTCTTCCTACAGAAAGGCGGGCGTTCGGCAAAATTTCTAGGGTAGTGAGGTGAAACTGCTCCCTAGCGTCGGTGATTGACCATAGTCGTGGAAATAGACCGACGTTACAGAACAGAAAAATATATATATAATGGACCAAAATCACATGTAAATAACGGTTTACCTTTGGTCATTAAATTTAAAAAGAAAAAGGAACCAGAACAAAAATTTATTTATAAAATATCAAAACATGCATTTTGTTCCTGTCATTATCTTTTCTCTATTATGTATCCAAGCACGGTTGTCGAAACGTCACTGCTTCTCATGGATAAAATATGTTCGTCTATGTTACTTCTGAATAAATCACCAGAGTTGCCAGATTGGGTGATTTATCGCAAATTGGGCTACATCTTTAATCTTGTGTTGCGAGTTTTCAACATCCGTATGAAATAAGTAGGTGTATGCAGGGTTGCAAACATTTAGGCGGGGTCGGCCATATCTGCTGGACTCTTTTGTTCAAAAAAACCGCCGAGTCGCAAATTGGGCTATTTTTGTTATCTAAAAATCGCCAATTGAGCGATCTTGAAGAAACTAACTTTGTTGTAAAACTATTCAGTTTCAGGAAAGGTTGTTTTATTCAGAATCCAAGAGAAGCAATGACATCCGTAAGAAACCAAGAGGACCCAGCATGCTTGGATAGATAATAGAAAAAAGATGATAGATGACAGGTGACAGAAACAAAATGTTGTTTATGTTTTATATTATATTAAAGGGTATTTTATATGTTGCGTTATATAGAGAAAATGCTTTATTTTTGGATTCTTTTAACGCTGCTGGCGGGTGTATGTTTTGATATTTTATAAATAAATTCTTGGTCTGGTTCCTTTTTCTTTTTAAATTTAATGACCAAAGGTCCTGCAGCAGAGGAAGTACCAGGTCAAACATCTTGGAGCCAGATCTAGAACATACTCAGCCACGGCTGGTCTCCCGCAGGGTTCTGCTATCTCCCCTCTGCTGTACAATATATTTGTCGCAGACATTCCGACAGCCCCCCTAAACATGACATACACACTGTACGCAGACGACACGACCATCCTCAGCAGCTCCACTCAGCCGAGGATAATAACCGAACGACCACCGTAGTCGAGCTGCAAGAATGGTATAGGAAATCCCTTCTAGCCATAAACCCCGATAAATATTCAGCAGTCATATTTTCCAAGAGGAGACACACACCTCACGAACACGTATCATTAGACAACCGTCTAATTCCCGGGCAAGATTCCGCCAAATACCTCGGGGTTTTCCTCGACAAACACTTAACATGGCGCCCCCATGTCGAACACGCCCGACGAAAAGCCTCGATGTTCATCTCGAAGCTGTTCTCACTTCTAAATAGAAACTCCAAATTGACCATGAACAAAAGTTGCTCATGTACAAAGCCATCATCCGGCCAGCCTTGACCTATGCATCACCTACATGGGCCACCGCGGCAGCCACACACATCAAGACCCTTCAAATCATCCAGAATAAAATTATAAGAATGGTTACCGGAGCTCCATGGTTTGTCAAAAATAGTCAGATTCGCTCTGATCTGCAAATGCCTTCGATACTTGAGTTTATAACTCAACTATCCACAACTCAGTTCGCAAAAGCCGATTCTCACCCAAATGCTCTTCTCCGTAGTGCCACCGACTACTATGAGCAATTTCCACACAAGCATAAGCGTCCAAAGCTTATACTTACTCGGTAACGCCCCCGCAGCGACAACAGAATGGAAACATTCAAACCCAAAAGTCATTGTGTGTATTCTTACCGACGGAGGTATGGACTAAGGTCCGGAGTTTTAGTGAGTAGGTGTACTAAGAGTACGAGTCTCACAGTACCTTGATATGCCACGGCACTACGGTGTCGTGAATGAGGTCTGTATGAGGCATCTCTCACTCCTATATCAAAAAAAAAATGACCAAAGGTTAACCGTTATGTGATTTTGATGCACTATAGATTTTTTCCCTTGTTTATTAACGTCAGTCTATTTCCGCGACTATGGCCAATCACCTCATTATCCTGAAAATTTTGCCGAACCTTTCTCTAGGGAGGGTGGGGATCTTTAACCTGCCCGAGATTGCATGGTTGACGAGACCGACGGATTTACGCCCCCCGGAAGTGCTGAATCTGTAGACATATTCGACTTGCTCAAATACATTGCCACAACTTCTCGGTAGATGTTAATTTTATAGTTTGTACTGAAAAAGTGAAAAGAGAACCCTGGGAATCGAACCCAGTGCGCTTGTGTCCAGAGGCACACGTTCTCATCACTGGACCACCGCGGGTGTATGCACTATAGATCATTATATTAAAGCTTCTCGTCAACCTAAAAGAAAGCTTTTATAAAAAAAACGAAATTCTGATCGAAAAATTCAGTTTGTACGATTTGACAAGTGACAGTTCTTACAGAAAGTGCGCGATTTTGGGCGATTTCCCATGGAGGGAAAGTTGGCGATTTTGGGCGATCTCATTCATCAAAACGGCGATATTTAGTTTTAAAAATCTGGCAACCCTGTAAATCACACTTTCCCGAAACTGAATAGTTTTACAACAGAGTACGTTTCTTGAAGATCGCCCAATTGGCGATTTTTAGATAACGAAAGTAGCTCAATTTTTGCGACTTGGCGGTTTTTGTGAAGAAAAAAAAACTCGCAACAAAAGATAAAAGAACTGCACCTGAAATTACTCGAATTATACAGCTTGAATATATTTGTTTTGAGAAAGTGGTGGATGATGCGATTCGTGGAATTAAGGTCTCGTCAGTAGTGATAATAAAAATTGATGATAAGTTTTTGAGGTGAATTCAAGGTCTCCAGCGCCTATTCACGCCACAGTACGGAGACTGTTTCGCTTATTTAGTAATTATTTTAGGATCGCTAGAGGGCGCTCAGCTTTGGAGAGGTTTGTATACGAGCGTCTCACCACAGTAATGACCGGTTGCGTTGGTCATGCGTACTTCTCAGAATATAAGTAACGAAATAAAAGATAACCCTCGCGTGCTGTTTACACACAGTACTCCCAACTGACCTTCCTGACCTACCCTGATATCAGTTTGCTTAATCAAAAGCTAAAAGAAGGAAAAAGACTTCAGGATGCAGAAAGTACGTGTAGGTGGTAGTGGACTTTTCCTTTACGTGATTGTAAAGGATTTTTTTCACGCCCGAGGAGGTACCACCCCCCCTGGTTCTCTAAATCCTGTGACAAGGCCAGACTTGAAAAGGTCAAAGCTCACAAAACGCTTCTACACAATCCCAGTCAAGAAAACCGTCAAACATTTAACGACGCAAGAAACCGCTATGTCCGCTTTCTTTCTGAGGCAAAAAACTTGTTTAATAACCGCATCAAAAACAAAGTCCTCTCAAGCTCCAACGGCAGCAAACTCTTCTGGACTCTTGCTAAATCTATTGGGAATAATTTCTGCAAGAGCACGTTCCCACCTCTTGTCTCAGGGGATGAAATTGTTTCTACCTCCCTGGGCAAGGCTGAACTTTTTGCTTTTTGTTCGCCGGCAATTCTACTCTCAACCCACCTTCAAATGTTCAACCACCAACAGTCCTCAATGTCGCGCATACAATGACGGATATCACTTTCAAAAGTAAAAAGGTACGAAAGATGCTCTCTTTTAATACCGGGAAAGCCTCTGGACTTAATGAAATCCCAGCAATTGTTCTCAAAAAATGCGTACCAGAACTTGTTCCTGTCCTGACTCGTCTGTTTCAGACATCTTACAATAGAGGCATATTCCCTAGTAACTGGAGAACTGCTCGAGTACAACCCGTCCGGAAGAAAGGATCCAAAGCGCTTCCTAACAACTACATGCCTATTTATCTCCTTTCAGTCTTATCTAAAGTGATGGAAAAGTATATAAACACCGAGTTACTAAAATTTCTTGAAAAACACAGTCTAATCCACGACAGGCAGTATGGATTCCGTCAGCGCAGATCAACTGCCGACCTCCTTTACTTTGTCACCCGTTCTTGGAACAAGTCTATGGAACTACACGGTGAATCCCAGATTGTCGCTCTAAACATATCCAAAGCATTCGACCAGGTCTGGCACGCAGCGCTGCCTAATAAACTTCCGGCCTATGGCCTACCACCAAAACTACATTAACAGCAAATTTCCTCTCCAACCGGAGAATTTCTGTTGTCGTGGATTACCATTCCTCTAAACTGTATCCAATTAATGCAGGAGTACCTCAAGATTCGGCTCTAGCCCCTACTTTGTTTCTTCTCCACATAAATGACCTCACCTCTAGCACATCCAACTCAGTTCACAGTTACGCGGACGACAGCACCCTCCACTCAAATATACAATATTCTAAGCCTGCCTCTTTACCCCAATTAGATGAGGATCGCAGACTCATGGAGGGTTCTGTCTCTGTGGATCTCCAAAAAGTATCAGACCAAGGAAGTAGAAATCTTGTACAATTCAACTCCACCAAACCTCAGTCTTGCTTTCTATCTTATAAGAGATACACCAGCCCTAGACCCATCACAATCAACAACCAAGTTATTCAAAGTAATGAGTCCTTTTCACTTGTTGGCATTTGTGTGGATCGAAATCTCAATTGGCACCAAGATAATGTCACATCAATTGCAGAAGCGGCTATTAAGAAATTAGGTTTCCTCTTCCGGGCTCGCAAATCCTTTTCACCAGCTGGTCTCTATACCTTATATACTTCACAAATGAGGCCAAACCTCGAATACTGCTCCCACATCTGGGGTGCTGCTGCCGCTTCTACACTCGCTATCCTGGACTCCATTCAGAAGAGAGCTATACGTCTCATCGGTGACCCTACCTTCACCCAAATGCTGCCATCCCTTGCCCACCGACGTGCAGTTGGTGACCTCTCTCTCTCTCTCTCTCATAGATATCTGCACGGGCACTGCTCAGATGAGCTTTCTTCCCTAGTTCCTCCACCTGCTGCCCCCAACAGATCTACCAGGGGAACAGAGCGAATGCATCCTTTTACTGTCCAGGTCACCAGACATAGAACATCTTGTTATGCTCGCTCCTTTGTCCCGAGGACTTCCAAGTTGTGGAATTCCTTGCCGGCACATGTTTTTCCTTCTCCTCCAAACCTTCAAGTCCAGGATTAACAAGCTGCCCCTTTCCTCGTTAAGTACACTTGGAGAACCCAAATCACCACAACACATTTTAAAACAACTGACTATCGTTTCACTAACCAAGTTAGCGTCATCAGAGGATGAAACATTCTTCTTCATTTCAGAATGTTTTATCCTCTGATGACGCTAACTTGTTTAGTGAAACGATCGTCAGGTATTTTAAAATGTGTTGTGGTGATTTGGGTTCTCCAAGTGTACTTATCAGTGCTCATCACAAGTTCCAATATTCACTTAGTGCCTCTTTCCTCCTTGTCGACATCCACGGTACGATAGTATTTAGGATGTAAGCGCTCGTGGTGTGTTGTTGAAATATAGAAACCATGGGTTACCAAAAAGGTACACACATTTTTCTTACGTGCAATTAATTACTTAAAATGTTTTTCGCTGAAATAATTTCGAGATTACCATGCGCTAGCTTCTAAGTTTAAGCGCGCATCTGATGACTACCGATACATATAACCGGTCGCAAACTGATGAACACACTGATGCTTGCGCTTGACACATCGGTAACAGTTGAGTTCCAGCAGGAACTTAGTAGGACTGATGAACACAAACCTGGTGTCAACTATTCAACTGTTAGCCTCGCGAAATCGGCCATTGATAGAGTCACCAGCACCAAAGTTAGCGTTTAACTGCTGACTACCTATACAATTCAGCAGCTGGCAACTGATACATGCACCGTTGACTTCAAGCACCATTTTGTAACGTTCGTCTGTCATTCTGCTTTGACAAATTTGCAACAGTCGAGCTCCAGCAGAAACTCAGCGAGACTGTTAAATGCATACCTTGACATTATTATTCAACTGTTGTCACTTGTCCTCTCCCATTGAAATAAATTTAAAGAACATAGAGAAATAAATAATGTTTAAATAGGTGTCTTTTTTATCATACTTCTTCTTATATTCATTTTGACGTACCTAACCTATTTTTCTTATATATTATTAAAATTAAAATACGATTTTCAACTGATCAATTGATAAAATGCGGCTATTTCAAGCTTTATTTCATCGAAAACATATGCCTAACGGTCACATTTGGCGAGGCAAAGACAGACTATACAAGCAGCCAACAAGAGAAGACTTACAGAAGCTGAGGAATGATTTGGCGATTGAAGAAGAGAACATGTTTTACCTAAGAAATCCGTACCTTACACCAGTAAGTTTATTACACTTGTAAGTGTATAAATCCAAGTTAATTTCATTTTGTAGGAACAATCTTTTGGGCATTGGAAAGCTTTGGGTAGAAAAGAAGAGAGGAGAATTAAACTAATAACACAGAAGAAAGAATTTAAAGATAATGTTACAATCGAATCTAGATTGGCACATCTAAGGCATACAGAAGTTTGGGACTAGTCCATGAAAGTTTATTATTGTTTTTTCAGTTCGGAAAGTAGCCAGCGAAGTTTGAGTTTTGCACTGGCATCCTGTATTAAGGAAATATACCGTTTGAATTAACTACTTGCTTTCTTATACGGCTATAAAGTTTTGATTTGTCAGAAACTGTGACATTCAACCAGTGTTTATTCCAGTGTAGCCAAATAAAGTCTAATTCTATGTATGTTCAGCATAATTTTGTTTCAGGTTATTTAAAAATGTAACCTGTTGTATCTTCTTTAAATAACTTAACAAAAGATAATGGGTGCCCCTATAGTAGACAGGTTCCGTCATTTCATGCATTGCGAGAGCGGCATTTCCGGACGGTGCTTATTGCTCTAGGGGCCTGCCTGAATTGACCTACGGGGCATGTCAGGCAGCCCTGTAGGTCAGGTCAGACAGGACCCTAGAGCCATAAACACCGTCCGGCAATGCCGCTCTCTCGATGCATGGACGGGACCCGTCTACTTAAGGATCACCGCGTTTTAGTTTCTACATAGATTGAGAACAATATGCTCACTTCTTCAATCCAATCCAACTCTCTTGATTAAATGAAATAGCGTTTATAAGCCTCGTTATTGAATAATTTTTAGCAAATTTTCTAACATAAGGCTTGACACTTGAAAAATTTTGTTCAAACTAGCACAAATTAGGGCCCCTAGAACCGATTTTAATTAAACTTAGCAAGCACATCCCTTTCTTTTATTAAGCCTGGATGAGATCATTAGCTAGCCCAATTGGACCAGTTTCTCAGCAACAAAAGTTTGTCTCAATCGAGGAAGTGGAAAACTTTACAGAGCTTCTTTTATTAGTTATTTGAAAAAAATTCTTTATTCATTATCATTAACATTTCATTTTATATTTCAACAACACACCACGAGGGCTTACAGCCTAAATACTATTGTACCGTGGGTGTCCACAGGGAGAAAAGAGGCAACTTGTTAATTCTGGACTCGAAGGTTCGGAGGAGAAGGAAAAACATGTGCCGGCTAGGAATTCCACAACTTGGAAGTCCTCAGGACAAAAGAGCGGGCATAACAAGATGTTCTATGTCTGGTGACCTGGACAGTAAAAGAGTGCATTCGCTCTGTTCCCCTGGTAGATCTGTTGGGGGCAGCAGGTGGGGGAACTATGGAGGAAAGCTCCTCTGAGCAGTGCCCGTGCAGATATCTATAAGAGAGAGGTCACCAACGGCACATCGGTGGGCAAGGGATGGCAGCCTTTGGGTAAGGGTAGGGTCACCGATGAGAAGTATAGCTCTCTTCTGAATGGAGTCCAGAATAGCGAGTGTATAAGCGGCAGCGGCACCCCAGATGTGGGATCAGTATTCGAGGTTTGGCCTTATTTGTGAAGTATATAAGGTATAGAGATTAGCTGGTGAAAAGTATTTGCGAGCCTGGAAGAGGAAAGCTAATTTCTTAGCAGCCGCTTCTGCAATTGATGTGACATGTTGGTGCCAATTGAGATTTCGATCCACAGAAATGCCATCAAGTGAAAAGGACTCATTACTTTGAATAGCTTGGTTGTTCATTGTGATGGGTCTAGGGCTGGTGTATCTCTTATGAGAAAGAAAGCAAGACTGTGATTTGGTGGGGTTGAATTTTACAAGATTTCTATTTCCCCAGTCTAATATTTTTTGGAAATCCACGGAGATAGAATACTCCATGAGTTTTCTGATCCTCATATAATTGGGCTAAAGAGACGGGCTTAGAATATTGTATATTTAAGTGGAGGATGCTGCCGTCCGCGTAACTGTGAACTGAGTTGGATGTGCTAGAGAGGAGGTCCCTGATTTGGAGAAGAAACAATGTAGATGCTAAAGCTGAACCTTGAGGGACTCCTGCATTAATTGGATACAGTTTAGAGAAATGGCCATCCACGACAACAGAAATGCTCCGGTTGGAGAGGAAATTTGCTCTCCGGGTACAGAGTTTTGGTAGTATACGCCATAGTCCGGAAGTTTATTAAGCAGCGCTACGTGCCAGACTTGGTCGAATGCTTTTGATATGTCTAGAGCGACAATCTGGGATTCGCCGTGTAGTTCCATAGACTTGTTCCAAGAATGGGTGACAAGGGAAAGGAGGTCGGCAGTTGATCTGCGCTGACGTAATCCATACTGCCTGTCGTTGGTAAGACTGTATTTTTCAAGAAATTTTAGTAATTCTGTGTTTATATACTTTTCCATCACTTTAGAGACGACTGAAAGGAGAGACATAGGTCTGTAGTTGCTGGGAAGCCCTTTCATATCCTTTCTTTGGGACGGGTTGTACTCGAGCAGTTTTCCAGTTACTAGGGAATATGCCTGTATTGTAAGATGTCTGAAACAGACGAGTCAGGACTGGAGCAAGTTCTGGTGGGCATTTTTTGTGAATAATTGCGTAGATTTCAGAATTCATGACGATAGTTGTAAATTGCCTTCTGGAAGCAGTAAACTAAACATACTTTATATCACAGCATTTATAGAGTTTTGCATCTTAAATCTTTTGATATTTGGTCATCGAAATTGAATTATAAATATAAATGTTACAGGGGTGTTTCCGTCTTAAATGGGCCACACTGTATGTATTTTATTCACTTGGCTTCCAATGAAAAAGACACCATCGTTTGTATCACATAATTTATTGAAAAATTAACAATAACATTTTGAAAAAATAGTAACAAACTCTTCATAATACTGTAAAATTACAATATGAAAAATACATAATAAATGAAGTATCATAAAATAAAAATTTTACTTCGTATTTCTTAATGTAAAATGTGTATTTTACTAAGACTAGAAAATACTGCTATAAATATATTTAAGAATCATTATAACACCTTCTAAAACTGGATCTATTTACATGATAGTCTTAATTATAAGAAACAGCATGTGTATTCATATATATATATATATATATATATATATATATATATATATATATATATATATATATATATATATATATATATATATATATATATATATATATATATATATATATATATATATATATATATATATATATATATATATATATATATATATATAAACATCTAAGTATCATTTATAAAATATCAATAGAAAAATATCAGCTAAGAAGGCACAACAAAATTTACACCAAATACTATCAATAACAATGCTTCAGTGAACCTGTTAATGTAATGTTACTTGATTGAAATTAGGCAACTCCAAGTTGGAACGACCACGTTGAAAAGATACTGAGTAAAGCAGTCATGACCTTAGCTGTCACAGGCGGCTATATGGAAAAACGTGGGGACTAAGACCTAGTATGACCCACTGGCTGTACACAAGGGTGATCACACCATCGTTAACATACACAGCACTGATCTGGTGGTCTAAGGTGACACAATCCAGTGCCAAACAAAAACTAGGTAAGATCCAAAGGATGGCTTGCCTAGGCATCATAGGTGCCATGACTTCAACCTCAACAGCCGCCGTAGAGGTGTTGCTGGATCTACCCCCCCACTGCATTTAGTCATCATTTGGGGGAGGGGGCTTGGATTCTTGGATTATACAAGCTGGTCTGCAATGATAGACTGAAGGTCAACCCAGGCTGGACGAGCCACTGCAGGATTCAGGAGAACGTGATGGAATACATACTGAAATGAGGTCACTGAATTCATACGGACGACAGATTTGCAGTGGTAATTCCCGACAGTGAGGCATGGTGGGACAGACGCAGGGCCTATTTCGGGGAGCGCTAGTCTGGTTCATGAATGGATCTGGCGGGGACCGGAGCTTTATTAATTTTTACGAAAATTCGCCAAAAATTATTAATTATATACCATTAAACGATAAACTCTATAGCTAAGGCTACTGCCAAAGCATCAGAGAAAGGGTCTGTTTGAAATGAATTTTCTGTAAATATTTTAGTAAAATGAAGGGCAATGACGGTTGAATCTGAAACTTAAGGGTTCGCAGAACACTCTTCTTGCAACTTTTTTTTCCCAAACCGTATTTGTTTCACGTTCTTGACCGTTGAAGCTGAAACTTCAGGCTTTGTAAAACATTCTTCTTGAGACATTTTCTTTACATCATCCGTATTAGTTTCAGGTTCTTTGCATAAATGCCATTTTGACCTTTTAAACCGCGACTTTAACGTTTTGAGGAAAACCCCAATTTTTTCTTTAAATGCCTATAATTTTTTTGTCTTTTAACAGAGCAAAATTTTGGTCTGTAATTTACTTTTAATGATATAAACCCGCGTACCAAATTTGGTTGCCCTTACTATGTTTTTTCCGGAGATATAAAAATGTTCTGAAAGAAAACACAATGTAAACATATAAAAATTGAAACTGACCCCGGATATAGGTCCTAGGGGTCCTAGTTCGCGCTCATTTGAAAATTTTGTTGCAAAGTCCCACCATCGATACCTCTCTATTAGTAAATTTTTTTTAAATAAAAATTCACTAAAAAACACTTGGTAGAAGTTTTAAAAACAATTTGAAACAGCCATCAAAAAGATTCAATGCAAATTTCAAAACATTTCTAAAACAATTACAGCCTTGCCAAACTTCCTATGCTGTTTTGATAAAGGTCTATTTGTCAACTGTCAAAATTTCAAGATAATTAAAATAGAATAATTTGTTTTGAGACGTAAAACATTTATAATATCATTAATCAAAGTACAATGCAAATAAAATAAACACAAAAATAATACGGAATAAACACACCACTTCTAAGAAATGTATTAAAAGATTTTAGATGGTTCCGCCCTCTAGTGAGAGTAGCTAGAATACGAGCAGATTTTTATGATGGCTAGATGGATCATTTTTTCCCTTATATATGTGTTAACTTTAGCTGGAGTATGCAAATTATTGTATCAATAATAAAAATTCATAAATATCATTGAAAAATTAAAAAAACAATGAAAATATCTTGTCTATACTCATATTGTTCCTAAACTTCAAAATGTTTGGGGTTGACATCTTTGGGTGATGAATAAAAAGGCCTTTTCTTTCCAAACAAATATTTTATTCCTTGTCCCAACACGTTTCGACCCTTTTTAACAGGTCATCCTCAGAGGAATCTAGAATTTACAAAAGGCTGCGAGGATACAACACAGGAAGATAAGATAAAATGAGGTAACAACAGCTAACCCCAACACTGAGTCAAAAATTAAACTACTACATGCAACAAAATGAAACACGCCCTCGTGGCGCAGGTGTATAGGTGCCAGCCTGCTAAGCGAGAGGTCCCGGGTTCGATTCCCGGGCGAGCCAATTTGACTCTGTCTGGAAAATTTTAAAAAATATAGAATGATGGGAAAAATGTGCTAATGGCCTGAGATGCCGCAGCCAATAATATTAAATTAAAAAAAAAACAAAATGAAACAAATACAAGTCAAATTGAACTACAAGAAAAGCTAATTTTTCTTGAGATTTTTAAAGTTACAATAAGTCTAATTCTAAAACTCATAAAAGCTTAAAAATTCTCCAAATTTAAGTTCAAGCTGAAGACAACAACAGGAGCGAAAGCAAACGGCACAAACACCAGCAAGCCATGCAGCTGAGAAGAAACTTTCAGAGAACATCAAACTCATCAAATGAATGGGAATTGAAACAGAAGCGAATTTTTTACTGTTTTATGAAACATGAAAACGCTAAAATGGCGAACTTACTTACTTGTATTGTTAAACAGGACTTTTTTTTTTAGTCCTGTTTAACAAGACAAGTAAGTTCGCCATTTTAGCGTTTCCATGTTTCATAAAACAGTAAAAAATTCGCTTCTGTTTCAATTCCCATTCATTTGATGAGTTTGATGTTCTCTGAAAGTTTCTTCTAGATTCCCCTGAGGATGACCTGTTAAAAAGGGTCGAAACGCGTCGGGACAAGGAATAAAATATTTGTTTGGAAAGAAAAGGCCTTTTTATTCATCACCCAAAAAAGTTGTCTATACTCAGTTTTGAAACAAATGAAATGACGGCAGGCCATGAAAAATGCCATTCAAGTTTGTAATAATCTATTTACTTCATTAATTGTTGATGCCCTTACTTTGTGAAACTGTACTGCATACTACAGATATAGAGACTTCTCCTCTGCTTTCACAACTGCTTGTTTTCTTTGTAACCGATTTCACACATAATACACCCCAATCTAGTAATTTTTAGTGACAAACTTGTAGCTGGTTCAAATTTCAGAGCCTACCGAGTTCAGGCTTATTTTGAAATATACTAGCACAAAAATAAATGGTAGTTTTTTCCCCTATTTGTTAATATAATCTACATATTTCACGTCTAGAAAAATATCAAATAAATTAACAGAAAAACAAATTTCTAAAAGAAAAAAAATGTGTTTGAAAACCCACCATCTTTGTGCATTGGTGGTTTTAAAAAGTTTACTGAGCGGCAACATTTTTGGTCCAACCAAGGAGGTCATCCTTAATATCGTTTCTGTACAATTTCCTCCCTTGCGACATCACTTCTGCAAACTGAGAAACTACCGGATCCATTCCGCAACTACTTACAGCCACTATTTCGTCTTGCGACAAATAAAATGCCACGAACTTGTATTCTTTTACATTACCATGGTAAACGATATCATCGTATTTACCGTGACCTGCATACCTGACACCTTTCCCAAAAAGCATGGTCCAAAAGAACGGGACGACTTTCAAAGCAGCATTTCTCTTCAACATATTCAATGCAGCTATCCTTCCATGATAATGAGCCAAAGGATAATGCCCTATCGTATTCTTATTGTTGTGGTAAGACCAGATTGGCGCATATGCTATATCTCCACCAACAAAAACATTTGGAATGTTACTCTGCAAATATTCGTTTACTTCCACACTACCCTCCTGTCTCAAATCAACTCCAGATCCAACCAGAAATTCAGTATTATAGGAACTACCTACTCCCATTATAACAAGATCCGCCTTCAAAGTTGTTCCATCGATCAGCTCTACACTGGCAACGTTGCAGTTACCATCCCCGATACATCTTTTAAGGTTCGATCCCATCATAAAATTCACACCTTTCTCTATGAACAGATTCATAAAAGCCTCGCCTATATCAGCACCTAGAAGTGCCCGGAATGGTACGGAATCCCGTCCGACCACAGTTACCTTATTCACCTTGTTAACGCAATATCCAGCGGCTTCCATTGCTATGAAACTAGAACCGCAAACCACTACATCTTTATCGTTAGATAATAGTGAATTCACGTATTTGGCATCTTCGTAATTCCTTAAAGTGACAACGTTTTTAAGATCAGCACCAGGTATATTCAACTTATTCGGCTTGCACCCTGTAGCAACGTAAAGTTGATCGTAGTTCAATATTTTTCCATTGCTCAGATTGACAGTGCAGGTGTCGGTGTTAACAGACGTCGCTTCCACACCCTTATAAACTTCAATGTCGTTCTCCATGTAAAACTGGCTGGTTCTGAATTCGGCCTTTCCGACTTCAAAGTCCATCGCTTTGCTGACTTTAACTCGGTCATAAGGCAGGCAGTCTTCCTTGCAGATTAAGGATATTTCACCTTTGAAGCCCTCCTGACGGAGAGTTTCGACACAAGTAGCTCCCGATGGTCCTCCGCCTATCACCACGATTCTTCTGGTTTCGTTTGAGTCACGTTTCGACATGGGTTTGAGTCGTTTGTTGGTTTCCAGTTCCCTGCGCTTGGCTCGTACTTTGATTTCATCATTGTCTGTCACAGTGACCTGGTAACAAGGTAAGGAATCCAAACCTGAAAGAAAAAAGCAAAGTTATCTGAATGTATTATATGCAAAGTAAAGAGAGTTGGAATAAATGTATCCACTAAGGGGAGGAAAAACCCCGACAGCCGCCATGGAGGTGTTGCTGGATCTGCCCCCCCTACACTTAGTTATTATGGGGGAAGCCAGGCTAGGACTATATAGACTAGCCTGCAATGGTAGACTGAAGATAAACCTAGGCTTCACGGGCCACTGAAAAATTCAGAAGATCGTGAAGGAGCCCATGATTGAAATGAGGTCAGACTTCGCGAGCCTGCGAATCTGCAGGGAAAACAAGTTTACAGTGGGAATCCGCGACCGCGGGGCATGGCGGGAGGAGACGCCGGGCATACCACGGGACCCGCTCGTTTGGTTCACGAACAGATCCGGCGGGGAGCGTGGGACGGGGGCAGGTGTTTATTCAGAAGGACCGAGGGTAAGTCATAGTATTTCCCTCGGAGCCCATGCAACGGTCTTTCAGGCAGAAATGTACGCCATCCTGCACTGTATGCGGGAGAACAAGAGGAGGGGCTACACCAACAAACGGATCCTCATAGCCACAGACAGCCAGGCAGCCCTTAAGGCCCTAAGTAGCCCACAGGTAAATTCCTGGCTGGTGAGTGAGTGCCGAGACGAGACAAGCAACCTGGCTGGGCAGAATGAGGTCACCCTCGTCTGGGTGCCGGGTCACTCGGGGGTCAAAGGCAATGAAGAAGCTGACAGTCTCACGAAGAGAGGGTCAGCAGAACCATTTATGAGACCAGAACCGGTTTTGGGAGTAACAAAGGGCACGTCGAGGGGAGCTATTAAGTCCTGGGCAGACTGTCCAGGGCTCAGACATGAGAAGTCAATAATTGACGAACCCAGTTCAAAGAGAGCTGTGGAGCTGCTAAATCTTAGCAGAAGACAGCTCAGAAACATAACAGGTCTCTTGACGGGACACATAGCCGTCAATAAACACCTGTATAAAATGGGGCGGTTCGAGGGGGACCTCGCATGCAGACTCTGCGGCGAGGGGGAGGAATCAGCCCAGCACATCTTGTGCGAGTGTAAAGCTCTGGACTGCAAAAGACAACTGATCTACGGTCAGTCTAGACCGGAGACAGAGCATGATAAAACTTCACCCCACCAATCGCTGTGCAGACTAGTTCATGGCACAGTGATTTTGGAATGGGTGGAGTAAAAAGACTAAGGGCATGCACAGTAAGCCAAAGGCTGCAGCGCTATCGGGGAGGCTACCCTGAGGGAAGAAAAGGGGAGGAAAATGTTGATTAATAAAATATTAAGTTTCAAATCTCAAAAATTATAATAATGCTTGACCTCACATTTACAGATTACCTATATAGGTTTGAAACTTACCAAGAAAAGATAACTTAGTCAATAAAGAAAAAATACACAAATTAAAATGTCGGAAAGCAAAAGAAGTATGAATGTAAGGAGAATAGTTAGACCGAAGGGAAAACTAGCCTAATCCAAGAACTGGGGAGGCTATAGAAAAATTAAAAGCTGCTGTAGACATTCATGGCTACAACGACAACGTAACTTCGCCTTGAGACTTTGATTATGAAATTTTATTTGTTTTTACAGTAGACTTAGAACTTTTTGATGACTCCTTGTATTTTCCCCTGATATATATTATCTTAATCTATTAAAGCAGGAACAAAATTCAAGAGGATATTTTTAATAGCAGGTAAATTGATACAAATTTGGCCATCAAAACTTTAGTGCCAAAAAAATTAATTCAGTAACACTCCAACAATGTATCAAAACTAAATAAATAATGATTAACACAGATAATGTCAACAAAAATTGTTATCAGCACCTAAATTGATTTATTTGTATCAAAAATATTTAATAACTGTCTATAGAAGGCTAGATGTATTCGCACCATAATTATAACCGCAGACCGGTTTCGCTCTAATTAGAACTCGTCAGTATGGGAAACTAATTACAGCCTATAGAATTCAAAACTTAAATAATCTTTGTGGTGCAGGACATGAGGAGAATAGAGGCTTTTGAAATGTAAAGCTAAATCAGTCACATCATTCTTGCAGAGGAAACAAAGCCAAGTTTTGCTTTGGCCAGGTAATTTTCTGAACTTAAACCCCATCGAGAATGTCTGGGTGCTTCTCAAACGGAAAATATTCTGAGAAAATACCACAAACAAAATCTTATGGAGGCATTGCGGTAAATAATTAAATTAATTCCTGCGCAATGCAACCCGAGGTCACACAGTCATCACACCCACGTATCGTTTGGCACTACAACTCCGTGAACTGGGACGAAATGCGAGATTACGTTTCCTCATTTCCATGGGCGTCTGTCTGCTTCTCTCATCCTGACCCCTCTGATACCTCACAACACGTCACCGAAATTATCCAAGCTGGCATGGAATTATTTATTCCACGTACACAGAAAACCTCTTCAGCCACTCAAAAGCCCTGGTTCTCTAAATCCTGTGACAAGGCCAGACTTGAAAAGGTCAAAGCTCACAAAACGCTTCTACACAATCCCAGTCAAGAAAATCGTCAAGCATTTAACGACGCAAGAAACCGCTATGTCCGTATTCTTTCTGAGGCAAAAAACTCGTTTAATAACCACATAAAAAACAAAGTCCTCTTAAGCTCCAATGGCGGCAAACCCTTCTGGACTCTTGCTAAATATACCGGGAATAATTTCAGCAAAAGCACGTTCCCACCTCTTGTCTCGGGGATGAAATTGTTTCTACCGCCCTGGGCAAGGCTGAACTTTTTGCTTCGTTGTTCGCCGCCAATTCTACTCTCAACCCACCTCCAAATGTTCAACCACCAACAGTCCCCAATGTCGCGCATAAAATGACGGATATCATTTTCAAAACTAAAAAGATACGAAAGATGCTCTCTTCTCTTAATACCAGGAAAGCCTCTGGCCTTGACGAGATCCCAGTAATTGTTCTCAAAAAATGCGCACCAGAGCTTGCTCCTGTCCTGACTCGTCTGTTTCAGATATCTTATAATAAAGGCATATTCCCTAGAAACTGGAAAACTGCTCGAGTACAACCCATCCCCAAGAAAAGATCCAAAGCGCTTCCTAGCAACTACAGGCCTATTTCTCTCCTTTCAGTCGTCGCTAAAGTGATGGAAAAGTATATAAACACCGAATTACTAAAATTTCTTGAAAAACACAGTCTAATCCACGACAGTCAGTATGGATTCCGTCAGCGCAGATCGACTGCCGACCTCCTTTCCTTTGTCACCCATTCTCGGAACAAGTCTATGGAACAACACGGTGAATCCCAGATTGTTGATCTAGACATATCCAAAGCATTCGACCAGGTCTGGCACGCAGCGCTGCTTAATAAACTTCCGGCCTACGGATTACCACCAAAACTTTGTACCTGGACAGCAAATTTCCTCTCCAACAGGACCATATCTGTTGTTGTGGATGGCCATTCCTCTAAACTCTATCCAATTAATGCAGGAGTTCCTCAAGGTTCAGCTTTAGCCCCTACTTTGTTTCTTCTCCACATCAATGACCTCCTCTTTAGCACATCCAACCCAGTTCACAGCTACGCGGACGACAGCACCCTCCATTCAAATATACAATATTCTAAGCCTGTCTCTTTAGCCCAATTAGATGAGGATCGCAGACTCATGGAGGGTTCTGTCTCTGTGGATCTCCAAAAAATATTAGACTGGGGAAGTAGAAATCTTGTACAATTCAACCCCACAAAAACTAAGTCTTGCTTTCTTTCTCACAAGAGATACACCAGCCCTAGACCCATCACAATGAACAACCAAGTTATTCAAAGTAATGAGTCCTTTTCTCTTGTTGGCATTTCTGTGGATCAAAATCTTAATTGGCACCAACATGTCACATCAATTGCAGAAGCAACTGTTAAGAAATTAGGTTTCCTCTTCCGGGCTCGCAAATACTTTTCACCAGCTAATCTCTATACCTATATACTTCACAAATAAGGCCAAACCTCGAATACTGCTCCCACATCTGGGGTGCCGCTGCCGCTTCTACACTCGCTATCCTGGACTCAATTCAAAAGAGAGCTATACGTCTCATCGGTGACCCTACCCTCACCCAAAGGCTGCCATCCCTTGCCCACCAACGTGCCGTTGGTGACCTCTCTCTCTTTTATAGATATCTGCACAGGCACTGCTCAGAGGAGCTTTCCTCCATAGTTCCCCCACCTGCTGCCCCCAACAGATCTACCAGGGGAACAGAGCGAATGCACCCTTTTACTGTCCAGGTCACCAGACTTAGAACCTCTTGTTATGCCCGCTCTTTTGTCCCGAGGACTTCCAAGTTGTGGAATTCCTTGCCGATACAGGTGTTTCCTTCTCCCCCGAACCTCCAAACCTTCAAGTCCAGAATTAACAAGTTGCATCTTTCCTCCTTGTCAACACCCACGGTACGATAGTATTTAGGCTGTAAGCCCTCATGGTGTGTTGTTGAAATTAAAAAAAAAAGAAATGTAAAGAAATGCATTCATTGTATCCCAAAAAAGGTACTGTATTTGACACCAAAGGAGGTTGTACTAAATATTAAAAGATTTTTGTAAACATTTCGCACTATGTCTTATCTCAAATATATATATATATATATATATATATATATATATATATATATATATATATATATATATATATATATATATATATATGTTTGAAAACAAAACAAAAAATATTTTTAATTGTATTGGAAACACCTGATTTGCCTAAAATAAAAGTATAAATTCCAATTATTATAAAATCTTTATACAACTTCAAACTGATCACCATATCACTTTTGCATGTGTAACTAATAAGTTAGCTACACAATGTATATATATATATATATATATATATATATATATATATATATATATATATATATATATATATATACATATATATATATACATATATATATATATATATATATATATATATATATATATATATATATATATATATATATATATATATATATATATATATACCTTTGGTATAACTTTAAATACTGTTCTTACTACTACCTCTTTTGGCCACCTTACAGTCCAGATTCAACTGCCATAGACATGCTTTTTTATTGAACAGAAGACAAACCGTTTCTTCATGTAAATGTTTAATGATTGTCAAAACAGTATAAGATGAAATTACAAAATTTATTACCTGGAAAGTCTTCAATATCTCCTGTCGTTATATTAAAGCAAGCACCATGCCATTGGCATCTCAGTCTACCATCTCCTAAAGCCGATTTCTCCAATGGTGCACCATAGTGGGTACATTTGTACCCCAAAGCACTCAGCTTGTCCTTATGTCTCACTAACAGAACCTTTCCAGCATCTCCCAGCTCGAAAGTTTTCAACTCATTATTCCCGATATCTGAATTCTTACATACAACCTGTTCGATATATTCATCCTGAGGACTTTCCGTTGAGCTATTTCTGGCATTCGTACCATTAGCCGAAGGCGCTGTAAAATAATTATATACACCATAAGATTGAAGTGTTTTACTTAATAATGTTAGAGCTGTGTACATTTTCAAAATATATTAATAAAAGTGGCAAACAGAATTAAAATCAGAGTTGTCAAAATCTGATTTGGTACAAACTGTCTTACATAGATGTATCAGTGTTTTTGTGTTGTGTGAAAATCAATAAGCCAAATTCTGGTCACATGACCTGGAAATGCAGGTTATTTTTAAACGAAAAACTAAAATTTCCTACATACTTGCCATGACTGAAAATGATGTGAGAAAATTCGGCGAAACTACACCAGAACTACCAATGCGAAAACGTCACTTTCTCGCAGTAACTAAGTTTACTTTCAAACAATGTCCGTCTTTTGTTCATAATTAACAAATAGGAAACAGTCAATCAATCCTTCAAGGTTATTGCACCTATTTCTCCCAAATTAGGTCAATGTGGTCTGTAGATTAATTGTGGTATTTATGGTAAGATTAGGCACGTGATATAGGTACCACAGCCGACTTTTAACACAAACAAAATGATCAAAGTAGAAGAAAAACATACTTACGTTTTTCGCCTGGTGTTGATATGGTAAATTTCGAACGTTTAGACGTGTTACAACCCATTTTGATTGATATTTTCGTATTAATACGACTGAAATTTCTAATGTTCGGTTTTATTTGTTTATGAACATAACAACAATGCCGACTTTGTAAGGCAACAAGTGCAAGTGAAAGGAATTTCCTTTTAATCATGGTTCGGAATCTGTGACGTAATTTTTATCAAGGTTGATAAAAATGACTGAGGAATTACAGGCTTATTATCGTTGTAGGTAATTAAATTCACTTGAGATACATCTCGGTTTTGCTTGTAAATAATTAACTATGCTGATTTTTGCGGCCATTACGAATGATAAGTTTTCTGCATGACTTGCCGCTATTTTTGTCAGATAAAAAAATATAAACTAATCAATAAATGTCAATTAATATTGTGTTGTCATACTTATGCGGTATTAAATGCATCATTTCTCTATTATTATTATTCTTTTAAAGGTTTTCAGTTTCATGGTAGGTACAAAATGGGAAATCAGTGGAAAAACTCCTACATCTCTTTTGATTTACTGATATTTTACTTCTACATGAAAATGAAAATACGGTAGAAAACCTGCTTCTTCTCAGCGTTGGCACCTAGGTATATGTAAACAATTTTAACAAAGAAAAAAGTAAATAATTTAAATCACTTGTCACGGTATTTAAAATTAGTGCAAAACGATTATTTGGGTCAATTATCAACTTTGACAACGACGACTGTTTCAATTGCGCCCTAGATCCGAGACAGAGCAAAATAAATAAATGTTTTCTGTTTGACAACGAATTCAAATCAATATCAGAACATCTCCGTTATATTTCATATTGTTGAATCATACATCCAGATAATGTCTACAGTTACCGAAGCGATTCATGAAAAAACTATTATTTAAAATCACCTTACGAAATCAATGCGTCAAGAGGATAAGTCACCCTCTATACAAATACGCATATTGTTGGTTGCCTACCCTGAGGAATCAAGATCATAGACTTAATACAAATCTAGACTTTTCTAGCTAAAAGAGCCTTCTTCTTCTCTGCAAGCGGTTTCTGAACATTAATTGCTGTTTTTTTTAAATTTCAACAACACACCACGAGGGCTTACAGCCTAAATACTATCGTACCGTGGGTGTCGACAAGGAGGAAGGAGGCAACTTGTTAACTCTGGACTTGAAGGTTCGGGGGAGAAGGAAAAACATGTGCCGGCAAGGAATTCCACACCTTGAAAGTCCTCGGGACAAAAGAACGGGCATAACAAGATGTTCTATGTCTGGTGACCTGGACAGTAAAAGGGTGCATTCGCTCTGTTACCCTGGTAGATCTGTTGGGGGCAGCAGGTGGAGGGACTATGAAAGAAAGCTCCTCTGAGCAGTGCCCGTGCAGATATCTATAAAAGAGAGAGATGTCACCAACGGCACGTCGGTGGGCAAGGGATGACAGCCTTTGGGTGAGGGTAGGGTCCCCGATGAAACGTATAGATCTCTTCTGAATGGAGTCCAGGATAGCGAGTGTAGAAGCGGCAGCAGCACCCTAGATGTGGGAGCAGTATTCGAGGTTTGGTCTTATTTGTGAAGTATATAAAGTATAGAGGTTACCTGGTGAAAAATATTTGCGAGCCCGGAAGAGGAAACCTAATTTCTTAGCAGCCGCTTCTGCAATTGATGTGACATGTTGGTGCCAATTGAGATTTCGATCCACAGAGATGCCAACAAGTGAAAATGACTCATTACTTTGAATAACTTGGTTGTTTATTGTGGTGGGTCTAGGGCTGGTGTATCTCTTATGAGAAAGAAAGCAAGACTGTGATTTGGTGGGGTTGAATTGTACAAGATTTCTACTTCCCCAGTCTAATCTTTTTTTGAAGATCCACGGAGATAGAACCCTCCATGTGTCTGCGATCCTCATCTAATTGGGCTAAAGAGACAGGCTTAGAATATTGTACATTTGAGTGGAGGGTGCTGTCATCCGCGTAACTGTGAACTGGGTTGGATGTGCTAGAGAGGAGGTCATTGATGTGGAGAAGAAACAAAGTAGGGGCTAGAGCTGAACCTTGAGGAACTCCTGCATCAATTGGATACAGTTTAGAGGAATGGCCATCCACGACAACAGAAATGCTCCGGTTGGAGAGGAAATTTGCTGTCCACGTACAGAGTTTTGGTGGTAGGCCATAGGCCGGTAGTTTATTAAGCAGCGCTGCGTGCCAGACCTGGTCGAATGCTTTGGATATGTCTAGAGCGACAATATGGGATTCGCCGTGTAGTTCCATAGACTTGTTCCAAGAATGGGTGACAAAGGAAAAGAGGTCGGCAGTTGATCTGCGCTGACGGAATCCATACTGCCTGTCGTGAATTAGACTGTATTTTTCAAGAAATTTTAGTAATTCGGTGTTTATATACTTTTCCATCACTTTAGAGATGACTGAAAGGAGAGAAATATGTCTGTAGTTGCTAGGAAGCGCTTTCGATCCTTTATTGGGGACGGGTTGTACTCGAGCAGTTTTCCAGTTACTAGGGAATATGCCTCTATTTTAAGATGTCTGAAACAAACGAGTCGGGACAGGAGCAAGTTCTGGTGTGCATTTTTTGAGAACAATTGCTGGGATCTCGTCAAGGCCAGAGGCTTTCCTGATATTAAGAGAAGAGAGCATCTTTCGTACCTTTTTAGTTTTGAAAATAATATCCGTCATTTTATGCGCGACATTGGGAACTGTTGGTGGTTGAACATTTGGAGGTGGGTTGAGAGTAGAATTGCCGGTGAACAACGAGGCAAAAAGTTCAGCCTTGTCCAGGGCGGTAGAAACAATTTCATCCTCTGAGACAAGAGGTGGGAACGTGCTCTTGCAGCAATTATTCCCAATAGATTTAGCAAGAGTCCAGAAGGGTTTGCTGCCGTTGGAGCTTGAGAGGACTTTGTTTTTGATGTGGTTATTAAACGAGTTTTTTGCCTCAGAAAGAATGCGGACATAGCGGTTTCTTGCGTCGTTAAATGCTTGACGGTTTTCTTGACTGGGATTGTGTAGAAGGTTTTTGTGAGCTTTGACCTTTTCAAGTCTGGCCTTGTCGCAGGATTTAGAGAACCAGGGCTTTTGAGTGGCTGCAGAGGTTTTCTGTGTACGTGGAATAAATAATTCCATGCCAGCTTGGATAATTTCGGTGACGTTTTGTGAGATATCAGAGGGGTCAGGATGAGAGAAGCAGAGTGACGCCCATGGAAATGAGGAAAAGTTATCTCGCATTTCGTCCCAGTTCGCGGAGTTGTAGTGCCAAACGATACGTGGGTGTGATGACTGTGTGACCTCGGGTTGCATGGCGCAGAAAGCAGTGACCATGCCGTGGTCTGAGCGACCCAGGGGGGTGGTGACTGATTTCTTATAGCAGTCAGGATTTGTAGTAGGGAGCAGATCCAAGGGATTTGAGCTGTGTGTTGGGATGCGAGGAAAGTAAGTAGGTTGCTAAACCATATTGGCTAAAGAATTGCTGACTGCAAAGGCCTCCGCTGCTCTTCCTTGTGGATCGGTTTTTGAAGATCCTAGCCATTCCTTATTATGGACATTGAAGTCACCAAGAATAGTGACCTCGGAGGAAGAATATTCAGAAATCAGATGGTCGGTTTTTTCATAAAGGTAGTCCAAGAACTGGACAAAGTTGTTGTCAGAAGGTGACCGGTAAATGCAACAGATGAATTTAGTTGCAGCCCTGAGAGAGATTTTTATCCAAAGTATGTCTTTTCTTCCAGCTTCTAAATTGGGGAGTCTGGTGCAGGGTAGATTGCTACGGACGTACGCGCACACGCCTCCATGCAATCTAAAAGAAGTACTATACCCCGGGAAATTATGGTGATAAGTGGCTGTTTTGGCACTGATTTGAGTTTCGGTGAGGAAGAGGAGTTGAGGCCTATTAGCCTGGAGGAAATGGTGGACGGAGTTTAGGTTAGAATTTAGGTCACATGTATTCGAGAAGGATATTGTAAATCTCGATGCTGGCGCCCCCTGTACACCCCTCTCCCGGAGATCCGAATGGAGGGGTATTTTCCCTCCGGAATATTTTGTACAAGGAGGAGCCATCATCATTTTTGCTTATAAGGGAAACCGACTCATACACCAGAACCGTCCGTTGGGACTTCACCGGCCCCTTGATGTAAGAGGTGGTACCTCCTCGGGCGTGAAAAAATCCTTTACTATCACGTAAAGGAAACATCCACTACCACCTACCATATTGCAAGTATACCACACCAGCCAACTATTAAAGAGCTGACCAGCTTACGAACTTGCTTATCAACAGAAATCATTCCATACTACATATAGATGTAGAGATTTCCTGTCTGGTTTCACAAGTACTTATTTTCTGCTGTCTAACGATGCCATATAAAACGAAACCGATTGCCAAGAAGCCAGAAAAAAAGTATCTACATCTGCATTTAGTATGAAACGGTTTCACCAAATAAGGGCAACAAGAAATGACGAGAATCATACGTTGTTTGCATTCAAATATTGGTACTTACTAGAATACTCATATATCCTATATAGCAAAAAGATTACTGCTCTAAACATTTTTGTTTCATTTTTTTGCAGTGTTATTTGCAAATTGTTTACTGTGGTGTTATTTATGTATTAAATAATCGAGTAGGATAATGGGATAATTTCCGATAGTTGGCCCATAAAACATAAAATTCAGTTATTAAGATTCTTAAAAATTGGCAGCGTTCTAGAAAATAAAATATACTAGTGTTCACCAGGTGCGAACAGTTAAGTTTAAGCGCTCATCTTTTGACTATTGAAATAATTCAGCGCTTCCAAATCTAAGAAGGCTTTAATGTCCCACGATCTGCATTTGCAATAGAGCTGCCCAGAACACGTGATTTTAATATCACCAATATGGCCGCTGGTAGGCACACAAACTCGTGTTCCGTGGATGTTAACTTTTGAAATTGTGCTTTGCGCGTGTTTAAAATGTCTTGTGTTGACATTATCACTGGAAAATGAAAATGAAGACGTTGTTAGAAGATATCGAGATAAAATTCGTATTATTGAAGGAATTGATCCCTATACTCTGACGACGGGCCCAATGCCTCCTTGTGAAGAACTATATAGTTTCCCACCAGTTGATGCTTTCGATATCGTTAACTATTTAGTGCTTACCCACAGTTTTTACTCTAATCAACAAATTAAAGCCCATAAAAGTCTCTCGGCTTACAATGAAATAATGTGATGTTTTCATTAGCATTTGGCTAGTAGTATTGATTTTCTTTAGATTTATGTACTATTTTGTGGATATGTATCTATCTTATCGTATAAAGTTTCAATATTATAATCCATACTTTACATTAATAATAATAATTATATTAATATCGAATTTTGTACTTACATTTAGGTCTCATGAAATATGTTATGAACTTTGAACAAGATGTATAATTTTTAAATTACCCCAATTCAATTAAACGGACTCTAGTAATAAATATAATATTTATTTTTATGTTCATACCTATATGAAAAATATACATATATACCTGAATTCTTTTGTGCTCAAAAATTTACTTGCATATTAGGTAATAAATTTGAATTGCAAATGTGGCTTGATTAAAATTTACTGACTTACTTTTTTTATATTGCTTTAAGAAGTGAAGTTAATTATCATTAATACTTAAATAGAATGAAGTTGTATCTGTGATAAAATGCTTACTGCATACGTTTGTTATACTTGAGTGTAAATTATGTTATATCTTTTCTTTTAATTGCGTGTATCCACCTTAATCTCCGGATTTTGGAGAGCTCATTCAACTGTGGTTTATGTGGAAACTATAGTACACTAAGTATTCTGAAAAACTTGACTATCACGATTACCACGACTTCCGTATTTCACAACACAACACGTCGTAGGCATATTTTTGAAGTTAAAAAAATAGTACTTTATTTGATAACACACTACTGTCTACTATATTTATATTTTCACAAATTTTAAACTAGTAGGAACAATTATAAACAATTTACAAACTAGACTCTTTAAAAAACACGAGAACGTCATACACCGCTATTCAAAACAATAGAGTAGTTCCGAATGTGTGCCTACCAGCAGCCATCTTACAATTGTGATGACAGCATCTCGGACAACTCAATTATGATTTGACACATATAGAGAAATGTTCTCTATGAATCAGAGTTGATATTTGACATTACAAAAATAAGTGACACATGAATAAATGCTGTTTTGTTTTGATTTTGATTTTCCAAAATGTTTAAAAGTTCAATATCAAGCTAGCTCCTAGTTCCCCAGTTCTGTATTCTGATATTAAACATGGCTTTATTTTTCGTCACACAAAGATTCATACCAATAAGTCTACCAATTTATTGAAAATTGAAATTCTTCCCCAATGTTCAGGTTATGATAAACGGAAAGCAAACCTTTATGTCAGATTTTTGAAAGTATCAGCCGCATTAAGTGAAAAATGACTCTAAAGAAAGGCGTAGAACCCAAAGTATTCAAAGCAATACAGAATGTTGACATGCAAACGTTATCGGATTGTTCCGAGAACGAAATACGACCGGTGTTACCTTGTTTGGTTAGAATGGGGCTGATATGCCCCTTGGATACTTCCAAAAAGTGTATGAACATGAAAGTTGACATACTAACCATTGTTTCTGGCATGGAACTGGTCAATTCCATAGTAGCTTTGCTCTCGATTGATTTTCACAAGTTAGAAACTGAAGTTAAGAAGGAACAGCTACTCAGACAGAAAGGTGAGTTATCGATTTATTGACAAAAATAAATAATATCTAGATATTGCATAGAGATGTCCAATAGATAATCAGCTTTCGCTAACATTGATGTAATCTCCATCATACTTTTTTTTTCATTGAAAATAAATATAATTATAAACTACGAAAGTCTGTGATTGTTTTGTACATTTTATATATATTTTTTGCAGGTAATACCCTTCACAATGACTCAATACTGATGGGCAACATGACCAGCCCAAGTATGGCATTAGAGTACGAAGGCAGTGATATGGAAAGAAGACTGAGCATATTGCTGGGAGAAATCCTTTATATTCATTCGCAGATCCAAGAGAACTCTGAGACAACAAACGAACAAGAGACTTACATAAAGTCATCAGAACTGTTTGATAATGATATCTTTGCTGAAGAATTGGCAGACATTCTTTGCATCGCTCTGGCCGAATTGCCGACAACATTGAATATAATTGGAATAATCGATGCTATTTTGCATGTTCACAATGGACCAGCCCTTATTTGCAGGATCGTAGCCAACTTTCCTGATTCATTCAGAGAAGGTAATTTTTGATCATATTTGATTTATTGCTCAACAATTATTATTTTTTAACTATTTGTTTTATTTTTTGATTGTATTAATATTCATATCTTTTATGCATTTAGCTTTTTATTTATTTATTTTTTTAATTTTTTTAAATTTCAACAACACACCACGAGGGCTTACAGCCTAAATACTATCGTACCTTGGGTGTGACACGGAGGAAAGAGGCAACTTGTTAATTCTGAACTTGAAGATTTGGAGGTTCGGGGGAGAAGTAAAAACATGTGCCGGCATGGAATTCCACAACTTGGAAGTCCTTGGGATAAAAGAGCGGGCATAACAAGATGTTCTATGTCTGGTGACCTGGACATTAAAAGGGTGCATTCGCTCTGTTCCCCTGGTAGATTTGTTGGGGGCAACAGGTGGAGGAACTATGTTAGAAAGCTCCTCCGAGCAGTGCCCGTGCAGATATCTATAAAAGAGAGAGAGGTCACCAAAGAAAGTAAGACTGTGGTGGGGTTGAATTGTACAAGATTTCTACTTCCCCGGTCTAATATGTTTTGGAGATCCACGGAAACAGAACCCTCCATGAGTCTGCGATCCTCATCTAATTGGGCTAAAGAAACAGGCTTAGAATATTGTATATTTGAGTGGAGGGTGCTGTCGTCTGCGTAACTGTGAACTGGGTTGGATGTGCTAGAGAGGAGGTCATTGATGTGGAGAAGAAACAAAGTAGGGGCTAAAGCTGAGCCTTGAGGAACTCCTGCATTAATTGTCTACAGTTTAGAGGAATGACCATCCACCACAACAGAAATGCTCCAGTTGGAGAGGAAATTTGCTGTCCACGTACAGAGTTTTGTTGGTTTTGTTGATTCACCGTGTAGTTCCATAGACTTGTTCCAAGAATGGGTGACAAAGGAAAGGAGGTTGGCAGTTGATCTGCGCTGACAGAATCCATAATGCCTGTCGTGGATTAGACTGTGTTTTTCAAGAAATTTTAGTAATTCGGAGTTTATATACTTTTCCATCACTTTAGAGACGACTGAAAGGAGAGAAATAGGCCTGAAGTTGCTAGGAAGCACTTTGGATCCTTTCTTGGGGACGGATTGTACTCGAGCAGTTTTCCAGTTACTATGGAATATGCCTCTATTGTAAGATGTCTGAAACAGACGAGTCAGGACTGGAGCAAGTTCTGGTGCGCATTTTTTTGAGAACAATTGCTGGGATCTCGTTAAGGCCAGAGGCTTTCCTGGTATTAAGAGAAGAGAGCATATTTCGTCTCTTTTTAGTTTTGAAAGTGATATCCGTCATTTTATGTGTGACATTGGGGACTGTTGGTGGTTAAACATTTGGAGGTGGGTTGAGAGTAGAATTGCCGGCGAACGAGACAAAAAGTTCAGCCTTGCCCAGGGCGGTAGAAACAATTTCATCCCCTGAGACAAGAGGTGAGAAATGTGCTCTTGCAGAAATTATTCCCAATAGATTTAGCAAGAGTCCAAAAGGGTTTGCTGCCACTGGAGCTTAAGAGGACTTTGTTTTTAATGTGGTTATTGAACGAGTTTTTTGCCTCAGAAAGAATGCTGACAGCAGTTTCTTGTGTCGTTAAATGCTTGGAGGTTTTCTTGACTGGGATTGTGTAGAAGCGTTTTGTGAGCTTTGACCTTTTCAAGTCTGGCCTTGTCACAGGATTTAGAGAACCAGAGCTTTTGAGTGGCTGCAGAGGTTTTATGTGTACGTGGAATAAATAATTCCATGCCAGCTTGGATAATTTCGGTGACGTTTTATGAGATATCAGAGGGGTCAGGATGAGAGATGCAGACAGACGCCCATGGAAATGAGGAAAAGTAATCTTGCAGTTCGTCCCAGTTCGCGGAGTTGTAGTGCCCACTGGTACATGGGTGTGATGACTGTGTGACCTTGGGTTGTATTGCGCAGGAAGCAGTGGCCATGCCGTGGTCTGAGAGACCCTGGGGGGCGGTGACTGATGTCTTATAGCAGTCAGGATTTGTAGTAAGAAGGAGATCCAAGGGATTTGAGCTGTGTGTTGGGATGCGAGGAAAGTAAGTAGGTTGCTGAACCATATTGGCTAAAGAATTGCTCAGTGCAAAGGCCTCCGCTGCTCTTCCTTGTGGATCGGTTTTTAAAGATCCTAGCCATTCCTTATTATGGACATTGAAGTCACCAAGAATAGCTACCTCGAAGGAAGGATATTCAGAAATCAGATGGTCGTTTTTTTCAGAAAGGTAATCAAAGAGCTGGACAAAGTTGTTGTCAGAAGGTGACTGGTAAATGCAACAGATGAATTTAGTTGCAGCCCTGGGAGAGAGTTTTATCCATAGTATGTCTTTTTTTCCAGCTTCTAAATTGGGGAGTCTGGTGCAGGGTAGATTGCTACGGACGTACATGCACACACCTCCATTCAATCTAAAGGAAGTAAGGAGCTCATACCCCGGGAAATTAAGGTGATTAGTGGCTGTTTTGGCACTGATTTGAGTTTTGGTGAGGAACAGGAGTTGGGGCCTATTAGCCTGGAGGAAATGGTGGACGGAGTTCAGGTTAGAATTAAGGCCACATATATTCGAGAAGGATATGTTAAATCTTAATGCTGGCGCCCCTGTACACTCCTCTCCCGGAGATCTGAATGGAGGGTTATTTTACCTCGGGAATCTTTTGTACAAGGAGGAGCCATAATCATTTTTGTTTATAAGGGAAACTGACTCATACACCAGAACTGGAAATGTCCGTTGGGACTTCACTGCCCCCTTGATGTAAGGGATGGTACCTCCTCGTTTTTTACCTCCTAGCTTTTTATGAAAACATTATGTACACCAAGTGAAGATTAAAACCTGTGATGAGCACTGATAAGAACACTTGGAGAACCCAAATCACCATAGGACCTTTTTAAAAAGTCTGGACGCAGCAAGTGTGTTATGGTAGTGAATTTTCATTAAAATGTTTTTAATAGCAAATATGTCTTTTTAATGAAAGCAAGCATCAAATTTGGTTACCAGTATAACCTATATAGTAGAAGCAATGTATCATTTTCAAAAAATAAAGTTATTTTGATGAAACGTGGCACATTGTTTCTACTATATTGGTTATACTGGTAACCAAATTTGATGCTTGCTTTCTTAAAAAAGCATATTTCCTATTAAAAATATTTTAATGAAAATTCACTACCATAACATACTTGCTGCATCCAGACTTTTTATTTCTAAGTTTTTCGTTCATCTCCGATCGTACCTATAATTTATTTTAAACATTTTTTAAGGTTTCCATATATTATTGCACCTATTCTTTATTTTATTAAATTCATTTGCTATATGCCCATTAATTTATTCACATATTTTATTGCAATAATTTTCTTATTTTCAAATTAGAATAAAGTGATAAATACATGTAGCGAAAGCGCTTTCTGCAACGTGTCCTTATTAATAAACAGTAATTTTTATTTTGCAGTATGCACATATTTAATTCAGACTGGCGAGAAACAAGAAGAGAACATTTCCAGTGCCGTCAGGGCAAATACGATATCGCTACTTTGTAAAATGAACCCGTCGCAAGCATTGACGATAAGAAGCAAATGCGTGGAACTGTGTCGGATGCCGGCGCTTGCCATTACATTATCCTTGGAACATAACAATAAATATGACAGTGTCGACGATGGCGATATGGTGGCTTTCATATCTGGATTGCTGCTGGGAAATGATCAGACAATTAGGTAGGATGTAAAATATAAGCAGAGAGTTTAGAAATTTGAAAGAACGTAGACATTTTAACAAATTAGTCTTGGTATAGCTGCCTGTTTATGTTGTTTGAACAAAACACATACTAGTAAATATATTATTGTACACTGTGTTTCAAAAGTCGGGATCGGGATCGTATTTCAGAAACAGCTTGATGGAAAAAACAAATTTGCTACCGGATAGTTATTGAGGATGCCTGATTCAATGATGGCATCGGCAATGTTGTAAGTTTACAGTTTTTCGCATATCGAGTTTTCAAGCCACATACTAAAAACATATTGAGCCCTGGACAGTCTGCTCAGTACACCTTGTGCTCGTTTCTGACCCAGGACCCAGGGCTCCCCTGGCAGTGCTCTTTGTCACGCCAAGAACTGGTTCTGGTCCCATAAATGGTTCTGCTGATCCTCTCTTCGTGGACTGTCAGCTTCTCCGTTGCTTTTGACCCCTGAGTGACCCGGCACCCAGATGAGGGTGATCTCATTCTGCCCAGCCAGGTCACTCGTCTCGTCTCGGCACTCAGTTGCCAGCCTGGAGTTTACCCGTAGACTACTTAGTGCCTTAGGGGCTGCCTGGCTGTCTGTGGCTATGAGGATCCTCTTGTTGATGTAGCCCCTCCTCTTGTTCTCCCGCACACAGTGCAGGATGGCGTACATGTCGGCCTGAAAGACTGTTGCATCGGCTCCGAGGGAAACACTATGGCTTACCCTCGGTCCTTCCGAATAAACACCTACCCCCGTCCCACGCTCCCTGCCGGATTCGTCCGTGACCAGACGAGCGCGCCCCGTGGTATGCCCGGTGTCTCCTTCCGTCATGCCTGGCGGTCGGGCATTTCCACTGTAAAGTTGTTTTCCCTGCAGAAGTCTAACCTCATTTCAAGCATGGGCTCCTTCATGATCTCCTGAATTTTGCAGTGGCCGCTGAAGCCTGGATTGATCTTCAGTCTACCATTGCAGGCTGGTCTGTATAGTTGTAGCTTGTCCTCCCCCATAATAACTAAGTGTAGGGGGGGCAGATACAGCAACACCTCCATGACGACTGTTGGGGTTGAAGTCATGGCCCCTGTGATGCCTAGGCAAGCCATCCTTTGGATATTGCCTAGTTTTTGTTTGGCACTGGGTTGTGTCACCTTAGGCCACCAGACCAGTGCTGTGTATGTTAATGATGGTCTGACCACCCTTGTGTACAGCCAGTAGGCCATACTAGGTCTTAGTCCCCACGTTTTACCATATAGCCGCCTAGTGATGGCTAGGGTCATAACTGCCTTACTCAGTATTTTTTTAACGTGATCATTCCAGGTTAGCTTAGAGTCCAATACGACCCCAAGATATTATATCTCCCTGGCCATTGAGATGTTTCTACCATATAGAGTGAGAATTCTGTGGCTCTCCCAGTTCCTCCTCGTAAACGGTATGATGGTTGCTTTCTCGGGGCTCACCCCGAGCCCTTGGCCAACCATTCACCTTTCCACCACTTTAAGTTCTGTCTGCATGCGCTCCCACACTGACTGTGTAACCTTTCCTCGGACTATGATGACAATGTCGTCTGCATAGCCCTGTACCTTGTACCCTCCTCCCGAGAGCCTCCTCAGCAGGCCATCTACGACTAGGTACCAGAGCAGGGGAGGGAGAACGCTTCCCTGCGGACACCCCGCCGCGATGCCCGCCATCAGAGTCCCTCCTGCGAGTGAGGTGAACACCGCCCTGTCCTTGAGCATGAAACCGACAGTTGCCAGTACCGTTCCTAATGAGATGTTGCTGAAGGCCCCTTATCTCTTCGATGCATATAGATTGGAAACTTTTAGCCTGTTGCACAGAAAATAAATTTGTATAGGTCACCATGCAAAAAATTGTAATGGACTTTCAAGTTTCACATTCTTCAATGGTGGTTCTTTGTACCACTTTATTTGTGAACCCACATATCTTACACCTGTCCGCTATTTTTTATTCTTCTTGTTAATAAGAATTCAATCATCGAATGTATCGATACCACTAGATGTGGTGGGGCTTGACCGCATCATGTCCAAGATTCCTTCATCTTGCGGATTTTGCACATGATCTCTATTTTTTGCAACTTCTTGAGCTATGTCATCTTCTATAAAAAAACGTCACAATCTACTGCCACGACACAAAAACTGTGTAAACATACCTACATCTTCTCCATCCATGTCAGTGTCATCATCAGAGAGACATTCGATGTCAGAAAGGTCTTCTTTGAGGCATGCAACAAGTTCTTTGTGAGTTAGGGGTCGTTTGTTACTCATTTTAAAGTAATAAAATGAATATATCGGCACTTAGTTTTGGATAATGAAAATCAACAATTTCCCATAACTTACCCTTTAGTTCACAGTGTCCTCATATAAGTACATCAATTTTACACAAATAAAACACACAAAAATGTTTAGGATTCTTACACAGCAATATTATTTTCGAAAAGAACACACCTTTATTGTCAGAGAAACATATACTAAACAACCATAAAGCATTAACTGTTACTTTTCAAAATGTTTATATACAGCACATTATGACTTAATTAATTATGCTGATGAATCAAATCTTATTGTTACTTTTTCTTAGGAATTGGATAGCTCTGTTCATCAGAACAGGACAGAAGAGAAAGGGTGAAGTATCTACGAATGCACTTCAACAATTAAGAGACGAACTTCTGAGAAGATTACAGCTCATTTTGCAAGAATCACCCGAGGGACAACTTCCGGATAATCTGGTTGTCCAAGCTTCCGCTCTCTTAAGATTATACTGTGCTCTGAGAGGAATTGCTGTTATCAAGTATGTATTAAGGATATCTTATCTTTATCGCCTTCATGTAAAACATTCTCTAATAAAGGTTAATGCATTCTTGAAAACGTTATTGTCAAAAGACACAACAACAAAAAAGTTAATGTATAAATCCGGAACTTATCAGATAATATTTTATTCAGATTTCAGGATGAGGAAGTTAATTTGATAGTTCAGTTACTGACTTCGCATCCGACTCCAACACCGGCTGGTGTCAGATTTGTATCCATCGGACTTTGCATGCTGATTGCCTGTCCATCACTGGTGTCTTCACCCGAACATGAAAGAAGAAGTATCGAATGGGTAAGTTACATTTTTTTTAATTAGTGAATAATTTTCTCACTTTCATATCAAAGCGTTTCTGAAAGCCATTTTGAAATATTCTAAACCAAAAAGATTCGGGACGCAGTAGGTGTGTTATAATACTGAATTATCATGAAAAAACAGACTATCTGATTTCTGAATATCCTTCCTCCGAGGTCACTATTCTTGGTGACTTCAATGTCCATAATAAGGCATGGATAGGATATTCAAAAACCGATCCACAAGAGAGAGCAGCGGAGGCCTTTACAGTCAGCAATTCTTTAGCCAATATGGTTCAGCAATCTACTTACTTTCCTCGCATCCCAACACACTGCTCAAATCCCTTGGATCTCCTTCTTACTACAAAACCTGAATGCTATAAGATATCAGTCACCACCCCCCTTGGTCGCTCAGACCACGGCATGGTCACTGCTTTCTGCGCAATGCGACCCGAGGTCACACATGCATCACACTCACGTATCGTTTGGCACTACAACTCCGCGAACTGGGACGAAATGCGAGATTACTTTTCCTCATTTCCATGGGCGTCTGTCTGCTTCTCTCATCCTGACCCCTCTAATATCTCACAAAACGTCACCGAAATTATCCAAGCTGGCATGGAATTATTTATTCCACGTACACAGAAAACCTCTGCAGCCACTCAAAAGCCCTGGTTCTCTAAATCTTGTGACGAGGCCAGACTTGAAAGGTCAAAGCTCAGAAAACACTTCTACACAATCCCAGTCAAGAAAACCGTCAAGCATTTAACGATGCAAGAAACCGCTGTGTCCGCATTCTTTCTGAGGCAAAAAGCTTGTTTAATAACTACATCAAAAACAAAGTCCTCTTAAGCTCCAAGGGCAGCAAACCCTTCTGGACTCTTGCTAAATCTATTGGGAATAATTTCTGCAAGAGCACGTTCCCACCACTTGTTTCAGGGGATGAAATTGTTTCTACCGCCCTGGGCAAGGCTGAACTTTTTGCCTCGTTGTCGGCGGCAATTCTACTCTCAACCCACCACCAAATGTTCAGTCCCCAATGTCGCGCATAAAATGACGGATATCATTTTCAAAACTAAAAAGGTACGAAAGATGTTCTCTTCTCTTAATACCAGGAAAGCCTCTGGTCTTGACGAGATCCCAGCAATTGTGCTCAAAAAATGTGCACCAGAACTTGCTCCTGTCCTGACTCGTCTGTTTCAGACATCTTACAATAGAGACATATTTCCCTAGTAACTAGAAAACTGCTCGAGTACAACCCGTCCCCAAGAAAGGATCCAAAGCGCTTCCTAGCAACTACAGGCCTATTTCTCTCCTTTCAGTCGTCTCTAAAGTGATGGAAAAGTATATAAACACCGAATTACTAAAATTTCTTGAAAAACACAGTCTAATCCACGACAGGCAGTATGGATTCCGTCAACGCAGATCAACTGCCAACCTTCTTTCCTTTGTCACCCATTCTTGGAACGAGTCTATGGAACTACACAGTGAATCCCAGATTGTCCCTCTAGACATATCCAAAGCATTCGACAAGGTCTGGCACGCAGTGCTGCTTAATAAACTTCCGGCCTATGGCCTACCACCAAAACTCTGTACCTGGACAGCAAATTTCCTCTCCAACCGGAGCATCTCTGTTGTCGTTGATGGCCATTCCTCTAAACTGTATCCAATTAATGCAGGAGTCCCTCAAGGTTCAGCTTTAGCCCCTACTTTGTTTCTTCTCCACATCAATGACCTTTTCTCTGGCACACTCAACCCAGTTCACAGTTACGCAGACGACAGCACCCTCCACTCAAATATACAATATTCTAAGCCTGTCTCTATAGCCCAATTAGATGAGGATCGCAGCCTCATGGAGGGTTCCGTTTCTGTGGATCTCCAAAAAGTATTAGACTGGGGAAGTTGTACAATCGCACTCCATAAAATCTCTGTCTTGCTTTCTATCTCATAAGAGATACACCAGCCCTAGACCCATCACAATGAACAACCAAGTAATTCAAAGTAATGGGTCCTTTTCACTTGTTGGCATTTCTGTGGATCGAAATGGCACCAACATGTCACATTAATTGCAGAAGCGGCTGCTAAGAAATTAGGTTTCTTCTTCCGGGCCAGCGAATGCTTTTCACCAGCTAATCTCTATACCTTATATACTTCACAAATAAGGCCAAACCTCGAATACTGCTCCCACATCTGGGGTGCCGCTGCCGCTTCTACACTCGATGCATATACCACGGCATTCGAAACGGAGGTGTACGGTATCCTGTCTGTAGCTAATCGACAGGATGTGAGGATGAGCCTTGAGAAATGTGTATACATGTGCTGACAGTCAGGCGGCCCTCAGGGCAGTTTGCGTGGCCAGAATTATGTCAAAGCTGGTTCAGGAGTGTGCAGACGCTCTTACGGGACTGTCCAGGAAAAAGGAGGTGCAACTTGTGTGGGTTCCGGAACACTGTGGCATCGCGGGGAATGAAGTGGCGAATTACCTTGCAAGGCCTGGTTCCGGGCGGCCGTTTTGTGGCCCGGAGCCTTCTATAGGTATAAGTAGAACGGTGGTCTCCGACGCCCCAGATAAATGGACTGAAGAGGAGCACTGTAGGTCGGTCGGTGGTTGTAGGCAGGCGAGAGATTTCGTGGGGAAGCCGGACAGGAACAGGACTGTCTGGCTTCTTGCTAGGAGTCGTTCTGCTCTACTCTGCATTATCGAGGTGCTAACAGGCCACTGTGCTCTCAGAACCTTACATTGGTAGATATCGAGAGGGATCCCATTTGCCAGGAATGCGGCGAGACTGAAGAAACGTCCTACCACTACCTGTGTGAATGTGAGGCTTTTGGGAGTCTTCAAACAGAATTGTCCGGTTCGTCGACAAAAGGGCCCAATGTGGCCTACTTGCTTGGCGTTAGCCTCCCCACCATTGCTACTACCACTACTACTAACTGCAAATTACAAACAGAGATAATAGACTTTTTTAGCAATTTACAGGAAATATAAAAATATATGGTGAGTTCTTAATCTATCTTGTTTTTTTTTAACTGTAATATGACGCACTTTAACTATAAAGACTGTTTTCAAATTTTACCTAAAAATACTTTCAATTGCATCAGCTAGTGCGCTGAAAGCTTATTTGTGTAAAACATCGTTCTAATGTGGTTATTGGTATTTCTATTATTCTGTAACTCGAAGTTTCCTTAACTCGAATTTTTTTTTCTGGTCATTTCAAATTCGACTTATAGAAGTTCGACTGTGCTTTAATTATGATTTTTCATTTATGCATTTTATTTATACGTTTTAATTCTTGTTTGTTACTAGACCATGTAGTTTTTGTCGCTGGAAGTGTTATTATTATATCAGCACTTTTGCATTTCCATTACAGGTGCAATGGCTAGTGAGGGAAGAAGCATATTTCGAATCTGCCAGCGGTGTGACAGCCTCTTTCGGCGAGATGCTCCTTCTAATGGCCATCCACTTCCATTCAAACCAACTCAGCGCCATCTGTGATTTGGTCTGCGCAACCTTGGGCATGAAAATAGCCATACGACCCAACAACATGACCCGAATGAAGCAGGTTTTCATGCAGGAAATATTCACCGAACAAGTGGTAACAGCGCACGCCGTCAAAGTGCCCGTAACCAATTCTCTGAGCGCCAACATGACAGGATTCCTTCCCATCCACTGCATACATCAGCTGTTGAAATCGAGAGCGTTCGCTAAACACAACGTTAACATCAAGAACTGGATATACAAGCAGGTTTGCACCAGCGTAAGCCCCCTACATCCAGTACTGCCGTTGTTAGTTGAAGTGTATGTAAACAGCATTATCCAGCCTAACTTGAAAAGCGTGGAGCAACCTGCTAACAAGCCACTGACGGAAAACGAGATAAGACACGTGTACCAGAGCTCGATCTTCGGACAGTATTTCGATAGGAAACATGTCTTCACCATTATGGAATTTGACGCCAACAGTGAACACCAAGATGTCTTCGTCGACGATTCGAGTTTAACTCCACAGCTGTTGCTGCTGTATTATCTGTTGTTGTATGAGGATTGCAGACTTACAAACGCTCATCATTTGGCTTCTTCTGGAAGGAAAATAAAAGTTTACAGTCCGGAGTTCATGTCCGAGTTGCCAATCAAATATTTGCTGCATCATGCCCAGAAAGATCAAAGTTCTTATTCAGGTAAGGCAGTATATAACAGGGTGTCCACTTGTCTGGAAAACTGGGAAAAGTCAGGGAGTTCCAGCGATGTTTTTATTATGTTATACCTAAGTGCAGTTCTGTGGCCACGAACTGTGTTAACTGTTCTAGGATTTTCTAGCGATCTTGAGAGAAAACCAACGCTAAAAGCTAGATCCGATCTCGTACCAAGCATCAAATACATTAAAGTTCCAACTGCTTGTAAAATCTTCTTAGCATGTGCACTTTGACTGACTCGAATGAGGCCATCGCCCTGTTTGATTTGCAGTCCTAGTAAGAAAATTGCTGGCTTGGAGATAATCTTGAATTCTGGTTGCAGATTATTTAAAAAGACTTTTAATTCATTCTCATCATTAGCTGCAACCATTCCATCATCGACATATAAAGCTAATATTAAACGAATTCCATTCACATTTCGTATGTAAAGACAAGGATCTTCTTTACTTTGTTTAAGTCCTAGTGTTAAGAGAAATTTTCCGAAGCGATTGTACCAGCACCTTGGTGCCTGTTTAAGGCCGTACACAAGCTTTTCTTCAGTTGGCATACTCGGTCTGTTCCGTCACTGTATCCATCTGGTTGCTTGATGTATATGATTTCATCTAGGTCTCCATAGAGAAAAGCTGTCGACACATCAAACTGCATCAAAAGCATATCTTCACTTGCAGCTATGCTTATGATAGAACGGATCGTTGTCATTTTTGCTACTGGACTAAATGTTTGATTATAATCTTCACCTCGACGTTGAGCACATCCCTTTACAACCATACGTGCTTTGTATTTATCTATTGTACCATCTGGATTTGTCTTTAGGCGATAAACCCACTTAGATGGCAATACTCTTGCTCCATGTGGTAGTTTCGTTAATACCCAAGTTTGATTTTCCTTTAAAGAATTCATTTCAATGTCCATGGCCTTTTTCCACCCCATTTTTGCCTCGCTATTAAAGGCTTCTTCATAGGACTCTGGATCAGCAGATGGATTGATTATGCTTTCAGCAGCCGTAACGTAATCATTGAGATACTTTGGAATCTTCAAAGTTGAGGGATCTCTAAGACTTCTTGATTGTGTTTGACCATCAGAATTTTTAGTAGTACTGGATTTTTCTTTTTTTCAGCATTTTCAAAGTCGTCTTCTGATTCGCAGCTTTCATCTAGCTTAACTGATACGTCAGCACCTTTCTCATTTGATAATGAAGTTTTCAAAGGCTCGTCGACTTTCTTTAGACACATTCCTAGCTTTTCTTGAAAAACTACATCTCTGGATGTGATAACTTTCTTGTTTTCTTTGATATAAATTCTATACCTCTCATCACCATGATATCCAACTAGGTAGCCCTTTATTGCTTTTTTATCCATTTTCTTGCGTTTTTTAGATGGAATATGGACAAAACAAATAGAACTTATCATACGAAAGTGTTTTATTCTTGGTTTCATTCCCATCCAAAGTTCATATGGACTCTTACCATCAACAGATGATGTTCCAGTTCTATTTAAAACATACACCGCAGAATTTACTAGTTCTGCCCAAATAGCTTCAGGATAATTGATATCTTGATTTGAATATTTGAAATTTCGTGCCATTTCTATGACAGTACGATTGTCACGTTCACTGCAGCCATTTTGCTCAGGTGTATACGGTGCAGTCAATCTCTGTGCTATACCATGTTCTTTCAGAATTGATCTCACATCTTCATTATCAAATTCAACACCTCCATCGCTCAATAACTCCTTTTTTAAGTGGCCTTGTTGTTTTGCATGAACAAGCATTTGTACTAATGCTTCCTTGACTTCTGACTTGTGTTTGAGCATAAAACCATAGCGGAATTTTGTGTAGTTATCTTTGAACTCAACAAAGAATCTCTTCTTGCCAAACGATTCGTGAAAAGGCCCAACTACATCAGCTGATATCAACTCACCAGGAACAAGAGTTCCTCTCCTAGTGCCAAAAGGTAGGCGGTGAGCTTTACCATAGACACAGGGCTCGCAGAGGTCTCTATTCAAAGTGACCTCAATACCCAGTTCTTTGGCTAGTAAAGCTTTAACGTGTCCCTTATCTTGATGCCCAAATCTTTCATGATAGAGTTGTAATAGTGAACTGTCTGCAAGTGCAACATTTACATTTTGCTCAGGAGCTATAGGTCTTATGAGAGCATGAAACAGGGTACCACCTACCTCACGTGTTCCGCATAGCACAATTTTGCCATTTACTTTTAGACAACACTTTGTAGGTGTAGATTTAAACTTACTGTCCTTATTCAAATCTTGTGCTGTTAATACGGAAAATAGATTTTTCGATATGTCAGGAACGTACCACACATCTTGCAAGGTTAGAACCATATTTTTATCATTAACTGTAAACAAAATCTTTATAGTTCACTGACCAAACGCTCTGAGTTTTTTTTGTCCTGCAGCTTTAATGGTACACTGACCTTGAAACTCTTTAAAATCTATGAAATGATCAAAACTATTCGTTACGTGTCTTGTTGCACCATTGTCGATCCACCAAACTGTTGAATCACTTTCTTGTGTATGGCTATCAGAAACACAAAGAACTATTGCAACGTCAAGTGCATTGCTTTGGCCATGCAATTTGTCTAGAACAATTTTATTTTTAGGTGACCGTCCTGCTATCCATTTATGGCACTGTTTGACCTAATGACCCCTTCTATGACAATAGTTACAAACAGACTCTTGTTTATTTGGTTTCTTGATATTTGCCTGTTTTTGTTTGTCTGAATTTGCTATTAGAGCCTCTTGTGCGAACTTTTCACTATTAACAACTGATTTCTTCATGTTTCTTTCAAATAAACATAACTGAAATGTCAGCTCGTCAAAGGTTTTCTTGGTATCTTTTGTCAGAATCATCCAACTGGATCTCAACATTTCAAAGTAGAATAAACAATGTTTTGAAAACTAGCAGCAAGTCTTGTAGCTTATTTTCGTTTTTAGCTTTAAGACCATTATTTAATTCCGTCCACAAACTTCTCAACTTTGCAATATGTGTTGAAACGTCATCTCAATGCGACCATGAGAACGCAAAGAACTCATTGCATAATTTGAATAACTGATCCTTGGATGATGCCTCAAACTGATCTTTCAATGCTTCCCAAGCATCATAGGCAGTCTCTTTGTCCATTATCTTCTCATAAACTGCGTCAGTGACTGAACTTGTGATCATCGATTTCACATAACTATTCGCCTTTCCATATAATTCACTATCTTCTTTGTATTGTTTCCTTTCATCTGCAGTTGCTGAAGCGGCAAGCTCTGCAGGTTTCTCTAGTTTCTTGTCGATAACATCAAGGGCGCCTTCATGATAATCAAGAATGTCATCCATTTTTCGTTTCCACATTGGCCAATCCGACTCGCCAATTAAAGGTTTGATGTGCCTCTTGAAATCCATTGTCTGGCTATTTCAGTGATACTTCACACAAATCACAAACTAAAAATATATACTCAGCCTGACTTATTAACCATTAATCCACGCAGTTTGGAATTACTGAACCCATAACCAGTTGTAATTATATTTATTTTTTATAATTATATTTGCAAAAGTTAATATCAAAACCTCGGTAAGATAGCGAATCCCCTTGGAAGAGCACTGGCCTCCAAATCATCACGAGTACTGGCGCCCGAGTTTTTCGAGGGTTGTTGAATGGTTTAGTTTAGTTTCTCGAGCTAAGTGTTGAAGTCTTTTTTTCTCTTTTTAGGTTTGTTTGGTCCCCTGCTAAAACTGTTGGCGACTCATTTTCCACATTTAACATTGGTTGAGGACTGGCTGGATGATATGAGCATCAGAACTGAGTACAAACCCAACCATATATCGCAGATTTCGGTGGTTGAAGCTTTTGAAAATATCGAGACGAACCCTTCGAAATTGTCTAAATTGATGCAGATGCTGCTGAAACACGAAGCGATAGATATATGGCCTTTTGCTGAGATTTTTACACAATATGCCAGGTAATAATAATAGTTTATTGTAATAATTAATTTTAGAATAATATAAATGTATAAAACAGAGGAACTTTTGGGCATCTATAAGGTTGTGATGAATTCTTATTTATCTCCGAACGTCCCACTACAATAGGAACGCTGATAAGGATCCATATCCGGGAATATTTATGTTAAGGTCATAAATTTTACTTGCCCCTATCTTTTCACACTTGATCTCATTCGAGATTGATTGGGCGGTACAGCAGAAAGGAACAAAATAAACATTTATATATATATATATATATATATATATATATATATATATATATATATATATATATATATATATATATATATATATATATATATATACCTGAAAGTACCACCATCTTGAAAATATTTTAGCCGAGTTGCCTCTATCGACTTCAGAAAGCTGCCAAATTTTCAAAATGTTCCAAAGTCTAGTTTCCGAGAAATCTATCGCAGGTGTTCGCTGTGGGACATCCTGTATATGTATATATATATATATATATATATATATATATATATATATATATATATATATATATATATATATATATATATATATATATATATCATATATCATTCGTATTATTCGTGTTTTGCTGATACCATCCCCTCAGCCGCCCCTCCCCCATCCCTCCTTCAGCCCGGATAATTGAGAGTATACTGTAGTATAAAATTTCGCATTAAAGTTGCAGTAAAGTAATATTTTTTGATTGGTCATAATGAACATTCAATAAAAAAAAGGGCGACTTAATCGAGATATTGTTTTGTGGAGTGCTTTTAATTATTAAACAAATTCTTTCAGGCAAATGCTGAACGAGAACGTCCCTCGGTACCTACAAGACCTCTACAAGGACGTTTGGTTGAGACTTAACACAGTGTTGCCACGTCGACTGTGGGTACTGACTGTGAAGAATCTAGTCGACGATTTGACAGGTATGACAAGGATCGATGTGGCGGAAGATCCCTTACAGGTAACGAACGATAAATCATAGTTCAATTTTTTTCTCAATAAAAGCCTATTTGATATTTTACAGATAATGCGATGTGACGAACGTGTCTTCAGATGTGCACCCATGTACGCTATCGTTCTCAGAGTATTGAGAGCCAGTCTGGCTTCGTCACGTAGCCAACTGACACAACATCTACAAGCTAATCCAAGACTAGATCCAGCTGGACAAGTTCTGAACGAATCTGACAGAGAAGAAATGTGTAGGGCTACCATTGCAGCTCAGGTGAGTTTTTTTTGTTCTTTAATGTTATATAACTGTGCATTGACGCTGCTTCCTCCGCCTTTGATTCGCTGGATCACAGCATCCTTCCTGATAAGCTTTACTATTATGGTGCGAAGGGTTTGGGATAAGATCTGTTCAGATGGTCAAGTGGAACAACAAATAGTCCAGTTGTGTGTGTTTGAAAGCTGGGGTACCAGTAGGCTCTATCTTGGGTCCCATCCTCTTTATAATTTATATCAACGACTTATTCCCAAGTAATGAAATATATGAAACCTGCATGTTTGCAGATGATACAAACTTCATCAACAGAGCTACAAGTGAGCAAGAAGTCCATGAACAGACTTTAACTAGCATCCATCAAGGGAAAAATTGATTTTCTGGTAATGCAGCTGAATAATAATAATAATAATAATAATAATAAGAGGTCTTTATTAGGGCGAAGCTATTTTTACAATTTTCTTCCACTTAACGCTTAAAACATAACTTAAAGTGTAAGAATTACAAAATAAATAAATTATAAATGCCTTAGTATGCAAAACAACAACAAAACAATGTAACAACAAAAACATTGACAATTGTGCGCCTTAAATTTAGCTGAAAGAAAGGAAAGTATGGGCTAAAGCTATACCAAGGGTTGCGGTGCTATCGGGGCGGCAAGGCCGCCGACGAGCCCTGAGGGAACATGGTCTAAAGCTTAACCCTGAGGGACTACTGCATTAATTGAATACAATTTAGAGGAATGGCCATCCACGACAACAGAAATGCTCCGGTTGGAGAGGAAATTTTCTGTGCAGGTACAGAGTTTTGATGGTAGGCCATAGGCCGGAAGTTTATTAAGCAGCGCTGCATGCCAGACCTGGTCGAATGCTTTAGATATGTCTAGAGCAACAATCTGGGATTCATCATGTAGTTCCATAGACTTGTTCCAAGAATGGGTGACAAAGGAAAGGAGGTCGGCAGTTGATCTGCGCTGACGGAATCCATACTGCCTGTCATGGATTAGACTGTGTTTTTCAAGAAATTTTAGTAATTTAGTGTTTATATACCTTTCCATCACTTTAGAGACGACTGAAAGAAGAGAAGTAGGCCTGTAGTTGCTAGAAAGCGATTTGGATCCTTTCTTGGGGACGGGTTGTACTCAAGCTGTTTTCCAGTTACTAGGAAATATGCCTCTATTGTAAGATATCTGAAACAGACGAGTTAGGACAGGAGCAAGTTCTGGTGCGCATTTTTTGAGAGCAATTGCTGGGATCTCGTCAGTGCCACAGGCTTTCCTGGTATTAAGAGAAGAGAGCATCTTTCGTACCTTTGATATCCGTCATTTTATGCACGACATTGGGGATTGTTGGTGGTTGAACATTTGGAGGTGGGTTGAGAGTAGAATTGCCGGCGAATAACGAGACAAAAAGTTCAGCCTTGCCCAGGGCGGTAGAAACAATTTCATCCCCTGAAACAAGAGGTGGGAACATGCTCTTGCAGAAATTATTCCCAATAGATTTAGCAAGAGTCTTGCTACCGTTGGAGCTTGAGAGGACTTTGTTTTTGATGTGGTTATTAAACGAGTTTTTTTGCTTCAGGCATAGTTTCTTGCGTCGTTAAATGCTTGACAGTTTTCTTGACTGGGATTGTGTAGAAGCGTTTTGTGAGCTTTGACCTTTTCAAGTCTGGCCTTGTTACAAGATTTAGAGAACCAGGGCTTTTGAGAGGCTGAAGAGGTTTTCTGTGTACCTGGAATAAATAATTTCATGCCAGCTTAGATGATTTCAGTGAAGTTTTGTGAGATATCAGAGGGGTCGTTTCGTTCATGTGTTTTAATATATGACATGCCATGTATTTTTTGATGGTGAAATAAAGAGCTATTTACTATATTCCATTTCAAAACTGATCAAATCTCAGTAGGTCATGAAAAATGCAATTTAAGTTGGCAACAGCCTGTTTGGTGATTTATTTTTCTTCCAGTTTCCCAAATGTATTTCTGCCATATGTCTCAAGTGTTAGATTAATCAAGAAATAACTGTTCTCAGTAATTACATTTTCAAGTTTCAGGTTTATTCATCCAGGAAAATTACAATAATTAAAAAAATATAGCGTTTTCAAAAAGTTTTCCCCGATTTTCCACCGGAAAAACTTGAGCATAAAGGCTGATTAACGAACTCGACCTCAGTTTTCACCCAAACAAGATTTTTGCCAAGTTTGATGGAAATCAGTTTAAATATTTTTTCTGCTACTTCTTGACCTTTTTGCACCAAGAAAATTTAACCGTTGTATGTAATATTCAATTGGTTTTGTTAATCACGCAAAATATTTTGTTCCTGTGCTTAGCACATAAAAACTGAAACACTAAATTTACACATCTCTGACCATCTTGGACAGGTGCTTACCTACAAAAAAAAGGTTATCAGACAAAGTTTTACAGAAACACACAAAATATACTTTACTGAAGAAAACTTAAAACGGTTTGCGTGTCATATGTGTTCTGTTGACTGGGAGGCCTACTTTGCCAACAGTGATCCGCAGACAAATTTCTCCAGATTTCATGAGTTCTTCCTTATGTGCTACAACGAATATTTTCCCGAAAGAAAATCTAGGATAAAAACTCAAACACTAAAGGTAAACTGGTATACCAATGAATTGAAATGTCATAAAAACGGGCTGGATGCACTCTACACAATATGGTTAGTGAAAAGAGATAACGAGTCATTAATGGCATACCAAACCTACCGAGACTGCTATCGCGACAAAGTTCGAGCGGCAAAGGCTGAAGGGGTTGCCATGGCTATTCAGCAAGCGGAAGACAAGCAAAAAGCTGCATGGAAGATTATAAAGGGTGAAACACAAGAAAAACGTAAACAGTTACCTTCATTAACACCAGAAGCATGTAATAGTTATTTTGCTAATATAAGTAAAAATATTTTTCAACAAATAAACGGAAATAATATAGTACCACGAACATATATTAAGACCAAAGTTATAAATACAATGAATTCATTTTATCTGCGGGAGGTGACGTCGCTGGAGGTTTGGAGAGTGGTATGTGCCTTGAAAGCCAAAATAACGCCAGACTGTTATGGAATAAATGTAAAATTTTTAAAAACAGTTATTTACAGCATACAAGATCCAATAACAGCTTTAGTAAATGAATGTTTGCAGGCTGGCCTGTTTCCAAAGGAACTTAAGAAAGCAGACGTAAGTATGGCATATAAGGGTGGCAATGTTGCCTCTTTGGATAGCTTTAGACCTATTTCCATTTCGCCAGCACTTTCAAAAATATTTGAGTACGTAATAAAGCAACAGCTTGAAGAATATTTAGAAGCAAAAGGTTTTCTCAGTGAGGAGCTTCATGGCTTTCGAGGAGGTAAATCAACAGTCACTGTGCTGGTAAACACAACAAATAAATTAAGTGAGGCGCTGGACTCTGGCAATATGGCACAATGCATATATTGTGATTTACATAAGGCATTTGACACAGTATCACATGATATATTACTAACCAAATTGGAACACTATGGCATTAGGGGTTTGCCACTGAGGCTCTTTAAGTCATACCTTACCAACCGATACCAAAGAGTGAAGCTAAATGAACAGTACTTGAGTTGGCAGACACAAACATGCGGTATACCTCAGGGTTCGCTGCTAGGGCCTCTCCTATTCATTATATACACAAATGATCTTCCAGAGAACGTTTCGTCTGATGCAGTTTCTCTCTATGCAGACGATACCTCATTTGTAAACATTGGCAGAAATGAAGCTGAACTTAATGAGAGGAGAAATATCACAATGTCGGAAGCAGAAGAATGGTTTAGAAATAATAAACTGAAACTCAATGTAAACAAAACAAAAGTCTTGAATATCATCTCCCACCAAACGCAACCAAGACACAAACAATCTGTGAAATTTCTTGGTGTATATATACAATCAGATTTTCGCTGGTCAATGCACATTGAAAAGCTCCAGGGCACATTGGCGTCGTGTCTGTATCTGTTGAGGCGTCTGATGAACATCAGTAATTACCAGACAGTGTTGACAGCTTATCATGCATGTTTCCAAAGTAGGGCTACCTATGGTATCCTAATATGGGGGAGTAGCCCTGGAGTGTCTGAAATATTTCTGCAACAGAAAGCTGCAGTAAGAATAATCTGTTCAGTAGACAGACGTACAAGTTGTAGAACCTTATTCACGAAGACAGGCATACTTACCATCTTTTCAGCATATATTTTGGAAAGTGTCTTATATACTTACCAACATCAAGAGGACTACAACCAAAACGGTGATTACCACGAATATGGTACCCGAGGCAGACAGACCATATCCATTCCTTATCATAGAATAAAAAGAGCTGAAACCGGGGTGAATTGCTGGGGTGTCAAGTTCTTCAATAAAATCCCCCAGAATATAAGATCAAAACATAAGCGAGAATTTAGGAGAAATGTGAAAAACACTTATGAAGTATGCATTTTATTCTTTAAGTGAATACCTCAATATGGACATTGAGTGGATAGAGTAGAGCCACTAGAGACAACATAAGATGCCATTTTTTTTATATGTGTAAATTTGTTTCTTTTGTCTTTTGTATTTTTGTTTGTTTTTGATGTTTATTTCACAATTTTAGTTCTATAATCTTATATTTGGTGTTTGTTTGACAAGGCTGTGTAATTTTTGCCACAATAAATATTATTATTATTATTATTATTATTACTTTCTGATCACCAGTGCCCCCCATTTTTTTCCCTTTAAATGCCTATAACTTTTTTCCTTTTAATGTAGATATCTGAATTTTGGCACATGGGGTAAATTTGATAGTAGAAACTTATGTGCCAAATTTGGTTGTCATAGCTTTGTTATTTTCGGAAATACAAAAATGTTCCAAAAGTAAACCCAAAATCCAGATCCTCTCATTTGTGAATTTTTCTTTTTACGAAAAATTCGCTAAAAAGGTATAAGTAAAGGTAAAATTTTGTATGGGGTTCAGTATTGTAGTTTTATTATGTGACGTATGGCAACATTGGAGAGTAGTTCATCTGTATCTTTTAAGCCATAGAAGCGAAGAACTCTATGTACTGGATTGCCAATCTGTCAAGTACCTTAACCTAAAATAAAATGACGTTTGTAATGTTGACGAAAATGTAGTAACGTTCATAATGATTCTTAAATAATGTAATCAAAGTTAAATAATACAAAAATGGATAACTACAAAAGGCGCAGGCGGCGTGATAGCTACCCCGAACACGAACATTCGAAGCGTCACAGACCGCATAGTGAAACCAAACGAATCTCAAGTTGCAGACAAGAAGTGAGGATATTTTTAGAAGAACAGGCAAACATACGAGATTATATTGATTTTTGGAAATTCTACGACAAGTACCAAGCCATCCAGTCGACCAGGAAAGGCCAAACCAGCGATTTCGATAAGAACAAACTCTTCAACATCGGTTTATCAGAAATCCGAGCTGTTTTGTATGACAAGCTACCACTTTTTGATAAACACGGTGAAAGAATGAAGATTGGATATGATGATTTTCAAAATTTCATTGAAACCATATGTGTGTATCAGGATTTTCAGCAGAAAAGCAAGTTTAGCAGGCTACGTAACTTGAGAAGAACACAGAACGATCTGCCGATAGCTCAGTACAAAAGAGAAATCATGCACAAGCTTATTTCTGGAAGAGTCCTGTTGATTGCCGGAGATACAGGTTGCGGAAAGTCGACTCAAGTTCCTCAATATGTACTGGAAGCCGGGTTCAACAAGATTGTTTGTACGCAGCCTAGGAGAATAGCGTGCGTATCCTTGGCTAAAAGGGTGTCTTTTGAGACACTAACCGATTTCAAGAGCACCGTTGGTTATCAAATTCGGTTTGAGAAAACCAAAAGAGCCGATACATCTATCATATTTATGACAGAGGGATTATTGCTGCGGCAAGCAAGTGAAGCTGATACATTGAATTCGTATGATGTGATAGTTTTAGATGAAGTGCATGAGAGACATTTATATGGTGATTTTCTAATAGGCGTTATGAAATGTTTATTACATAAAAATGATGGTTTTAAGCTCATATTGATGTCGGCTACGATTAATTTACAATTGTTCAGTGAATATTTCTCTCAGGAGAATGTTGAAGTAATTCAGGTACCTGGGAGACTTTATCCCATTGAAATACAATACAAGCCAATAATTAAAGATCCGTATGAAAGAAAACGAGATAAATTCGACTGTACGCCATATCTGCAAATATTACAGATGATAGACGAGAAATATCCGCCGAATCAGAGAGGCGACCTGTTAGTTTTTCTTAATGGATTTTCTGAGATTACGACCCTAGCTGATGCTGTGACTGAATACAGTCAGCACAAACAGAACTGGATCGTTTTGCCATTACATAGCAGCTTGTCACTTGAAGAACAAGACAAAGTTTTCGATTATCCACCAGAGGGTGTTAGAAAGTGTATAATTTCAACAAACATAGCCGAAACATCGGTGACAATAGATGGCGTGAGGTTTGTTGTCGATTCTGGTAAAGTCAACAGGATGATTTATCACACTCAAGGGGGTGTAAATAAATTAAGTGAAACAAACATTTCGCAGGATAGTGCGAAGCAACGGGCTGGACGAGCCGGTAGAACCGGACCGGGAGTTTGTTTCCGGATGTATTCTGAAGATGATTTCAAGGGTTTTGAAGCATTCACACCAGCAGAAATCCATTTAGTACCTTTAGAATCTCTGATGCTGCATATGATATCACTGGGTCTATCGGATATATCTAATTTCCCGTTTATCGAGAAGCCTAGTGCCAAAAGTGTGGAAGAAGGTTTAGAGAAATTAAAGTTTACAGGTGCTTTAGCTCTAGATAAAGAATTTCTGACTATAACTTCGCTAGGGGATGCTCTGAGTCAACTGCCTGTGGATTTAACAATAGGAAAAATGCTGATAATGTCTACTGTTTTTGGTAACGTCAATTCTGTTCTTGCCGTTGCAGCTCTGCTGAGTGTTCAGAGTCCACTAACGCAGACAGCTTATAAAAATTGTGAAGCACAAGATTTGAGGAGACCATTAGAATCGAACCATGGAGATCCGATTACTCTTCTGAATTTCTACAAAGAATGGTTGACAATCAAACACTCAACAGTTCCAATACAAGGTCATTCTAAACAGAAAACGGAAAACTCAAGGACATGGTCGAAGAAACGTTGCTTGGAAGAACAGAGATTCTATGAAGTTACTAAATTACTAGAGCAATTCCGTGATATATTAGATGATGCCAATTTACACTCAAAAGGACCACAAGAAGAGATGTCGAGTAACGAAAGGGCAATGAGACATGGAGAATTGAAAAAACTGAAATCGTTACGTTATGAACTGAAAAAAGAAAGCAAAATGCAACATCGCAAGCAGCTGAAATATGAAATGTTCAATTTTGGAGATGAAAACGAACCAAAAACCGATGTAAGAGATATCGAATTCCGTATTAGCAACGACTTCAAGCGGATGCAAAAATTATTAAACGAAACATCAGCCGATAGTTATAAAGACCTGATGATGTTGAAATTGATCCTAACGAGTGGATTGTACCCACAGATTGCGGTAGAAGATGAATTCAACTCGTCTAAAACGGTTTCCGAAAGATTATATCACACGAAAAACAAAAATTACCTCTTCCTGAGACCGATGAGTTATTTTGCGAATAACCCAGAAATTCTTGAGCTCCACAATGACGATATCGAAGTTCCACCACCAGGGTATTTTAGCAGACGTCCCATAAGTAAAAAACATCAAATCTTGGTGTACCAGTCGATCTTAGAAACTAAGAAAGTGTATCTAGTAAATACGATGCGGTTACCAGCCTTGCAGACCTTGCTTTTATTTGCGAAAACCATAGGAACCAATCGGACCCTGACTAGGTTTGTTTTCGATGATTTTCTGATGGTTGATGTTCCGTGTTTTGGTCAGGGTAAGACACTTCTGCTAAAAACACTAGAACTAAGGCGTAAATGGCGTGAGAAACTCGATAATAAACTCAAGAATCCTGAAGAGAACAGTGAAGTTAATAAAAAAGAAACGTTCTATTTTATTGAAGACTTGGTACAGTTTATGAATAAAAGCATCAGCTATAATATTAAACGGCTACTACCGGCTGATTTGAAAGACATTTACTCATATTCAAGTGATTACGACATTGAAAATCTAACGGAAAACCCGTTTGATCCATCATTTAATATCATGAAGAACCATAATCTCGGTGGTATAAATGTGACTGAAAATTTGGTTTATGATTGTTTGGTGGATGAAGATTGGGCTGTAAATATCGAAGAACAATATTATAATACACCGTTCGATTGTCGGCACTGTAAGAAATCCAAGTTGGGCATGTCTTTGCTTCAGATCATGCAACATGAATACATTTGTCAAAAGAAGAATTGTGGCGTGGAAAGTGAAGAAGAGAAAAGTGAAGATGATGTCGTTATCAAACCAAATTCAAAATTATTCCATTGTGTACAGTGCAAAAAGGACCTCTACCTCACTCCAGTTGATATTTTAAAACATAAAAAGTCATGTGCCTAAATAACGAGTGTACTTCTTCGATATTGTGTCATGTAGTAAGAATTAACTTGAGGAACTTTATTTTTCGAAGATTAATAAAAGTACTTGAACCTTCTGTTTTTAATGGTGCATAATCTGTAGTGTCTGCAAGACATAGAACATATTATTTTCCTTTAGGGGATAATAAAAAGTTCTTCAAGCTTCTGTGTTTAATGGCTCATCTTCTGCAAGGTGTAGATTCTATTTTCCCTTAGAAGATCATAGACAGTTCTTGAAGCTTATGTCTTGAATGGTGGATGACGTCTGATCCCCTACAAGCTGAAGATCATACTTAACGTTCTGAATGTTGTGGTCATATCTTCTTGCTGGTGTAACGCCTGCAGATTATACAAGCTGATGTTTCTCGTGTTGTTTTTGATTGTAGGAAAGTGCAGCAGTACAGATGTTGCTGGAGACCTGTATAGAAACTCAAGATGACAAAACGAAACCGGGAAGAAGTTGGGCGTTGCAAGAAGTGAGATCTCTGGTTTGCAGCTTTTTACATCAAGTGTTCATTGCTGATACAATGCTGGCGAAGCTAGTTCATTTCCAGGTAATTTTTTTTAAGATGATGATAACTCATTGGTTTTTGTTGCCCTAATTTGGTAAAACTGTTCCATACTAAATACATAGAGACGTTCTCTTTGACATCCTAACCTACACTAACTATTGATAAAAATCTACTCAGCACACTTGGAGAACCCAAATCACCACAACACATTTAAAAAACCTGACGATCGTAACACTAACCAAGTTAGCGTCATCAGAGGGTGAATAAGTTGAGGAGGATTTATGATCTTCCTGAGGCTATGTATTATGATGATGTTAGGAGTGATTCTTTGCATGATTCGGTGGGTCTTTTTGTTAGTTTTTTCTCATCTGTGTATGAGGTACAGGCTGGCGATGTCGGTCCCAATCCTTTTTTGTGTGAGTCGGTAGATATGACTGTGCCTAGTGTTACTTCTGCTGATATTATTGATGTATCTGTAGTTTGAAAGATAAACTTAGTTACGGTCCAGATGGAATCCCCTCCCATCTGTTAAAATCTTGTGCCTTCACCTTGGTAATTCCACTGAGGATTCTCTTTAACAGATCTTTGTTGTCTGGTGAGTTTCCACATGTTTGGAAACATTCTTATTTGATGCCTGTTCATAAGCAGGGACCAAAGCATTTGGTTACTAATTACAGAGCTGTTTGTATTCAGTCAGCGATACCCAAACTTCTGGACTTTTTTGTCTCTAGACATACAACTTGGGAATGCAGACATGTTTTTGTCGAACAGCAGCATGGTTTTCTTAAGGGAAGATCTACAACGACCAACCTTCTTCTTTACCAGAATATATTGGTCTCAGCTTTGGAGGATAGGTTACAGGTTGATTCGGTGTATACAGATTTCTCCAAAGCGTTTGATAAGGTAAATCACGCCTTATTATTGTCAAAACTTGCATTGTTGGGTTTTAATGCCAATTTGTTGTCTTGGGTGTGCAGCTTCCTTACAGGTAGGTCCCAGAGTGTAAAGATCAGAAACTTCATTTCTGGTAGTATTACTGTTTCTTCAGGAGTTCCTCAGGGTTCACATTGTGGACCAGTCCTCTTTAATCTTTTTATCAATGATGTCATACATTCACTTAAGCATAGTCAGATTTTGATGTTTGCTGATGATATCAAAATTTTCAAGATTGTTCGTTCCAGACAGGACGCTTTACTTTTACAGGAAGACTTAAATAGTTTTGCTCGGTGGTGTGGTGACAATCTTCTGACTGTGAATGTTGATGAGTGTTTCTGCATTACATTCACTAGAGCACTGTTTCCCATTGACTTTGTGTAGTTCATGTGCTCTAGTGCTTCACAGAGGAAGGAAATGATTAAAGACTTGGGCATTGTATTGGATAGGGAATTATCTTTTAAGGATCACATAGAATACATAGTATCTAAAGCATATAAAATGTTAGGATTTATTCATGGATCAACTCTGGATTTTTCATGCAATAGCTTGAGAGGGCTGTATTGTGGTCTGGTTCGCTCTTTGTTGGAATGCTCTTCTGTTGTCTGGAACCCGAATTACAATATTTATATCAATCAGATTGAGGCAATACAAAATAGATTCTTAAGAATTTGTGCTTATAGAATGGGCTTGCAGAGAAATGACCTTAACCTTTCTTATTTGCGGAATTAGCTGCACTTGCAGTCACTGAGAGGTAGAAGGATTGTCAGTGATGTATGTTTTTTGCATAAATTATTAGTGAATAAAATTGATAGTCCTTCTTTGCTTGAGTTAGTCTCTCTAAGGATTCCGGACCGCACGAGAGCGAGGGAGGTTTTTGTGGTTCCCTTCCATCGAACCAATTATGGCTTTTTCAGTCCGATGTCGAGAGTGGCGAGAACAGCAAATAAGTATTCGGAGCTCTTGGACATGTTTAATGATTCTGACCGTGTAATTAGAGGAATTTTGAGAGGTGTTATTGATGAATTGTCATACATATGGTGTACAGGTTATGTTTTGCTTCTTTTTTATGTTCTCATATTGTGATTATTTAAGACTAATGTAGTTTTAGATGTTCTTATTATTATTGTAAATGGTTGATCCGTTGAATAAATAAATAAAAAAAATAAAAATAAATAATTCTAAATATCTTATATCCACGACTCTATTTATATTCGCCTGCCGGTAGTCGGTCACTAACGATTTAGGGAGGTTCAAAGACAGCAAAATTAACATATTTTGTTTGGCGGAAATATCTTTATTCTTTTATTATTTATCAGACGTGGTTATGCCGGTATTTATTTTATAAAGTAATCTATCAGGAGGCTGTCCATGGGCGGCGGGGCGAGATTCATACATTTTTTATTGTTGCTATATTTTGCAATATATATACTTTCGAAGGCGTTTAGCTGTCCTGGTTGTTTTAACATTTTTTATTAATTTTAGATTCTCATTAATGTGGTGATTATTATCCCAAATATGTCGGACGACGGTAGATCTATCTACAATACCGTATCTTAATTGTGCTAAATGTTCTTTGAACGGAGTTCCCACTCGTCTGGAAAACCGGGAGAAGTCGGGGAATTTGTAGAAGAAGAAATGTTGGTAGGGAAATTAGTGAAAAATTGGGATAATTGATAAAGGAAATTTTGGTCCCTGTCAGTGAAAAATTATTTGTTTCCTTTTTATGATAAATAATTGAACCAGTATGTTTGCTTTTTGTGAAATTATGAACCATTTATTTAATGATTTTTTTTTCCCACAAAACCACATAAATTTTTTTATTTTTTTTCTCCGTCAGGGCTCGTCTGCGGCTTTGCCGTCCCGATAGCACTGCAGCCTTTGGCCTATTGTGCATGTCCTTAGTTTCTTCACTCCACCCATTCCAAAATCACTGTGCCTTGAACTAGTCTGCACAGCGATTGGTAGAGTGAAGTTTTATATTGCTGTCTCCAGTCTAGATTGTCCGTAAATCAGTTGTCTTTTGTAGTCCAGAGCTTTACACTCCCACAAGATGTGCTGGGCTGATTCCTCCCCCTCCCCTCAGAGTCTGCATGCGAGGTCCTTCTTGGACCGCCCCATTTTATGCAGGTGTTTCTTGACGGCCATGTGTCCCGTCAGGAGACCTGTTATGTCTGAGCTGTCCTCTACTAAGATTTAGTAGCTCCACAGCTCTCTTTGAACTGGGTTCGTCAATTATTGACTTCCCATGTCTGAGCCCTGGATATTCTGCCCAGTACACCTTGTGTTGGTTTCTGACCCAGGACTTAATGGTTCCCCTGGTAGTGCTCTTAGGCAAGCTCAGAGCCTGTTCTGGTCCTATGAATGGTTCTGCTGACCCTCTCTTCACGAGACTGTCAGCTTCATCATTGCCTTTGACCCCTGAGTGACCCGGCACCCAGATGAGGGTGACCTCATTCTGCCCAGCCAGGTCGCTTGTCTCGTCTCAGCACTCACTGACCAGCCAGGAATTTACCTGTGGGCTACTTATGTCCTTAAGGGCTGCCTGGCTGTCTGTGGCTATGAGGATCCGCTTGTTGTGTAGCCTCTCTTCTTGTTCTCCCGCACACAGTGCAGGATGACGTACATTTTGGCCTGAAACACCGTTGCTTGGGCTCTGAGGGAAATACTATGACCTACCCTCGGTCCTTCTGAATAAACACCTGCCCCCATCCCATGCTCCACCCCAGATCCGTCCGTGAACCAGACGAGCGAGTCCCGTGGTATGCCCGTCGTCTCCTCCCGCCATGCCTCGCGGTCGGGGATTTCCACTGTAAAGTTGTTTTCCCTGCATCGCAGGCTCGCGAAGTCTGACCTCATTTCGAGCATGGGCTCCTACACGATCTCCTGAATTTTGCAGTGGCCCCTGAAGCCTGGGTTGATCTTCAGTCTACCATTGTAGGCTGGTCTCTATAGTCCTAGCCTGGCCTCCCCCATAATAACTAAATATAGGGTGGGTAGATCCAGCAACACCTCCATGGCGGCTGTTGCGGTTGAAGACATGGCCCCTGTGATGCCTAGCCAAGCCATCCTTTGGATCTTGCCTAGTTTTTATTTGGCATTGGATTGTGTCACCTTAGGCCACCAGACCAGTGCCGCGTATGTTAACGATGGTCTGACCACCCTTGTGTACAGCCAGTGGGCCATACTAGGTCTTAGTCCCCACGTTTTTCCATATAGCCGCCTAGTGACGGCCAACGTCATGACTGCCTTACGCAGTATTTTTTCAACGTGACCATTCCAAGTTAGCTTAGAGTCCAATAAGACCACAAGATATTTTACCTCCCTGGCATTTGGAATGTTCCTACAGTATAGAGTGAGATTTCTGTGGCTCTCCCACTTCCTCCTCCTCGTAAACAGTATGACGGTTGCTTTCTCGGGGCTCACCCCAAGCCCATAACCGACCTTCCACCACTTTCAATGCTGTCTGCATGCGCTCCCACACTGGCTGTGTAACCTTTCCTCAGATTATGATGACAATGTCGTCTGCATAGCCCTGTACCTCATACCCCCCTCCCGAGAGCCTTTCTAGCAGGCCGTCAACGACTAGGCACCAGAGCAAGGGAGACAGAACTCTCCCCTGCGGATACCCCGCCGCGACCTCCGCCTGCAAAGTTTACGGTAATTTTTTAATTCCTGTTTCAATACTAGGAATTTTTTGTACCACATCGTTTTTTATTGTGACTGTAGACCGAATTTCAACCCCTTGTTTAGAAGGTCGATCGCATTTTCATTAAACCACTGATTTTCTACGAGGTCAGTTTTCCGAGAACCTGTATTTTCATTTTCAATTTGACATTTTACCAGTTGTTAATAATTTTTTTATTTTGTATATTAATTTTCTTAACCAGCTTCAGGTTAATGGCTACAAACATTTTTCTCTGACAACACCAAACGTCGTTGAACCTCCCTAAATTGTTAGTGACCGACTACCTTCAGAAGAATATAAATCGAGTTGTGTATATGGGATATTTAGAAGTCATAGTATTTCCCTCAGAGCCCATGCAACGGTGTTTCAGGCCGAAATGTACGCCATCCTGCACTGTGTGCGGGAGAACAAGAGGAGGGGCTACACCAACAAGCGGATCCTCATAGCCACAGACAGCCAGGCAGCCCTTAAGGCCCTAAGTAGCCCATTCCTGGCTGGTGAGTGAGTGCCGAGACGAGACGAGCGACCTGGCTGGGTAGAATGAGGTCACCCTCATATGGGGGCCTGGTCACTCGGGGGTCAAAGCCAATGAAGAAGCCGACAGCCTCACGAAGAGAGGGTCAGCAGAACCATTTATGGAACCAGAACCTGCTCTGGGCGTGACAAAGAGCACTGCCAGGGGAGCCATTAAGTCCTGGGTCAGAAACCAACACAAGGTGTACTGGGCAGATTGTCCAGGACTCAGGCATGGGAAGTCAACAATTAATTGACGAACTTAGTTCAAAGAGAGCTGTGGAGCTGCTAAATCTTAGCAGAGGACAGCTTAGAAATATAACAGGTTTCTTGACGGGACACATGGCCGTCAAGAAACACCTGCATAAAATGGGGCGGTTCGAAGGGGACCTCGCATGCAGACTCTGCAGCGAGGGGGAGGAATCAGCCCAGCACATCTTGTGCGAGTGTATAGCTCTGGACCGCAAAAGACAACTGATCTACGGTCAGTCTAGACTGGACACAGAGCAATATAAAACTTCACCCTACCAATCGCTGTGCAGACTAGTTCAAGGCACAGTGATTTTGGAATGGGTGGAATAAAAAGACTAAGGGCATGCACAATAAACCAAAGGTTGCGGTGCTATCGGGGCGGCAAAACCGCGGACGAGCCCTGAGAAAAAAAAAGATATTTAGAATTATTCATCCTCTGATGACGCTAACTTGGTTAGTGAAACGTTCGTCAGGTTTTTTTAATGTGTTGTGGTGATTTGGGTTATACAAGTGTACTATAATAACTATTGATAAAAGTCTACTGCTTTGTGGGAGTCATAACATTGATTTATTTGTATTTTTTCTGTATTGATATTTGCTCCCAATTCTTAAATCGCTATCAATCTTGGTGTATCTAAACAAATAAATTATTTGCAGGGCTATCCAAGTGAACTTCTGGAAGTAACGGTGAAAGGAGTACCCTCAATGCACATTTGTCTAGATTTTCTATTGGAGTTGATGCAACAACCCAGCTTGAATAAGCAGATATTCGCCATACAGTTGCTTAGCCATCTTTGTGTGCAATATGCTCTACCGAAAAGCCTTAACCTCTGTGTGACAGCCCTCAATCTTCTCTACGCATTGCTCGGAGGTAAGTTGACCATTTACAATTGTATAAGTAATACATACCTTTCAACGCAGCAAACACTTTACTACACCATTAAGCTCGAAAAGAGGTATAGACATATAACTGTTGCTTCAGGTGTGCCACAGGGCTCCCACCTTGGTCCACTTTTGTTTAAACTGTATTAATGTTGATAGCGACCATTATGAACATTTGTCATTTATTATTTAAGTTCTTAAGCATTATTTACTTAATAATAATAGTTGATAATCATAATATCCTCGGTGGTTTGATTCGGAACTTCGTAAACTCATCACTGAGATAAATAAAAGTTACCGTAAATTTAAAAGAACTGATCTTGAATCTCATTATATGAAATATTCTAATCTTAGACGTGACACTAAGTATCGCATTGACTACAATTATTTACAGTTTGTGACTAGCACAGAGCAGATCATTCAGTGTGATGTCAGACAGTTCTGGTCTTTCGTTAATTCCTTGAGGAAGGACTCTGGGATTCCGAATAGAATGAGTTTTAATAATGTCATATATAATAATGAGTCTGATATAGCAGACGCCTTTGCTGCACATTTTCAATCCTGTTATTCTGACCATGGTTCCATTGATGTGGACTTTTGTGATGTATCTAATATACGGTCTGCACATAATCTTTCTATGCATATTTTTACAATTGAGGAAATCGAGGATAAAATTGACTCACTAGATGGCAAAAAAAGAGCTGGTTTGGATGGTATTCCTTCTTCTTTTTTGAAAAATTGTCGACACTCTTTGAGCGGCCCTTTATGTAGTATTTTTCAATGCCGGTTTTTGCCCCTCACTCTGGAAGTCGTCTACTCTGATCCCCATTCACAAATCAGGTGATAAGATACAAGTTGTCAATTATAGAGGTGTTTCAATTGAACCTGTAATACCAAAACTATTTGAATCTATCATTGCGGATGAGATTCCCAATACCTTGAAACACAGTATTGTTGGAGAGCAGCATGGTTTCTGTAGTGGAAGGTCAGCGGTCATTAATCTCGCCATTTTTCAATCTTACGTGATGGATGCATTGGAAGCTGGTAAACAAGTTGATGTTGTATACACTGATGTATCAAGGGCTTTTGACAGTGTGTGTCATACCCTTCTTCTGCAAAAATTATTTGCAATGGGCATCTGTGGTTGTTATCCTTCGTGGATTCGATCTTACCTGTCTGACAGAAAGCAATTTGTTAGCATTGGTGGTGCTCTATCAGATGAGGTCCTCATCTTGTGTGGGGTACCACAGGGATCACATATAGGTCCCGTTCTCTTCAATCTTTTTATTAATGATGATGTGAGTTGTTTTGAGTCATCGAAATGTTTATTGTATGCAGATGACTTGAAGTTTTTTTCGGAAGTTGTCCATGGCGTCAACACTTTGCAACATGATCTCGGCAACTTGACTCGCTGGTGCAGTTCAAACTTGTTGTCGCTTAATGTGGGTAAATGTAAGGTTATGGGCTATTTTAGGGATCAGAATGGGATTGTTCATAGCTATACCATTTATAACACTTCAGTTGCAGATCTTGGTGTAATTTTCAAAAATGATCTGTCATTTAATCTGCATATTGATGCTGTGGTTGTGAAATGTTGCAGACTTTTGGGGTTTGTTAAAAGACACACTAAACATATGACTGACACAAGGGCAATCACTAGTTTGTATACATCCTTGGTTCGAAGTAATATTGAGTATTGTTGTGTTGTATGGTTTCCATTGCCACATTAATCGTATTGAAAGGGTACAAAACAAATTTGTGAAGTACCTCCTTTATAAGCATCACTTTCCTTGCCAAGATATTGGGTATGATGTCAGATTGCTTCTTTGTGGTATGGTCAGTCTCAAAGCGCGACATGAGTATCTTTCATTGATGTTTATATATAAGTTAATTAATGGTCACATTGACTGTAATGATCTGCTCGAGTGGGTCCTTTTCCATGTTCCACCACGCTCAACTCGCCAATAGCAACTTTTGTTTGAGCGAACACACAGGACCAACTATGGATGTAACAGTTTCATGGACAGATTGTTGCATAATTATAATGCTAAATTTTCTAATTGTGATATCTTTTATATTGCTATGTCTAGGATGAAAACTGTCTTAAGACAGTGATTTTGTTACTTTGAGTTATTTTTTATTTTTAAGTACCATTTGGAATTGTTTAATTCTGTAGGTGCAAATTTGAATAAATAAGTTGTAACGTATTTTACAATGTGTTTGCTGATTTCGAATGTTGTAACGTATTTTACAATGTTTGCTGATTCCAAATGAAATGAAGCGCGAGTTTGCGTCGGTTATTGAATTAGTAAATAGTAAAGTACAAATTCAAATTAAATATAAATGTATTTTCTGTACCTTAAATAAGCAGGTATTTGTTATTGATATGTTATTGTCTGAGCATGCCACCCAAAATCCGTTACTATAGTAACAATGCTATAGGTGGTGATAATTAAGGCAGGCTTCAGCTCACTGTGTCACATGCAGAGGGACTTTGTCTCTGATCTTCAACGGACCTGGCAACTGTAGCGGTATACAGGGTGTTCTGATATTATAAACGGGTTTGATAGCATTCAGTCATCAAGCACGACCACCTTGCTGATTGAATGCAGGTACTGTTTCTGTCCGGGGTGTGTGAGACGATGCGGTTTTTAACGCAAAACAGGCAGAAGCGGTCAATTTGCGAATAGGTAAGGCGAAGTTAGTGTAATTCACTGCGTGTCCTGAACTTTAGCGTGTGTATTGTTAACATAATTGACTTTTATAGTGCTGTTTGGGGTTCTATTGGAATAATTCGTGTTAGGTAGGCTCAGAACTTAGGGCATTTGTGGTACGATATTATAACTTGTATTTAACTACGTAAATTAAAAACTAGGGGTGTCAGATGACCATTTATTATTAAGCTCTCCTAGTGATGAGAATTCCTTGTTTGTTCATTATCATAATGTTGGTGGACTACGAACAAAATTACCCAGGCTTCAAGAGGGTCTGTCTTCTTGCTGTTTTCATGTTGTTATGTTGGCGGAGACATGGCTTACTGCTTCCCACTGTAATGCTGAACTCTCTTTTATGAATTAATAATATTAACCGTAGTGATCGTGACGGTACTCCGGGCAATATCAGGGATCGAGGGGGTGGTGTGCTGATAGCTGTGCATAAAGACCTTGATTCTACTAGGATTGCTGGTGATATTTCACTCAATGAAGTTTATGTGTTGGTGAAGATAGGAAGACGGAGCCTCATTTTTGGTGTTTGTTACATTCCACCTAATTCAGAAGTTGCTATATATGAACATCATTGTGATTCAGTCGATCGTGTTTTGTCTGATCATCCCAATTCTGAGGTTGTTGTCTGTGGGGACTACAACCTCCCAAACGTTACCTGGACAAGCAGCGCTGAGAGTGCTCCAGTTATTAGTGGTTACAGTCCATCAGCCTCACTTGTTTCTAACAGTTTTGGCTTTTGGGGCTTGTTCCAAAAACATTTTGTACTTAATGAATTGAATAGATCTTTAGATTTAGTTTTTAGTAATATAGATAACATATGTGTTGGTGCGTCTTTGGATCCGGTTTTTCCTGCTACTGCACATCATGTGCCCCTGGACATTTCGTTTTCACTTGAGACTTCTCCAGCCGAACCCTATGAAGAGTATTTTTATGACTTTCGTAATGGCGATTATTGTGGATCGGTTTGTTCCAGTTAAGAGATGTAAAAAATCATGTTTCCCTCCTTGGTTTAGCATCGAGCTTAGAGGCATGATAACTGAGAAGAAGATGGTACACAGTCAATATAAGAAATATGGTAGAATAGATGATTATATTAGGTTTTCTGGTCTCCGAGAGGAATGTAGGAATCTTCGTGAGACTTGTTACAGAAATTTTATTGCTTATACTGAGAATAATTTTGAAAACAATCCGGATTCTTTCTGGTCTTATATTAACAAGTTGAGGATGGTTCATGATCTTCCTGAGGCTATGTATTATGATGAAGTTAGGAGTGATTCTGTGTATGATTCGGTGGGTCTTTTTGCTAGTTTTTTCTCATCTGTGTATGAGCGTCAAGCTGGGAGTGTCGGTCCCGATCCTTTTTTGTGTGAGTTGGTAGATATGACTGTGCCTAGTGTTACTTCTGCTGATATTATTGATCGTATCTGTAGTTTGAAAGATAAACTTACTTACGGTCCAGATGGAATCCCCTCCCATCTGTTAAAATCTTGTACCTTCACCTTGGTAATTCCACTGAGGATTCTCTTTAACATGTCTTTGTTGTCTGGTGAGTTTCCACATGTTTGGAAACATTCTTATTTGATGCCCGTTCATAAGCGGGGGCCAAAGCATTTGGTTACTAATTATAGAGCTGTTTGTATTCAGTCAGAGATACCCAAACTTCTTGACTTTTTTGTCTCTAGACATATAACTTGGGAATGCAGACATGTTTTCGTCAAACAGCAGCATGGTTTTCTTAAAGGAAGATCTACAACAACCAACCTTCTTCTTTACCAGAATGTATTGGTCTCAGCATTGGAGGATAGGTTACAGGTTGATTCGGTGTATACAGGTTTCTCCAAAGCGTTTGATAAGGTTAATCACGCCTTATTATTGTCAAAACTTGCATTGTTGGGTTTTAATGCCAATCTGTTGTCTTGGGTACGCAGCTTCCCTGCGAGTAGGTCCCAGAGTGTAAAGATCCGAAACTTCATTTCTGATACTATTACTGTTTCTTCAGGAGTTCCTCAGGGTTCACATTGTGGACCAGTCCTCTTTAATCTTTTTATCAATGATGTCATACATTCACTTAAGCATAGTCAGATTTTGATGTTTGCTGATGATATCAAAATTTTCAAGATTGTTCTTTCCAGACAGGACGCTTTACTTTTACAGGAAGACTTAAATCGTTTTGCTCTGTGGTGCGGTGACAATCTTCTGACTCTGAATGTTGATAAGTGTTTCTGCATTACATTCACTAGAGCACAGTTTCCCATTGACTTTGTGTACTTCATGTGCTCTAACGCTTTACAGAGGAGGGATATGATTAAAGACTTGAGCATTGTATTGGATAAGGATCACATAGAATACATAGTATCTAAAGCATATAAAATGTTGGGATTTATTCATAGATCATGGATTTTTCATGCAATAGCTTGAGAAGACTGTATTGTGGTCTGGTTTGCTCTTTGTTGGAATGCTCTTCTGTAGTCTGGAGTCTGAATTACAATATTTATATCAATCAGATTGAGGCCATACAAAATAGATTCTTAAGAATTTGTGCTTACAGAATGGGCTTGCAGAGAAATGATCTTAACTTTTCTTATTTGCGGAATCGGCTGCACTTGCAGTCACTCAGTGGTAGAAGGATTGTCAGTGATGTTTGTTTTTTGCATAAATTATTAGTGAATAAAATTGATAGCCCTTCTTTGCTTGAGTTAGTCTCTCTAAGGATTCCGGACCGCACGAGAGCAAGGGTGGTTTTCGTGGTTCCCTTCCATCGAACCAATTATGGCTTTTTCAGTCTGATGTCGAGAGTGGCGAGAACTGCAAATGAGTATTCGGAGCTCTTGGATATTTTTGATTATTCTGACCGTTCAATTAGGGGCATTTTGAGAGGTGTTATTGATTGAATTGTCATACATATGGTGTACAGGTTGTGTTTTGCTTTTTTGTTATGTTCTCATATTGAGATAGGTTATTTAAGACTAATGTAGTTTTAGACGTTCTTATTATTATTGTAAATGGTTGATCCGTTGAATAAATAAATAAATAAATAAAAAATTAGTTTATTTCCCAATGCATTACTTACCAACCTCTCCTCATGGGATGTAAAAAATTCATTGAATGTATTTGCTGCTATATTAGTTTCAGAATTCAAGATCTTACTTCTACCTGTTTTACGATTGATAATTTGCCAAATTGTTTTTGATTTATTGATTAAAATCTAATACACATTAATCTTCACAGGTATATCAAGTTCCCAAAGAGTGAAACTCTTCAAGCCCGTCCTTCCAGCTCTGGTGCGTATAAGTGAAGCGTTCCCGCCTTTAGTCGACGACATCGTTAACCTCCTGATGCAGCTGGCTAGAGTTTGTGAATCACAGGCTTCTCTTGCTTCACATTTCGATGCACACTCTGGCAAAGGATTGGAAATTTCAGCACAGACCAGTCAGGAGCTGTGCGATCTCACCCACAAGACCTTCACGGAAATACTGGACAAGGCAGTCCTCAATCGTGGCGTGTACAAGCAAGAGTGACATTTTAAAGTTAGGTTATGTTTGTGTGTTACACTTGAAACTGTCGAATCAGTTGACATTCTGTGGGATTTCATTTATAGGTAGGCAACTTTCATGACTGTAGTGGACTTATTAATTTTTTAATGTGGTTTTTCAAACTGTTTGTTTTGATATCGTCAGGGGAAACCACTAAAGAATTTGATAAATTTGAGTTAATTGATATTTTAATGATGTTACTCGTTATGACTCTTGTTTAATAGGTGATGTTCGGCCTAGTTATATTGATTCATAGATAGAAAGTGAGGTTATGTGATTTAAATCACTTAGACATCATTAGTTGACATTTTTACGTATTTGTTAAAATTATATGCTATTCATATTAGTGAATTTTTATTTAAAAAAAAAGAACTAATAGAGAGGTATCGGTGGTGAGACTTTGCCAAAAAAAAATTGAAATGAGCGCGAAATAGGACCCCTAGAACCCATATCCGGGGTGTTTCAATTTATATATATATATATATATATATATATATATATATATATATATATATATATATATATATATATATATATATATATATATATATATATATCCTTACAATACCTTCTATCTGCTAGAAGTGGCATTTTACAGGAGAGACAACAAACTGGTTTTATAGAAAATTGAGTTATTCAAATTTAATGTTTTTCTCGGAAAATTACAAAGTCATTTTAATGAAATTTGGTGGGCATGTAGCCTTGGCAAAGACCTTACCACATACCAGAATTCAACTTTCTAAGTTTATAGAAAATTGAGTTATTCAAATTTTAAGTTTTCTTTCGAAAAAAATGTTTTTCTCCGAAAATTACAAAGTCATTTTAATAAAATTTGGTGGACATGTTGCCTTGGCAAGGACCTTACTACATACCAGAATTAAACTTTCTAAGTTTATAGAAAATTGAGTTATTCAAATTTTAAGTTTTCTTTCGAAAAAAATGTTTTTCTCCGAAAATTGCAAAGTTATTTTAATGAAATTTGGTGGACATGTTGCATTGGCAAAGACCTTACCACATACCAGAATTAAACTTTCTAAGTTTATAGAAAATTGAGTTATTCAAATTTTAAGTTTTCTTTGGAAAAAAATGTTTTTCTCGGAAAATTACAAAGTCATTTTAATGAAATTTGGTGGACATGTTGCCTTGGCAAGGACCTTACTACATACCAGAATTCAACTTTCTAAGTTTATAGAAAATGGAGTTATTCAAATTTTAAGTTTTCTTTCGAAAAAAATGTTTTTCTCCGAAAATTACAAAGTCATTTTAATAAAATTTGGTGGACATGTTGCCTTGGCAAGGACCTTACTACATACCAGAATTCAACTTTCTAAGTTTATAGAAAATGGAGTTATTCAAATTTTAAGTTTTCTTTCGAAAAAAATGTTTTTCTCCGAAAATTACAAAGTCATTTTAATAAAATTTGGTGGGCATGTTGCCTTGGCAAAGACCTTACCACATACCAGAATTCAACTTTCTAAGTTTATAGAAAATTGAATTATTCAAATTTTAAGTTTTCTTTCGAAAAAAATGTTTTTCTCCGAAAATTACAAAGTCATTTTAATAAAATTTGGTGGACATGTTGCCTTGGCAAAGACCTTACCACATACCAGAATTCAACTGTCTAAGTTTATAGAAAATTGAGTTAATCAAATTTTAAGTTTTCTTTCGGAAAAAAATGTTTTTCTCGGAAAGATACAAAGTCATTTTAATTAAATTTGGTGGACATGTTGCCTTGGCAAAGACCTTACCACATACCAGAATTCAACTGTCTAAGTTTATAGAAAATTGAGTTAATCAAATTTTAAGTTTTCTTTCGGAAAAAAATGTTTTTCTCGGAAAGATACAAAGTCATTTTAATTAAATTTGGTGGACATGTTGCCTTGGCAAAGACCTTACCACATACCAGAATTCAACTGTCTAAGTTTATAGAAAATTGAGTTAATCAAATTTTAAGTTTTCTTTCGGAAAAAAATGTTTTTCTCGGAAAGATACAAAGTCATTTTAATGAAATTTGGTGGACATGTTGCCTTGGCAAAGACCTTACCACATACCAGAATTCAACTGTCTAAGTTTATAGAAAATTGAGTTATTCAAATTTGAAGAATTTAATAAAAATTCACTACCATAACGCACTTGTGGCGTCCCGAACTTTTTTATTGTACATAGGAACTAGAAACCTTTCTATCTACTTGGCTATAAATTTGTTTTACCCTTTGATACCTATTATTTTGTAATACCTCCACGTATGTAATAAATGTAATTTTTAAATTATTTCAGGAATAATGTTTTTTGTATTAAAAGTTTTTAGTAAAATTAGTGTCTTATTTCATGTTTTTAATATTTGTTCCTTCCTTCAATACTATAATATAGTCCTTGCATTGGAATATAGACAATGAGATTGAATTGAGATTACTTAATCGAAATACAATCTCATTGACTACATTTAACTACTTACTCATTGTTGGAACGAAAATTATCAAGATTTATGTGAGAATTTAGAACCATGAAAATGATTTTTTATTAGTCAATGATAAAATTAATGAGTTTCATCAATGGTAATGTTTTCATTCGTATATCAACGATCCATATGTATTTTTATTAGTTAATGGTAATTTATTCATTGACTAGATCAATTTCTCAATGGTTTATTTGAACTCTATTGAGTAGATGTTCTATTAGTCTATGAGTTAACTTTTCATTGACTATTTACGCTATTGACTAATATTACATTCATAATATTCTTTAACCATGAATAATTTTTAGTAGTCAATGGTAATATGTTCATTGACTAGTTCAATGTCTCAATGGTTAATTTGACAATGTAATCCATTGAGTAGTTGTTCTATTAGTCGATGGGTTAACTTTTGGTTGATTTTTAACGCTATTGACTAATATTACAATTTATACCAAATTCTTTACCAATGAATAATACATTTTTACAATGACATAATTTATCCTTCTAACAGAGAAATTTGGAACATCGCTCAAAAATTAGGCCAAACTGCACTTTTGTATCAGGAGAGCAGAAACGCGAAGAATTATGGGAAAACTAAAAATTAGTTTGTAAACTTGAAGTCTATAAATCGTTCAAAAATTAAGCCAAACTGAGAAATTGTATCAGGAGAGCAGAAACGCGAGGAGGTGTGTGAAAACGAAATAATTAGTTTGCAAAGTTAAAAGTGTAAATCGTCAAAAATTAAGCGAAACTGAGAAATTGTATCAGGAGAGCAGAAACGCGAGGAGGTGTGTGAAAACGAAATAATTAGTTTGCAAAGTTAAAAGTGTAAATCGCTCAAAGATTAAGCCAAACTGAGATTTTGTATCAGGAGAGCAGAAACGCGAGGAGGTGTGTGAAAACGAAATAATTAGTTTGCAAAGTTAAAAGTGTAAATCGTCAAAAATTAAGCGAAACTGAGAAATTGTATCAGGAGAGCAGAAACGTGAGGAGGTGTGTGAAAACGAAATAATTAGTTTGCAAAGTTAAAAGTGTAAATCGTCAAAAATTAAGCGAAACTGAGAAATTGTATCAGGAGAGCAGAAACGTGAGGAGGTGTGTGAAAACGAAATAATTAGTTTGCAAAGTTAAAAGTGTAAATCGTTCAAAAATTAAGCGAAACTGAGAAATTGTATCAGGAGAGCAGAAACGCGAGGAGGTGTGTGAAAACCAAATAATTTGTTTGCAAAGTTAAAAGTGTAAATCGTCAAAAATTAAGCGAAACTGAGAAATTGTATCAGGAGAGCAGAAACGTGAGGAGGTGTGTGAAAACGAAATAATTAGTTTGCAAAGTTAAAAGTGTAAATCGTCAAAAATTAAGCGAAACTGAGAAATTGTATCAGGAGAGCAGAAACGTGAGGAGGTGTGTGAAAACGAAATAATTAGTTTGCAAAGTTAAAAGTGTAAATCGTCAAAAATTAAGCGAAACTGAGAAATTGTATCAGGAGAGCAGAAACGTGAGGAGGTGTGTGAAAACGAAATAATTAGTTTGCAAAGTTAAAAGTGTAAATCGTCAAAAATTAAGCCAAACTGAGAAATTGTATCAGGAGAGCAGAAACGCGAGGAGGTGTGTGAAAACGAAATAATTAGTTTGCAAAGTTAAAAGTGTAAATCGCTCAAAGATTAAGCCAAACTGAGATTTTGTATCAGGAGAGCAGAAACGCGAGGAGGTGTGTGAAAACGAAATAATTAGTTTGCAAAGTTAAAAGTGTAAATCGTCAAAAATTAAGCGAAACTGAGAAATTGTATCAGGAGAGCAGAAACGTGAGGAGGTGTGTGAAAACGAAATAATTAGTTTGCAAAGTTAAAAGTATAAATCGTTCAAAAATTAAGCGAAACTGAGAAATTGTATCAGGAGAGCAGAAACGCGAGGAGGTGTGTGAAAACGAAATAATTAGTTTGCAAAGTTAAAAGTGTAAATCGTCAAAAATTAAGCGAAACTGAGAAATTGTATCAGGAGAGCAGAAACGTGAGGAGGTGTGTGAAAACGAAATAATTAGTTTGCAAAGTTAAAAGTATAAATCGTTCAAAAATTAAGCGAAACTGAGAAATTGTATCAGGAGAGCAGAAACGTGAGGAGGTGTGTGAAAACGAAATAATTAGTTTGCAAAGTTAAAAGTGTAAATCGTCAAAAATTAAGCGAAACTGAGAAATTGTATCAGGAGAGCAGAAACGCGAGGAGGTGTGTGAAAACGAAATAATTAGTTTGCAAAGTTAAAAGTGTAAATCGTCAAAAATTAAGCGAAACTGAGAAATTGTATCAGGAGAGCAGAAACGTGAGGAGGTGTGTGAAAACGAAATAATTAGTTTGCAAAGTTAAAAGTATAAATCGTTCAAAAATTAAGCGAAACTGAGAAATTGTATCAGGAGAGCAGAAACGCGAGGAGGTGTGTGAAAACCAAATAATTTGTTTGCAAAGTTAAAAGTGTAAATCGTCAAAAATTAAGCGAAACTGAGAAATTGTATCAGGAGAGCAGAAACGTGAGGAGGTGTGTGAAAACGAAATAATTAGTTTGCAAAGTTAAAAGTATAAATCGTTCAAAAATTAAGCGAAACTGAGAAATTGTATCAGGAGAGCAGAAACGCGAGGAGGTGTGTGAAAACCAAATAATTTGTTTGCAAAGTTAAAAGTGTAAATCGTTCAAAAATTAAGCGAAACTGAGAAATTGTATCAGGAGAGCAGAAACGTGAGGAGGTGTGTGAAAACGAAATAATTAGTTTGCAAAGTTAAAAGTATAAATCGTTCAAAAATTAAGCGAAACTGAGAAATTGTATCAGGAGAGCAGAAACGTGAGGAGGTGTGTGAAAACCAAATAATTTGTTTGCAAAGTTAAAAGTGTAAATCGTTCAAAAATTAAGCGAAACTGAGAAATTGTATCAGGAGAGCAGAAACGTGAGTAGGTGTGTGAAAACGAAATAATTAGTTTGCAAAGTTAAAAGTATAAATCGTTCAAAAATTAAGCGAAACTGAGAAATTGTATCAGGAGAGCAGAAACGTGAGGAGGTGTGTGAAAACCAAATAATTTGTTTGCAAAGTTAAAAGTGTAAATCGTTCAAAAATTAAGCGAAACTGAGAAATTGTATCAGGAGAGCAGAAACGTGAGGAGGTGTGTGAAAACGAAATAATTAGTTTGCAAAGTTAAAAGTATAAATCGTTCAAAAATTAAGCGAAACTGAGAAATTGTATCAGGAGAGCAGAAACGTGAGGAGGTGTGTGAAAACGAAATAATTAGTTTGCAAAGTTAAAAGTGTAAATCGTCAAAAATTAAGCGAAACTGAGAAATTGTATCAGGAGAGCAGAAACGTGAGGAGGTGTGTGAAAACGAAATAATTAGTTTGCAAAGTTAAAAGTGTAAATCGTCAAAAATTAAGCGAAACTGAGAAATTGTATCAGGAGAGCAGAAACGTGAGGAGGTGTGTGAAAACGAAATAATTAGTTTGCAAAGTTAAAAGTATAAATCGTTCAAAAATTAAGCGAAACTGACATTTTGTATCAGGAGAGCAGAAACGCGAGGAGGTGTGTGAAAACCAAATAATTTGTTTGCAAACTTAAAAGTGTAAATCATTCAAAAATTAAACGAAACTGAGATTTTGTATCAGGAGAGCAGAAACGCGAGGAGGTGTTTGAAAACGAAATAATTTGTTTGCAAACTTAAAAGTATAAATCGTTCAAAAATTAAACGAGACAGAGATTTTGTATCAGGAGAGCAGAAACGCGAGGTGTGTGAAAACGAAATAATGTTTGCAAACTTAAAAGCATAAATCGTTCAAAAATTAAGCGAAACAGAGATTTTGTATCAGGAGAGCAGAAACGCGAGGAGGTGTGTGAAAACCAAATAATTTGTTTGCAAACTTAAAAGTGTAAATCGTTCAATAATTAAGCGAAAGTGAGATTTTGTATCAGGAGAGCAGAAACGCGAGGAGTTGTGTGAAAACGAAATAATTAGTTTGCAAAGTTAAAAGTGTAAATCGTTCAAAAAATAAGCGAAACTGAGAAATTGTATCAGGAGAGCAGAAACGCGAGGAATTGTGTGAAAACGAAATAATTAGTTTGCAAAGTTAAAAGCATAAATCGTTCAAAAATTAAGCGAAACTGATACTTTGTATCAGGAGAGCAGAAACGCGAGGAGGTGTGTGAAAACCAAATAATTAGTTTGTGAACTTGAAGTGTATAACTCGTTCAAAAATTTAAACGTGGCGTCCTCTGTTACTCAGAGGCTAAACGAAGAGATTTAGAAAATAAAATATGCTATCATTGAATAAGAATGTAATAATTTTAATTTAGTCAATGAAAGTAGGTGTTTGAGGGCTATCGTTTTTGTGCTCACCAGCTGGCGCTACAGGCGGGTAAGGTCCTGAGTTTTCTTGCTGCCAAAAGTTTCTGTTAGCGTGGAACCAGGCTTATTATATGAATAATTGAAAATTTAAATGTAGTGTGGCGTCCTCTCTTACTCAGGGGCGAAACGAAGACATTTAGAAAATTAAATATGCTATCATTGAATAACGATATAATAATTTTATTTTAATCAATGAAAGTGTGTGTTTGAGGGTTATCGTTTTTGTGCTCACCAGCTGGCGCCACTGGCTGGTAAGGTCCTGTCAGTCCTGAGTCTTGCCGCTGTCAAATATTTTTGGTAGCGTGAAACCAGGCTATTATTTGGTATTTTAAACAATTCAAAACAACCAAATAAATAAAACATTATGCTTCAGTGTTTCGAAGTACCGTTTTGTTCCGAAAAAAGAGGACATAGGTTTCCGAAAGATAAAAGTCGCTTTAAACAATGGTTGGTAGCGATTCGCAGGGATAAATATACTCCCGCAATACATTCGCGTGTTTGTAAAAACATTTAAATCCCGACGATTATGCGTCGCCCAAGCAACCAGCTACAGAAAATCGTAAGTAATACTCCTGATCGTTCATATTTTTCATTATGCTTATGCTTGCTTAAACAAGACCTAACTTTGAAACATTTATCAAAAAGTACACTGAGCAAGTTATTCACTAATGTCCTCATCTGTTATAATTTTCTTAAATATTTTTAGCTACTCCTTTGCTAAAGCAAACAGGGTTGCCTAGTCGATTTTCGTGGAACCAAAGATATAAAGGAAAAAAACATGCGGAAAGAGCTCAACATAAAAAAAAACGAGAGACTTCAACTGCAACACTTTATTCAAATACAGATCAATGTAAATATGAAGAGTATCTTGTAAGTAATATTGTTATTCTTATAAATTTATTACAAGTTGTTTCATTAGTGAGTGTGATTGCATAACTACATAAAACATTTTGATTTCCAGACTTTTGAAGAAACATGTGAGGAAAAAGATATTGAGAACTCAAGTAAAGATGCATCACTACAATGCTCTTTATGTGAATGTGATGTAAAGAGCTTAAATAACACTACCGATTTGCTAGAACATGGGAGCAATAGAAAAAGTAAATTAAACGTGTTTCATATTGAAAACGTTAAAGATAAACCTGATATAGTGCGATTTTACACTGGCTTTCACAGCTACAATTATTTTATATTTGTGTTCAACCTTTTTGGAGATGAAGTGAACAATTTGAAATACTATCCATCATTGCAGGCAGCTCGAGGAAAACATACATCAACACCTTGTAATGAATTTTATTTAACACTCGTCAAATTGGAAAGAAATGTCTTATACAAAGCGATCTTTTCATTTTGAAATAATCAAAACTTCTGTAAGTAGGTACTTCATAACTTGGACAAATTACCTTTTTTCCCCTCAGGGCTCGTCCGCTGCCTTGCCTCCCCGATAGCACTGCAAACACTGATTACCTTTACTGCAAGTTCAAGGATTTGAATGTATGTACCGAAGGAAACGATTGATGAAAATGTAATGTTTCAAATGAAGATTAATACATGCACGGTTATTATAGATTGTATAATGCTTGCCAATTTTAGGAGCAATAAAATGTAAATATTCATTTGAAGTTTTAATATGTATGCAAGGCTGTTAGGGAAGAAAATGGGTCAGGCCTGAAAACTTACCTAGTTGGCGATCCTGTCATCCACCTCACAATGTTCATTTAATAATTAAATAAACATTATATGAAGTTATGGGAACCTTAACATTAAAAATATTAGTAAAAATAAAACAACATAGGAACTTTTATTTATACCTTTACCATTTCCTATCTAAATTATAACTGATGGCATACTTTGCAATACCTTTACTTAATACTTTTATTAGATAAAAACACTATGTTAATCTCTATCGATTTATTATTAATCTAACTAATTTTAATATCTTTGGTATATCCTTTTTGTTTAAGGAGCGGAGGATAACTGGGAAAAAAATTGTCGAACTAGGCGTTTGTAGACTTAGTAACGATGTAATACTGCTTTAAGAAATCACTAAACTTTAACAATGCTTACAAACTAAATTAACTGAATGAATTTTAAAGCCGAACTCTACATACTGAATGTTAATTGAAAAGTCTCTAATCTCTACATAATGAAATCACAAGTGTCACGTCTTTCTTCTTCTTCTTTCGGTGCCATATCAGGTCAACTCTCTTAATGTTTTGTTGGTCTATCTGTAGGGAAGCATCGGCGTGCGGTTGGCGACTGAATATCAGAAATTTTGTCTTATTGACATTTATTTTCAAACCCATTTCCCTTCCTGTCATGTTTACACTATCCAACAACTCTTGAAGGCCCCGGACACTATCGCACAAGATGACCGTATCGTCGGCATATCGAATGTTATTAATCAGTTCACCGTTAATCTTCACTCCAAGGTCTTTATCTTGCAAAGCCTTCTTAAAGATTTTATCCGAGTATATGTTGAACAATAGCGGGGAGAGAATGCATCCCTGTCTGACGCCTCGTTGAATGCGACATTCATCGGTTAGTCTTCCATTGATTCGGACCACCGCTTTCTGCTTCCAACATAAGTTCTCTATAATTTTCAGATCTCTCCCATCGATTCCCAAAGTTCTTAGTATGTTTAAAAGTGTTTCATGCTGAACCCCATCGAAGGGTTTTTCATAGTCTATGAAACATACATAAATATCCTTGCGTTGGTCACGACACTTTTGAAGAAGTATATTTAGGGCAAAAAGTGCTTTCCGGGTGCCTAGTGCATTCCTAAGCCAAACTGCGTCTCATCCAGGTCCTCCTTGCACTGACTTCTTATCCTTCCATGTATTATGCGAAGAAATACCTTTAATGTATGACTCATCAGGCTAATTAATCTATATTCGCCGCACTTCTTTGCACGCTGTTTTTTCGGAAGTGCTACAAAAACAGACTTCAACCATTCTTCGGGTATTTCACCAGTAGTATATATATTGTTAAAAAACTTAACTAGAACATTGATGTGATCTTCGTGGATCATCTGTAAGAGCTCTGCTGGGATGTTATCTGGACCAGTTGCTTTCTTGGTTTTGGCTGACTTTATGGCATGGAGAACTTCGGATTTTAAAATTTCTGGCCCTTCGTCTTGGTTTGCATTACCCTGCATGTTTGGCCTGTCATCTTCAAACAATTCAGTCACATATTTACTCCATACTTCAAGAATTTCTCTTTCATCAATAATAGCTTTCCCCGTGCTATCCACGAGTATGTTAGTAGTTTTCTTGTTATACAAGCCAGCAACCTCCCGGACTTTCTTGTACATGTTAAACGTGTCATGCTTCCTTTCAAACTCCTCCATTCTCTCGACATCTATCCATCACGTCTTTACATCTTAAGAATCTAAACTCAAAGTCTTCATAATGTTTATAAACAATACTATTTATAGTTTTACTTGGTTTACATCCTACATAATTGCAGCAGTCAGCATTCCTTGTACTGTACTCTGCAATTTCAACTTTTTTATTATTTAGATAAATATGTAATAATTTCAATGCCAATGTTATTGATACATTTGTGACCTACTACTATGAAATATTTACATTACTTATTGTAAAAAATTTTCCTATAACTAAATTTTAATTATAAACTGAATGATCTTAACAATCATATTTCCACGCCTACGACTGCCCTTCTGCAAACCTTATTGTTCTCTGAACACTTTTATTCACTGATATTTATCATGTTTATAAAAAAACTAATTAAAAAAGTAATTGGTAGGTAAGTATATACCCGTGCTATCGGGGCGGCAAGGCCGCGGACGAGCACTGAGGGAACACAAAAAAAAAAGTATATACCCGGTGTCTGTAAAGTAACACATAAATTCAATAAAATTGAAAGTGACCATTATTAAGGAAAATTCAAAAACAGGTCGATTTTTATTTTAATAAACTTACTTTATGATATAAAAATTTCACCCCTATCCTCATACCACTTCAAGAGGTAGCTACCTCTTCAAAATTTTGAAATTGTACGGTGGGTAGTGTGATAAATCTTTTTCAAGCTAACCCGACTCTCTATTCAGAAACACCCATGTTTTTGTGGGGATAAATTAAAGTGAGTAATAACATTTATATTATCAGTAACACCTAACACAAGTGAAGCTTATAAAGAATTACATAGTTCAGTCTTATCTAATCTAATGTTCATTGATTGTTGTTACCCTTACTTGATGAAACTTGTCCATACTACATACAGACTTGGAGACTACTTCTCTGACTTCACTGTTGGTTTTCTTTTTTGTAGGTGAAGGGCGTAGCCAGCGCGTAAGGTAACTGGAGCAAGTGGCCCTTATGAATTCTGGAAGTTCTAGGATGTTCTTCAACGTTTCTGTGACTAGTTTCGCTGCTTGACAGCATTCTCAGACAGATTAAAATTGAATTAGTACGAAATCATGACAACTACAAATAAAGATGTGTTGCTATGTTATGATATGATGTTTTGATCAAAAATTTTTTATCAAATTGAAAATAAAATGAAACAGATGAGGCTTTCAAAATGTCTACGTGATTTATGTCAATATTTAACATAAAAATAGAACTAGCCTATAATAACAGTTATAACAATAAAATAACTAAATAATAACAGTATAAAAGCAGTCTCTATATAACGAAATTATTGACATACATCCAACTCATTATCTTATTACAACTTTTTTGAAAGAATAGTTAAATTTATTTTCCTTTGACTTATTTAATTAGAAAGAAGAATATCCAAGAAAGGGGAATTCATTAAATCAGTTTGCTCGTTTAAAACAAGGTAGTTATTGTCATGTGTGTGTGCTTTTTGACTTCTAAAGCTTCAAGAAAGTCTAGTTTACGTTTGTCATTATAAAAATGTAGTGGTTGTATGCGGTTATTTACTGTAGGTCTATGTTCGGTATCAATAATATGTTTTGCAAATGTAGATTTGTCAGCGTGGTTATTTCTAAATGCAAAAATATGTTCATTGTATCGGGTGTTAAAATTTCTAGAAGTTTGACCTATGTAGATTGCGTTACAATGTGTACAAACTAATTTATAAACTCCAGTTTTTGTCAGGAAACAAAATTTTTCTTTAACGTTAAATAGTAAATCACGCGTCGTGTTGTAAGATTTAAAAGCTACCTTTGTATTTGTACAAGTATATTAAAATTTTTGAAATGTTTTCTGAAATGATTCCAAAATAAGTTATCGAAACATATCTGTTGTCTTCTTTGTCTCTAATATTTGGATAAATTAAATTAATCGCTAATGTTCAAAATCACCGTCTTCTTGTGCCTGACAATACCCCAAATGGTCAACAAATTCTTGTTGGACTCTATAATCTCTGGAGAAACGTTAGTGTACATTCAATTCTAATTCTTGTTTTTAATTCTAACTATTTCTATCAGTTATTAAGCATGTGAACAGAAAAACAAAGCTCAAAACTCTACAATACATACTTTTGACAAATAAATACGTTATAAACTGACAGGTACTAACCTCTCATTTAGCTGTTAAGTCCGCTTAATTTGGTACCTCTTTTTCTTAGCTCTTCTTTTAAAGCACTTAACATTCATTGAGCTGTACCGTATGTCTGGCATAATTAATCAGTAATGGCACAATCTTTACAACAATAATAAACAATTAGTAAACATCTGAGATAAAAAAGACCTGAAAGGTAAACGTTATGACATTTGACTATCTGACATTTTCAGAGACCTCACTCTACACTAGCGCCTCTAGCGGCTAATTCAAAAGCGATAGCCCTCACTTGTAGAAGTCTACAACCTTCCAGACATGCATTTTCACAACAAAACATCAGATCTGCTAATGATAATAAAGAACAGTTAGTTAAGCAGCAAATTCACGGACCCCACTCAGTAGTGCATAGACAAGTTCATTACTAGATTTGATTGGTTCAGTCCTGCGCGAAAATTGAATGCCACTGCTAACCTTTACCTCACACCTATATCCACGTTTTGTACTTGTTAGTTAGAATGCACCTTGAATGTTCATTAAGTGCTTAAAATATTTTATCAGGTACTTACTCAATTAAATTAGGAGTTCTAGTGTTTTGAACAATTTCACAGTCACTATTATGTAAACAATAACTAAGTTACTCCTTGTAAATTAATAACTAACTCAACCATGAGTATTAACTGATTTTAACAAGTCTAAACAAAAATGTAGCGTACATTGTATTGAAGTCAATAGAAGAGGAAACTATCATCGACACCTATATCTAGTATGGATATTTTATCAAGTAAGGGCAGCCAAATACAATAAATGTATTTATTTATGTCATACCTACCATTCTACAGGGCACATTCTTTCCGTTCTGATGAAAAAATTAGCCTTTTCTTTCCTTCCTGATGAAAAAATCAGCCTGTGCCAAATTCCATTATGTACTAACATGGTTAGTCAAATATCTGGGGGTGATCCTGGACTCCAAACTAACATGGGGGTCACAAATAGAACGGGTTGTAAGGAAGGGAGTAGCAACCCTCTGGCAGCTGCGTCGAGTGATAGGGAGGACCTGGGGACTTAATCCTCGGATCCTTCACTGTGATCGTCAGGTCGAGAATCCTATATGGGGCGTTGGTCTGGTGGTGAGGTGTGAACTAAACTACTAGCAGGAAGCTGGCCAAACTCCAAAGGCTGGCAATCCTAGGTATCACAGGCGCTATGAGGACGACACCCTCAGCCGCGCTACAGGTCCTGTTGATGTTGCCACCACTTCCCATCTGTGTCAGGAGGGAGACGATGGCGTCGCATCTCAGAATGCGAGACACAGGGAACTGGTGCGGAGAGGGGCAGTAATAGGGCATGCAAGAGTCGCCAAGGAGGTGGAAAAGGAAATTCCGATTTCCACCATTAAGGTGTGGGATGCCGAGGATGATATTAGGTTGACTAGGCCATACACTCTCAGGATCCTCAGTAGCGATCAGTGGAGGGAAAATGAGGTTGAATTACAGCCTGCAAGCCTGGTCTGTTTCACCGACGGATCGCAGCTGGAGGACCAGCAATCCTCCGGGGCAGGAATATACATCGAGGGCCTGGGGGTGCGCGAGAGCTATGCCCTTGGCGCATACACCACGGCATTCAAAACAGAGGTGTACGCTATCCTGTCCTCTTCACATCCTGGCCAACATACAGGATGTGAAGATGAGTCCCAAGAAATGTGTGTACATCTGCTGGGACAGCCAGGCAGTCCTCCGGGCAGTCTGCGTGGCCAGAATCAGGTTTACACTGGTTCAGGAGTGCGCTGACGCCCTCAGAGGGTTAGCCAGGACAAAGGAGGTACAACTAGTGTGGGTTCTGGGACACTGTGGCGTGGTGGGGAATGAGGTCGCGAATAATCTCGCAAGGCTTGGTTCCCGGCGGCCGTTCTGTGGCCCGGAGCCGGCCATATGAAGCAATTGAGAGGCACTGGGGGTCGGTTGGTTGCTGTAGGCAGGCGAGGGACTTCGTGGAGGGGGCGGACAGAGATAAATCTGTCTGGCTACTCGGAAGGAGTTGACCTACGCTTCGCCGCATCCTTGGGGTGCTGACAGGCCACTGCGCCCTTAGAAGACACCTCATATTGATAGGTGTCGAGAGGGATCCCATTTGACAGGAATGCGGCGAGGATGAAGAAACGTCCTACCACTACCTGTGTGAATGCGAGGATTTTGGGAGTCTTCGAGCAGAATTGTTCGGATCGAGGACTCTGCAGAGGAATCAGGTGAGTACTGTCCAATTGAAGACCATCACGGCCTTCATCTCGAGGTCGAGGCGGTTTGGTGACGGAACTGAGGAAGAGTAGAGCATGGTTGCTGGGGTTGGCAAAAAGGGCCCATTGTGGCCTACTTGCTTGGCGTTGGCCTCCCCACCACTGCTACTACTACTACTTACATGGTTAGAAAGTTTATACACATGAAGAAACAAATCAGGAATTGAGTATTATTTAGTCAAAAAATTGTTGACCAAATTTGTAAGATTCAAGAAAAAATAAACCATTTTTTCAATATAAAGACACATAAAATCTGATGTGTTATATATATATATATATATATATATATATATATATATATATATATATATATATATATATATATATATATATATATATATATATATATATATATATATATATAATAATGAGCTTTCGGTTTTAACGAGTTATTTTCAGTGTTACGCAAATCGTTCGTTAAACTTAACATGATACAAGTTCGGATATAACGAGCATTTCTTTTAGTACGAGCAAATTTTCTTTACGAGACTGCTACACCGCTCTGTATACAACAAGCAATTTTTGGTCAGTTTCTAACAATATTTGCTGAAGCGATTATAATGAGGAGTCGACACATTTTTGAGCTATTAACTTTGTTTATAACACGCACCTAACAACACACACTAGCAAAACTTCTCATAACTCGTCTATTCTTTCTTCGTCCTTGTAGTGTGCATACGTTTTATTCACTAGTAACATGAGTCATTGTTAGATGATAGTGTTGTAGGTGCCTTTATAGTTATGCAGAATATTTTTTCCTGCAATTCTAGATGTTCATAGACAGTTTCTATCAGCCTCTCCCAAAGGGTAGACTATATTTACTAACTCTTCAACAGTAAAATTAATTTTAGAACGTAACGCTAAGTAAATAAACAGAATAATAAACAACGAACAATAAAAAACGAATAATAAACAACGATAAACATCAAACTAATACAAAAATTAGCTAATAAGAGTGTTATTTGCCAAACGTCAAATATCTATTTTATTCTGTTCTCTAGGTTTCAACTTCTCCCCAGGGCTACCGTGATTTCGGTAATAATGTGTAATGATATTAAACACATTCCAATAAAAATAAAAATTTTGAACAGCTGTACCTCCTTTCATATTTAATTTAACTTATTTAAATGTGGTATCATAAGAAAGCTTATGAAATTCTGCATTCACCAAAGTCAAATTATACAAGGTGTTGTTTTTGAAAAAAAAAGTACTTTTAAATTTCGCAAAAGATAAATACCCTGTATATTAAAAAATAAATTGTCATTATTAACATGCATATATATATATATATATATATATATATATATATATATATATATATATATATATATACATATTTTTGATATGCACAACTCTGAGTCATGCCGAGAACTTTTTAAGCAAAAGAAAGTTAAGACGTTGGTAGAAATTTACCTTTATAAGGTACTGAGTTTCATACATGGCAAAAAGCATATGTTGCCTAGACATTCAGACAATCATTCGTATTCCACTAGGCACTGCAGTCACATTAATTTAAACCATTTTCAAAGAATGGCGTACAAGAAATCCCCTGTGTATGCGGGTAGTGTTTTGTACAATTTGCTTCCGGAAAGTGTAAAGTCCACTGGAAACATAAGAACTTTTAAAGCCGGTCTAAAAAAATATTTAAGTGAGCGATCATTTTATGCGGTCGATGAGTTTGTTTCGTGCTCTGTGAGGCAGATGATTTAACTGGAATCTTTTTTGATGTTTTTGTACTTGATTGTTTTGTTGCTTAATATTGTTCATGTGTATTTTTGTTACATTGCGGTCTATATAAGTGTATACACATGTTTTTATCACATTGTTTCAAGCGCTGTGTTTTTCACATTGTGCGCTTTTATCTTTGTTTTCTTTTTTTTTTGTAACTAAACAGCATAATTGTTTTTATACTGTACTGTATTATATATTTGTGTTCTTGTTATATTTTTTATAACTATTGTGACGAGCTTATCCATGTATTATGGCAAGAGGGCGAAAATAAATTATCTATCTATCTATCTATCTATCTATATATATATATATATATATATATATATATATATATATATATATGCATCCAACTGCTAATTCAAAAATAACTAACCGATTTCGAAGAAACGTGGCAAGTGCCTTTCTTTTATTAATGGCTTGGATGAGTTGTTATCCAAGAAAATCGAACAAGGTTTTCCGGGAAAATTTTTAGTTTTCTTTCGAAAAAAAATTTTTTCTCCGAAAATTACAAAGCTGTTTTAATGAAATTTACTATATATGTTGCCTTGAGAGAGACATTACTACGTACCAAAACTCAACTTTCTAAGTTTATAGGAAACTGAGTTATTTAAATTTTGAGTTTTTGAAAAAAAAATTTTTCTCCAAAAATTACAAAGTTATTTTAATGAAATTTGATGGATATGTTGTCTTGAGAAAGACATTGCCACATACCAAAATTCAACTGTCTAAGTTTATATAAAATTGAGTTATTCAAATTTGAAGGATTTAATAAAAATTCGCTACCATAACGCATTTGCTGTGTCTCGAACTTTTTTAGATTTGGTAAATTTGCAGAATAACTCACAAACGATTTAAAAAAAAATTGCACAGAAAGCCTTTAAAAACCTCCCTAGAGCAAGAATGCACACGAAAAAGTCCTTGTTAACCACCCCCAGGAAACCAACGGGACCAGGAGCAAAATGGGGTGCTGGGTGGGGGAAGAAAATTAAGAGGAGAACCGAGAAGAAGGGATATAACGCGACCGCAAGAAGCAGGTAAACCGAATCCCCCGGACCCCCATCTCCCCGGAGATCCTTAAGCAGGCGGGTCCCGTCCATGCATCGAGAGAGCGGCATTGCCGGACGGTGCTTACGACTGTAGGGTCCCGCCTCGCCTGACGTTTCTGACCAACAGGGCTGCCTGACCTTCCTGACCTGCCCTGCAGGACAGGTCAGGTGGGCCCCCAGAGCAATAAGCACTGCCCGCCAATGCCGCTCTTGCAATGCATGAAATGACGGGACCCATCTACCTAAGGATCGCCGGTACACAGGAAAACGTCCAGCCTGCCGGAGTAAGCAGACGGGGAAAGAAAACCCGCAACCCATGCCGCCGCCAGCCCTAGCATCGCTAGAGCCGCACCCCCGGATGGTGCTAATGGCTGGAGGGGCCTGCCCGACCTGTCCTTGAGGTGCAGGAAGGTCAGGTCAGGCAAGCCCCTAGAGCAGCAAGGCAGCCCTCGCAATGCATGTAACGACAGAATGCCTATACCTAAGGATCACCGCCCTCGATGCCACCCCCCACCACAAAAGCAACCCCACTCCCGGCGCCCATTTGGAGAAATAACAGGGATAATACTGCACAGAAAAAGAAAAAAATTGAAAATCGTAAACTTACCAGAGCCAGCTGAAGAGACAGAACATGGATCGCACGTGGAGTCCGAGACCAGCTACCGTAGAGAGTGCTCAAGACCTGGATAGAGCGCAGCAGCAGCCTGCCAAAAGTGGTGTAGCCGGACGGTGGTATCGGGGTAAAGCCTGCGGCACTCTGTGTTTTGTGTATGCACGCCGGTTTCAGGATCCACAATGTTACATCTTGTCCCGTGACCACGAAAAGAGACAGCGCTATTGAACGAATAAACAGCAAAGATAGCGTGAGTGACTGAGTCAGAAACATTGTGGAGCCGCGAACTATGAACAGTAACCCTATGAAGTAAGACAGGGCCGCACTAAGGCAATTAGGTGAAAGTGCTGAAGTGATAGAAAAAGTTTGAAGCAAATACCTCGGCTAATAGAGGAGAACAAAAGGTGAGATTAGTGTTACCATGTATGTACCATAGCAAAGTTTATCTATCAGCAGTCGATATTTTTCAAATTGTTCATGAGTTAAACTGCAAATTCACCTTAGATTTAACTCCCTGTAGTTGGAGAATGGTTGAAAATAACCCAAAACAATATGGTATCAGTTCAATCAGTATCAATGTGGCTTTCCAAAAATGCCATAATATATGGGTGTTAAAAAAAAAAGTTTGGTACATTCTGTATATTAACACACTGTATGAACAGACATAATTTTAAAGTGTGCACTTGTGGAACATCTATCGCCTCGAGAAAATTGTATAGGGTGCAACGTGTATCTACATTGTTGCCTATGGATTTCCCTTCCCCTAGCTAGCTAGGTGTTGGGAATCTGGCAATAATGTACATGTTTTCGAGACCTTGAACCATGATGGGCCCTGCCTTCTTAACGTTCGCCAAATGTAACTACATATAAAATGTAGATAAAAGGATGAACTCATTAGTGAGAATAAACTTTTTGTATGTTTTAATCAATGGACACAAGGCTTCCCATTTTGTTTTTCTTATACCTAAAAACTTTATTTTTACAAGTCCAGTGTTCTGTGCCCGTTTGATTGAGTATAGTTTCTGGTGACAAGGCCACACTCTTGATCTTTTCTTCTTCACTATAATTATCACAATCTAAAATTCGTCTTTTTAAAATGGGCTTGTTAAATTTTATTCCATTTGAGTCTATTTTATTCACACTATCACTAAAACCTTCAATAACTGTTAGAGACTGCACTGAATCTCTTAACAATTTGACACCACCTTCACTATCTCTTTTATTTTTCATTTTCTTTATTTTCACTTCACTTTCTGTTTTAACTTTTTTACTGTATTTGACTGAAGCTGCCAAACGTTTATCCAACTGTTTTGCAACATAATCTCGAAAACCTGCTGTAAGTTTTAGAACATTGTAATCTTCTTCTCCATCGTCCTTGTTTCTTCTTAAAGACGGGAGTGTTTCTTGCTTTTCAATGGAGTTAACATTATGACCTAGAAATTTACGTGAGGTAAACAAAGTGACTTCAACAAAACATACATCAGAATTTAAGAATATAATAATTTTACACTATAGGGCTGCAGTTTAATTGTTTGAATGATTTAAAGATGTGTTTTTGTGTATAAGCTAACAAATTAAAACAAGTAAGAATGAGTATGTATCAAACTTTTAAAAGTAAAGGAAATCTTCACTTTGTTCAACCTTACCTTCCTTTTTCTGATACAAGGAATCATATAGAAAAGTTGCATCTGTTGCTTCAAGAAGTTTCTTTAAATTTTCATCATCTGAACTGTCTGAATCAGTCATTCTACCACCGAATTAATAATTTCTAATATTTTAATTACATCACAACAAAATAATTACATGTTGAAGTTGACAAATCGAAATAAGTGAGGTTATATCATTAATAATAGACAAAGCAAGAATGAAAGTTTTTCTCTCTGGTTGGTATCTCCATTCTATGGATTTACAAAATATTTGTGTATGATTTGCAATAGACAATTTGCACAGATTTTCCATTACATGAATTTAACATTTACCTAATGGTTTTTCATACATAGAACATTATTACATGCATGAAAATACACAAAAACATATGTAGTGGGCAGAAAAAGAGTTTTAAAATCAAAGACATTTGAATTATTATCAAGTAACCGCGAACGTTCTGTTATCGGTTGTGACGTACTTGGACAGTGAAAAAATTACGTGTTTAAATTCGTCCTATGGTATGATAAGTGCGGTCACTTGTTTCTCAATATCCTTGGTGATGTAAACACAAAGAAGCAAGTTCATTTTCTATGTGACATTACCGTCCAGTGACGTCACAGATTATGTCGGCAAAATCGTGGTGTTTGAAATAAATTATGAAATTCGCATATCATATATTTTTTGCGTCGTTATTTTTGTAGTATGTGAAATGAAAAAAATATTAAAAATCATCTTTGTGGAATGTGTATCAGATGTGATAAGAAATAACCATGCAAATTGCTATTATTCACCCACAGAATAAAAAATGTTTTTATAGACCAAGAAATTTATTTCTCTATGATGTTAGATCATACTAATATCCAGACGAGACTGTCTTTTTCAACCGAAACAGCTTTAATAAATTAAAATGTCTGTAACCCTATCTATTTCAACCTGCTGAATCTATTTATGCACTTGAAGTTTCCTCAAATTTTATTATTTAAAGGATATTTGCATTTATCCGAAAAGTATTTTGGGCACAATCAAACAGAAAAGCTGTTTCATATTATACGTTAGAGCGAGCCTCGGTGGTCGAGGGGAAAGAACGTGAAACTCTGAACCGAAGGGTTCCATTCCCCTTTCTCTTTTTCAGTACATACTGTAATAAATTAACATCAACCGAGGTTGTGGCATTTTATTTGAGCAAGTTGAATGTCTGCACGTTCCGCCCTTCGGAGGTGGGTAGAGCCGCCGGTCCCGTGTCCATGCGATGTTGGGCACGTTAAAGATGGAATAATAAACTAAGAAATCAACCATTTTTCGATTGTTACATTCCGAAGATCAGTACTTGCAGTTTTTTTTAAGTGAATTTTCATTAAGAAAATTCACCAATAGAGAGGTAACGACGGGGAGTTTGAAATGAGCTGCGGTGCTATTGGGGCGGCAAAGACGCGGACGAGCCTTAAGGGGAAAAAAAGCTCAGCAGGTCTTATGCACAAACCGCCACTGCCTAATGTGCAACGAACGTTCACACCCAAACTGTGGCGATCCCACCGTAATGACCTCCTTCGGCTATGTTCGGATGCGCGGATTTGTCAAATGTGCAAAAACATCCTAATCTGAAAGTGAGAGGGGAAAATAAGTAAGTTTTATAACAGCTAATTGAAGTAAAAACTAGATTGGATAGTGTGTTTTGTTTACTTCTTACGGTTGATACAGTTATATTTTGAGGTTAAGTAAATGATTTCATATGCTTTTAAAATTGGAAACTAAAGAATAATCTGTTTCGTTTATTTATTATGGTTTGACAGTTCTGTTTTGAGGTTAATTAGTAAATGATTGTCATTGAAATAGATATAACAGTTTATATATTATGCTTCTAAAATAAAGAATAATAAAACCTTTAATTTGATGAAGGGTTTAAGCAACTATATGGTCATTACCAGATTGGATGAATGTGAATAAGCTTACACAACTGCACCATATGTGTTATTTATATAAGTGTAAATAAATAAATAATTTTGTAAAGACTGTTGAATTTAGGGCATCATTTTCCGTAAGTGACTAAGTGAATGAGCACTGATAAGTACACTTTGGAGACCCTAAACCACAACACATCTTTTCAAAGAACTGACGATCGTTTTACTAACAAAGTTAGCGTCATCAGGGGATGAAGAATTTTTCAACTTCTGATGTCGTCATCAGAAGATGAAGAACTGTTCATCCCCTTAGATTAGATTAGATTTTATTGTGAGTGGGCTATTTCAGTCCCTCCACCGCGACCTTAGGTCTATTGTGGTTCACGTCTAATTATTTAGATTTCACCCATCAATTCCAGCTCCCTGAGGGAGTCGATATTTTCTTGAGGGTGAAAGTTTGTTTGGCAGGTGTACCGCCCTCTGAGTAAAGTCGCTTGCCCGTTTCAAAGCTCAAAGAGAGATGACCTCTCTCCGAGTTCGTCTGGACCCGACATCCGTCAGTGTTTGCCTCGAGGCGGTATCATGAAGTCCCACTCTCGAGCGGCATCTAATCTCCAGTTGTAATCCACCCCTAGAGATCTCAGCTCCCCTCAGGCTCTTCCAAACCTGACACCTAACAGTGTTAAGACTTAAGGCAACATCCCATCGAGTCCCGCTCCCGAGCATCACCCCAGCGAGGCCGTCCGTCCGTTTCATAGCACACAGTATGGGCTCCACACTCCTGGTGTTTACCACTCATCAGAGATCAGAGCCTCCCGGGACGTCTGGACACACGACACACGCTAGGGCTCAATCATCTGGAACCCCGCTCCCGAGTAACAACCAAGCGAGGCCAATTGTCAGTCTCTGAGGCCACAGTGGAGGCGCCAAACTCCGGGTGCATATTACTCCCCAGAGATGTCTGCCTCCCCCCAGCCTCACCTGTACCAGACCCCCGCCAGTGTTTCATTGACTCGAGGCGGTATCAGGAAATCCCGCCCTCGAGCAGTCCCAAGTCTCCAGGTGTAATCCACCCCTAGAGACCCCAGCCACCTCCGGGTTCGTCCAGGTCCAACACCTACCAGCGTTAGCTTACATTTCATTCAACAAATCGAGCTTCCGACAGAAGACGACACCTGCGAGATGAAACTTTGCACGGGCAACTATCCATTTATAAGCCCAGAGTGGAGGCCTTAAAATCCGGGTGTACATCACTCCCCAGAGATATCGGCCTCCCTCCAGGCCCACCTGGACAAGACCCCCGCCAGTGTTTGATTCCAATTAGTCGCCTTTTACGACAGGCAGGAGTTACCTTGGGCCTATTCTTTTAGTTAGTGCCCGGACCCACAGGGGAGTTCTTCACTAAAGGCGAGCTTGCACCAACTCGTACATTTAGATTTTGTTAGATTTCTCCCCAGGAAAACGTACCACACCAAATTTTTCATCTTCTGATGTCGTCATCAGAGGATGAAGAATTTTTCATCTCCTGATGACGCTAACTTTGTTAGTAAAATGATCGTCAGGTCTTTGAAAATATGTGTTGTAGTGGTTTGGGTTCTCCAAAGTGTACTTATTATTTTACGCTTGAAATTTTTTCTAAAAACATTATTTACTTGTTACGTTTTATTCTTATAATTAACAATAACAATATATTATATAACGTATATGGCGGTTGGGGGTGCTGATGTTAACAAAAAATAATAAAAATCATCCCTTCCGGTCGTTTTTGCATAATAACCACAAATGCAATAGAAACCTGTTAGTGTACAAAACGATCGACATAATGTATAACTTCAAAGGCTACTTCCACCATGATGAGAATTATAATCATCCATTCCAATCTTATGTGGTGTTTGTCACTCAAATGGCTAGATAGCAGTTCTATCAATTCAACGCAATGATTGATTTTTTCATTCATTACCTAAAAATATACAACAAGAATTAATTTTCAATAATGGAAGCTACTACTTATAAATAAGAAGTTTCATATACTTTTTTTTGTCCCCTGTCGGTCCGGGGACTAACTAAAATAATAGGCCCAAGGTAACTACCGCCTGTCGTAAAAGGCGACTAATTGGAATCAAACACTGGCGGGGGTCTTGTCCAGGTGGGCCTGGAGGGAGGCAGATATCTCTGGGGAGTTGTTAGTTGGTTGTATACAGTCTCTATTTTTTAACACTTTGTGTTATTTGGAGCTGGCGTGACAACATACTACTTGGTTCCGCAACTAGGTGGCGACACGCTCACCACTCACTTAGTGTTGGAAAGGAGGTAAGCAGTTGATCTGCGCTGACGGAATCTTTACTGCCTGTTATGGATTAGACTTGTGTTTTTCAAGAAATTTTAGTAATTCGGTGTTTATATACATTTCCATCACTTTAGAGACGACTGAAAGGAGAGAAATAGGCCTGTAGTTACTAAGAAGCGCTTTGGATCCTTTCTTGGGGACGGGTTGTACTCGAGCAGTTTTCCAGATACAAGGGAATATGCCTTTATTTTTAGATATCTGTAACAGACGAGTCAGAACAGGAGCAAGTTCTAGTGCGCATTTTTTGAGAACAATTCCTAGGATCTCGTCAAGGCCAGAGGATTTCCTGGTATTAAGAGAAGAGAGCATCTTTCGTACCTTTTTATTTAGTTTTGAAAATGATATCAGTCATTTTATGTACGACATTGGGGACTGTTGGTGGTTGAACATTTGGAGGTGGGTTGAGAGTAGAATTGCCGGTGAACAAAGAGGCAAAAAGTTCAGCCTTGCCCAGGGTGGTAGAAACAATTTCATCCCCTGAAACAAGAGGTGGGAACGTGCTCTTGTAGAAATTATTCCCAATAGATTTACCAAGAGTCCAGAAGGGTTTGCTGCCGCTGGAGCTTGAGAGGACTTTGTTTTTGATGTGGTTATTAAACGAGTTTTTTTGCCTTAGAAAGAATGCGCACATATCGGTTTCTTGCGTCGTTAAATGCTTGACGATTTTCTTGACTGGGATTGTGTAGAAGCGAATTTAGGCCACATATATTCGAGAAGGATATGTTAAATCTTAATGCCGGCGCCCCCTGCCCACCCCTCTCCCGGAGATCCGAATGGAGGGGTATTTTATTTCCGGAATCTCTTGTACAAGGAGGAGCCATTATAATTTTTGTTTATAAGGGAAACCGATTCATACACCAGAACCGGAAACGTCTGTTGGGACTTCACCGACCCCTTGATGTAAGGGGTGGTACCGCCTCGGGCGTGAAAAAAATCCTTTACTATCACGTAAAGGAAAATTCCACTACCACCTACTAAAGGATAAGTTCAATATAAAACAAACTGTATATAAAATAAAGGCATTTAAACAGTCTTTGATTAAGAAGCTTGGGATATTATCAGGACATTGACCTATTTTAGGTTTACATTTCTCAATTGCTAGCTGGATATCAGAAGTATCCAAATTCTGAATATGAAGCACGATAGTATTTACATTAACAGCAGAATTTATTTGGATAGGACAATCACTGACACAACAACTGTCAGAGAAGAAATCTAGAAATGCATTAATTATATCCTCTAGAGAGGTTAGAGTAGTACCGTTATAATTCATATATAATTGTTTGTTAAAAAACAACTGTACAAAACGTGTGAATCAGCCTTATCTGATTCAGAATACATGAATCTTGATGAAAGTAAAACCGAAGAAAGTTATTAATCTGGTTCACTTTGATTATTAAAATAGCTTAAACTACATATGTTGTGTGGCTGGATCGGAAGCATGCTCTACAATCGGACTGTTATTACCTCGCTACAGGGGGAGATGGTCGGCTTCCGGGCTGCGAGGGGTTGCCCTCAGAGGGGAGTTCTATCCCCCCTGCTGTGGTCTCTCTTTGTGGACGATTTGCTGGCTATCATCGGACTGTGGGAGGTTGAGGTCCAGGTGTATGCTGATGATCTAGTCATAATGGTTAGGAGCAAATATGAGGAGGATCTAGCAAGTACTCTTCAGGAGACACTATATGTAGTGAATAATTGGTGTCGGAGCGAACAGATGTCTGTGAACCCCCGCAAAACGATCATTGTTCCATTCACCAGAAGAAGAAGGTTGCACAAATTAAAACCACCTATTCTTATGGGGGAAACGATTCCATTTTTGGAACAAGCAAAATATCTGGGGGTCACCCTAGATAAGAAGCTCAACTGGGACATAGTTAGAGAATGTAATCCGCAGGGCTAAACTATCCCTGTGGGCATGCCGTAGAATCTATGGAAACAACTGGAGAACAAATCCCCAACAGATGTACTGGCTCTATGTAGTGGTTATCAGACCAATGATAACATAAGGAGCCATAGTTTGGTGGCCTAACGCATTTCGTGGTATCACGAGGGCCAAACTGGCTCATCTACAGAGACAAGCTTGTCTGATGATAACGGGAGCAATAAGTACCGCACCATCAGCCGCTCTGGAGGTGCTCCTTAATATTCCACCTCTTCACATATGGTTGGAGAGGGTGGCAAGGTGGACAACGTACAGACTAAAACAAACGGCCGACAGTATGCCGAAGGAAATCAGTCTAGGAGGGTCCGGACCCCTCGATGACATTGAGGGTCATGGGATTCTGGGAATGGTCTCAGACTTGATGCCTACAAAGATCAGTAGAGATATGTCTTTCAAGACCGTCCTCCCGGAAAGGGAGGACTGGGAGCGAAATCAAACGACCCTATTGAGAGCCGATCTCTGCTGGTACTCTGACGGCTCCAAAACCAATATGGGAGTAGGAGCCGGCGCATATGGGGGCAACACCGATGCTAGACTATCAACTAGCCTCGGAAAGTACACAACCATACACCAGGCAGAAGTGTATGCCATCGAGATGTGTGCAAGGGAAACTATAGAAAACCAGTGCACACACAAATCGATAAAGATATATACAGATAGCCAAGCTGCAATAAATGCTCTTGGTTCCTACCGTTGCAATTCAAAAATGGTATGGAGTTGTAAATCTGCTCTCAACGAACTGGGCAGCTGTAATGAGGTGTCACTGGTCTGGATACCGGGTCACTCGGACCATGATGGCAATGTTGCGGCCGACGCGCTTGCCAGGAGTGGTGCCCAGAGACTTTGTCGGACCAGAACTGGTGCTGGGGATAACATCATGCACAGCAAAACGCATCTTAAAGACCTGGACAGAAAGAATGACAATCCAGTATTGGCAAAATCTTCCAGGATTAGCTCACTCTAAGGCCTTCATAAATGGCCTGTCTGAGTCAAAGGCTAAAAAACTTCTAGAGTTAAACAGACAACAACTGAGTACTGTAGTCGGCCTGTATACCGGACACTGCCGCATGCGGGACCACATGCACCATATTGGGGTCGGTCAGGAGACGGAGTGCCGGCTGTGTATGGAGAGTGACGAGACAGCAGAGCATGTACTGTGTTGCTGTCCGGCAGCGGACAGGACTAGATACCTGCTCTTTGGCAAGATAAAGCTTGCTCCGGAGGATCTGGATCAACTTTCGCCCACAAAGATTATCGACCTCTGCAGGAGGCTGGCTTTGTTGGGCGAAATATAAACTATTAGGCGTGAGCCACAATAGACCTTATGGTCGCGGTGGAGGGACTGGTATGGCCCACTCACATTCAAACCTAACCTAACATATGTTTTGTTATATTTTGCTCTCAAAGTTCTATGCAACGGGAATCTACAAATCAGTTGCGAATTACACAGATTTTGTTAAAAAATCAACTCTGATGAACAACTGGATAAAATATGCATGGAAAAAAGATTACTATCAAATAAATAAACTAAAAGGGTAAAGAAATGTGACTGTCACAAAAAATTACCTTAGTCCTTTTCGATATACAAAAATACGTGCAAACTTGCAGATACAAGCTTTCAAGTTTTTCGTTCTCCCAATAAAAATCAGGTGTGTCCAATAAATCGGAGCTTAGATTTATTAGATGCCTCAAAGCAAACAGTTCACCATGCTTCCTGAGTACCTCCTCCCTGGACATTGTAATTTTCTTGCCTTGTTTCAAATCTTCCGTCACAAACTCGATGGTGTCTATGTATTTTTCTAGTGATGCCTCCCAGATTGCCAGCTTCACAGATAATCCCATTCCATCGGAAAATGTGTACTTGTCCAATGTCATGTTTTCGCTTTCTTTGGACAACAAAAACTCACCAGTTTTGTCTAGTGCGCTGGGTCTCCTGGAAGGAGATTAATATTATTTATTTACCTATTATTTATTTAACAGATCAACCATTTACACTAATAATACGAACATCTAAAACTACATTAGTCTTAAATAACCTATCTCAATATGAGAACATAACAAAAAAGCAAAACATAACCTGCACACCGTATGTACGACAATTCAATCAAAAACACCTCTCAAAATGCCTCTAATTGAACGGTCAGAATTATCAAACATATCCAAGAGCTCCGAATACTCATTTGCAGTTCTTGCCACTCTCGACATCAGACTGAAAAAGCCATAATTGGTTCAATGGAAGGGAACCACAAAAACCTCCCTTGTTCTCGTGCGGTCCGGAATCCTTAGAGACTAACTCAAGCAAAGAAGGACTATTTTTTTTTTACTAATAATTTATGCAAAAAACAAAAATCACTGACAATCCTTCTACCACTGAGTGACTGCAAGTGCTGCCGATTCGGCAAATAAGAAAAGTTAAGATCATTTCTCTGCAAGCCCGTTCTGTAAACACAAATTCTTAAGAATTTATTTTGTATGGCCTCAATTTGATTGATATAAATATTGTAATTCGGACTCCAGACTACAGAAGAGCATTCCAACAAAAAGCGAACCAGACCACCATACAGCCTTCTCAAGCTATTGCATGAAAAATCCAGAGTTGATCTATGAATAAATCCTAACATTTTATACGCTAGATACTATGTATTCTATGTGATCCTTAAAAGATAATTCCCTATCCAATACAATGCCCAAGTCTTTAATCATTTCCCTCCTCTGTAAAGCACTAGAGCCCATGAAGTACACAAAGTCAATGGGAAACTGAGTTCTAGTGAATGTAATGCAGAAACACTTATCAACATTCAGAGTCAGAAGATTGTCACCACACCACCGAGCAAAACGATTCAAGTCTTTCTGTAAAAGTAAAGCTTCCTGTCTGGAACGAACAATCTTGAAAATTTTGATATCATCAGCAAACATCAAAATCTGACTATGCATAAGTAAATGTATGACATCATTGATAAAAAGATTAAAGAGGACTGGTCCACAATGTGAACCCTGAGGAACTACTGAAGAAACAGTAATACTATCAGAAATGAAGTTTCTAATCTTTACACTCTGGGACCTACCCTTAAGGAAGCTGCGCAACCAAGACAACAAATTGGCATTAAAACCCAACAATGCAAGTTTTGACAATAATAATGCGTGATTAACCTTATCAAACGCTTTGGAGAAATCTGTATACACCGAATCAACCTGTAACCTATCCTCCAAAGCTGAGACCAATACATTCTGGTAAAGAAGAAAGTTGGTTGTTGTAGATCTTCCTTTAAGAAAACCATGCTGCTGTTTGACGAAAACATGTCTGCATTCCCAAGTTATATGTCTAGAGACAAAAAAGTCAAGAAGTTTGGGTATCTCTGACTGAATACAAACAGCTCTATAATTAGTAACCAAATGCTTTTGGTCCCTGCTTATGAACGGGCATCAAACAAGAATGTTTCCAAACATGTGGAAACTCACCAGACAACAAAGACCTGTTAAAGAGAATCCTCAGTGGAATTGCCAATGTGAAGGCACAAGATTTTAACAGATGGGAGAGGATTCCATCTGGACCGTAAGTAAGTTTATCTTTCAAACTACAGATACGATCAATAATATCAGCAGAAGTAACACTAGGCACAGTCATATTTACCGACTCACGCAAAAAATGATCGGGACCGACACTCCCAGCTTGACCCTCATACACAGATGAGAAAAAACTAGCAAAAAGACCCACCGCATCATGCAAAGAATCACTCCTAACCTCATCATAATACATAGCCTCAGGAACATCATGAACCATCCTCAACTTGTTAATATAAGACCAGAAAGAACCCGGATTGTTTTCAAAATTATTCTCAGTATAGGCAATAAAATTTCTGTAACAAGTATCACGAAGATTTCTACATTCCTCCCGGAGACCAGAAAACCTAATATAATCATCTATTCTACCATATTTCTTATATTGACTGTGTACCATCTTCTTCTCAGTTATCATGCCTCTAAGCTCGACACTAAACCAAGGAGGGAAACATGATTTTCTACATCTCTTAACTGGAACAAACCGATCCACAGCATTAAACAGAACGTCATAAAAGCATTTCACAGCATCATTTATCTCCAATGACTCAAGATATTCCCAGTCAAATTCGGAAAGAAAATAATTCATGGCACAATAATCGGCATTACGAAAGTCATAAAAATACTCTTCATAGGGTTCAGCTGGAGGAGTCTCAAGTGAAATAGAAATGTCCAGGGGCACATGATGTGCAGTAGCAGGAAAAACCGGATCCAAAGACGCACCAACACATATGTTATCTATATTACTAAAAACTAAATCTAAAGATCTATTCAATTCATTAAGTACAATTTTTTTTGGAACAAGCCCCAAAAGCCAAAACAGTTAGAAACAAGTGAGGCTGATGGACTGTAACCACTAATAACTGGAGCACTCTCAGCACTGCTTGTCCAGGTAACGTTTGGGAGGTTGTAGTCCCCACAGACAACAACCTCAGAATTGGGATGATCAGACAAAACACGATTTACTTATCTATTTGGTTATTTAGCTATCTATTTATTAATTCATGCATTATCCAACAGCTTAGAAAATGACATTAAGGATGGGTTGATATACACACAAAATAAAATAATAATAAGACCAGGCAACAAACACTTGTAATTTGATTAAATACTCAATGAAAAGCTTCTGATCCAGACAGAAAATTTGCTGTCTGAATCAGAAGCCTTTCATTGAGTATTTAATTGTCTATCCCAGACCATGTGACGTTTAGGAATGAAAACTTGTAATTTGATTTGCAACATAGAAACTTCTAAATTGAAAATCTCCAGAGCCCACTAGAGATTGAATTTAAATAAACACTTATTATAAAACAGAGTAATTTACTGATTAAGTATATTTTTGGCAGCCGATAAAAACTTACCCTTCACTTTGGTAACTATAATTCATCAATTCCGATTCTGACTGTACCATATTTTCAGAATAACTGTCTAACTCATACTGCCTTAGAAAACTTAAGACGTTGCTACTTTCCAAATCGGTAACGTTCCAAAATACAACAGTGCCTTCATCTCCAAAGAAAAATATTTCTCTAGGTTCCTTGTCAACTTGATATTTAGCAACGGCATGAACTACGTTTCTGTCATTGTCTATAACTTTTGGTTCGTACAGGTCTTGTTGTCGCAAACCTTGCACCAGCCGTTTCTGATCGTACTCTTCGGCCGTTGAAAACGCAACCACGTTGAAAATCCCTGGCTTTCGAAATTCCTCCTCTTCAATAACTTTCTTCTTACGTACCGGGCGTTTTTTGAAATGTAATGATGAAATGTTATCTTGAATTCCAGGTTTCGGCGATTGGGATAACGGTCTGTGTGAGCCGTTTAGAAAAGTAAATGCATTTATTTTTGGAAAATGAACAGTTTTTCGATTTATTTTACTACTGTGGAAATAAGACACTTGAAGAAAATTGTTTAAGCTTATTCTACATACTGTAAATATTTCGCTGGAAATTGGTTTAAAAAACAGAGCCATTTGTTTCATAAAACCTAAACAAAAATTGAAAAAGAACGTGCATTAAATACGAAAATATAAAATATTTGAATTATTTAAAAATTTAGGTTAGAGAAATTGACAATTGACAGACGATATCATTCAAAAGTCAGTAGTGTCAAATAAATACTTCTTTATGGTCTCTGAACTACGAGCCGGAACTAATGATAAACGAATGGCAGTGATTGGCCACGTTCACCAAGTGACAAGCGTTGTCAACAGTTGAATGGCTATGTAAAATGTTGAGTTCTCCAGTACCGCTGAGTTTCTGCTGCAACTCAACTGTTGCTGTGTTGCCAAAGCGGAATGACAAACGTAATACGATAGTGCTTTAAATCAAATATGCGTTCAACAGTTTCCACCTGTTGAAATGTATCGCTAGTCAGCACATGAGCGCTTAAACTCAGCGGCTGGCGTCTGGTGAACCCCGTTATGTACACTCTCACCAGTTTCACTGGGTTTATCATATTATATCTATATTAAGAAGAAGAAAATGTCAGATTTAAATCACTTTCCTTTGACAGTTATCATATGATAGGATAAATAAAAATCAACAAACGTATATCTAAGACAGTTAATTAACAATATTTTCTGTCATATCAGAAATTTACAAAAAACAATGAACGCATTAGTTAAACGGCTGCCAAAGTCGCTTTCTTCGAGCCGACGTATGTCCCAAAAAGCTGACATCGACTCTATAATACGTGTTGACCACGCTGGTGAACTTGGTGCAGACCGTATTTATGCCGGTCAGATGGCAATTTTAGGCCAAACTTCCAAAGGAGCGCTGATCCAGCACATGTGGGAACAAGAGAAAAACCACAGGGCCAGGTTCGAAGAGCTCATACGAAAACACAGAGTAAGGCCCACAGTTATGACACCAATCTGGAATGTAGCAGGCTTTGCTCTGGGTGCTGGTACCGCTTTGTTAGGTAAGTACAAACAAGAGGCTATTTTAGATTTTCACAAATTACTTAGTGATATCTATGTTTATGAATAAATGTATAAGAGAAGCTGCTATCGCTATGTATATGGTGTGAAAGAATAGCAATAGTAGTTAGGTGTACCCGTTTTATGATTATTATTATTATTATCATGATAATTGTTTTAGGAGAAAAAGCTGCAATGGCCTGTACAGTAGCAGTCGAAACTGTGATTGTAGATCATTACAATGATCAACTAAGACAATTAGCTGAAGATACACAAGCAAACAAAGAACTGATGGATGCGATAAAACAATTTAGAGACGAAGAACAAGAACATCATGATACTGGCATCGATCATGGAGCAGAACAAGCTCCATTTTATAAGGCCCTAACTGAAGTTATAAAGACTGGTTGCAAGGCGGCGATAGCTATATCGAAAGTGATTTAGTTATTAAAAGGAATGTATTATATATTAATTGTAAATTATTTTCAGTAAAATTGACACTAACATATTTTATTTTACAAAATAAAATATTTATCTGTGATATTTGCATATATATATATATATATATATATATATATATATATATATATATATATATATATATATATATATATATATATATATATATATATAATATATATATATATATAGCGTGCATGTGTGATTTCTTTGGAAAGGATTAAGGTATTCCACAAGAGTTTGTCTTTGGACCTATATGATTTTCATTGTTGATAAACAGGAGAGCAACTAAAGGAAATCAATTTAAGTAACGCTAATGGGTTTTTTTTAAAGAAAATATATGACATTGGCATGTCTTTGTATGCAGTGTTTTTTTATTTTTGAGATGATTGAGGTATTCCATAAGAGTCTATCTTTGGGCCTATGTCATTTTCATTGTTAATAAACCAGTGCAACTAAGTGAAGATTGGAATCTGTGATGAGCACTGATAAGTACAAAGTTAGCGGCATCAGAGGATGAAAAATTCCGAGCAAGTAAAAAAAAAACATTTTGCAAGTTTAAATGTATTGACACATAAAATTATAATAAAGCATAACAATTATAAATATGATAAAAACAAAATATGCTAACTAAATTAATCTTCTATTATTGACTTGAGGAATGTATTACCATTGATTAATTTGGTTGTTGCTATCACAAATTCCACATTCGAATCTTCTTGTTGAGAAAGAAATCTTAAGGCTGAGATCTGAAAGGGGAAAATTTAAGTAAAGAAACCTGAAAAGCAATTATTCACTAATGTAACAATTTAAATACGAAAAAATTGTCTGGTATCCTGTTTGTCCTTTTCAAATAATTCTGTCAACGCTTACCAGGTTGCGTAATATACTGAAATAAATAACTAAACAATTTTTTTTTTAAATATTCAATTTTTTTTAATAACTCTGAAACTATTGAATTTAGGTAGGGTAAATGTCTCTGTTAACCAAACAACGCGGATCACAGCACCCTCCACTCAAATATACAATATTCTAAGCATATCTCTTTAGCCCAATTAGATGAGGATCACAGACTCATGGAGGGTTCTATCTCCGTGGATCTCCAAAAAATGTTAGACTGGGGAAGTAGAAATCTTGTATAATTCAACTCCACCAAATCACAGTCTTGCTTTCTTTCTCATAAGAGATACACCAGCCCTAGACCCATCACAATGAACAACCAAGTTATCCAAAGTAATGAGTTTTTTCACTTGTTGGCATTTCTGTGGATCGAAATCTCAATTGGCATCAACATGTCACATCAATTGCATAGGTATCCTCTTCCGGGCTCGCAAATACTTTTCACCAGCTAATCTCTATATACCTTATATACTTCACAAATAAGACCAAACCTCGAATACTGCTCCCACATCTGGGGTGCTGCCGCCGCTTCTACACTCGCTATCCTGGACTCCATTCAGAAGAGAGCTATATGTCTCATCGGTAATCCTACCCTCACCCAAAGGCTGCCATCCCTTGCCCACTGACGTGCCGTTGGTGATCTCTCTCTCTCTCTCTCTCTTTTATAGATATCTGCACGGGCACTGCTCAGAGGAGCTTTCTTCCATAGTTCCTCCACCTTTGGTCCCCAACAGATCTACCAGGGGAACAGAGCGAATGCACCCTTTTACTGTCCAGGTCACCAGACATAGAACATCTTGTTATGCCCGCTCTTTTGTCACGAGGACTTCCAAGTTGTGGAATTCCTTGCCAGCACATGTTTTTCCTTCTCCGAACCTCCAAACCTTCAAGTTCAGAATTAAGAAGTTGCCTCTTTCCTCCTTGTCGACACCCACAGTACGATAGTATTTAGGCTGTAAGCCCTCGTGGTGTGTTGTTGACATTAAAAAAAAGAGTTGTATTTTAGACTTAGTAATAGTTTGCGCCCAATGAAGACATTCTAAAATAATAATCAAATACTTACTTCTGCGAAAGTGCATCCACCAATAAAAAACACCAAAACAACTGAAGGTGTATCAGATGTGTTGTGTAAAGAGTTGTTTGGTACGGCTGGTGTCTCGTCCAATGTGGGACCTATTGAAAATAAAACAAGCAAATAATACATGTAGAATGTGTAATTTGTGTTTTTGTATCAATAATTACTTAAAAAAATCACTGCCACCAAGAAAAAAATTAGTATTGATTTTAAACGTACCAGTCCTGGGATTTTTGTCAATATGTTCTATTAATGAAAATTCACTAAAATAACTTGGAGAGTGTTCAGCTGAGGTTTGTTAAATGCGTCAAGATTGGAACCTGTGATGAGCACTGATTAGTAGAATTTGGAGAATGCAAATCATCACAATACAGTTTTCAGACCTGACAATCGCTTTGCTAACAAAGTTAGCAAAATGATCGTCAGGTCTGAAAACTGTATTGTGATGAATAAGGTATTCCAAATTGTACTTATACATTTATTAAATATTAAATTAAATTTCAAAGTTGATGGCATTTATCAAGGCTTCTATCAACTTAGTTTGGAACTATCGTTCTTACATTTTATACATGCGGGCTAGAAATGACATTATAATTAAATCCTACTCATATTCTGTACAACAATTTTTATGAAGCCAGTAATAATGCTTGAGATTTGAATTTTCAGAGTCTCAAGAAAGTGACAAGATTTGTTGGTGGGTTGGTCTAATCACGTTGAATTATTAAACTTTCACCAAAAGAACCTGTAATATATGATATATCGAAAAAAAAAAAGTTTTTACCTGGTAAAGAACCAAGGACGTCTTGCAACTGTTTCCACCCACCACTTTTAGTTACTTGTTCACACAATCGGACACTTAAAGGTGCGTACACACTGTGAACGTAGCTAATGTCAGTTGGATTGATTTCAGATGTATCTTCCATTGTCAGCCGCAGCATCTAAAAATATGTTCAAACATGAACAATAATTCACCACACACAGACATATATATATATATATATATATATATATATATATATATATATATATATATATATATATATATATATATATATATATATATATATATATATATATGAGACATACTTGGTTCTCGGGTTGAACTGCATCCAGAATTTATGAAAACTCGACGTTTCGGCTCCTGTTTTGGAGCCATTTTCAAGAGGTAAAGGAAATATGTAAGGACACTCTAAGGCCTCAATCTGCCTACTCCTTAGAGTGGTGGACAAAGGTGGGTAAAGGAAATATGTAAGGACATTCTAAGGCCTTAATCTGCCTACTTCTTAGAGTGGTGGACAAAGGTGGGTAAAGGAAATATGTAAGGGCACTCTAAGGCCTCAATCTGCCTACTCCTTAGAGTGGTAGACAAAGGTGGGCAAAGGAAATATGTAAGGACACTCTAAGACCTCAATCTGCCTACTCCTTAGAGTGGTGGACAAAGGTGGGTAAAGGAAATATGTAAGGACACTCTAAGGCCTCAATCTGCCTACTCCTTAGAGTGGTGGACAAAGGTGGGTAAAGGAAATATGTAAGGACACTCTAAGGCCTCAATCTGCCTACTCGTTAGAGTGGTGGACAAAGGTAGGTGAAGGAAATATGTAAGGACACTCTAAGGCCTCAATCTGCCTACTCGTTAGAGTGGTGGACAAAGGTAGGTGAAGGAAATATGTAAGGACACTCTAAGGCCTCAATCTGCATACTCCTTAGAGTGGTGGACAAAGGTAGGTGAAGGAAATATGTAAGGACACTCTAAGGCCTCAATCTGCCTACTCGTTAGAGCGGTGGACAAAGGTAGGTGAAGGAAATATGTAAGGACACTCTAAGGCCTCAATCTGCCTACTCGTTAGAGTGGTGGACAAAGGTAGGTGAAGGAAATATGTAAGGACACTCTAAGGCCTCAATCTGCCTACTCCTTAGAGTGATGGACAAAGGTGGGTAAAGGAAATATGTAAGGACACTCTAAGGCCTCAATCTGCATACTCCTTAGAGTGGTGGACAAAGGTAGGTGAAGGAAATATGTAAGGACACTCAATCTTCCTACTCCTCAGAGTGGTGGACAAAGGTGGGTAAAGGAAATATGTAAGGACACTCTATAAGGCCTCAATCTGCCTACTCGTTAGAGTGGTGGACAAAGGTAGGTGAAGGAAATATGTAAGGACACTCTATAAGGCCTCAATCTGCCTACTCGCTAGAGTGGTGGACAAAGATGGGTAAAGGAAATATGTAAGGACACTCTATAAGGCCTCAACCTGCCTACTCGTTAGAGTGATGGACAAAGGTAGGTGAAGGAAATATGTAAGGACACTCTAACGCCTCAATCTGCCTACTCGTTAGAGTGGTGGACAAAGGTGGGTAAAGGAAATATGTAAGGACACTCTAAGGCCTCAATCTGCCTACTCGCTAGAGTGGTGGACAAAGGTGGGTAAAGGAAATATGTAAGGACACTCTATAAGGCATCAATCTGCCTACTCGTTAGAGTGGTGGACAAAGGTAGGTGAAGGAAATATGTAAGGACACTCCAAGGCCTCAATCTGCCTACTCCTTAGAGTGATGGACAAAGGTTGGTAAAGGAAATATGTAAGGACACTCTAAGGCCTTAATCTGCCTACTCCTTGGAGTGGTTGACAAAGGTGGGTAAAGGAAATATGTAAGGACACTCTAAGGCCTCAATCTGCCTACTCCTTAGAGTGGTGGACAAAGGTGGGTAAAGGAAATATGTAAGGACACTCTAAGGCCTCAATCTGCCTACTCCTTAGAGTGGTGGACAAAGGTGGGTAAAGGAAATATGTAAGGACACTCTAAGGCCTTAATCTGCCTACTCCTTGGAGTGGTGGACAAAGGTGGGTAAAGGAAATATGTAAGGACACTCTAAGGCCTCAATCTGCCTACTCCTTAGAGTGGTGGACAAAGGTGGGTAAAGGAAATATGTAAGGACACTCTAAGGCCTTAATCTGCCTACTCCTTGGAGTGGTGGACAAAGGTGGGTAAAGGAAATATGTAAGGACACTCTAAGGCCTTAATCTGCCTACTTCTTGGAGTGGTGGACAAAGGTGGGTAAAGGAAATATGTAAGGACACTCTAAGGCCTCAATCTGCCTACTCCTTAGAGTGGTGGACAAAGGTGGGTAAAGGAAATATGTAAGGACACTTTAAGGCCTCAATCTGCCTACTCCCTAGAGTGGTGGACAAAGGTGGGCAAAGGAAATATGTAAGGACACTCTAAGGCCTCAATCTGCCTACTCCTTAGAGTGATGGACAAAGGTTGGTAAAGGAAATATGTAAGGACACTCTAAGGCCTCAATCTGCCTACTCAGAGAGGTGGACAAAGGTGGACAAAGGAAATATGTAAGGACACTCTAAGGCCTCAATCTGCCTACTCCTTAGAGTGGTAGACAAAGGTTGGTAAAGGAAATATGTAAGGACACTCTAAGGCCTCAATCTGCCTACTCCTTAGAGTGGTGGACAAAGGTGGGTAAAGGAAATATGTAAGGACACTCTAAGGCCTCAATCTGCCTACTCCTTAGAGTGATGGACAAAGGTGGTTAAAGGAAATATGTAAGGACACTCTAAGGCCTCAATCTGCCTACTCCTTAGAGTGGTGGACAAAGGTGGGTAAAGGAAATATGTAAGGACACTCTAAGGCCTCAATCTGCCTACTCCTTAGAGTGATGGACAAAGGTGGTTAAAGGAAATATGTAAGGACACTCTAAGGCCTCAATCTGCCTACTTCTTAGAGTGGTGGACAAAGGTGGGTAAAGGAAATATGTAAGGACACTCTAAGGCCTCAATCTGCCTACTCCTTAGGGTGGTGGACAAAGGTGGGTGAAGGAAATATGTAAGGACACTCTAAGGCCTCAATCTGCCTACTCCCTAGAGTGGTGGACAAAGGTGGGTGAAGGAAATATGTAAGGAGACTCTAATGCCTCAATCTGCCTACTCCTTAGAGTGGTGGACAAAGGTGGGTGAAGGAAATATGTATGCATTTTCAAGCAGAGTATAAATCTTTTCAGGGTCGGTATAATTAGCTAGGAATATAAAATGAAAACACTAAACACAAATTTTTTTAAAGCAGCAAAATAGTGCAGATATAATTTTACCTTTCTCAAAACTGCATATTGCCTACTTCCAGACTGAACCTTTAGCAGACCTACTTTTTCTAATTTTGTAACGGCCAAAAGAGCATGCAACCCATAAACCTGAAATATATATTGATTAGTTCAATAATAATAAGTTAATTATCACTAGAAGACGTGTTTCTTTTTTCCACAAATCTATTTAATGCTTTAACGTGTATAAATATTCAAATAAATAAATATCACTATGTAAAAGCACACACTGACACTTCTTTTCAGTTTCTATAGACAACTAAGAACAGTTATTTTTTTACATTCCACTTACTTGCACTAACTCCCTTTTGTAATTTTCCAACACCTTAGGTTTAAGTCCGGAACTGGCTAAACATTGTAAACAGATTAATCTCAACACTTTGATAAGTGGTGCGCTTTGGGCAATGAGATCTTCAATGTACGGACTAGACTTATCCACATCTATACAGTTCAAGAATTCTTGTTCTGCCTAAAAATAGAAAAGAGAAAATACAAATAAAATTGAGATTAACTAGTGTGAAGTGTTGGCAAGGGTATCTGTTACAAATACATGGAAAATAGGTGTAAATATTGTAAAAAGTCTGGACGTAGCAAGTGCGTTATGGAAGTGAATTTTCATAAAAATGTTTTTAATAGCAAATATGTCTCTCTAACGCAAGCAGGTATCAATTTGGTTACCGGTATAACCTATATAGTAGATCCAATGTACCATATTTTATCAAAATAACTTATTGTTTGAAGATGTACAAACATTTTCCGAAGATATACTTTAAATGTTTCCAAGAAAACTAGTTTCCTAGCCAACAAACCTTAGATTAATAACAAATTGGGTTATTGAAATTTGAAGCATTTAATGAAAATTCGCTACCAAAATGCACTTACTGCGTCTCGAATTATTTTCTTACAAACATGCATCATATTTCGATTAAAAATGCAAAAACGCAATAATATAAGTTCATATAAAAGTATATATGTTCGAAAACGAAAGCTTTAGGTATCACCAACGACTTATGGGCCACCTGTGACTGTCAAACTAATTTTATAAGATGCAGCTCAAGACACCCTATAATTAACGTATACAATTTTTTCTCGTAACTTGTACAATAACAGTTATATTATATTCGGTAGGTGGTAGTGAACTTTTCCTTTACGTGATAGTAAAGGATTTTTTCATGCCTGAGGAGGTACCACCCCTTACATCAAGTGGCCGGTGAAGTCCCAACGGACGTTTCCGGTTCTGATGTATGAGTCGGTTTCCCTTATAAACCAAAATGATGATGGCTCCTCCTTGTACAAAAGTCCCTGGAGATAAAATACCCCTCCATTCAGATCTCTGGGAGAGGGGTGTACAGAGGGCACCGGCATCAAGATTTAACATATCCTTCTCGGATATATGTGGCCTAAATTCTAACCTCTGTCTACCATTTCCTCCTGGCTAATAGGCCCCCAACTCCTCTTCCTCACCGAAACCCAAATCAGTGCCAAAACAGCCACTAATCACCTTAATTTCCCGGGATATGAGCTCCTTACTTCCTTTAGATTGCATGGAGGTGTGTGCGCATACGTCTGTAGCAATCTACCCTGCACCAGACTCCCCAATTTGGAAGCTGGAAGAAAAGACATACTTTGGATGAAACACTCTCGCAGGGCTGCAACTAAATTCATCTGTTGCATTTACTGGTCACCTTCTGACAACAACTTTGTCCAGCTCTTCGATTACCTTTCTGAAAAAAGTGACCATCTGATTTCTGAATGTCCTTCCTCCGAGGTCACTATTCTTGGTGACTTCAATGTATAATAAGGAATGGCTAAGATCTTCAAAAACTGATCCACAAGGGAGAGCAGCGGAGGCCTTAGCAGTCAGCTATTCTTTAGCCAATATGGATCAGCAACCTACTTACTTTCCTCGCATCTCAACACACAGCTCAAATCCCTTGGATCTCCTTACTACAAAACCGGAATGCTATAAGACATCAGTCACCACCCCCTTGGTCGCTCAGATGGTTACTGCTTCCTGCGCAATGCAACCCGAGGTCACACAGTCATCACACCCACATATCGTTTGGCCCTACAACTCCGCGAACTGGGACAAAATGCGGGATTACTTTTCCTTATTTCCATGGGCGCCTGCCTGCTTCTCTCATCCTGACCCCTCTGATATCTCACAAAACGTCACCGAAATCATCCAAGCTGGCATGGAATTATTTATTCCACATACACAGAAAACTTCTTCAGCCACTCAAAAGCCCCGGTTCTCTAAATCCTGTGACAAGGCCAGACTTGAAAAGGTCAAAGCTCACAAAACGCTTCTACACAATCCCAGTCAAGAAAACCGTCAAGCATTTAACGACGCGATAAACCGCTATGTCTGCATTCTTTCTGAGGCAAAAAACCAGTTTAACAACCACATCAAAAACAAAGTCCTCTCAAGCTCAAACGGCAGCAAACCGTTCTGGACTCTTGCTAAATCTATTGGGAATAATTTCTGCAAGAGCACCTTCCCACCTCTTGTTTCAGGGGATGAAATTGTTTCTACCGCCCTGGGCAAGGCTGAACTTTTTGCCTCGTTGTTCGCCGGCAATTCTACTCTCAACCCACCTCCAACCACCAACAGTCCCCAATGTCGCTCATACAATGACAGATATCATTTTCAAAACTAAATAGGTACGAAGTATGCTCTTTTCTCTTAATACCAGGAAAGCATCTGGCCTTGACGAGATCCCAGCAATTGTTCTTAAATAATGCGCACCAGAACTTGCTCCTGTCCTGACTCGTCTGTTTCAGATATCTTACAATAAAGGTATATTCCCTAGTAACTGGAAAACTGCTCGAATACCACCCATCCCCAAGAAAGGATCCAAAGCGCTTCCTAGCAACTACAGGCCTATTTCCTCCTTTCAGTCGTCTCTAAAGTGATGGAAAAGTATATAAACACCGAATTACTAACATTTCTTGAAAAACAGTCTAATCCACGAGAGGGAGTATGGATTCCGTCAGCGCAGATAAACTGCCGACCTCCTTTCCTTTGTCACCCATTCTTGGAATAAGTCTATGGAACTACATGGTGAATCCCAGATTGTCGCTCTAGACCTATACAAAGCATTCAACCAGGTCTGGCACGCAGCGCTGCTTAATAAACTTCCGGCCTATAGCCTACCACCAAAACTCTGTACATGGACAGCAAATTTCCTCTCAAACCGGAGCATTTCTGTTGTCGTGGATGGCCATTCCTCTAAACTGTATCAAATTAATGCAGGAGTCCCTCTAGGTTCAGCTTTAGCCTCACTTGTTTCTTCTCCACATCAATGACCTCCTCTCTAACACATCCAACCCAGTTCACAGTTACGCAGATGACAGCACGCTCCACTCAAATATACAATATGCTTAGCTTGTCTATTTAGCCCAATTAGATGAGGATCCCGATTATTGCTGACATAACACACTGATGAGCCCAAACAAGAGGGAAAACATGTGTTTCCAGTAATAATCTTGATATTACTATTTTTATATTATTCGTATACTTCTTTATAGGAATATAGTGGTAGGGTTGAAGATTTTAAAAGATCGTTTGTGGTTGTACGGCGACACCTGATGTACAGAATTTGTACCGGAGTCGTTTTACAGATAAAGTTCCTTGTTTCGTCCTAGATCTCAGTAGCTTGTACATCACACGTTTCGTTTAGATTTTGGCTACCTTAAACCAATTAATTGAGATATGTTTTGATTATTACTGGTATTACACACTGATGAACTCAAATAAGAGCGAAACTAGTATGTGTTGCCAGTAATAATGTTGATATATCTATTTTTATATTATTCGTATATTTCCTTATACAGGGCCTACATTAATTCCCGAACCCCACGTGACCGCTTAAGTTAGGCAAACCAGCATACACGGGTGTACAACCTGAATTAATGAAATCCGTATAAGATACCAGTGTTGTCTCATATTTCTTTTGGGGTTTTATAAAACATATAAAAATCATAATAAGGTGAAACAGTAAATGTCTTAAATGTATTTATTATTTAGTATTTTTAACGGCAAGTCTGTTCATGTATGGTTTATTGTTATTGATTGTTAAAAAATAAATTAAAAACAATAAAATATGACTCTTATTTTGTATAGATATCAACATTTTGTAATGTACGTAAACAAATTGAGTTCCGATTATTTAAACTTCTAATTTACGGTTTTGGGAATGTGTATTGTGTAACATTGAACAAATATGTACCTGTTTGGGCAGATTACCGACTAACAGATTTGGTAGGGCTTGGTTGCATGCGATGTTGAATATCGTCAACAACATAACCTTAACATACCTACACTTTTAACTTACGTAAAAACGGAATGAAAATGCTAGGTTTTGACAAAAACTGTTTTTTATTGTCCAACAGATAGAAAATTATTTGAAGAAGGTAAACACTGGTCAAACTTGGAAAATGCACAATATACATACAAAATAAATGTCAAAAGGAATTGAGCGCCAATGGACTGAACTGTCAATTGTCAATTGATTTAGTAACTTTAGGCTACATAGTCTAGTGGTTTTTTTGGTTACTTTTTGGACTGCCAACTCATAAAATCATATTTCACTAAGAGAGAGACAGAATCCGGTCACGTGGGGTTAGGGGATTAATGAAGGCCCTGTAGGAATATAGTGGCAGGGATGAAGATTTTAAAAGATCGTGGTTGTACGGCGGCACCTGACATATAGAATTTGTAGTGGAGTCGTCTTACAGATAAAGTTCCTTGTTTCGTCCTAGATGTCAGTAGCTTGTACATCTCACGTTTCATTCAAATTTGGCTACGTTAAGGCAATTAATTCAGATATGTTTTGATTATTGCTGGTATTACACACTGATGAGCTCACATAAGAGCGAAACTATCATGTGTTTCCAGTAATAATCTTGATATATATATATATATATATATATATATATATATATATATATATATATATATATATATATATATATGTATGTATACTCTGTTTATTATTTTTCACTGATGAGATAAAACTTTATGCCAAGTTTCAAGTTAAGAAATTTCATTCAAATATTGTAACAGGCGAATGAAAAGTACCCATTTTGTTAGCCCATAAGAAATGCATGGTGCATGATCTAGAATTCCTGGTGATATGGATCCAGATTGGAATTCTCACTTTGAAAAAAATCGTTATAATGTGGTCCATTCATTCTAGCTTGGTATGATATTTTTGAACAACAAATTAAAATTGGTAGGACAAGGACAAATGTGTGAAAAAAATAATTTGTTAAATGTTGCATTGTGTAACTAGTGTCACAATATACAGTGTGTCAAGGAGGGCCACTATGGGAATGTCCAAAACGGTAGCAGATACAGGCTTTTTTTGTTTATCCCTCAGAGTTCGTCCGCTGCCTTGCCGCCCCGATAGCACTGCAACCTTTGGTTTATTGTGCATGAGATACAAAATTTTTATTTGGAAGAAAAGTTGCACACTCAAAGGCTTAACAAAATGGCCGTTAGATATCTCCGAAATTTTTTTTTGGTTTTTGAGATATTTTGAAAAATTTCGTTTTTCGATTTTACATATTATGTTTTCTGGCTTTAATGGTGGACATACACCAATACCGATGACACTTCTCCACAGCAACTTTTCATTTTCTTTAACGTAGCATTGCTAATTTTTTAAGCTGACGTTTTGTCTTTGCAGGACCATCATCAATTTATATTTTTTAAATACGGCTCTCATTTTCTGATATCATATTCTGGAGATCCCCATAGTGGCCGTCCCTATCTTAAACACACTGTATATGAAAATAAGAATTATTGTTATTTCACTTACTTGCAAGGTATCGAGAAATTCATAACTATCAGTGACTTGTTTGATGCACTCGGCGATTGCGGTGTGATGCGAAAGTGCCGTTTTATTTGCCAATATCTGGGGCAATTTCTGCACATAAAGTTTCATCTCTTGCACAGACTTTTCTTGAGGGTTTTCCATTTGAGCACTTATAGTCTTTGCTTGTTTAGAAAGGTAAGCACCCACCTATTAAAAAGAGATACAATAAGCCATTGAGATTTTTGTAACAAACACACTACAAAATTAACATCTCTCAAAGTTTTAACACTGTGCTTGAGCAATTGAATATACCTTTATCCCTTCACAGAGGGCGTAAATCCGTCGGTTCCGTTAACGATGCGATGCTGGGCCCGTTAAAAATGTCTACCCTCCTTACAGGAATTAAGGTTTTACTCAAAATTTCCCGAATGGTGAGGTGGAACATCCCCCTGCGTCGGCTATTGGCCATAGTTGCGAAATAGGCTGATTTTAATGAAACAAAATACAAAGTCTCTTAAAGCAGCAATTGTTCTCAAAAAATGCGCACCAGAACTTGCTCCTGTCCTGACTCGTCTGTTTCAGATATCTTACAATAGAGGTATATTCCCTAGTAACTGGAAAACTGCTCGAGTACAACCCGTCCCCAAGAAAGGATCCAAAGCGCTTCCTAGCAACTACAGGCCTATCTCTCTCCTTTCAGTCATCTCTAAAGTGATGGAAAAGTATATAAACACTGAATTACTAAAATTTCTTGAAAAACACAGTCTAATCCACGACAAGCAGTATGGATTCCGTCAGCGCAGATCAACTGCCGACCTCCTTTCCTTTGTCACCCATTCTTGGAACAAGTCTATGGAACTACACAGTGAATCCCAGATTGTCGCTCTAGACATATCCAAAGCATTCGACCACGTCTGGCACGCAGCACTGCTTAATAAACTTCCCGCCTATGGCCTACCACCAAAACTCTGTACCTGGACAGCAAACTTCCTCTCCAACCGGAGCATTTCTGTTGTCGTGGATGGCCATTCCTCTAAACTATATCCAATTAACGCAGGAGTCCCTCAAGGTTCAGGTTTAGCCCCTACTTTGTTTCTTCTCCACATCAATGACCTCCTCTCTAGCACATCTAACCCAGTTCACAGTTACACGGACGACAGCACCCTCCACTCAAATATAGAATATTCTAAGCCTGTCTCTTTGGCCCAATTAGATGAGGATTGCAGACTCATGGAGGGTTCTGTCTCTGTGGATCTCCAAAAAATATTAGACTGGGGAAGTAGGAATCTTGTACAATTCAACCCCACCAAATCTCAGTCTTGCTTTCTTTCTCATAAGAGATACACCAGCCCTAGACCCATCACAATGAACAACCAAGTTATTCAAAGTAATGAGTCATTTTCACTTGTTGGCATTTCTGTGGATCGAAATCTCAATTGGCACCAACATGCCACATCAATTGCAGAAGCGGCTGCTAAGAAATTAGGTTTCCTCGTCCGGGTTCGCAAATACTTTTCACCAGCTAATCTATATACCTTATATACTTCACAAATAAGGCCAAACCTCGAATACTGCTCCCACATCTGGAGTGCTGCTGCCGCTTCTACACTCGCTATCCTAGACTCCATTCAGAAGAGAGCTATTCGTCTCATCGGTGACCCTACCCTCACCCAAAGGCTGCCATCCCTTGCCCACCTATGTGCCGTTGGTGACCTCTCTCTCTTTTATCTGCACGGGCACTGCTCAAAGGAGCTTTCTTCCATAGTTCCTCCACCTGCTGCCCCCAACAGATCTACCAGGGGAACAGAGCGAATGCACCCTTTTACTGTCCGGGTCACCAGACATAGAACATCTTGTTATGCCCGCTCTTTTGTCCCGAGGACTTCCAAGTTGTGGAATTCCTTGACGGCACATGTTTTTCCTTCTCCTCCGAACCTCCAAACCTACAAGTCCAGAATTAACAAGTTGCCTCTTTCCTCCTGGTCGACACCCACAGTACGATAGTATTTAGGCTGTGAGCCCTCGTGGTGTGTTGTTGAAATAAAAAAATAAAAAAACCCTCCTTACAGGAATTAAGGTTTTACTCAAAATTTCCTGGATGGTGAGGTGGAACATCTCCCTGCCACGGTGATTGGCCATAGTTGCGAAATAGGCCGATTTTAATGAAACAAAATACATACAAAGTCTCTCAAATATTGCTGTACCAAGGTTGCATGAGATTATGTTAAAAAATTAACATTTTCTTAAACAGAAATTAATAAATTGTATTATTTATTCCCTAGTAGCCCATTCTCGTAGAACAGATCTATTACAACAGTTATCAACTTACCGCATGAAAATTCCTATCCCGGATATTGGCGAACAACTTATCGCTTGAATCTAATATGATTTTCTTCTTATCTTCTGCTAATGAAGAAGTGTTTCTGTCCTCGCTGCTGAGAAAATTGTCTATGGGGAAAATAGCTGTAGTATTATTTATACCGAATATTTCATCTATGAGACCCTCGTAAGTCAATTGGGTTGCCAATGGCGTTATTAGATCGATAGATCTGTCAATAAGCAATATCTGATCAATGCAAGATGGTTGGTTGGTTTTGTTGACATCTGCGGTGTTTTGTTCCCTTTGGAGTCTCTGAACAAGGTCCCACACTTGCTTGGCAGCTATCCCCTTCCCCCAGACTTTGGGTATCGGGCCGTAATATTTTTGTAATGTTATTATCGCCTGTGCTGCCTGATACAGATATGTCGGGTTGTTTTCTAGCATGTATTCCCTAAAAAATTTACATATTTATTTAACCAGTCATTTACATACATACAAGTAAAATCCTGCAGAATTAAACTTAGTTCATAAGGCCATAAGAACTAAATTCCTTATATACTAATTAAGACCAAAATGCAGATCAAAATATTTTGGTTGCTAATGAGTAATGTGCAAAGAAATAACATATTATGTACAAGAAATAACATATTATCTACATTATAAAAACTTGTTGCCCAAAGCAGCGTTGCACTGTTACATATTGAATTTTTTATTCTTATAATAATGTGTTTCCCAATAGGGACGATATGTTTTTAAAACATCATGGCAGCCATATTTAAAATCGTAGAAGTGTCACTAGCTGTCATTTGTGTTTAGTCATCATCATCATCATCAATCAGCCATCTGCGTCCACTGCTGGACATGTGCCTCCCCTAGTTGAGTCCTTTCTTTTCTGTCTTGAGCGCTACGAATCCAGCTTTTTGTAATGTCGTCTGTCCAGCGAGTTGGTGGTCTTCCTCTGTTTCTTTTATCGGATCTGGGTCTCCATTCAAGTAATCGTTTTGTCCACCTGCCATCTTGCATGCGAGCCACATGTCCCGCCCACTTCCACTTGAGTTTTGCCACATGTACGACCACATCAGTCACTCCTGTTCTTCTGCGTAATTCTTCATTTCTAATGTGGTCACGTAACGAAACACCAAGCATCGACCTCTCCATTTTGCGCTGTGTTACTTTCAGTTTCTTAGCAGAAGCGTTGGTAAGGGTTAATGTTTTGGCACCGTAGATCATAACCGGTAGAACACATTGGTTGAAAACTTTTCTTTTCAAGCATATCGGAAGGTCGCTTCTGAAAACGTCTCTAAGTTTGCCGTAAGCCGCCCAGGAGAGTATAACTCTTCTGTTTATCTCGCATGTTTAGTTGGTTTTGGATATGCTTATCTCGTGGCCCAAATATGTGTATTTGTCTACCCATTCCACCTCAAGAGTTTTCAATCATTAGGTTGTTACTAGGGACGAGGTTTGTCATAAATTTTGTTTTTCCGATGTTCATTTTTAGACCTACTGTTGCACAGGCCTCCTGAAGTTCCTGTAGCATCACTCTAATATCTTCCAAGTTGTCAGCTAATAAGACATTGTCGTCTACAAACCGTAAGTTTGACAGACTTTGGCTGTCTATTCTTAGACCTTTTTGGTCCCAATCTAGCTTCTTGAACACATACTCCAGGACGGTGATAAACAGTTTTGGAGACATCGTATCTCCCTGCCGTATTCCTCTCCCCCAATTTTTATAGGATTCGTGTTTTCATGTACTTTTACCACAAGAGTAGCATTTTTATATATATTGTAGATTAGTTTGGTGTAGCGATAGTCAATACGGCATGCTTCTAGGGACTGCAACACTGCGTCCAGCTCCACAGTGCCGAAAGCCTTATGGAAATCCAGAAAAGCAAGGACAAGTGGTCTGCCATATTCGATGGTCTTTTCAATCACTGTTTTAACGCTTTGAAGATGATCAATGGTTCCAAACCCATTTTGAAAACCGGCCTGTTCTACTGGCTGGATAAAGTCTAACTTCTTTTCAAGTTGTGTGGTAATTATTCTAGTAAATAATTTGTAGAGGTGGCTAAGTAGACTTATCGGCCTGTAATTTTCTAGGTTCGAGATGTCTCCTTTCTTGTGGATCAGTATTACGATGGTGTTGTGCCATTTTTCTGGTATCGTGCTATTGAAGAGGCAAAGGTTGAAAAGAGCTTTGATTTTTTGGAGCAAGCAAGGACCACCAATCTTTATCGCATCGGAAACCACACAGTCTTCTCCAGGCGATTTTTTATTTTTCATCTTTTTTGGGGCTAGTTTAATCTCATCTAGCGATATTTCCATAAGTATTTCCAAGCCTTGGTTAACCACGCCTTTTTTATGGGTTAGTATGTCAGATTCTGGATGTAGATTTATATCACTTTGGCTTTTATATAGCATTCCATAAAACTCTTCCACTATATTTAGAATATCTTTCCTGTTCGTCGATGTGTGCCCTTATGCATTGTTAAGTTTTATTATTTGTCTCTTTCCATTGTCAAGCTTTCTACGTAGAACTTTCATACCTTTGTTGTTCTCTATGGTATCTTTGATTTGGTTGTGTCTAAAAGCTCTTACGTCGCGTCGGATGCCTTTTGAAATCTGTTTATTTATTTCTCTTAATTCTTCTTCAGATGTATAGTTTTTGGACCTCATATCCCTTCTTTTTTCTATGAGCAGTTTGGTCTCCTTGCTTAGTTTTTCTTCTCTTTGATTTGTTGAGCAGTGTTGACTTTGGGCCTCAGTTATTGTGGTTGTGATGATATTATTCAGTTTGTTGATGTCATTACCAATGGCGTGTTCTATTTCAGCCTTGGCTAACTTAGTGGTGATCCATTGTTCAAAGCTATTTAAATCTGCTGGATTTATTAGCAAATTTAATTTATTGCTCTTTTGGATCATTTTTTGTCTTTCTTTGCCAGTGTCAATGGCTACTTTTGCTCGAACAAGCCTATGATCGCTCCCAGTAGCAAACATGTTGTGTTTAGTATAGTTTGACAATTCATCATGGCAAAATACACGCTTCAACAACGTTTGTTTTCATCCAAAACTTTTATAAAAATAAACTTAATTTTACTCAAACTCAACGTGATCTTCATGAAGATTTTGGTCCACATCATCGTCCTTCTGTTCTGACTATGCGTCGAAACAAATTCCACTTTACACGATACCAGAACACCAATACTAGAAACGCAAGCAACCAAGAGAATATTGATCCTGTAACTCCCAGTGTTACAGAAGATGCAAATCAGTCGATTAATCAATATTCTCAAGAACTTGGCTTTTTAAGAATGACAACTTGGTGTATTTTAAGAAAAGATTTACATCCATATAAGATTGTATTGACTCAAGAACTAAAGCCACTTGAACAAAATTGGATGAAATTGAGTTGTAAAACTGCACATTTTGCCAATGCCACTATGGAGTTATTAATAGAAAAGTTTGGCGAGTCTGTAATCTCCAGGAATGAAACTGTTAACTGGCCTGCAAAAAGTTGTGATTTAACACCTTTGGATTTCTTTTTGTGGGGGTATGTGAAATCGTTGGTTTATGCCAACAAACCTTGGATTAGAGACACTTAAAATTGAACATCAAACGCTGCATTAATGAAATCACATCTGATTGATTGGAAAGTCACTTAAAATTGTGTTTATAAAATTCGATCATGCAAACGAAGCCGGAATGATGGTTCCTCGTGGTACCCCATCTTCCCTCAGGGCTTGTCCGCGGCTTAGCCGCCCTGATAGCGCTGCAGTCTTTGGCTTATTGTACATGTGGTACCCCATACTAACACTACTGTATTCATTAACATTTTCATTTATTTTTACTTTCTGTAATCCATTATATAATAATAATTTGATTAATTCATTAATTGTAGTTTCACTTACTTAAAATACAATATTTAAATTATATTGATAATTAACGAAAAACTAGGTAGTGACAAACCTAAAAACCTCAGGAATTTCCATTGAAATTACGTCCGAATCAAATGGAAACAGTTCACAAATGAATTCCTCGATTGAATACAAACTTCCAAAAACTCCATTAGATTTTAATTTTTCCATACAAAGCAGGCTTTTCTTTGGAACAAAAAACAAATGGTACTTCCTGGTTCTGCCAGTCTTTGTTTTACTGTCAGCGTGAACATTCTGCAAAAAAAAGAAACACCACAAACTATCAAATATGAACACCAGCTCATTTTTCAATGCTCAATTCTCATTTTTTCCCCTCATGTCAACCTTACCTCTCTTGAAAGACACAAATTCAATGTGTAGTTTGGTAATATCCCCGACAGTTTTTATAAAAGACATTGTTTTCCCTCAGGGCTCGTCCGCGGCCTTGCCGCCCCGATGGCACTGCAACCTTTGGTTGATTGTGCATATCCTTAGTCTTACTCCACCCATTCCAAAATCACTGTGCCTTGAACTAGTCTGCACAGCGATTGGTAGGGTTTTATATTGCTCTGTCTCCGGTCTAGACTGATTGTAGATTAGTTGTCTTTTGCGGTCCAGAGCTTTACACTCGCACAAGATGTGCTGGGCTGATTCTTCCCCCTCGCCGCAGAGTCTGCATGCGAGGTCCCCTTCGAACCGTCCCATTTTATGCAGGTGTTTCTTGACGGCCATGTGTCCCGTCAAGAGACCTGTTCTGTTTCTGAGCTGTCCTCTGCTAAGATTTAGCAGGTCCACAGCTCTCTTTGAACTGGGTCCGACAATTATTGACTTTCCATGTCTGAGCCCTGGACAGTCTGCCCAGTACACCTTGTGTTGGTTTCTGACCCAGGACTTCATGGCTCCCCTGGCAGTGCTCTTTGTCACGCCCAGAGCCGGTTCTGGTCCGATAAATGGATCTGCTAACCCTCTCTTCGCGAGACTGTCAGCTTCTTCACTGCCTTTGACCCCCGAGTGACCCGGCACCCAGATGAGAGTCACCTCATTCTGCCCAGCCAGGTTGCTCGTCTCGTCTCGGCACTCAACTCACTAGCCAGTAATTTACCCATGGGCTACTTAGTGTCTTAAGGGCTGCCTGGCTGTCTGTGGCTACGAGGATCCGAGGGTTGGTTTAGCCTCTCCTCTTGTTCTCCCGCACACAGTGCATGATGGCGTACGTTTCGGCCTGAAACACCATTGCATGGGCTCCGAGGGAAATACTATGACTTACCCTCGGTCCTTCCGAGTAAACACCTGCCCCCGTCCCACGCTCCCCGCCGGATCCGTCCGTGAACCAGACGAGTGCGTCCCGTGGTATGCTCGGCGTCTCCTCCCGGCATGCCTCGCGGTCGGGGACTTCCACTGTAAAGTTGTTTTCCCTGCAGATTTGCGGGCCCGCGAAGTCTGACCTCATTTCAAGCATGGGCTCCTTCACAATCTCCTGAATTTTGCAGTGGCCTCTGAGGCCTGGGTTGCTTTTCAGTCTACCATTGCAGGCTAGTCTGTATAGTCCTAGCCTGGCCTCCACCATAATAACTAAGTGTACGGGGGGGGGGGGGGTGGGGGTAGATCCAGCAACACCTCCACAGCGGCTGTTGGGGTTGAAGACATGGCCCCTGTGATGCCTAGGCAAGCCATCCTTTGGATCTTGCCTAGTTTTTGTTTGGCACTGGATTGTGTCACCTTAGGCCACCAGACCAGTGCCGCATATGTTAACGATGGTCTGACCACCCTTGTGTACAGCCAGTGGGCCATACTTAGTCCCCACGTTTTTCCATATAGCTGCCTAGTGACGGCTAAGGTCATGACTGCCTTATTTTTGTAATTATTATTATTACTATTAGTATTATTACTTACTGATATTTTCCAACGTTTTATAAGCGAGACAATCAAATGCGATGGGCAAGAAACAAAAATAAATTCTAGTAAATAAATGAAATTTCCATTTCGTAACTGTCACTATTCTCTGTACCTTATATTCTATACCACAAAATTTACCTGTGATATATAATCCATAAGGTGTAACTTAGGTCTGGATATAAAAATTATATGTGGAACATCAGTCTCGGGGAATGGAATCGGTCGCAGTGGATACATCTTAACAACTGTATGTCTCAGCATGGAATATTGAGTAACCAAACCTACAGGCCCTTCTAAAGAATTGTCCCAAACTATAGCTTTCGGACCCGGACATTGCTCTAGCAAATTAAACAAGTTCTTTCTTGCTGTTGTTTGAATTATCGAAACGTCTACCTTTCCACCTTGCAAATGGGATGACATTTTCTTAAAGATAAGCTTAGTCCTTGCAGTTGAACTGCAAGTGATTATGTATACTTAACTATGTTCAACTACTTTATTATAATAGTGTAAAATGACTAGCACTAATTATAAACAATAAGGATCTTTAATCTTAATAAATCAAATAATAATATCAATATAACCTATAAAGATAAATCTGATTTTGACAAACAGCTTCGCCATCAGCTTAACATTAAAGTTCCTTACACTAATAGAGCTCAGATTGATAGCTAGCTTCATTGAATTTAACCTGAACTAGACGAGCGTTCGCGACAGTAAAAACTCGGTTGCACTGATCATGCGCACTATGTGGACTGCTTAAGTAACCAAATAAAAGACCTTCCAGACGTGCCGTTTACACACAACCTTCCCAACTGACCTTAGTTTGCCTAACCAAAAGCTAAAAGAAGCAAAAGTACATAATGCTTACATGAATGGCAGGGTTAATTTTTCTTCCCTTTTAGCTTTTAATCAGGCAAACTGATGTCAGGGCAGGAAGGAAGGTCAGTTGAGAGGTTTGTGTCCAAACAGTACGTCAGTGAAGTCTTTTATTTCGTTACTTAAATTAATCTGCGAAATGAGCATAATCAAAGCAAATGATATTTTACTGTCGCGAGACGCTCGTTGAACTGGAAGGGAACCCAATTAGTGAGTTCACCTGGCGGCAGTAAGCAGTAACTGAATTGTTATGTCAAAAAATGTTGACATTTGTCAACGCTTTTTAACATAGCAATTCGGTTGCTGTTTGGTGAATTCATCCAATGAATGGTAGTAGACAAATTTTCAACGGAGAGAGATGAGGTATAAAAGGTGTTGCTATCTTTTTCTTACTTATTAACAATATAGGAATATAACTGTTCATGTACTTTTTTTTATTACCGCTTAATTCCGGAAGAAATCGCTTTTTACCTATTTATAAGATTATTTTCATGGAATATGTAAATATAAATATTTGAAATAAATAAATAAAATAAAGATGATAGTTTTATGCACTATCGTTGGAAGTCGCACATTCGCTTAACAATGGGAGAGTTCCCAGGCGCCAGCAGCTGCCAGCGTTACATTGTTATGTCAAAAACTGTTGACATTCATCAACATACCAATTCAGCTGCTGGCGCCTGGTGAACTCGCACATTTTGTTATCGCTCGCTGTTTGAAAACTGCGTTCCAATGGCATCACGACCGTGTCGTCGATGTGCGAAGATCTTTCTTTCTCAGAGCGTCCGTTGTGCACTAAACAGAGTGCGATATAGCGTTAGCTGAATTATTAGCAGGCGCCCAATCGCCAACTGCGATTTCTAATTCTCAGAATTGATAAAAAAACAAGTACTGGCTTCAGCTTTTAACAGTGTATTTGCCATGCATTCAAACCATTACGGAAAATTATCAACGAATTTTCTGAACTACTGCGTTCTTTTCTAATGAAAGAGTACCTTATAAATTCGAACAGACTGCAGCAAATTTTCATTAGATTGTGTTGCTAATTTTTATTAAGGAATACATCTGTAGGTGGTCATTTAAAGCAATAAGGCCAGAGTTCTAATATGATTTAGAAACAAATTTAGGCAATTTTTCCAACGATAAAACTGAAGCGTTACAGAGCATATTTGCTAAATATACATTAAGATTACTATTATAACGCTCTGGCTGCAACCAGGCTTTCAACTTTATCTGGCGATCTCGTATAATATTAAGACATCCACTCTTTTTCTGCCAATGTCCACAAGAAGTCTAGGTTGTTTCATAAATTAATCATTAAAAATATTTAAACTGAAAATCTAAAGGTATTCTAAATATGAACCCTTTATTATACTAGTTATCTTTAAAAATATCTACAAACGTAAATGCTGCTTAGGACTTCCTCTTCTTCAATCTCTTGGCTTGTTTCCAAGCCTTATAATGTGTCTTCTGCTTCTCTTCGATAATCTCTTTATATTTTCTTTTATTATACTTTTTAAATTCAAAGTCTGCCATTAATTCATCAACAAGTGTTTTCTTCCGCTCTTTCTTCGTCAGGCGGTCATTATAAAAGTCTAGCGGTGCATCCATCACTTTACCAACCTAAACGAAGAACAAATATCAACAATAATTAAAAATATAATAAACCAACAGGTAAAAATATATAAATCAAACAAACATAAGCCCGCAACAAAATATTATTCATTATATGGATGTATGAAAACTAAAACTAACCTGGAAGTATTTGGGCAAAACTTTCAGGTCATTTTTCTTGTAGAAATGTTTCGGATCTAATACCGACCTCATTTGGATGACTTCGAGGTCACGTTTCACTTCGTCTGTCATTTCCGTTGCTGGTAGACCAAACCATTTCTTTCCCTTCGTTTTTTCACTTTGTTTCTGCAAATATAACAATAAAATAACACTGTCTAACAATACGACACTACAAGAACAAAATAATTGGATATCCAAGGGATTTGAGCTGTGTGTTAGGATGCGAGGAAAGTAAGTAGGTTGCTGAACCATATTGGCTAAAGAATTGCTCACTGCGAAGGCCTCCGCTGCTCTTCCTTGTGGATCAGTTTTTGAAGATCCTAGCCATTCCTTATTATGGACATTGGAGTCACCAAGAATAGTGACCTCGGAGGAAGGATATTAAGAAATCAGATAGTCGGTTTTTTCAGAAAGGTAGTCGAAGAGCTGAACAAAGTTTTGTCAGAAGGTGACTGGTAAATGCAACAGATGAATTTAGTTGCAACCCTGAGAGAGAGAGTTTTATCCATAGTATGTCTTTTCTTCCAGCTTCTAAATTGGGGAGTCTGGTGCAGGGTAGATTTTTTTTTTAAATTTCAACAACACACCACGAGGGCTTACAGCCTAAATACTATCGTACCGTGGGTGTCGACAAGGAGGAAATAGGCAAATAGTTAATTCTGAACTTGAAGGTTTGGAGGTTCGGAGAAGGAAAAACATGTGCCGGCAAGGAGTTCCACAACTTGGAAGTCCTCGGGACAAAAGAGCGGGCATAACAAGATGTTCTATGTCTGGTGACCTGGACAGTAAAAGGGTGCATTATTCGCTCTGTTCCCCTGGTAGATCTGTTGGGGGCAGCAGGTGGAGGAACTATGGAAGAAAGCTCCTCTGAGCAGTGCCCATGCAGATATCTATAAAAGAGAGAGAGAGGTCACCAACGACACGTCAGTGGGCAAGGGATGGCAGCCTTTGGGTAAGGGTAGGGTCACTGATGAGACGTATAGCTCTCTTTTGAATGGAGTCCAGGATAGAGAGTGTAGAAGCGGCAACAGCACCCCAGATGTGGGAGCAGTATTCGAGGTTTGGTCTTATTTGTGAAGTATATAAAGTATAGAGATTAGCTGGTGAAAAGTATTTGCAAGCACGGAAGAGGAAACCTAATTTCTTAGCAGCCGCCTCTGCAATTGATGTGACATGTTGGTGCCAATTGAGATTTCGATCCACATAAATGCCAGCAAGTGAAAAGGGCTCATTACTTTGAATAACTTGGTTGTTCATTGTGATGGGTAGGGCTGGTGTATCACTTATGAGAAAGAAAGCAAGACTGTGATTTGGTGGGGTTGAATTGTACAAGATTTCTACTTCCACAGTTTAATATTTTTTGGATATCCGTGGAGATAGAACCCTCCATGAGTCTGCGATCCTCATCTAGTTGGGTTGCTACAGACGTATGTGCACACGCCTCCATGCAATCTAAAGGAAGTAAGGAGCTCATACCCCGGGAAATTAAGGTGATTAGTGGCTGTTTTGGCACTGATTTGAGTTTCGGTGAGGAAAAGGAGCAGGGGCCTATTAGCCTGGAGGAAATGGTGGACGGCGTTCAGGTTAAAATCATGATAACGAAGATACATTTTTGTAGCAGTGCTTACAGATTATAAACTGTCTTCTCAATACAGTGTTAACAGGTTACTTACTTTTCTTTCAATTTTCGCCCTCCTTTCTGAGACTTCGTATGGTGGGACGGTATGCAAGTTTTCAAAATCCGGAGTTATCACAGATTTTTTGAGCACCTTTTTTACTTCTTCCTTTGCAGAATCTGATTCAATGACCAAAGGTTTCTTTCGTTTATGATTCTTCCCCTTCGATTCCATTTCTTTTAGCACTTTACCCAGTAACATATCTTCTTTCTTTTTTGTGTCTTTGTTATCTTTAGCTTTAATCTCATTATTATTAGTTATACTTGACGCTGTCCCAAGGTTACCACTCTTGTATTCTTTTAGCAGCTGTTTAATCAAAGAATTGCCTGTAATTTTAAGAGAAATAATAGTAGGTTTGTATTTCTTAGAAATATGTGTTTTATACCTTTCATCGGAGGAGATTGTTCTTCTTCTTGTGATTGTATTTTATCTTCATCGGCATTGTCAACAGAAAAACGAAAACCACCTATTAACAAAATTATTCTTTAAGACATAATATTAATGACATTTATTAGCGAGAATTTGTTTGGTAAAAACCTGCTTAATAAATAATTAATCACAAACATACAAAAACAATAAGGTACAATTAGATCACAAGCCTAGTGATAATTAAATAGCTCTTTTTTTAGTGAATTTTTATTTTAAAAAATTCACTTATAGAGAGGTATCGATGATGAGACTGCAAAAATGTTTTCAAATGAACGCGAACTGGGACCCCTAGAACCCATATACAACAGGCAGTATGGATTCCAGCAGCGCAGATCAACTGCCGACCTCCCTTCCTTTGTCACCCATTCTTGGAACAAGTCTATGGAACTACACGGTGAATCCCAGATTGTTGCTCTAGACATATCCAAAGCATTCGACCAGGTTTGGCACGTAGCGCTGCTTAATAAACTTCCGGCCTATGGCCTACCACCAAAACTCTGTACCTGGACAGCTAATTTCCTCTCCAACCGGAGCATTTCTGTTGTCGTGGATGGCCATTCATCTAAACTGTATCCAATTAATGCAGGAGTCCCTCAAGGTTCAGCTTTAGCCCCTACTTTGTTTCTTCTCCACACCAATGACCTCCTCTCTAGCACATCTAACCCAGTTTACAGTTACGCGGATGACAGAACCCTGACCTGACCTCTTCTCTAGCACATTCAACCCAATTCACAGATGACAGCACCCCCCACTCAAATATACAAATATTTTAAGCCCGTCTCTCTAGCCCAATTAGATGAGGATCGCAGACTCATGGAGGGTTCTGTCTCCGCGAATCTCCAAAAAATATTGGATTGGGGAAGTAGAAATCTTGTACAATTCAACTCCATCAAATTTCAGTCTTGCCTTCTATCTCATAAGAGGTACACCAGCCCTAGATCCATCACAATGAACAACCAAGTTATTCAAAGTAATGAGTCCTTTTCACTTGCTGGCATTTATGTGGATCGAAATCTCAATTGGCACCAACATGTCACATCAATTGCAAAAGCGGCTGCTAAGAAATTAGGTTTCCTCTTCCGGGCTTCCTTATATACTTTACAAATAAGGCCAAACCTCGAATACTGCTCCCACAGCTGGGGTGCCGCTGCCGCTTCTACGCTCACTATCCTGGACTCCATTCAGAAGAGAGCTATATGTCTCATCGGTGACCCTACCCTCACCCAAGGGCTGCCATCCCTTGCCCACCGACGTGCTGTTGGTGACCTCTCTCTCTTTTACAGATATCTGCACGGGCACTGCTCGGAGGAGCTTTCTTCCATAGTTCCTCCACCTGCTGCCCCCAACAGATCTACCAGGGGAACAGAGTGAATGCACCCTTTTACTGTCAAGGTCACCAGACATAGAACATCTTGTTATGCCTGCTCTTTTGTCCCGAGGACTTCCAAGTTGTGGAATTCCTTGACGGCACAGGTTTTTCCTTCTCCTCCGAACCACCACACCTCCAAGTCCAGAATTAACAAGTTGCCTCTTTCCTCCTTGTCGACACCTATATAATAGTATTTAGGCTGTGAGCCCTCGTGGTGTGTTGTTGAAAAAAAAATTAATAAAAAAAATCTGGGGTCAGTTTATTTATTTGCATTGAAACAAATATTTTCCGAAGTGTTTACTAAAAAAAATTGGTTTAAATGAAACATAAATAACTGGAATATCCTGTCAAGTTCTGGAAAAAATTAATAAAATAGTATTTAATGTAAACCGTGTGTTATTGCTTAATCTATGTGAATATGAGTATAAGTACTGTATTTTGATGAAAGCAAATAAGTGAGAAATGTATGTTTGGGGACAGTAGACTTAACATCAATCAGAAATCACATAAGTCGACCGTTCCCGCATGTGTTAGTGAAAACATAAGTAAAATAGATGCAGATGAACATTTGTTAAACACTGGGTAGATAAGACAACAGAAAGATAGTAACTGGTGTAGAATGGTTTGATACAGAAAGGGGAAGGGACACCACTGGTAGAAAAAATTGAATGTGAAAAACAAAATAGGCATGACAGCAGTTTTATATTGAGTGTAAATATTTTTCAGAAAGGCAAACGAACAGTGAGTATGGTTTCGTTTAGAGTAGAGGTACTGTTTTACAATTTACATGAGATAATTTGTAGCTAAGTGTACTCAACTGCCTCCTCTACTTGTCACTAATGAGATACACTATTAATAACATAAATGAAAAGGCATAATTGACAATGGCATATGATGCACACTTTAGTTTAAATAAAATATGGCCATATTTGGGATGATTAGTTTTTAATTTACTTAGAAATAAACTGCACCAAAACGTCCCTCTTTTGATATAAAAAAATTTCAAAAGCTGTATTTAGACATAGAGAAATTTCTCACAAAATACAAGCCTGAATTTGAAACAATTTGTTTTAAAGTCTGTAGAATATAGAATCTAAACTGTATATTTACTTGTTGATGATTCGCTCTCATCTGAACTTATATCTATTTCGCCTTTATCGTCAATGTAAAAAGCCATTATTAAACACTATTTTTTTAAACTTCTAATCTGGGACCTCTAAAAAGTTAAAAAGTATTGTATTATTAACATGAGCATGAGCCAGTTTGTTTAGGTTAAGGTTATACTTCTTCTTTGCTTAGGGCGATTGTTTAGGTTATGTTATAAATAGTATAAAGATTGTCTGTTGTCTAAGATATAAAGAATAAAGACATTTCTATTTGTCTATGAAATCAGATTCTGATATCACCAACAAAATTTTCAATGCTGCCAAATATATAATAACACAAAATTGTACACATTTTAAAATTTACTTAATTATTTGATGAGCACTGATTGGAGAAGCCAAATCACCACAACACATTTTAAAAATCCTGACGATCGTTTCACTAACAAAGTAAGCGTCATCAGGGGATGAAAAATTCTTCAACCTATGATGAGAGAGGATGAAAAATTCTTCATCATCTCATGACGCTAACTTTGTTAGTGAACCCATCGTCAGGTCTTTAAAAAGATGTGTTCTGGTGATTTGGGTTCTCCATAGTGGCGTGCGGTCCATGGAAGCAAGGGAAGCATTGCTTACCTTCAAATAACGACTACATACCTAAACCGCATTATTTAAAATCCCTTTTGTATTTTAAATATTAAATTTCAAATTCTGAAACTAATTTAATTATTAAAATTTTTATTTCGCAAGCTCACACACATAATTATTTATTATGCAGCATACTGTATTTGTATATACGCTCCTAGCAAGGTGAATGCGACCGATTGCGGACAGCATGAACCTGATCTGACACTACGAGTGGATGCATGCAATGACTTCAGTTAAATACACGTAGTCAGCAGACAACCTCATAAAAGAAACCTCGGCTCGGCGCGATGTACGCATGTTTTTACAACGTGTTGTACTACGAAGACCGGGTGCGCGTTCAAAGCGAATGTGCCTGATTATTTCGTATATATAAGCAGTCGAGTAAGTTAAATACATTGGCATTTTATGATTATTAATATGGCTGCAAGTAGATCAGCTTTTAACAGCGGTGACGGTGGGGATTTACAAACAAGTGGTAATAATAACTGTGATTGTATTGTATGTCTTTTGATAACAAAAGGATTTTCAGCTTTACTGTTTGCTGAAAAACTTGCTATTATTAATATAGGTAGGCCGAAACCTACTATAAAAAACTTAAATACAAGAATTAAAACATGTACCTATTCGACATTTCAACGCGGAAAAAACTCATAAACAATATGAATGGTTAACGGGTTGTGAAAACAAGAATAAACTGTTTTGTTGGTCTTGTAGTCTATTTGTGACTGAAAAGGGGTTGTGGAATAAAAGTGAATTAGTATTAACAAGTCCTGCTACTAGTGCGTCTGTAGGACGAAATTTTTCTACATTGAAACGTATCAAGAGTTTTGTTAGAAATTCAACAGGACAGGAAAGACTTTCCCAAATTTCTATTTTGTCAGTTGAATATAAACTCGTCCAGGAAATGTCCCAGAATCCACAGTTACATGACGACATTATTAACGAATTTTCCAAAAACAACAGAAGAATTGAGTTACACTATAAATAGGTAAGTTTCTGGAAATTGCTTCCCTTATTTCAAATGTCACCACACGCCCCTGAGTTCTCCAAGTGTACTTATCACTGCTCATTAAAGGTCCAATCTTCACATAGCCACTTACTGGCATTAATAGTAATAATAGCAGAGTCGTTAGAATAGATCGAGTTCAGCAGGGGGCAACAGCTGAGTTTAAGCGCTTATTTGCTGACTACTCATACATTTCAAAAGTTGGAGACTGACGAACGTTCTGTGAACTTCTAACACTATTTTATAACGTTTGTCTAAGTGTAATGTAAGACACGAAACACGTGCCGCCACCTAGTTACGGAACCAAGTAGTATGTTGTCACTGCAGCTCCAAATAACACAGAATGTTAAAAAATAGAGACTGTATACAACCAACTAACAATTTAGTAAATTGTAAGCCCTGGCCCATTTCTACCCTAATATAGGGACAAAGTATGTAAGGCTAGATGCATTCACACCACAATTAGAACCGTAGACCGGTTTCGCTCTAGTTAGAGCTCGTCAGTACGGCATACTAATTGTAGCGAAAATACACCTAAAAAGTAATACGGCTATGGTAGCCAGCCTACCAAAACTAACGTTTGCTTGTTATTCCGCTTTGACAGATCGGCAACAGTTGAGTTTCAGCAGAAAGGCAGCGAGCCTGGCAAACAAATACATTGACACAACTACTCAAATGTTGGCGCCTGCTGCACGCTGCCAACGAGTCATATAACAATTTTCACAAATTTGTCATCTCAACCTCCAGCATAATTGAAAAAGATCAAATTATAGAATGGGCAGCACCAGGCAAGGACTATAGATATACTCGTTGAGCACCAGGCGCCAGCAGCTCCATTGTTGTCAAGAAATATTGACATTTGTCAAATTTTTTTTACATAACAATGGAGCTGCTGGAGCCACGAGCGTCTCTTGACAGTAAGCACTTAGTTGCACCGATCATGCGCAATTCGTAAGATATCTTAATGCAATAAAAGACTTCCCTGGCGTGCTGTTTATACACAATCTTCCCAACCTCAGGTTGGCTAATTAGAAGCTAAAAGGGGAAAGAAAATCAATCCTGCCATTCATGTGAACATAATGTACTTTTTAGTTTTCCTTCTTTTAGCATTTGATTAGACAAACTTATGTCGGAGCAAGTCAGGAAGGTCAGTTGGAAGGATTGTGTGTAAACAGCACGTCAGTGAGGTCTTTTATTTCCTTACTTATAATATTCAGCAAAGTGCGCATGATCAGTTTTTACTGTAGCTCGTCTCGCGCCTAGTGACCTGCCCAGTGTCTTCTAAATCAAAATTTACCAAATTGAAACGTCAGACAGGAAGCAAAACAATAAAGCACTTTGCTTTGTCTCTGACACCAGTCACCAGATTCCAGAGTATGGATATTTCGTTATTTAGTCCCTAAAAATAATAAATTTGTTCATGAGAACACAAAATTATCTTTTATAATAAGAATCTTTTACAAACAAATAATACTGTTCAATGACCTAAGAACGATACTTTCTTATATACACTTCAATCTGCCGTTTCCACTTATGTATTCCTTCCTTAAATCTTAAAAAAAATTATTGATATTTGAGATAATGACTACTAAAGATAACAAAAGTATATTTAGTTTAGTATTACAACAAACACACCTTAAAAACTTTTTCTTATAAATGAAAATTAAAACGCATATTGAGTTTTGGTCCTTTATTTACATTTTAGAGTCTTATATACAGGGCATGCATTTATAAATTACAAAAAATATTATTTTAAAAAGTTAAAATATGGTGTTCAAAATGACATATTTTCTTAATTTTTTTTTAGTGAATTTTTATTAAAAAAATCACTTATCGATAGGTATTGATATATATATATATATATATATATATATATATATATATATATATATATATATATATATATATATATAACATAAAAATGGAAACTGATCCCAGATTTTTTTTATTAATTTTTTTTTTCAACAACACACCACGAGGGCTCACAGCACAATAACTCAAAAAGTTATTAACCGATTTTGATGAAACTGAGCAAAAATCTTTCTTTTATTAATGGCTTGGATGAGTTCACTAGCCAGGAAAATCAGACAAAGTTTTCCGGGAAAATTTTGAGATTTCTTTCGAAAAAAATTTTGTTCTCCGAAAATTGCAAAGCTAGTTTAATGAAATTTGGTGGATATGTTTCTCTGGGAAAGACCTTACTACGTAGCAAAATTTAACTTTCTAAGTTTATAGAAAATTGAGTTATGCAAATTTGAAACATCTAATGAAAATTGACTACCACAACGTACTTGCTGCGTCCCGAACTTTTTTTATAATATTTTTCACACACCAATTTTACATTTACCCACATAAAACCGAGTACAGAACGTACTGGAATCAAATGGGAAAACAAATTTTAAGAAAAGGTAAATTTGCAGATTACTTATAAAAATTTTTCAGAAAGATCCTTACACCCCCGCCACCAAGCAAGGAGCAACAAGAAAAATTTCCTGTTCACACCCCCAGGGAAGTTACGGGACCAGGAGCGAACAGGAGTGTTGGGCAGGCAGCCCTTAAGGCCCTAAGTAGCCCACACGTAAATTCCAGGCCGGTAAGTGAATGCCGAGATGAGACGAGCAACCTGGCTGGGCAGAATGAGGTCACCCTCATCTGGGTGCCGTGTCACTTGGGATTCAAAGGCAATGAAGAAGCTGATAGTCTCGCGAAAAGAAGATCTGTAGAACCATTTGTGGGACCAGAACCGGTCCTGGGCGTATCGAAAGGCACTGCCAGGGGAGCCATTAAGTCCTGGATCAAAAACAAACATAAGGTGTACTGGGCAGACTGTCCAGGGCTCAGATATGGGAAGTCACTAATTGAGGAACCCAGTTCAAAGAGAGCTGTGGAGCTGCTAAATCTTAGCAGAGGACAGCTCAGGAACATAACAGGACACATGGCTGTCAAGAAACACCTGCATAAAATGAGGCGTTTCAAGAGGGACAGCTGTAGTTAGGCTAGATGACACCGTTACAGGTGAAATACCAATAAAAAACGGCATAAGACAAGGATGTGTTCTATCACCCCTGCTGTTCATCATTGCGGCGAGCATGGAAGGCTTACAAATACTGCTGGATAGAGTACATGAGGCTGGTCGAAGATGGGGCATCAATATAAATATCAAAAAAACAAAATGGATGATCGTAGGTAAAATAAACATAGAACCAATTCCAATTACAATCAACGGACACAACATCGAACTGGTACTACATTTCAAGTATTTGGGTAGCTGGCTAAACAATGAAATAACATACGACGAAGAGATGAAAGCGAGGATTGAAATGGCACGTAGGGCATTTAGCAAATGGAAACCAACTCTCACTGACAGAAACCTCACAGTTCAGACGCGGCTAAGAACATCCCGCTGTTACGTATGGAGCATTCTCTTGTACGGATGTGAGACATGGATGCTTAAAGTTGACACCGTGAATAAAATAGAAGCGTTTGAGATGTGGTGCTACCGGAGAATCCTCAAAATTCCTTGGACTGCACATACCAGTAATGAAGAGGTACTCAGACAGCTGAATAAGAGTCGAGAACTTCTGAACATCATAAAAATAAGAAAGGTTAGTTATTTCGGACACATAATACAAGGCCCCAAATATCACATCCCTCGCCTGATTATCCAGGGAAAGATTCAGGGAAGAAGATGGATAGGATGCAAAAAGATATCACGGAACATCAGAAATTGCACAGGACTGGGAGTGGAACAGCTATTCCGAGCAGCGAAAGATAGAGACCAATTCAATCAAATTGCCATGGAGATAGCCCACGCCTGAAGACAGGCACGGCACCGAAAGAAGAAGAAGAGGGACTTGGCATGCAGACTCTGCGGCGAGGGGGAGGAATCAGCCCAGCACATCTGGTGCGAGTGTAAAGTTCTGGACCGCAAAAGACAACTGATCTACGGTCAGTCTAGACCGGAGACATAGCAATATAAAACTTCACCCTACCAGTGGCTGTGCAGACTAATACAAGGCACAGTGATTTTGGAATGGGTGGAGTAGAAAAGACAAAGGGCATGCAAAATAAGCCAAAGGCTGCAGTGCTATCGAGGCGGCAAGACGCGGACGAGTCCTAAAGGAAAAAATAAGGGGTGCTGGGTAGGGTAGAAGATAGAGGAAATACTAGCCACAAAACGTGAAAAAACTAGAGTAGCACATTCATTAAAAGTCATCCCCCTTATCCCGCTAACCCCACAAAAAATTTCCATTCTCCCCAAGTCATTAAACTGCATCGGAAAATATGTCCAAGGAGACTTGCAGGTTGCTGACGCATACATAAGAGGGAAAAGCCCTGGGGGGAGCAAAACCCTAGAGTAGTAAAATAGGGAACAAAAGAAGGGAACTGAAAAGTAGATCTGCATGTAGGAATTGAAATGGCATGCAACAAGGGGAACAAATTGAAAATGGCGCGAATGGAATATTCACAAAAATGGGAGGTCACAAAGTGTTGGAACGAAATTTGTGACATCCTCAGCTGTTGTCTTAACCATATAGAAAGGTCATTACGCCAAAAAGTCCTGTTCGGGCCACTGGATTACAGAGCTCGTGTCTATCTAACAGCCTTTTGTTTCCAGAATGGTGTAAGTACGACCTTACTGGAAACTGCCCTATACATAAACAGAAACGTCACAAACAAAAAAGTCAACCAAATAGTAAATAGTATAAGTACTGGACATGTGAAGAGGACAGTGAAATGGGCTTTAAAAGGGGAGAACGTTACTGGGGCTTCTTTATAAATATCGGCCGCATATGCAGTTTGAACGGCAGAATTGTGTCAGGAGACCGCGAGCAGAGCCAGCGCAAGTGAGCGTGACAGTAGCTAAGGCAGTGTGAGTGACTGAGACAGCAAGCCTGTGGTGCGGCGAACTGTAAAGTAAGATATAGTTAGGTTAGGTTAGGTTAGATTGTGAGTGGTCCATATCAGTCCCTCCACCGCGACCATAAGGTCTATTGTGGCTCACGCCTAATGTCTATATTTCGCCCAACAAATCCAGCCTCCTACAGAGGTCGATAACCTTTGCGGGCGAAAGTTGATCCAGATCTTCGGGAGCAAGCTTTATCTTGCCAAAGCGCAGGTGTCTAGTCCTATCCGCTGCCGGACAGGAACACAGCACGTGCTCTGCTGTTTCGTCATTCTCCATACACAGCCGGCACTCGGTCTCCTGACCGATCCCAATACGGTGCATGTGATGCCGCAAGCGACAGTGTCCTGTATACAGGTCGACTATAGTACTCAGTTGTTGTCTGTTCAACTCTAGAAGTTTCTTAGCCCTTGACTCAGACAGGCCATTTATGAAGGCCTTAGAGTGAGCTAATCCTGGAAGATTTTGCCAATATTGAATTGTCCTTCTATCTGTCCAGGTCTTTAAGGTGCGTTTTGCTGTGCAAGATGTTATTCCCAGCACCGGTTCTGGTCCGATATAGTTACAATAAGGGAAAAGTGTTGAATTTCCAGAAGAACTGTGAATGCAAATAACTCCGCAAAGGAGGAGAACAAAAGGTAAGAATAGTGTTACCGTGCTTGTATGATACCAAACTTTATTTATCAGCAGTCGATTTATCTAACACTGTTCAGGAGGTAATCTGCAAAATCACCACAAAAAAAAAAAACAAAGTAGCAACAATCTTAAAATCATTTACAAATTTACTAACGTTCGTACTTTAGTTTATAATCCAATTGTAGATACACACGAAAACATTTTAAGTTTCTAAACCGCAGTACCCCTTTCCAAATTTTGCTTAATCTCTGCAGTGTGTTCTCCATAAAACCTGTCGAGTTTCTTATTGAACTTGGCATTCCTTTCGTTGATATAATCAATATCAGCATCATCATTGTGCGTCCGTCTTCTCGAATACTTATTCCTCTTCGCTATCTGCTCTTCCAAACTCTTCACCATGTTATCGACAGCTTCTGGCCTATCTTTGTGTAAACCGTGAATAATCACATTGGGTCCCCCGTAGAAAGCCTCCCCGTATCTCTCCTTCTCCTCTTCATATCTCTCCATGTCTTTAGCAGGTAAGTTCTTGATTAGTCTGTTATACTGTCTCACTGTGGCAGCTTCGAAATCAGAGAAGCCCTGGTCGGGGTTTTTCTTTTTCTTCTTCTTCTCCAAAAGATCAGCCTCCACTGCAGAGATGTTCAACATTTTCTCTCTGTCGTAGTCCTCACCTTTTTCGGCCGCCTCTTCTCTGGCTTCTTGATCGCTCAAAATCCATTCGGCGCGACGTTTGCGAGCCTCAAAGTTCGATGGTAGTTTGTTCCTTGCATTTTCTGCGACGACTTCTTGATGGTTGTGAGTTCTGGCTTCGTTTCGTAAAGTGTGGAGTTTCTTTAGCCTGTTCATACGTTCCGCCTGCTTTTGTGCAAACGTTTTGGGTTTTTCCTCAGTTGCAGGAGGTTGACTTGTAGCACTCTTTTCACTCATTTTACTATTGTTATATAGAATAACAGATACTTGACCAACTACAGTGAAATCACAAGCAAACAATACCGTAGATAAGCGTGTCTCTACCACTTTCCACGAAATTAAAATGTTTTGACTGGACTATTGAGGAGGAAACATGAAACGTAATAACTTTTATTATTTTTTAATAGTTGACAATTTTGACATCACAGAATGACAGAAGTCGATGACGTTACGACACGTTTTATACATAGAGAATTGCTTCTCATAATTTAAGGTTCAATGTTTAATATGTCGTTGTTATGACGTCATATAAGTGACCCAAATACATTTTGCAGATGTGAGGAAATTGAGACATTCAACTTTAATATGGTTTTTTTGCAGCTATTAATATATTCTACAGACAGTATTAGTCTTTATCGTGGTCAAGCCAGGAGTGTTGTTTCATGTTTTAACTGAGCTAAATATTACTTCTACATTTCACGGACCTTTTCTTTTGCCCGAAATACATAAAAGCAATATTGTTAGCTTTGCATACCAGATTAAATACATTTTACAATGAATTTGTCTTTGTTAAAAACAATTGTTGTCTGTCAACTGTAGATTGATTCTTGCAAAAGTCTGGTACTGTATATTTTCTTGTGATCTTTGACAAACGCATAATCTATACCGTACCGACATTCTAACGCCAACTCCAAGAAGCCATCTCTCGCTCTTTCTCTCTCTCTCTCTCTCTCTCTCTCTCTATATATATATATATATATATATATATATATATATATATATATATATATATATATATATATATATATATATATATATATGGATACAGCATGTGTGCGTGTATAAAGGACCTCAAAACATGCCAATTTGTTATATAAAATTTTTCTCTGACGCCCATGGTTGGTAAGATATTGAACTCGGAAGATTCTTTAATAATTACAAGAAATAGATGTATTGCAGCAGTGTTTTCACATAGAAGAACCAAAATTGGTAGATTGATTTCTTTTATAAACATCCTTATATTGAAAAAAAATACTTGAAGTGGATATAAACTCAAAAAGGGGTGAATTAGCGGTGGGTCACCCTTTAAATGATTTCATTTTTTTTTAACCCTAAGCCAATTAAAGTTAAAGTCCATCAATTTTACAGCAAATTAAATTTTTTATCTTTTTCTCCTCTTGTCAATTTTTCGACACCATATCCGCCCAAAATTCCAAGCTTTCCCTCCGATTCTGACAACGTAGTGTAATATTATTTCCAAGATATCAGCTCAAGGAACTTTCGTTTATGCAAATAATATTTATTAGAATTAAAATTATGCATGGTACCGAACAAAGAAACGTTAGCTTGTGCCTTTTCAAGATGTAATTTAGAATCTGGTGTAAAATAACTTCCTAGGCTGTAAAGGCAATAAAATATAATATAAGAAACAATTTTAGATGACCATTTCACATTTTTTTTTATTTATTTTTATTTCAACAACACACCACGAGGGCTGTGTGTGTGTTGTCTTCTTTCATGGCTGCGGTCGTCAGACCATTCGCACATTTTTTCCGGCTTCTACACCACGAGGGCTTACAGCCTAAATACTATCGTACCGTGGGTGTCGACAAGGAGGAAAGAGGCAACTTGTTAATTCTGGACATGAAGGTTTGGAGGTTCGGAGGAGAAGGAAAAACATGTGCCGGCAAGGAATTCCACAACTTGGAAGTCATCGGGACAAAAGAGCGGGCATAACAAGATGTTCTATGTATGGTGACCTGGACAGTAAAAGGGTGCATTCGCTCTGTTCCCCTGGTAGATCTGTTGGGGGCAGCAGGTGGAGGAACTATGGAAGAAAGCTCCTCTGAGCAGTGCCCGTGCAGATATCTATAAAAGAGAGAGAGGTCACCAACGACACGTCGGTGCGCAAGGGATGGCAGCCTTTGGGTGAGGGTAGGGTCACCAATGAGACGTATAGCTCTCTTCTGAATGGAGTCCGGATAGCGAGTGTAGAAGCGGCAGCAGCAGACCAGATGTGGGAGCAGCATTCGAGGTTTGGCCTTATTTGTGAAGTATATAAGGTATATAGATAAGCTAGTGAAAAGTATTTGCGAGCCAGGAAGACGAAACCTAATTTCTTAGCAGCCGCTTCTGCAATTGATGTGACATGTTGGTGCCAATTGAGATTTCGATCCACAGAAATGCCAACAAGTGGACTCATTACTTTGAATAACTTGGTTGTTCATTGTGATGGTTCTAGGGCTGGTGTATCTTTTATGAGAAAGAAATCAAGACTGAGATTTGGTGGGGTTGAATTATACAAGATTTCTACTTCCCCAGTCTAATATTTTTTGGAGATCGACGGAGATAGAACCCTCCATGTGTCTGCGATCCTCATCTAGTTGGGCTAAAGAGACAGGCTTGGAATATTGTATATTTGAGTGGAGGGTGCTGTCGTCCGCGTAACTGTGAACTGGGTTGGATGTGCTAGAGAGGAGGTGATTGATGTGGTGAAGAAACAAAGTAGGGGCTAAAGCTGAACCTTGAGGAACTCCTGCATTAATTGGATATAGTTTAGAGGAATGGCCATCCACAACAACAGAAATGCTCCGGTTGGAGAGGAAGTTTGCTGTCCAGGTACATAGTTTTGGTGGTAGGCCATAGGCCGCTAGTTTATTAAGCAGCGCTGCGTGCCAGACTTGGTCGAAGGCTTGGATATGTCTAGAGCGACAATCTGTACCGTGTAGTTCCATAGACTTGTTCCAAGAATGGGTGACAAAGGAAAGTAGGTCGGCAGTTGATTTGCGCTGACGGAATCCATACTGCCTGTCGTGGATTAGACTGTGTTTTTCAAGAAATTTTGGTAATTCGGTGTTTATATACTTTCCCATCACTTTAGAGACGACTGAAAGGAGAGAAATAGGCCTGTAGTTGCTAGGAAGCGCTTTGGATCCTTTCTTGGGGACGGGTTGTACTCGACCAGTTTTCCAGTTACTAAGGAATATGCCTCTATTGTAAGATGTCTGAAACCAACGAGTCAGGACAGGAGCAAGTTCTGGTGCGCATTTTTTGAGAACACTTGCTGGGATCTTGTCAAGGCCAGAGGCTTTCCTGGTATTAAGAGAAGAGAGCATCTTTCGTACCTTTTTAGTTTTGAAAATGATGTCTGTCATTTTATGCGCGACATTGGGGACTGTTGGTAATTGAACATTTGGAGGTGGGTTGAGAGTAAAATTGCCGGCGAACAATGAGGCAAAAAGTTCAGCTTGCCCAGGGCGATAGAAACAATTTCATCCCCTGAGACAAGATGTGGGAACGTGCTCTTGCAGAAATTATTCCCAATATACTTAGCAAGAGTCCAGAACAGTTTGCTGCCCTTAGAGCTTAAGAGGAATTTGTTTTTGATGTGGTTATTAAACGTGTTTTTTTTGCCTCAGAAAGAATGCGCACATAGCGGTTTATTGCGTCGTTAAACGCTTGACGGTTTTTTTGACTGGGATTGTGTAGAAGTGTTTTGTGAGCTTTGGCCTTTTCAAGCCTGGCCTTGTCACCAGATTTAGGGAACCAGGGCTTTTGAGTGGCTGAAGAGGTTTTCTGTGTACGTGGAATACATAATTCCATACCAACTTGGATAATTTCGGTGACGTTTTGTGAGATATCTGAGGGGTCATGATGATAGAAGCAGACAGACGCCCATGGAAATGAGGAAAAGTAATCTCGCATTTTGTCTCAGTTCGCGGAGTTGTAGTCCCAAACGATACGTGGGTGTGATGTCTATGTGGCCTCGGGTTGCATTGCGCAGGAAGGGGTGACCATGCCATGGCCTGGCGGGGGCGGTGACTGATATTTTATAGCATTCAGGATTTGTAGTAAGAAGGATATCCAAGGGATTTGAGCTGTGTGTTGGGATGCGAGGAAAGTAAGTAGGCCTCCGCTGCTCTCCCTTGTGGATCAATCAAGAGAACGACCAGCGCACGACCAGGCCAAGGGACCACACCCCCAATAATAATAAGATATATTAAAGAAAAAATAGGACATTCAATAAATCAAAATGTAAAAGAATGAAAAATAAATGGAGCAGCTATAAATCAAACATTAAATTAACTAGATACATAAATATGTTCCACTCACGTTATCCCGCTTTTAAAACATTCTAAATAATAAAAAAAATATATGTCAAACTAATATTTAATAAGAATGTGATTTTCTTTTGCCTTAAATACAAATCCAAGACCTCTCTTGTCAGCGTGAAAACACATACAAATAGCTCTAAATGCTACAAGAAGCTTCTAGCCCCACGTTGGGCGCCATTGCAACCTAAATTATAATAATCTTTATAAATCGAATTTTTCTCTTTTCATTGTCTAGTGCCAGCACACATACAAATATCAACGACAAAAACTCACGCCCTGTTTAATTTAGGTTTTATTATTAATTTATATTGTCATTCAAAAAAAAAAATTTTTAATTAGTTAGTATAATTTACGTTATACAAAAATACAAATATATTTAATGAAGTGATGCGCCTAATGTGTAGTTTACCCCATTTTATTATGATTTCACGTATATATTTTCTTCAGTTCCTAATAAGGTAATTCGAGAAGCGTGTGGTATATCGTTTTCATAACATATTTTATCGACATATATTAGAGCATTGAAAGCACAAACCTGTATAAAGTAATGAAGCCAAACAAAATATCAACAGCTTTACACGACAAATACTTTCAGCTCGAATATTTTTAAGGCTTCTTACATGTACATTGCAGCTTGAGCATTATCTGAAATGTGTGGTAAATAACATGTGGGCTGAAAAATAATTACCGGAGTGTAATGTTTAAAATACTGAACACACTGTAAGAAAAGAAGTAAAATGTTGTTATGTTAAAGTGTTACCAATTCATTGCAATTAAAATATTTGTTTTTAACAAAGTATATTGAATAAAGCAATATAAAAATCAAGATGAGAAACGTGATGATATTACAAGTTTCAGTTTCGTGCATACAAAGTGTTTCTTTTTAATAGAGTAAAAGGTAAGCCACAATATTTATATCTATTTTTAGGAAATTAGTTCATTACACAATAAAATATCACAAATTAAGTTGATCAGACAAGGTAGCTATACAGGGTGAGTAAAATATATAACGCCCACCATTGGGATTTCGGATTTCTGCGCTAGTGCAACCCATCCCCAAGAAAGGATCCAAAGCGCTTCCTAGCAACTACAGGCCTATTTCTCTCCTTTCAGTCGTCTCTAAAGTGATGGAAAAGTATATAAACACCGAATTACTAAAATTTCATGATAAAAACACAGTCTAATCCACGACAGGCAGTATGGATTCCGTCAGCGCAGATCAACTGCCGACCTCCTTTCCTTTGTCACCCATTCTTGGAACAAGTCTATGGAACTACAGGGTGAATGCCAGATTGTCGCTCTAGACATATCCAAAGCATTCGACCAGGTCTGGCACGCAGCGCTGCTTAATAAACTTCGGGCCTATGGCCTACCACCAAAACTTTGTACGTGGACAGCAAATTTCCTCTCCAACAGGAGCATATCTGTTGTTGTGGATGGCAATTCCTCTAAACTGTATCCAATATTAATGCAGGAGTTCCTCAAGGTTCAGCTTTAGCCCCTACTTTGTTTCTTCTCCACATCAATGACCTCCTCTCTAGCACATCCAACCCAGTTCACAGCTACGCGGACGACAGCACCCTCCACTCAAACATACGATATTCTAAGCCTGTCTCTTTAGCCCAATTAGATGAGGATCGCAGACTCATGGAGGGTTCTGTCTCCGTGGATCTCCAAAAAATATTAGACTGGGGAAGTAAAAATCTTGTACAATTCAACCCCACCAAAACTAAGTCTTGCTTTCTTTCTCACAAGAGATACACCAGCCCTAGACCGATCACAATGAACAACCAAGTTATTCAAAGTAATGAGTCCTTTTCTCTTGTTGGCATTTCTGTGGATCGAAATATTAATTGGCACCAACATGTCACATCAATTGCAGAAGCGGCTGCTAAGAAATTAGGTTTCCTCTACCAGGCTCGCAAATAGTTTTCACCAGCTAATCTCTATACCTTATATACTTCGCAAATAAGGCCAAACCTGGAATACTGCTCCCACATCTGGGGTGCAGCTGCCGCTTCTACACTCGCTATCCTGGACTCCATTCAAAAGAGAGCTATACGTTTCAACGGTGACCCTACCCTCACCCAAAGGCTGCCATCCCTTGCCCACCGACTTGCCGTTGGTGACCTCTCTCTCTTTTATAGATATCTGCACGGGCAGTGCTCAGAGGAGCTTTCCTCCATAGTTCTCCCATCTGCTGCCCCCAACAGATCTACCAGGGGAACAGGGCGAATGCACCCTTTTACTGTCCAGGTCACCAGACATAGAACATCTTGTTATGCCCGCTCTTTTGTCCCGAGGACTTCCAAGTTGTGGAATTCCTTGCCGGCACATGTTTTTCCTTCTCCTCCGAACCTTCAAGTCCAGAATTAACAAGTTGCCTTTTTCCTCCTTGTCAACACCCACGGTACGATAGTATTTAGGCTGTAAGCCCTCGTGGTGTGTTGTTGAAATTAAAAAAAATAAAAAAGAAAAAAAAAGCAAATACAAAGTCAGTTAAATTAGAACGACGTTGCGTATTTTGGGGTTCTTCAAATTGTATTTACTAGTGCTCATCATAAGTTCATATCTTCACTCATTAGAAAAACAATTCAAAAAGTTTTTTTTTCTACTAACAAATCTCCTGAAACACTGATATATATTTATTCATTTTAAAATTCTTTTCCTCGATCATTATTATTGTTTGCCTTTTGGTAATGGATGAAAATTACTATAGGAGCCAAGTCGGATGTAGAATGTGGATGCGGCATTAAGTTCACAATCATTCATTGCATTTGAGAATTATTTTTACGTAATTATGTACACAATATTATTTTCAGAATAAACCAGTCATTTTAATTTCTTATAGCAGACAAAGGTAACACATACCAAAGAAGATGGATCTAAAACTGTCAGTTTCAGAGAACGATCTCAACGATTCCATCGATTCAATAACACAAGCTTCGTCATCTTACACAATCGATGGATTTCTGACGAGTTTTGCTGAAGAAACAGCAAAACAAACAACCACCGAACCACAAGACAAATACGGTAAGGTGCAAATAAAGATTGAAATCATATCTAGAAATATCAGAATATCCTGTGATCAAAATAATAATAATTTCCGGCCCCTCCTGTCCTAGTCTTGTGAAGAAATATTTTCAAAATTCTAAAGTCGCGGTCTTCGCAATAAAACATTGTTTTCTACGAAAATTCGCGAAAAAAGTATAGACTATTAAACCTAAACCCATTAAACCACAAATTCTATAACTGAAACTACTGCCAAATCATCATATCTGCATAACTCGTATTTGTTTCAGGTTCTCCGTCTAAAAATTGCATATTTCGACGTGTCAAATCGCGACTTTGACATTTTAAGATGAAAAACTATAAAATTTTCAAAGTAACTTTTCTGTTTATAGTGAATTTTCTTTAAAAAAATCCACTAATGAGGAAATCCGGACTTTTGAATTTTGAAAAAATTTCTTCAAATGAGCGCAAACTAGTACCCCTAGAACCCATATCCGCGGCCAGTTTCAATATTTATATGTTTATTTATATATATATATATATATATATATATATATATATATATATATATATATATATATATATATATATATATATATATATATATATGTTATAGGCATTTAAAGAAAAAAATGTGGAGTTTTCCTCAAAACGTCAAAGTCGCGATTTGAAACGTCAAAATTCGCAACATTTAGGCAAAGAACCTGAAACAAATACGGATTATGCAAAGAAAATATCGCAAGAAGAATGTTCTGCAAACCCTTAAGTTTCAGCTTCAACCGTCATTGTCCTTCATTTTACTAAAATATTGACAAAAAATTCATTTTAAATAGAGACCCTTTCTCTAATGCTTTCGCTGTAGGTTTAGTAAGTTGAAACTTTGACTGTAAGTTTTTTACCTAATTTTCGTAGAAAAAATTCGTTGATGAGACCGCGACTTTTGAAGTTTAAAAGGATTTCTTCCAATGGGCGCAAACTAGGCGCCCTAAAATCCATATCCGGGTTTACTTTCAGTTTTTATCTGCTGGCATATATACAAAGTGACGCGTTTCCACGGTAAAGCTAAATATAATTGTTATTATACAAGATACGAAAATTGTATAAGTTAATTATAGGGTGTCTTAATTAAGTTGCACCTTATAAAAATATTTTGACAAGCACAGCGTGGTCCATAAGTCTTTGGTGATCCCTACAGTTATTTTTTTCCAACACTCTTTTATATGCTTGCATTTTTTAACGAAATATGATGCACGTTTGTAAGAAAAAAAAATCGAGACGCAGTAAGTGCGTTTTAGTAGCGAATTTTCATTAAATCCTTCAAATATCAATGACTCAATTTGCTATCCATAAGGTTTGTTGGATAAGAAACCAATTTTCTCGGAAACATTTTAAGTTTATTTTCGGAAAATTTTTGTACATTTTCAAACAATAAGTAATTTTGATAAACTATGGTACATTGTTCCTACTGGTGACCAACTTGATGCCTGCTTGAATTAGAGAGACATATTTGCTATTAAAACATTTTAATGTAAATTCACTTCCATAAAACGCACTTGCTGTGTCCAGACTTTTTCTTGACCTTTTTGCATCAAAAAAACTTCTTTTTTGTCTATAATATACAATACATTTATTTTGATTTTGCGCATTTCTCTAGTCATCAGTGGCACCCAATTTTTTTAAATGTCCACAACTCTTTTTTCCTTCCAACTTAGAGATTTGAATTTTGGCATGTATGGTAAGTTTAGTGGTGTAAACCTGAGTACCGAATTTTGTTGCCATAGCTTTGTTATTTTCAGAGATACAAAAATTTTCTGAAAAAAAACCCAAAATTTTCCAGGAAAGACTGGTCCTATTTTTCTGGCTTATAAAGCCACTTATAAAAGACAGGTACCTACCACATTTTATCAAAATCTACCCATTATTTTTCGAGTTATTGGTACGTTATATATATATATATATATATATATATATATATATATATATATATATATATATATATATATATATATATATATATATATATATATATATATAATAATAATAATAATAATGTCTTTATTTGTACTACAACCAAACTAAACTATACAAAATTCACAACAAGAATATAACCCACAATGTAGTACAGGGGCGAAGTTCAGTGCAACACATAAGCGTGTGCTCTGCTCTACCACTTAACCCCAGCATACACACTATCCACTATATACTATATACATATACTGGCACACCGCAATGGGAGACATCAGTCAAGGCCAAAAACAATGAACACTCATCAGCACCTCATCTAGTGAGCAAATAATAAACACGGCTGTGGGACGGAAAAGTATCCTGGAAAAGGGAAAGAACATGAGAATGATAGCAAAAAGAAAAAGAAAGAGAAAAAGAGAGAAAAAGAAAAAGGCAGGGCACCTGTTTTACGTTTTACACACACAAAAAAAAAAAAACATACACGCTCATTCATCACTGCCTACCATGCAAATAACCAGTCATTGCCTTCCTGAAGGATCGCACCGATAACTTTTTCATGTCTTCTGGTATATTATTGTACACGCTACAAACATCGTATGAAAAGGATCGCCTGTAAATATTCAATTTATGCTTAGGCACGGACAATAAATCCTTCTTTCGTATGTTCACATTATGCACATCCGTGCGGTATCTTATTCTTCTGCACAAGTACCGAGGCAACCCTGACTGAATTATAGAATGGTAAAAGCAGGCTCTACGTAGTGTCATTCTGTTATTCATGTTCAACCAGCCACTGTCCCTAAGCTCACGCGATATGTGATCATACTTACGCACCCCATAAATGAACCGCAAGCACGAGTTTTGCAACTTTTGTATTCTACTCATATACTCGGCATCAAGACACGGATAGTACACCTGCGAGCAATACTCCAGCTGCGATAGGACCAGTGAATCACATAGCACAGTTTTCAGTCCACGCGAAAGATACGATCTATGTGGGTACAGTAGCTTTAAACCACCATATCCTCGCTGTAAACATTTGGAAACGTGTCTCCGATATCTGAAAGTAGCGTCCATGGTGAGGCCAAGATTCGTAACTTCTTCAAGCAGAGGTATCGGCTCCCCATTGACACTCAGCATTATATGCGGCTTTATAATATCAATACCTGATTTATGACCAAAAACAATTGCTGCAGACTTTTTTGCATTCAAATGCAGTGAGTGATCCAACGATAGTTCACTCACAATCCTCAAATCATCATTTATCTTGCTGAGTGCCTCACCGAGTCGTGACCTTGGAAATGAATAATAGAGCTGCGTGTCGTCCGCATACATATGTATTGTACAGCTTTTTATAAATGTTGGAAAAATATGCGTATAAAGGGTAAACAAAAGCGGGCCAAGGATTGAACCCTGGGGTACACCTCTACTCACCCCAATTGCAGCGGAAACATTGCCACGCAACTCTACATGCTGTGACCTACCAGTGAGGTAACTAGACAGAAGCCCAACGGATTCGCTGCCAATACCAATATAACGCAATATGTCTACCAGAACATCGTGCCTTATGGTGTCAAATGCCCTTGTATAATCCAAAAGAATCAATACAGTAAACTTGCCATCATTGCAGGCTTGAAGAATGTCATCATTGACCTTGCAGAGGGCTGTTGTACAGCTAAAATTTGGCCTGAAACCAGACTGCACATCCGGCAAAATCTTATTTTCATCAAGGTATTGTCTCAGCTGCAGGCAAAGGACCTTTTCAAAAATCTTTGATAATATTGGCAGCAGACTAATTGACCTCAAATCCTTGAACTCTGTGGGCTCATTAACCTTCGACAGAGGCGCCACTCTAGCACACTTCCACATGTCTGGAAAATACCCAGCTAAAATACAGGAATTAATTATATTAGTTATGTATAGAGTAATACGTGGTGCACATGTTTTTAACATTTGAAGACTTATATTATCAATACCACTTGCATTACTTTTGATTTTATCTAAACATTTAGATATGGTTTCTGTGTCTGCCAGAACAAATTGAAAATCAGCTGGACTTTTCATATGTGCATAATATCTCTTATAATTATCATTTATAGAACCCACAGGAACACTATTCACAAAATAATCATTTAACTTATCTACGTCACTCAAGCTATCAGGAATGCCCACCCTAGTCCCTGTACCTTTAATATTCAGTCTATTTAATTCCCTATATAAATCACGCATATTTTTACCTTTCAGTGAATATTCAAAGTATGCCTTTTTTTCTCTAAGTATAGTAGCGCTGGTAAAATTTCTCAGAGCCTTGTAGTAATTCCAGTCCCCCACAGCCAGGGACCCACGATATTTTACTTTAGCATTATCCCTCAGCGACATAAGCATTTTTACATTATCCGTTATCCAAGGCTGCGGTGTCCTCGTGATTTTCTTAACTTTATAAGGGGCATGCTTGTCAAATAGTCCAGTAATAGTGCTGGTAAATATTGCAATTTTTTGATCAATATCACTCGTGTGGTAAATGCCATCGAGATCAGTGAAAATTGGATCCATCATAAATAAGTCATTATTAAAATGCCTGTAATCACGGCTTGTCACGATAACTGGCTTCCTAGCAGCCTTTCTCACGTCTAATATACAATATACCATATCATGATCCGATATCTCAGTCAGCGCAACACCTGATGCCACTACAATACCACTGTCTGATACCAAAATGTGATCCAGTAATGCCCCCTTTCGCGTTGGTTCCTCTATCATTTGTCTGAAACCAATTTCCTTCAGCGAAACATTATACGCCCGGCTCATGGAATCATCTTTTAGTAAATCAATGTTCGTATCGCCGCAAATGATGATGTCATCAGTAAGCAGCAGCGCATTTCCAATTAAATTTTCAAGTTCATCAATGAAGATTTTGTAATTCAATTGATGTTTACGATACAAGGCCGCAAGAAAAATTCTTTTATCGTTTATATTCAGGCATACACATACCTGCTCTATACTGCTCGTTGTAGAGATCAAATTGTATTTTATGTGATCCCTTACATAAATAGCAACACCGGAGCCTCTCCTATCGTAATCCCCCCTCACCAAACGAAATCCATGCACATTCAGAACAGCGGTCGGTGTCTCAGAGTACAACCACGTTTCGGTGACACACAATATATCAATATCCTCATCCCCTATAAGTCGCTCCACCTCTTCCAAATGCGGCCGCAATGATCGCACATTCAACTCTGCAATTTTTAATTTTTTAAGATTCATTGCAAGCTGTATCCCCAAAAAGAAAACAATTTATTATTGACCAGTCAAATCACATCAGTCAAAATACACGTACTATAGTTCTCAAAGTGATAATCATACAGGCCCTGTATAGCAAACAAAAAGAAAATGTGAGAAGAAAAGATAAGAATGTATATGATTAAAAGTGCCTTATTATACACAAATATTAACACCAAAATTTAACAATTTAAAAGATGCCGATAAAGTAATATAATATCTAAGGTAACCGTTAAACAATATAAAATTTCGAGTTTAATGTCTACAAGTACGCCACTCAAAAAAATAAAGTATTTAAGAACGTACAAATCAATATTAGTCTACAACCGATATCACCCCACGCTATGCCAGCATCCAAAAAACCTAAAGTAAATAAACAAAAGCAAAAGTAAACAAAAATATTATACAAACAAAAACTGTAAATTCCACAAAAGTTATCAAGATAATATAAAACAATGCCTATGCAAAAACACACCTAAATAAATTCAAGATAACAGCCGTGCGTCTACAGATTACTTCTGTTTCAGTTCAGGTCAATGTATTCACATGTTAAGGTGAGCCCACGGACCAGTCACCAACACAACGCAAACATTACAAGTTAATACATATTATCAAACTTCCATTTTCTTACCACATCATTTTCTCTATAAAAAATGGTACCACCATTAGTCCACACATTCCTGGCGCCATACTTCACCATGACTTCTCTACATGCAGAAAATCTGTGCGATGTTAAATCTTCCTTAATCACAATACTAGTGCCCTTCAACTTGCTCTTATTTCTGAAAACATCCTCCTTGACACGCCTTCCGCAAAATTTGACCAGGATAGGTCCACTCCCATCTCTTCCCACTGGTAGACGGTAACACGCCTCAATGTCGCCCCTGTTGAACCCAGCCATCCCCAGCCTTTGATGGCACAGTCCAACAACAGAATCAGGCAGCTCTTCGCCCTCAACCTCTGGAACTCCATATATTCTCACATTGTTGGCCCGTAACTGCTGCTCCACTCTGTCCAGCTGATAATGGGCACTCTCCAGCTTCTTCTCCAGGCGCGTAAGTCGTTCATCATACGCTTTAAATTTTTGCTCAAGGAGTGGGCCCACCTTCTCACTAATCACTGTCGTTAACTTGTCCACTAATTCGTTCATTAAGTCATGTGACGACAAAATGCGTTCCACCACCCTCTGAATCATATTTTCCTCTTCAGGGGTAGGTTTATTACTACGGGTATACTTATTACCACCCATGTTCACAAAAAACAGCAATTAAACCGTACGAATAACTTGTTTTCAACCTAAAAACGTGGGAGCTCAACCCTACACGTCTACTCGCGCCAACACATGTATCTTATATATATATATATATATATATATATATATATATATATATATATATATATATATATATATATATATATATATATATATATATATATATATATATATATATATATATATATATATATATATATATATATATATACAGATCTCCCCAAAAAGGCAGCTTTTAGAGGTTCGACTAAGCTGTTTTTGTTGTTGATATTTTCCACTCATGTTTCCTTTTTATCTTCCCTGTCCCTGTCCGGCACCTCTATTCACTCCTGGTTCTGTAACTTTCTTAGGTGTTGTTTGTAAGTAATTTATTTTCTGGTTTGTGCATCCAGGGGGTTTTCCAAGCGTGTTTCTGACATTTTTTTCTGTAAAAAACCATCCGCATGAGCAAAGCTGCAAATTTACTGATCTTTTTGTTTGCCCAACATATTCAAGATCAAAATCTTTACAGTTATCTCATAGATATTGTGGTGATTTGGGTTCTCCAAGTGTACTTATCATTGCTCATCACAATCTTTACTTAATAAGTAGTAGTAGTAGCAGTGGTGGAGAGGCCAACGCCAAGCAAGTAGGACACCATGGGCCATTTTTGCCAAACCCAGCAACCATGCTCTATTCTTCCTCGGTTCCGTCGCTAAACCGCCTCGACCTCGAGATGAAGACCGTGACGGTCTTCAATTGGACGGTACTTACCTGATTCCTCTGCAGAGTCTTCGATCCGAACAATTCTGCTCGAAGACTCCCAAAAGCCTCGCATTCACACAGGTAGTGGTAGGACGTTTCTTCATCCTCGCCACATTCCTGGCAAATGGGATCCCTCTCTACGCCTATCAATGTGAGGTGTCTTCTAAGGGCGCAGTGGCCTGTCAGCACCCCGAGGATGCGGCGAGGCGTAGGCCGACTCCTTCCGAGTAGCCAGACAGCTTTATCTCTGTCCGGCCCCTCCACGAAGTCCCTCGCCTGCCTGCAGCCACCAACCGACCCCCAGTGCCTCTCCATTGCTTCCTCGGTCCACCTGTCTAAGGCGACAGAGACTGTCTTCCTACTTATGCCTATCGCAGGCTCCGGGCCACAGAACGGCCGCCGGGAACCGAGTCTTGCGAGATTATTCGCCACCTCATTCCCCGCTACGCCACAGTGTCCCGGAACCCACACCAGTTGCACCTCCTTCATCCTGGCTAGTCCTCTGAGGGCGTCAGCGCACTCCTGAACCAGTGTTGACCTGATTCTGGCCGCGCAGACTGCCCGGAGGACCGCCTGGCTATCCGAGCAGATGTACACACATTTCTCGGGACTCCTCTTCACATCCTGTCTATTGGACACAGACAGGATAGCATACACCTCTGTTTCGAATGCCGTGGTATATGCGCCAAGAGCATAGCTCTCGCGCACCCCCAGGCCCACGATGTATATTCCTGCCCCGGAGGATTGTTGGTCCTCCAGCCGCGATCCGTCAGTGAAACAGACCAGGCTTGCGGGCTGGAATGCAACCTCATTTTCCCTCCACTGATCCCTACTGGGGATCCTGAGGGTGTATGGCCTAGTCAACCTAATATTGTCCTCGGCATCCCGCACCTTTATGGCGGAAATCGGAATTTACTTTTCCACCTCCTTGGCGACTCTTGCATGCCCTATTACTGCTCCCTCTCCGCACCAGTTTCCCGAGTCACGCATTCTAAGATGCGACGCCATAGCCCCCCTTCTGATGGAGATGGGAAGCGGTGGCAGCATCAACAGGACCTCTAGCGCGGCTGAGGGTGTCGTCCTCTAAGCGCCTGTGATACCCAGGATTGCCAGCCTTTGGAGTTTGTCCAGCTTCCTGCTGGTAGTTTGGTTCACACCACACCAACGCCCCATAGAGGATTCTCGGCCTAACGATCGCAGTGTAGATCCAATGAAGGATCGGAGGATTAAGTCACCAGGTCCTCCCTATCACACGACGCAGCTGCCAGAGGGTCGCTACTCCCTTTCTCACTATTCGTTCTATTTGCGACCCCCATGTTAGTTTGGGGTCCAGGATCACCCCCCAGATATTTGACCTCCCGCACTAAAGCTAAAGGTTTTCCAAACATCACGGGCGCCCTGAACCCCTCTACCTTCCCCTTCTTGGTAAATAGGATCATCTCCGCCTTCGCCGGGTTTACGGAGAGTCCTTGCTCACCACATCACCTTTCAATTATGCTACAGGCAGCTCGCATGCACTCACAGACGACGCCGAGGAATTTGCTGGTGACTAAGACCAGCCCATCATCAGCGTACACCTGGGCGTAGAAGCCATTCTCAGAGAGTCACTCCAAGAGGTCGTCCATGGCTAGACTCCATAGATAGGGCAAAAGGCAGCTGCCCTGAGGACAGCTGCCCGTCACCCCAACGTCCAGCCCCTCAAGGTCAGCGAAACTCTGCTGTCCTCCAGCATGCTCGCCACCCAGCTTATTAGGGACCTCAGCGTTCCCCTATCGTGTAGGGCGGTACAGACTGTATCCGTCCTTGCCTTATCAAAGGCCCCCTCCACATCGAAGAACACAGCTAATGCGCTCTCCCCGTAGTGTAGGGCCCTTTCCACTTTCCGTGTCACAGCATGGAGCGCCGTTTCCGTCGACTTCCCGCGCTGGTACGCGTGCTGACCTTTATGGAAGGGGTGATCCTTTAGGATCCCTCCCAACATAAACCTATCTACTATTTTTTCGAATGCCTTAAGCAGGAATGATGAAAGGCTGATTAGCCTGTACGCCTTGGCCAGCGTGTAGTCCTCCCTTCCCGGCTTGGGAATGAAGGCCCTCCTAACCTGGCGCCAGGCCTTTGGTACGTAGCCCCACGACAGGCTGGCCCGGAAAACCTCCCTTATGTTGGGAAGCAGTATATCCAGGCCCCTCTGGAGCAGGCCGGAAAAATTCACCTAATAAACTACAATCATTAAATCTTTAAAATGGTACATAATTTATATATTTTTTGTTTTTAATTTAAAAAAAAAAAGGTGTGATTTGTACACATTTTGGTTGTATATAAATAAAATAAGTTAAAATCACTTAAAAACGCAACTTAAATCAAAAGGCAAAAGTAAAATCAAGCTGAAGTTGCACATGCAAACGATCCACAAGAATATTCCACATGTAATATCCTTGAATTGAGGTTAACAGTCATATATGGTTCAAGAAATTTAACTTCTCCTAAATTACCGTCTAGCACATTTTCAAAATCCCACACTATAAAAACACCACTAATTGTCCCACCACTTAAAAACCTTCCGTCTATGCTCCATGCCAACTTTGTCACAAAATCATCGTTACATTTTAATTCTACGATGACTTTGCACTGTAACACATCCCATACGTAAATTCGTCTATCGTCACTAGAACCAGCAATATGTTGCCCTAACGGATGAAAAGCTATAGCAAAAATTGGCCCTTTCGCAGCTTGAAACAATCGAGTCATTTTTCCGTTTTCTGTACACCATAACCTCACTGTACGATCCGAAGAACCAGTCGCAACATACAAATTATTCGGATGAAACTCAATGCAGGTAATCGGTTGCGAATGCCCCATGAAAATACGATGCGTTTCACCCTTATCTATACTCCATAGCCTTGCTGTGGTGTCGTGAGAACCAGATGCAATAAACAGTGGTGGATTACTTATTGTTACACAATAAACCGGCCCTAAATGGCCCTTACACACTTTCTGCAACGCGGCATTCGTCAAATCGAAGATACAAACATTAGAATCACATGATGCAGTAACTATATACTCGCTATTGGAGGACACAGCAATATCGTATAACTTTCCTTCATGACCGTTAAACGACAATTCTTTATAGTTTTTATGTAACGCAACATCATCAAAGGAGTGGACAGGTCTGACACAAACAGAACTTTGTTGGGAATATGCGATTATTCCTGCAGTTCTTTTAATAACAGCACAATTTATCCGCTCTTTGACGTTACCGATATTAACACAATATACAGGTCTTGTTTCGTTTTCTAAATCATCGACAACACTTTTCACTTCATCAAAACTAACGGCTTCTCGTTCAGGCGACATTTCAGTACAATCCTCGCTAGATGTAACGTCTTCCTCTAGTTCGCGGATATCAAACCAATTCTGTAATGCTTGCAAGAAGACCACATGGCTATTTTCTGCTACAAACTTCTTCAACGTCGATATCGAAGTTGGAGACAAATGTAGCAAATACTTATTCGATCTGAGAAGCTCCCTTAAAGCGGTACTACTTTCGTCTGTCAGGGAACGTATCAGAGTTTTAATAAAATCATCACATTTCATTTTCTCGACTGTTTGCAGGTGGGTTTTGTAGAAACATATAGCCCGTTCTGTATGACCACCCTTCAAGATATCCAAGTAAATGTGACAAAAGACAGGTGGAAGGAGAAGTTCCAGATCGTGGCAGGTTTTCTTGTTTTTAATTAAATCCCTCAAACAAGTTATGAACTTGGAGAAACTCTGTTCCACGGCGACTGGATCACTATTATAACAGCTGTATAAAATCGAATTTGGTCTGCTCAATTCACAATCTATTGCGGACATGGCTATGAAATCATCTGGTGTTACGGCTGATGTATGCAACGAGGGATATCTCCGTTTCTGAAGATAACTAGCGAACGCTTGTTTTACGTGATCGTTTTTGAGCCTTTTCGTTTTGTTTAAGTCTCGTTTATCGTCCATCACTGCAAAAAGTACACAGAATATAAACGTAAAATGACGGGTTTTCCTAAATCATGCGGTTAAATTACTGTTAATAATTAATCATCAAAACATCATAAAATAATTATAGTATCAAAATCAAAACATCAAATAAATAAAACTGACATTGACATATTGTTGACAAATTGACATGACATGACATTTATATACAGATGAGTCATAACTATTGGGTCATAGAGTAAGCGTCGGTTATTTGCAACAAAATATCAAGATCTATAAAACTTATATATATATATATATATATATATATATATATATATATATATATATATATATATATATATATATATATATATATATATATATATATATATATATAATTTTAACAACACACCACACGCTTACGGCCTAAATACTATCGTACCGAGGGTGTCAACAAGGAGGAAAGAGGCAACTTGTTAATTCTGGACTTGGAGGTTCGGGGAAGAAGGAAAAACATGTACCGGCAAGGAATTCCACAACTTAGAAGTCCTCGGTACAAAAGAGCGGGCATAACAAGATGTTCTATGTCTGGTGACCTGGACAGTAAAAGGGTGCATTCGCTCTGTTCCCCTGGTAGATCTGTTGGAGGAGCCGGTGGATGAACTATGGAAGAAAGCTCCTCTGAGCAGTGCCCGTGCAGATATCTATAAAATATAGAGAGATCACCAACGGCACGTCGGTGGGCAAAGGATGGCAGCTTTTGGGTGAGGGTAGGGTCACCGATGAGACGTATAGCTCTGAATGGAGTCCAGGATAGCGAGTGTAGAAGCAAAAGCAGGACCCCAGATGTGGGAGCAGTATTCGAGGTTTGGTCTTATTTGTGAAGTATATAAGGTATAGAGATTAGCTGTTGAAAAGTATTTGCGAGCCCGGAAGAAGAAACCTAATTTCTTAGCAGCCGCTTCTGCAATTGATGTAACATGTTGGTGCCAATTGAGATTTCGATCCACAGAAATGCCAACAAGTGAAAAGGACTCATTACTTTAAATAACTTGGTTGTTTATTGTGATAGGTCTAGGGCTGGTGTATCTCTTATGAGAAAGAAAGCAAGACTGTGATTTGGTGGGGTTGAATTATACAAGATTCCTACTTCCCCAGTTTAATATTTTATGGAGATCCACGGATATAGAACCCTCCATGAGTCTGCGATCCTCATCTAATTGGGCTAAAGAGATAGGCTTAGAATAATGTATATTTGAGTGGAGGGTGCTGTCGTCCGCGTAACTGTGAACTGGGTTGGATGTGCTAGAGGGGAGGTCATTGATGTGGAGAAAAAACAAAGTAGGGGCTAAAGCTGAACCTTGAGGGACTCCTGCATTAATTGGATACAGTTTAGAGGAATGGCCATTCACGACAACAGAAATGATTCGGTTGGAGAGGAAATTTGCTGTCCAGGTATATAGTTTTGGTGGTAGGCCATAGGCCGGTAGTTTATTAAGCAGCGCTGCGTGCCAGACCTGGTCGAATGCTTTGGATATGTCTAGAGCAACAATTTGGGATTCACCATGTAGTTCCATAGACTTGTTCCAAGAATGGGTGACAAATGAAAGGAGATCGGCAGTTGATCTGCGCTGACGGAATCCATACTACCTGTCGTGGATTAGACTGTGTTTTTTTCAAGAAATTTTAGTAATTCGGTGTTTATATACTTTTCCAACACTTTAGAGACGACTGAAAGGAGAGAAATAGGTCTGTAGTTCCTAGGAAGCGCGTTTGATCCTTTCTTGGGGACGGGTTGTATTCGAGCAGTTTTCCAGTTACTAGGGAATATGCCTCTATTGTAAGATGCCTGAAACAGACGAGTCAGGACAGGAGCAAGTTCTGGTACGCATTTTTTTAGAACAATTGCTGGGATCTCGTCAAGGCCAGAGGCTTTCCAGGTATTAAGAGAAGAAAGCATCTTTCGTTACTTTTTAATTTTGAAAATGATATCCGTCATTTTATGCGCGACATTGGGGACTGTTGGTGGTTGAACATTTAGAGGTGAGTTGAGAGTAGAATTGCCGGCGAACAACGAGGCAAAAAGTTCAGCCTTGCCCAGGGCGGTAGAAACAATTTCATCCCCTGAAACAAGAGGCGGGAACGTGCTCTTGCAGAAATTATTCCCAATAGATTTAGCAAGAGTCCAGAAGGGTTTGCTGCCGTTGGAGCTTAAGAGGACTTTGTTTATTAAACGAGTTTTTTGCCTTAGAAAGAATGGGGACATAGCGGTTTCTTGCGTCGTTAAATGCTTGACGGTTTTCTTGATTGGGATTGTGTAGAAGCGTTTTGTGAGCTGTGACCTTTTTAAGTCTGGCCTTGTCACATGATTTAGAGAACCAGGGCTTTTGAGTGGTTCAAGAGGTTTTCTGTGTACGTGGAATAAATAATTCCATGCCAGCTTGGATAATTTAGGTGACGTTTTGTGAGATATTCTCTGTGCCAATTTTGTTTAACGATTTACGAATACGTTGTGAATTTACAAGCGAAAAAAGAAAAAAACGTTACCTTTAACACCCTGTATCTTTTTTCACAGCAACATTTTATTAAGGCATGTTTGATCCAATCCTCATATTTTCGTCCATCTAACTTGCGCTTACTCTATGCCCCAATAATTATGACTTACTCTGTATAAGTAAGGATATAATTTACAGTTATTTAAGTTTTCAACGTAAAAAATCTTGGTCGTAAATTAAGGTCCCAACAGTTGATAGTCACCGCAATCCAATTTTTAGCGTTCAGCGAACTAAATAACTCAACTGTTTGGTTTGCTGAACTCGTGAATGCTAAGGCTTTTTGATTGTTATATTTTTTGTCTATGGCTCTTATTTAGATTTTAATTTTGACCTCGGCTGAATGATTTCAATATCAAAACATATGGCACTCTCTCAGTCAGTTAAATTTTTTCGTAGGTAATAAGCTAAGTATTATATAAATATTTGTTGTTTATTTACCTTAAAGGCAGACTTGTTCATACGTTAGTAACCATCATATCCACTGTCTTCTTTACACACTACACAATTTGCGATTAATTTGTTCATCACTCACTTTCTTTGATACTTATTGTTGTGAATAATACTGTTATTATTCTTTTTTTTTTTATTGTAAACTCAAACCTCTTTTATGCTTAAACATCTTTATAGATAATAAGGAAAGGGTAGTAACTATACCTGAAATAATGTACAGATACACCTGCCTCATGTAACAATAGTTTTTTCTAAATGATTGCAAGAAAATAAACGAGGCAGGAATGGTTTTAGATGTGGAAACTTGTAAGTTTTAACACTCTTAAATTCAATTATACAACATCTCTATTAAATTAAGGGTGGTAATTTAATTTTCAAAATGATTTAATTCGATTTGGTCTGACAGATATTGGATTAATGGATATACCTAAGTGTGCCATTTAACGGTAAAACTTATATAATGCAAATTTTCTTTGGAATATCTAAGATTTATTTACTTAAAAATGTTAAGTAATTTAGTATCTTGTGTTGTTTTACTAATAGTTTTATAAAAAAATATAACATTAAGATCTACAAGTACCTATATATCCATTTAATCTGTTAACTTACATTCATAAAAACAGGAAACGTTTTGTAAAACTGAGATATTACACAGACACACACACACACACACACACATATATATATATATATATATATATATATATATATATATATATATATATATATATATATATATATATATATATATATATATATATATATATTGTTGCGTTTTCGCCGGGTTCTTGATAAGTGAGACTTTAAATTTTAACAAAACAAATTTATTTACTCTCTAAATATAGATACAATAACAGTTCTAGAATGTCTCTTTGTCTCTCTAACAAAACACTTAGTTTATCTGGCCTTACAATCCGTAATCTGTACACAAGTCACTACACTGGCACTACAGTCGCTACTCTCTAACACTTCACACTGGTTACTGCTTCTTCGAGTCACTTCAACATTCTGAAATTGAACTGAACTGGCTTGCTTTCGCCTTTATATACCCGTCGTACTTTCCACCTCGTTTCGGGAGTGTTCCATTCCAGAATGTTCCAGGACCTTCTTTTGCTAGAAGGTTCTGCGGATACAGATCGGCCCCGTGTGTATACGGGGGGATGTATATACAGGATGTTCCAAATGTGGTCATCACTATGTTACACAAGAGGTGTTTCTCGTACTATAAAGGCTCTCTGCGTATACAGGGTGTAAGGGTTCTCTGCGGATACAGGGTGTTCCGAATGCGCAGATCTCAGTTATCCGTTCCGACGGGGTACAAGTTGGTAACTTCGTTATTTTTGGTCCTAGAGGGTTGAGACATCGCCTGTGGGGGGTCACCCCAGACACCCCCAGGGGGTGAGGAAGTTCTGGGGATGTGGCAACACCGCACCTACATCTATTGAAGTGCTTTGTAACAATATATATATATATATATATATATATATATATATATATATATATATATATATATATATATATATATATATATATATGTATCACACCGATAACTCAAACAATAATGAGCCGGTTTTGATAAAAGTTGGTGAGTACCTTCATTACCTTGATCTTGTAAGTCTCTTGGATAAGTTCGTTAGCCAGGAAAATCTACCCAGTTTTTCACGGAAAATTTTGCGTTTTCTTTCGGAAAATTTTTATATCTCCGGAAATAACAAAGTAAGGTCAATCAAATTTGGTACGCAGATTTACGCTATTAAGCGTAAATTACAAACCAAAATTGAGATATGCAAGTTGAAAGACAAACAAGTTATAGGCATTTAAAAAAAAGGGTTTTCCTGAAAACGTCAAAGTCGCGATTTGAACCCTCAAAATTGGCAACATTTAGGCAAAGAAACTGAAACTAATACGGGTTATGTAGAGAAAAAGTCACGAGAAGAATGGTTTACAAACCCTGAACTCTCAGCTTCAACCGTCATTGTCCTTTACCAAAATATTTCCAGAAAATTCATGTCAAATAGACCCTTACTCAGAGGGTTTGGCAGTACTTTTAGCTATAGAGCTTATCGTTTAATGGCATATAGTTTTTAGCTATTTTTCGAAAAAAATCAATAAATCTCAATATATCCGTTATTATACAAGATACGAAAAAAATTATATACGTTAATTATAGGGCGTTTTGAGTTTCATCTTAAAACATTATTTCTACAGTCGCGGGTGGCCCATAAGTCGTTGGTGATACAAAATTTCTTAAATTCTTTTTTTAATCGAACACGCCTTTATTAGTGAATTTTCTTAAAAAAATTCACTAATGAGGAGATCCCGACTTTTGAATTTTGAAAAAATTTCTTCAAATGAGCGCTAATTAGGCCCCCCAGAACACATTTCCGGGGTCAGTTAAAATTTTTATATGTTTATATATATATATATATATATATATATATATATATATATATATATATATATATATATATATATATATATATATATATATATATATATATGTATCACACCGATAACTCAAAAAATAATGGGCCGATTTTGATCAAATTTGGTGAATACCTTCCTTTTGCAAATGGTTTGGATAAGTTCGTTAGCCAGGAAAATCGGTCCAGGTTTTCCCGGAAAATTTTGTGTTTTCTTTCAAAAAAAATTTATATCTCCGGAATTAACAAAGTAAGGGCAACCAAATTTGGTACGCGGGTACCAACTTACATCCTTATAGGTAAGCTACATACCAAAATTTAGCTCTGTATGTCAAAAGACAAAAAAGTTATAGGCATTTAAAGAAACATAAATTGAGGTTTTTCACAAAACGTCAAAGTTGCGATTTAAACGTCAAAATTGGCAACATTTAGGAAAAGAACTTGAATCTAATACGGGCTATGGAAATAAAGTGTATCAAGAAGAATGTTTTACAAACCCTGAAGTCTTAGTTTCAACCGTCATTGTCCTTCATTTTAATAAAATGTTTCCAGAAAATTCATTTCAAATAGATCCTTTCTGACGCTTGGCAGTAGCCTTAGCTATAGAGTTTATCGGTTAATAGTATATAATTGTAGAATTTTCGTGAAAAAATCAATAAAGTTCAATATATCTGTTATTATACAACATATGAAAAAAAATTGTATATATTAATTATAGGGTGTCTTGAGCTACATCTTTAAAAAATTATTTCTACAATCACAGGATGGCCCATAAGTCGTTGGTGATACAAATTTTCTTTTTTTTTTAATCAAACACGCCTTATGTTATTGCATTTTTGCATTTTCCATCGAAATATAATGCATGTTTGTAAGAAAAAAAATTCTGGACGCAGTAAGTGCGTTATGGTAGCGAATTTTGATCAAATGCTTAATATTTGAATAGCTCAATTTGCTATTAACCTATAAGGTTGACCAAGAAACGAATTTTTTCGGGAACACTTTAAGTTTACTTTCGGAAATTTTTGTACATTTTCAAACAATAAAGTTATTTTGATGAAACATGGCACATTGTTTTTACTATATAGATTATACTGGTAACCAAATTTGATGCCTGCTTTCTTAAAAAAACACACATTATTGCTATTAAAAAATAGTTTTATGAAAATTCACTACCATAACGCACTTGCTGCGTCCAGAGTTTTTTATATTATTGTATTTTCCATCGAAATATATAATGCATGTTTGTAAGAAAAGAAATTCTGGACGCATCAAGTGCGTTCTGCTAGCTAATTTTTATTGAATGCGTCAAATTTGAATAGCTCAATTTGCTATTAACCTATAAGGTTGACCAAGAAACCAGTTTTTTCGGGAACACTTTAAGTTTACTTTCGAAAATTTTTGTACATTTTAAAAAATAAAGTTATTTTGATGAAATAATATGGTACATTATGTTTCGTCTATACAGGTTATACTGGTAACCAATTTTGATGCCTGCTTTCTCAAAAAAATAAAAACATATTTGCTATTAAACACATTTTAATGAAAATTGACTACCATAACTCACTTTCTGCGTGCAGACTTTTTTGTTTATAGTTTTAACGTTCGCGAGCTGTGTAATTTACAATAGTTATTTGTATGTTATGTGCGAAATAAATATGGATTGATATTTTCAGATGATTTTGCAGAGGTCCAAGGATATAATTCTTGCGATGAAACTACTTTACAAGGAAGCTCGTCTGGATCAAAAAGGAAACAGAGGAGATACAGGTACTATGCACTTCTAAAGGCTATGACAAAAACTATGTTCTACAAAGAGAAAACGTTATAATAATATATTTTATCTTAAACCACCCTATGTAATGCATTTTGAGGATAATGGTAACATATTTTCTCGCATCTCCATTTTCGAAATGTTCTATTCTTTATATCTTACCATTTCAATTTAAAATAGTATTGTTATTTTATAATTTTTGGGATTAATATGCTGTTATTTTTCTATCAACTTATTTAGCTACCCAAGCCACGCCTACATAGCCAATTGGGAAAGTCTCCGCCCACACCTGTTCTATTTTCCCCACCTTCTAGAAACAAAAACTTTCTCTTAGCCAATCGCAATGAGATTCATCGCCATAATTGTAGCTCATGTATCTTTTTTCCCCTCAGGGCTCGTCCGCGGCCTTGCCGCCCCGATAGCACTGGCCCATGAATACGATCCTATTAAATTATTTTTTTTTGTTCTTATATAAAGTACGTCCTAAAAAATTTGTTTAGCTCATGCTTTTACTATATACAGGGTGTACCAATCAAAACTTCCCACCTGGAAATCAGAATAAAAAAAGAAAAAAAACCCAGGAACGTAGACTTTGTTTTCAATGGCGTAAGTTTTGGTGTCTTGTAACCTACCCCTTGTTATTATGGGGGAGGTCAGGCTAGGACTATACAGACTAGCCTGCAATGGTAGACTGAAGTATCAATCCAGGCTTCAGGGGCCACTGCAAAATTCAGGAGATCGTGAAGGAGCCCATGCTTGAAATGAGGCCAGACTCCGGGAGCCCACGAATCTGCAGGGAAAACAACTTTACAGTGGAAATCCCAGACCGCGAGGCATGGAGGGAGGAGACGCCGGGCATACCACGGGACGCGCTCGTCTGGTTCACAGACGGATCCGGCGGGAAGCGTGGGACGGGGGTAGGTGTTTATTCGGAAGGACCGAGGGTGAGTCATAGTATTTCCCTCGGAGCCCATGCAACGGTCTTTCAGGCCGAAATGTACGCCATCCTGCACAGTCTGCGGGAGAACAAGAGGATGGGCTACATCAGCAAGCGGATCCTCATAGCCACAGACAGCCAGGCAGCCCTTAAGGCCCTAAGTAGCCCAAGGGTAAATTCCTGGCTGGTAAGTGAGTGCCGAGACGAGACGAGCAACCTGGCTGGGCAGAATGAGGTCACCCTCATCTGGGTGCCGGGTCACTCGGGGTCAAAGGCAATGAAGAAGCTGACAGTCTCGCGAAGAGAGGGTCAGCAGAACCATTTATGGGACCAGCACCGGCTTTGGGTGTGACAAAGAGCACTGCCAGGGGAGCCATTAGGTTCTGGGTCAGAAATCAACACAAGGTGTACTGGGTAGACTGTCCAGGGCTCAGACATGGGAAGTCAATAATTGACGAAAACAGTTCAAAGAGAGCCGTGGAGCTGCTAAATCTTAGCAGATGACAGCTCAGAAACACAACAGGTCTCTTGACGGGACACGTGGCCGTCAAGAAACACCAGCATAAAATGGGGCGGTTCGAGGGGGACCTCGCATGCAGACTCTTCGGCGAGGGGGGGGGGGAAATCAGCCCAGCACATCTTGTGCGAGTGTAAAGCTCTGGACCGGAAAAGACAACTGATCTACGGTCAGTCGAGACCGGAGACAGAGCATTATAAAACTTCCCCCTACCAATCGCTTCTTTCATTCATTGATATTTTGTCTTATTGTTTAATTATTGCCATATCTAAACCAAAATTTAAAAAGTGTTATGCCGTCGTGAGCAGAATTGAAAAACCCTTAACATGAGGTGTAACTCAATATAGGGTGCCATTTAAAATTTAAGAGTACTTTAGTTCCCTGTCTAAGAGATACGTTCCAGGACACTAAAAATTACGCCATCATTATGTGTCCCCCTTGAAAACAAAGTTTACGTGTCGCGGCTTTTTCTTTTTCGTTTTAATTCCGATATTTTCCAGGATGAGAAGTTTCAATCGGCACACCCTGTATAAGAATAATGTATGCAATTATATTTTAATGACATTTATAAAATAAAATTTGCCCTAGTAGGTACCATCTGTTACTGAGGCTATTTTATTAGACATCTAATGAAATCAATCGTGAGATGTAAAAACACGGTTTTGGCGAAGTGAGTATTAGTGCTGGCCACAAGTTCCAAAAGTTTTCTTTTACTGAGACATGCGATTATATATTTACATAAACAATGGACGTGGCGAACCAAATAATTCTCTTCGTGTCACACTGTTGCCACATCGTGTCCTTTCTTCCAATCTTTGGTTACGTACCAGATAAAAGTTAGTAATACTAGATCGTTAAAATTTACAGGACCACATTTTCGAATTATCAGCTGGAAGAATTGGAGAGAGCATTCCACAAGACCCACTACCCGGATGTGTTCTTCAGAGAAGAACTGGCTTTAAGAATAGACCTGACCGAAGCGAGAGTACAGGTGTGGTTCCAGAACAGAAGGGCCAAATGGAGGAAACAAGAAAAATGTCTAAATAAGAATATGAACTTGCAACACAATGGAATAAATATAAACTTGAATCCAACAAGTAAGTGTAAGATGTCTGTTTTTCATTTTCCTGGAGTAAATTATGAACTTTTAGAACAGATGTTTTTAACCTGGGTTGGTGAAATTATGTATTTTGGATATGACGTCCATGTAAAAATAAACTGGAAAACTGCTCGAGTACAACCCGTCCCAAAGAAAGGATCCAAAGCGCTTCCTAGCAACTACAGACCTATTTCTCTCCTTTCAGTCGTCTCTAAAGTGATGGAAAAGTATATAAATACCGAATTACCAAAATTTCTTGAAAAACAGTCTAATCCACGACAGGCAGTATGGATTCCGTCAGCGCAGATCAACTGCCAACCTCCTTTCCTTTGTCACCTATTCTTGGTATAAGTCTATGGAACTACACGGTGAATCCCAGATTGTCGCCCTAGACATATCCAAAGCATTCGACCAGGTCTAGCACGCAGCGCTGCTTAATAAACTTTCGGCCTATGGCCCACCACCAAAATTCTGTACCTGGACATCAAATTTCCTCTCCAACCGGAGCATTTATGTTGTCGTAAATGGTCATTCCTCTAAACTGTATCCAATTAATGCGGGAGTTCCTTAAGGTTCAGCTTTAGCCCCTCCTTTGTTTCTTCTCCACATCAATGACCTCCTCTCTAGCACATCCAACCAAATTCACAGTTACGCGGACGACAGTACCCTCCACTCAAATATAATAGTATTCTAAGCCTGTCTCTTTAGCCCAATTAGATGAGGATCGCAGACTCGTGGAGGGTTCTGTCTCTGTGGATCTCCAAAAAATATTGGACTGGGGAAGTAGAAATCTTGTACAATTCAACTCCATCAAATCTTCGTTTTGCCTTCTTTCTCATAAGAGATACACCAGCCCTAGACCCATCACAATGAACAACCAAGTTATTCAAAGTAATGAGTCCTTTTCACTTGTTGGCATTTCTGTGGATCGAAATTTCAATTGGCACCAACATGTCACATCAATTGCAGAAGCGGCTGCTAAGAAATTAGGTTTTCCCTTCCGGGCTCGCAAATACTTTTCACCAGCTAATCTCTATACCTTATATAGTTCACAAATAAGGCCAAACCTCGAATACTGCTCCCACATGTGGGGTGCCGCTGCCGCTTCTACGCTCGCTATCCTGGACTCCATTCAGAAGAGAGCTATACGTCTCATCAGTGACCCTACCCTCACCCTAAGGCTGCCATCCCTTGCCCACCGACGTGCCGTTGGTGACCTCTCTCTCTCTCTCTCTCTCTCTCTCTTTTATAGATATCTGCACGGGCACTGCTCAGAGGAGCTTTCTTCCATAGTTCCTCCACCTGCTCCCCCAACAGATCTACCAGGGGAACAGAGCGAATGCACCCTCTTACTGTCCAGATCACCAGACATAGAGCATCTTGTTATGCCCGCTCTTTTGTCCCGAGGACTTCTAAGTTGTGGAATTCCTTGCCGGCACATGTTTTTCCTTCTTCCCCGAACCTCCAAACGTTCAAGTCGAGAATTAACAAGTTGCCTCTTTCCTCCTTGTCGACACCCACGATCCGATAGTATTTAGGCTGTGAGCCCTCGTGGTGTGTTGTTGAAAGAATAAAAAAGAGCTGTTTGAAATGCATGGCAACAGTATGAAGCTTCACCCAAAGTTTCTACTGAATCAGTAAAAATTTCTTGCCCTGTGGTAACCCTTTAAACAACAAATACCTAATAACTGACGAAACTAATTTTTTTCCTATCAAAATTGTTGTTGTTTTCTCACCATCCGATATTAGTTTTATAGTACATAAATATGCTCCAACACATTTTTTTATTTTTTTCCAGGTTGCTCAACGCCTTTGGAAAGCCCCCTTCTGAGTTTCACATCCGATCAGAACAATTCCAATCTCTTCTTAGGACTTGAATGGCCCAACCTAGCATCACCTATCTCTTTTCATCAGAACAACGTGACAGCTGTCAATTTTGACAGTCAAACGTCACCTCAAAATTCCGGGATGATGGAGAATAACGATCGTTTAGCTGATACGATACTGATAGCCGATAGGATAACGAATTCTTTGCAGTCGAATCTCATAGGGGAAGGCATTTTATTGAGCGACGATATGAACGAGAGAATCGGGGAAAGTTTAACGCTTATAAACGATGCTCAAAACGAAATTGCTATCGATCCAGATTTGTTAACGTTAAAACCGAATAGGAACCTGCAAAATAACATAGATCGATAAAAATGTAACGTCAAAAGCACATTTGAGGGTTGGCTGATTTGGGATAACATCAATGTTACGAGGAATCCAGGTTAGCACGAGATTGGCGAAGCAGTTCTTGGATTCCACTTGTATATTGATTATACTCTATGCCATTGAAACCGCATCATTGCGAGGTTGAGATTATTTTTAGCGAATTTTCATAGAAAAACCGAATTATTCTGATTTTATCAAATTTAGTTTCAATACATTGGCAAACATAAATACTAAAGTATTTGGCTACAGCGATGGAAAAATTAACCCGAGTCTTATATGTTTTGCAATATGCCTCTTTGATATGTTTTGATACTTTTTACGACGTTTAAGCGAAAAAAAAAATTGAAATTTTTGTCGCCGATGCGATGCTTCCAGACGTTGTGACAATGTGAAAGTAATACACTACCATAAAAGGAAACTTAAGTTGCAAAACGAGTCATTTAAATCACACTGAAACGCCGAAAGATCGCTATATTTGACGCGTGGTTTCCTTTTAAAGTGTCAACGATGGTTATATGTGCAAATTTGAAATATATACATACGTGTCTTATTGTGTTTTGGTTGTCAGAATTTATCAACGCCTTATAAAGGTCGATTTTAAAACAAACACCTTTTATGATCACTCCCGACGCTGATCCTGACATCACATTGATATCGTGCATGATACAAATAACTAGAGATATGATAATGAGGCTACCTATTTTTAGACGCGCAGGGCCTCATGCGTTGTGAGTACAATACAACAATAGTATGCTGTCGTACAGTGGAGTTTCACGTTTTATCACATCTTATTAACAAATTACGGATTTTACTGAGGGTAAGTCATAGTAGTTCCATCAGAGCCCATGCAACGGTGTTTCAGGCCGAGATGTACGCCATCCTGCACTGTGTGCGGGAGAACAAGAGGAGGGGCTACACCAACAAGCGGATCCTCATAGCCACAGACAGCCAGGCAGCCCTTAAGGCCCTAAGTAGCCCACGGGTAAATTCCTGGCTGGTGAGTGAGTGTCGAGACGAGACGAGCGACCTGGCTGGGCAGAATGAGGTGACCCTTATGTGGGTGCCGGGTCACTCGGGGGTCAAAGGCAATGAAGAAGCTGACAGTCTCGCGAAGAGAGGGTCAGCAGAACCATTTATGGGACCAGAACCGCTTCTGGGCGTGACAAAGAGCACTGCCAGGGGAGCCATTAAGTCCTGGGTCAGAAACCAACACAAGGTGTACTGGGCGGACTGTCCAGGGCTCAGACATGGGAAGTCAATAATTGACGAACCCAGTTCAAAGAGAGCTGTGGAGCTGCTAAATCTTAGCAGAGGACAGCTCAGAAACACAACAGGTCTCTTGACGGGACACATAGCCGTTAAGAAACACCTGCATAAAATGGGGCGGTTCGAAGGGGACCTCGCATGCAGACTCTGCGGCGAGGGGGAGGAATCAGCCCAGCACATCTTGTGCGAGTGTAAAACTCTGGACCGCAAAAGACAACTGATCTACGGTCAGTCTAGACTGGAGACAGAGCAATATAAAACTTCACCCTACCAATGGCTGTGCAGACTAGTTCAAGGCACAGTGATTTTGGAATGGGTGGAGTAAGACTAAGGGTATGCACAATCAACCAAAGCTTGCAGTGCTATCAGGGCGGCAAGGCGCGGACGAGCCCTAGGGGAAAAATATATTTAAGTGCATACGGTTGGAAGTAATTTTTTAAGATCAGAATACTACACTGTGATTATGTGACATGATGGCCAAATCAAGTTTATGAATGTTAACGCCCTCTAAATGTCTGCGAACGTCTTCTATACTTTTAGCGAATTTTTATTAAGAAATATTTGCTAATAGAGAGGTCACGATGAAAAGCCTTTGAAAAAATTTCTTCAGATGAACGTGAATTTGAGTTCCTAGAACCAAAAACCAAGGTCCGTTATATATATATATATATATATATATATATATATATATATATATATATATATATATATATATATATATATATATATATATATATATGTATGTATGTATGTATGTTTCCGAGCGATAACTCAAAAAATACTTACTTGATTTGAACGAAACTTGGCACATATCTTCATTTTATTAAGACCGCGGACGAGTTCGTATATGAGCTATAACGAACACACTCCCCACCCCCCTCCCCCCAAATATATAAACATATTTTTGAAAACGCTAAATTTTTGTAAGTATCAGAGTAACTGGAATGAGACTTCACATGTGGCTAGAAATGGTGTAAATAAACCTATGTTGTGAATTTTAAGTAATTTGGTACACAATATTTAGAGTTTTCTCCAAATTAAAAATAAAATCCCAAAGACATGCTTTGAAACGACTTAGTGTTTAAAATCCAATGGCTGACAGACAGAGTAGTTAACTGCCACGCGTAGATTGATTCATACAACATGTATAAACCATACATCAACGGTAACCAAACAAAATAAATAATAGGCATAAGACTACCCGAATCAACAATCGTGAACTCTCGGCACAAATATAGAAAATGACAGACGACATGCAATTAAAAATTTGCCAAGTGATTGTTATTTAACTGGGAGATTCAATCAATTTTTAAAACACACTATATTTGCAGCTTGATGAACGCCCCCAAATGCAGTTTTACCACAGCATAGACGTATTATGTATTATATGTAAAAAGATTAAATTTAGTGCTGTATTCTATATTATCTGAAAAAGACAATATGGGCGACGAAGTGGAATGTAACTTCAACCGGATTAAATTAACGTATAGGAATTTTTTGTTTGCGAATGTCTTTGTTTCAAGTATGTAGTTGGACTTCTATAGCGTTACTCACCACGTGACGTCATAGGAGGGGGCGGGGCATATACCAATTATCATATCTTGTAAGTCATTATATCATTGATATCGCGTTTGCCTGCTGTTGAAATAATTTTTTTTCAATAGTACAATATAAGGTCTCTTATCAATTTAAAGTACCTTTACTTAATATTAATAAATAATTAATATTGTCTTATTAAAAATATATGATCTTAAATAGTTTAAGGTTACCTACCTAATGTTATTTAAATTACTAATTTTTTACGCTTCTTGTGTGCAATATTAATATTATTATCTTAAGTTATTTATTACTTATTATATAAAACTTTAATATTAAATTATATAAATACAGAAATAACCAACTTAATTTTTCCCTCATCCACACTCTTTGCAAATATTCTGTTTTGTAAATAAAAATAAATATAGACTATTTATATAGAGTGAAATGACCAGTGGACGTTATAAAACATTAAATATTATTAACATTAGAGCCTGAAAAGTAATTTTCCTTTGACTAGAGGCGTAAATTTTACTGCCAAAATACAAGCGAAAGAAAATCTTATGTATGCGAATATTTCTGCCAAACCGAGTTACCTACTATCTAGCGAGATTTGATTGATCAATTATCAATACCTTAACCCTATCACTTACATGTTACATTTAAAATTAGTTTCGTGCACTCACTAAAGAACTTTTACAAAGGCTTGCATGTTTGGCATTGAAAATTCAATTTCCCATAACTATAATAAAAATTAATGAATTTTCCAGGTACATGTCAAATTTGGAAATTACCATTGAGATATTTCTCCTCTCTTTATGTACAAGGTACAAGAATAATTTATCATAGAGCACAGAGTAGAAGTGACATTACTTGTCATTTTGTCCTACCAAACAAGTTTTTTTGACAATTTATCAATCAACGTTTTTCTCTGACAGATTGATCAAATATGCCAGTAGGAAAATACGCAGGTTATTTAAAATACATTTAAATATAATAAAAATATACCCCACAACTCTAATGATTCTACTTATCGATCTATCAAACACTAAATAAACACAAATATGCCTTTTAATTGCAATTTGCTTTGAGGTGGTCAGTTAAAAGTGCCAAATAAAGAGTGGAAAATTAGCGAAAATAAATTCAGAGACCAAGGACGTAAAACGTTATTTTTTCTATCATAAGGTAACTATTTATAAAGATCCGTTTGGCAATTTGAAAACGCAAAGACCGTTTGTGAGCTTGTGGACGTGAATTTTGTTGTATTATTTTTAGATATTGCATTGTCATCAATCCATTCACTCAGTGTTTGTTACGTTTTGAAATTGAAACATGTCTTTGAAGCCTAAAAGGGTTGATTTCAACGCGACGTGGGGGGCCATCAGAGATACTATACGAGGTGTGATAACGTTAGACCATGTTCCTAGGACTGTGTGGAATGATAGATTTTCGTAAGTATCAATTTTTCATATACATATGTACATAAACATAACCTGGCTGCAGATATTTTTAATTAATTTGTTGTTTTGATTTAATGTATTTGTTGTTGATTATTGCTAGGTGGCTTTTTCACAGTCAAATATTAATATTCTAGTTTGGAAGTTTCGATTCAATTCACAAAAGGTTGATGTACGAGCTATCTGTATTTGTAATACTTGGATTCGATCTAAAAGTGGGTTATTATTCTTATAGAACTTACAGGCGACATATTTATTTGTAAGTTAGGATGTTTTAAAGCTGTGTATATCATATAAAGAGCGAACTGCAAAGTGACTCTATTTTGTATTATAGGTACTTTGGCTATTTGACCTATTTCTGGTTTCGGGAACGCTGCACTTAACCGCAACTACATATCAACGTATTATAATAAAATATGGCCTAAAAACGGTCGCACATACTTTAATAAAGTAAAACAATGTGGTATATTTCTTTTTTAATAACCTTTCAATGATAAACGCAATAAAAACCTTTAGATTACAACAAAAACTTATATTTTTGTACCTGAGATTATGACTGTTGTTTCGTTGATATATTAGATGGAGATAGGCGTTGTTGTCAGTTTCGAAGCTATTTACTTGTTACTGGGTACTGAGTGTTTTGGGATGTCAGGTCAGGTCAGGCAGGCCGATAGAGCAGTAAGCACTGTCCGGCAATGCCGCTCTCGCAATGACGCGACCCGTCTACTTAACGATCGCCGGTCAGGTCGGCAGGATTGTGTGAAAAAAGCATTTAAGACTTTTATTTCGTTACAGTGGCCAAACACTCTTGGAATTTGATATTCAATGTGGCAACGCTGCTGAAAATTGACAGTTCGGAATGTGAAATTGGTGGATTTTTAAGAACTTCATTTCTCATTTTTTCTCTTGTTTATGTTTTTTCCGTAATTTTTTTTTAAGATTATTAATCTACGTTATGTACTCTTTCTTGTGGTGTGCGACGTCTTGCTACATTTCGGTTGCGGTTCAGTGCAGCGTCCCCCTGGTTTCTTCTAGTTTTTAAAGATAAAATAAAAGTCAACACTCTTTTAATCTTTAGTTAACTAAATTTTAGTTCATTTCTATTTAAGTTTCATTTCTAGATGTTTGATTTTGTTACATTGTACATTTTTATCAAAATTTTGGGTCATCATTAGTACCCATTTGTAATTTTTGTGAAAAAAAGAAAACTAATTTTCACCTAATTTCTTTTTAACAATTATAATTTTTACACTCGCTTTCACTTCAAAATAAAATACTCAGTAAATTTGCAGATTAACTTGTTCACACCCTCCAAGGAACTTAAGGGACTAGGAGTGAATAGGGGTAGGTAGTAAAAAGGAAATATGAGCAGAAAATCCAAATAAAACTGCTTGAAAGCTGTCTATTTGAATCCATATCCCAGTTAAATCCTGCCTACCCCGCACAGCACCCCTATTCGCTCCCAGGTTACCTAACTTCCTTGGGGGGTATGAACAAGAAATTTGTCTTGTGGTTTATGCAACGATGGTGGTTGTATGCATGCGAGTGAGGAAGGAAAATCCTTACGGCGAAGCAAAAGTGGACCGCCAGAGGAACGAAAACCCATATTCCAATATAAGTGGCAAAGTATGTACAGAAAAAGCACACCACCCACAGCAAATACCGTGAAATGATCGAAATTTACAAAAAAGAACAAGAAATTTACACAACATTTACCTTTTGCATCACAAGCAAATGATGTAGGTCCGGCCCTTGTGTAAGCAACTTGTAACCTTGTAATTTAACAGCCTCCGGCATGGCAATTTCCTCATCGCTAAAACAACATAGAAAACAAATAACATGCCACTGACTAAAAAAGAGGCCACACATGCTTATAAGCCACTACCACAGCGATGGTCATTAACAAAACAAGGTAAACAAGGCACAATTTCAGAAATAACGTTCGCAACACACGAATATATAAGAAACTGTCTAAACGTGTACCAATACTAGTGCCGTACCAAAAGCGAGTGATAAACTGTCAGTTATAATGGTGAAGGCCCATGAGTCTAGAGTGTTCTAGGGATTCCCAAACTCAATGTGAACTTTATGTCAAATGTAATGTTTAGGAGGAAAAGGGATGTCACAGGACAGGACCGCACTGGGAAATTGTTAAAAAAACTGTGTTATGTGTAAGGAACTTTAAATGCCAATAACTCGGGAAATAAGAGAGAACAAAAGGTAACAATAGTGTCAGCGTGCATGTAAGACACCAAACTTTATCTATCAGCAGTCAATGTTTTTAAAATCGTTTCTTTTTAAATTTCAACAACACACCACGAGGGCTCACAGCCTAAATACTATCGTACCGTGGGTGTCGACAAGGAGGAAAGGGGCAACTTATTAATTCTGGACTTGGAGGTTTGGAGGTTCGGGGGAGAAGGAAAAACATGTTCCAGCAAGAAATTCCACAATTTGGAAGTCCTCGGGACAAAAGAGCGGGCATAACAAGATGTTCTATGTCTGGTGACCTGGACAGTAAAAGGGTGCATTCGCTCTGTTCCCCTGGTAGATTTGTTGGGGGCAGCAGGTGGAGGAACTATGGAAGAAAGCTCCTCTGAGCAGTGCCCGTGCAGATATCTATAAAAGAGAGACTGGTCACCAACGGCACGTCGGTGGGCAAGTGATGGCAGCCTTTGGGTGAGGGTAGGGTCACCGATAAGACGTATAGCAATCTTCTGAATGGAGTCCAGGATAGCGAGTGTAGAAGCAGCAGCAGCAGCAGCACCCCAGATGTGGGAGCAGTATTTGAGGTTTGGTCTTATTTGTGAAGTATATAAGGTATAGAGATTAGCTGGTGAAAAGTATTTACGAGCCCGGAAGAGGAAACCTAATTTCTTAGCAGCCGCTTCTGCAATTGCTGTAACATGTTGGTGCCAATTGAGATTTCGATCCACAGAAATGCCAACAAGTGAAAAGGACTCATTACTTTGAATAACTTGGTTGTTTATTGTGATGGGTCTAGGGCTGGTGTATCTCTTATGAGAAGGAAAGCAAGACTGTGATTTGGTGGGGTTGAATTGTACAACATTTCTACTTCCCCAGCCTAATATTTTTTGGGAGATCCACGGAGACAGAACCCTCCATGAGTCTGCGATCCTCATCTAATTGGGCTAAAGAGAGAGGCTTAGAATATTGTATATTTGAGTGGAGGGTGCTGTCGTACGCGTAACTGTGAACTGGGTTGGATGTGCTAGAGAGGAAGTCTTTGATGTGGAGAAGAAACAAAGTAGGGGCTAAAGCTGAACCTTGAGGAACTTCTGTATTAATTGGATATAGTTTAGAGGAATGGCCATCCACAACAACAGAAATGCTCCGGTTGGAGAGGCAATTTGCTGTCCAGGTACATAGTATTGGTGGTAGGCCATAGGCCGGTAGTTTATTAAGCAGCGCTGTGTGCTAGACCTGGTCGAAGGCTTTGGATATGTCTAGAATGACAATCTGGGATTCACCGTGTAGTTCCATAGACATGTTCCAAGAATGGGTGACAAAGGAACGGAGGTCGGCAGTTGATCTGCGCTGACACTAATAATAATACAGATTTATTCGAGGACTTTAGAAGTGGATACCTATGTTATTTGAGTAACTTTTGTTTTGCCTGCTTGTTGATATGGTGTCATTCAGATTTGCTCTTTAAAAATCCACATTGTTTCTAAACACTCTTGATAGGATTGTTTGTCATGTAAATTACTGTTTATAAAGGCAGGAAATCAGACTTCGCATATTAACATACTAGATGGACTAGGAATAACTATTGACTAATCGCCTATTCTAAACAGATTTTCGGATGTCGTTAACCTTTATATGGAGTATTTGTTTGTGTTTTTTTATGTTAATGAAGCCAGAAACTGATTAATATATGGGCATATTTTACTCTATTATGTAAATGTAAAAACGTTCTAGTTAATAGTAAAGTTTTTGTGACTGTTATGTTCAATGTTCAGTTTCAGGTTTGTATTTTGTGCTAATATGCCATTTTTGGGCCTTGATATAACTGTTCTGGGAATTCCCTGTTAATTTACAAGGTTTGTTTGGCATATACAAGGTAAATGGCAAAATTTCTCGGCTTGATCTAGATCTAGGGTATCGCAGCCTGTCAAATTTTGGTGTTGGCAAAAACAAAAATGGATTTTGTGTCAATTAGTTTTTTTATAACTGACACTTCAACATGATGTCAGAAGTCACTAAAGTTAAGTGTAGAGTTGTTGTTAAATTCCTTACACGAGAACGTCTTCCACCACAAAGCATCAAAGATCGGCTGGATAGAGTGTATGGAGAAAATTCTCCATCTGATTGTGTAGTAAAAGATTGGTCAAAACTGTTTCAAATGGGGCAGCAATCCTTGGAAGATGACACAAGAATAGGAAGGACAGTGGAAGTGGTGATGGACAACAAGATTGCCTGCCCTTGTGGAGGATCTCGTACTAAGCTATCAACACTTAAAAGTGAAAGAATTATCAAAAATGTCGGGGAATATTGAAAAATAAAATTTAATTCGGAGTCTACACCGTTTCATTCATAGACAGGCCGGGAAATTTTTGCGGTTACCTCATATGGGTGCAACAGCTGCATCGATAACATGTTTGTTGATTTTGATTTTATGAGTGCCGGAGTACTCCCGTTAGTTGACGCTAAGTCATAGTATTTCCCTCGGAGCCCATGCAACAGTCTTTCAGGCCGGAATGTATGCCATCCTGCACTGTGTGCGGGAGAACAAGAGGTAGGGCTACACCAACAAGCGGATCCTTATAGCCACAGACAGCCAGAGAGCCCTTAAGGCTGTAAGTAGCCCACTGGTAAATTCCTGGCTGGTGAGTGAGAGCCGAGATGAGACACCTGGCTGGGCAGAATGAGGTCACCCTCATCTGGGTGCCAGGTCACTCGGGGATCAAAGGCACTGAAGAAGCTGACAGTCTCGCGAAGAGAGGGTCAGCAGAACAATTTATGGGACCAGAACTGGCTCTGGGCCGGACAAAGAGCACTGCTAGGGGAGCCATTAAGTCCTGGGTCATAAACAAACACAAGGTGTACTGGGCAGACTGTCCAGGGCTCAGACAAGGAAAGTCAATAATTGACGAACCCAGTTCAAAGAGAGCTGTGGAGCTGTTAAATCTTAGCAGAGGACAGCTCAGAAACATAACAGGTCTCTTGACGGGACACCTGGCCGTCAAGAAACACCTGCATAAAACGGGGCGTTTTGAGGGGGACCTCACATGCGGACTGCGGCGAGAAGGAAGAATCAGCACAGCACATCTTGTGCGAGTGTAAAACTCTGGACTGCAAAAGACAACTGATCTGCGGTCAGTCTAGACCGGAGACAGAGCATTATAAAACTTCATCCTACCAATCGCTGTGCAGACTAGTTCAGGGCACAGTGATTTTGGAATGGGTGGAGTAAAAAGACTAAGCGCATGCACAATAAGCCAAAGGTTGCAGTGCTAATGGGGCGGCAAAGCCGCGGACGAGCCCTGAGGGAGAAAAAAAAAACTCCCGGTAGTTACCTGTGACAATGAGGCACAGTTTTTTGGAATACAGAATTGATGCTGCACAGCTACAGGATGTAAAATGGAGGAGGTTATACGGTCAGCAGAGTTTCAATAATTTTGAACAATCTTTGGTTTCTGAGAGTTGACAGGGGGTATTTGCCACTGATTCTGCAGAGGATGCTTATAGCTCTTTCTTTGATATCTTTCGGTACCATTTTGAGAACAGTATCCCGTTGATGCTTCGTAGGTGGGGAGTGAAACAATCAAGTATTGAGGATGGTAACACATCAGAGCAAAGAGAGTTAAACGAGCAAGTATTGTTCTTACATACTGTTTATAAGATGCATCCTACACCATCGAATAAACAGCTTTATGGAGAAATAAAGACCAAATATAATTTGCTTTTCAGGCAGTTGAGAGCTGAAGCTATCTAAAAGTCTTGACAATAAATCAAAAACAATTTGGCAAATTATAAATCGAGAAACAGGTAGAAGTAAGATCTTGATTTCTGAAACTAATATATCAGCAAATACATTCAATGAATTTTTTACATCCCATGCAGAGAGGTTGGTAAGTAATGCATTGGGAAATAAATTAAATTCCCCAGAATCTTATTTCGCTGGGATGCAAAGTCCAACGAACTCATTTTTCATGAAACCGGTTGTTGAGGAGGATGTCAGGAATGCTATGAATAAACTTAAAAATACAAAATCAAAGGATATATTTGGCATAGACTTCTATGTCATTAAGATGCCTGGGGATTTTCTTGCCACTGACACATATCTTTAATCTCTGCATCACGCAGGGTTGTTTTCCTGCGTTGATGAAGTGTGCGAAGGTATATGCGTTTTTCAAGAAGGGTGACCACAATGATCCTGACAATTTTAGGCAGGTTTCAGTTTTGCCGATACTCTCAAAAATGTTTGAAATCCTTATTTTCCAACAACTATATAGTTACTTTGAGGATAACCATCTATTCTATGAACATCAGTGTGATTTTCGCAAGAGATGCAGCATCATGGATGCGATATCGTGTCTTCTAGAGATGGTAAATTATGTTTTTGAACAGAGAAAACAGTGCTGTGCAGTTTTTGCCGAAGGCATTTGATTGTGTCTCGCACAAAATATGTTTGACAAAGTTGAATCATTGTGGTATTAGGGGAGTCTGTCTGGAATTGCTGCGGTCATACCTTAATAATAGAACACAGAGAGTTTTTCATGGTGGAAAATACAGAGAAGAGGGATACATTCGTAGAGAAGTGTCTCAGGGTTCTATACTTGGGCCACTTCTCTTTCTCATATATATATAAATGATCTTTCTCCTAATGTTCCTGATGGCATCCAACAGTGCAGGATAGCAACAGCCCTCTTTGCAGATGACACAACTTTTATTATCAGTGGTGATGCTGGTAGTGATGTTGGTGAGACTGTTCTTCGTGAGGCGAGAGCTTGGTTTAATGATAATGAACTGTTCCTCAACGAGGGTAAGAGCTTTAATCAGTTTTCATGCCAGGGTCACTTCTAACGAGTCGAACACTGCTAGGAATTTTCTCGGTCTCAACATCGACCCTTCTCTTGTATGGAGGAGCCAAATAGACTCGTTGGCTGGTAGGCTAGCCTCATCAGTGTATGCAGTACGTAAGATTTCTGCAATGGCTGGACCTGAGGCAGCGTTGATCACCTATTATGGGTTGTTTTACTCACGTCTGGATTATTTTTTGCTTGCATGGGGAAATGCAGCGAGTGTGCACCTGGATAGACTCTTTCCGTTGCAGAAAGCAGCTGTCAGAGGTGTTGTCGGGGCGGGTTCCTGTGCCCACTGTAAATCCCTCTTTCAGGAACTTAACATGATGTCACTGTACTCATTGGTGGTTTACAGACAATTGTTGGTGGTGAGAGAGAAAAGTAAGAGTTTTGACACACATGCTAAAGTGCATAGTTATAACACCAGACATAAAGATCATTTAATCCAACCGAGGCATCGACTAAATAAAACTAAAACGGTTAGGGTCGACTTTTCAATGCACTCCCCAGGGGGTTGAGAGATGAACCTATCAATAAATTCAGAACAATTATTAAAGATTTTTTAATACACGCCTGTCTATACGGAACATATGAATATTTTAATGTAGTGCACCAGTTGAGATTCTCGATGGCCAAGTGATCCATTGATTTAGTGACAAGCAGATATTGTGTGTTTTAGATGTGAATGTATTTTTATTAATTTATAGTTTTGCATTTACATGTGTTTTATGTATAATTTTTGCCTTGGCTGGCCAATTTCATTTTTGTGTGATCTTGTGGCTAATAAAGTTATTATATTCTATTCTATTCTATCTGATATAATAATGTCATGAAATTAACCGGAAACTGCGGTCATGTAATAGTAGCATGATCTTTTTTTTTAATTTGCGTACAAGATTTTTTATTTATTATCGCTATTGTCAAATTGGTTGTGGTTTATATTTTATTTTGCTTACAGAGATGTCTATTCACTTTGCGTGGCCCATCCGGAACCGATGGCCGACCGTCTATACGCTGAAACTAAGCAATATCTGATAGACCACGTTGCCAGGTTGTTGAATAGGGTCCAGGAAGAGGGAGAAGCAAATCTGGTTAGGAACTATCATTATTATTGGTCCCAGTATTCTGTCGGCAGTCAGTATCTGCATAGTCTCTATCTATATCTGAACCAGCAACATATACGAACACAGAAAATGTCTGATGCTGAAATCATATATGGTGGTTCAGATACTTCAGGTGGTAAGTCCTAGAAAATAAATATATTGTGATAATTTTTATGCCATTTTGTTATTTTAGTGTAATTTATTTTATTTTCTTATTTATCGCTTTATTTTTTATTTTTCCTCCCTCAGGGCTCGTCCGCGTCTTTGCCGCCCCGATAGCATCGCAGCCTTTGGCTTATTGTGCATGCCCTTAGTATTTCTAGTCCACCCATTCCAAAATGACTGTGTGTTGAACTAGTCTTCACAGCGATTGGTAGGGTGAAGTTTTATATTGCTTTGTCTCCGGTCTAGGCTGTCCGTAGATCAGTTGTCTTTTGCGGTTCAGAGCTTTACACTCGCACAAGATGTGCTGGGCTGATTCCTCCCCCTTCGCCGCAGAGTCTGCATGCCAGGTCCCCCTCAAACCGCCAGGTGTTTCATGTGTCCCGTCAAGAGACCTTGTTGTGTTTCTGAGCTGTCTTCTGCTAAGATTTAGCAACTCCACAGCTCTCTTTGAACTGGGTTTGTCAATTACTGACTTCCCATGACTGAGCCCTGCACAGTTTTCCCAGTACATCTTGTGTTCGTTTCTGACCCAGGACTTAATGGCTCCCCTAGCAGTGCTCTTTGTCACGCCCAGAGCCGGTTCTGGTCCCATAAATGGTTCTGTTTACTCTCTCTTCGCGAGACTGTCAGCTTCCTCATTGCCTTTGACCCCCGAGTGACCCGGCACTCAGATGAGGGTGTCCTCATTCTGCCCAGCCAAGTCGCTGGTCTCGTCTCGGCACTTACTTACTAGCTTGGAGTTTACCCGTGGGCTACTTAATGCCTTAAGGGCTGCCTGGCTGTCTGTGGCTATGAGGACCCGCTTGTTGGTGTAGCCCCTTCTCTTGTTCTCCCGCACACAGTGCAGGATGGCGTACATTTCGGCCTGAAAGCCTGTTGCATTGGCTCCGAGGGAATAAACACCTGCCCCCGTCCCAGGCTCCCCGCTGGATTCGTCCGTGAACCAGACGAGTGCGTCCCGTAGTATGCCCGGCGTCTCCTCCCGCCATGCCTCGCGATCAGGGATTTCCACTGTAAAGTTGTTTTCCCGGCAGATTCGCGGGCTCGCGAAGTCTGACCTCATTTCAAGCATGGGCTCCTTAACGATCTCCTGACTTTTGCAGTGGCCCCTGAAGCCTTGGTTGATCTTCAGTCTACCATTGCAGGTTAGTCTATATAGTCATAGCCTGGCCTCCCCCATGATAACTAAGTGTGTGTGGGGGTGGGGGCAGATCCAGCAACACCTCCATGGTGGCTGTTGGGGTTGTAGTCATGGCCCCTGTGATGCCTAGGTAAGCCATCCTTTGGATCTTGCCTAGTTTTTGTATAGCCAGTGGTATCACTTTATTGCCCAACGGGCTTACATCCAATTAATGACTCTAATGACCTCATTCATATTTAAGTAATTAATGTCGCATATGTTAGTAGAAAGTATCACAGCTTCTAGCATTTATTCTACGTACAAGAAAGTTAATCTGTCCAAGCAGTTCTGAGCAATCCAGCAAATTATTTAAATGCTTACAGAGGAACCTTATTAAAGCGACTTTTCTGTGAGACTCGAGACTATCAACGCCATTCACCTGAAGCAGCATAAAATGATCAAATGCGTGAGGAGGATATTCCCCTGTAACTATAAATCTAAAGCATTTCAGAAACATTCTCTGGACTGACTCAAGGCAACAGTTAATAATATGGAGGAAAAATTTTAAGCACCATTTCACTACGGAACTTACTCAGTTTTTAATTATGAAGCCAATCCTAAGAAGGGCTGAACTTACCACCCCCTCTACGTGTAAGTTGAACGATAATTTGTTGTCAAAGGTAATGCCTAGATCTTTTGTGCTGCTACATCTAGGGATTAATGAGGCATCGATAATGTGGTGATATTTGGTGCAAGATATCCTCTTTGAATATGATACCACCTACCTTTGATAAGTTCAGGTACAGTCTATTATCAGCACACCACTCCCCAACTTCAGCTATTGCACATTGAAGGTCTATACCAGGTATGGGCAACCTTTGCTGAGCTGAGGGCCTAATTTCGGGACTTAATCAGTTCGCGGGCCACAGGCAAGAAATAAGTAGGTAGTAGTAAATAAAAGAGGCAGAGAAAACCTTTTCGTTAACCGACCATTGAAGGGGCACCATGTGTGCACACTACAACTAATTTACAGTACTGCAAACTATATTCCTCAAATTACTTTGCACCTCGGCAAAAATATCTTTTCCAGTGGTGGTCCCTTGCAGCAGCCGTAAAGCCAGTAATTCCTCCGTCACTGCAAATTCTTCATCAAAACCTCGAATAAAAATACCTAACTGGGCTGTGTCAGATAAATCTGTACTCTCATCCAAAGCAATCTAAAATTCTTGAAAACCAACCAATCTATCGGTCAATGTTTTTTTGATATCACTAGCCAGCATAGCTCTATGTCAAACAACAGTACGTCGCGATAAGCTCACTTTCTAAAACTTTCTTCTTTTCTGGGCACAAAAGTTCCGCACTCTTTAACAAACTGTCCCTCAGAAAATGACTTCGATGTTTTCGATATTTTGGAACTAATTATAAACCTAGCTTTAACAACATTGTCTAGATTTGATTTTTGTGAATGGAACATTTGTTGCTGGTTCCCTAAATCGGTAATGAATTTTTTAATTTTATCCTTTCTTAACTGGCCCGTGAGTAAATTATATTGAGCGAAATGCTCGCTGGAGTAATGCCGCTTCAAATTGTATTATTTTAAAACAGAAATTATTTCATTGCACCACAAACACATAGGTTTACCACTGTGCAAGATAAAAAAGTATTCATCAGTCCATTTGCTTTGGAATTGACGACATTCTGTGTCAACTTTCCGCTTTTTTAAACCAGATAGAATTTGCTTGAATATTTCCCGCGTCGTACTCTCGACCGTACGCGAATGTGCCATGCGAACTTTATCAGTTAAGAAGTCCTAAGATGACACGCGCGCTGAGTGGTAGCAATAAGCAACTAAAATATTTCCGATCATACGTGAGTGCTTCAAGCGCATCGGGTGGCTTCCCGAATGTTTATCTGTTTGTCTCTTTGTAAGGATTATTTCTGACTCGATCTGTGGCGTTCCACTGCGTACGCTTAATAATATTATTTATCAATTTGAATCGATATCGTTATTTGAATTTTCTGAATATCTCACGGGCCGGATTGAAGCTGGTGGAGGGCCGGGGGTTGCCCATATATGGTCTATACAATCATCAACTCTACTTATAGAAGAGTAAATTTTAAGATCGTCAGCAAAAAGAAGGTGTTTGACTTGCAAAACAAAGCTCAGTTCGTTGATGAAAAGTGAGAAGAGTAAAGGTCCGAGCTTAGATCCCTGAGGGACACCTGAAGTTGTGTAATAACAATTGGACTCAAAACCATAATAGGAGACAAAATTTTGCCTGCTATTCAAATATGATCTGAAAAAGAGGCAGAGAGAGGCCGAGAGGCCTGCAGATTTAAGTTTATCAAGTAACACCATATGATCAATGCGATCAAATGCCTTGGCCAAGTCCTTATCAATGATGTCTACCTGACCACGCTGCCTGTCAAGAGTATTGGCAATAAGCTGTGATGCAGGATATATTGTTGAGATACATCTGAGATACATCTGAGAAATAGATACTGATTAGGTTAGGTTAGGTTTAACTGTGAGTGGGCCATACCGGTCCCTCCACCGTGACCATAAGGTCTATTGTTGCTCACGCCTAATAGTCTATATTTCGCCCAACAAAGCCAGCCTCCTGCAGAGGTCGATAATCTTTGTGGGTGAAAGTTGATCCAGATCCTCCGGAGCAAGCTTTATCTTGCCAAAGAGCAGGTGTCTAGTCCTGTCAGCTGCCGGACAGGAACACAGTACGTGCTCTGTTGTCTCGTCATTCTCCATACACAGCCGGCACTCGGTCTCCTGACCGACTCCAATACGGTGCATGTGGTGACGCAAGCGGCAGTGTCCTGTATACAGGCCGACTAGAGTACTCAGTTGTTGTCTGTTTAACTCTAGAAGTTTTTTAGCCCTTGACTCAGGCAGTCCATTTATGAAGGCCTTAGAGTGGGCTAATCCTGGAAGATTTTGCCAATACTGGATTGTCATTCTTTCTGTCCAGGTCTTTAAGGTGCGTTTTGCTGTGCATGATGTTATCCCTGGCAAGCGTGTCGGTCGCAACATTGCCATCATGGTCCGAGTGACCCGGTATCCAGACCAGCGACACCTCATTACAGCTGCCCAGTTCGTTAAGGGCAGATTTACAACTCCATACCGTCTTTGAATTACACCGGTAGGAACCAAGCGCTTTTATTGCAGCTTGGCTATCTGCATATATCTTTATCGATTTGTGTGTGCACTGGTTTTTTATACTTTCTCTTGCACACATCTCGATGGCATACACTTCTGCCTGGTGTATGGTTGCGTACTTGCTGAGGCTAGTTGATAGTCTAGCATCGGTGCTGCCCCCATATGCGCCGGCTCATACTCCCATATTGGTTTTGGAGCCGTCAGAGTACCAGCAGAGATCGGCTCTCAATAGGGTCGTTTGATTTGGGTGGGGTGTCAAACTGCAAATGCACCAAGGCTAGATTTGGAATGTTCTCAAGATTATTTGGATCACACTTTTTTTTTGTCCTTTATAAACTGCAAATCAGTGACTTACTTGTCACACAGTGTTGCCAGCTAAGGCATTAAGTACGCTTTTCTGAAGCTCATGTTATTTTTGCTGAAATTTGCTAGCAGTTTTTATATTTTGATGTTAATTTTACAAATTTGAATTTCAGGAGAGCAAATGGAGATCGGCGAGCTGGCTTTAGAGATCTGGCAATCTGGCATGATTGCACCTTTAGGACAGAGATTAGTTAAGTTACTTTTAGAAGCCATAGATCAAGATCGAGCTCAGCAAACATCGTTTATACCAATAGAATCTGTTAGAGGCACTATACTTAGTTTTGTGGAGGTTAGAAAAAGGTTCACGTATTATCTTTGTGTCTAACTGAGAATTCTCTACCTGTTAGAATTATTTCCATCCCGTTTCTGTATTTTTGTTCTCAGGTGCAAGGTTATAGGAAGAAAGGTCAGCTACAGTTATATCAGGAACTATTCGAAGAGCCATTTTTAGATGCCAGCGGTGAACATTTCAAACGTGACGCTGCCATGTTGCTACAGGAAAAAGACGTCAGTTTATATATGGAAAAAGTGAAGGCTAAAATAGAGGAAGAACTGCACAGGGCAAGGAAGTTCCTCCATTCTAGCTCATTAACCAAGGTAACTTTCTAAATATTTATTTATTTATTTGTTCATTTAACAGGCATACGCCCAACTACAAAATTTATTCAATATAGGACACACAATCACAATTACATGACCCTATAGGTCAAGGGTCATAACTAATGATAACAAATAATGAAGTAACCGGCCCTATAGGTTAGTATTCTTAAAGGTATTAACAAATAATAACGTAAGCGACCTTATAATAGGTCAGTAATCCTGAATAATAATAACAATTAATGCAGTGTACGACCCTCCAGGTCAGTGATCATAAATAATGACAACAATTGATGAAGTTCAATGACTGGCCACAATGGCACTCAGTATAATCACTCAAGCAGTCATGGTACGGTGACGACCACCAGGTCCACGACTGTACCGGCAGGCAATGACGTTAACAGTCGTTATCTGTCACACAAGTTCAAATGACATTGAAGATAAGGCACACGCAAAAAAAAGGAGGCAATGGCACAAAAATGAATTTACACAATTAAACTGAATTGCCACGATGAAGTGGTTGCTTTAATACTGATCTGTGTGAGACCAGGAGCAGCTTCCTCAGCGTAACTCACTGACAGGCCGGTAACAGATCCATGCAACTAACAGCGGCCTATTGACAGCAGCGGCCCTCTAGGCTCTCAATTCTCCTAATACCCTGGAATGGGAGTGGCCCTAAAACATAATCACTTTAGCCTGGATGTACGCACCAGCTTGCCCTGAAGAATGACGTGGTGACATTAATCTACACAAAATGTACCTGGCTACAATAGTACTCTCCACACTACAACAGTTGAAACCAGAAGAGCGAACGCCACGAAGAAGGCCTCCGTCATCACTCCATGCACATGCGCCCAGTCATGCCAACATATAGACATCGGATCGACTTTGCGCCATGTAACCAGCCGTTCACCAGACATAGAAAGACAGCAGATGACCCCCAGTTCCACCATATTTTAATCGTACACTTAATAGAATTAAACGAGCGGGGATACTGAAGGTATCACCCGCTCGATGATCATTATAGATGAACACAGACACAGTATGTGTTATCCTAAATAACTCACTCGTGTGAGAACACATTAAACAGAGATAAAACTTTAAAAAATGATGACGGAATAACAATAAAAAAACAAGTTACGACATCTGGGTCGTAACAGTATCCTGAGAAATGCCCTCCCAGGCTTCTTGAATTCAGTGACGAAGCTCAACTAGGTTATTTGGTGGTTGAGGTACATTACCCTGTCGATTGTCAATCATATGCGTTACATGTTCGACTGGTGACAAGTCTGCGAAGCGAGAAGGCCATGGAAGCAGGCTAACTTTTTTTTTCTTTTTAAGAACCTTGTAGTAATATACGAGGACGTACGTTTGTCTTGTTGGAAAAGGGGTTGAGTTAACAACCCTTGTAGGTATAGTAGTGCAACAGACTGCAGTACCTTTTGTATGTAATCATTTGCAAACAAATTTCTGTCAATAAAAACTAGTGGTGATTACCGTATGTTATCGGACCACGTACCATCACCCCCTCGTGTAAGGGCCCTATTTTATTCCACAGCAAATTCCAAATTTCTGTGTTCTCCACGTAATTGTCTTACTCTTCTGCGACCATCGTGGACAGAACCGGAACTCATCAGACAATACAACATGATTTCATTAACCATCCCAATTTCATCTACCGTTACAGCACTCAAGCCTAATGGCACAATGTCGAGGTGTCAGAGGGAGACATAAGGATGGTCTATACGAGCGAACACCAAAAGCGTGTATTCTGTGATATATCGTTTCCGTAGATACTTTTTGTTGTGAAACATGCAACCAAGCATTTCTAATCGAGCTTTTTGTGGAAACTGTGCCTTGTAAAGCCGCAATCCTCAAATAAAGATCTTCCCATGCTGAAGTTGCTCGAGGTCGTCCGGATTCATGATGACAGTTATGGATTTCTTCTTCAGACCACATAGACTAACACTGTTGACGCACTGCGTTCTACACGGTTGGAAATTTGTTTGATTGAAAAACCGGCTTCCTGCAGTCTTGATGTACTGAACTATTTAATTAATTAGTTTAATTTGGTTTATTAATGAAGTATGGTATGTTTTCTTTTTCCTTATAGGTCTCACAGAGATGCGAGAAACACATGGTAGAAGAGCATCTTCAGTTTTTGTATAGCGAATGTTTGAATATGGTTCAAGGAGAAAGAAGAAAGGACCTGTCTAATATGTATGATCTCCTAAAGAGTGTACAAAATGCTATGGTGGTTTTAGTCGATACGGTTCTAGACCACATCAAGACTCAAGGACTTGCTGTAAGTATTTTGATCTACTTATTTTGTGTAATTAAAAGTTGGGTTATTATTTACCTACTATTTGTATTAACCTTAGAATATAGGTAGTTGTTTTATATTTTGAGATTCTAAGGTATTAGCAGAGTCGATTTAGAGGTTATACGCAGAACGTACATGTTTCTCTCATGACTCCTATCAGTTAACAAATGACAAATAGTGGTGTTGTCAGATTAAACTAGAGAGATGGATATGGCTTTTAAATGCCGTGAAAATAGGAAGCTTAATATTTATACTTGATAAAACCTAGTTTTACATTGCTTTTAAACAAATTGAATCACTTTCATTAAAATTTTTATTTATTTATATTTTCCTGATATCTACAGATTCAGATGAGAGTTGTCGTAAATGGCAACCCCGCCGATTGTTTATTGTGACATATTTTCATAGCCTGTCCGTTTAAAACTGAATTTGGAGATTTTTTGCAATGGCAGCAGAACCCTGATTTATCTGTCTGACATTGTTTAACATTATAGGCATTCATTTAGAGGTAATTTCAGGTCATATCGTAGATTATTTACTTTTTATTTAGTTATAACCTAAGATCTACTGAACCAATTGAGTTCAAATTCGGTAGTAATTCCAGTAATTTAAAAGATATTGCGTTTTCAAACAGTTTTTTGATTTTTTTCTAAAAGTAATTGAGTGTCAAAACTGTCTAACGAACTCATCCAAGCTATTAACGAAATGAAGGCAATTGTGAAATTTGATTTCGATTGGTGAAGTATTTTTTTGAGTTATCGGTTGGATATATATTGATTCTGCCCAGCTAGGTCCCTCGTCTCGTCTCAGCATTCACTTACCAGCCTGGAATTTACCTGTAGGCTACTTAGGGCCTTAAGGGCTGCCTGTGACTATGAGGATCCGCTTGTTGGTGTAGCCCCTCCTTTTGTTCTCCCGCACACAGTGCTGGATGGCATACATTTCGGCCTGAAAGACCGTTGCATGGACCCCGAGGGAAATACTATGACTTACCCTCAGTCCTTCCGAATAAACACTTGCCCACGCTCCCCCGCCGGATCCGTCCGTGAACCAGACGAACTTCCCGTGGTATGCCCGGCGTCTCCTCCCGCCATGCCTCGTGGTCGGGGGGGAGCTGGTTAAGTTTTGGTAAGCGATATTATTAAGGTCAATTTTGAGTTTATCCCTTTGGACAATAAATTAATTGAATTAAACTGACTGACATTACTAGTCGCTTTATAATATTTGCTGTTCGTGACTATCCAGTAGTTTCAAGTTTGTTTGATAGGTTTGATATCCAAACTACTGTCTTACACATAACGTATATATTGACCAAAATTACACAGCCTATCAGAGATCACATAAAAAAATAAACACAAAATATTGAACAAAACAAAAAATTCATGTAATTTCTGAATGTCACAACGTCTGGGTTAGACATATTTCCAAGGTAAAAAAGAACAGAGTAAGGCTATACTCCAGACTGAATTTATTTAGTAAAAGCCCTTTTACTAAAGGACTTACTGAATAAATTAAGTCTGGAGTATAGCCTTGTTGTGTTCTTTTTTACCTTGGAAAAAATTTACCACACACATCCAAAATACAAAATTATTTACTTGGTTTCTAGGCGATCAGTAATCTGCAAGGGGAGAACACGCACATAAATTTCGTAGAGAATCTTCTAGCAGTCTACAAGAAATACAAACAGCTCATACAGGAAGTCTTCAAGTCTGATCAAAATTTCATGGGTGCCCTCGACAAGGCTTGCAGTTCTGTAATAAACCATCGACCGAACAGCGGCAGATCACCATGCAAGAGTCCAGAATTACTCGCCAAGTATTGCGACACTTTGCTGAAGAAAAGCAGCAAAGGTATAAGTGAATCAGAGGTCAGTACTTTTTTGTTTTTCAATATTCTTTATTCACGAACTCAAATCAGTACATTTGTACTGGCAATAAGTTCTATAATTAATAAAATAAAATAAAATTACTTATGATTTTAAGGTTAACTTATATTATATCAAGTACTTTAGAAACTCTACAGGGTGGTCACTTTTATCTTGCACACTTTTGCTATCTTCTAAATCTTTAAAGATACATAATCAGTTAATTTACGAAAATGTTGTTCAATTTCATGCTTGTTAAGAATTTGAAATTAAATTTCTGATACATCAAGTTGTTACTGAAATATCCTGAAAAAACTGAAAAGTTGCGTTTTATTATTTCCTTTAGATGATTGCACACCGTATTTTTGTAACAAAATAAGAGTCAGGTTTCTTCTGAAACTTAGCAAATTTTTACAAACGGGATTCTGTGGCTGAAATTCTCGCATTTGTAACCGGGAGTTGACCACAGAAACATCAAAGAGATAAGAAAAAATCGGCCACCACCCTTTGAGTTGTCGCATACGGGTCCTGTATGCTGCAACCATTTGATCAATCTTGTCGACCCCTCCTATACCTTTGTTGTAATTGTTTATAACTTCTGATTGAGGTACATTTATTTTCAATTAAGCTCCAACGGAATAACCACATTAAAAACAAAGTCCTCTTAAGCTCCAACGGCAGCAAACCCTTCTGGACTCTTGCTAAACCTATTGGGAATAATTTCTACAAGAGCGCGTTCCCACCTCTTGTTTCAGGGGTTGAAATTGTTTCTACCGCCCTGGGCAAGGCTGAACTTTTTGCTTCGTTGTTCGCCGGAAATTCTACTCTCAACCCACCTCAAAATGTCGCGCATAAAATGACTGATATCATTTTCAAAACTAAAAAGGTACAAAATATGCTCTCTTCTCTTAATACCAGGAAAGCCTCTGGCCTTCACGAGATCCCAGCAGTTGTTCTCAAAAAATGCACACCAGAACTTGCTCCTGTCCTGACTCGTCTGTTTCAGACATCTTACAATAGAGGCATATTTCCTAGTAACTGGAAAACTGCTTGAGTACAACCTGTCCCCAAGAAAGGATCCAAAGCGCTTCCTAGCAACTACAGACCTATTTCTCTCCTTTCAGTCGTCTCTAAAGTGATGGAAAAGTATATAAACACCGAATTACTAAAATTTCTCAACACAGTCTAATCCACGACAGGCAGTATGGATTCCGTCAGTTCAGATCAAGTGCCGACCTCCTTTCCTTTGTCACCCATTCTTGGAACAAGTCTATGGAACTACACGGTGAATCCTGGATTGTCGCTCTAGACATATCCAAAGCATTCGACCAGGTCTGGCATGCAGCGCTGCTTAATAAACTACCGGCCTATGGCCTACCACCAAAACTCTGTACATGAACAGCAAATTTCTTCTCTAACCGGAGCATTTCTGTTGTCGTGGATGGCCATACCTCTAAACTGTATCCAATTAATGCAGGAGTTCCTCAAGGTTCAGCTTTAGCCCCTACTTTGTTTCTTCTCCACATCAATGACCTCCTCTCTAGCACATCCAACCCAGTTCACAGTTATGCGAACGACAACACCCTCCACTCAAATATACAATATTCTAAGCCTGTCTCTTTAGCCCAATTAGATAAGGATCGCAGACTCATGGAGGGTTCTATCTCCGTGGATCTCCAAAAAATATGAGACTGGGGAAGTAGAAATCTTGTACAATTCAAACCCACCAAATCACAGTCTTGCTTTCTTTCTCATAAGAGATACACCAGCCCTAGATTCATCACAATAAACAACCAAGTTATTCAAAGTAATGAGCCCTTTTCACTTGTTGGTATCTTTGTGGATCGAAATCCCAATTGGCACCAACATGTCACATCAATTGCAGAAGCGGCTGCAAAGAAATTAGGTTTCCTCTTCCGGGCTCGCAAATACTTTTCACCAGCTAATCTCTATACTTTATACACTTTACAAATAAGACCAAACCTTAAATACTACTCCCACATCTGCGGTGCAGCTGCCGCTTCTACACTCGCTATCCTGGACTCCATTCAGAAGAGAGCTATATGTCTCATCGGTGACCCTACCCTCGCCATCCCTCTCTTTTATAGATATCTTCACGGGCACTGCTCAGAGGAGCTTTCTTCCATAGTTCCTCCACCTGCTGCCACCAACAGATCTACCAGGGGAACAGAGTGAATGCACCCTTTTACTATCCATGTCACCAGACATAGAACATCTTGTCATGCCCGCTCTTTTGTCCCGAGGACATGCAAGTTGTGGAATTCCTTGCCGGCACATATTTTTCCTTCTCCCCCGAACCTCCACACCTTCAAGTCCAAAATTAACAAGTCGCCTCTTTCCTCCTTGTCGACACCCACGGTACGATAGTATTTAGGCTGTAAGCCTAAGTGTGTTGTTGAAATAAACTAAACAAAATTATAGCACAGCATAATCAATATGCCGTGGTTATGGACCGACTACCTGCACAAGATCATGAGCAGAGCTGTAAATGTAACATATTTAGAATTATGCATCCTCTGATAACGCTATTTTTGTCAGTAAAATGCTTGTCTTTAAAAAGATGTGTTGTGGTAATTTCGGTTCTCCAGGTTGCAACCTTTACTTAGTGAATATTAATTATTGTTTGAAATTTACAATCAGAGTGTGGTTTATGTATCCTGTTTTCCTTCCTCTGTTTCAGGTAGAGGAGAAGCTATCTGAAAGTATTACGATATTTAAGTACATAGATGATAAAGACGTGTTTCAGAAGTTTTACTCCCGGATGCTGGCAAAACGTCTAATTCACCAGCAAACCCAGAGTATGGATGCGGAAGAGGCGATGATTAACAGATTGAAGCAGGCCTGCGGTTACGAGTTCACTAGCAAGCTCCATCGTATGTTCACAGATATGTCAGTGAGTGGTGATCTCAACAATAAGTTCAATTTGATGCTGAAAGAACGAAACGTGGATTTGAGTATAAACTTTTCTATATACGTCCTGCAAGCCGGAGCCTGGCCCCTGGGACAAGCTATCGTTTCGAATTTTGCCCTGCCTCAGCAACTCGAGAGGAGTGTGCAGATGGTAAGTTTTAAGAGAAAAAACTCTAGACGCAGCAAGTGCGTTATGGCAGTGTATTTTCATGTAAATCTTTTTCATGTTAGATATGTCTTTATTATCCTGTTTCTTTTACAGTTTGAGGAATTCTATCATGAACGGTTCAACGGACGAAAGCTGACCTGGTTGCACCACTTATGCCAGGCAGAACTGAGATTGGGCCACCTGAAAAAGTCATATGTAGTAACTGTTCAGACATTCCAGATGGCGATACTACTCTTGTTCGAGAACACCGATGCATTGACCTGCGCCGATATCAGGGAAACTTTACAGTTGAACACGGAACAGTTTCATAGGCATGCTGTCAGTTTAGTCGAAGCAAAACTGCTTCTCGCCGATGTTGAGGTAAGCTTACTCTGGCACACTCTATTTTCTTTTCTATTTGCCATTGAAAAGCTTGCTAGATAGCAGGGATTTTAATTTATTAGTAGTACTGTAAGAGACTATGCTAGTGCCTCTGCTATTTTTACTGTTTCTTATTCATATTTTGAACATTTTTAGGAGCTAACACCAGAGACTATCCTTCGTTTGAACTTTGACTATTCAAACAAGAGGACAAAGTTTAGAATAACGGCGGCAGTACAGAAGGAGACACCACAGGAAGTCGAACAAACCATGAATTCCGTTGAAGAAGACCGAAAAATGTATTTGCAGGCGGCTATAGTTAGAATAATGAAAGCGAGGAAGGTGCTCAAGCATAATGCACTGATACAAGAAGTAAGTTGTGTAATTGATGTTTTAATTTAATCTTAATAGTTTTCGCTGGTAACAAGACATTTAACTGTCAGATTTTAAACTTCAGTGGCATTATCGTACCATAAACATGTTCTATGTACAGAAATGTACAAGCGTTTTAAGGGTAATTGGAGACTGTGTTATATGGAGAGATAATGACCACTTGCAAGAATAACACATTAAGTGATTTCTAAACAAAAGGTGATTTTATTAAAAATAGAATGAAATATATACAAGTGATGTTATGGTGAATACTTATTTATTTATTTATTTATTCATACACCATCCAACAGCTTAAAAGCCAAATTAAGGATGGGCCAATACACAAAACATAATAATAATAATAATAATAATAATAATCTTTATTGGTTCCTTAAGTACCCAGATGGGTGTAGAACACGTCACAGGTATACAACGCAATAATCTCGTCAGCAAACAATAATGTAAGAAAACTAAAGACAACACACAATAAAATTGAAATGCAGAATACTCTATAAAATACAAAGTATAAACTATAAATACTTATACTATGGTACACATAATCTCGAAGTAACAACCACAACAATGACTCTATCTAGTTACATATACAATACAATGTACTGCAACAAACATTGAACATGTCAGAAAACCAAACAAAACACAGTCCGAACAGTAGACCTACGTAAACAAAACACAAACACTGTTATAAAAGGTGTATAAATATGTACAATTAAAATGTGTAACTCAATTCAAGTGGACATAAATCATTTATCATTAAAATTGACACTATAAAAGTCTTCCACTCTGTACAAAACCTGGTCAGTAAGAACCCTTCCCAGATGTACCTTAAGTCTGTGAGAGGGCAAGCTTCTAACCACGCTGGGGAGGTGATTATACAGCTTAATGGCTTGATGATACACATTTCTTTGTATAGTTGTTAAATGTGTCTTTGGTGCCCTCAAATCTCTACATCTTGTATTGTAAGTGTGTCCGCTCTCACAACCACTAAAACAGACATAATTTTCTTTAACAAATACTATACTCTCCAAAACATACAGTGATGGAACAGTAAGTATATTTTCCCGCCTAAATGTCTCTCTGCAAGACTCTTTGTGTTTCAGGTTAAATATCAGTCTTACAACATAATAACAAACGGTAATCAAATAAACTATACAAAAGAGAGTCACAAATTAGATCGCTTTGAAAAACATTTTTATCTCTGATATATTACATGAGAAGATATCTAGGCAGTCTTGCAGTACAGAGTAATCATTGCACATCTGGTAAATTGGAGAGGATCGCAGCAGTCGGGAGATAGAATGTGCCTGGAAAACGTGCAATACGAGGCACATTGAAATTAAGTTGCTGAAGCAGACTAGGGCAGTCGAACACAGAATTAACCAGTTTGTATAGAAATATAATGAAACTGCACTGCCTGCGCATCGACGGACCCTGCAGACTAAAGCGAAGAAGTAAACTTTCCTGGGGAAAACCAATAGACGGATATCGACCATCCTCACGAAAGCTGAGAAATTTTAGAAATTTCCTTTGCACTGATTCTAGACTTGCCACATGTATCTCATAAGTAGGAGCCCACACAACTGAGCCATATTCAAGTCAGGATCTAACTAAACAACTAAAGAGCAGGAGGAGGATGTCAGTCTGAGAGAAATTTTTGCTGTTTATTATCAGAAACCCAAGAGTTTTGTAAGCGGAACTGACAGTCTGCTCATAGTGTGGTTTAAAACATAGAGTATCATCAAAAACAATTCCAAGGTCCTTAACTGTCCCGGGGCGATCAAGTGGAAGCCCTCTTATATTGTACCCGAAAGTGATTGCGTGCTTATTTCGAGTAAAGGACATCACAGAACACTTGGAAACATTCATAGAAAGACCACTCCGACAACACCATTCATCAAGGATCTGAAGACAGTTCTGGAGCTGCAAACAGTCATCAACACTCTAAATATTTGCGAAAATCTTAATATCATCTGCATACATTAAAAAAGGAACATGTAAAACATGTTTAACTGGGTCAATAAATATATTAAACAGTAATGGACCGAGTATGGAACCCTGCAGCACTCCCGAAGTTACGTGATAGGTGTAAGATATGAAGCCCCCAACCTCAACTAATTGCCTCCTTCCATCCAGGTAAGATCTGAACAAGCCAAGCAAGCCCTCGGAGAATCCGATAGCCCTCATCCTGTCAATCTGAACAGAGTGATTTAGACAATCGAAGGCCTTAGATAGATCAGTATACACAACATCAACCTGTGAAGAGCGGTCAAGAGCGGACGCAATGAACTGTGTAACGTCAACTAAATTTGTTACAGTCGATCTCCGTGGAATGAAACCATGCCGAGGAATAGAGAGTCTGTTTTTGATGTGAAACAGTATTCGCTGAAAAAGGCAGGCCTCGAAAATCTTACAGAAGACACATAGTATGGCTATTGATCGATAGTTTGATGGATCACCACTATCCCCCGTCTTGAAGACAGGGAAAACCCTTGACAGCTTCCAAATCGCGGGGAATGTTCCAGATCTAAGAATCAGTCTAAAAATTTTCTTAAGTGGAGTCAGGAAAGCGTATAAGCAGTCGCGCACCAAGAAGCCAGGAACTAGATCAGGTCCACAGGACATGTTAGCCTTAATTCTCTTAGCAGCTGTAATAATTTCATCATCTGTAAAGTCATCAACAAAAAACATTGTGATGTCACCCGAAGCCAGGCTGGCGGCTGTAGGTGATGAGGTGGAGGTGGAACCAGAACATCCTGCAAAATAAGAAACTGTCAACTGACTGTTGCCGGTTAGATGAATTCCCAATAGAAAAGTTTTGACGGCGCCGAGAAGTGCAGTTCCAGAATTTTTTAGGATTAGACCTAACCTCTCTTTCAACCCTCTGAAAGTAGTTTACTCGAGAAAGATAAATGTCTCTTAAGTTTTTGTCTCAGCTCCCTAAATCTATCCAGAAACTCCACATTTCCAGACTTCTTAAACTTACACCATAATGAATATTTATATTTGATACTAACCTTAATGTCTTTAGAAAACCACGGGGGATACTTATTACATGCTCTTGGAGCAGTCATGGGAACATACAGATCAAACAAGTGGTAAATTCTGGAATAGAAAAAGTCAAGCATAGAATCGACATTCTGAAGCCCATCCATGCCATCCCAGCACAAGCCGCCAAGCTCCGCATACAATCTAATTATATCACATTTTCGAAAATTATATGATCTCTGCCCAGTGTTACCAACAGGGGAAGAGACCACTGAACCCCTGATCGGAAACTTTATGATTAAGGGGGGATGATGACCATCAGGAATCACGGGCGAATCTAGAGCCTCCTCCACCAAGCAAGTGTATGTAAACAAAACCGTGTCAAGAATCCTGTTGTTAATATTCTCAACATGATTAAGGTGTCCAAGGAGTAGTAGATTTCAGAAATTTTGAAAAGCAGACACACATGCGGAGGGGTCATTCTGACGACAAGATGCATATTCAGGCATGTTAAAGTCACCAACTAAGAATGTCTCGGGACCATATCTCTTAGTTCTAAAACAAATCTAAATCAATTGTTATTATTGATGCTAATGTATTTCATTTATGTGACAACAGTTTTGTTTTCCCTGATTTACAGCGTCTGCAGATTGCCATTGGAAAACACACTGCGGGAATGTGCTGACATCCGGAATTCTGTGTTTACTTGAATTAAAAAGTCGGTTGCAAATCGAGCTTGACACAGCAAACAACGTGGTACTGAACTTCCTATCCACAAGTGTTTGAGTAGGTCACATACAATAAACACCTGGACTCAGGACATTTTTCCCATTCGAGATTAGGAAATAAATAATATATTGTTTCAAGCTAATTATAAAACTGTTGATAATTTAAATACTTGATATAATTGACTTATATGAAAAAGAGTAAAATTAAATTGATAATGAATAAAAGCTATTCTTGTTCATACTTGAACATCCTACCGCATGTCAAGAAACCTACTTTTATAAAAATTGTCACTAAAGACGGTATATTTTTGTATGTTGTTGATTTTTTCTTTTTGTTACAGGTTTATAGTCAAACCAAAGTTTCGTTCGCACCCAGTGTACAGCTAATTAAAAAATGTATCGAATCGCTCATTGATAAACAGTATATAGAGAGGACACCGCATTCTAGTGAAGAATACAGTTATGTAGCGTAATTTGTGTTAGCAAATAATCGTAAGTTTATTTTTTAGAGAGTTTTCATTAAAAAAATTAGATATTAAAGAGACCAGGACCGGACTTTTGAACTTTCAAATGAACATGAACTAGACCTCACAATATATATATATATATATATATATATATATATATATATATATATATATATATATATATATATATATATATATATATATATATATATATATATATATATTTGGTAAATGATTGGTGAAATTCATTAAAGGCAGAAGCTCTATCCCTTCTCTGACAAAAATGCAGGCCCTCGGGTTCTCGCTGGATCTGGTGTAGATGAGCTTTCCAGCAGCTCCTCGGAGTCCCTTGATCTCTCCTTTATAGGAGTACGGTTCCTGGATGAGGGCCACATCCGTGTTCCTCAGAGCCATCAGTAGTCCGGCCGTGGCTGCCCTACTGTGTTGGAAGTTGACCTGAAGGAACCTAAGTCCCATTAACCCCTAGTTGCTTCCCCAGTGGGCGGAAACTAACCCTTCCCAGGCTCCAGAATGCCTTGAGGAGGTTCCTTCGAGGGCTCTGTAAGACGCCTGGTCGATCGAGAAGGCGAGAGTGTCCTTTCTCCTCTGCCTTCCTGCTTAGAACCGACCAGTGTTGTGTCCCCAGTTCAGGGTTCTGGATCTTCAGTCTACTGAACACTGCCTCCTGCGGAACGGTGTCAGGGATCCGTACGAGGACCTTGCGTCTCTTTGGGAGTTCCTTGGGCTTGACGGCTGTCAAGTCCACCCCCTCCCAAATCTGACTGAGGCTCCCGATCGTTTTCCGCAGCTAGCTTCGCGACCTCAACTATGATTACCTGTTGTAAGTCTTCCAATTTTTGAGCTTTAATTTTGTAGACTACATTTTTCAGATGACCCCACAGAAGGAAATTTAATGGAGTTAAGTCCGGTGATCGAGCTGGCCATTCTATAAATTGTCATCACCCTATCCATCTCTCGGGAAAAATGATTGTTCAAATATTGCCTAACTTGGCCATCATATGATATGGTATGATGATGAAAAGTAGTGTAACATACCTGGTTGATGGAACAATTGTGTTAGTGCAGGAATGTCATTATCTCTTACTCTTAAGTAAATTCTTCCACTCAATTTTCCGTTAATGAATGCGGGATTACTTTTCCTCATTTCCATGGGTGTCTGTCTGCTTCTCTCATCCTGACCCTTCTGATATCTCACAAAACGTCACCGAAATTATCCAAGCTGGCATGGAATTTATTCCATGTACACAGAAAACCTCTTCAGCCACTCAAAAGCACTGGTTCTCTAAATCCTGTGACAAGGCCAGACTTGAAAAAGTCAAAGCTCACAAAACGCTTCTACACAATACCAGTCAAGAAAACATCAAGCATTTAATGACGTACGAAATCGCTATGTCTGCATTCTTTCTGAGGCAAAAACACGTTTAATAACCACATCAAAAACAAAGCAAATTTCCTCTCCAACCGGAGCATTTCTGTTGTCATGGATGGCTATTCCTCTAAACTGTATCCAATTAATGCAGGAGTTCCTCTAGGTTCAGCTTTAGCCCCTACTTTGTTTCTTCTCCACATCAATGACCTCTCTAGCACGTCCAACCCAGTTTACACTTACGCGGACGACACCACCCTCCACTCAAATATACAATATTCTAAGCCTGTCTCTTTAGCCCAATTAGATGAGGATCACAGACTCATGGAGGATTCTGTCTCCGTGGATCTCCAAAAAATATTAGACTGGGGAAGTAGAAATCTTGTACAATTCAACTCCACCGAATCTCTCTTGCTTTCTGTCTCATAAGAGATACACCAGCCCTAGACCCATCACAATAAACAACCAAGTTATTCAAAGTAATGAGTCGTTTTCACTTGTTGGCATTTCTGTGAATCGAAATCTCAATTGGCACCAACATGTCACATCAATTGCAGAAGCGGCTGGTAAGAAATTAGGTTTCCTCTTCCGGGCTCGCAAATACTTTTCTCGGGGACTGCTCATAGGAGCTTTCTTCCATAGTTCCTCCACCTGCTGCCCCCAACAGATCAACCAGGGGAACAGAGCGAATGCACCCTTTTACTGTCCAGGTCACAAGACATAGAATATCTTGTTATGTCCGCTCTTTTATCCCGAGGACTTCCAAGTTGTGGATGTCCTTGCGGGCACATGTTTTTCTTTCTTCTTCGAACCTACAAACGTTCAAGTCCAGAATTAACAAGTTTCCTCTTTCCTCCTTGTCGACACCCACGGTACGATAGTATTTAGGCTGTGAGCCCTCGTGGTGTGTTGTTGAAATATAAAAAAAAGCAAACTTTGCGTATTACTTAGGTGTCTTGTTCAATTTTAACGTTTCCATAGTTTTGAACAAGAATGGAGTGTTCTTAAAATGTAACCATAACTCGGTAACAAGTAGAGTTATGTATATGACACGTCACATGAACATTGTTCAGAATGAACGGGACAATCTAAAAATTTAAAAATATACAGGGTGTGCTAGTTAAAATACAAACATTGGTATAATTCCTGAGAAAACGAGAAACGTGGCAATAATGTCAATATCAAATTCATATTTGACATACAGAAAACCATAATAATACCAAATTTCAGTGTAATCATACGAGCTGTTCAACAAATATCCAGGTGTTTCCATATTTTTAGATCTCACTGTGTATATATCTCAAGCAAAGCATGTTTAGACTGCGAGAGAAAAAATTTGATAAGTCTTTGGTCAGGTGTCCTCGCATTTAACCTCGTCACATTATTTATTATGTTACCTCTTATAATGCATGTATCATAGAGTTTTATTTATATCTATATGTCATTTTGCTTTATGGTTCTTACCTTTATTTTATTTGCAGATTTTGTTCAGAGTCGTCGTTTGTGGATTAACACTTCAAGAAAGAAAACACAGCCACGACATCAAATTGTTTGGATTTTTTTTTTGATCTATTTAATTAAGAACTCTGTAAATATAATAATAATAATTGTATTAAAGTTTGTAATAAATGTTTAAAAAGTACTACGTTCGACAAATATATTTTTTTTTATATTGTTCATTATTTTAAAATTAGTAAAGCTGACAAAATTCAAGTCTTAAAAATCATTCGACAGGGATTAATATTTTTAAAGGAAAATTCGCTATTATTAAAAGAGTCGTAGTTGAGGGCAACAAATATATGCGTTAAAATTTAATGCATAAAATGAAATAACAACCCGGAGAGATAATACAGTATTTCCCACAACTCACAACAAATGCGTGTAAAACATCATATCTAAAAGTAGCTCGTGATTGGCTCATGCCTATAATTGTAACAATGATGTATTCATTAAACGGATGCAGCAAGTTAAGACTATTCTAGAAGCCTGATGAATGTAGGAGAGAGAGCTGAAACGAACGAACGGGTCGATTCATTCAGCTAATTGGTCAGAGAAAATGTTCAAGAGCATTCACCCCACGAGGCTCTATAGTGTTAATTAGTGCTCAACTGAAGCATCCTGAGAACAACCCTTTTATACAAGGGCAAGTCGGAAAATCGATCTTTTAACTATCAGTTTCCAATTTTAGAATCTAAAATTACGTATTTTATTACGAAATATCCAAGATTAATAATCCACGACTGAAAAAGGTACGTCGATGATTACTGGTTGACATTCCAACATCATTAATGTCATTTAACCTCCAAAAATTGCATGGCTTTGCGTTCGTGAATCATTAACACTTTCTTAATGTTTAGTTTATATTGATCGTTTTTGTGTTTTGTGTTTGCTGGATAAAGTAGTAGTAGTAGTTATGGTGGGGAGGCTAGCGCCAGGCAAATAGGACACAACTGGCCCTTTTTGTCAATCTTGGAAACCCAGCAACCATGCCCTACGCCTCCTCAGTTTCTTCACCAAACCTCCTCGACCTCGAAATAGATGCCATGACAGTCTTCCAAATAACGGAACTTACCTGGCTCCTCTGTAGAGTCTTCGAACCAAACGATTCTGTTCAAAGACTTCCAAAAGCCTCGCATTCACAGATAGTGGTAAAACGGTTTTTCATTCTTGCCGCATCACTGGCAAATGGGATCCCTCTTGCCAACAATGGCCTGCTGGCATCCCAATGATGTGGCGAAGCGTAAAACGACTCCTATCAAGAAGCCAGACAGTCTTGTTTTTAGCTGGCCTCCACGAAATTCCTCGCCTGCCTACAGCCACTGACCGACCTCCAGGGCCTTAGCAGGCTCCAGATCACAGAACGGCCACCGGGAAACAAGCCTTGTGAGGTCAACGCCACTTCATTCTTCGCGACGCCACAGTGTCCCAGAACCCACACAAGTTGTACCTCCTTTGTCCTGGACGGTCCTATAAGAGCGTCAGCGCACTCCTGAACCAGTGTTGACGTGCAGACTGACCGGAGGGCCGCTGGACTATCTGAGCAAATGTATACACATTTCTCAGTGCTGAACCTCACATCCTGTCGATTAGCTACAGACAGGATAGCATACACCTCCGATACCGTGGTATATGCGCCCAGAGCATAACTCTCACGCACCCACAGGCTATCGATGTATATTCCCACTCCGGAGGAGTGCTCCTCCTCCAGCGGTGATCTGTCGGTAATACAGACCAGGCTGGAAAGCAACCTCATTTTCCATCCACTGATCCTTGCTGGGGATTCTGAGGGTATATGTCCTAGTCAGTTTAATATAATCCTCTGCATTTCGTACTTTGATGGTGGAAATTTCAATTTTCTTTTCCACCTCCTTGGGAACTTTGGCGTATCCTGTTATTGCTCCCTCACCACACGAGTTTCCAGGGTCTCGCATTCTAAGATGCGTCGCCATAGCCTCCCTTCTGATACAGATGGGAAGCGGTGGCAGCATCAACAAGACCTCTAGCGCAACTGCGGGTGTCGTCTTCATAGCGCCAGTGATACCCTGACTTGCCAACCTTTGAAGTTTGGCCAGCTTCCGGGTAGCAGTTTGGTTTACACCACACCACTGCCCCATAAATCCAATTAAGGATCCGCGGATTAAGCCCCCAAGACCTCACTATCACACAGCGCAACTGCCAGAGGGTCGCTATTCCCTTCCTCACTAGTTCTATTTGCGACCCCCATGATAATTTGGAGTCCAGGGCAACCCCCAGATATTTGACCTCCCGCACTAAAGCTAATGGTTTTCCAAACATCACCGGCGCCCTGAAACCCTCCATATTCATCTTCTTGGTGAACAGGATCATTTTCACGAGAGTCCTAGCTCACCACATGACCTTTCAATTATACTACAGGCTGTTTGCACAGACGACGCCCAGGAATTTGTCGGTGACTTAGACCAGCTCATCATCAGCGTACGCCTGTGCGAAGAAGTTATTCTCGGAGAGCTGTTCCAAGAGGCCGTCCATGATCAGACACCATAGATGAGGCGACAGGCAGCTGCCCTGGGACAGCCGCCAGTCACTCCAACGTCCAGCCCCCAGCCTCTTAAGGTCACTGACACTCTCCTGTCCTCCAGGATGCTCACCACCCAAGTTATAAGGGATCTAGGCGATCCCGTGTCCTGTAAGGCGGCACAGACCGTAACCGTCCTTGCTCTATCAAAGGCCCCCTCAGCGGCAAAAAACAGAGCTAATATGCTCTCCATAGTGTAGGGATCGTTTCACCTTCGCGTTTTCACTTTCGCGTTACAGCGTGGAGCGCCGTTTCCGTCGTTTTCTCCCGTTGGTACGTGTCTTGGTTTTCATGGAAGAGGTGATCCCTGAGGATCTCCCCAGCGAAAACTTATCTATTATCCTTTCTAGTGTCTTTAGCAGAAAGGATGTAAGGCTAATTAGCCTGTAGGCCTGGGCCACCGCATGGCTTTGCGTTCGTTAATCATTAACACTTTTTTAATCTTCAGTTTATATTAAATGTTTGTGTGTTTTGTATTTGCTGGAGAAGATGACTTACAGTTTACAGAATAATATCGTTATCATCCCGATTCACGATGATATGAAATGTATCAACCGAGGTGAAATTAGGTTGATGTCAGGGCATCTGACAAATAATTTACCACTGATCAAACCTATCAACTAATGAGTATAATAAACAAACACCATCTACAAAATTGTCTTAACAAAGGGCAATTAAAAATCTGCATTAAAGATGTTTTAGAATTTCAAATAACTTAGAAGTGCCTTCAAGTAATGTTGCCATATTTATCGTTACACCTTAATTTACCTTCGAATTATTTCTCTTTTTGTTATCCCATTATTAATTCTGCATTAAGTCCATATGCCTAAAAGTGATCTCCTGTATCGTAAAAACAAGTTCCTTGTCTCGATTCTCTTCAAATTTGGTTCACTAAAATACCACACATTTTTTCCCTGCTTCCTTTCTCTCTCTCACACCAACCTCTACACAGCGTGTCTCCATAGAAGCAAAATAGCTTGTCAATGAGGACACCCCAGATACAATGCGCACACAAAGAGAAAAAAAAAACAATTGCATCTGACAACAACAGTCTCATTCCTCCCTCTTATCCCTCTCTCCCACCAACACAAAACCACCCCCTAATCAAGCACTCCCCAAACAACACCAAAATTCTAAAACCATGTACAGCTGTACTAAAAACAAGGGAGAATATATAAAAACAACAAATATAAATCTATAAAACACCATACGAATACGAATGCGCCCATGAAATATATGCAGACGCAAAATAATAGTCAAAACCATAAAAAATCTCTGCAAGTTAAGCAGCCAATATACAACACAAGTAACATACAAACACCCATTAAATAAAATGTACATCAGATTTTAAAACACAAAGGACTGGATGCATTACATCTCCAAAATCTTAACCTAAATTAACTAGTTGGTAGATAACATCTCTCGGAGTTTCAAGTAGCCAGGACTGTACCCACTTTTTAAACAATCTATATGAATGCACTTGTCTTATATCCAGTGGCAACACATTGTACGCTCCCAAACCAATATAAACAAAGTTTTTTCGGCCAATCCTTTTATTCGCTCTGTTTTACCGTTACCACATTTTTAAACCGTGTTTGGTAGATGTGCTCCAGGTGTTATGGTGTTTTTCTCTCTGTGTTTGTACAGTAAAATTGCACGGCAGTACAACTTCTGGATATCCATTACTTTGTTTTAAGAATAGAGCAGATGCTAGGGTAAGTCATATTTTTACCACATATAATTTTCAGTATCCATCTCTGTGTGGTTCCCACCTTTCTCAAATATATTTCAGAAGCGCTGGTCAAACCAAGCTCTCAAGAATCGGAGGCTCACCTCTGCTCTTTGTTTCAGGGATTTCCAGTCTGATGCTGTGTATATAATAGCTGTGTCGTCAGCATAACTGACAATTTCCCCTGCCGTAGGCAAGTGTAATAAGTCATTCATATATATGTTAAACAGTATGGGATCGAGCACTGTACCCTGCGGAATCCCACACTTAACACTTTCGTAGCTGCTCAAATAACCATTCACCTTTACGCACTGTTTTCGATCGCTAATATAACTCTTGAGTAAGCTGTATACGCTTCCCCGAAAGCCGCTTTTATATAATTTTTCTGGTGAGATACCATATCGAATGCTTTTGCAAGGTCCAGGAACACACATAAGGTTGGTTGGTTCTTATCTAGACTTTCATGAAGTTTTTTTGTAAGAAAAGCTATAGCATCCTCCGTAGAACAACCCTCACAGAAACCAAACTGGCGACTGGATAACACTCCATCCGTTTTAATAAAAGACTGGATTTCAAGATTTTTTCAAATATTTTTACGATATTAGAAATTGTTGTTATAGGTCTGTAATACAGTTTTATATTTATATTTATGTTGGCAATTTTTGGAAGTCAAATGACAGAAACTGCTCTTAACCAACAGATAACTCATAACTTTTTTGCTTGAATTTTAATCTAAAATCAAACAATAGATTATTAAAGAGAATCATAAAATCTTTTAAAAAAATTTTCTCTTGTTGCATCCCGATAATACTAACCATTTTCGAGAAAAACGTTCTTAAGGATTTGCTGATATTGATTGCATACTAAGTCACTTAATCTCATTTTCAATATTAATATGGAGTTGTTGAAAACATTTGCGGTAATTGCCTCGGAAACAAGATTATGTGCCATCAGTTTTGACAAATCATAATCTTATATTTTTATTATTACTACTATAAAGTTATCAGCAAGAACGGCTTTACAGGGGCTCAATTTTTGTATATCTTACTATAACTTGCAACATTTAAACATCATAAGAATAACTCATTATAACCCAACAATTAAATATCATAACAAACTTTCAAAGTGATGTCCTTCCACCTTAACATATAAATCAATTCTCCTCAGGAAATTCTGAAGAACCCTAGCTAATATTCCCTCGTTTTGCCTGATTACCTCAACAGTTCCAAGGAAAGATGGGGTGATTCCGGTTCCGCTACAAAATGGACTGGATGAGATGCGTGGCATATCGTTGGGCACTCCTCCGATTCCTCATCAGGCTGTATAGTCTGGCTTGGAACTATATTCCATCCAGCTGGACGATGACCAGGGGTGTATATATTCCCAAATTGGGACGTAATGACCTCCTACCCAAATTGGTGAGACCCCTGTGTCACTTCATTCCTCCTAAAGGGATTCGAAAAAATACTGGACGGACACATTAGCAGGAATATCTTAGTCAATAACCCCCTTAATACCCACCAGTATGCCCACCAAACTAGAAAATCTACTGAGTTAGCACTCAATAACCTTGTTGAAAAAATCACAGTCTCTGCGGATAGCAGGGAGATGGTGGTGGCTGGGTTTCTCGACATTGAAGGAGTAATAAGTACACTTGGAGAACCCAAATCACCACAACACATATTTCAGAGACCTTACGATCGTTTCGTTGACCATGTCAACGTCTTCAGAAGGAAGAAAAATTCTGATAGTAGGTAGGTCTCTGAAATATGTGTTGTGGTGATTTGGGTTCTCCAAGTGTACTTATTAGTGCCCATCATAGGTTCCAGTTTTCACATATTGAAGGAGTATTTAACAATGCACTACCCAACTCCCTCTACGAAGCTGCTATCGCTAGAGGGGTGGAACCTACTATTTGTGTCTGGATCGGCAGCATGCTGAACAATCGGACCATTATTACCTCGTTGCAGTGGGAGGGGGTTAGCTTCAGGTCTGCGAGGAGGTGCCCGCAGGGAGGAGTATTATCCCCTCTGCTTTGGTCCCTCTTTGTGGATGATTTGCTGGCTATCCTAGAACTGTGGCAGGTTGAGGTCCAGGCATATGCGGATGATCTTGTCATAATGGTTAGAAGTAAATTCGAAGAGCTTTCAAATACTCTTCAAGGAGACACTAAATGTAGTGAATGATTGGTGCCGGAGGGAAACCACCATTGTTCCATTTACCAGAAGAAGAAGGTTGGACAAATTAAATCCACCTATTCCTATGGGGGAAACAATTCAATGTATGGAACAGATGAAATATCTGGGGGGTCACTCTAGAAAAGAAGCTCAACTGGAACGTACAGTTAGAGAATGTAACCCGAAGGGCCAAACTGTCCCTGTGGACATGCCGAAGAATCTGTGAAAATAACTGGAGAACAAGCCCACAAAAGATGTACTGGCTACATACAGACAGCTTTCACTGTCGCTTGAAATAGTCCGAATTGTTAACACACAACCGCGCCAAAGACCTCAAACAGCAGGAATGATGTAAGGCTGATTAGACTGTACGCCTTGGCCAGCGTGTAGTCCTCCCTTCCCGGCTTGGAAATGAAGACCCCCCTGTCCCAAAGGTCTGGCACCGGGTTAGGGGAGTCTTCATTCCCAAGCCGAGAAGGGAGGACTACACGCTGGCCAAGGCGTACAGGTTAATCAGCCTTACATCATTCCTGCTTAAGGCATTAGAAAATATAGTAGATAGGTTTATGTTGGGAGGGATCCTAAAGGATCACCCTTTCCATAAAGGTCAGCACGCGTACCAGCGGGGGAAGTCGACGGAAACGGCGCTCCATGCTGTGACACGGAAGGTGGAAAGGGCGCTACACTACGGGGAGAGCGCATTAGCTGTGTTCTTCGATGTGGAGGGGGCAAGGGGATAAGGCAAGGACGGATACGGTCTGTACCGCCCTACAGGATAGGGGAACGCCGAGGTCCCTAATAAGCTGGGTGGCGAGCATGCTGGAGGACAGGAGAGTCTCGCTGACCTTGAGGGGCCGGGGGCTGGACGTTGGGGTGACGGGCGGCTGTCCTCAGGGCAGCTGGCTTTCGCCCCATCTATGGTGTCTGGTCATGGGCGGCCTCTTGGAGCGACTTTTTGAGAACGGCTTCTACGCCCAGGCGTACGCTGATGATGGGCTGGTCTTAGTCACCGGCAAATTCCTCAGCGTCGTCTGTGAGTGCATGCAAGCTGCCTGTAGCATAATCGAAAGGTGGTGTGGTGAGAAGGGACTCTCCGTAAACCCGGCGAAGACGGAGATGATCCTATTCACCAAGAAGAGGAAGGTAGAGGGCTCCAGGGCGCCCGTGATGTTTGGAAAACCATTAGCTTTAGTGCGGGAGGTCAAATATCTGGGGGTGATCCTGGAGCCCAAACTAACATGGGTGTCGCAAATAGAACGAGTAGTGAGGAAGGGAGTAGCGACCCTCTGGTAGTTGCGTCGTGTGATAGGGAGGACCTGGGGACATAATCCTCGGATCCTTCATTGGATCTACACTGCGATCGTCACGCCGAGAATCCTCTATGGGGCGTTGGTCTGGTGGTGTGGTGTGAACCAAACTACCAGCAGGAAGCTGGCCAAACTCCAAAGCCTGGCAATCCTGGGTATCACAGGCGGTATGAGGACGACACCCTCAGCCGCGCTAGAGGTCCCGTTGATGCTGCCACCGCTTCCCGTCTGTATCAGAAGGGAGGCTATGGCGTCGCATCTTAGAATGCGAGACTCAGGAAACTGGTACGGAGAGGGAGCAGTAATAGGGCATGCAAGAGTCGCCAAGGAGGTGGAAAAGGAAATTCCGATTTCCGCCATAAAGGTGCGGGATGTCGAGGACGATATTAGGTTGACTATGCCAAACACCCTCAGGATCCCCAGTAGGGATCAGTGGAGGCAAAATGAGGTTACATTCCAGCCCGCAAGCCTGGTCTGTTTCACAGACGGATCGCGGCTGGAGGACCAACAATCCTCCGAGGCAGGAATATACATCGAGGGGCTGCGGGTGCGCGAGAGCTATGCTCTTAGCCCATATACCACGGCAGTCGAAACAAAGGTGTACGCTATCCTATCTGTGGCCAATAGACAGGATGTGAAGAGGAGTCCCGAGAAATGTGTGTACATCTGCTCGGATAGCCAGGCGGTCCCCCGGGCAGTCTGCGCGGCCAGAATCAGGTCAACACTGGTTCAGGAGTGCGCTGACGCCCTCAGAGGACTAACCAGGACGAAGGAGGTGCATCTGGTGTGGGTTCCGGGACACTATGGCGTAGCGGGAAATGAGGTGGCGAATAATCTCCGCAAGACTCGGTTCCCGGCGGCCGTTCTGTGGCCCGGAGCCTGTGATAGGCATAAGTAGGAAGACAGTCTCTGTCGCCTTAGACAGGTGGACCGAGGAAGCAATGGAGAGGCACTGGGGGTCGGTTGGTGGCTGCAGGCAGGCGAGGGACTTCGTGGAGGGGCCGGACAGAGATAAAGCTGTCTGGCTACTCGGAAGGAGTCTACCTACGCTTCGCCGCATCCTTGGGGTGCTGACAGGCCACTGCGCCCTTAGAAGACACCTCACATTGATAGGCGTAGAGAGGGATCCCATTTGCCAGCAATGCGGCGAGGATGAAGAAACGTCCTACCACTACCTGTGTGAATGCGAGGCTTTTGGGAGTCTTCGAGCAGAGTTGTTCAGCTGGAGGACTCTGCAGATGAATCAGGTAAGTACCGTCCAATTGAAGACCGTCACGGCCTTCATCTCGAGGTCGATGCGGTTTGGCAACGGAACCGAGGTAGAGTAGAGCATGGTTGCTGGGGTTGGCAAAAAGGGCCCATGGTGGCCTACTTGCTTGGCGTTGGCCTCCCCACCACTGCTACTACTACTACTACTACTACTAAGACCTCAAACGATCGAATAAACAACTTTTTATTTAAAAGCGCTCAGGCACTGATCTCACTTTTGATTTGTAAGGAAATAGGGAAAAGTCTAATTAAAAGGTTTATTGAAGTAAATTGGACATCGTAGGGGAATGCTAAGTCTTAGGTATATTAAGTACATGTGCCGCGGACGGACGCCTATATGGAATATGTCCCCTCTCTGGCTCATCTCGCACTGCCCCTGCCTGCCCTTGTCTGCCCTTGTGCTCCTCTACCATCAGGACCAGCCACCTCGGAGAACACAACCGACTGCGTGTTGCCAGCTTACAATTTGTAAAATTCGACAGTTATATTGTGATTTATATACGCAGATTCGGCATTGTATGTATAAATCATAAACTAATCTACGCCACTGCTTCAATCTTTACATAATGTAGCAATATCATTTAAATTTGTTAATCATCTGACCCCTGAGGTTCTTCTCTGTTTGACAAATACTATTAAAACTAATTACGTTTATCAACTGATTATTTCAGAATGGAAAATAATTAGTTTCATAATAAAAATGTGTTGACTGCTTTTTCTTTCAATTTTGCGGTATTATTATATTTTTTGTCGAGGCAGACGTTACTTTGAAAATAATTTTGCAGTGATAATAATGTTTTCGATCAGGTTTGCTTCGAAATTTGGTAAAAATGTGGTGTGGAAAACGTTTGCAAGCGACGCTAAGGGAGAAGTAACGGCACTGTATGATTTTCACGTGCAGAATGGTGGTAAAATAGTGAATTTTGGTGGGTTCATGTTGCCGGTACAATACAGCGACTTGAGTATAACAGCTTCACATCTACACACCAGAAAAAGCGCGTCTTTGTTCGATGTTTCCCACATGTTACAAACTGAAGTTCATGGTAAGCTTGAAATTATTGTATATTACATATTAAACTTTAATTTATATCGATTATTATTATGTTATTCACACATCCATACCAAAAAATATGTTCGGGACGCAGCAAGTGCGTTACGGTAGTTAATTTTCATAAGAATAATATATTACAGTGATTTAGCATATTATATTAAAAGTTAGAAAACCTTACTTTATTTAATTATGAACGGTAAAAAATAAGGTAGAGGGACAAGCAAAAGCATGATCTCTAACATTAATATTGGGGTCAAGGAGTTGCGGGTCAAAGGACTCCAGGGGGCAAGCTGAGGAAGTGGAAACAAACAACATAAACTTTCGATGAAGCTTTCCCCAAGACCGTCATGCGCAATGAAGACGCGTATCCTGCACGAAATGACCCTGCTGATAACTACCTAGGAGGTACCACCCCATACATCAAGCGGCCGGTCAAGTCCCAACGGACGTTTCCGGTTCTGGTGTATGAGGCTCCTCCTTGTACAAAAGATTCCGGAGGCAAAATACCCCTCCATTCGGATTTCCGGGAGAGGGGTGTACAGGGGGCGCCAACATCAAGATTTAACATATCCCTTTCGAATATATGTGGCCTAATTTCTAACCTAAACTCCGTCCACCATTTCCTCCAGGCTAACAGGCCCCAACTCCTCTTCCCCACCGAAACCCAAATCAGTGCCAAAACAGCCACTAATCACCTCAATTTCCCGGGGTATGAGCTCCTTACTTCCTTTAGATTGCATGGAGGCGTGTGCGCATACGTCCGTAGCAATCTACCCTGCACCAGACTCCCCAATTTAGAAGCTGGAAGAAAAGACATACTATGGATAAAACTCTCTCTCAGAGCTGCAACTAAATTCATCTGTTGCATGTACCGGTCACCTTCCGACAACAACTTTGTCCAGCTCTTTCACTACCTTTCTGAAAAAACCGACTATCTGATTTCTGAATATACTTCCTCCGAGGTCACTATTCTTGGTGACTTCAATGTCCATAATAAGGAATGGCTAGGATCTTCAAAAACCGATCCACAAGGGAGAGCAGCGGAGGCCTTTGCAGTCAGCAATTCTTTAGCCAATATGGTTCAGCAACCTACTTACTTTCCTCAACACACAGCTCAAATCCCTTGGATCTCCTTCTTACTACACAACCTGAATGCCATAAGATATCAGTCACCGCCCCCCTTGGTCGCTCAGACCACGGCATGGTCACTGCGTCCTGCACAATGCAACCCGAGGTCACACAGTCATCACACCCACGTATCGTTTGGCACTACAACTCCGCAAACTGGGACGAAATGCGGGATTACTTTTCCTCATTTCCATGGGCGTCTGTCTGCTTCTCTCATCCTGACCCTTCTGATATTTCACAAAAGTCACCGAAATTATCCAAGCTGGCATGGAATTATTTATTCCACGTACACAGAAAACCTCTTCAGCCACTCAAAAGCCCTGGTTATCTAAATCCTGTGACAAGGCCAGACTTGAAAAGGTCAAAGATCACAAAACTCGAGTGTAGAAGCGGCAGCGGCACCCCAGATGTGGGAGCAGTATTCGAGGTTTGGCCTTATTTGTGAAGTATATAAGGTATAGAGATTAGCTGGTGAAAAGTATTTGCGAGCCCGGAAGAGGAACCTAATTTCTTAGCATCCGCTTCTGCAATTGATGTGACATGTTGGTGCCAATAAGGATTTCGATCCACAGAAATGCCAACAAGAGAAAAGGACTCATTACTTTGAATAACTTGGTTGTTCATTGTGATGGGTCCAGGGCTGGTGTATCTTTTGTGAGAAAGAAAGTAAGACTTAGTTTTGGTGGGGTTGAATTGTACAAGATTTCTACTTCCCCAGTCTAATATTTTTGGGAGATCCACGGAGACAGAACACTCCATGAGTCTGCGATCCTCATCTAGTTGGGCTAAAGAGACAGGCTTAGAATATTGTATATTGGAGTGGAGGGTGCTGTCGTCCGCGTAACTGTGAACTGGGTTGAATGTGCTAGAGAGGAGGTCGCTGATGTGGAGAAGAAACAAAGTAGGGGTTAAATCTGAACCTTGAGGGACTCCTGCATTAATTGGATACAGTTTAGAGGAATGGCCATCCACACGACAACAGAAATGCTCCGGTTGGAAAGGAAATTTGCTGTCCACGTACAGAGTTTTAGTGGTAGGCCATAGGCCGGTAGTTTATTAGGCAGCGCTGCGTGCCAGACCTGGTCGAATGCTTTGGATATGTCTAGAGCGACAATCTGGCATTCACCCTGTAGTTCCATAGACTTGTTCCAAGAATGGGTGACAAAGGAAATTAGGTCTGCAGTTGATCTGCGCTGACGGAATCCATGCTGCCTGTCGTGGATTAGACTGTGTTTTTCAAGAAATTTTAGTAATTCGGTGTTTATATACTTTTCCATCACTTTAGAGACGACTGAAAGGAGATAAATAGGCCTGTAGTTGCTAGGAAGCGCTTTGAATCCTTTCTTGGGGACGGGTTGTACTCTAGCAGTTTTTCAGTTACTAGGGAATATGCCTCTATTGTAAGATGTCTGAAACAGACGAGTCAGGACAGGAGCAACTTCTGGTGCGCATTTTTTGAGAACAATTGCTGGGATCTCGTCAAGGCCAGAGGCTTTCCTGGTATTAAGAGACAAGAGCATCTTTCGTACCTTTCTAGTTTTGAAAATGATATCCGTCATTTTAGGTGCGACATTGGGGACTGTTGCTGGTTGAACATTTGGAGGTGGGTTGAGTAGAATTGCCGGCGAACAACGACGCAAAAAGTTCAGCCTTGCCCAGGGCGGTAGAAACAATTTCATCCCCTCAGACAAGAGGTGGGAACGTGCTCTTGCAGAAATTATTCCCAATAGATTTAGCAAGAGTCTAGAAGGGTTTGCTGCCGCTGGAGCTTAAGAGGATTTTGTTTTTAATGTGGTTATTAAACGAGTTTTTTGCCTCAGAAAGAATGCGGAAATAGCAGTTTCTTGCCTCGTTAAATGCTTGACGGTTTTCTTGCCTGGGATTGTGTAGAAGGTTTTTGTGAGCTTTGACCTTTTCAAGTCTGGCCTTGTCACAGGATTTAGAGAACCAGGGCTTTTGCCCCGCTCTCGCGTCTCTTCTCTCTCAGAGTTACCAGACAACCTGTCTAATCCATAAACCTTGACTTGAACCAATGTCTTGCTAAAATTTGACAGGCTGCGACACCCTGAATATATGTCAGGCCGGCAAATTTAGCGCTTACCTCGTATATCAGAAGTGACCATCATTCTATTATGTATCCACCAAGCTTACCAAGTCAATTTTTGCTATCTTAATTCAAAGCTTTTGTGTTGTTTTTATTATTAGCATGAGCTTTGCTAAAAAACTATTTTTTAGGAAACAGTTGTATAGATTACCTGGAATCCGTATGTACAGCAGACCTACATGGACTAAATAAGAACGCAGCAGTTTTAACTGTATTTACAGATGAAAATGGTGGAATTTTAGATGACTTAATCATCAGCAAAATAGAAGACGACCACCTATATATTGTTTCGAATGCTGCAAGAAAAAATCACGACCAGAAACACCTATTAAAGGCACTGGTAAGTTTTAGAAAAAGCTAGTTCCGAAATTTTTTCTTTAAACTATTTACTTACAAGGTAAGCGCCCAAATTTCCCGGCCTGACATATATACAGCGTGTCAAAATTTGGTAAGACATTGGTTCAAGTCTTCTTAGCCTGGGAAAAACAAAAATGGATTTTATGTCAATAAGTTTTCTTATAACTGACACTTCATTGCGATGTCAGAAGACAAAAAATTGTGTATAGAGCTGTTACATGAGAAGGTCTTCCATCAATAGCATCAAATATAGGTACGGCGAAAACTCTCCATCTTATTCTGGAGTAAAAGATTGGCCAAAACAGTTTCGAATGAAGCAGGAATCGTTGGAAGATGATGCATGAACAGCAAGGACGGTGGAACTGGAGACGCACAACAAGATTGACCTTGTTGAAGATCTCGTATTAAGCGATCGATCCTTGAAAGTAAAAGGATTATCAAAAATATCGGGGCTTTCAGATACAAGCATTCGCCGAATCCTCCACGAACATTTAGGCGTGAATTAAGTTAGTGCAAGGTTGGTTCCTAAACATTTCTCATTTTCATGGGCGTCTGTCTGCTTCTCTCATCCTGACCCCTCTGATAATTCACAAAACGTCACCGCACTCATCCAAGCTGGCATGGAATTATTTATTCCATGTACACAGAAAACCTCTTAAGCCACTCAAACGCCCTGGTTCTCTAAATCCTGTGACAAAGCCAGACTTGAAAAGGTCAAAGCTCACAAAACGCTTCTACACAATCCCAATCAAAAAAACCGTCAAGCATTTAACGACGCAAGGAACTGCTATGTCCGCATTCTTTCTGAGGCAAAAAACTCGTTTAATAACCACATCAAAAACAAAGTCCTCTCAAGCTCCAATGGCAGCAAACCCTTCTGGACTCTTGCTAAATCTATTGGGAATATTTTCTGCAACCCACCTCTTGTTTCAGGGGATGAAATTGTTTCTACCGCCCTGGGCAAGGCTGAACTTTTTGCCTCATTGTTCGCCGGCAATTCTACTCTCAACCTACCTCCAAATGTTCAACCACCAACAGTCCCCAATGTCGCGCATAAAATGACGGATATCATTTTCAAAACTAAAAAGGTACGAAAGATGCTCTCTTCTCTTAATACCAGGAAAGCCTCTGGCCTTAACGAGATCCCAGCAATTGTTCTCAAAAAATGGGCACCAGAACTTGCTTCTGTCCTGACTTGTCTGTTTCAGACATGTTACAATAGAGGCATATTCCCTAGTAACTGGAAAACTGCTCGAGTACAACCGGTCCCCAAGAAAGCATCCAAAGCTCTTCCTAGCAACTACAGGCCTATTTCTCTCCTTTCAGTCGTCTCTAAAGTGATGGAAAAGTATGTAAACACCGAATTACTAAAATTTCTTGAAAAACACAGTCTTATCCACGACAGGCAGTATGGGGAAGTAGAAATCTTGTACAATTCAACTCCACCAAATCTTAGTCTTGCTTTCTATCTCATAAGAGATACACCAGCCCTAGACCCATCACAATAAACAACCAAGTTATTTAAAGTAATGAGTCCTTTTCACTTGTTGGCATTTCTGTGGATAGAAATCTCAATTGGCACCAACATGTCACATCAATTGCAGAAGCGACTGCTAAGAAATTAGGTTTCCTCTTCCGGGCTCGCAAATACTTTTCACCAGCTAATCTCTATACCTTATATACTTTACAAATAAGGCCAAACCTTGAATACTGCTCCCACATCTGGAGTGCCGCTGCCGCTTTTACACTCGCCATCCTGGACTTCATTCAGAAGAGAGATATGCGTCTCATCGGTGACCCTACCTTCACCCAAAGGCTGCCATCCCTTGCCCACCGACGTGCCGTTGGTGACCTCTCTCTCTCTCTCTTTTATAGATATCTGCACGGGCACTGATCAGAGGAGCTTTCTTCCATAGTTCCTCCACCTGCTGCCCCAACAGATCTACCAGGGGAACAGAGCGAATGCACCATTTTACTGTCCAGGTCAACAGACATAGAACATCTTGTTCTGCCCGCTCTTTTGTCCCGAGGACCTGCAAGTTGTGGAATTCCTTGCCGGCACAAGTTTTTCCTTCTCCTCCGAATCTCCAAACCTTTAAGTCTAGATATAACAAGTTGCCTCTTTTCTCCTTGTCGACACCCACGGTACGATAGTATTTAGGCTGTGAGCCCTCATGGTGTGTTGTTGAAATGAAAAAAATATAGTCAGGCTGGGAAAGTTTAGCGCTCACCCCGTATGCAATCTCAACTTACTTTTTGTTATGCATACCAGTGTTAATTATTTGAAATATCACTTAAAGTACTGTTATTGTTTCTAGGAAACTCATAAGAAGAAGAATAAAGACTCTGATGTTAAAGTGAATTTTTTCGAACCCAAGGAACGTGGCCTTTTAGCACTCCAAGGTGCGAAATCCGGCGAGGTGTTACAGAAGATTACCGACGTTGACCTATCAAAATTATATTTCATGAATACGACTACCGGTAAAATTGGGGGAAGTATAGAATGCAGGATCACCAGATGCGGTTATACCGGTGAAGACGGTTTTGAAATATCAATGCATGCGGAAAAAGCAGTTGAAACCGCCAAAGTTCTTTTACAAAATAATGCTGTCAAGCTGGCAGGTCTCGGGGCGAGGGATACGCTTAGGTACGTTGGTATTATTACACCGGACACGCTGTGTAGTCCAAACAATTTTATATCACCCGCAGGAAAAAATTTCCTCTGATTATAAATTTAAACTCGTAGTACAGTATCGTACTTAATAGAAAATTACAACAGGGTGATAATTATAGCCCTAACATGCAAAATTAATTTCTTTTGATTTAGGTACCACTCTAATATAGGAAAATGCAGCTTCCTTGAATTGTAATTATCTCAAGAAATAGTATGTCTACGGGAACAATTTAGAAAACTACATAATCTAGACGAACCATAAATGGGGATGAATGTTTGCAAATTTCAAAATATGTTTTGTGTTATCAGTTATAATTAGATGAATTTCGCTTAGATATTCCATTGAAAAAAATCAATGTAAGTTGTCTCGTAACAAAATTTGTTTTTTGGGCAAAAATATGGAGCAGAAAAGAACGATTCTTGTTGTGGAGCATTGCTAAGTAGAAAGGGAAATCAAGCAGCAAAAGTTTTGGAAGCATTTTTGGGGTGGAGGATGGAAAGGGAAGATATTAATTTTAGAAATTTTAGAAATGTGTCAAAATTTGAAGTATAATGTTTGGAAAATAGCTGTCAAAACATTTTTAGGTTGACATTTAACTAAATTATGTCTAAATACTTCACAAGTCATAAGACTTATCTGTATAGACATGCTGTATGATTGCAGTCAATAAATATTATTAATTGGATAAGATAATATATATGAACATGTGCCAAAAGACTTGACTTTGATCATTGATTACCTGTAGAAACATGTAAATATTTGACCTGAATATCATCTAAATATATAACACTTCAAGTTTTTTTTAAATTACTTTTTTTAGTGAAAAAAAATTCACTAATGAGGAGATCTCGACGTTTGTATTTTGAAAAAATGTCTTCAAGTGAGCGCTAATTAGGTCCCCTAGAACACATATCCGAGATCAGTTTCAATTTTTATATGTTATATATATATATATATATATATATATATATATATATATATATATATATATATATATATATATATATATATATATATATATATATATATATATATATATATATATATATATATATATATATATATATATATATATATATATATATATATATATATATATATATATATAGACATGTTAAATTTATCTGACAATTTGAATTTCAATAAATATCTTCAAATATCTCATCAATTACTGAGTTTAGGTATAGGAAACCCCTAACAAAAAGTAAAGGAGAATAATAGAGGATTGAATTTTTGATACAAAATACAGGCTGTTCTATTTAGATTAATTATTTTTTTCCTATAATGTGTAGTCATATACAGGGCGTTGAAAGACGTATGAATTTAATACAAAACGATCCATATCTCCTAGAGTACCCTGTATAATGTAGTAAAAACTTATAATAATATAGGATTCGGGAAGATGTGAGTTATCCGAAAATATAATAATATACAGGGGTTCCAATTTAACACACCGATAACTCAAAAAATAATGGACCGATTTTAATTAAATTTGGCGAATACGTTCCTTTCGTAAGTGGCTTGGATAAGTTCGTTAGCCAGGCAAATCGGCTTACGTTTTCCCGAAAAATTTTGTCTTTTCTTTCGAACAAAATTTATATCTTCGGAAATAACACAGTAAGGGCAACTAAATTTGGCGGGTTTATATCATTATAGGTAAATTATCTACCAAAATTTAGCTCTGTAAGTTAAAAGACAAAAAAGTCATGGGCATTTAAAGAAAAATAAATTGGGGTTTTCCTCGACACGTCAAAGTCGCGATCTAAAATGTCAAAATTGGCAACATTTAGGCAAAGAACCTGGAACTAATACGAGCTTTGGAAAGAAAATGTCTCAAGAAGAATGCTTTACAGAGCCTGAAGTCTTAGCTTTAACCGTCTTTGCTCTTCACTTTACTAAAATATTTCCAGAAAAATCATTTCAAATTGACCCTTTCTCTGATGCTTTGGCAGTAGCCTTAGCTATAGAGTTTATCATTTAATGGTACCTGTATATTTTTTGTCGAATTTTCGTAAAAAATCAATAAAGATCTATATCCGTTATTATACAAGATACGAAAAAAATTGTATACATTAATTATCGGGTGCCTTGAGCTACATCTTCAAAAAATATTTCTACAATCACAGGTGACCCATAAGGTCGTTGGTGATACAATTTTTTTTAAATCGTACGTTATTGCATTTTTGCATTTTCCATCGAAATATAATGCATGTTTGTAAGAAAAGAAATTCAGGACGCAGCAAGTGCGTTATGGTGGCGAATTTTCATTAATTGCTTCAAATTTCAATAGCTCAATTTGCTACTAACCTACAAGGTTGACCAAGAAACCAGTTTTTTTGGGAACACTTTAAGTTTACTTTCAGAAATTTTTGTACATTTTCAAATAATAAAGTTATTTTGATCAAACATGGCACATTGTTTCTACTATATATGTTATACTGGTAACCAAAGTTGATGCCTGCTTCCTTAGAAAAAACACACATGTTTGCTATCAAAAACATTTTAATGAAAATTCACTACCATAACGAACTTGCTGCGTCCAGACTTTTATTAAATGTGCAATAATAAGTTTGCTACGGGTGCCTGTGGCAAATTCAGTGAAGCGTAAACTGTAAATTCACTGCGCTGGGTGATGAAAACTTTATCAACTGGGTTAGAGATGGCGACAGCATGGGATACAAATAATTCACTTTATTTAATACCTTGAGAAACAAGCAGTGTTTATATTTAATACCTTTAAGTAGCAGTGTTGTCAGCATGATAAAAAACTCACTGAAACTGAATACTTCGATAACCATAATATGCTTTTGACAACGTAAAACAAATAAGGTAGTTTTCTTTACGTCTATTTCGGTCCTAGAGTGAAAATCAATTCTAACGGATTTTATATTGATAACAGTAGTGGCGTGCGGTCCATGGAAGCAAGGGAAGCATTTCTTCCCTTAAAATAACGACTACATACCTAAACCGCATTATTTAAAATCCCTTTTGTATTTTAAATATTAAATTTCAAATTCTCAAATTAATTTAATTATTACAATTTTTATTTCGCAAGCTCACACACATAATTATTTATTATGCATCATACTGTATTTGTATATACGCTCTTAGCAAGAACGTCGTTCGTCCCAGTGAATGTGACCGCCAGCAAACTGCATGAACCTGATACTACGAGTGGATGCAATGACTTCAGTTGAATACACGTAGTCAGCAGGCAACTTTATAAGAAACCCTAGCTCGACGCGATGTACGCGTATTTTTAGAACGTGTTGTGGTGGGAAAACCCGGTGCACGTACAAAGTTTATGTCGCTGATTATTTCGTAGATATAAGCAGTTGACTAAGTTAAATACATTGGCATTTTATGATTATTAATATGGCTGCAAGTAGATCAGCTTTTAACAATGGCGACGGTGGGGGTGGGGATTTACAAACTTTACAAACACGTGGTAATAATAACTGTGATTGTATTGTGTGTTTTTTGATAACCAAAGGATTTTCAGCTTTACTGTTTGCTGTAAAACTTGCTATAATTAATAAAGGTAGGCCGAAACCTGCTCTAAAAAACTTAAATACAACAATTAAAACATGTACTCGACATTTCAACGCGGAAAAAACTTATAAACAATATGAATGGTTAACGGGTTGTGAAAACAGGAATAAACTGTTTTGTTGGCCTGGTAGTCTATTTGTGACTGAAAAGGGCGTGTGGAATAAAGGTGGGTTTTCCGACTTGAATAATCTACATAAAGTAGTAAAAAGACATGTTATGTCTAAAGCGCATTTACAGACCATTTTAAAATTAGGTGTCTTTGGAAAAACGCGAATTGAATACGCCGTTGACAAGCAGATAGAAATTAGTCATCGCCAACACAATGAACTAGTTGATAAAAACAGAAACATATTAAAAAAGACATATTCATGTGTGTTTTCTTGGTAACCATGAATTGGGCGTCAGGGTTCATGACAAAACAACTACTGCAAATAGAGGAAACTTTCAAGACCTAGTTTCTTTAATAGCCAAATACGACATTTGTTTAAAAATCACTTGGAACAGTCTAACGTTTTTCCCGGGACATAAAATCGCATTCAGAATGACTTAATTTCGGCTGCTGCCACTATTATTTTCAACAGAATTAAATCTGAAATTAAACAGACTCGTTTCATTGCTATTGATCTAAATGAAACAACCGATGTAACTAATTTAAGTCAACTATCTGTAGTAATACGCTACGTAAAAATGGATGGGAGTGTACAAGAAAGATTTTTTGGCTTTAAAAATGTGACAGAAGGTCGTACCGCAAACGTTATATATAAAATTGTGCTTAATATTATGAAAGATATTGAGGAGGCTGATAATAAATTAATTGCCCAAAGCTATGATGGGGCTGCTGTTATGGCGGGACATTCAGGAGGTCTTAAAGCTAAAGTGCGGGAAACGTTCTCCAGTGCTCTATTTGTACACTGTTCTGCTCATAAATTAAATTTAATTTTAACCCAATCTATAAATCATATTAAAGAATGTAAAGTGTTTTTTGCTACCTTAAGTAGAATGAATTTGATAAGTTCTGGAAAAAACAATTGAATTAGGAGAAGTGGAGCCACGAAGAAAGCGTCTGCGCACTGATAATGCGGGAGACCTTCAAACTTCTTACCGCAGCCTTTTCTACGAAACCATAAATCAAATTCAGCAGCAAATTAACTGCAGGTTTGATCATTTTAGTGACCTGAAATTTCTTGAATTGTGTAATTTTGGAGGATGTAAAGGGATGCCTTTCCCAGAAGATTCATTCAAATCATTATTTCACCACTATGGACATTATTTTGACAAAGCCTTATTACGATCAGAACTTACAGTCATTTATCAAACCGATGTTATTCACACAAAAACTAACGCGAGTGAACCTTTAACTTTCTTAAAACAATCAAAATTGGAAAATGCATATTCTGAAGCATTCAAATTATGTGAATTAGTATTAACAATTCCTGCTACTAGTGCATTTTTAGAACGAATTTTTTTTACATTGAAACGTATCAAGAGTTTTGTTAGGAATTCAACAGGACAGGAAAGACTTTCCCAAATTTCAATTTTGTCAGTTGAAAATAAACTCGTCCAGTAAATGTCCCAGAATCCACAGTTTTATGACGACATTATTAACGAATTTGCAAAAAACGACAGAAGAATTGAGTTACACTACAAATACGTAAGTTTCTGAGAATTGATTCCCTTATTTGAAATGTCACCGCACGCCCCTGGATAACAGCAAGATAATATCCACAAACGAAAAACATTAAATAAATTCCCATACTACTGAGTTTTAGTCTTATCATGGCATCCGATGAGAATTAAAATTTCAACCCTTTGTGTGACAGTTAAATGTGTCGAAATACAATAAGACTGTTATACCAATCATACATTGAAAGTCGGTAATAAACTGACACTTTGTAATGATTTATACTTACGCGTGATCTGTAAAAAACACCAAGCACTTCAAAAAGCAAAGTAGGATAACGATTTTGATTAGCAACAGAGTTTGTGCTTTATTATAATAGATGTATGTACACACATTCAATTGTAATTTACTCGAAAAATTTCTTACGTAATGTGGCCACATTATTATACTGCCGGTTCGTCAATGAAAAGATATCTCAAAATCAAAAAGTCTGGATGCAGTAAGTGTGTTATGGTAGCGAATTTATATAACGGCTATTAAACTTATTTGGTTGACAAATTTCTAAAAAATATAACTTGTAAGCTAATTCATAAGTACACTTGGAGAACCCAAGTCACCACAACATATCTTTTTAAAGACCTGACGACCATTTCACTAACAAAGTTAGCGTCATTAGACGAAGAACAATTCTTTTCACCCTCATCCAACGATCGTCACGTCTTTAAAAATATGTGTTGCGGTGATTTGGGCTCCCAAGTGTACTTACTTGATAGTGCTCATTACAGGTTCCAATCTTCACTCAGTAAGCTAATTCACAATTAAGTGATCCAAGAATATAAATCCAGGATATAAAGGAATGCGCATAAAATTTTATGAAACAAGCTTTCAGGGCTTTTGTTATTTTCAACCCCTAAATTACAATAAATTTACTTTATATAATAACAGACCTTTAAATAGCATTCGCTGTGGAACATTACATTCTAAACACATCTATTTAATTTTTTTCCAGGTTAGAAGCAGGTTTGTGTCTTTACGGTAATGACATAACCACGGAAACCACCCCGGTCGATGCTGCTTTGACTTGGTTAGTAGCTAAGAAACGCCGTGAACACAGGGACTTCACCGGAGCAGATATAATAGTCAGACAAATCAAAGAAGGCTCATTGGTGAAACGGATAGGTCTGGTGTCCGAATCGGGACCACCGGCAAGACAAGGAGCTCTAATAACAGATGAGTCGGGTCAAGAATTGGGTAAAGTGACGTCAGGTTGTCCCGCACCCAGTCTAGGCAAGAACATAGCAATGGGTTATGTTCCCGTAACGCATAGCAAAACAGGGACCAAGTTGTCGCTGAAAATAAGAGATAAACTGTACAACGCTGTCGTGACTAAGATGCCGTTTGTACCGTCACATTATTATAATAAACCTAAGTGAAATAAAAGTGTTGTTTGTTATTAGAAGTGTTTTTCTCTCACCCTATTGAAAATGTTCTTAAGAAGTTGCATTGATTTTTTTATCTGGGTATGTATTTACGTTGTAAAAGTTATCGGTTCAATAAAGCAAAGTAACAAGGTCCTGTGAAAAATCTCTGTTTGGTTCAAGAAACAGTTCAGACTTTTCTGTTGATATGGCGATGAATCGTCTTGGCTGCCTTAAGCCTGGTATTTTCCTCCAGTTTGATAGCATTTAGTTCGTCTCCCAAGTATTAAGTTTATTTCTTACATGGCTTTTTGTTGAGCTACAATATGACTCTGGTTTATAAAATGGTATTGTTGCTGCCCGTTTTGCAAGGCTGTCTGGGAACACTCAGAAATAGAGGCGCCGCGCCGTACAGGCGGGCATCTAGACTAGACTGGACAGTCGCTAAAGAGGTGGTTACTTGGAGCAAAATCAGATGGACCATTAACAGCTTTAAGCCATACAAATCGCCGGGATTTGATGGAATAATGCCCATCATGCTCCAGCAGAGTATAGGCATACTGGCGCCGGCGCTTACCCTCATCATGGGGGCCAGCCTGGCTCTAGGGTACATTCCAAGGACATGGAGACTGGCCAGGGTTGTATTCATTCCTAAACCTGGGCGCCCAACACACCAAGCAAAATCCCTGAGGCCAATAAGTCTCCTGTCCTTCTTGCTGAAAACAATGGAAAAACTGCTCGACCGGCACATTAGGGACGGTGTACTGGAAGCATATCCCACACACTGGAGACAATACGCATACAGAACAGGAGTCTCAACAGAAACAGCACTACACCAACTGGTGCTGAAACTGAAGTATACACAGGGATGTGGCGCTGGGGGCCTTCCTAGACATAGAGGGGGCCTTCAGCAACACCTCATTCGGATCGGTACTGGCAGATGTCAAGGAGCGGGGAATAGAGGAGACCTGCTGCAGGTGGATCGGTTCCATGCTCAGGGAAAGAGTGGTGTTCACCTCACTCGCGGGAGGGACTCTGCTGGCGGGGGTCGCGGCGGGCTATCCGCAGGGGAGCGTTCTGTCTCCCTTGCTCTGGTGCCTAGTCGTGGACGGCCTGCTAGGGAGCCTCTCGGGAGGCGGGTACGAGGTACAGGGCTATGTGGACGACATTGTCATTATAATCCGAGGAAAGGTTACATAGTCAGTGTGGGAACGCTTGCAGACAGCACTGAAAGTGGTGGAAAGGGGGACGGTTGGCCAAATGCTCGGGGTGAGCCCCGAGAAAGCAATAGTAATACCGTTTACGAGGAGCAGGAAGTGGAAAAGCCACAGAACTCTCACTCTATACGGTAGAAATATCCCAATTGCCAGTGAGGTAAAATATCTTGTGGTCGTATTGGACTCTAAGCTAAACTGCAATGGTCACGTTGAAAAAATACTGTGTAAGGCAATTATGATCCTAGCCGTCACTAGGCGGCTATATGGAAAAACGTGGGGACTAAGATTTAGTATGGCCCACTGGCTGTACACAAGGGTGGTCAGACCATCGTTAACATACGCGGCACTGGTCTGGTTGCCTAAGGTGACACAATCCAATGTCAAACAAAAACTAGGCAAGATCAAAGCCTTAGGCAATTTAAACTTACTTTCAAATGGTTTTTTAGAGAGCATTTTTTTATTTTGTAGACGAGTATTTTAATTTTAAATTTTAGCGATGTTAACTAAGTGAAGATTGGAATCTGTGATGAGCACTGATAAGTACACTTGGAAAACCCAAATCATCACAACACCTTTTAAAATACCTGACGATCGTTTCACTAACCAAGTTAGCGTCATCAGAGGATGAAAAATTCTAACCACTTTAAAAACTAACATCACCTTATATTCCGGATCTTAGGTAAATAAACGGAGACGAGTGGGGAACTAGTCGCCGGCAAATTCTGCAGTGTATTTTTATCACCGGATGCGATCTTTGAACTGTCTTTATGACTTTATCTAAAAGATGTCGATCTCTAATAATTTTGGGAAGGTTCAACGACAACTAAATTAACATAGTTTCGTTTGTGGGAAATATCTGTATTCTTATGTTATCTCTAGGACGTGCTGAAACATGGGAACTTATTTTACAAAGCAATCGATCAGGTGACTCGTAATCGGCGGTGGAGAAACGTTCATATAGTTACAACAACATAAATGTTGTTGTAACTATATTTCGCAATTTATATATATATATATATATATATATATATATATATATATATATATATATATATATATATATATATATATATATATATATATATATATACTGTCAAACGCGTTTAGCTGTCCTAGTTGTTTAACATTTTTTATTAGTTTTAGATTATATTCATTCAATAAAAAGTCTAGACGCAGCAAGTGCGTTATGGTAGTGAATTTTCATAAAAATGGTCTTAATAGCAAATATGTCTTTTTTAAAGAAAGAGGCATCAAATTTGGTTACCAGTGTATTCTATATAGTAGAAACAATGTACCATATTTCATCAAAATAACTTTATTGTTTGAAAATTTACAAACATTTTTCGAAAATAAACTTAAAATATTCCCCAAAAAACTGGTTTCTTGGTCAACCAACCTTAGGTTAATAGTAAATTGATATATTGAAATTTGAAGCATTTAATGAATATGTTTTCGTTGACTATTTTAAAGTAAATACGTCAGTAAGTGTTAACATTATAATTGGAACCGATCCTCCAAAGTAAAAAAAATCACCAGAAAATCAAAGTTCTCCAAATCATATAAAACTTATATACAATATGCAGTGCCTCATAAGAATGAATAAAAACTATATTATACATTGATATCAAATACAGGTGCAGAGTTGGAGCTTTTTTTCTTGTCGCAGTTTTTTAAAGTTTGAAGATAAATCATTGTGATTCAAAAAATACAGAAGATATTGGCGCGGAGTTTGTTTTATTTCTTATCTACTAAGGTCCTACATATTATACTAAAGTTTTATCGAGTTCAGATAATTTTAATTTTTTTGCAATTTTTCCATACTAGTAGTCGTCGACTTTTTTTGACAAAAAAACTTTTTGTCTTCGGTTAAGTTAAAACTTTACCAATTAGTAATTTGAGGGTTGTTAAACATCGGAATCGTATCAGTTCTTTTTTCAGGCTAATGGTTTTTGTGTAGGAGATTGGGAAAAATTTTATGACTGCACATTGTTTGCATCAACCTTTTTGGTCACAAATACCTTCATTTAATATGCCATTATGCTGTTTTTATCTCAAAAAGAGCTGAATAGGTTGTAATAAAATAATATCAAGCCTGAAAAATGCTTCATAAAATTAGTACACTTACATTTGTAACGCTGACAATTTTTTGAAGTTTTCAGAAAAATCGTTATAATTTGAAAACCAGTAGCGATATCAAATTGCCGTTTGTTTGTATTTGAAGGTCTGAAGTGCATGGAAATAAGAAAGCCACTTTTAAATAAGTTTGGAGAACTTTTATTTCTTCGAAATTTTTGGTATCGAATTTTTATTGACAAAATTTTGACATTTCTATCAAATCAAATTTTGAACTAAATAAACGATAGATATTTCGTAATCATATTTTTAATGTCTTTAAATATCTAAACATTATTAGTTTTGTTGTTTAAACATATTGTTTGTTAAATGGCTCCTACCTATATTATTTTTTATGAACCGCTTCAATAGCTATGGTCATTAGCGGGATAAATAATAGAACAATTTGCGATAAAATGTTTTTAGGCCTTTCGCAAAAACATAACAAATGTATTCTGCTTTGTCTGAGACGCAAAATCTAATCAGATGAGTGTAGACAAAAATTTATTTTGTTCTGGATAATTTTTGGTTATGAAATAGTTGATGAAGCATATGTTTCCCTAAAACATCATAAATTTGATTGTAGTGCTAAAGAATGAGTGTTTAACCGCTTTTTAAATATGTCTGCGAAATTATGTGCCCCGAGATCACACTTTGGAGCTTAGATTCTCTAGGACAGAAAAAGTTAATGACATAATATTTTGTTCCAGATAATTTCTATGAAAACACACTACCATAACGCACTTGCTGCGTCCGGGCTTTTTTGGTATAAACCAGCGTACCAAATTTGATTGCCATAAATGTGTTATTCCCGAAGATATAAAAATTTTCCGAAAGAAAACACAGAATATTCCGGCAAAGCCCGGGCCGATTTTCCGGGCTAACGAACTTATCCAAGCCGCTTACAACAGGAAGGTATTTACCACCAAATTTGATTAAAATGGGCCCATTATTTTTTGAGTTCGGTGTGAGATATATATATATATATATATATATATATATATATATATATATATATATATATATATATATAAACAAGCCTAATCCGGATACGGATTATAAAAGGCATAGTTCGCGCTCATTTAAAGAAATTTGTTCAAAATTCCAAAGTCGCGATCTCCTCATTTGTGATTTTTTCAAAGAAAATTCACTGAAACATGAGATAGCACTTTTATCACTATTATTCGTTTGACGAACAGTTTGATTTTGCGTCTCAGGCAAAGCAGAATACTTTTGTTATGTTTTGCGAATGGATTAAAATCACTTTATAGCATATTGTTCTATTATTTATCCCGCTAATGACCATAGCTATTGAAGCGGTTCATAAAAAATATATAGGTAGAAGCCATTTAACAAACAATATGTTTAAACAACAAAACTAATAATATTTAGATATTTAAAGACATTAAAAATATGATTAAGAAATATCTATGGTTTATTTAGTTCAAAATTTGATTTGATAGAAACGTCAAAATTTTGTCAATACCAAAAATTTCGAAGAAATAAAAGTTTACCAAATTTATTTAAAAGTGGCTTTCTTGTTTCCATGCACTTTAGACCTTCAAATAAAAACAAACGGCAATTTGATATCGCTTCTGGTTTTCAAACTATAACGATTTTTCTGAAAACTTCAAAAAATTGTCAGCGTTACAAATGTAAGTGTACTAATTTTACGAAGCATTTTTCAGGCTTGATATTATTTTATTACAACATATTCAGCTCTTTTTGAGATAAAAACAGCATAATGGCATATTAAATGAAGGTATTTGTGACCAAAAAGGTTGATACAAAAAATGTACAGTTAAAATTTTTCTCACTCTCGTACATAAATAACCATTAGCCTGAAAAAAGAACTCATACGATTCCGATGTTTAACAACCCTCAAATTATTAAATGGTAAAGTTTTAACTTAATCGAAGACAGAAAGTTTTTTTGTCCAAAAAAGTCGACGACTACTAGTATGGAAAAATGGCAAAAAAATGAAAATTATCTGAACTCGATAAAACTTTAGTATAATATGTAGGACCTTAGTAGATAAGAAATAAAACAAGCTCCGCGCCAATATCTTCTCTATTTTTTGAATCACAATGATTTATCTTCAAAATTAAAAAAACTGTGACAAGAAAAAAAGCTCCAAGTCGGCACCTGTATTTGATATCAATGTATAATATAGTTTTTATTCATTCTTATGAGGCACTGCATATTGTATATAAGTTTTATATGATTTGGAGAACTTTGATTTTCTGGTGATTTTTTTTACTTTGGAGGATCGGTTCCAATTATAATGGTAACACTTACTGACGTATTTACTTTAAAATAGTCAACGAAAACATATCGTCACCCCAGTCAGCAAATATAATAACGATTTGGGTCTGCTATATTTAAATAGTAGTAAAATAGTGATAGATAGATAGATAGTTTTCGAAGTGGGTTTGGAACCAATGATCATCTCCAGAGCGTCAAAACAGTGATTGAAAAGACCATCGAATATGGCAGACCTCTTGTCCTTGCTTTTGTGGATTTCCATAAGGCTTTCGACACTGTGGAGCTGGACGCAGTGTTGCAGTCCCTAGAAGCATGTTGTATTGACTATCGCTACACCAAACTAATTTACAATAGATATAAAAATGCTACTCTTGTGGTAAGACTACATGAAAACACGAATCCTATAAAAACTGGGAGAGGAGTACGCCAGGGAGATACGATGTCTCCAAAACTGTTTATCACCGTCCTGGAATATGTGTTCAAGAAGCTAGATTGGGACCAGAAAGGTCTAAGAATAGACGGCCAAAGTCTGTCAAACTTACGGTTTGCAGACGACATTGTCTTACTGGCTGACAACTTGGAAGATATTAGAGTGATGCTACATGAACTTTAGGAGACCTGTGCAACAGTAGGTCTAAAAATGAACATCGGAAAAACAAAATTTATGACAAACCTCGTGCCTAGTGACAACCTAATTATTGAAAACTCTGAGGTGGAATGGGTAGACAAATACACATATTTGGGCCACGAGATAAGCATATCCAAAGCCAACCAAACATGCGAGATAAACAGAAGAGTTATACTCTCCTGGGCGGCTTACGGCAAACTTGGGAACGTTTTCAGAGGCGACCTTCCAATATGCTTGAAAAGAAAAGATTTCAACCAATGTGTTCTACCGGTTATGACCCACGGCGCCGATCCAAGGTTCAAATGGTAAGCAAAGTTTTTTAGGATTTCTCTCTTCTAAACGTCGTTGATTTCATCAACATTTTCTTTGTTTTCTGTTTGTTGCTTAATTTCTTCACTAGGCAAGCAGTGTATCCGTTATATGCGGCCACGTTCTTAAGATAATTTAATTCTTTGGTATATCTAGTTTTGTTTACAATGTTGTTTTTTTGTGTTTTCTGGATTATTTATAGATTTTCAGTGTTTTATTGTGTGTTTTGTTTATTTTGGTATTTATGCAGTTAACTCCTATAATTTTAGAATGCTTTATTGTTGACTATTTCCTACATCGTCTAGAGATTAATAAATAAATAAATGGTGTAAGTGGACAACTGCATAAAAAATCTCTTGATATTTGTAAATCCCCGCCAAAGCTGGTTCATTAATGAACTTGAGCATGACCTATCCACTGTAGCCGGACCACGTTGACTGCGCATAGTCAATACGGCAGTGTGACGTCATCGAAACATCAATACACTGAAAATCATCCATATAGAAAACGGTGTTGTGGTTTTCGCCCCGGAGTATTATATTAAACACACAATAAAAAACATGTAAGTAACGCATTTCGCTGTGCCTCACATCCAAAATATCTTAGGTATCCGTCTTCAAGCGATTTTCCCAGGCAAAATCGCAGTAGGCCATGTAAAATTACAACCCGCTTTCTGTGATTTTTCGCCCTAGATTTGTTCCCCTTTTTGAGTTGTGATGTTTTAAATATGTTTTTGAGCGTTCGTGGATAATATTTTTCGTCTAATTTTGTAGAATATTTTCATTGAAAATCAGTAATATATAATACAATTTCTTGACTGGCATTTTATTGGTTTATACTTATCCAGATATAAATATTTCTTTGAATATTTAAAAATTGTACAGTTTTATTCGTTTCTTACATAGCTTTATCAATAAACAATTACCTGTATTATCGAGAATTAAATGCAGAAGCGATCGATAATAAGTAAATAATAGATAAATTTATATGTCATCTTTGATGTCTCTTCAAAAATATAAGAAACACTTAAATAATTGTAGGACTTTAAATATATTAATGTTAATATAATTTCTTGTGGACATATTTTTACCTATTCATTCTCAATACCTGTCATATGCATTTTCGTATAATTCGATCATTTTGGTTATTTGCACGAACATAGTGATTAATTTAAAATTGATTTTTCTGGTGCGCATGCGCTCTGCTTTCAGAATCGTATTGAATTATTAAAGTATTTTTTTCTAATTCAAGCCTAAGGTGGATTTTTTGTTGATATAATATCAGTATGTTATATTTAGAATAAAAATCAGGACGAGTATTCCGAAATAATTTATTTGGGGCAAAAGGGGGACCTGGAATATGTACGAATGAATATCTAGAATATGGTATCATGCTGATAACTCGATAAACATTCTTTTCTTGGTATAAATTAAGGCGTGAGGAATATCCCATCGGACATTTTGTTTAGTCAGGAATAAAATAATAATAAGTTTAGATAGACCAGTAGTTACAATAATTGTAAATAAAACAATTCATAAAGTTCCAAAAGATAAAACGTAAGGTGATTGTGGTTAATTGGGCTCCAGATTTACATCGCACAACTAGAAATTTGATTTTCTCTTATCACGCTTTCTAATAACGTAAACTAAATAAATTTTTAGTTATGCAGTTTAACAAACGATGCATATGCACACCTGTTTCAGAGAAAGTACATACTTTTTAATGAATAAGAACTGAAGAAAAAAATACTTATAAGTACATGTCAACGGGACCTAGTTACCCACCTTGTTGGGGCAAATGGAACATCCCAAAGTTACAGGCATTTAAAGAAAAATAAATTTGGGTTTTCCTCAAAGCGTCAAAGTCGCGATTTAAAATGTCAAAATTGGTAATATTTAGGCAATGAACCTGAAATTAATATGAGCTATGGAAAGAAAATGTCTCAAGAAGAATGCTTTACAGAGCCTGAACTCTGAGTTTCAATGTCATTTTCCTTCATTTTACTAAAATATTCCCAGAAAATCATTTAAAATTAACCCATTCTCTGATGCATTGGCAGTAGTGTTGGCTATAGAGTTTATCGTTTAATGGTATATCATTTTTGTCAAATTTTCGTAAAAAATCATTAAAGTTCAATATATCCGGTATTATGCAAGTTACGAAAAAAAGTTATATACATTAATTATAGGGTGTATTGAGCTACATCTTAAAAAATATTTCCACGATTACAGGATGGCCCATAAGTCGTTGGTGATTCAAATTTTCTTTTTTTTTTTAATAGAACACGCCCTATATTATTGCATTTTCGTATTTTCCATCGAAATATAATACATCTTTGTAAGAAAAGAAATTCGGGACGCAGCAAGTGCGTTATGGTAGCCAATTTTCATTAAATGCTTCAAATTTGAATAGCTCAATTTGCTATTAACCTATAAGGTTGACCAGGAAACTTCGGGAACAATTTAAGTTTGCTTTCGGAAATTTTTGTACATTTTCAAACAATAAAGTTATTTTGATGAAACATGGCACATTGTTTCTATTATATAGATTGATGCCTGCTTTCTTAAAAAAACATGTTTGCTATTAAAAACATTTTAATGAAAATTCACTACCATAACGCACTTGCCGCGTCTAGAAGTTTTTTCTATAAAGATACGTTAAGAAGCATGCTGTGTATCTGGGCTTCTTTAGCAATCGTAATATCACGGAGATTGTATTACATTTTCAGTAGATTAATTTTTTAAGTGATATTTTTCGACATGCAAAATGAGCCTCTGGAATAAGATGCTAATGATTCGTTGAAAATTGTCAATAACTACTCAAAATGTACAGGAAAATATGACTTTATTAAAGTGCTTAAATTTTAAAAATTCTGGACGCAGCAAGTGCGTTATGGTAGTGAATTTTCATAAAAATGTTTTTAATAGCAAATATGTGTTTTTTTTTCCAGAAAGCAGGCATCAAATTTGGTTACCAGTATAACCTATATAGTAAAAACAATGTGCCATGTTTCATCAAAATAACTTTATTGTTTGAAAAGGTACAGAAATTTCCGAAAGTAAACTTAAAATGTAACCGAAAAAATCCGTTTCTTGGTCAACCTTATAGGTTAATATCAAATTGAGCTTTTCAAATATGAAGCATTTAATCAAAATTTGCTACCATAACGCACTTGCTGCGTCCATAATTTCTTAACTTACAAACATGCATTATATTTCGATGGAAAATGCAAAAGCATAAGGCGTTTTCCACTAAAAAAAAATATTATTTGTATCACCAACGACTTATGGGCCACCTGTGATGGTAGCAATAATTTTTTAAGGTGTGGCTCAAGACACCGTATAATTAATGTATACAATATTTTTTGTAGAATAACGGATATATTGAGCTTTATTGATTTTTTACGAAAATTCTACAAACATTATATACCATTAAACGATAAATTCTATAGCTAAGGCTACTGCCAAACATCAGAGAAAGGGTCTATTTGAAATGAATTTTCTGGAAATATTTTAGTAAAATGAAGGACGATGACGGTTGAAACTAAGACTTCAGGGTTTGTAAAACATTCTTCTTAAGACAATTTCTTTCCATAGCCCGTATTAGATTCAAGTTCTTTGCCTAAATGTTGCGAATTTTGATGTTTTAAATTGTCACTTTGACGTTTTGAGGAAAACCCCAATTTATTTTTCTTTAAATGCCCATAACTTTTTTGTCTTTTGACCTACAGAGCTAAATTTTGGTAGGCGCCTCACATATAATGACATAAACCAGCGTACCAAATTGGTTGTCCTTACTTTGTTAATTCCGGAGATATAAATTTTTTTTTAAGGAAAACCCAAAATTTTCCGGGAAAACCTGGGCCGATTTTCCTGACTAACGAACTTATCCAAGCCATTTGCAAAAGGAAGGTATTCACCAAATTTAATCAAAATCGGCCCATTATTTTTTGAGTTATCGGTGTGATACATATACATATACATATATATATATATATATATATATATATATATATATATATATATATATATATATATATATATATATATATATATATATATATATATATAAACATATAAAAATTGAAACTGACCCCGGATATGTGTTCTGGGGGGCCTAATTAGCGCTCATTTGAAGAAATTTTTTCAAAATTCAAAGGTCGGGATCTCCCCATTAGTGAATTTTTTTAAGAAAATTCACTAAAACCACAATAAATTCTAAAATGAAAAAGTATTCTGAATTATTACTTAAATATAGGTATATCACTTTCAGCGATCAAAGCTTAAGAAAACTTTAACTGGGCCCTTCTCGTTTTGTGACTTCATTAAGTTTTCCAAGTATTTCCTAGGGATATACGATACTTCTATCTGACACATCTGGGAAGACAAAAATATCATTATGTTTTCTAAATTGCCGAAGGAAGCTGACTTACAAGCAAGTTCTAAAGCTGGTCAGCTCTTTAATAGTTGGCTGGTGTGGTATACCTGCAATATGGTAGGTGGTAGTGGAATTTTCCCTTACGTGATAGTAAAGGATTTTTTTCACGCCCGAGGAGGCACCACCCCTTACATCAAGGGGCCGGTAAAGTCCCAACGGACGTTTCCGGTTCTGGTGTATGAGTCGGTTTCCCTTATAAGCAAAAATGATGATGGCTCCTCCTTGTGCAAAAGATTCCTGACTATCAGGTGGGCTGATAATATCTGCAGGATATTTAGCATTAGAACCTGAATCTGTTGTCATCTGTACTAAGACAAAATCACAACTACTAAAATTTTTACTCAAGGAAAAACCATTTTCTTTGTTATCAAATTCTTCCTCATATTCGTTATATAATTCTTTCTCCCATTCACAACTGAAATCCCGACAAAGGTCCGTCTCGGAAAACGAATCTTCAGATTCGGGTGAACTTTCTGGATTTAATCATTTTCTGACTGCATTTTTTTCTTTCTGTCTTTTTTTCTTTCAATCAAACCTTGTTTTTCCTTTTTCATATGAGGGTGGGTTTAAAATTTATTGCCCTTCTTCATTTATTTTACTTTTTAGCTTCATCGTCTTCTAATTTCTTCTGGAGATATTCGTCACTTGTTTCAAAACTAAAAAGGTTGGAAAGATGCTCTCTTCTCTTAATACCAGGAAAGCATCTGGCCTTGACGAGATCCCAGCAATTGTTCTCAAAAAATTCACACCAGAACTTGCTCCTGTCCTGACTCGTCTGCTACAGACATCTTACAATAGAGGAATATTCCCTAGTAACTGGAAAACTGCTCGAGTACAACCCGTCCCCAAGAAACGATCCAAAGCGCTTTCTAGCAACTACAGGCATATTTCTCTCGTTTCAGTCGTTTCTAAAGTGATGGAAAAGTATATAAACACCGAATTACTAAAATCACAGTCTAATCTACGACAGGCCGTATGGATTCCGTCAGCAAGGATCAACTGCCGACCTCCTTTCCCTTGTCACCCATTCTTGGAACAAGTCTATGGAACTACACGGTGAATCCCAGATTGTCGCTCTAGACATATCCAAAGCATTCGACCAGGTCTGGCACGCAGCGCTGCTTAATAAACATCCGGCCTATGGTCTACTACCAAAACGCTGTACCTGGACAGCAAATTTCCTCTCCAACCGGAGCATTTCTGTTGTCGTGGATGGCCATTCCTCTAAACTGTATCCAATTAATGCAGGAGTCCCTCAAGGTTCAGCTTTAGCCCCTACTTTGTTTCTTCTCCACATCAATGACCTCCTCTCTAGCACATCCAACCCAGTTCACAGTTACGCGGATGACAGCACCCTCCACTCAAATATACAATATTCTAAGCCTGTCTCTTTAGCCCAATAAGATAAGGATCGCAGACTCATAGAGGGTTTTGTCTCTGTGGATCTCCAAAAAATATTAGACTGGGGAAGTAGAAATCTTGTGCAATTCAACTCCACCAAATCTCAGTCTTGCTTTCTATCTCATAAGAGATACACCAGCCCTAGACCCATCACAATGAACAACCAAGTTATTCAAAGTAATGAGTCCTTTTCACTTGTTGGCATTTCTGTGAATCGAAATCTCAATTGGCACCAACATGTCACTTCAATTGCAGAAGCAGCTGCTCAGAAATTAGGTTTCCTCTTCCGGCCTACTTTTCACCAGCTAATCTCTATACCTTATATACTTCACAAATAAGGCCAAACCCCGAATACTGCTCCCACATCTGGGGTGCCCCTGCCGCTTCTACACTCGCGATCCTGGACTCCATTCAGAAGAGAGCTATAGGTCTCATCGGTGACTCTACCCTCACCCAAAGGCTGCCATCCCTTGCCCACCGACGTGCCGTTGGTGACCTTTCTCTCTCTCTCGCTCTCTCTCTCTCTCTTTTATAGATACTGCACGGGCACTGCTCAGAGGAGCTTTCTTCCATAGTTCCTCCACCTGCTGCCCCCAACAAATCAACCAGGGGAACAGAGCGAATGCACTCTCTTACTGTCCAGGTCACCAGACATAGAATATCTTGTTATGTCCGCTCTTTTGTCCCGAGGACTTTCAAGTTGTGGAATTCCTTGCTGGCACATGTTTTTCCTTCTCCTCCGAACCTCCAAACCTTCAAGTCCTGAATTAACAAGTCGCCTCTTTCCTCCTTGTCGGCACCCAGGGTAGGATAGTATTGTTACAAAGCACTTCAATAGACGTAGGTGCGGTGTTGCCACATCTCCAGAATTTCCCCAACATCTGGGAATTTTTGCACAATCTGGCAACACCTCCTCCCCACCCCCCTGGGGGTGCCTGGGGTGACCCCCCTCAGGCGAAGTCTCAACCCTCTAGGACCAGAAATAACGAAGTTACCAACTTGTACCCCGTCGGAACGGATAACTGAGGTCTGCACATTCCGAACACCCTGTATATACACCCTATATACGCAGAGAACCCTTACACCCTGTATACGCAGAGAGATCTTATAGTTCGAGAAACACCTCTTGTGTAACATAGGAGTGGTGACCACATTTGGATCATCCTGTATACACATCCCCCTGTATACACACGGGACCGATCTGTATTCACAGAACCTTCTAGTAAAAGAAGGTCCTGGAACGTTCTGGAATGGAACTCTCTAGAAAGGAGGGGAAGGTACGGCGAGTATATAAAAGCGAGAGCAAGCCAGCCCGAGTCCAGTTCAGTTCAGTAAGATAATGTGGTAGTGACTTGAAGAAGCAGTGTAAAGTGTTAAGAGAGTAGTGACTGTAGTACCAGATTAGTGACTTTTGTTGAGAGTAGTAATTGTAAGGCCAGTAAATGAAGTGTTTTGTGAGAGAGACATTCTAGAAATTTTATTGTATCCATATTTAGAGTGTAAATAAAGTTGTTTTGTTAAAATTAAAAGTCTCACTTATCCAGAACCCGGAGAAAACGCAACAATTTGGTGTCAGAAGTGGGATAAGTGAGTGAAGAAGTGAACAAGCAAGCTAGCTGTAAATGGTAAACACCAGATCGACTGACTACGACAAGATGGCTGAAATCAAAGAGTTGATGGACTTACTGAAAAAGCAACGCGAAGAAGACGAACAACGGCGACAACAAGATGAAAGAAGACGACGCAAAGAAGACGAACAACGGCGACAAGAAGAAGAAAGAAGACGGCGCGAAGAAGACGAGAGAAGACGACAAGAGGAAGAACAACGGCGGCAAGAAGATAAAGATGAAATCAAGAGGCAACGCGAAGAAGACGAACAACGGCGACAAGAAGATGAAAGAAGACGGCGCGAAGAAGACGAGAGAAGACGACAAGGGGAGGAACAGAGGCGTCTTGAAGATAAAGAAGAACTCAAGAAGCAACGCGAAGAAGACAGAGAAGACCTCCGAAGTATGTTCCACAATATGAGAGTTGGTGTAAAAGAAGAAATAGAACAGATCAACGAACAAATAGAAAATGTGGACAAGAAAGTAGAAAATGTGGACAAGAAAGTAGAAGATGTGGAAAATACAATAGGAGTGGTAAACAGGAAAGTAGAAAATGTAACAGAGGATTTGAACAAACGATGGGAAGAAGTGGAGGGGTTGAAAGAACAAATGAAGATGATGATGAAAGGCACAGAAGTCAGACATAGAGAACTGACAGAGCAGGTGATGGGCCAGACTGACAGAACTCATCCAAGAGGAGTTACTGGAATGTCCCCAGTTCAAAATCGGCCGGAAGAAGATATGCCAATCGTGCAGCAGCCTCATGGAACCTTGAAGCCGCCGACTTTTGACGGAGAAACATCGTGGCCCATGTACAGGAGGCAGTTTGAGGCGGCAGCTCTCAGCAATGGGTGGAGCGAACAACAGGCAGCAACTGCTCTAATTCTCTCGCTTCGAGGTAAAGCCCTAGAAATCCTCCAGAACATCCCGGAGTCGAAACAGCAAAACTACTTAACAGTGATACAGGCCCTAGATTTGAGATATGGTAACAAGTACATGAGCCAGGTCTACCAGACACAACTAAAGACAAGGGTCCAGAAGCCAAATGAGACTCTGCAAGAATTTAGTGCCGAAGTGGAGAAACTTGTGCGACTGGCATATCCCCAAGCCCCAGAAGAATTTGTCAACCAGATCACCGTCCAGACCTTCATCGATGGGGTACTTGACAACGAGATGCAACAATCTTTGAGGCTCGGAAGGTTTAAAACACTTACAGACTGCGTCATTTATGGTTTGGAATTTGAAGCAGCCAAGAATGCATCTCAACCTCGCCGAAACAGGCTGCGCGAAGTGAAGGAGATAGAGGACCATGCAGACACGACAGAGGAACTAAGGCGAGAAATCAAGTTGATGAAGGAAGCCATAAGCAAGCTCACTGCAACGGTTGGAGCACGTAGGACGAAAGCAGATTGGTCAGACATAGAATGCTACAAGTGTGGTAGGAAAGGACACATAAGTAGGCAGTGCTTACAAACCCAACAGGTGGCTCGCAGAAGACAAGAATATACCAACAGGGAGCGCCATCAGGGAAAACGACCTGACGCCAGTGTAGGTGGGCGACACGTGGCATGCGAGACCCAAGGCCCCAAGGTCAGGGTCTCCACTATCCGACGCTACCGCGAGAGCCTCGTTATACCTGGCAGCATAGACGGAAGACAATGCAGTTTCACCATCGATACTGGTGCTACTAGATCCGTTGTACGTCCAGACATGTTGCCAAACAGGTCCGCACTCACGACCAACAAACAGCCTGTGTTGGAGACGGCAAAAGGAGATAGGATACCTGTGCATGGAGAGGCCACTGTTTTCATTAGGCTGGGCAGTACTGAGCTACAGGTAAGGGCTGTCGTCGCAGAAATCGTCGACGAATTTATTCTGGGCCTGGATTTAATGGAAGATTTCGATGTCCTGTCAGTAGACTTCCAGAATAAGATCTTGAAAATCGGTAACGAAGAGTTGTATTTATCTCCAACAGCAGGCGAAGCTAATCCCAGGGTGAGACTTATTGTCGACGAGGATACACGGATTCCTGGTAACAGTGAGAAGATTGTCAGAGCCAGACTAGAGAAGAAACTTGATGGTATGTCTGCTCTCATAGCGGAGCCCCTAAAAGATAGACATGATGGTGCCCTCGTCGCACGATGCTTAGTAGACCCGAAGAGGACAATACCCATAAGAGTGGCTAACGTGCAAACTAACAGGGTCACATTGAAGAAAGGTGAGGTTATCGCCACTTGCGAGCCCATTGACCGAGTGACGTTGTCAAGAAAGGTGACACCCACGGCATTAGACAGAAGACTGCCAGTAGAAATGGTAGAGCGGTTCAAGAATTCTTGGGGCCAATTGAACGACATGGAGATGGAAATGGCCCTGAAGTTCGTATTGGAGGAGGCCGATATTTTCGCTCAAGATAAAATCACAGGTCGTACGAGTCTAGTGCAACACAGAATTAATACTGGCGACGCAAGACCAATTAGACAGCCGCCGAGAAGACTGCCTTTTGCCAAGCAATCAGAAATCAAGGCGATGGTTAACGAAATGCTGGAAGATGGTGTGATTGAGGAGTCTAATAGTCCTTGGTCGTCCCCAGTAGTTTTGGTCACCAAGAAAGACGGCACTATGAGATTTTGCGTGGACTATAGGAAGCTGAATGATGTCACCAAGAAAGACAGTTATCCCCTGCCCCGGATCGACGACACTTTGAACACTTTGGCCGGATCAAAGTGGTTCTCTACATTAGACCTGAAAAGTGGCTACTGGCAAGTAGAACTCCATAAAGACGATAAGGAGAAGACTGCTTTTTCAACCGGGAATGGGTTGTACCAATTCAAGGTCATGCCATTCGGCTTATGTAATGCTCCTGCCACCTTCGAGCGACTAATGGAGTTAGTGCTGAGAGGACTTACATGGGAAACATGCCTGGTGTATCTCGACGATGTCATGGTGATTGGAAGGACTTTCGATGAACACCTGTCGAATCTGAAGCAGGTTTTCTCCAGGCTGAGAGGTGCCAATCTGCAACTCAATCCCAAGAAATGCGTCCTCTTCCAGAAGAAAGTGAGTTTCCTCGGACATGTCGTTTCTGAGAAAGGGATAGAAACTGATCCAGAGAAAATAAAGGCAGTAAGAGACTGGCCTGTGCCGAAGAACAAACATGAGGTCAGAAGTTTTCTGGGACTTTGCAGCTATTACCGACGCTTTGTGAAGTACTTCAGCAGCATTGCGAAACCTCTGCATAGCCTGACTGAAAATAAGGCCGAGTTCATCTGGTCACCAGATTGCCAAGAGTCTTTTAGAGAGCTCAAACATCGTCTTCTCACTGCTCCTGTGCTGGCTTATCCTCAGGACGAAGGACTGTTTATACTGGACACCGATGCTTCCCAGTATGGCATTGGGGCAGTACTCTCACAGCTCCAAGCCGGAGAAGAAGTTGTGATAGGCTACTTCAGCAAAACGTTCGGAAAAGCAGAAAGAAATTACTGTGTAACCCGGAAAGAACTGCTGGCAGTTGTAAGATCCATCGAACATTTCCACAGCTTCCTGTACGGAAGAACATTCCGCGTGAGGTCAGATCACTCTGCTCTGCAATGGCTTCTGAACTTTAGAAATCCCGAAGGACAGATAGCACGATGGATAGAGAAACTGCAGAGCTACGACTTCCGGATTGAACATCGAAGAGGAAGAAGTCACGCCAATGCAGACAGCCTGTCAAGAAGACCATGTTCAGTGCATGAATGTAAATTTTGCGAGCGACAAGAGAACAAAGAGATCGACAAAGTAACTCATCAGATCAAACAACTGGTGGCAGGACAGGAGAATAACACCGATCTAGACGTAAATCTTGAATACATCAGAGACGCACAGAAGACAGATCCAGACTTGAAAAATATTAGAGAATGGCTACAAAAGGGGAAAAGACCTGAGTGGCACGATGTGTCCCGGTTTGGGGCGGAGGTTAAAGGCTACTGGCTACAATGGGACTCATTGTGTCTAAAGAATGACATGATCACTCGAAAATGGGAAACTGCCGATGGTAGAGACTGTATATACCAGACCGTTGTGCCAAGTGAGTGCATAAGCAGTGTTCTTCAAGAGTTACACAATAGTAGAAGTGGAGGCCACTTTGGGGTCAACAGGACTCTTGCCAGAGTGAGAGACCGCTTCTATTGGATAAACTGCCGAAGAAGCGTGGAAGAATGGTGCAAAAGGTGTGACCAATGTGCTTCAAAGAAAGGACCAAAGACCCGATCCAGAGGAAAAATGATGCAGTACATCTCAGGTACACCGTGGGAGAGAGTTGCCGTAGACATCGCAGGACCTTTTCCCATCACGGAGTCTGGGAACAGATACATAATGGTGGCGATGGACTACTTCTCGAAATGGCCTGAAGTTGCGCCGATCCCCAACCAAGAGGCAACGACCGTAGCAGAAGCCCTGATGGAAAATGTCATATCACGGCATGGCGTACCCTTGGAGATTCACACCGACCAGGGCCGGAATTTCGAATCAGAGGTCTGGAAGAGCCTAATGGACTTGCTAGGCATAAAGAAAACGAGAACAACGCCACTCCACCCTCAATCAGACGGCATGGTAGAACGGCATAACAGGACCATCAATCAGTATCTTGCTATGTTTGTCGACGAGAATCAGAGAACCTGGGACAAGCTGATACCTCTGTTCCTCCTAGCTTACAGAAGCTCTCAGCATGAATCTACCGGCTACACTCCATCCATGATGTTGACCGGCAGAGAGATGCGGTTACCAATCGACATGACGAGACCACCACCGAACGAGGACATAGCGGACCTAGCTACGTTACCTGAGTATGTCGCCGACCTAGAAGGAAAACTGCGCACTATACACAGATGTGTCAGAGATAGGCTCCTCTTAAGCAGTGACCGGATGAAGATGCGCCTGGATCGCAGAGCAACACCCCATACATTCAAGGAAGGTGATGCAGTGTGGCTGTACCAACCAACAAGGAGAAAGGGCCTCAGTCCCAAACTTCAGAAACCATGGGAAGGGCCATACTTGGTGACTAAGAAAATTAACGACCTAGTCTACAGAATCCAGCTGTCTCCAAGAACTAAACCCAAAGTTGTTCACATAGAGAGGTTGAGTCCCTATCGGGGCAACGAACCCCCAAGTTGGCGGCCGGTAAATACTGTTCGGGACGAACAGTCTTAAGGAGGGGGGCAGTGTTACAAAGCACTTCAATAGACGTAGGTGCGGTGTTGCCACATCTCCAGAATTTCCCCAACATCTGGGAATTTTTGCACAATCTGGCAACACCGCCTCCCCACCCCCCTGGGGGTGCCTGGGGTGACCCCCCTCAGGCGAAGTCTCAACCCTCTAGGACCAGAAATAACGAAGTTACCAACTTGTACCCCGTCGGAACGGATAACTGAGGTCTGCACATTCCGAACACCCTGTATATACACCCTATATACGCAGAGAACCCTTACACCCTGTATACGCAGAGAGATCTTATAGTTCGAGAAACACCTCTTGTGTAACATAGGAGTGGTGACCACATTTGGATCATCCTGTATACACATCCCCCTGTATACACACGGGACCGATCTGTATTCACAGAACCTTCTAGTAAAAGAAGGTCCTGGAACGTTCTGGAATGGAACTCTCTAGAAAGGAGGGGAAGGTACGGCGAGTATATAAAAGCGAGAGCAAGCCAGCCCGAGTCCAGTTCAGTTCAGTAAGATAATGTGGTAGTGACTTGAAGAAGCAGTGTAAAGTGTTAAGAGAGTAGTGACTGTAGTACCAGATTAGTGACTTTTGTTGAGAGTAGTAATTGTAAGGCCAGTAAATGAAGTGTTTTGTGAGAGAGACATTCTAGAAATTTTATTGTATCCATATTTAGAGTGTAAATAAAGTTGTTTTGTTAAAATTAAAAGTCTCACTTATCCAGAACCCGGAGAAAACGCAACAGTATTTAGGCTGTGAGCCCTCGTGGTGTGTTGTTGAAATAAAAAAAACTAAGACAAAAGCCCCATTACAAAAATTTTTACTCAAGGAAAAACCATCTTCTTTGTTGTCAAATTCTTCCTCACATTCGTTATCAAATTCTTTCTCCCATTCAGAACTGGAATCCTGACAAAGGCCTGTCTCTGAAAACGAATCTTCAAATTCGGATGAACTTTCTGGATTTAATAATCTCTTTACTGCATTTTTCCTATCTGTCCCTTTTTACTTTCAATCAAATCTTGTTTTTCTTTTTCATTTGAGGGTCGGTTTTAAATTTATTGCCTTTCTCAATTTGTGTTACTTTTTTATCTTCATGATCTTCCAATTTCTTCTGGAGGTATTCGTCACTTGTTATTAAAGAACCCATTTACCCGTTACATGGGGTCCAGTTACCTGTTTTCTAAAACGATTGTGGGGGTAAATGGGTCCTTCACACATTTTAACTCAAATATTTTGAAATAGAGGTAATAAACATGTTGTCTAATTTATTTCAGTTTAGCATAATGGATGATGTCAAAAAAGCAGACAGAGCAACCATTATACTTAGCAACATTTTTAATATATTCAAGTTCTCTGTTGTATCTTTCTTTATTTAAGGGAAACTGTATTAATCTATGAACTAGAAAATTCAAGCTAGCTATTTTTTCTGGAAAACTATGGTGTGAGTCAATCGAAATGTAATTCACGGTAGTGGTTTCCTTTCTGTGGATGTTAAATTCTAAAGTATCTCTATTTTTAATGACTAATACATCAAGAACAGGTAATTTGTTTCTATTTTCTGCGTGAATTTAATGGAGTCAAATTTACTGTTTAATTTGGCAATAAAATCGTATACTTTGCATAAATTTGTAATAAATACTGCAAAAACATCGTCCACATAACGAAAACATACTCTAGGAAAATAGACATTTTCGTTTGCTAGGCCTGTTTCAAATTTACTCAAGAAAAGGTCTGCAATGAATGGTAAAAGGGGGTTGCCCATAGCTGTGCCATGGGTTTGTTCGAAAAATTCGTTATTAAATTGAAAAATATTCCGATTAATGCAAAGATATGTTAAATTTATATATTCTTTGCAGCTTTCTTCATCTATGTTGTTCATTTTTAACAAATGGTCTAAATACGTTAGCGTTTCGTTTATGGGAACACTGGGAAACAGTGAGGTCACATCAAACGATATTAAAACCTCGCCTTCAACCAACTTACTATTTTTAACTTTATTAATAAATTCAAATGAAGTTGAGACTGAAAAACTTTTTCGTTTAATAGGCAAGCCTTTAAATTCGTTTGTTAACCATTTCGCTACATTATATGTCGGCAGCATGACGTTTGCCGCGGGCGCAAAATTTCTAGTTACTGCCCCGGTCAGAACCTTAAATTATTTTGTGAATAGCATAAAACAGCACTTCTAAAAACCCCGAAGACCTACTTTTAAAAAATCCCCCCTGACACCCTTTAAAAGAAGACAGTGAATAGGGGACGGATGGCAAGCCTATGTTAAGATAATATTTATTAATAATGTAACAGAGCATGATGTTTTGTTTCTGTTATTCAGGTCTGCAGGGGCTTCACTGGGGGCTCCCGGTGCGCCAGTGGCGCCGCCGGTGACCGGCGAGGACGGAGAAATAATTGGGGGACCGCGAACCCCCCAACAGATAGCCGCCCAGAAAAGGCTGCAGCAGACGCAGGCACAGGTCGACGAGGTGGTTGATATCATGAAGACCAACGTCGAGAAGGTGCTCGAGAGAGATCAGAAATTGTCAGAATTAGATGATCGAGCAGGTGAGTACACTATTCATATTTGCATACAGAGTACAGGTGACCCACATAAATATCTCCCTCATTGACCCATTAATTTTTTTTAGTTTAGAAAAATCGTAAATAGAAAAGTTGTGGGGAATTTTGGACTGAGTTAATCCACATTTTAGAAAACAATTGGTCATCGCGTTTTTGAGACTAAACTTAATATGTTTTTATTAAATTAGGCCTGCTTCGATATTTTCTTCTGGAATAAAATAGTAATGAAGGAAACAAGTATAATGTATTGAGAGGGATATTTTTCCTGTCGAAAAAATCTGGAAACCTTCGGGCACTATTTGTGACGCGAAAACCGTGGGGAAACTTTGGACTGAGTTTCCAGGTTAATTGATTAGTGTTAGATCTAATATCTATCGGGCGCCAGCACTAGTTGTTACTGGAGATAGTGCTCTCCTTAGGGATACTTGTCACCAGGAACCATTCCCCATTCTGAGCTGCCTTAATAAGAAGCAGCCCAGGCCAAGGTAAACTTCAGTGGAGTTCAAGGTTTGACTGCGTGAAAGGCAAAGTTACACTAACTTTATATATGGCCTAAGACTTTAGGCTTTGGGGTAAGGCGGTGTTATAATTAAAACTCCGCGTAATATGTACAAGTTAATTATTTACAAGAACAAATATTTAGAGAATGAAAATATTAATTAAGAAGTTTTAAGCGGTTTTTATTCTTAAATTACCGGACGAACTTGCAAATGATTTCTTTACGTCGCGAAGGCAGAGGTTAGTGATTGACTATTACGTAAAATGAACAGGTGGTGAATGAACGGAGCTATGCTGACGGCATTGTTATTATTTGCGGTTACGGTAATGACAGAAACAATATAATAGCGGTGCGACAAGCGGGGGAAGGCGGCGATAACAAGGGCGTAAGTAAAGCGGGTTAGCGGCAGGACAAGCAGCCTATTCAGCAATAAAATAAAACAACAAAATAACTAAAACATCCAGTCATGCGGCAGTAATTGACCTGGGGAAGGAGTTTGTCTGTAGAAGATGGCTCACACAAGCGTACAAACAACCGAAGACCCCTGTACATGTTGTCGATGCTACCGACCAAACCCAGGAAGGCAGGACAGGCACACTCGTAGGGGACCCCACCCTAGTTAACTGTGAGCCCACCACTCGTGGTGACACCCATCCACAGCCACATCCTCAGGTTTTTCACTGCAAACTGGGCGGTGCATAGGCCGTCGTCTATTAACTTGCCCCCCGGATTCACCCAGACACCCCGAAGTCGGCCTCCACCTTTGAAAATAAGTACACAAGGTAGAACTGTTGGTTCTCAGTTGCCTGTCTCTGAAATGTAAATACACCCGGTGAGGTTGGAACCCCTCTGGACCGGCTGTCGCTGTCCCCGGCAAGACCCAGAGAATCAGAACCGCCACACTGGGGGTGACCCTCAGACTATTTGTCTGCGGGCCTACCACTTGTGGTGACACCCATCCACCGCCACACCCTCAGGTTTTCCACTGCAAGTGGGGTGATGCACAGGCCGTTGTCAATTATCCAGCCCTTCCAAGTCCCCGGACACCACGAAGTCGGTTCCCAGCTGTCACTGCTAACGAGTTCCTAAGGAACCAAAAGAGACCAAAAAAATAACACCAGAACCTATCTTATTTAGCCGGAATAGACACTATAAAGTGGGCCCCCAGGTACTATCATTCAGACGTCGCTAAATACAAGAGGTACGCACAACCATGCTAATAAACTAATAATCTTTAGTTGGTACGGGTACTGCGATATGGATCATCAGGTGCCCCAATGCTAACCCTTAGAAAGGGAAAACACAACAAACATTTATAAGCTTAACTATACGGTAAAATATTCAGCCAGTACAGCCTCTGTGAAGCGGATCCCCGGGTGTCAGCATACACGAGTTCCTAAAATGAAAACTAACAAAACCAGAGCAGTATTCAATACGTATGACGCATTCATTGTACCGTCCCACTGCCCCTCAGAGACGACACAAGCGCTAATAGCCGTCAACAGAGGGAAGAGGCACGGACCACAAACGCAGATATTCGCTTCCAATCTCGTTCACCTGACTAGTTCCTCTCAACAACTGTGATCCGCGGTCTCTCCTAGACATCAACCATGTCTCTCTGCTCCGGTCCCCTGCTAGCTGAAACTACAACGACTGCACCTATCAACGTGACGAACCTACCAAGCGTTCGGCCTGAACTAAAACACACAGGTCTGGCCAAGTGAGTGGTGGACGTGCCGCCACCTAGTTGCGGAACCAAGTAGTATGTTGTCACGCCAGATCCAAATAACACAAAGTGTTAAAAAAAAAGAGACTGTATACAACTAACAATTTAGTAAATTGTCAGCCCTGGCCCATTTCTACCCTAATATAGGGACAAAGTATGTAAGGCTAGATGCATTCTCGCAGCAATTAGAACCGTAGAGCGAAACCGGTCTACGGTTCTAATTGTTGCAAGAATGCATCTAGCCTTAGGTCTGGCGTCTGACCTGCCTGCGTCAGGCGCTGCGATTCTCCCTCTGGTTTACAACCCACGCGTCGTCGAACCGCCTGGTTCATCCGCTGTGACAACGTACCCGTGTCGCCGCCGATCTCCAGGTCTCGACTATGTAGCTCTATACTGTTTACTTTTACGTTTAATAATTATTAAGCCCATTGATGCATTTAAATGCGTTTCGTTACCGTAATTGTTAATTAACTAGGCTTATCATTGTGCGTAACAATTACACCTCGTCACAGTATAATAAAAATCTCATTATTTTCCAGATGCACTGCAACAGGGAGCATCGCAATTTGAACAACAAGCAGGAAAACTTAAGAGAAAATTCTGGCTGCAAAATCTTAAGGTAAGGCAAATAAAAATATATTTATGTAACACTGAGTGGTGGACTTGCCGCCACCTAGTTGGGGAACCAAGTAGTATAACACTAAGTGAGTAGCGAACGTGTCGCCACCTAGTTCGGAACCAAGTACTTGTTGTCACGCCCGCTCCAAATAATACAGAGTATTAAAAATAGAGACGGTATACAACTAACTAACAATTTAAAAAAATTGTTAGCCCTGGCCCATTTCTACCCCATTTTAGGGACAAAGTATGTAAGACTAGATGCATTCTCGCAACAATTAGAACCGTAGACCGGTTTCGCTCTCATTAGAGCTCTTCAGTACGGCATACTAATTGCAGCAAAAATGCACCAAAAATAACACGGCTATCGTATAGCCAGTCTTAAAACACTAAGTTTGTCCCTATATTGGGGTAGAAATGGGCCAGGGCTAACAATTTTTTTAAATTGTTAGTTAGTTGTATACCGTCTCTATTTTTAATACTCTGTATTATTTGGAGCGGGCGTGACAACAAGTACTTGGTTCCGAACTAGGTGGCGACACGTTCGCTACTCACTTAGTGTTTTAAGACTGGCTATACGATAGCCGTGTTATTTTTGGTGCATTTTTGCTGCAATTAGTATGCCGTACTGAAGAGCTCTAATGAGAGCGAAACCGGTCTACGGTTCTAATTGTTGCGAGAATGCATCTAGTCTTACAAACCAAGTAGTATGTTGTCACGCCAGCTCCAAATAACACAAAGTGTTAAAAAATAGAGACTGTATACAACCAACTAACAATTTTGTAAATTGTCAGCACTGGCCCATTTCTTTCCTAATATAGGAACTAAGTATGTAAGGCTATAGATGCATTTTCGCCACAATTAGAACCGTAGACCGGTTTCGCTTTCATTAGTGCTACAATTAGTATGCCGTACTGAAGAGCTCTAATGAGAGCGAAACCTTTATAACATGTAACAGTAGGAATATTATATCTTTGAAAATACACGCGTTATAAAGTGCCGCAGGACTGCGAAATATAAGGGGGTGGATCAAATATAAACGAACTGTTTATACAGGGAGTGATACGATGTCTTGATATACACGAGGTGTTGGTTCAAGTCTTATTAGCCTTGGAAAAAATGCATTTTATGTTAATTAGTTTTGTTATAATTGACACTTTTCACTACGATGTCTGAAGTTGCGAAAATTGAGTAGAGAGGTGTTATAAAATCGTTACTCGAGAAGGTTTTCCACCTCAAAACATCAAAGGTCGGCTGAATAGGGTGTACGCGGAAAATTCCCCGTCTTATTCTGTAATCAAAGATTGGTCAAAACGGTTTCGAATCGGGCGAGAATCCTTGGAAGATGATGCAAGAACAGGAAGGACGGTGGAAGTGGTGACTGACAACCAGATTGCCCTTTTTGAAGATCCCGTATTAGGCGGTCGACGCTTGAAAGTGAAAGAATATTCAAAAATATCAGGGCTTTTAGATAGACGCATTCGCCGAATCCTCCACGAACTTTTAAGCATAAATGAAGTTAATCCAAGGTGGGTCCCCGAACCTTTTTTAGCAGCTCAGCGCCAGCGTCGAGTTAAATGTGCCCTATCCTTTTTGGACCCCTGTCTAGAAAACCCTGTGGACGTGTTGAAGACAATTGTCACAGGTGATTAAACTATGGTTCTCTGCTATTTTTCCCTTAGGGCTCGTCCGCGTCTTTGCCGCCCCGGTAGCACCGCAGCCTTTGGCTTATGGTGCATGCCCTTTGTCTTTTCTACTCCACCCATTCTAACATCACTGTGCCTTGAACTAGTCTGCACAGCAATTGGTATGGTGAAGTTTTATATTGCTCTGTCTCCGGTCTAGACTGTCCGTAGATCAGTTGTCTTTTGCGGTCCAGAGCTTTACAGTCGCACAAGATGTGCTGGGCTGATTCCTCCCCCACACCGCAGAGTCTGCATGCTAGGTCCCCCTCGAACCGCCCCATTTTATGCAGGTGTTTCTTGACGGCCATGTGTCCCGTCAAGAGACCTGTTATGTTCCTCAGTTGTTCTCTGCTAAAATTTAGCAGCTCCACAGCTCTCGTTGAACTGGGTTCCTCAATTACTGACTTCCCATGTCTGAGCCCTAGACAGTCTGCCCAGTACACCTTATGTTCGTTTCTGACCCAGGACTTAATGGATCCCCTGGCGGTTTTTTCCCTGAGGGCTCGTCCGCGGCTTTGCCGCCCCGAAAGCACTGCAGCCTTTGGTTTATTGTGGATATCCCTTGGCGGTGCTCTTCGTCACGCCCAGGACCGCTTCTGGGCCCATAAATGGTTCTGCTGACCCTCTCTTCGCGAGACTGTCAACTTCTTCATTGCCTTTGACCCCCGAGTGATCCGGCACCCAGATGAGGGTGGCATCATTCTGCCCAGCCAGGTTGCTCGTCTCGACTCGACATTCACTTACCAGCCTGGAATTTACCCGTGGGTTGCTTAGGGCTTTAAGGGCTGCCTGGCTGTCTGTGGCTATGAGGATCTGCTTGTTGGTGTAGCGCCTCCTCTTGTTCTCTCGCACGCAGTGCTAAATGGCGTACATTTCGGCCTGAAAGACCGTTGCAAGGGCTCCGAGGGAGATACCTGACTTACCCTCGGTCCTTCCGAATAAACGCCTGCCCCCGTCCCACGCTCCCCACCAGATCCGTCCGTGAACCAGGCGAGCGCGTCTCGTGGTAGACCCGGCGTCTTCCGACGCCGTGCCTTGCGGTCCGGGATTTCCACTGTATAATTGTTTTCCCTGCAGTTTTGCGGGCTCGCGAAGTCTGACCTTATTTCAGGCATTGTCTCCTTCAGGATTTCCTGAATTTTGCAGTGGCCCCTGCAGCCTGGGTTGATCTTCAGTCTATCGTTGCAGGCTAGTCTGTATAGTCATAGCATGGCCTTCACCATGATAACTAAGTGTAGGGGGAGGGGGAAGATCCTGCAACACCTCCATGGTGGCTGTTGGGTTTGAAGTCATGGCCCCTGTGATGCCGAGGCAAGCCATCCTTTGGATCTTGCCTAGTTTTTGTTTGGTACTGGATTGTGTCACCTTAGGCCACCAGACCAGTGCCGCATATGTTAACGATGGTCTGACCACCCTTGTGTACAGCCAGTCGGCCATACTAGGTCTTAGTCCCCACGTGTACCCCCCCCCCTAGTGACGGCTAGGATCATAACTGCCTTACGCAATAGTTTTTCAACGTGACCATTCCAGGTTAGCTTACAGTTCAATACGACCCCAAGATATTTTACCTCTCCGGAAATATTTTTAAAAAATTCAGGGTGTTCCATTTGAAAAAATGAGTTTTTGATCTCTGAAGTTTTCCTGATTCGCCATTAAATTTTGAACATACTGTATAAATGTGATCAATTATCATTACATATTCTATAAACCTAATATATGTACTAGCAAATAATTTTTTTTTACTTCTTAATTATGAAAAATAAATGAGAACGAATGCCTTCAATATTTCAATGCAAATGAACAAACATTTTAAAAAATCACAATAACTTTGTCTTAATTGAAGGTAGATAAGGATAGTTGACCTTGATGTACACATAATTTTACGTACAATCCAAATATGTAAAAATATACAGGCTGTTCCATTTAAAATAAGAAAGTTGATCGCTACTTCCGGTTAAACCGGAGGTGATATTGACTCCAAATTATTTTACATGGGAAGAGCGCTATGTCTTATGTATGAATGCCAATTTTCAGAATTGAAAAAGGTTAATAACTAGAAAAATGCCTATCCGCCTAACAGCCTACTGGTCCCAACTGTGCTACATTGTTCTGAAAGTTGGGTGTGTCAGGCAAAGCATGTAAGAAATTATATGCTGTTGGGATAAACTATTTATAGGGAATGATAGGTAAACTGGGAAGAATAAGTACACTTTGAGAAAACCCAAATCACCACAACACTTATTTCAAAGACCCTACGATCGTTTCGTTGACAAAGTCAACATCTTCAGAGGAATATAAATTCTAACTTAAACGAAGATGTTGACTTTGTTAACGAAACGATCGTAAGGTCTTTGAAATAAGTGTTGTGGTGATTTGGGTTTTCTCAAAGTGTACTTATTAGTGCTCATCACAGGTTCCAGTTTTCACATAGTAAACTGGGAAGAGATAAAATTAGCAACGAATGGCTTTCGAGTAAATGTTACGTTATTTTTAAGTTCCGCTGTATTTGACAGTCAATCGATTTTCCATGTTACTTCCAGTGTTCATACATATTTTTTTTCAGATGATGATAATCATGGGTGTTATTGGTTTGGTCATATTGATCATTATAGTCAGTAAGTACTCTTTAAATTTTATTCTGTGTGTGCTCATTCAACCGTTCATCATCCCCTCCCCCCATAATTCATTTCATTCAACATTACCTATTCGTTTATAGATTACGAGAAAAAACACTAAATTATGACTGTAGAAACCAAATAAAAACAATATTTTTGCTATTTTGAAAATTTTTTGTTAGAATAAAACCAATTTGTTTTCTCTTTTTTCCCCCAATATAGTGAACTTCATGTAAAAGATACGAGAAAGGCTATACGACATTATAATCGGTAACTAATTTGATTTTATTGTGGTGATATTATTATTGTGTGTGTACAAACTGGCTTCTGTCTGTCTTTCTGTAGTAGAGTGACTCCTGACCTGGAATTTTTTATCAATAGATTGACTTTTTGATATAAAAACATCGATATATGCTGTTTTTATGACGAATTTCTTGCAATTATTTTTAAACTAGCCAGCTAAAATGCTTAAAGTCACATATTATGAATTCATTTACCAAGTTTTTACAAACCTATTTCAAAGAATATTATACCTTGTGAAACAACCAAATTGAATCAATTCAGTATCACAAATTTTGTTGTGTTTTGTTTCTTTTAACGTCGGCCTATTTTCGCGACTATGGCCAATCACCGACGGCAGGGAGCAGTTTCACCTCACTATCCTGGAAATTTTGCCGAACCCCTGCCTTTATGTAAGGAGGGTAGGGATTTTAAACGTGCCCAACATCGCATGGACACGGGACCGACGGCTTTACGCCCCCTACGAAGGGCGGAACGTGCAGACATTCAACTTGCTCAAATACAATGCCAGAAACTCGGTTGATGTTAATTTTACAGTTTGTACTGAAAAAGTGAAAGGAGTACCCTGGGATCGAACCCAGTACCCTTCGGTTCAGAGGCACACGTTCTTACCCCTGAACCACCGAGGTTCTAGTATCACAAATATTGTGCCTATTTGTAATAACTCCAGAAACACGCCAATAGGCAGTTTGCAAGGATTTTCAATTACATGAATTTAACATTTACCTGATAGTTTTTTATACATAGAACATTATTCCATGCATGAAAATGTCCAAAAACCTACATAGTGGACAGAAAAAGACTATTAAAATTAAAAAAATCGAATTATTATCATGTGACCGCGGACGTTCTGCTATTGGTCGTGACGTAGTTGGATAGTAAATAAACATGGTGTTCACATTTGGTATGATAAGTATGGTCGCTTGTTTCTCAACATCGTGGTGAATTTTGTTCGTTTATTGTGTTTCTTCTAGTTGAATAGTGTAAAGTGTGCATAATAAAATGGAAGACAAAGGTTTTCAACAGGCACAATCAGACAATTTGCCAAGAATTGACTCATTTAGGATGACATCATTCTTTGCTCAAAATCCGGACTTCATAAGCGCTGAAATTAAACGAACAAAAGCTGGAAGGTATGTGTATATAAGTCAATGCTAGTTGAACAGATATTTAGCCAAGCATATCATGTACTTATTCATGTCATTTGTAATATATTTTGCTTTGGATGAAGTCAACATGACATGACAACAACAAAACCTCAAATCTACCATACGTTTTTGATAGAACAATGTTCTCTGAATTAATTACAGATAATTAACGGAAGCAAATTCAATAAATTCGTTAATTAATAACCATGATTTTTGCCAGTTGTTATTATGTAATATGTAAAGTTAATACTTAATATGTACAGATAAACATACCTTGACCACATGGAAATTATAACCAAACTTAATAACGTGTGATAAGAATTTTAATATAACTAATATTCATTGTGAAAATGAGGAGGTACATACATCAAAATGGTCTTCACAACAATATAAGGCGGTTTTCTCAGATAACTGTGGATTTTTCCTTTCATCCCGCTTTATAGCTTTGCACCATTGCTTTCTAATTTAAGCCACTTGTGGAACAATCAAAAATAGTTTCTCTGGGGTTTTATAGTCGTATTTGTACACATTGGTACCATGCATGGAATTATTTATTCCACGTACAAAGAAAACCTCTTCAGCCCCGGTTCTCTAAATCCTGTGACAATTCTAGACTTGAAAAGGTCAAAGCTCACAAAAAGCTTCTACACAATCCCAGTCAAGAAAACCGTCAAGAATTTAACGACGCAAGAAACCGCTATGTCCGCATTCTTTTTGAGACAAAAAAACTCGTTTAATAACCACATCAAAAACAAAGTCCTCTCAAGCTCTAACGGCCGCAAACCCTTCTGGACTCTTGCTAAATCTATTGAGAATAATTTCTGCAAGAGCACGTTCCCACCTCTTGTTTCAGGGGAATAAATTGTTTCTACCGCCCTGGGCAAGGCTTAACTTTTTGCCTCGTTGTTCGCCGGCAATTATACTCTCAACCCACCTCCACATGTTCAACCACCAACAATCCCCAATGTCGCACATAAAATGACGGATATCATTTTCAAAACTAAAAAGATACGAAAGATGCTCTCTTCTCTTAATACCAGGAAAGTCTCTGGCCTTGACAAAATCCCAGCAATTGTTCTCAAAACATGCGCACCAGAACTTGCTCCTGTCCTGACTTGTCCGTTTCAGACATCTTACAATAGATGCATATTCTCTAGTATTTCTTGAAAAACAGTCTAATCCATGACAGGCAGTATGGATTCCGTCAGCGCAGATCAACTGCAGACCTCCTTTCCTTTGTCACCCATTCTTGGAACAGGTCTATGGAACTACACGGTGAATCCCAGATTGTCGCTCTAGACATATCCAAAGCATTCGACCAGGTCTGGCACGCAGCGCTGCTTAATAAATTTCCGGCCTATGGCCACCACCAAACTCTGTACCTGGACAGCAAATTTCCTCTCCAACCGGAGCATTTCTGTTGTCGTGGATGGCCATTCCTCTAAACTGTATCCAATTAATGCAGGAGTTCCTCAAGGTTCAGCTTTAGCCCCTACTTTGTTTCTTCTCCACATCAATGACCTCCTCTCTAGCAGATCCAACCCAATTCACAGTTACGCTGATGACAGCACCATCCACTCAAATATACAATATTCTAAGCCTGTCTTTTTAGCCCAATTAGATGAGAATCGCAGACTCATGGAGGGTTCTGTCTCTGTGGATCTCCAAAAAATATTGGACTGGGAGGTAGAAATCTTGTACAATTCAACTCCACCAAATCGCAGTCTTACCGTCTATCTCATAAGAGATACACGAGCCCTAGACCCATCACAATGAACAACCAGGTTATTCAAAGTAATGAGTCATTTTCACTTGTTGGCATTTCTGTGTCTCGAAATCTCAATTTGCACAAACATGTCACATCAATTGCAGAAGCGGCTGCTAAGAAATTAGGTTTTCTCTTCCGGGCTCGCAAATACTTTTCACCAGCTAATCTCTATACATTATATACTTCACAAATAAGGCCAAACCTCAAATACTGCTCCCACATCTGGGGTGCTGCTGTCACTTCTACATTCACTATCCTGGACTCCATTCAGAAGAGAGCTATACGTCGCTTCGGTGACCCTACCCTCACCCAAAGGCTGCCTTCCGTTGCCCACCGACGTGCCGTTGGTGACCTCTCTCTCTTTTATAGATATCTGCACGGGCACTGTTCAGAGAAGCTTTCTTCCATAGTTCCTCCACCTGCTGCCCTCAACAGATCTACCAGGGGAACAGAGCGAATGCACCCTTTTACTGTCCAGGTCACCAGACATAGAACATCTTGTTATGCCCGCTCTTTTGTCCCGAGGACTTCCAAGTTGTGGAATTCCTTGCCGGCACATGTTTTTCCTTCTCCTCCAAACCTTCAAGTCCAGAATTAACAAGTTGCCTCTTTTCTCCTTGTCGACACCCATGGTACGATAGTATTTAGGCTGTAAGCCCTCGTGATGTGTTGTTGAAATAAATAAAAAATCCCGTTAATGTGTGTGTGTATGTGTTTTGTTTCTTTAATATCGGCATATTTCCGCGATTATTGCCAATCACTGGCGACAGGGTTTCACCTCACTATCCTGGAAATTTTGGCGAACCCCTGCCTTTCTGTAAGGAGGGTAGGGATCTTTAACGTACCCAACCTCGCATGGACACGGGACCGACGGCTTTACGCCGCCTCCGAAGGGCGGAACGTGCAGACATTCAACTTGCTCAAATACAATGCCAGAACCTCGGTTGATGTTAATGTTACAATTTGTACTGAAAAAATGAAAGGAGAACCCTGGGATCGAACCCGGTACCCTTCGGTTCAGAGGCACACGTTCTTACCCCTGAACCCGTCAATGTAAGAACGCAAACACAAAATACTAGAAAAATATGCACCTAATTTGAATTATTTGTGATATAGAAACCCATTTATATCTATTTCACTAAATATTCTTAATATGTGACTTAACCAAAATGCATGCTTTATACGTAACAGCAGAGGGAATATATATATATATATATATATATATATATATATATATATATATATATATATATATATATATATATATATATACAGCTGTCCTGCAACACATTTGCAAAATGTAAAAATATATTATTTGTTGGGTTATGTTTGTTTTTTTCAGAAATGCTCGTTATTTATGTAATGAAAATAACACGTAAAAAGTTAAACCGCCTTGAAAACGAACTAAAAGAGAGCCAGTATAGAGAGAAATAATGTCTGACTTTTAAATCCCGTGTAGGTAAAACATTTTATTTTAATTGGCGCGAAATAATAGTACATCTAATAATGTACGACTAGTAAAGTAGTTTACTTTGTGTAAGAACAACGCCAAATTGCAGTTTGTATATATGTTAGGTTAAGTTAGTTTAAATTGTGATTGGGCCCTAACGGTCCCACCACTGTGACCTTAAGGTCTATTGTGGCTCACGCCTAATTGTCTTATATTTCACCCCACAAATCCAGCCCCCTACAGAAGTCGTCAATTTTTGTGAGCGAAAGTTGATCCAGACCTTCTAGTGCAGGCTGTGTCTTGCCGATGTCTTGTCCTGTCCGCAGCCGGACAGAAACATATCACGTGCTCTGCTGTTTCGTCACTCTCCATACACAGCCGGCACTCCGTCTCTTGACCGAGACCAATTCGGTGCATGTGGTGACGCAAACGGCAGTGTCCTGTATACAGGCAGACCAGAGTACTTGGTTGTTGTCTGTTTAGTTCTAGAAGTTTTTTAGCTCTTGACTGTGAAAGGCCATTTATGAAGGCCTTAGAGTGTGCTGATCTTGGCAGATTTTGCCATTGCTGGATTGTCATTCTTTCTGTCCAGGTCTTTAAGGTGCGTTTTGCTGTGCATGATGATATCCCCAGCACAGGTTCTGGTCCGATAAAGCCCTCCTGAGCACCACCCCTGGTAAGCGCGTCGGGCGCTACATTACCATCATGGTCCGAGTGACCCGGTATCCAGACCAGCGATACGTCATTGCATCTACCTAGTTCGTTGAGGGCAGATTTACAACTCCATACCTCTTTTGAATTGCAACAGTAGGAACCAAGAGCCTTAATTGCAGCTTGGCTATCTGAGTATATCTTTATCGATTTGGATGCAATGGTTTTGCATAATGTCTCTTGCACACATCTCGATGGCATACACTTCTGCATGGTGTATGGTTGCATACTTTCCGAGGCTAGATGATATTCTTGCATCGGTGTTGCTCCCATATGCGCCAGCTCTTGCCTCCCGATCGCTTTTGGAGCCGTTAGTGTACCAGCAGACATCTGCCCTCAATAGGGTCGTTTGCTTTTGTTCGCAGTCCTTCCGTTCCGGAAGGAAGGTCTTGAAAGACAGATCTCTAGTGATCTTTGTAGGCATCAGGTGTGAGACCATTCCCAGAACCACATGACTCTCAATGTCATCGATGAGTCCGGTCCTTCCCAAACTGATTGCCTTCGTCATGCTGTCAGCTGCTTGTTTGAAGCTGTTGCTTGTCCACCTAGCCTCCCTTTTCAGCCAAATACGAAGAGGTGGAATGTTTAGGAGGACTTCCAGAGCGGGTGATGGAGCTGTGATTATCGCGCCCGTTATTATCAGACAAGCTTGTCTCTGTAGCTGAGCCAGTTTGGCACGATGTGCCTTAGGCAACCAAACTATACCTCCATAGGTTATCATCGGTCTAATAACCACTACATAGAACCAGTACATCTGTTGTTGGTGTTTAGGGAGCGGAGGATAATTTGGGATAACTTTTATTAATTGGATAATACAGACATGGTAACGATCTAACAAGTTTTAATAATAATAAAAATCAACAACTCTTACAACGAATTTTAACTATATGAATTTAAAAAACCAAATCTCTTTCTTACCAAACATAATAATCTGTATATCTCTTTTGTCTCTTAATAGTCTCGATTAATATTTGCAAACATCTATATTTATAAACTTACTTGTACTACATTATTAACGTAAACATCATCAGTCAGCATTACTCAGTATTGCACTCTGCAATTCCAACTTGTTTATTATTTATATAAACATGTAATATGATGATTTCACTGTCAATAATTATAACATCTATGTGACCTACTTAATTACATAAAATATTACTTTAATTTCTAGTAGCGAATTTTCCTATAACTGTTCTTTAGATATAAATTTAAATAATAATAAAATATCTTTCCACCTCTATGGGACGCCCTCCTGGATAGCTTTCTGTTCCATGAACATACTGCCGAGTCAAAAGGAATGACGTCTCTCTGGATAGCTATGAGCTGAATGCTGATTATATCTTGACATAAATTACCCCTAATTCTGACAATTGAACTAATGTTAATATATATCTATACAACCGTCGGGACACCCTCCTGGATGGCTTTCTGTTCTATGAACAGTGGGCTTGTTCCCCAGTTATCTCCGCAGATTCTTCGGCACGTCCACGGGAACAGTTTGGCGCTGCGGATTACATTATTTAACTGTACGTTCAGTTGAGCCTATTATCTAGGGTAACCCCCAGATATTTCGCCTCTTCCATAAATGGAATTGTTTCCCCCATAAGAATAGGTGGTTTTAATTTGTCCAACCTTCTTCTTCTGGTAAATGGAACAATGATGTATTTGCGGGGGTTCACAACCATCTGCTCCCTCCGGCACCAATCATTCACTACATTTAGTGTATCTTAAAGAGTATTTGAAAGTTCCTCTTCAGATTTACCTCTAACCATTATGACAAGATCATCCGCATACGCTTGGACCTCAACCTTCCACAGTTCCAGGATAGCCAGCAAATCATCCACGAAGAGGGACCAAAGCAGAGGGGATAATACTTCTCCCTGCTGGTAACCCCCCGCCCCCCTGAATCGAGGTGATAATAGTCCGATTGTGCAGCATGCTATAGATCCAGCCACAAATGGTAGGATCCACCCCTCTAGTTTGCATATAACAGCATATTTGAAGTACCTGGAGGTTTAGCTATTTCCCAAATTGAAGGGTTTTACGAGTAAAATACAGTAGGTCAGGTAACGCTTTCATAAATTCAAAAAGGCCACCGAGGAAAGAAGACGGAATATATATTTCTCAGCCACCCACTTAATATATGGGTATCAAATGAAAGGTCTTCACGAGTAAAATACAGTGGGCTAGGTAACAGTTTGATAAATTGAAAATGGCAAGAGACGCAAGATTGCGTAATATTTCATTCTCAACAACCTCCTTGACATGGATATCTCACAGGGCTTCTCGCGACTAAAACACAGTAGACTAGGTGATGCTCCTATGATTTTAATATGGCGGCCGATGCAAGATGGAGGAATATATTTTTCTTCACAACCCCTTTGAGATTGGTATCAAAAGAAAGCGTTTCACGAGTAAAATATAGTAGGCTACATAACGCTTTCATACATTCAAAATGGCGAGCGACGTGCAGCCTCCTTGATATGGGTATTAAATAAAAGGGCTTTACGAGTAATACCATAAGTTAGGTAGCACTTTGAGAAATCTACCCCCCCCCCATTTTCTGCTAAGATAATTACTTAAAGGACAGCTGTATATTATACGTTTTTGAAGCATGTTTACAGGCATTTTCCATACTAGACTTTTGTTATTATTATTACTATTATTATTATTGATATCTGATAAGTAGATGATACACTTTTATTGCATGTGCTTGCATGGCGTGTTACCCTTTTCTATGTGATCGAACAATATTTAAACAGATTTACTGATTGGTTTGTTAATCTTTTCCAGTACGCAATTTGGCAAAACAGAAAAAATCTTCAATTATTAAAAATATACACAAAAAAAAAAACAATTCCATGTCCGGAACTATTATATATAATGCATTATATAAATATTTGCTTCGTGTACATACGTACGTAAATATACGCTTATATATTGTATACATATACAAGGTTTTCTACGATTACAGAAAACTGGTGAAAAGCTCGAAAAATTTGCACCTGTAACTTTCCGAATTGATAAACTCACCTGATATATCCAGTTTTCTAAAACTATCAGTTCTGTGAGACGTTTGCTAAGTACACTTGAAGAACCAAATCACCACAACAAATTTCAAAGAACCTGGCGATCGTTTCATTAACCAAGTTAGCAATCATCAGAGAATAAATAATTCTAATCATTCGTTTAGAGAAGTTTGATGTCACATTATTGTTCTTTTAAATAGGACAATCTTTATAATATCATATAGGTTTAATTATAATTTTTTTGACGAATAAATTGTTTAGTAAATGGACACAAATCGTCAGAATTTTCGAACCTATTTTTCTCCCTGAAGATTGGCGAAATAAAATTAATTTTGTATGACAAAAAAGCTAAGGTTATCAGACTGTCATTAAAACACCACTTGTGTTGGGTAGAAAAGTTCTTAGAAACGTAGAAAAACAAATGAAAATGTACGTAAACATGTTGTAAAATAGTTTTTGTTATGTACAGATTTTTGCTTCGAATTTACGTGTTGTAATCATCCTCAAATTTATTTGTGTGTTGTGTCTTTTATAAAGATATATAGACAGATACAAATACAAAGACGAATGTAAAGACAAAGACAAATACTAAGACCAAGGCAATTATACAAGCAAAGCATTTATAAAAACATCGAAAAACACGCAGACAAAAGCGATAAACAGACAAAAACACAAAAACAAGAACAAGACAAAGACAGATACTAAGACCAAGGCAATTATACAAGCAAAGCATTTATAAAAACATCGAAAAACACGCAGACAAAAGCGATAAACAGACAAAAACACAAAAACAAGAACAAGACAAAGACAGATACTAAGGCAATTATACATGCAAAGCATTTATAAAAACATCGAAAAACACGCATACAAAAGCGATAAACAGCCAAAAAGACAATAACAAGAACGAAAACAAAGATTAAGAGAAAACAAAAAGAGAAAAGGAAGATAACACGAATACAAAAGGCAAAGGAGACGGAAAATACATAGCCTAAGAGGAAGGCAAATACATAGACAAAGATACAGGCATAGACAAAGAAAAAACAAAGACAACTGTGAAGAACAAGGCAAAGACAAAGACTGTTGCAAAAGAAAAGCAAATATCAAAAGAAATGAAAAACACGAAGACGAAGACAAAAGCGATAACAGACAAAAAGAACATTGAGATATACGACAGGCTCGCCATCTCTGTGCGGAACCAGGTAATATGTTATCGCGGCAGTTCCAATTAACACAAAATGTTATAAATAGAGACTGTGTACAACCAACTAACAATTTTTGTAGATTGTCAGCCCTGCCCATTTCTTCCTTACTACTGGGACAATGTATGTCCAGTGCGAAACAAAAACTAGGCAAGATTCAAAGGATGGCTTGCCTGGGGATCACAGGGGCCATGTCTTCAACCCCAACAGCCGCCATGGAGGTGTTGCTGGACCCCCCCCCCCACACTTAGTTATTATGGGGGAGGCCAGGCTAGGACTATACAGACTAACCTGCAAGGGTAGACTGAAGATCAACCCAGGCTTCAGGGGTCACTGCAAAATTCAGGAGATCGTGAAGGAGTCCATGCTTGAAATGAGGTCAAACTTCGCGAGCCCGCGAATCTGCAGGGAAAACAATTTTACAGTGGAAAAACCGCGAGGCATGGCGGGAGGAGACGCCGGGCATGCCACGAGACGAGCTCGTCTGGTTCACAGACGATTCCGACGGGGAGCGTGGGACGGGCGCTGGTGTTTATTCGAAAGGATCGAGGGTAAGTCATAGTATTTCCCTCGGAGCTCAAGCACGGTCTTTCAGGCCGAAATGTATGCCATCCTACACTGTGTGCAGGAGAACAAGAGGAGGGGCTACATCAACAAGCAGATCCTCATAGACAGACAGCCAGGCAGCCCTTAAGGCCCAAAGTAGCCCACGGGTAAATTCATAGCTGGTGAGTGAGTACCGAGACGAGACGAGCGACCTGGCTGGGCAGAATGAGGTCACCCTCATCTGAGTGCCGGGTTACTCGGGGGTCAAAGGCAATGAAGAAGCTGACAGTCTCGCGAGGAGAGGGTCAGCAGAACCATTTATGGGACCAGAACCGGTTCTGGGTGTGAAAAAGAACACTGTCAGGGGAGCCATTAAGTCCTGGGTCAGAAACCAACACAAGGTGTACTGGGCAGACTGTCCCGGGCTCAGACATGGGAAGTCAATAATTGACGAACCCAGTTCAAAGAGAGCTGTGGAGCTGCTAAATCTTAGCAAAGGACAGCTCAGAAACATAACAGGTCTCTTGACGGGACACATGGCCGTCAAGAAACACCTGCATAAAATGGGGCGGTTCGAGCGGGACCTCGCATACAGACTCTGCGGCGAGGGGGAGGAATAAGCCCAGCACATCTTGTGCGAGTGTAAAGCTCTGGACCGCAAAAGACAACTGATCTACGGTCAGTCTAGACCGGAGACAGAGCAATATAAAACTTCACCCTCACAATCGCTGTGCAGACTAGTTCAAGGCGCAGTGATTTTGGAATGGGTGGATGAAGACTAAGGGTATGCACAATCAACCAATGGTTGCAGTGTTATCGGGGCGGCAAGGCCGCGGACGAGTCCTGATGGGAAAAATGCATAATCCAACTAGCCGATAAATGAGTATAAGACCAAGACAAGGGCAAAGACAACACTAAGGCAAAAGTGAAGGCAAACACAAAAACAAAGACGAAAGCAAAAGGAAAACTAAAGACAAAAACAAAGACAAGAGCAAAGGCAAGGACAAAGACAAAGTCAAAGAAAAATACGAAGATAAGCACATAACGATCATTGGTGACCAACATTTCTTAGGGCTCTCATGTTTCTGAGACACATCTCCAATTGTAATATAAAACCATATTATGCTTCCTATATATTTTTTTACTATCTGTTACTATTAATTCTTGGTTTATTTAACGTCGGTCTATTTCCCCGACCTTGGCTTATCACTGACGCCAGGGAGCATCTTACTATCCTGGAAATTTTGTGGAAACAATACATTTTAAGTAAAAAAAAGTAGGCTAGTAAAGTTACCCTAGCCTACAAATCGAACTATAATCTGATAACAATACAACACAAATGGTTGTATATTTAAAATAAGAAAGATAGCATCATCTACTGGCAGAACTGTAGGTACTAGAGTGAACATATTTCATGTGGATTGGGAATTTGGAAAACTAATAGGTCCCAATTTTCAGAAGCCTAGGTTAGGTTAGGTTAGGTTAGGTTTGAATGTGAGTGGTCCATATCGGTCCCTCCACCGCGACCGTAAGGTCTATTGTGGCTCACGCCTAATAGTCTATATTTCGCCCAACAAAGCAAGCCTCCTGCAGAGGTCGATAATCTTTGTGTGCGAAAGTTGATCCAGATCCTCTGGAGCAAGCTTTACCTTGCCAAAGAGCAGGTGTCTAGTCCTGTCCGCTGCCGGACAAGAACACAGCACGTGATCTGCTGTCTCGTCATTCTCCATACACAGCCGGCACTCGGTCTCCTGACCGACTCCAATACGGTGCATGTGGTGACGCAAGCGGCAGTGTCCTGTATACAGGCCGACTAGAGTACTCAGTTGTTGTCTGTTCATCTCTAGAAGTTTCTTAGCCCTTGACTCAGACAGGCCATTAGAGTGAGCTAATCCTGGAAGATTATGCCAATACTGGATTGTCATTCTTTCTGTCCAGGTCTTTAAGGTACGTTTTGCTGTGCATGATGTTATCCCCAGCACCGGTTCTGGTCCGACAAAGTCTCTCTGGGCACCACTCCTGGCAAGCGCGTCGGCCGCAACGTTGCCATCATGGTCCGAGTGATCCGGTATCCAGACCAGTGACACCTCATTACAGCTGCCCAATTCGTTAAGAGCAGATTTACAACTCCATTTTTTTTTTATATTTAAAATAAGAAAGATAGCATCATCTACTGGCAGAACTGTAGGTACTAGAAAAGTGAACATATTTTATGTGGATTGGGAATTTGGAAAACTAATAGGTCCCAATTTTCAGAAGCCTAACAATGCAAGTTTTCTGTAAATGTCGAAGTGTTGGTCACGAAAGAACCTTGTTTAAGTATATATTATTATATAGCGTGTATGTCTATAATGTTAGGATGAAGTAATTGGACTTAGCTCAGTTAATAAAAAAAAACGATAGATAAAGATGAGATTGTTGCAGATGTAATTTGTTGTTAAAAATACAAAAAAAAAACACTGTCAGATGTAAAACTCTTATAATAACTCAACAATAAGCTATGTATAGTAAAATTTTGAGAAAAAAAACGCCCTGTTTAAGTGTACATTGTTTGAAAATTTAGCGTAGGTTAATGATTTTTTATGTCAAAATAACAAATTTCAACTACTGAAAATTAGAAAGTGGCAGACGAAACAGTTATGGCATATTTTTTTATACTCGTATTTTGATGTTTTCGGTTAGACCATTTATATCCCCCACTTCCTTCAATAAAAAGAAAACAGTTTCGTCTGCTATTTTTCAACTGGTTGAGATACTGTATGTATTATAGTTGAATTTATTTTTTAATTGTTAAAGAACATGTTTCAAAATGTATATAGTTTTCACCTTATAAAGGAGTTTCCCGAGACATGTAGACAGTCTTTTGGATTTAAACAGATTATGCCAAAATAATATCACAGAATGATCTTTTTTATCACACGGGACCCATTTAACTCTACTTATACTGGATAAAAGAATTTTATTCTCAATACATTTGTTACCTTTTCAAATACCTCAATTAATATTTGTTTAATTTACAAAAGGCGGCACGTATCCGACCTACGCGACGTAGTTGAGTCAAAATCTTTGAGAATGACACCTGTAATATCAACTTAGGACGACCGCATGGCTCAGTGATAGGGCCTCTAATATTTTTACTATTTATAAATACTATTCCTCAGTATGTTCGATGCGATTTTGTCGCAACGTTTTCGGATGATAGTTATTTCAACATAGGAGACAGCAGGACTCAGTGCTAGGGTCTCTGATATTTTGATTATTTATAAATGCTATGCCCCAGTATATGCGAAGTTGTTTTTTTACTAGTTTTGCGGGTGATACTTGTAATGCCCACTTGAGAGCACCGTAAGGCTCAGTACTAGGGACTCTGACATTCTTGCTATTTATAAATAATATGCTTCTGTGGTTATTGAGTTATGTCAAATTTTTTGCGGATGATACTTGTATCGCAGTTTCTTTGAATTTATATTTCTACAAACTGGCCCCGTAAAATAAAAATTCTATAATTCTGGGATGCTTTTTTATGTAATCTTCATAAATCTTTTGGACTACTCACCTGTACTGGGAAATCCGATATAGTTAGTTGACAAAAAAAAAACTGAAAACCATTTGCTTCCAAACAAACAAAAAATACCATTATACTAAACTGATAATAAATCTGTGTGTATTGAATTATATAAAAAATATATAAAATACAAGAAAAAAATTATGAGCAAAGCAAATTGGTTTTAGTGGTAAAACTGTAGATTTTTTTTATTTGATAAAAATGAAATGTAAAACTCAAAATTGCGAAATCGTATACAAATAAAAAATATGTGGCACTAAAAAATCGTCTAGGGATTTCTTTTACTCTCATACCCGGTAGTCAATGCTACCAACTAAATATTATGGAGGATGTCAAGGTAAATATCGATGATTTTCTATTGTTTTTAAGCATGCTGTTTTTTACATGTATACAAATGGCTACACTTTTACAAGTTTTATACAATTGCTGCATGACAACACTTTTCTGCATTAAACTAATCATTTTGATCGCGGATTGGTGAGCATAACCTCCAGCTATTTACAATAATATCGCAGGAGCTGTTACAGAAAACAGGTCAGCCCAAGCATTAAAACTAAGTTTCTTACATCATTGTAAGCACCCGATTTTGTGCCTATATTCTATATGCATTCTATTAGGTTGAAATCCAGACTTCTCGGTGGCTATTTCCTTGCCCGCTAAGTAGCCTTAGGTAATTCAGGCCATCGGTATTTGATTACCATGTAATAATATAAATACGTAAACGTGTAACATAAAGCAGTTACTCTTTTTTTTGTTCCATAATTATTACAAAACATAGTGCGGTATAAAATCCGTGGCGCGCTTTGTGTAGATCGTACTGTAAGGATATGACGTGAATGTGGCGATTCTGTTCAAAATTTTGACAGCTGTTATAATTTCGACAAATGTCAATTTCGACAACTGACAAAATTATGACAAGCGCTATAATTCTCTTGTCATAATTAACAGCTGTAGTGATTTTGACAAATGACATAGTGTTAACAGCTACCTTAACGTTTGAAATAATTTCGATAGCTGTAATAACATTTATATATGCTGTTTTTTATGCAACTGACAACATTTTGACAGTTGTCATATATGATATGTCATTTAGGTGGTGTCATTTATTATTATTAACTGTTTTATTTTAAAGACTGTCTGGAAATAGGTACCTGACAATTTTGACAGCTGTCATTAGTTCTACAGCTTAAAATTTCTCTAACCCTTATTCTAACGTCTTAGATTTATACGTCATAATTTTCACAGGTGCCGTAATTTAGACAGCTGACAAAATTTTGACAGTTGTAGTTTGATACAGATATAGACTTCTCTGGTTTTAAAATTGCTTGCTTTCTTCTCTATAACCGGTTTCGCCCCTTTACAACATCGTCAGACAGGAGAAAGTTTAAAACAGTAATTTTGTGAAATGTCATAATATCAATAGCTGTCAATTTTAACAGCTATCTTATACTCGACAGCTGACATAATTTATACAGCTGTTACAATTTCAATAGCTGTAACTGTCATCCTAATTTATTTTTACCTTCGACACAAATTTGAAAAGGCGATTCATGTTCTGGCATACGACATTATTTTGACAGCTGTTATTTTGATAAACGATGGAAGCTATGTGTTCACCAATTCCAGATCATTTTAATACAATATATTCTAATGAACAAAAGACAGACAGATTATATAACACAAGCCAAAAATAACAAAATTAGTTGATAACGTAGTCATTTAACCTATCAAATATACACGATGTTTCATCCACATATTGATGTTTTAATACTGGAATAATAAAGAAACTAATGTGATTTTTTGTGAGCTTCTTTGGAATGAGATAAAGGATTTGGTAAGAGTACAGTGTGATTTTTGTATAATTTTTTGTGTATTCTATTCAGTCGAAATTTGATCAATGTGAAAAAACAGTATATTTGTTTTGTTTTTTACCAAACCTGCATGGAGTGCCTGTATTGACTTCGTCCACAATTTGGATTAAAATATATTTATTGAGTTTACAACATATATTGCTACTGCAGCCATATCAGGGTGCCCCATAATTAATTGGACATCAGCTGAGGGGTGATAGCGGGAACAAAAATAAAGCGAATTGGCTCAACATCCCTTAGTAAAGTGGGTAAATTTGCAGATTAGCTCCCGAACGCTTTTCAAAAAACTGTTTTCAGAAACCTGCCCAGTTGGACCCCCCCCCCTGGATGCACAAACCACAAGAAACATTTCTTGTTCACACCCCCCCAAGGAAGTTACAGGACCAGGGGGGTAGGGGTGCTAAGCGGGGTAGGTAGTAAAAAGGAAATATGAGCAGAAAATGCGAAGAAAACGGGCTTGATAGTAAAATTTGTATTATTTTTTACGTGATAGTGTTATTATTCCAGTAGCAAACCCACACATACATATTCACTCTGTGTCCCCCTTTAATGTTGTAACTGCGTAAGGTGTTTGTACGTGCAAAGTCTGATTTCTCTTTAGTTTTTTGGCAGCTAAAAGATAAAAAAGTAAATACCATGAAATATTTTGCCTCTAGATTGCAAAAATTAAGAGAACGGACCTTAATTGTGTGTAGCTGTTTTTTCTGCGTTGGGTGTTCATTAAATACATCTATTTAATGTTATCTAAGTAAATGGGTGAGTTCATCAGGCCCCAAACAGTTGAATTGTTGTGCCAACATTTTTCGACATTCAACATTTCTTAACACAGCAATTCAACTGTTGGCGCCTGGTGAACTCGCTCCATGTCCAGTTTTTGCAAATACAGTTGCCCAGTTTCACTGAGCAGTAGTCGTTTAAATATTTAACTGGCGGTTATTTAATCAAGGTTTCAGACGACCAATAACAGCTTCAAAATATTTGGTCGTCATGGCAAAAATTCGAATCATAGTCTGTGATTGGTCGTCTCAAGCCTTGATTAACTAACCGGCGGTTAAATATATAATCGAGCTTTGTGGCACTGGGCAAGATGAAGACATTATATAGTTGCGTCATCTTTAGTCACAAGTTTTTGTCGGCATCTTTGTGAAGTGGTCGATCAATAAACTATACATCTTACAAAGATCCCGATAAAAAATAGAGGGACGTTCCGGTAAACAAGGCTGTGCAATTTTGTTTGTTTGAACCACCCCCAAGCGTATAAGGCCGAGTACCTGCCCAAAATAAAAACATACTTGTGGCCGTCAAACCTTTAGAATTTTTCATCATGTGATGACGCCAACTTGGTTAGTGAAACAATCGTCAGGCCTTTTAAAAATGTTTTTTTTTTCTTTTGAGAGGAAGAGGAAATCTTTAAAAGACAGTCGACTATCTACCGAGCTATGTTGGATTCATTCTCTCTAGAGAATGCCTTACCAACTAAAACCCACCTCTCGCAGTGGGGAAGCGGGCCTGGAACTACCTTATGATATTACTTCAGGTCAGTTTCTCGTTTCTTGGTCTGTCTGTGATGCTTGCAGGTTTAAGTTGCGTTGTTGTTGTACTACACGCTCTCCTCTCTATATCTTCATTCTCTCCCATTTTCTTCTCTATCATCTTGTCTATAATGGTTAATTTGTTGTCGCTTTCCAGCATATGTGATATGATGTTTTCCGCTGTTAGCGCCTCCCCAATCATTGCTACCGCTTCTTGCCTGACAGCCGCCGATTTCTCACATCCCAAAATGGTATGCTCGGCTGTATGCTTTTCTCTACAGAAGCTACAATGGGCAGATTCTATCAGTGCGAGCCTGTGCAGATAAGAGCCAAAGCGCCCATGTTCCGACAGAAACTGTGTGAGGTAGTATTCAACCTGACCGTGCCTTCGTTGTACCCAATGCTTGATTGTGGGTATTAACCGTTTTGTCCACTGAGCTACCATGGTCACCTACTCCCATTTTTCCTGCCATTTTGTCATCGTAAGTTCCCTTCTTCTGTTCCTTTAAGCCGCCTTGTTCATGTTTATCCTAAGTCCGCTCTGCTACCAGCAGGTGTATTGGTACGACTGCTGCTATTACCTGTATAGCCTTGGTGGATACTGTTCTGTTTGATCAGCAGGTGGCAGTGGAATTAGCAGCTGCTAGTGGAATAGCATGTGGTAGTGGAATTTTCCTTTACGTGATAGTAAAGGATTTTTTCACGCCCGAGGAGGTACCGCCCCATGCATCAAGGGGCCGGTGAAGTCGCAGCGGGCGTTTCCGGTTCTGGTGTATGAGTCGGTTTCCCTTATAAACAAAAATGATGATGGCTCCTCCTTGTACAAAGCATTCCGGAGATAAAATACCCCTCCATTCAGATCTCCGGGAGAGGGGTGTACATGGGGCGCCAGCATCAAGATTTAACATATCCTTCTCGAATATATGTGGCCTAAATTCTAACCGGAACTCTGTCCACCATTTCCTCCAGGCTAATAGGCCCCAACTCCTCTTTCTCACCGAAACCCAAATCAGTGCCAAAACAGCCACTAATCACCTTAATTTCCCGGGGTATGAACTCCTTACATCCTTTAGATTGCATGGAGGCGTGTGCGCATACGTCCGTAGCAATCTACCCTGCACCAGACTCCCCAATTTAGAAGCTGAAAGAAAAGACATACTATGGATAAAACTCTCTCTCTCTCTCTCAGGGCTGCAACTAAATTCATGTTGCATTTACCGGTCACCTTCTGACAACAACTTTTTCCAGCTCTTTGACTACCTCTCTGAAAAACTGACCATCTGATTTCTGAATATCCTTCCTCCGAGGTCACTATTCTTGGTGACTTCAATGTCCATAATAAGGAATGGCTAGGATCTTCAAAAACCGATCCACAAGGGAGAGCAGCGGAGGCTTTTGTAGTCAGCAATTCTTTAGCCAATATGGTTCAGCAACCTACTTACTTTCCTCGCATCCCAACACACAGCTCAAATCCCTTGGATCTCCTTCTTACTACAAAACCTGAATGCTACAAGATATCAGTCACCGCCCCCCTTGTGCGCTCAGACCACGGCATGGTCACTGCTTCCTGCGCAATGCAACCCGTGGTCACACAGTCATCACACCCACGTATCGTTTGGCACTACAACTCCGCAAACTGAGACGAAATGCGGAATTACTTGTCCTCATTTCCATGGGCGTCTGTCTGCTTCTCTCATCCTGACCACTCTGATATCTCACAAAACGTCACTGAAATTATCCAAGCTGGCATGGAATTATTTATTCCACGTACAAAAAAAATCCCTTCAGCCACTCAAAAGCCATGGTTCTCTAAATCGTGTGATAAGGCCCGACTTGAAAAGGTCAAAGCTCACAAAACGCTTCTACACAATCCCAATCAAGAAAACCGTCAAGCGTTGAACGACGTTAAGAAACCGCTATGTCCGCATTCTTTCTGAGGCAAAAAACTCGTTTAATAACCACATCAAAAACAAAGTCCTCTCAAGGTCCAACGGCAGCAAACCCTTCTGGACTCTTGCTAAATCTATTGGGCATAACTTCTGCAAGAGCACGTTCCCACCTTTTGTCTCAGGGGACGAAATTGTTTCTACCGCCCTTGACAAGGCTGAACTTTTTGCTTCGTTGTTCGCAGGCAATTCTACTCTCGACCCACCTCCAAATGTTCAACCACCAACAGTTCCCAATGTCGCGCATAAAATGACGGATATCATTTTCAAAACTAAAAAGGTACGAAAGATGCTCTCTTCTCTTAATACCAGGAAAGCCCCTGGCCTCGATGAGATCCCAGCAATTGTTCTAAAAAAATGCGCACTAGAACTTGATCCTGTCCTGACTCGTTTGTTTCAGACATCTTACAATAGAGGTATATTCGCTAGTAACTGGAAAACTGCTCGAGTACAACCCGCCCCCAAGAAAGGATCCAAAGCACTTCCTAGCAACTACAGGCATATTTCTCTCCTTTCAGTCGTCTCTAAAGTGATGGAAAAGTATCTAAACACCGAAATACTATTTTTTTTTTAAAAACACAGTCTAATCCACGATAGGCAGTATGGATTCCGTCAGCGCAGATCAACTGCCGACCTCCTTTCCTTTGTCACCCATTCTTGGAACAAGTCTATGGAACTACACGGTGAATCCCAGATTGTCGCTCTAGACATATCCAAAGCATTCGACCATGTCTGGCACGCAGCGCTGCTTAATAAACTTCCTGCCTATGGCCTACCACCAAAACTCTGTACCTGGACAGCAAATTTCCTCTCCAACCGGAGCCGTTCTGTTGTCGTGGATGGCCATTCCTCTAAACTGCATCCAATTAATGCAGGAGTCCCTCAAGGTTCAGATTTAGCCCCTACTTTGTTTCTTCTCCACATCAATGACCACCTCTCTAGCACATCCAACCGTGTTCACAGTTACGCGGACGACAGCATCCTCCACTATTCTAAGCCTGTCTCTTTAGCCCAATTAGATGAGGATCAGACTCATGGAGGGTTCTGTCTGTGGATCTCCAAAAATATTAGACTGGGGAAGTAGAAATCTTGTACAATTCAATTCCACCAAATCTCAGTCTTGCTTTCTATCTCATAAGAGATACACCAGCCCTAGGCCCATCACAATTAACAACCAAGTTATTCAAAGTAATGAGTCCTTTTAACTTGTTGGCATTTCTGTGGATCTAAATCTCAATTTACACCAACATGTAACATGAATTGCAGAAGCAGCTGCTAAGAAATTAGGTTTCCTCTTCCGGGCTCGCAAATACTTTTTACCAGCTAATCTCCATACCTTATATACTTCACAGATAAGGCCAAACCTCGAATACTGCTCCCACATCTGGGGTGCCGCTGCCGCTTCTACACTCGCTATCCTGGACTTCATTCAGAAGAGAGCTATACGTCTCATCGCTGACACTAGCCTCACCCAAAGGCTGCCATCCCTTGCCCACCGGCATGCCGTTGGTGACTTTGTGTTGATGGAAGTTCCTTTTAGTATACCTCACTAGTTTTTTATGGGCTGCTTTTGCATATGTGTAACATTCGGTCATTTGAGGAGAATACGTTATTAACCAGCAGCTCTGATATCTGAAGTCTCCCTTTGATTGTTTCTTGTACACCATACCAATGGAGAATATAGATGATAAAGAAACAACCCATTAAATTCTTTGAACCCTTCATTGAGGGTTCTGTCTCCGTGGATCTCCAAAAAATACTAGAGTGGGGAAGTAGAAATCTTAAATCTTGTACAATTAAACCCCACCAAATCTCAGTCTTGCTTTCTATCTCATAAGAGATACACCAGCCCTAGACCCATCACAATGAACAAACAAGTTATTCAAAGTAATGAGTCCTTTTCACTTGTTGGCATTTCTGTGGATCGAAATCTCATTTGGCACCAACATGTCACATCAATTGCAGAAGCGGCTGCTAAGAAATTAGGTTTCCTCTTCCGGGCTCGCAAATACTTTTCACCAGCTAATCTCTATACCTTATATACTTCACAGATAAGGCCAAACCTCGAATACTGCTCCCACATCTGGGGTGCTGCTGCCGCTGTTACACTCACTATCCTGAACTCCATTCAGAAGAGAGCTATACGTTTCATTGGTGACCCTACCCTCACCCAAAGGCTGCCATCCCATGCCCACCGACGTGCCGTTGGTGACCGCTCTCTCTCTTTTATAGATATCTACACGGGCACTGCTCAGAGGAGCTTTTTCCATAGTTCCTCCACCTGCTGCCCCCAACAGATCTACCAGGGGAACAGAACGAATGCACCCTTTTACTGTCCAGGTCACCAGACATAGAACATCTTGTTATGCCCGCTCTTTTGTCCCGAGGACTTCCAAGTTGTGGAATTCCTTGCCGGCGCATGTTTTTCCTTCTCCTCCGAACCTCCAAACCTTCAAGTCCAGAATTAACAAGTTGCCTTTTTCCTCCTTGTCGACACCCACGGTACGATAGTATTTAAGCTGTAAGCCCTCGTGGTGTGTTGTTGAAAAAAATATATATCATTGGCAGTATGGACGCTGTCCCAGTTCTCATATTCAAGGGCTCCCTCAAAATCAGAAATAGACCCCTTATTAAAAACTTCTGTCAAAGAAACAAAATTATGATCTAACAACACTGTCATATGATCTGAAATATTATAATTAATCATTGGGAAGGCATGTACCTCTGATAAAAAAATTAAGAAATATATTATCCACGGTAGGTAGTAAGAGTATTTTGTCCATTGCCACTGCACCACGTATTACTTCCAAACTTATAAATTTTGTAGATAACTGAATGGCAGTTGATATTGACTTATCTACTTTCAAAGTGATAGGTTCTTGTTAAAGAAAAACGCCCGTTGGCGGTGACGATGTATTTAATGAACACACATTCTTATCAACAAGAAAACTTTATGCTAATGTGACGTCATGTTTTAGTGAAATTCATGCCAGATAAGGAACAACCACCACCAATGGCGTATGCCCCAATGCCTCCACAGCAGGCTTTGCCCCCGCCTGCCCAGCAACCACCCCCGGCAAACCCAGCTGCAGCCCCAGAAAGCAAAACAGCAACTGGTTAATACAACATCAACAAAATACGATTTAACATTGACTAGGTGATGTTTTGTGAGAGGACAGTCGATTTTGTGTGAATCACAAATTTACATCTAGCACCATCTTCTGTAATTTATGCGAAACACAACCTTAACTCTGCATGTGGCACCATCTAAGGGCGGGCGAGAGCACGAGTCTGTCCGATAATTCACCATAAAAGCCCTGGTTATGGCGCGGCTTTTGACAGTTGCGAATCCGAAATCGCATATTTTTAATTTGCACCCGTTTTTTACGTCATCTGTATTGTGTCTTGCCGTTTAACGAAATGAAAGACCTGCCTGGGGTGCTGTTTAATTATAATCCTGCCAGAGCTGACCTTCCTAACCTGCCCTGAGATCAGTTTGCCTAATTAAAAGTTAAGAGAAGAAAAAATATGCTCACATGGCCTTGATATATGGCAGGGTTGGTTTTTTCCGACTTTTAGCTTTCAATTAAGCAAACAAATGTAAGGGCAGGTCATGAAGGTCAGTTCATGCAGGATTATGATTAAACAAAACCTCAGGCATGTCTTTCATTTCGTAAAATGGCAAAACACAAGTTATTGGTAATACCGATGACGTAAGAGTCGGGTGCAAATTAGAATTGTGCTACGAAATAAAAAATGCACGGGTACTGTCTTTAAATGTTAAAAATGTCAAATACGGTGTTTTAAAATGCTAAATGTCATGTTTTCAAATATTAAATGTTTCAAATGTCAAATGCTGTCTTCAAAAAGGTTAAAATTATTTATTAGACATTATGTTTTTACATCTTAAAAGTGTCAAATGTTAGAGATTTTATTGGGCATGATTTTAGAGTTTCGATCAGAAAGAAGCGTGCTACGACGGCAAATATTTTTTTCAGAATGGATAGAAATAATAGTGGATTGCCTCAAATCTCACATGTTTAGTGTTGCCCAAAGGCAATCACCAATTACTGATTTTCATCCTATAAAAATATTCGTTACCATTAACATTACCTAGATGATTATCATGATACAAATAACGAGAGATATGATATTCAGACTATCTATTTTTAGACCTGTCACGCGCATAGTGTCAAGTGGTGAGTCCAATGCAACAGTAACATGCTGTCGTGCAGTGAGGTTTGACGTTTCATCACAACCTCTTAACAAATCACGTATTTTACTAATATTTAAGTGCATACAGTTGGAAGTAATAAAATCAAAACTCGGGACGCAGCAAGTGCGTTTTGGTAGTGAATTTTTATTAAATGCTTCAAATTTAAATAACTCAATTTTCTATAAACTTAGAGAGTTTAATTTCAATACGTAGTAAGGTTTTCCTAAGGCAAGATATCCACAAAATTTCATTAAAATAACTTTGTAATTTTCGGAGAAAAAAATTTTTTTCGAAAGAAAATTTAAAATTTGAGTAACTCAATTTTTTCTAAACTTAGAAAGTTGAATTTTGGTACGTAGTAAGGTTGAGGCAACATATATAGTAAATTTCATTGCACAGCTTTGTTACTTTCGGAGAAAAAAATTTTTTCGAAAGAAAACTCAAAATTTTTCCGGAAAACCCCATCTGATTTTTCTGGATAACGAACTCATCCAAGCCATTAATAAAAGACAGGCAGTTGCCAAGTTTCATCGAAATCGGTTAATTACAGCTACTGATGAAGACAACTTCGTTGTCGAAATACGTATCAAAAAAGATAGCGCATAACTCTGTTATTATTGTTGTAGTTTTTGGGGTTATTCTACTTTTTGTTTCAGTTTCCAGCCACAATGTCCAGTCTCAGTCTTTTGTCAATAAAAATTATTATTATTATTTGTTATTTTTTGAGATTTCAGATGTTTTTATGAAAATTGGCTACCATAACGCACTTGCTGCGTCTAGATTTTTTGAACTGCAATTTGCTTTTTTACAGTACATACCAACAAAATATCAATCAGATTTTGGACCATATCACATCGTCTTCTATTTTAACACTAAAATAAATTTAATATTGAATGAGACAAACTTTAATTACTTTTAGTAGTACCAATCATAATAAAAATATGTCTAGTCAAAGTAACAAAACCCGATAAAAAAACAATTACGAAAACTAATAAATGCTGTTGAGCCAAAAATAGCCTTGTTAATATATCATATTCCCTTTCTTTGTCCAATTTTATCATATCTTTTGTTGGTCAGTAACAAAAGCAAACAAATTATATCCCAAATGATACAGAAAACTTTACAACTCTAGATCTAAATAAAAGGACTGTAACAGCGGCAGAAGCAGAAGTCAATGGAAGGTTGATGAATGAATCTCATGAGTCAATAAGAAAAGCATTGACTAACCAACAGCAACCACATACTTATGATTTAAACATGTTTCAAATTTGAATAGCTCAATTTTCTGTAACCCTAGAAAGCTGAATTTTGGCACATAGTTAGGTATTTCCCAAAGCAATATGTAGACCAAATTTTATCGAAATTTTCGGAAAAAAAAATTTTTTTTGAAAGAAAACTCAAAATTTTCCCGGAAAACCCCGTTCGATTTTTCTGGCCAACGAACTCATCCAAGCCATTAATAAAAGAAAGGCACTTGCCGAGTTTCATCTAAATCGGTTAATTATTTTTTGAGTTATCAGACGGATACATATATATATATATATATATATATATATATATATATATATATATATATATATATATATATATATATATATATATATATATATATATATATATATATAAGCATATAAAAATTCAAACTGACCCCGGATATGGGTTCTAGAGGTCCTAATTCGCGCTCATTTGAAAGAATTTTTGCAAAGTCTCACCATCGATACCTCTCTATTAGTGAATTTTTTTAATAAAAATTCACTAAAAATGAAAAAGATTAAATTTAGTGCTGCGATCTATATTATCTGAAAAAGACAATATAGGCGTAACTTCAACCACATTAAACTGACGTATAGAAACTGTTTGATTGAGAATGACTTTGTTTTAAGTGTGTAGTTGGACTTCTATAACGTTACTCACCACGTGACGTCATAGGAGGGGGCGGGGCATATGCGCAATATCATATCTCTTCTAAGTCATTATCATTATATCATGGGTGATCATTACATAATTAACCTGTAACGCTACCTTAATCAATTCGCAACTTAAAACAATCCTTAAGATTATAAATCTATATGTAAAATTAATCCTAGTTGGAATTTTCGTTGATTGCATTGGCCATGTTTGCAATACTGGGTCTAACTTCCTTTAAACTAATCACTATGGAGTGGCATAAATTAAGTTTTTAAAATAGGGCCATAGAAATCAGTCGAAAGGTGTGAATCCTTGAGGTCTTGGAGGTCAAGGATGTTGAGACTTGCCCGTCTTACAATATCTACTGTCAACACATCTCGTAATAAACCAATATACGCAAATAACTTTCCAACAAGAAACCTTTTTGTTGTTGGGTGTTGTGAGCCGTATTGTTTTGAATTTAACGCCGCCAACGTCGCTGAAAATTAAAGTTTGGCGGGGAAACCGCTTCGCGATTGGTTCCGGACGACGGTCTTATCTTTCGCACTTGTCAGAATTAATTAGTGACAAATTGGTCACCAGCCACCGTTCAAATCAAAAATATACTAGTATAAAATAGAAGTTAATACTTATAAAACAGAAAAGGAATAATTTAAATCACACCTAAACGTACAAACATCGCCGTTTGACCAATGGTGCCACTATTAAAGTGTAAACGACGAAATTGTGTACTTCTTACAATTCAAAATAACAGGAATGATCATTGAAAAACATAGTTGGAACCTAACATGGTAGTTTCAACGTTGCAACTGTCATAACATGACAGTTGCAAAGACGTGTTCGTTGTCGAAAATGAAATTAATAAAATAATTACCTACAATGCAAGACAAATCACAATAATAGCACTATTTCACTAATTTTCCAACAAACGCAAATGTAAGACAGTCACTGACCGGAACAAACCGACAAAAATTAATCATTAAATAGGAGATTCAAGATGAATGACAAGTCACCCGTCCTATAGTATTGATACGAAGAGCGTTTCCCGACAGTAAAAACTTGGATGAGTTTTTTGCCGTTTTAACGAAATGAAAGACCTCCCTGTCGTGCTTTTTACACACAATACTCCCAACTTACCTCAGTTTGTCTAATTAAAAGCTAAAAAAATCACTAATAAAAGATGGAAAGGGGAAGAAAAAGTATACATTATGCTCACATGACCTTGATATATGGCAGCGTTGATTTTCCTTCCCTTTTAGCTTTTAATTAGGCAAACTGATGTCAGGGCAGGTGCGGAAGATCAGCTGGGAAGATTCTATGTAAACAGTACGTCAGGGAGGATTTTTATTTCGTTAAAACGACAAAAAACTCGTCCCAGTTTTCACTGTCACGAAACACTCGTCAGTTATGGAAATGCCCCTTCCTGTTGTTTTATATTCTACGGTGTACTTTAGCGACACCGGTGTATTATCCTTATTTTAATTGTCAAATTTGTTAACGCCTTCTAGATATTGAATTCAAATTAATGCACTGTAGCTGCCTCTTAAAAAGGGAAGCATTTTCTGGACAATACATTTGTAAACATTATTGTACAGTAATGTAAAATGAAGTAAAACGAGTCTAATTGTGGAAAATTCATTTTCATTTAATCTAAAAATCGAGTTTATGTCCTCTCACAAAATATCTCGGTCTACAATGAAGGTAACAACAACAAAAAGAATTAATAAAATAAGGTTTTGTATATTGTGGGATATATGAAAAATATTTCATTTCACCACGTAACAAAATGCTAAAAGCAAGGAGTGAAATATACTATTAATGTAAATATCTGAACTATTAGGTCTTACCCCTGCATCTTAGATAAAAAAATCGAGCAAATTACGGTGATGATAATAATAATATAATAATTGAATTTATAGAATATCGTATTTGTATTGCCAGTTTTATCGGTTGACTAAAACTAAAACTAGAACATAAATAGCTGGGCTATATGACAAAAAACATAAACAAAGTAGCTGTAATAGTAATAGTATGTATATACACGCGGAAATCGAAAAAATATTTAAATATTGGCAGACAAAAATAAAGATTATGACACAATTTTATCATATCCGCATTCAAATAACAAAACAAGTAACTAGGAAAATAAATTCAGTTAGCATAACTTTTCGTACTTACCGCAATACATAACTACTTCTAGTTAAATCGAGAAATGTTCCATATATACACTTACTACGAAATCACCTTCACATTTAAAAACCAAACACTTTAAAGTCTTCTCTAAGCTAAAAATCACAATAATTTAGGCCCACGCATCACCGTCTCGCATCAATAAAAAACTGGCGGTAGCGGACTAAAGCAATCTAGTCTTCTATACAAACTTTTGTTTTCCATTTAATTTTGGATTTTATTTGTTGAAACTGAACTGTCATAATATCCGTTATTGCGAACTCATAGAGAAATTTCTATGATCATAAAAGATACGACTATTTAACATCTATTATGTTTTCATTTTTACTGAATACTGCTCGATAAATAAATTTATTGTTTTATTTATTTATTGAAAAGATATTAAAAATAAAAACCAGGCCGTAAAACATAAGAAAAAAATGTAGCAAGTGCGTTATGGTAGTGAATTTTTGTTAAATGCTTCAAATTTGAATAACTCAATGTCCTATAAACTTAGAAAGTTCAATTTTGGTATGTAGTAAGATCTTTCCTAAGGCAACGTATTCACCAAATTTCATTAAAATAACTTTGTAATTTTTGGAGAAAAAAAATTGTTTCAAAAGAAAATTTAAAATTTGAATAACTCAATGTCCTATAAACTTAGAAAGTTCAATTTTGGTATGTAGTAAGATCTTTCCTAAGGCAACGTAGTCACCAAATTTCATTAAAATAACTTTGTAATTTTCGGAGAACATTTTTTTCTTTTTTTTTAAATAAAAATTTGAATAACTCAATTTTTTATAAACTTAAAAAGTTGAATTTTGGTGCGTAGGAAGGTCTTTCGCAAGGCAAAATATCCATTAAATTTCATTAACATAAGTTTGTAATTTTCGGAGGAAAAAATTTTTTTTAGAAAGAAAACTCAAAATTTTCCCGGAAAACCTTGTCGGATTTTCCTGGCTAACGAACTCATCCAAGCCATTAATAAAATGAAGGTACTTGCCGAGTTTCATCAAAATAGGTTAATTATTTTTTGAGTTATCGGTTGGATATATATATATATATATATATATATATATATATATATATATATATATATATATATATATATATATATATATATATATATATATATATATATATATATATATATATATATATATATATATGATATAAACATATAAAAATTGAAAGTGACCCCGGATATGGGTTCTAGGGGTCCTAGTTCGCGCTCATTTGAAAAAATGGTGGCAAAGCCTCACATCGATACCTCTATTAGTGAATTTTTAAAAATAAAAATTCACTAAAATGTAAACACATCGATGAATTTATATTCGAGAAATTTAGGTTTTCATTTACTGAACTCTCTGAAGTTCAAATGGATACTATGAATTAAACAAGTAGTTCTAATGTACTTTAAGAAGTTGAGTAGAACTACTATCGCGAAGAGCATAGAATATTATTTTTTTTTAAAACGCACGAATTTCGCAAGGTGCTGGTGTAAATCATTCGACTATTTGTTTTGCACTTAAATAGATGTGGTCGAGCTCTTATTTACTTACCAGATCTTTAAAAAAAGCGACTAACAATCTTGTGCTGTAAGAGATTTTAATGTTATTTTTTAGTCCAAATTAAAATGGTTGATTTATGTTATTTTTCATAACTATTAACTAAAAACGTTGTATTGTTGATGTTATGGCACAGATTAACTAAAAACCTATTGGCCCAGTTCACCAGGCGCCTTCAGCTGCAAACAGTTGAAGTGTTGTGTCAAAAAATGGTAACATTTTTGACATAACAATTCATCTGTTGGCGTTGGCAGCTGCTGGAGCCTGGTGAACTCGGCCATTGATAAAAAGTTTTAGTCACCCGATATACTGATTAAAACGACTTATTCATGTAAAAATGTAACAATTTTATATTTAATGTAGTGTGTATATCTCACAATATCGGTAGAAAACATGAAGCTTTATTGAAAAATGATGAGCCTAACGAAATTTTAATGTATAGCAAGGGAAACATGTTACTGTAAGTCAGTTTTTTTTGGTGGTAAAATATTCTCTCGAATCTTTTGTGGAAAGAGAATTACAATGAAGGGAACAGCTCTGGAAAGATAAAGCTTTTCTTCAAACTTAACATGGGAAGCTCAATGTCAAGTCGAAGCTTACAAGTACATTTCGTCATTACCATATCTTCAGTGTGTTTGTGTTTAATTGACCCTGAAGATGGTGTAGTGGAAACGTGTGATGATCTGTATTAAAATGTCTTGATTATCAAAAGGTTTAGATTATTTCCACTGTTGTTTCCTTCATTACAAGTTTTTTTAGACGTTATTTATGGTGTACATTTAACATTCGTCTAATATATACATACATATATAAATAAATATTATGATTATTATATAAATATCATATGATTGTTAATTACTTTGTTCTATTTAAATTTCTTGTTTTGATTGATTAAATTATTTTAAGCTATTTTATGTGTTTCATTTTCTTTATACAGTATTTCCAGTGTTGTTTCCTTCTCGAATATATGTGGCCTAATAGGCCTCAACTCCTCTTCCTCACCGAAACTCAAATCAGTGCCAAAACGGCCACTAATCACCTTAATATCCCGGGTATGAGCTCCTTACTTCCTTTAGATTTCATAGAGGCGTGTGCGCATAGGTCCGTAGCAATCTACCCTGCACCAGACTCCCCAATTTAGAAGCTGGAAGAAAAGACATACTTTGGATAAAACTCTCTCTCAGGGCTGCAACTAAATTCATCTGTTGCATTTACCGGTCACCTTCTGACAACAACTTTGTCCAGCTCTTTGACTTACCTTTCTGAAAAAAACCGATCATCTGATTTCTGAATATCCTTCCTCCGAGGTCACTATTCTTGGTGACTTCAATGTCCATAATAAGGAATGGCTAGGATCTTCAAAAACCGATCCACAAGGAAGAGCAGCGGAGGCCTTTGCAGTCAGCAATTCTTTGGCCAATATGGTTCATCAACCCACTTACTTTCCTCGCATCCCAACACACAGCTCAAATCCCTTGGATCTCCTTACTATAAATCCTGACTGCTATAAGATATCAGTCACTGGGTCGCTCAGACCACGGCATGGTCACTGCTTCCTGCGCAATGCAACCCGAGGTCACTCAGTCATCACACCCACGTATCGTTTGGCACTACAACTCCGCAAACTGGGACGAAATGCGAGGTTACTTTTCCTCATTTCCATGGGCGTCTGTCTGCTTCTCTCATCCTGACCCCTCTAAAATCTCACAAAACGTAACTGAAATTATCCAAGCTGGCATGGAATTATTTATTCCACGTACACAGAAAACCTCTGCAGCCACTCAAAAGCCCTGGTTCTGGTAATCCTGTGACAAGGCCAGACTTGAAAAGGTCAAAGCTCACAAAAAGCTTCTACACAATCCCAGTCAAGAAAACCGTTAAGCATTTAACGATGCAAGAAACCGCTATGTCCGCATTCTTTCCAAGGCAAAAAACTCGTTTAATAACCACATCAAAAACAAAGTCCTCTTAAGCTCCACTGGCAGCAAACCCTCGTGGACTCTTGCTAAATCTATTGGGAATAATTTCTGCAAAAGCACGTTCCCACCTCTTGTCTCAGGGGATGAAATTGTTTCTACCGCCCTGGGCTAGGCTGGACTTTTTGCCTCGTTGTTCGCCGGCAACAATTCCCAATGCCGCGCATAAAATGACATAATCTTCAAAACTAAAAAGGAACGAAAGATGCTCTCTTCTCTTAATACCAGGAAGCCTCTGGCCTTGACGAGATCCTAGCAATTGTTCTCAAAAAATGCGCACCAGAACTTGCTCCTGTCCTGACTCGTCTGTTTCAGACATCTTACAATAGAGGCATATTCCCTAGTAACTGGAAAACTGCTAGAGTACAACCCGTCCCCAAGAAAGGATCCAAAGCGCTTCCTAGCAACTACAGGCCTATTTCTCTCCTTTCAGTCGTCTCTAAAGTGATGGAAAAGTATATAAACACCGAATTACTAAAATTTCTTGAAAAACACAGTCTAATCCACAACAGGCAGTATGGATTCCGTCAGCGCAGATCAACTGCCGACCTCCTTTCCCTTGTCACCCATTCTTGGAACAAGTCTATGGAACTACACGGTGAATCCCAGATTGTCGCTCTAGACATATCCAAAGCATTCGACCAGGTCAGGCACGCAGCGCTGCTTAATAAACTACCGGCCTATGGCCTACCACCAAAACTCTGTATGTGGACAGCAAATTTCCTCTCCAACCGGAGCATTTCTGTTGTCGTGGATGGCCATTCCTCTAAACTGTATCCAACTAATGCAGGAGTCCCTCAAGGTTCAGCTTTAGCCCCTACTTTGTTTTTTCCCCACATCAATGACCTCCTCTCTAGCACATCCAATCCAGTTCACAGTTACGCGGACGACAGCACCCTCCACTTAAATATACAACATTCTAAGCCTGTCTCTTTAGCCCAATTAGATGAAGATCGCAGACTCATGGAGGGTTCTGTCTCTGTGGATGTCCAAAAAATATTAGGCTGGGGAAGTAGAAATTTTTGTACATTTCAACTCCACCAAATCAGTCTTGCTTTCTTTCTCATAAGAGATACACCAGCCCTAGACTCATCACAATAAACAACCAAGTTATTCAAAGTAATGAGTCCTTTTCACTTGTTGGCATTTCTGTGGATCGAAATCTCAATTGGCACCAACATGTCACATCAATTGCAGAAGCGGCTGCTAAGAAATTAGGTTTCCTCTTCCGGGCTCGCGAATACTTTTCACCAGCTAATCTCTATACCTATATACTTCACAAATAAGACCAAACCTCGAATATTGTTCCCACACCTGGGGTGCTGCTCCCGCTTCTACACTCGCTATCCTGGACTACATTCAGAAGAGAGCTATACGTCTCATCGGTCACCCTACCCTCACCCAAAGGCTGCCTTCCCTTGCCCACCGACGTGCCGTTGGTGACCTCTCTCTCTTTAATAGATATCTGCACGGGCACTGCTCAGAGGGGTTTTCTTCCATAGTTCCTCCACCTACTGCCCCAACAGATCTACCAGGGGAACAGAGCGAATGCACCCTTTCACTGTGCAGGTCACCAGACATAGAACATCCTGTTATGCCTGCTCTTTTGTCCCGAGTACTTTCAAGTTGTGGAATTCCTTGCTGGCACATGTTTTTCCTTCTCCCCTGACCTGGGGGCATCTGGGGTCACTTCTTTCAATTTTTATATGCTTATATATATATATATATATATATATATATATATATATATATATATATATATATATATATATATATATATATATATATATATATATATATATATATATATATATATATAAACACATAAAAATTCAAACGGACCTTGGATTTGGGTCCTGGGTGGCCTAATTCGCGCTCATTCGACAAAATTTTCCAAAAGTCCTACCATCTCTCTGTTAGTAAATTTTCTTCATTCACTAAAAATAAAAGGGATAAATATTGAAAGATTAAAAAAAAAAAACAAATGCGCATACATGTAATATATATATATATATATTTCTTATATAATTTTTCTTCTATAATATAGAATATAGTCTTTTGGATACAGATAAAATCACAAACAAATTTCCTTAATTCACTACATGAAAATGATTTGCATATGACAAAATCTTTGGATACATATATAATAAGTAGATTTTATTAAAACTGCATCAACCAAAAGAGATCACAAGATTTACATAAAATCACTTTAGTAATACATTCATGATAATACTAATCGTTTAAATATATACAAGATGTTTCATTAAGCAGTACACAAACGATACATATTCGACACAGAAGATTGTGGCCAAATGACTTCATTTTGAAAAAGTTTATTTTTTTGGAGTGGATACTGCTGCCGACAATACATTTAAAACATATTTTCACAATGTACAGACTGCATCAAAAGTACAAAGCGTATCAAACTTTACTATAACTAGTTTTTATTTTGGTATTAAAAACTGCAATAATAAGTTGTACTATCTAAAAAAATAATAATACAAGTTTGATACTTGATAATTCCACCATATTCGCCTGATTTCGCATCATGTGTTTTTTGCTGTTCTCAAATGATAAAAAAAAAAAACTTGAACAAACAAATTAAGTCAGTGTCGATGTTTTTAAAGCTCTATATTTAATTGTTGTAGCTCATCTTTTGTTTAAAATATAAACAGCACCATTAGATATATCAAAAATTACAGCACCAATATGAAAAATACTAAAACGACAGTTTTATACAATAGTATAAGATTGATAATATTAATTTGTGTTATTTCTTCTTATTATTTAATATTTAGTTACTGATTATTTCACTATGTGACTCAAAGCATTCAGGGGTCTTATGGTTTTGCAGAATATGCCAGTGTCTGATTCTTAAATAGCTGGATTTTTTCTTTTTTTTTTAATATCAACAACACACCACGAGGGCTTACAGCCTAAATACTATCGTACCCTGGGTGTTGACAAGGAGGACAGAGGCAACGTGTTAATTCTGGACTTGAAGGTTTTGAGGTTCGGAGGAGAAGGAAAAACATGCGCCGGCAAGGAATTCCACAACTTGTAAGTCCTCGGGACAAAAGAGCGGGCATAACCAGATCTTCTATGTCTGGTGAACTGGACAGTAAAAGGGTGCATTCGCTCTGTTCCCCTGGTAGATCTGTTGGGGACAGCAGGTGGAGGAACTATGGAGGAAAGCTCCTCTGAGCAGTGCCCGTGCAGATATCTATAAAAGAAAGAAAGAGAGAGGGGGGTCACCAACGGCACGTCGGTGGGCAAGGGATGGCAGCCTTTGAGTGAGGTTAGGGTCACCGATGAGACGTATAGCTCTCATTTGAATGGAGTGCGACAGCGAGTGTAGAAGCGGCAGCTGCATCCCAGATGTGGGAGCAGTATTCGAGGTTTGACCTTATTTGTGAAGTGTATAAAGTATAGAAATTAGCTGGTAAAAAGTATTTGCGAGCACGGAAGAGGAAACCTAATTTCTTAACAGCCGCTTCTGCAATTGATGTGACATGTTGGTGCCAATTAAGATTTCGATCCACAGAAATGCCAACAAGAGAAAAGGACTCATTACTTTGAATAACTTGGTTGTTCATTGTGATGGGTCTAGGGCTGATTTATCTCTTATGAGATAGAAAGCAAGACTGAGATTTGGTGGGGTTGAATTGTACAAGATTTCAACTTCCCCAGTCTAATATTTTTTGGAGATCCGCGGAGACAGAACCTTCCATGAGTCTGCGATCCTCATCTAATTGGGCTAAAGAGACAGGCTTAGAATATTGTATATTTGTGTGGATGGTGCTGTCGTCCGCGTAACTGTGAACTGGGTTGGGTGTGCTAGAGAGGAGGTCATTGATGTGGAGAAGAAACAAAGTAGGGGCTAAAGCTGAACCTTGAGGAACTCCTGCATTAATTGGATACAGTTTAGAGGAATGGCCATCCACGCCAACAGAAATGCTCCGGTTGGAGAGGAAATTTGCTGTCCACGTACAGAGTTTTGGTGGTAGGCCATAGGCCGGAAGTTTATTAAGCAGCGCTGCGTGCCAGACCTGGTCATATGCTTTGGATATGTCCAGAGCGACAATCTGGGATTCACCGTGTAGTTCCAAAGACTTGTTCCAAGAATGGGTGACAAAGGAAAGGAGGTCGGCAGTTGATCCTCGCTCCTGTTGGAGAGGAAATTTGCTGTCCACATACAGAATCCAGGCCAGAATATGTCAGTGTCTGATTCTTAAATAGCTGGATATTATTATTTATCATTTTTTCAATAATAGTTAACGAAAAATTCCAGAATATAATTTGGAACATCTTAAAACACAAATTTCAACACAAAAAAAAGGTTTTAAAAGCAAACACAGAATTTTATACTAAATATACAAATAGACTTCTCTTTGCCTCCACAAGCGCTTGCTTTGTTCTCTACAACTGGTTTCGTTTTGTACGGCATCATATTTATTAAGGAACAGTTACACAGAATAAGGGCAACAATTATCAATGAACTGAATTTTATACTATTGTATAAACCATATGAAATATAACACACAATAAATCAATAAATAACTCCAAAAAGAACATCAAACAAACTTTAATAACAGTTATATTAATAACATAGGCTGCTTTTTTGCTTTAAAACAGTAACAGCTATTTCCACAGTTTATTTAAAAACCTCACAAAAAGTGTGAACGTTAGTTTTGACTATGGATACCTCTGCTCAGGATAGCGAACTTCCTTATCTGACAGTAGTAAAAAAATGATCTTATTTAACCCTTTAAGTGATACCGGTGGCTATAGCTGCCATCAGCTGAAAAGGCTCAAATTGCAATGCTAGAGATATAGTAATGACCCTTATGTATTTCTTATGTATCTTATGAGTTCCACTGGTAACCATAGACGCCATCAGTGAGCCCGCAAACAGGTAGTTTTTACCGGTTTGGTAAACATAGCTACCAATCAATCTCTAGGAACCAAGTTTTCAGAGAATTCTGTGTATTTGCTGAAGTTTTTAGCCAGTTTTTGTAACAAAAATTTGCTTATGGCGGGATTGCGGCCTTAAGACTCAAGCTTTCTGCAAATTAGCACTGAGTAGGCCACCTGGAATCCACCGATAACCCATCAGAAGCTAAGTGTATCACATTCAAATGAAAAAAGCCTACTAGCTGGATACGGTACTCGAATCCGCGCGCTCATGCACCGAACTCTGCAGGTTACTCGCCCGGAGAAGGAGAATTTTAATTTTGTTATATTTATGTATGATATATACAGGGTATCCAAATTCAGTGTCCACCATTAGTAACTGTGTGTTTACTAAAGATAAGAAATGGTTTGGTTTGGTTTAGCAAACTGGTAGTGTTTTTAACGCTCTTTAATATAGAAGAAACCGCAAGAAATTAGCATCATATTTTGCAGTTCGGAAGTAAGATACCACATTTTAAAATAAAAACAGGTGTATATTTTATATATATTTTTTGTCAAATCTTCAAACTTCAATAAGAAAAGCTTATAATATATTTTCTCCTTGGATGAAAATTAATTAGATTATAATGTCTAAACTGAAATAATCAAGTTATAGTCACCCGGAAAGCCTCTGGCCTTGACGAGATCCCAGTAATTGTTCTCGAAAAATGCGCACCAGAACTTGTTCCGTCCTGACTCGTCTGTTTCAGACATCTTACAATAGAGGCATATTCCCTAGTAACTGAAAAACTGCTCGAGTACAACCCATCCCCAAGAAAGGATCCAAAGCGCTTCCTAGCAACTACAGGCCTATTTCTCTCCTTTCAGTCGTCCCTAAAGTGATGGAAAAGTATATAAACACCGAGTTACTAAAATTTCTTGAAAAACACAGTCTAATCCACGACAGGCAGTATGGATTCCGTCAGCGCAGATCAACTGCCGACATCCTTTCCTTTGTCACCCATTATTGGAGCAAGTCTATGGAACTACACGATGAATCCCAGATTGTTGCTCTAGACATATCCAAAGCATTCGACTAGGTCTGGTACGCAGCGCTGCTTAATAAACTTCCGGCCTATGGCCTACCACCAAAACTCTGTATGTGGACAGCAAATTTCCTCTCCAACCGAAGCATTTCTGTTGTCAAGGATGGCCATTCCTCTAAACTGTATCCAATTAATGCAGGAGTCGCTCAAGGTTCAGCTTTAGCCCTTACCTTGTTTCTTCTTCACATCAATGACATCCTCTCTAGCACATTAGTTTTTATCCGATTTTTCCTACTTAGCCTGACACTATTAAAATAAAATTTCTACATACCATAGTAAAGATACTAAGCTCTTGGTATGTAGCTTGTATTTCATCCTGAAAGCCTTGGAAAAGTTGTTCTAGCCTCCTTTGTTCCTTTCTGGATGTGTGCTGGTAAGGCTATATCATGAACGGAAGTAAAAGTAAACAACTAACTGACCCAGAACTAGAATACTATTTGCATAGTCAACTGACTCACAAAGAAAACTACTGCGATTCAGAATTTGAAGGTGATTTTGATGCGGAAGATGATTTACCATTGTCCACCTTCTCTAGCAGCCTAAACTCTACAAGAAGAGCACCCTTGGTTGAAATCAGTTGTAATCAGCCTTCAACATCTAATCAGTCAGACGATGAAGTTTACTCAAAGTTTGACAATTCGGAGAAAGATTCGACATATGACCCTGAAGCTTTTGACAATCCTTCCGAGAGAAGAAGAAAATAGTTTTCTCAAACATGTCCATCAGGAGAATCATCTAACGATGAAGACGAGGATGACCAATGCACGGAACGATTCAAGGGCACTAACAATCAGAATGATGCAGCATTTTTTTGAAGCAAGAAGGAACATTCACCTACCTAGTTTTTGCAAATTTGTGTTTTCTGAAGAAGTCAAAGTACACAAAAATTTGGTAGGTCAATCAATCAAAAGCCACTCCACTTGTGTATTTGAGAATATTCTTTGGTGATAGTTTGTGTGATAAGATCATTGAATAATCAAACCTGTTCGCTGTCCAGTCACATACAGTTCTGGATCTTGACAAATGGCAACTTCATGCATTTTTTGGCGTTATTCTCATAATGGAATTTCATAGTTTACCTACAATAAAATCTTACTGGTTCAGCTGCAACTATGAAATTTCTCAGTGATCAGTATTACATGCATTAAGATTACAAAGTTACCATCCTCACAAAATACAACTGCTGCATGAACATAATGAAGATGACTTTGACTGACGAATGCATTTTTTGTGAAATAATGCAACTGTAACCCAAACTCTGTTTGTTTGGACGAAGGATCATTTTGGCTAAATAGAACAGTGAATAAACAAAATTACAGGTATTGGAGCAGAGAGAATCCTTACTGGTTGACTGAAGCACATACCCAACACCCTCGTAAAGTTAACGCGTGGGAAAAAATAGTCTACGATAAAAACATAGATCCTTTCTTCTTTGACACAACTTTCATTGGGCAGTGATATCATCATTTTCTAAGGAATGAGCTTATTACTGCTCTTGTTGCAAATTTTCCAAATCAAGATGTGAAAGGTAAAATTTACAATAGAAGCAAACAGCCTATGTCAGTTTAGTTGTATAATCTTTTCCCATGCAGGCTAATGTTAACCAACACAATAATAACATATGAAACATACAAATTCAAGATTTATGAATTGCAAAAGTAAAAACACACAAAATAAAATTGAAAACTGTTTAAAAATTAAGTTCACAATAACATTAACAATAAAACAGCTACATATATTAGATTACAATATAACGGTTTGTAAATAACCACAGGTATTATTAAAAATCATAGAGCACCAGTTTTTTTTTTGTGAAATTAATATTTGAAGATAGTTTATTACGTAATACAGTGGAGCTTCTCTAACTCGAACTTTTCCAAGTTGAATTATCTTATTACTCGAATTTTTTTACTAAGAACATTGAATTTCGAACTGATTTTAGTGCTATTTAATCTCTGTAACTCGAATATTCTATATCTCGAATATTTGTGTAAATCGAAGAAAAGGGGTATGGTCATTTTACATTGGGTTTTGGGATCACCACTTTTTTTAGCGCCCACGATTAAAACTAGCCTTCTTTGACAGTACCTCATACAACATATGTAACAGTGGTAAAAAAAGGTTTCAAAAGTACATTGGAGCCGAGGTATACAGGGTGATTCATTAGGTGAGAGACATCTCAGTAACTATGGCAACTAAAGCTTCAGGGAAAAAACTGTTCGACAGGTTTTTTAAGCACAATTCATGTAATATTTTTCATCTTCTTATTCTTGCCACAAGATGGCGCTTTTTCGGATGAAACTTTTTGAAGGCTCTTATCTCAAAATATTTCTATTACAATGTTATCTTTTTTAACTTTCTCTGAAATTCCTAATCTTGTTCTATATTTTTGTCTGAGAAACCTTATATAAATAGCGTTTTAAAATTTTATCTGAAAATACTTTTAATACCATCAGTTAGTGTGCTGAAAGTTTATTTGCATAAAACTTTGTTCTTTGTGGGTATTGGTATTTCTATTATTCTGTAACTCGAAGTTTCCTTAACTCAAATTTTTGTTCTGGTCCCTTCAAATTCGACTTACAGAAGTCCGACTGTATTTAGTATTCGAGGGTTTAAATATCATTTAAAGAGCAAACATTAACTCTCCGAAATGAATCCAAAAGAAAAAAAATTAAGATATAAAATATCTTAAAAGAAAAAAACAAGTAACAATCAGTATAATCTATAAGATACTTACACACTTTCTATTTATACCTATTCAGTTTCAGCCAGGGCAAGTTCATCAGAAGCCAACGGTGCCCGTTTATAATCAACTTCCGTTACCAAATAGAGGACCAGTAGGCCAAATATAATTAAAAGAACACCGATTATGTTCATCAAAAAACTTTCCGAAGGTAACGCAGAATAATTCCCACTAAAAGGAAAGAACAATAATAATAATAATAATAATAATAATAATAATAACATTAATAATAATAATAATAATAATAAACTTGTTAATTTATTGAATGATAACATTTCAAATAGATACACACGGAGATATTCACATGAAAATGTGGTATATATCTCACAAAATTATCAACAAGATCATCAACAGGTAAAAAGCATAACTGTCTGCCCCAGGGTGGAGTTTTTTTTTATTTTTTTATTTCAACAACACACCACAAGAGCTTACAGCCTAAATACTATCGTACCGTGGGTGTCGATAAGGAGGAAAGAGCCAACTTGTTAATTCTGGACTTGAAGGTTTCGACGTTCGGAGGAGAAGGAAAAACATGTGCCGGCAAGGAATTCCACAACTTGGAAGTCCTCGGGACAAAAGACCGGGCATAACAGGATGTTCTATGTCTGGTGACCTGGACAGTAAAAGGGTGCAATCGCTCTGTTCCACTGGTAGATCTGTTGGGGGCAGCAGGTGGAGGAACTATGGAAGAAAGCTCCTCTGAGCACTGCCCGTGCAAAAATCTATAAGAGAGAGAGAGAGAGAGAGAGAGAGAGAGAGAGAGAGAGAGAGAGAGAGAGAGATCACCAACGGCACGTCGGTGGCCAAGGGATGGCAGCCTTTGGGTGAGGGTAGGGTCACCAAAGAGACATATAACTCTCTTCTGAATGGAGTCCAGGATAGCGAGTGTAGAAGCGGCAGCAGCACCCCAGATGTGGGAGCAGTATTCGAGGTTTAGCCTTATATGTAAAATATATAAGGTATAGAGATTAGCTGGTGAAAAGTATTCGCGAGCCCGGAAGAGGAAACCTAATTTTTTAGCAGCCGCTTCTGCAATTGATGTGACATGTTGGTGCCAACTGAACGATCCACAGAAATGCCAACAAGTGAAAAGGACTCATTACTTTGAATAACTTGGTTGTTCATTGTGATGGTTCTAGGGCTGGCGTATCTTTTATGAGAAAGAAAGCAAGACTGAGATTTGGTGGGGTTGAATTGTACAAGATTTCTACTTCCCCAGTCTAATATTTTCTGGAGATCCACGGAGACAGAACCCTCCATGTGTCTGCGATCCTCATCTATTTGGGCCAAAGAGGCAGGCTTAGAATATTGTATATTTGAGTGGAGGGTGTTGTCGTCCACGTAACTGTGAACTGGGTTGGATGTGCTAGAGAGGAGGTCATTGATGTGGAGAAGAAACAAAGTCGGGGCTAAAGCTGAACCTTGAGGAACTCCTGCATTAATTGGATATAGTTTAGAGGAATGGCCATCCACAACAACAGAAATGCTCCGGTTGGAGAGGAAGTTTGCTGTCTAGTTACATAGTTTTGGTGGTAGGCCATAGGCCGGTGGTTTATTAAGCAGCGCTGCAGTTTAGCTAATTGCTAGTCTTACACTTAACCCTTATGATGGTCTGGTCTTAGTCACCGGCAAATTACTCAGCTTCGTCTGTGAGTGCATGCAAATAGCCTGTAGTATAATTGAAATGTGATGGGGTGAGCTGGGACTCTCCGTAAACCCAGCGAAGACGGAGATGTCCTGTTCACCAAGAAGAGGAATCTGGAGGGGTTCGGAGAGCCGGTGATGTTTGGAAAACCTTTAGCTATAGTGCGGGAGGTCAGATATCTGGGTGTGGTCCTGGACTCCAAATTATCATGGGGGTCGCAAATAGAACGAGTAGTGAGGAAGGGAGTAGCGACCCTCTGACAGCTGCGCCGTCTGAGAGGGCGGACCTGGGGACTCAATCCCCAGATCCTTCATTGGATTTACACTGCAATCATCAGGCCGAGAGTCCCTTATGGGGCGTTGGTCTGGTGGTGTGGTGTTAATCAAATTGCTACCCGGAAGCTGTCCAAACTTCAAAGGCTGGCAAGTCTGCGTATCACCGGCGTTATGAACACATTACCCTCAGCCACGCTAGAGGTCTTGCTGATAGTGTCACCGAACAGAATTGTTTGGTTCGAGGCCTCTGCAGAGGAGCCAGGTAAGTTCCGTCCAATGGAAGACCGCCATGGCTTTTATTTCGAGGTCGGGGAGGTTTGGTGATGAAACCGAAGAGGGGTAGGGCATGGTTGCCGGGTTGCTGGGGTTGGCAAAAAGGAGTATCATAAAACAGAATCATAGTATCGCAGTTGGAACTCATCTAATAATTAGAACAGAAATAATCATTCATGTCGTTAGGATTTGACAAATGTGGGGGTATCTGCCTCTCATCACGGCCTCCAAAGTGTAACTGATTAACTGTTCTCCAAAAATGTTATGAGTCACGACTTGCCTTAGACCTTTCAGTGTAAAATTTATATCTGTTCATATATCAACTTCTGCACAATTTTTCTCAAATTATCACAGTTTAACTCATTCAGAGCAGTTAACACTCTCAGAATTATTTAATATTTAATTACCAGAAGATTATTCGGCATACTTACATGAAAATAGCCTTTTCTGTCAGACCCATCATACAAGTTACAATCGAACTGACGAAAGCGGCTATTCCGGAGGCTGTGTGGACTGGCATAATAATCTGTCTCCAGGTACGTGGTAATCCAGGAAAAAGGAACGATACAAAGCCAAAAACAAACTGCAAATTAAAAACATGTCATTATAAAAATAAACATGTTTCAAGGTTGTTTTTACAATTGCCTCCTTTACTGTATAAGCGTTGATAGATATGGCAACACTGTAGAATGCTTAAGTAGTAGGCTTACAAATCCAACATATGCAATACAGTTTATTGTATTGTTTGCTATATACAATTGTTCTTTATGTACTTTTACTAACACAACAATACTTCTGTCAAATTCATGAATGTCTTTTTTTAGGATTCTCAATAACGGCTTTTTTAAAATGATTTTAACTACATATATAAAACTGTCATGAAATAAAGTCAATATTAAATCCCCTACTTTCCTTCATAGATAGGCATTAAATATTGATAGGTTCTGTTTATAGAGAAAGGAAGTTTTTGCCTATGGTCAAAGTAGAGTCAACTTTTTGAAAGCATAAACACCGAAAATTATAAGGTGCTTTATTAATTTTGTGGTATTTTAACGAATTTTCATTAACAAAACTTCGCTAATAGAGAGGTCACGATGAAAAGGTTTTGAAAACATTTCTTCAGATGAACGCGTTTTGACTTATACAAATTTGAAGCATTTAATGGAAATTCGCCACCATAACGCACTTGCTGCGAATGTTTTTTATTTTTGTTTGCGATCTCCAGTAAATATTTATTTATAAAATGTTTAATCTATATATATATATATATATATATATATATATATATATATATATATATATATATATATATATATATATATATATAATATATATATATATATATATATATATATATATATATATATATATATATATATATATATATATATATATATAATAGCATATTTAATAGGTTTTTCCGCCAAAAACAGACGGACCACTGGCAGTGTTGCCAGGTGAGCACTAGCTGGCTTGCAAAATATAGCGAGCAATGCTTTCAGAAATAAGTTTTGAACATTAATACAAAAACCAAAAGTTTGATGAATTCTAGGAATGCCGTAGCTACAATGCACCTTTCAGATTTTATACCTTTACAGTTAAATTTTAGAGATATCGACAAATGAAAAACATGAACTTGGTCTTTTAATTGATATTTTCCTAAAACGAAATAATTTTACTTTTAATAACAAATGGTTCAAAGAGACGGTCTACATATGGTCTCACCACTATCATCAATGTTCACACCAATTTTATTTATATGAGTGTATTTAAAAATAAACTATTTTTTTGATGATGTTTTCGGATATTCTTCAAAAAATTATTTGCGAATTTTCATGATTTTTTTTAAATTTCTTCGAAAATGTTTTTGTGAATAATTATATTTTGGTAGGTGGGTGAATAACTTGAAGAGGTTCGTTGGCCAGAAAAATCGGAGCAGTTTTTTCGAAAACATTCAAGTTCGGAAACATTTTGCACTTTTTCAAACAAAGTTCTTTTGATGAAATATGGTACATTGTTTTTACTATATAGGTTATACTGGTAACCAAATTTGATGGCTGCTTTCATTAAAGAAAGACATACTTGCTATTAAAAACGTTTTTTTTTTAATGAAACATGCCTTATATTATTACATTTTTGGATTTTCCACAGAATATAAAGCATGTTTGTAACAAAAGAAACTCAGGACACAGCAAGTGTGTTATGATAGCGAATTTTCATTATATCTTTCAAATTTCAATAGCTCAATTTGCTATTAGGTTAACGTACAGACTAAAACAAACGGCCGACAGCATGCCGAAGGAAGTAAATCTGGGAGGGTGCGGACTCCTCGATAACATTAAGAGTCATGGGATTCTGAGAATGGTCTCAAATCTGATGCCTACAAAGATCAGTAGAGATATGTCTTTCAAGACCGTCCTCCCGGAAAGGGAGGACTGGGAACAAAATCAAACCCTATTGAGAGCTGATCTCTGCTGCTATGCTGAAGGCTCCAAAACCAATATGGTAGTATGAGCCGGCGCATATGAGGGCAACACTGATGCTAGACTATCAACTAGCCTCGGCAAGTACGCAACCATACACCAGGCAGAAGTGTATGCCATCGAGATGTGTGCAAGGGAAAGTATAGAAAACCAATGCACACACAAATCTCGATAAAGATATATTCAGATAACCAAGCTGCAATAAAGGCTCTTGGTTCCTACCGTTGCAATTCAAAAGCGGTATGGAGTTGTAAATCTGTCCTCAACGAACTAGACAGCTGCAATGACGTGTCGCTGGTCTGGGTGCCGGGTCACTCGGACCATGATGGCAATGTTGCGGCCGACGCGCTTGCCAGGAGTGATGCCCAGAGGGACTTTATCGAACCAGAACTGGTGCTGGGGATAACATCATGCACAGCAAAACGCACCTTAAAGACCTGGACAGAAAGAATGACAATCCAGCAATGGCAAAATGCCAGGATTAGCTCACTCTAAGGCCTTCATAAATGGCCTGTCTGAGTCAAGGGCTAAAAAACTTCTAGAGCTAAAAAGACAACAACTGAGTACTCTAGTCGGCCTGTATACAGGACACTGCCGCTTGCGTCACCACATGCACCGAATTGGAGTCGGTCAGGAAACTGAATGCCGGCTGTGTATGGAGAGTGACGAGACAGCAGATCACGTACTGTGTTCCAGTCCGGCGGCGGACATGACTAGATACCTGCTGTTTGGCAAGATAAAGCTTGCTCCGGAAGATCTGGATCAACTTACGCCCACAAAGATTATCGACCTCTGCAGGAAGCTGGCTTTGTTGGGCGAAATATAGACTATTAGGCGTGAGCCACAATAGACCTTATGGTCGCGGTGGAGGGACCGGTATGGCCCACTCACATTAAAACCTAACCTAATCTAACCTCATGTTTGTTGGCTAGGAACCAGTTGTTTCAGGAACATTTTGAGTTTATTTGCGAAAAATCTTTAACATTTGCAAACAATAAAGTTATTTTGATGAAACATGGTACATTGTTTCTACTATATAGGTTATACTGGTAACCAAATTTCATGTCTGCTTTCGTTAAAAGAAAATACATATTTGCTATTAAAAACATTTTAACACTTGCTGCGTTCAGACTTTTTAGATGAGGGCTAATATGTTCAATGTTATTACTTTTACTTGTTATAATCAGACACTTAATTTCATTTCAATGATTTAATAACAAAACTGAAAAATAAATAATAAACAACCGAAAAAACGTGTGTGTTACTTTTTAGGTTTATATATACATTAACAGCTTTTATTGTCACTCATTGCAGTGGTGTTACTTTGTCAACAAAAACTATTGACATAGTATAATATCTATAATAATACATTCACATAACATAGAGAAATACATAACATCCATAATAATGGGTTTTCCAATAGCAACATAACAATTTTGTATTGTAATACCAACACACCCTCAAAGTTTTTTCAGGATCTGTCTAAGTCAAAACGTCAGTCAAGGCCTACATTTTTATCAGGGTGAGGTTTACGAATGAGCAGCGTTTGCAAATTGTTAAAAATTACTACCGAAAGGGTCGGTGATCGCAACCTTAAAAGCACTTACTCCAATTTTCGGTCGTAATAATCGTCCCACTAGACAGACTGTGCATGCTATAGTCAAATTATTCACTACTGTATGTTCCTGTGCCAGTGAGAAAACGCACTTGTCGATGTACCAAAAATATCGCAGCTGTAAGTTCTTCAGTTCAAAATGATCCAAATCAGTAGATTCCACAGCGTTCACAAGAATTGGGAATCTCTCAAACCACATTGTGGCGAATTTTGAGTAAAGATCTTGGCCTGCACCCTACAAGATACAACTAACTCAAGAATTAAAGCCTTTTGATCATTTGAAGCGTCTAAACTTATCCGATTGGGCACTGCAAGTATTTGAAGAAAATCCTGAATTTCATCAAAAACTCATCTTCAGTGATGAAGCTCAACAAACAAACTATGCGCTTTTGGACAGCAACAAACCCACAGATGCTTGAAAAGACTCCATTTCACAGATTTCATGCCGAAGGTGTGATTGGCCCATATTTTCTCGTCGATGTTAATGAGTGCCATGTTATGGTCAATGCAGTTCGCTATCGTGCCATGTTGGGAGACTATTTTTGGACAGAGTCGGATGGACTTGACATCAGTGATATGTGGTTTTAACAATATGGTGCCACATGCCACAGAGGTGGTCAAACAATCGATCTATTTAAGGGAAAGTTCGGTAACCGTGTAATCTCGAGAAATGGTTCAGTCAAATGGCCACCTCGCTCATATGACTTAACGCCTTTGGATTTATTTTTATGGGGTTACGTTAAGCCGTTTGTTTATCCCAACAAGCCAACAACGTTAGATGAGCTCAGGAACAATATCACACGTAAAATTGCCAACGTTCCGGCCGATATGTGTGAAAGAGTGATGGACAATTGGCTCCAAAGAATCGATCACTGCAAATGTGCTCGTGGTGGTTGTATGAATGAGATTAAATTCCATACTTAAATGTAACATTTGTACTGCACCAAAAATAAATTTCAGCACAATACCTCAATTATTCTGTGTTTTATTTAAATACAATAATGTTATGTCCTTATGGAAAAACCCTTTATTATTATCACCTCTGAAATTATTATTCCGAAACATACATTTTACTCAACATAATATGTTCTTATTATCACACTAGGAGGGTAAAACAAACAGATAAACTATAATTTTTGTAACTAAGCTTACCTGCAGTGCAAATATTATAACTGTAGTTAGACCAATCCAAGAATGCAGGCTGTATAAGTTAGGTATCGGGGGAGATGCATAATTGTGCGAATCAAACACCGCCTTGAGACCAACAATGGCAAGAATAAAAGCAGTGCAGTGAAGCACAGTGTGCGCTATCTTCAGGTTCTTTTTTTCTGCATATCTCGCCGTGCGATAGATTAACATTGCTATAAGAGAAAAGATCAAGAAATGTTATGTTTCATGGATTACATGTCATGGTCAGTTCTGATTAAATACAAATGGTCATGGACAACTAAAACTATCTTAAAAAGTAATTGAATTTAGAAACTTCATTCTTCTTTATTAAATGCAAGCATAGAAACTTCTTCTCTGGTGAAGAAAATTATTTTACAACTTTCTAATGGTTAAATCTAAGAAATCTGTTATTTTGTCATGATCCAAGATATCAGACTAACAATTGTGATTTTTAATTCATCGTTTTCTTGCGATAATACTAATAATAATTGTGTCCAAGAATTTACGAGAAGTTTTTCGTTTTAAAAATCTGAACAACATAAAGTTGAAGAATCTTGTATCTCTTTGGATCTGTTGCTGTGCCCAGTGACAAAATGATAGTCACCTTTGATGATCATCATTGTACGTTCTTGGATGGGTTGAATATGGTATGGGTGAAATTTGTTTATATGCCAAATTCGTAGAACAGATCTTGCTGATCAATTTACCTTGCTACTTTTCTTGAGCTGATATGAGGGTCTTCTATCACTTTCGAATTTACCGTCAACTCTCTCTATGATTCAGCAACCTACTTACTTTCCTCGCATCCCAACACACACCTCAAATCCCTTGGATCTCCTTCTTACTACAAATCCTGACTGCTATAAGATATCAGTCACCGCTCCCCTTGGTCGCTCAGAGCACGGCATGGTCACTGCTTCCTACACAATGCAACCCAAGGTCACACAATCATCACACCCACATATCGTTTGGCACCACAACTCTGCGAACTGGGACGAAATGTGGGATTACTTTTCCTCATTTCCATGGGCGTCTGTCTGCTTCTCTCATCCTGGCCCCTCTGATATCTCACAAAACGTCACTGAAATCATCCAAGCTGGCATGGAATTATTTATTCCACATACACAGAAAACCTCTTCAGCCACTCAAAAGCCCTGGTTCACTAAATCCTGTGACAAGGCCAGACTTGAGAAGGTCAAAGCTCACAAAACGCTTCTACACAATGCCAGTCAAGAAAACAGTCAAGCATTTAACGACGCAAGAAACCACTATGTCCGCATTCTTTCGAAGGCAAAAATTCGTTTAATAATCATATCAAAAACAAAGTCCTCTCAAGCTCCAAAGGCAGCAAACCCTTCTGGACTCTTGCTAAATCTATTGGGAATAATTTCTGCAAAAGCACATTCCCACCTCTTGTTTCAGGGGATGAAATTGTTTCTACCGCCCTTGGCAAGGGTCTCCTTGTTCGCCAGCAATTCTACTATCAACCCACCTCCAAATGTTCAACCACCAACAGTCCCCAATGTCGTGCATAAAATGACGGATATCATTCTCAAAACTAAAAAGGTACCAGGAAAGCCTCTGGCCTTGACCAGATCCCAGCAATGGTTCTCAAAAAATGCGCACCAGAACTTGCTCCAGGCCTGACTCGTCTGTTTCAGACGTCTTACAATAGAGGCATATTCCCTAGTAACTAGAAAACCGCTTGAGTACAACCCGTCCCCAAGAAATGATCCAAAGCACTTTCTAGCATCTACAGGCCCTATTTCTCTCCTTTCAGTCTTTTTTAAAGTGATGGAAAAGTATATAAACACCAAACTACTAAAATTTCTTGAAAAATACAGTCTAATCCACGACAGGCAGTATCGATTCCATCAGCGCAGATCAACTGCCTGAAAAATACAGTCTAATCCTCGACAGGCAGTATCGATTCCATCAGCGCAGATCAACTGCCGACCTCCTTTCCTTTGTCACCCATTTTTGGAACAAGTCTATGGAACTACATGGTGAATCCCAGATTGTCGCTCTAGACATATCCAAAGCATTCGACCAGGTCTGGCATGCAGCGCTGCTTAATAAACTTGCGGGCTATGGCCTACCACCAAAACTCTGTACCTGGACAGCAAATTTCCTCTCCAAACGGAGCATTTCTGTTGTCGTGGATGGCCATTCCTCTAAACTGTATCCAATTAATGCAGGAGTCCCTCAAGGTTCAGCTTTAGCCCCTACTTTGTTTCTTCTCAACATCAATCACCTCCTCTCTAGCACATCCAACCCAGTTCACAGTTACGTGGATGACAGCACCCTCCACTCAGATATACAATATTCTGAGCCTGTTTCTTTAACCCAATTAGATAAGAATCGCAGGCTCATGGATATTAGACTGGGGAAGTAGAAATCTTGTACAATTCAACTCCACCAAATATGTCTTGCTTTCTATGTCATAAGAGATACACCAGCCCTAGACCCATCACAATAAACAACCAAGTTATTCAAAGTGATGAGTCCTTTTCACCTGTTGGCATTTCTGTGGATCGAAATCTCAATTGGCACCAACATGTCACATCAATTGCCCAACATGTCACATCAATTACAGAAGCGGCTGCTAAGAAATTAGGTTTCCTTTTCCGGACTTCCAAATACTTTTCACCAGCTAATCTATATACCTTATATACTTCACAAATAAGACCAAACCTCGAATACTGCTCCCACATCTGGGGTGCTGCTGCCGCTTCTACACTCGCTATCCTGGACTCAATTCAGAAGAGAGCTATGCGTCTCATCGGTGACCCTACCCTCACTCAAAGGCTGCCATCCCTTGCCCACTGACGTGTCTCTTTTATAGATATGTGCACGGGCACTGCTCAGAGGAGCTTTCATCCATAGTTCCTCCACTTGCTGCCCCCAACAGATCTACCAGGGGAACAGAGCAAATGCACATTTTTACTGTCCAGGTCATCAGACATAGAACATCTTGTTATGCCCGCTCTTTTGTCCCGAGGACTTCCAAGTTCCAGAATTAACGAGTTGCCTCTTTCCTCTTTGTCCACACCCACAGTACGATAGTATTTAGGCTGTGAGCCCTCTTGGTGTGTTGTTGAAATATATATATATATATATATATATATATATATATATATATATATATATATATATATATATATATATATATATATATATATATAAAGGGCAACACCTGTATATGCAAAAATAATTTTAGTTTGTAGCTAACGTTAGTACCTGCAACTTTTGTTCCAAAATTTATTTTATTAGTGACTAATAAAGGCGATATTGAACTTGAACGCATTGTTGGACCAGCGTGTATATACAGTGGACGCTGGTTATGGCATACTCTGTATTTGAATGAACATTCCTTATCCACTAACCAAAAAGAAAAGAACTTACACTGGGCGTAGAAGAAAACAAGCCCTAGCACCATCAGCATTGGATGCCAGTTGAACTGTATACTCGGCGTGGAATTCCATGTGAATCCACCTCCATAAGTCAGACACCAAACTAATACTAAGATGACCAATAAAACTCCAATGCAAGTGGCCAATGAGTAAATCAAACGATAATTCTTAGTTCTCTGGTGTTCTGCTCTGGCTTCCATTATCCTAGAAAATATACAATTCATTGTATTTATGCCTGCTCGCATTTGCTATTAAAAACATTTTTATGAAAATTCGTTACCATAACGCACTTGCTGCGTCCCGAACTTTTAAATTATATCTTCTACACTGTATAATTGGATGCAAGTACATTATTATTAATATTACATTTTTCCAGTGCCCATATGTTATGAATTGGCTATTGCTAGAAAAATTGAGCTTTATAATTTAACCATACAATAAACAAAAAATTTTAACAAAATGGAAAACCGACTTCACAAAAAAATATTCTAAAACAAAAAATGCACTAAAAAGTAAAAAATAATTGCGTATTCTTCTGTCTAAAACTTATTTTTTCCACTCAATGTACGATCAATGCATTTACCACGCAAGAATGTAGGTACCCACTTAAATTAAGCTCTAACTCCACACATACCTATGACTAACAGACAATTAACAAAATATTTATTTAGAGTTCACCTAAGCAAAAAGTTTCAAATAATGTCTAGACTGCTTAAAAGACAATCAAATTATTAGGATCATATAATGTAAAATTATTGTTATTTTTGGAGTCGGTGTCAGCCAAGATGGGTTTGTAACTACTTAACCTGAAATGTCTTACTATATAACAATTGGCATACACACTTTACACACATAGACGCAGCACGCAGCGCGGGCGGGTCGATTGCGCGCGCGCACCCGGAAGAATGGTTGAAGGGGTGTAGCTGAGTGAGCGAGGCAAACACGTACGCCGGCCATACGCCAGTCAGTCAAGAGAAAGAAGCGATAGGAGTTACTTGATTATAAACCGATTGCGATTCTTTTTCATTCTACACCATCTTTCATCTTTCTTAAGATAATTATTTATGTTTATTATTATAGCTACATTTTCGTATCAATGTTGCTTGATATTGTCGTATTAAATTTCATTTGTAAATAGGTTGAATTAGGTAATGGTACTTTGCCTTGAGAGAGGTATTGTCACAGCATAATATCTTATTAAAGTTCATTTGTAAATGGGTTTAATTAGGTGTGTGTGTCTTGTTGCATTCAAATTCATTTGTAAAAAAATCTCGGGACGCAGCAAGTGCGTTATGGTAGTGAATTTTCATAAAAATGTTTTTATTGCAAATATGTGTGTTTTCTTTTTAAGAAAGCAGACATCAATTTTGGTTACCAGTATAACCTATATAGAAAAAGCAGGCATCAAATTTGATTACCAGTATAACATATATAGTAAAAACAATGTGCCATGTTTCATCAAAATAACTTGATTGTTTGAAAACGTACAAAAATTTCCAAAAGTAAACCAAAAGTGTTACTGAAAAAATCCGTTTCCTGGTCAACCTTATAGGTTAATAGCAAATTGAGCTTTTCAAATATGAAGCATTTAATCAAAATTCGCTACCACAACGCACTTGCTGCCTCCAGAATTTCTTAACTTACAAACATGCATTATATTTCGATGGAAAATGCAAAAAAATAAGGCGTTTTCGACAACAAAAAAATTATTTGTATCACCAACGACTTATGGGCCACCCTGTGATTGTCGCAATAATTTTTTAAGATGTAGCTCAAAACACCGTATAAATAATGTATACAATATTTTTTCATATCTTGTATAATAACGAATATATTGAGCTTTATTGATTTTTTACGAAAATTAGACAAAAATTATATACCATTAAACAATAAACTCTATAGCTAAGGCTACTGCCAAGCATCAGAGAAAGGGTCTATTAGAAATTAATTTTCTGGAAATATTTTAGTAAAATGAAGTACAATGACTGTTGAAACTAAGAGTTCGGTATATGTAAAACATTCTTCTTGAGACATTTTCTTTCCATAGATCGTATTAGATTCAAGTTATTTGCCTAAATGTTGCGAATTTTGACGTTTTCAATTGTCACTTTGACGTTTTGAGGAAACCCCCAATTTATTTTTCTTTAAATGCCCATAACTTTTTTGTCTTTTGACCTACAGAGATAAATTTTGGTAGGTGGCACACCTATAAACCAGCTTACCAAATTTGGTTGCCCTTACTTTGTTAATTTTGGAGATATAAATATTTTGCGAAAGAAAACACAAATTTTTCCGGGAAAACCTCGGCGGATTTTCCTGGCTAACAAAATTATCCAAGCGACTTGCGAAAGGAATGTAATCACCAATTTTGACGTTTAAAATCGCAATTTTGACGTTTTGAGGAAAATCCAAATTTATTTTTCTTTGAATGCCTGTAACTTTTTTATCCTTTAACCTACGGAGCTAAATTTTGGTAGGTAACTTGCCTATAATGAAATAAATCCGCATATGAAATTTGGTTGCCCTTACTTTGTTAATTCCGGAGATATAAATTTTTTTCAAAAGAAAACACAAAATTTTCCGGGAAAACCTGGACCGATTTTCCTGGCTAACGAACTTATCCAAGCCATTTGCAAAAGGAATTTATTCACCAAATTTAATCAAAATCGGCCCATTATTTTTTGAGTTATCGGTGTGATACATATATATATATATATATATATATATATATATATATATATATATATATATATATATATATATATATATATATATATATATATATATATATATATATATATATATATATATATATATATATATATATATAAACATATAAAAATTTAAACCGACCCCGGATATGTGTTCTGGGGGGCCTAATTAGCGCTCATTTGAAGAAATTTTTTCAAAATTCAAAAGTCGGGATCTCCTCATTAGTGAATTTTTTTTAAGAAAATTCACTAAAAAAAGGTTTAATTAGGTATTGGTATATTGTCGTTTCAAGGTCCCACGATATTGTCACAGTATATTGTATAAAATGTCATTTGTAAAATAGATTTCATAAGGTATTCTCGTATTATTAATGTAAGGTATATTGTCGTATTTCCTTAGCTGACACCGACTCCAAAAATAACAATAATTTTACATTATATGATCCTAATAATTTGATTGTCTTTTAAGCAGTCTACACATATATTTAAAACTTTCTGCTTAGGTGAACTCTAAATAAATATTTTGATAATTGTTTGTTAGTCATAGGTATGTGTTGAGTTAGAGGTTAAGTTTAAGTGGGTACCTACATTCTTGCGTGGTAAATGCATTGATCGTACATTGAGTGGAAAAAAATAAGTTGATTATAAGTTGTAGACAGAAGAATACGCAAATATTTTTTACTTTTTAGTGCATTTTTTGTTTTAGAATATTTTTTTGTAAAGTCGATTTTCCCTTTTGTAAAAATTTTTGTTTATTTCTTTATTTTTAGTGAATCTTAAGCTTTATATCTGATTTAATTAGTAGAAGGAAGCACAACGGTGTGATCCACAATCATAATTAATGTAGTCTAAGTCAATTATATACGCATTATTAAGGATAACTCAAAAACTACTGGTTGGATCCAGATCACATTTATATGGGACCACATGAGAAGCACCGGCTTTCAAATAAAAAAAGAATCATCAAAATCGGTTCACCTAGAAAAAAGTTCTGAGGTAACACACATAAAAGAAACATAGTCGAATTGAGAACCTCCTCCTTTTTTTGAAGTCGGTTAAAAATACACACATTTATTCAGGAGCTGTATAAAAGCTTTAACAAAACCCCCGACATCAAAACTTTGTAATCTTTTAACTTGAAAACAAAAAAATCTGAATGAATACTGTGATGAAGTATTATTTCCTATCTGTCTGTGATAGAAAACGCATAACTACTAAGTAAATAATTAATTAAATAAGAAAAGAATCAAATACAAACTATATAAATATTTGCTGAAATATTTTCACCATGAAATATTTTAAGGCGATTTATATTTAATTAAACAGGTATTTCATACTTATTATCTTATCCGGATGTGATAAGGTGATAAAATTCTAAGCATGGTAGAGTTTTTGGGCTGGCTGTGAAATTCATATAAAAGGAGAAGCAACACGGGGCACAGGCAGTATTGTTAATTCAGCTGTTAAGTTATTAAGTCGCCACGAGTCCGCACCGATTCCGTTTCCGTTTGCCGTCCGAGCGCACCTCGTTGGTCGATTTCCGTATCCGAAAATATTGTTATAGGTGAGAATTATCTGTTTTAAGTAATTCATATTTTGTAGCGAATTTTCATACTTTTAAATCATCACGTTTCTCAGTCCAAATCTCCCCAAGTAAATTATTTCTGCTTTTCCTGACCTGCCGCCTCCCTATAGACAATTCCCGTAGGTTAGCTTGTCTTGCATTATTTTTGTGAGGATGCTGAGGATTCACAGCTCACATAAATAATCGAGATATATTCATCTTGGTTTGATCCCGATAGGGACGCTGAGGATTCACAGCCTAGCTAGGTAATACTTTCCTTTCCAATTAGCCCTGTACATTTCATCTGGCTCCCGGCTTTCCGCCCCATACAGTATAAGCTCTTGTGTTATTATAGTGAGGACGCTGAGGATTCACAGCTCGCTAAAGTAATCAAGATGTTTTTGTCCCGATTTGACCCTAGCGGAGTTGCTGAGAATTCACAGTCCGCATAGGCCTCCGGGAACTGTCATCCCGTCTCTCCCGTCTGCACTTTTTGGTCACCGCTGTCCCCTGCTTCGACGTAGAAGTTAGAGCTAGTAGTCTGATGTTGTCTATCATTGTGTGTTGCCCGCCTGCCGTATCCTCGCTTGAGTGAAATACCGTTCGTATCATACATATCTTACCAAATCCCTGCGCTTCGTCACGCACCGACCGTTACCGCTTTAGCAAGGGCCACGTACCCGCATTGTTTATTTGTACATATTTTGTAAATATTGTTCTGTATATATATATTTTGTAAATAGTTTCAAATCTGTAATATAGGGTTGGGTAAATTAAAGACCTTGATTAATTATTATCCAACACCTTAACATACAAAATCTGCTACACCTTTCGTTAAAACAGAAGTGGTCGGATCACGCCGAGTCAGCGATTAAAGCCTGATCACTCGGGGGTCACTAAATTTAGCCTATATTACCTAAAGGCTACCGAACCCTTCTCCACAGAGTTACCCAGGTACTTTGATCGTTATCTCGGTCAGAGTTAAGTGAAGAGGTCGCAGACATCCTCAACAGGGAGTAAACCCTTTAAAATCTGGCGCCCGAGATCCTCAGATAGTAACCGTCAATCCGTGTCACCAAAAAACGGTCTGCAAGCCAAGGCCTCGTCACAATACACACGGAAATTCTTGGATTGAAATTCAGAGAACCAGAGTTGTCTTTTGATCATCAAGGCATAATGTTTAATGTTAATTGTTAGAATAGGTTTAGTTTGTATTTAGAACAAGAAATTTAATAACTTTAATGAAAAAGTAAGTAAATTATATTAAAGTTAAATTTATAGGCTTTTCTGTCGAATTTAAATATTGATTTGTCACTCCTAGAACCTGAGCCTTTCCAGACAAAAATGCGAAAATCTGGGCATGACCTGTTAAAAAAAAACAACCAATAAAACAAACAAATCCAAAATCGATGTACTAAAATAACATTACACCCACATATATACTACAAGAAGGTAGGTTCAACAAGTCCAAAATATGTTAGCTAGTAACCCGCTAAAAACAAGTCTTACATTTCAATTTTCGTAACTTTTGCATACACTTAAATGCACTAAATAACAATATAAATAATAATAGCACCAAACAATTAACTTACCTATGTAAATCCGGAAATAAATCCTCTTCTTCGTCTTCGTCCTCGCCAAGCAAGGATTTCGAACTCATATGGAGAAAGCAACAGGTACAGGTAACCGAAAAATCAATAAAACAGTTCCCCCACCACCGATTCTCCTTGAATTGGCAAATTTGCGGTTAAATAATGAGTTGCATTCTTCACGGTCTCTAATTATAGCAAATATAGGAAGTATGTTAACGTTGTAAAAGCGATAAAAATGCAAAGCGGTGTTTTTATTTTCTTATTTACGAATTATCAGATAAATATAACCTATAAACATTTTTAACTTATCAAATGTGTCAAAACTATGATGAGGGGAAATTTTAGGCCTTAGAGTAAGTAAGCGGGTTTAACTAAACTCGAGATACCTTAACTATTAATTAGAACACTTTTTACATAAGTATTACAAGTAAGAAGTGTATTTTTAAATGTAATACAGTTTATAAAATCAAACCTTGCATATAATGTGATGTAGTATTTACATTCTATAAATTATAGTTGCTGCTAGCTGCTAATATTCATATATGTTTATATTGGGACTAGAGTCTTTAGACTTAAAATACCAAAAAATGAAATGCTATAAATAAAAAGAAGAAATATTACTGAAATTGATTTTATAGGTTATGTCTGACTATCAGCTGAAGTTCAAAGCATCAAGAGGTACATAGGTATTTACGTATGTTATACCAAAATACCTGAAATATTTGTAGTTAATAGCATTTTTTATCATGTAAATTTTTTAAACAACCCCTACCAAAATAGACATTCCAGTTGTACATAAATTAACGCATTAGGACCGAGTATTATAATGAAAATGGGTTGTTTTTGGACCAAAGAAATGATAAGTATGGCTAGTGAAAAATTTGTTGTTAAGCAACACATTGCTAAAGGGTAAGTATCTGGGTTTTTTTTCCAATAGACAAGAAATTGCAGCCAAGTTAATCAATTTCATCTTAACATTTCAAATAATTTATAATAAAAAATAATATTTTCAATAATTTAAGTTAATTTTGATTTCACAGTGGTTTTTCTACAGTTGATCTGGTGGAAAATATTTCGACAAAGGAGAAGTATGCTTTGAAAAGAATCGTCTGTCACAGTAAAGAAGATCAGAAAATGGCTAGGCGGGAAATCAATTATTATAAAAAATTTGACCATCCTGAGTTGATTGAATTGCTTGCTTACAAGATTAGAGGTAATAATTTCTACATTTTTCACCCCCTTTCATTCAGTCTACAGTTCAACAAAGAAATGGTTTTAATAAGTAATAAAAATGTGTGCAAACTAGGACCTCTAGAACCTATATCCGGGGTCAGTTTCAATTTTTATATATATATACATACCCCGGATATGGGTTCTAGGGGTCGTAGTTTGCGCCCATTTGAAGAATTTTTTTCAAAATTCAAGTCGCGATCTCAGTGAATTTTTTAAAGAAAATGTACTAAAATCCTCCGGGAGATAAACTGCATATTTACCAATTTTATAGTAGATTATTAACTTTTGTCATTTCCTCTTTTATTGAGTTTAATTATAAAATTGTTTTGTAATTTTACTTTAGGAAAAGCCGACTTGGTATTGGATACAACGTCAATAGTGTATTTAGTATTTCCTTATTATCGTAATGGTACTCTTCACGACAACTTAATCAAGAGATCTTTAACCAAGGACTACATGGATATCCAGAAATTACTCAGGATGTTCACAAATATATGTCGTGGTGTGTATCACATGCATAGTTTCCAACCATATCCTGTAGCTCATAGAGACTTGAAAACGGCAAATGTATGCTTGACTGATTCAAATAATCCTGTGATAATGGATTTCGGTAAGTATACCAAACTATGTAATTGTGTGTTCTTTACAAGTAAATAAAATGCTGATTCTCAAATTTTCCTTCAAACATGTCGTTAAACAACAGTATGGTTTCTCTACGGGTGTACGAGTCGGAAATGTATTGTCCGAGAGTACCCAGATTTTTGTTTTTTGATACAGGAAGGGAAAATGCTCATGCAGACCCCGCCCCCGTAGGTGCTGTGGGATATCAAGGTACTGTGAGACTGTACTCACTAAAACCCCCTCCCTGGGAGTACCGGACCTTAGTCCATACCTCCGTTGGAAAGATTTCACACAATGACTTTTTGGGTATGAATGTTTCCATTCTGTTTTTGCCACGGGGGTGTTAGCGGGTAAGTATAAGCTTTGAACGCTTATGCTTATGTGGAAGTTGCTCATCGTAGTCGGTGGCACTACGGAGAAGAGCATTTCGGTGAGAAGCGGCTTTTGCGAACTGAGTTGTGGATAGTTGAGTTATAAACTCAAGTATCGAAGGCATTTCCAGATCAGAGTGAATCTGACTGTTTCGGACAAACCATGGAGCTCCGGTAACCATTCTCAGAATTTTGTTCTGGGTGATTTGAAGGGTCTTGCAGTTTGTTGCAATCGCGGTGGCCCATGCAGGTGATGCATAGGTCAAGGCTGGCCGGATAATGACTTTGTACATGAGCAACTTATTGTTCATGGACAGTTTGGAAATTCTATTTAGAAGTGGGAACAGCTTCGAGGTTAACATCGAGGCTTTTTTTCGGGTGTGATCGACATGGGGGCGCCATGTTAAGTGTTTGTCGAGGTAAACCCCGAGGTATTTGGCGGAATCTTGTCAGGGAGTTAGACGGTTGTCTGATGATACATGTTTGTGAGGTGTGTGTCTCCTCTTGGAAAATAGGACAGCTGAACATTTATCGGGGTTTATGGCTAGAAGGGATTTCCTATACTATGCTTGCAGCTCGACTACGGCGATCTGAAGTCGTTCGGTTATTATCCTTGGCTGAGTGGAGCTGCTGAGGATGGTAGTGTGGTCTGCATACAGTGCATATGTCACGTTTAGGGGGGCTGTCGGAATGTCTGCGGCAAATATATTGTGCAGCAGAGGGGAGATAGCAGAACCCTGCGGGAGACCAGCCGTGGCTGGGTACGTTCTAGATCTGGCTCCCAGATGTGTGACCTGGTATTTCCTCTGTTACAGGTATGACCTGATTAGCAGAATCAGAGGGAGAGGATAGAAGATTATTTAGGAGGCCCGCATGCCAAACCCTATGGAATGCTTGAGCAAAGTCAAGAAATATTGCACTAGTTGACTTGTTTTTATTAAATCCTTCGGTGATGTTTTCCACCACGCGAATGACTTAGTCTGTGGTGGAGTGCTAGTGTCTGAAACCAAATTGCTCATCTGGGAGGATATGATTTTCTGAGGTGAATGAAGCTAGCCTTTTCTGAATCAGTTTTTCGGCGATTTTGCCGATGATTGGTAGCAGGCTAATGGGCCTGTAGTTCTGAGGGAACACCGGATTTTTGCTGGGTTTCGGGATGTTGATAATGTCGGCAAGTTTCCACATGGAAGGAAAATGTTGAAATCGCAGCATGGCATTCATAATCGTAACTAGAAATACCACGGCTTTGCGGGGGAGGTTTTTCAGGGCTACGTTGGAGATTCCATCGTATCCCGGAGCTTTCCTATTTTTTAATGATTTGATTATTTGGGAAACTTCTTCGAAAGTTGTGGGCTCGATAGTTGCATCTGGGGTGGCGCGAAGCGCACTCCTGACGTAGCGGTGTGTTCTTGCTACATACGACAGATCAACGTTGTTATAATTCGGGCTGAATTGCAACTCTAGATGATCTGTGAATGTAGTAGCATTCTCCGCATCCGTGTATACGACGCCGTTACAGCAGTGAAGTGGCGATATCGGAAATTTTTGGAAGTGAAGGGCTTTAGCCATTTGCCAGATGGAATTTTCTTGGGTAGACAGGGTTTGCAGGCGCTCCTCCCAACGATTGTTGCGGAGTTCTTGTAGGGCGGATCGTACTTGTTTGTTGAGTCTGCGTCTCGTTTGTCGGTGGGGTTTCCGGTGCGTTGAGCTAGTCTACACACGCGGTTTTTTTCGAGTATGATTTCTCTGATACTGGACGGAAATGGTGGCAGATTGCTCTGGGCGGGGTACATCCTTGATGCATGTTCGATAGAACATTGAATTTTGGACTGTAGATTATCCACTGCACCCTCGAGTTCGGGGATGCTGCGGATAACCGGAATATTGCCAAGGGTGTTTTTAAGGTGATCTGTGAAAACTGACCACAGTACCTTTTTCCTTGGGAGGGCGGGTTCGTCGCTGACGTCGCCGAGCTGCAATATGACTGGGTTATGGTCCGACAAGAGGTCGTTTTGGGTTGATATTTCATGGAGAAGGGTGGTGTTCGACATGATTACTATGTCGAGCACGTCGGGTCTACCCGCATTGCCGAAGTGTGTGGGTATTTGGGGAGCGTCAACCGTGCAGTTTGAATGGTTTTCGACATAGGCTTGGAGGATTTTCCCATTTGTGTTGGCATTACGAGAATGTCAATTAGGGTGTTTGGAGTTTAAATCGCCAGCAATTATTATGGGCTGATTGGTATCGAATAAGAGGTCTAGGTCGGCGTCTAGAATTATCTTTTGTGGAGGGCCCAGATTTATTGAACTCTCATCAAATACTTATACATTTAAACGTAATTGGTTCTCGATATGTAGGCAGATGGATGCCAGGTTTTAAGACTTATCAAGGTGTTAATGAAAGTTCCCAAAACCAGTTATTAGTGTCCCTATAGAAGAAATTTAAAAACGAAAAGATTGTAAAAGAGGGTTAGAGAAAATAAACACAATAATACAAAGATAAACAATTATAACAAATTTATTACTTCAGTTTATTTATTTATTTATTGAATACATGCCCAACAGGATAATCCCATTAATAGGGCACCATACAAAAAGAACAATATGTAATAATATGAACAAAAAATACTCCCAAAAAAAAAAACTAAATTAAACTAAACTACAAAACTAAAATACTGTGCAAAACATCACAAGGCAGAAATTCTACAAAACAGTACATATAATGGTTCTAATAACCGACAAAGTAAGATATAGCCACCCTACGAATAACCACAGCATTATCAGAATAGAAGTCGCACAAGTTTGCAATGTTATTAAAGTCAGAGCTCATTTTATAAACAGGTGATTTCATATACAAGTTAGTCCTTGGTATTGGAGGCTTAAACACTCTCACCACTCTAGATGCAGCCCGTGGAACTGAGAAATTTAATTGCATCAATAAGTCTGGGCAATCAACTTTACCATGAAACAAGTTATGCAGGAACATCACAGATGCAACTTTTCTACGAGAATACAAACTGGGTATGCCAGCTTGCATCAGCAATTGGCCATGATCATATCCTCTCTGTGGGTAGGTACCAGATGCCCTATATACAAGGTGTTTTAAAAACTTACGCTGAACATCTTCCAGAGCACCAATCTGAACACTATAAAAGGGATAAAAAACCAAGCTACAATATTCAAGTCTCGATCGAATATAGGCAAAATAGAGAATTTTCAAGCTATCCAAATTGGAAAATGATCTGCTATTCCTCACAATGAAACCCATCAACTTCAAACAGGATGCTGTAATTGTTTGAATATGTCCAGTGAAACTTAAATGTTGATCATATACAATGCCTAGATCCCTGTGCGTTTCAGTCCTAGCCAATGGTACACCACCCACTTTGTAGGGAAAAGCTATACGGCTGGTTTTTCTAGTGTATGTCATCACTTTGCACTTCGAGACATTTAATTCAAGTCTGTTCTCAACACACCACAGCTGCAAGTTGTCAAGGTCTACCTGGAGTCCTGAACAGTCACCAATATCGTGAACACTGGAGTATAACTTGAGATCATCAGCAAATAATAGATGATTACCAGAAATTACAGAGCTTATGTCGTTGATAAATAACAAAAAGAGGAGTGGGCCAAGATTGGAACCCTGTGGAACGCCGGAGCTAGCAGTGAAGGGTTCAGACTTAAATCCATTATAAAAAACATATTGCACACGGTTAGTCAAGTAGGATCCAAAGAATGCTATCAGCCGTCCATCAAGCCCCGCCAAATGCAGCTTGTACAGAAGTGTTGAGTGGTCAACTCGATCGAACGCTTTGGAAAAGTCTGTATAAATAACATCCACCTGACCCCGTCCATCCAAAGCTTCACTTACATACTGTGTGAACAGGGATAAATTCGTCAGTGTTGAGCGCCCCTCCATAAACCCATGCTGGTATTGTGACAAGCGACACTTCACGGCAGGATAAATACGAGCATACACAACTGCCTCAAAAATTTTAGCAAAATTACATAGGATAGCTATAGGCCTGTAGTTGCTGACCCTCGAACGGTCCCCAGACTTAAAAACAGGACAGATCCGAGCAACCTTCCAAACCACAGGGAAGCAATGTGTGCGCAGCGACAAGTTAAATAGGGTTCTAAGGGGTCTGAGAAGAGCATGCGCACAGTCCTTAATCAAGAAGGAAGGCACCAAATCTGGTCCAGCAGTAAACTTGTTCTTGAGCTTCTTGATGGCTTTAAGAATTTCCTTACCACCAATCACTGTCACACTGACTGCCATATGCGATGGTCCAGAGGTATCTACCGGTTCAGTGATGTATTGAGGACGGTACACACTTTTAAAATAGTTTCCAAAACAGTTAACAATTGTTTGGGGTTCATTATAAACCATGCCATTTTCGTCAGACACAGTACTTGGAATGTTACTTGCTCGCCTCCTTTCCTGCATGTGAGACCAAAATCTAGAGGGATCAATCTTAAGAGACTCTTCAGTTCCACGGACATACTCAGCATATGCCTCTCGTAGCTTGTTTTTAACTATAGATCTAAGAAGACTATACTCTGCATGATCACTATCACGTTTATGCCTCCTATATCTTGCATAGCACCTCTCCTTATTCTTTATATCATTTATTATTTCATTGGTAAACCAGGGAGGAAATTTTCTAGATGACCTCTTGCACTGGGGAACATGTTGTTCAAAGATACTGTAAAGTCTGCCATAAAAGTAACTACAAGCCTCATCAGCGGTAGTAAAGGACTCCAGTTGAGACCAATCTTCATCAAGTATTGCAGCATACAATGCAGGGTAATTGGCCTTTCGAAAGTTGTAAGAGACCTGATTGTTGCATGGAAAGTATTTAGGACCATTGTAACTTTTCCTGAATTCAGGAAATATGCCTAAAGCAGGGTGATATCCATCTTCGGGCACTAGTGGATCCATATCATGGAGAACCGAGCAATTACAACTGGCAAAGACAAGGTCAAGCAGCCTATTGTTTCTATTGGAAATATTATTAAACTGTGACAGGTTTAAAAAATTTGAAAAATCATGGATAGCTTTGGTTTTAGGATCAGTGATTTGTCCATAAATAAACTGAGGTGCATTAAAATCACCTATAATAACCAAATTTTCCAACAGCGGAATGACAGATTGTTCCAGCACATTAAGGAAAAGTTCAAGCTGCGCTGCTGACACATATGGTGGTATATATATACAAACCACATGAAACACAATCTGATCCAAAGTGCACCTGCACGCAACAATATCAATAACTGGTACTGCCTCTAAAATCGCACATAAATTCAATTGAGCCACCTGAACATCACAATGAACTGCCAAAAGTACTCCTCCACCAGATCTCTTAGTAGTAACATCCAGTCTTCTATCTGCCCTAAATACACTGTATGAACGCGGAAACAGCTCAGAATCACCAATGTCAGACTGTAAATTAGTCTCACTAAGAGCAATTATCTTGAATTCAGACAACCGACACAAGCCTAGGTAGAGATCTTCTGTTTTAGTACGTAAACCACGAGAATTCTGGTAATAAATTGGTATCCTAACACTGTTGGGCTGATCTAGTTTAAAGAAGCAATAGTCGGAACACCGTTAACATACTTAATCTTGAGGTTTACTTCACCATCATCCACCCTCCGCCTCAATTCACTGACCACAGACTTGGAGTATGCACTTTGCCTAGGGGTTCTGTCCTGCCTAACTCTGACATTACGATACAAATGATCATCCTTGAGTCTTCCAGTCCTGCGCAGAATACTAAGTACCTGATGTTCATCAGAGAAAGTAACCTTTAGAGGTCTAGGAACGGATGCACTGCTGGAATGCCTACCCAGGCGAAATAGCCTAATCTGGGAGTAATCACCCTCAGGACACAACCTGTGGAGGATATTCTTCACTTCCAGTCTGTCAACATCACTCTCACCACGGCTAGCAGTAGACCCAGACTCAGATTCGGGGAGTCCAAAAATAATAATATTTGACTTCCTCTTGTCTCGCTCACGAATCTCCTGTATTATATCCTCTATATAGGAGTCACTACCAGTTGGAACCTGTACAGTATTGGGCAACTCTGCTGTTACCTTCAATTTCTCAAGCTGCTTCTCGACATCACTAATTCTAGCAATCAGGTTTGGCAACTGTTTGAGACCATCCTCACAATCAGAACACAGAAACAACAGGCATTACGAGAATGTCAATTAGGGTGTTTGGAGTTTAAATCGCCAGCAATTATTATGGGCTGATTGGTATCGAATAAGAGGTCTAGGTCGGCGTCTAGAATTATCTTTTGTGGAGGGCCCAGATTTATTGAACTCTCATCAAATACTTATACATTTAAACGTAATTGGTTCTCGATATCTAGGCAGATGGATGCCAGGTTTTAAGACTTATCAAGGTGTTAATGAAAGTTCCCAAAACCAGTTATTAGTGTCCCTATAGAAGAAATTTAAAAACGAAAAGATTGTAAAAGAGGGTTAGAGAAAATAGACACAATAATACAAAGATAAACAATTATAACAAATTTATTACTTCAGTTTGAAATTAAAACACAGTAAATAGGTGCCGACAGAGAAAGGCACCATAAATCATACCTATGACAGATTTTATCAGTTGCTAAATCACTAGCGACTTTGAGTTAATTATGAAGCATTAACAGGTGACAAGAATTTACTGCACTTAAACGTTATTAAACTTTAAAAAACCAGCTTTACTGGCATGTCAAATTCTGAAAAGTTAATTTTAAAATTTAAAGCAACACAAAATTAAATCATTTATAGATAATTCTTAATTATTCATTTAGAACATGAATGGTTATAATTTAGAAAATCATGGATACCCCGTATGTGATAATACTACTATTAAATTTTCAAGATAAATTAATTACTAAAACAAAACATATGTCATACTATCTCACAGCACAAAGTGAGATGACAGGGGTCACCATCTCGTTGCGGAACCAAGTAGTATGTTGTCTTAATAGCTCCAAATAACACAAAATGTTATAAAATAGAGACTGTATACAACCAACTAACAATTTAGTAAATTGTCAGCTGTATGAGGTACAGGGCTATGCGGACGACATTGTCATCATAGTCCGAGGAAAGGTCACACAGGCAGGTGGGAGCGCATGCAGACTGCACTGAAAGTGGTGGAAAGGTGGACGGTTGGTCAAGGGCTCGGGGTGAGCCCCGAGAAAGCAACCGTCGTGCCGTTTACGAGGAGGAGGAAGTGTGACAGCCACAGAACTCTCACTCTATACGGTAGAAGCATTCCAATGGCCAGGGAGGAAAAATATCTTGGGGTTGTATTGGATCCTAAGCTAACCTGGAATGGTCACATTGGAAAAATACTGCGTAAGGCAGTCATGACCTTAGCTGTCACTAGGCGGCTATATGGAAAAACGTAGGGACTAAGATCCACTGGCTGTACGCAAGGGTGGTCAGACCATCATTGACATACACGGCACTGGTCTGGTGGCCTAAGGTGACACAATCCAGTGCCAAACAAAAACTAGGCAAGATCCAAAGGGTGGCTTGCCTAGGCATCACAGGGGCCATGTCTTCAACCCCAACAGCCGCCATGGAGGTGTTGTTGGATCTGTCCCCCCTACACTTAGTTATTATGTGGGAGGCCAGGCTAGGACTATACAGACTAGCCTGCAATGGTAGACTGAAGATCAACCCTGGCTTCAAGGGCCACTGCAAAATTCAGGAGATCGTGAAGGAGCCCATGCTTGAAATGAGGTCATACTTGGCGAGCCCACGAATCTGCAGGGAAAACAACTTTACAGTGGAAATCCCAGACCGTGAGGCACGACGGGAGGAGACGCCGAGCACACCACGGGACGCGCGCGTCTGGTTCACGGACGGATCCGGCGGGCAGCGTGGGACGGGAGCAGGTGTTTATTTAGAAGGACCGAGGGTAAGTCATAGTATTTCCATCCGAGTCCATACAACGGTCTTTCAGGCCGAAATGTACGCCATCCTTCATTGTGTGCGGGAGAACAAGAGGAGGGGCTACACCAACAAGCGGATCCTCATAGCCACAGATAGCGAGGCAGCACTTAAGGCCCTAATTGGCCCACGGGTAAATTCCTGGCTGGTGAGTGAGTGCCGAGACGAGACGAGCGACCTGGCTGGGCAGAATGAGGTCACCCTCATCTGGCAATGAAGAAGCTGACAGTCTCGTGAAGAGAGGGTCAGCAGAACCATTTATGGGACCAGAACCGGCTCTGGGCATGACAAAGAGCACTGCCAGGGGAGCCATTAAGTCCTGGGTCAGAAACCAACACAAGGTGTACTGGGCGGACTGTCCAGGGCTCAGACATGGGAAGTCATTAATTGACGGACCCAGTTCAAAGAGAGCTGTAGAGTTGCTAAATCTTAGCAGAGGACAGTTCAGAAACATAACAGGTCTCATGACGGGACACATGGCCGTCAAGAAACACCTGCATAAAATGGGGCGGTTCGAAGGGGACCTCTCATGCAGACTCTGCGGCGAGGGGGGGGGGATCATCCCAGCACATCTTGTGCGAGTGTAAAGCTCTGGACCGCAAAAAAACAACTGATCTATGGTCAGTCTAGACCGGAGACAGAGCAATATTAAACTTCACCCTACCAATCGTTGTGCAGACTAGTTCAAGGCACAGTGATTTTGGAATGGGTGGAGTAAGACTAAGGGTATGCACAATCAACGAAAGGTTGCAGTGCTATCGGGGCGGCAAGGCCGCGGACGACCCCTGAGGGAACAAAAAATTGTCAGTTCTGGCCCATTTCTACCCCAATATAGGGGCAAAGTATGTAAGGCTAGATGTAGTCTCGCCACAATTAGAAGCGTAGACCGGTTTCGCTCTAATTAGAGCTCATCAGTACAGTATACTAATTGCAGTGAGAACACACCGATAAAGTAATATGGCTATGGTAGCCAGCCTCACAACACATAGTGAGATGTAAGACAGGAGTTGCCATCTCGTTGCAGACCCAAGTAGTATGTTGTCATGACAGCCCCAAATAACACAAAATTGTGAAATACGTCGTAGCTGAATCTTTTTTCGTCAGGTAGTAATATTTCTGTCTTAAAATCCTATAATAATGAGTCAGAGCTGTGTTTACCACATAGCGAATTTTCATAGTTCCGTTGGACGATATATTGCTCGCCGATCTCCAATCAAGAAAATGGTAGCATATTAAAAAGTTTGCAAGCAGTTGGTAAATCATTTGTGTAGGTTATCAAAATATAAGCTGACGTAAAAGTCGAGTGTAACAGCTGTCGTGACAACATACTACCTGATCCCGCACCGAGATGGCGACCCTGTCATACAATGTTCAAGTATTGTATTATTATTATTATTAGAATTTATTGTGATTCTGTTTATTGCAGGTTCTTGTTCATCAGCAAGGATAAAGGTCAGTAGCACCCAGGATGCACACAGATTACAAGACCTGGCTGCTGAACGGTGCACATTAACCTACAGGGCACCAGAACTGTTCCATGTAGAAAGCGATTGTGTTATTGATGAGCGGACGGATATTTGGGTATGTCTCTTAAAATATTAAAGTTTGGTCTGCTTGTTTCATTGAAATTTTTACCCTAGTCTATTTTAAACGAATCAGTCTTTGATTCCATAATAATTTAAATAGGTTACTATCTTAATATTATTATTTCTTATAGAGTTTGGGCTGTCTGTTATTCGCCATGTGTTATTTTAAATCACCCTACGACATAATTTATGAGAGAGGCGATTCCGTTAATTTAGCAGTCATTTCTGGAACTATACCGTTTCCAAGCGAAACTCCATATCCTGAGGTAAGTGTAGTCATCTTTGTAAATAATAATTCTTACTAACTGTTATTAACCCATTAGTGGATAGCGTACTCTTTAACATATTAACTGCCATGTGCATATATATTATACACAGTGATCGGGTCACTGACGCCATGTGCATATTATGTATTGTCACGAAGTTGATAAGCCGGGAAAGATTAACTAACCTAATTAACAATCAGAGACTGCAGTCGTCTAGTTTACCAGGAGTTAAGTAACTGCAATTGTTCACTAGTTAATATATTCTGGCCCACCGACCGGTGGAAGGAGGGGGACAACGGCCGACGTCAAGCCGGTCGCATGTCACAGAGAGATCTTCAGTAGCTCCACCGCCGTTCGTTGGTTGTGTACGTGAACTGTTGAGACCGAGAAGATTCCACTAGCGTAATTGCTTTACGCTATTCCGCTATTATTAAGTTCCGTGTTATATATATATATATATATATATATATATATATATATATATATATATATATATATATATATATATATATATATATATATATATATATATATATATATATATATATATATATATATATATATATATATATATATATATATATATATATGGCCTTATTTGTGAAGTATATAAGGTATAGAGATTAGCTGGTGAAAAGTATTTGTGAGCCCGAAAGAGGAAACCTAATTTCTTAGCAGCCGCTTCTGCAATTGATGTGACATGTTGGTGCCAATTGAGATTTTGAGCCACAGAAATTCCAACAAGTGAAAAGGACTCATTACTTTGAATAATTTGGTTGTTCATTGTGATGAATCTAGGCTGTTGTATCTCTTATGAGATAGAAAGCAAGACAGATTTGGTGGAGTTGAATTGTACAATATTTCTAATTCCCCAGTCCAATATTTTTTGGAGATCTACAGTGACAGAACCCTCCATGAATCTGCGATCCTCATCTAATTGGGCTAAAGAGACATGCTTACAATATTGTATATTTGAGTGGAGGGTGCTGTCATCCGCGTAACTGTGAACTGGGTTGGATGTCCTAGAGAGGAGGTCATTGATGTGGAGAAGAAACAAAGTAGGGGCTAAAGCTGAACCTTGAGGAACTCCTGCATTAATTGGATACAGTTTAGAGGAAAAGCCATCCACGACAACAGAAATGCTCCGGTTGGAGAGGAAATTTGCTGTCCATATACAGAGTTTTGGTGGTAGGCCATAGGCCAGTAGTTTATTAAGCAACGCTGCCGGCCAGACCTGGTCGAATGCTTTTGATATGTCTAGAGCGACAATCTGGGATTCACTGTGTAGTTCCATAGACTTGTTCCAAGAATGGGTGACAAAGGAAAGGAGGTCGGCAGTTGATCTGCGCTGACGGAATCCATACTGCCTGTCGTGGATTAGACTGTGTTTTTCAAGAAATTTTAGTAATTCGGTGTTTATATACTTTTCCATCACTTTAGAGACAACTGAAAGGAGAGAAATAGGCCTGTAGTTTCTAGGAAGCGCTTTGGATCCTTTCTTGGGGACGGGTTGTACTCGAGCAGTTTTCCAGTTACTAGGGAATATGCCTCTATTGTAAGATGTCTGAAACAGACGAGTCAGGACAGGAGCAAGTTCTGGTGCGCATTTCTTGTACCTTCTTTTTAACAAGTTGACAATCAAATAACGAACTGACAGCTAAAATTCTGGCACACTATAATTGTGATTTTTGTTTCAGTCATTTCATGAACTGATAAGGTATATGCTCAATACCGATCCATCCAAGAGGCCTTGTATTGAAGATATTCTCGAAGCGGTATCGAGACAAACCGACCTAGCAACAAAGGAAGGGTCCAAACTTTTAAATGCCTCCAGCTAGATTTGATAAAGTTTGATAGGTAGGTGTATGAAAGTTTTATTTACACAATTACTATATAAAATATAATATTTTTTCTTACAAAACAAAGTTGATTATAAAAAATAAAATAGAAGTATTTGTAAACTATTTTTGAATAAAAGTACACATAAGGATAAACTAAATAAAATAATAGTTGAAATAACTATTTGCTTTAATCTTTGAATATAAAGTAAGAAGTCCTTAAATGTTTGGTTCCGTTTCCAACATGATATTTATGCGATTTAAGTTTCTCATCAATGACTGGTGTTAAAATAAAATAAAAAATCGTCTGGAATTTGAAAATGATATAATTGTTTGAGTGTCAAATACAGAACCCAGATTTGAAAAGCTAATGTCTGATAAACAGGCACATATGTCACATTAATATTTTTCACTTAGTAATTGAGTAAGTTAGGATATTAGTGCCCCGTGGGTCCAGTAACTAAAAGAATAGGCCCAAGGTAACGCCTGCCTGTCATAAAAGGCGACTAGTCGAAGTCAAACACTGGCTGGGGTCTGATCCAGCTGAGCGTGGAGGGAGGCGAATGTTTCTGCGAAGTGATGTGCACCCGAATTTTGATGCCTCTACTCTGGGCTTAGAAATGGACAATTGACCTCACTTGGTTTTTACTCGGGAGCGGGGTTCCAGATGATACTGCCTTGGGTTGAGTGCTGGTAGGTGTTGTGTGCCTCATACGACCCGGAAGGGGTTGAGATCTCTAATGGGTGGTATATACCCGGAGTTTGACCCCCCACTGTGTACTTTAAAACGGATGGATGACCTTGCTCGGGTCATGCTCGAGAGCAGGGCTCGATGATATGCCGCCCTGACTTTAGTACTGGTGGGTTCCGGGTCTATACGCATCCGGAGAAGAGCTGAGATCTCTAGTGGTGGGTTACAACTGGAGATTGAGGCCTCTTTTGTGAGCTCCGAAATGGACAAACGACCTCACTTTAATGCTGCTAAGGTGCGGGACTTTATTATACCGCCTCGAGTTAAACACTGACGGATGTCTCGCCCAGACGAACTCGGGTAGAGGTTATTTCTTTGAGCTTCGAAACGGGCAAGTGGCTTCACCAACTTTCACCCTCAGTAAAATCGTCTCCTGCGGAAAGCTCGATTTGTTGGGTGAAATTTAAGCAAACATTGGCGGGTATCGGGTCTAGACGAACCTGGAGGAGGACTGAAATCTCTGGGGGTGGATACACCTGGAGTTTGAATCCTACTCTGTGAGCTTCGAAACTAGGTAACGACCCTGCTTGGATACTGCTCATAGGCGGGACTTCATGATACCGCCTCGAGTCAATGAAACACTGGTGGGGGTCTGATCCAGGTGATACCGGAGGGAGCCGGATATCTCTGGGGAGTGATGTGCACCTGGATTTTGACACCTCTACTTTGAGCTTAGAAATGGACAATTTGCCTCGCTTGGTTGTTACTCAGGAGCAGGGTTCCAGATGATACCATCCTGAGTTGAGCGCTGGCGGGTGTCATATGTCCAAACGACCCGGAGGGGGTTGAGATCTCTGACGGTATACACCCAGAGTTTGAGGCCCCCACTGTGTGCTTCGAACGGAGGGGCGACCTCGGTTGGGTGATGCCCGGGTGAACCCGGTGGGTTCCAGGTTGAGACGAACCTGGAGGAGAGCTGAGTATTCTAGGGGTGGATTACAACTGGAGATTGGATGCTGCTCAGGTGTGGGACTTCTTGATACCGCCTCGAGTCAAACACTGACGGATTCCAGACGAACTTGGAGAGAGGTTATCTCTCTTTAAGCTTCGAAATAGACAAGCGACAACTCAGATGGCGTACAAATGTTAAACAAACTTTCACCCTCAAGAATCGACTTCCGTAGGGAGCTGGATTTTATGGGTGAAATTTAAGCAATGATACGTGAGCCACAATAGGCATAAGGTCTAGGTGGAGGTACTGGAATAGCCCACTAACAATGAATGTAATCTAACCTAAGTTAGTATATTAAGCCTTTATATTTTATTTACGTTGGAAAAGAAAATAATTAAGTTCTAAATAAGTTATTTTTGTTTATTTTGTATGTTCTTTCGTGGATATATAGTGCCAGATTTAACAAGTATATCGTTGTCAGACGTCTGTTTGTAGGGGATGTCTTTCGGAGATAAGCTGATGGTCAGACTTGCCTAAGGTGGCCAAGATTATTACTTTGTTAGTATTTGGGGTTAGTTGTAAGATACAGATCAAAGATATGTCTTTTTGGTAGATTTGCCTTAACAAATTTGCAATCATAAATAAGAAGTCTTACTGTATATTGAAAGCTTAGTGATCACAGTTTCGAGGTAAGCGCCAACATTTTCTGCCCTGACTATAAGAGAAACGGCGTATACCCACAATTCAATTTTAGTTTTCAATATAGCCATCCTTAAAAGAATAATCTTAGCTTTGTCATCAAGATGTGTCCAAACTGCATCTTTCACCTCTCCGCCATCACTGAATGGCGCCCGTGAATGTCCTTTTACAAATAGGTAGTAGTCAATAGGGGCCATCTCTGGAATATACGGAGCGTGATCAATTTGTTCGAAACTGCAGTCACGAATTCGGGTTGTGCACTTCCAGCAGTGTGCACGGGTGCACTGTCATGGAGCAAATGCACGCCTCTGGTCATTTTCCCACGTCTTTCATCCAGAGTAGTTTGTCGTAAGTTATTCAGGAGTGTTGCATAATATACCCCATTGACTGTGGTGTTTCGTTAAAGTATATGAGAAGAACACCCTCCCAATCCCAAAAAATCGTAACCATTACTTTTTTGTCGACTGACAGACCTTGAACCTTCTTGGCGGTGCTTCTTCTTTATGCTTCCATTACATCAACTCTTTTTCACGAAGGATCATAGTAGAGAAGCATAGTTTCATCCCCTGTGACAATTGGCTTCAACATGTCCTCTGTGTTTTCTCCTCTGAGATCCGGAGAGGATCGGGCACATTTAACACAATGCTGGCGCTTAACTGTTTATTTGTGTAAATTATACAGTATGCTAATACAATAAGTCAATGACTCGTGCTGTACAGTAACTTAATTTAATATATAATATTATATCCAAAATTGCTTGTCAGTAAGAATCCAAATTTCGCACTTCAAATTTTGACATACCAAATAAAAGTTCTTATTATTTGTAATTTTTTCCATCTGATGCCTTAACCGTTGCCTTCATTTACAACAAATCTTCATATCTTTATTCTATTTTTCCATTTACAATTCATCCTAACATATTCATATTTTTGCCAAAATATTCAATTTTATTCAGACCAAAAATTACACTAGAGTTTGACGTTACTATTTTCACTATTAACTGCTGAAAGATGTTTAGAGACCCACCTTGCACTAACTTTGTTCATGACTAAATGTTCGTGGAGGATTCGGTGAACGTTTGTACCTGAAAGCCCCGCTATTTTTGATAATTCTTTCAGTTTTAAGCATCGCTTAATACGAGATCCTCTAGAAATGCAATATTGTTGTCCCTCAGCACTTCTACCATCCTTCCTGTTCTTGCATTATCTTCAAAGGATTGCTGCCCCATTCGAAACCGTTTTGACCAATTTTTTACTACAGAATAAGATGAAGAACTTACCCTGTACAACCCTTCCAGCCGATCTTTGATGCTTTGAGCTGGAAGACCTTCTTAAGTAAAGAATTTAATAACAGCTCTATACTGAATTTTAGTGACTTCTCACATCGTGATAAACAAGTGTCAGTTATAAGAAAACTTGGTAAATTAGCAGATTAGCTCCAGAACACTTTAAAAAAAAACTGTTTTTAAAAACCTGCCTAGGCCCCCCCCCTGGATGCACAAACCACAAGAAAATTTTCTTGTTCACACCCCCCAAGGAAGTTACGGGACCAGGAGTGGGGAAGGAGGTAGGAAAAAGGAAATATGAGCAGAAAATGCGAAGAAAACGGGCTTGAAAGCTGTTTTATTCACACCTTGAAGCCATATCCCCCTTAAACCCTGCCTAACTCGCAGAGCACTCCTAGTCCCCCCAGGTGCCGTAACTTCCTTGGTGGGTATGAACAAGACATTTTTCTTGTGGTTTATACAATGAGGGTGGTTGTATGCCAGGCCGGAAAATTTTGGTGTTTACCTCGTACAATGATTGAACTGTATTTACTTTTAAGTAGAGTACTAAACTCATCTTCCTGTTATTGAAACACATATATTTTGATAGTGTAATATATATTTTACTGTTATATTAAAGCTACCAGAATTCACCTTAAACTCATATCAGTATAAGTAACTACACAAGATATGAGTTAAACTTTATTTTTGTTATGATTTTAATTGTATATTGAACGTTGATTTTTATGATATTGTTTATTATAATAAGTTTCTGTAGTTTTCCCCTGTTGTAAAAACGAAAATAAATTCCTCTATATGTAAGGTATGGTTTTACTACTACTCCCTACCAACAAATTTGTCATTTAGTTTATCATGTAAAATTTCAAAGTATCAATAGTTTGCTAATAAAATTGACTTTTCTTAATTTATTATTGTATAGTGATGGGTTGTTATTTAACAGTCTGTTATTTTTTAACTGTTGTCGAGCCGCAACAGTAACAACCTGTTATGGATATATACAAATAACAGGTACAGTGGAGGGGATGCTGTTGCGCTTTACACTAGAACTCGGAGTCGTATCTGTTTCTGTTGTCGTATCTGTTTCTGTTGCACTGCTACGATGAAGCAGCTTCTGTTGTCATTCGCAACTGTTATAACAGGATGAATGGACATGAGACTGGGAATGGGGTATAGAGCGGACTTTACTTCATAACATAATACTGTTTTCATCCGCAACTGTTATAACAGGATGAATGGACATGAGACTGGGAATGGGGTATAGAGTATAGAGCGGACTTTACTTCATAACATACTACTTTATACTAGTGTGCTCACAGCTTTGGGAACGTAGGGTCGTCGGTACAATGAAACTCTTAAATTTTGACAGATTGTTGATTCACACAAGACACACACATATATTTACAATTTATAAACAAACACAAAATATGCAAAATGTAAATAAAATCAACGATGTTTCTTTTTTTCTTTGAGAAAAATTGTCTTACACTAAAAAATACTTTTCTAACAAAACACTTTTAAAGTTTTTGTTGATGAACATTATTTGACTGACTTTGGTCGACGAAAGTCTGTTACAAAAAGTAAAAGCGTAATGTAATAAAGAACCATATGTGCAGAATAAAGGCAAATTTCTTTACCGAAATTTTATGAGAGGTGCAGCATGTTGGAGCTTCCGGTTTTGCGGAAACTCCATCAACTTTCATTATTCAAATGGAACACCTTTTATATTACCTCGTTTTATTAATATTACAAATCATGCTTGTAAAAAGTCAGTTAAGTTTCCTTCACTTCTGACATTTATGGTCGCTAAAAAATTCGTTTTTAATTTTTCAATATGTGAAAGGCTGTATATGTAGCAAGTGAAAATTATTAAAAATGAACTATATCACTGTAAAAATAAAATCAGGTCACCGCGTATATAAAAAAATAATCACAGTCGTTGACGTTAACTCAATCTTCATTAGATAACTCGATATGCAGATAGCATTTTTGTTTTAAGAAAAAAACTGATATGTATACAAATGTACAGTATTATTATATTAGGTAGTTTTTTTGCTCATTCTTGTTTGCCTTATGTAACTAATAAATCAATATTCCTTTTTACTTTTCACTTTGGAAATCTAAGAAAAGGGCCGATTTTAAACATCTTTTTTTTATTACTACTGCAAAATAAAAAATCTCTGAAACTTAAAAAATCTCAGAAACAGTACCCATTGCAATGAAATTATAAAAATATTCCCTGTACCCGGTATAGTTGAAACCAGACACACTTCACCCTATAGGTAGAGAGAAAAAATTAGTTTCAATTTAAAAAAAATATATTTATTTTATTTTTTGCTTACAATAATTCATGTATTTCATATCAGTCTCATTTTCAAGGAAAAGGTGGCTATAGAGGTTTTCAAGGTCAATGCTTAACTAATACTTAATTAGTAAAGAAAATTCGAAAGAAATTCTGCATTGTTGAATTTTTTACCAAATTATTATTAGTGATGAATACCCAAAAAAACCTCCATCATTTTTTTAATAAAAAAGTTATTAATTGTTTTAAACATAATACAAGAATATTGTCACGCCACTTGTGAACACCCTGTATATAATAATCATGGTTCACCATTCCTGCAAGAGGTGCATTTCTTAACTCCTACAGTTCTCACGCTAAGACCCTTAAAGTCATAAATCCCAACCAGACCTAGAAACCAAACAGGATGCAGATGTTGAATTTCCCAGACCAACGGCTATATCTTTTTTACATTTGTTTTATTTTTCCTGCTATGAGGTTAATGCATATGACTAGACTAGACTAATAGATTACCAGACCAGAGGATGCGGGAGAGATATATTTTTATCACGGTAACATAGTATTTTTTGGGCGGTTAAAACGTGACTGCATGGGGTCAGAGTATGGAACGATGATTAATTTTTTCTGTCTTTGACGGGGGGCTCTGTGTCACTATGTACTTAGACCTGATTGGTCGAGACAGTTGTAAATGCGTCAGAAAGACTACACCCTAGAAAAATGTATAAAAGCCCCTCTTAACCATTTTTAGACACAGTTGTTCTTGTATGTTGGCATAAGTTACTAAATTTCGATTATACTTGTATCGCGTGTGTGTCTCCCAGAAATGTTCTTAGGATTGTAAGTATTAGTTTAAGTTCTTTACCATTTTTTTATATGTCTTTTTCATAATTGTATTTAGATCTTGTACAAGCTCTACATTTCTATGTTTACGTAATAAATAGTGTTTAAATATACTGCTGTGTTTGCATCATACATTTACTGATATTTTATAATCTTTAGCTATATGAATCTTTTCGTATTCCAGTTAAATTCTTAAGTCAATTATATAATTACAACCCCGCGAACTAGCTATTTAAATATTTTACTCACTTAGTTAAAATCCCCCTTTAGAGTCTCGTTGATATGAGCTCAACCTTGCCACATCTTACCCCAAGTTTATCTCCAATCTTACGTAGATTTGTAATAATTAAATTAAGCTATCTTGTAATTACTGATCTCATCCCGGAAATCTCGCGAGCTACGGCCCTGGTGTGGCAATATTTTTATTTTAAACATTACCCAACTACACCACCGGACGGGTTCAGCTACTGTTACTAGGTCTATGTGGAATTCTTAATAATTCATAGTTCATACTGTTATTTTCAACCTGTTATATTTAACTGTTACTCCTAAATAACAGTAACAGTTGCGACCTGTTAAAGCAATATAACAGTTTTCCCATCACTATTATTGTATAATTTATGCAATGGCCGTGTTCACCAGGCGCTAACAGTTAAAGTGTCAAAGTTTGTGTTCACTGCTTGTGGCCGCGCTGAGTTTCTGCTGGAATTCAACTGTGGCCAAATTGTCAAAGCGAAATGACAGACAAATGTCACAAAATAGTGCTTGAAGCTAAAACTGTGTTCATCAGTTTCGTACCAAGCACACTTGACGCACCCAAATCACAACACATCTTAAAAACTTGCCCATCGTTTTACTGCAGAGACATGAATGTTGATATATACGCCTGCTTTATTGACTACCGAAAAGCTTTCGACTGTGTCTCGCACCAGAAGCTCATTGAGATCCTAAAATACACCGGAGTCGATGCGGGAGATATGAACATCATCACGCAGCTGTACTGGCATCAGACTACGGAGATTAGGATAGAGGGCATAACATCCGAAGAAACAAAAATCAGAAGGGGTGTTAGACAAGGATGTGTCCTGTCCCCTCTACTCTTCAACATATACTCGGAGGTGGTGTTCCGGGAGGCACTGTAGAATGTGAAAGAGGGCGTTAAAATCAACGGCACCCTTATTAATAATATACGATTCGCCGACGATACGGTCGTGGTCGCCGACAGCCTACCACATCTCCAGAATATGATGGACCTCATCGTTGAGCATAGCACACGGTATGGTTTACACATAAACGTTGCCAAGACCAAGGTGATTGTGTTCTCCTGGGCACCAAGACAGGCGATCCTTCAAATTAACAACCAGGTTGTGGAACAGGTGCCTTCTGTTAAATACCTTGGAGCCCTCGTCAACGAGAACAGTGACCCTAAAATGGAAATCAGATCAAGGATAGAACAGGCCAGAAGGACATTCATCTCCATGAAGAAACTCTTCACCAGTAGAGACCTAAACCTACAGCTTCGCATACGTATATTGCGCTGTTATATCTTCCCAGTGCTACTCTATGGCTCCGAGAGCTGGACATTCTGCCAATCAATGGAGAGCCGCATTGACGCCTTTGAGATGTACTTGTATCGCCGTATACTGCGTATATCCTGGGTAGACAGGATAACCAACGAGGAAGTGCTAAGGAGAATAGGTAAAGGCAAAGAACTGCTGACAACCATCAAAGAACGAAAGCTCCAATACATCGGGCACATTATGGGGGGGGGGGGGGGGTTACGAGCTCTTCTGACTCCTCATCGAAGGAAAGATCGAGGGCAAATGATCTGTGGGCAGACGGCAGAACTCATGGCTGAAAGATCTGCGTCGATGGTTCGGACGGACATCTGTGGAGATTTTCAGAGGTGCGGTATCACGCACCATTATAGCCAGTTGGATCGCCAACCTTCGTAGCGAGACGGCGTCTTAAGAAGAAGAATCGTTTTACTAACCAAGTTAACGTCATCACAGGATGAATAATTCTAAATATATCTACAACTGTATTTATATTATTCTGCAGGTTTTAGATATAAGATATTTTGAATTATTCGTGCTTTGATGACACTAACTTGGTTAGTGAAACGATCGTCAGGTTTTTTTTAAACATGTTGTGGTGATTTGGGTTATCCGAATGTGCTTATCACAGGTTCCAATCTTCACTTCGTGCCCTACTAATTAGTACACTTGGAGAACCCAAATCACCACAACACATATTTTTAAAGACCACGTTCGTTTCCCTAACAAAGTCAGCGTCATCAGGGGAAGAAAAAATTGTTCATTCTCTGATGACGCCAACTTTGTTAGTGAAATGATCATCAGGTCTTTAAAAAGATGTGAGGTGATTTGGATTCTCGAAGTGTACTTATCAGTGCGCATCACAGGTTCCAATCTTCACTTATTAGTTTCCTACTGCTGAAATGTATCAGTGGTCAGCAGATAAGCGCCTAAACTCAGCTGTTGGCGCCTGGTGAACGTAAATACTAAGCTATCAAGAGGCTGATCATAGAGAATTTAATCCCGATCTTATGGTTGTCTGGCTATAGTAGCGGTGATGTGATAAGTTAGAAGCTGGAAGAAAAGACATACTATGGATAAAACTCTCTCTCGGGGCTGCAACCAAATTCGTCTGTTGCATTTACCGGTCACCTTCTGACAACAACTTTGTCCAGCTCTTCGGCCACCTTTCTGAAAAAACCGACCATCTGATTTCTGAATATCCTTCATCTGAGGCACAGAACACTGGGGTGTTCTGTGATCTGAGGTCACTATTCTTGGTGACTTCAATGTCCATAATAATGAATGACTAGGATCTTCAAAAACCGATCCACAAGGAAGAGCAGCGGAGGCATTTGCAGTCAGCAACTCTTTAGCTAATATTGTTCAGCAACCTACTTACTTAAATATTAGTAAAATACGTAATTTGTTAATAAGATGTGATGAAACGTCAAATTCCACTGTATGACAGCATATTATTGTTGCATTGGACTCACCACTTGACACCATGCGCGTTACAGGTCTAAAAATAGGTCTCATTATCATATATCTCGTTATTTGTATCATGGGTTACCTAACTAAAACCTGAGTACAGCCAACAACACCTAGAGAGGTGGTGTTGGTACAGCTAACTGATGCCAAGGGTGAGTTCACCAGGCGCCAGTAACTGCCACCAGCTCCATTGTTATGTCAAAAAAAAAAAAAGGTTGACAAAGACAAATGGCAACATTTTTGGCATAACAATAGAGCTGCTGATAACCCTGGCGCCTGGTGAACTCGCGCTTTGCAACCTCGGTCTTGGTGGATTTCTATCCTATTGTCTATTTTTTTTGGCACAAGACGTAAGCCCATTGAGCCATTGACACGTAATCTAATCTAGTGACGGTTGTCGTTTGTCCGACTTTAATTGCGCGAGTTCACCAGGCGCCAGCGATACCAACAACTTCATTGTTATGTCGAAAAGTGTTGACAAAATGTTGGAGCTTCTGTCAGCTACTGACGCGTGGTGAACTCACCCATTGGCATCAGTTAGCTGTACTCATATCTTCTCTATTATTTCTAATACGTGTTTAGCGTAGGTGCAGCGGATTTTAATATCGTAGTAGAATATTGTGAGATATATGACAGGGTCGCCATCTCGGTGCAGAACCAAGTAGTATGTTGTCACGACAGCTCCAAATAACACAAAATGTTATAAGATAGAGACTATGTACAGCCAACTAACAATTTTGTAAATTGTCAACCCTGGTCCATTTCTTCTCTAACATAGGGACAATGTATGTAAGGCTAGATGTATTTTTATCATAATTAGAACCGCTTTCGCTCTAATTAGAGCTCATGAGTACGGTTTACTAATTACAGCAAGAACACATCTATAAAGTAATACGGCTATGGTAGCCAGCTTCCTAGAAGATTGTGAGCTGTACGACAGGGTCGCCATCTCGGTGCGGAACCAGGTAGTATGTTGTTAGTGAAATGATCGTCAGGTCTTTAAAAAGATGGGTTGTGGTGATTTCGGCTCTCGAAGTGTACGTATCAGTGCCTGTCACAGGTTGCAATCTTCACTTAGTAGTTTACTACTGCAGAAATGTATCACTTGGCCGCAAATAAGCGCTTAAACTCAGCTGTTGGCGCCTGGTCAACACTACCACTAATCTATCAATAGGCTGATCATAGAGAACTTAATCCCGATCTTATGGTTGTAAGTCTATAGTAGCGGTGAAGTGATGTCAGTAATTGCATAGAGAACTAAAAGTCCTGTTCGGTTCTCTATAAATAAACAAGTTTCTTTCAAGTTGGAAGTTGGAGCCTGAGCCGGATTTTAAATTTTTATTAAGTGTTATAAATAATTATTAAACCAAATATTATTAGTGAAATTGCACGCGAGTTAAGTGTTAGTGATTTTGATTAGAGGACAATTGGAAATGTGAACCAAGAAGAATCTACGTCTCAGAGATTTCATCACAATCATTAAGCCGTAGGTAACAGCAACAGGTGAGTTATTTTCTGATGTAAATATGAAATGTTAAAATAATATTATTTTGAAAATAGTTAATTCGTTATATTCATTATACCAATAAACAGAAGGAAGCATTATCAAGAAATTAATAATTTCTTTGATAAATAGCAATCTGTACAATGCCGACGTTAAAGTTTTTAAATTTGAGGCGGCTATGGATGCTAAATATATATTTTAAGATTTGATTTCTGTCACTCGCACAAATAAGGGTCATGCGTCTTTTTTAAACAATACAATTAAAAATGCAATTATCAACAGAAAGTTTTGTAATTTCCTACATTATATAATAAATTTGTTTTTTCCGTATAAAAGAATACGAAATTTCAAAATTCCTATACCTATACGCGCAGAATCGTTCTTCATCATGAAATGACATTCCTAAGGGTACGTGCACACGTAATTGTGTGTTAAGTTTCGTCCACACTACTAAGCTTTGATATAAAAAATTCATTGCAAAGCATACTATGATTATTTTACTTGAAAAATTAACAGTATATTTTGTAAGAATATTTCAACTTTTTTGAAACACCTTCTACAAATAAATTAAAAGGCTGTTTCATGGATTCCAATCTGCTGAATCGATATATATATATATATATATATATATATATATATATATATATATATATATATATATATATATATATATATATATATATAATGTCTGTAACATAATGCATAAATTAAAAACTGAAAGTGGCCATTATTAATTAGGGAAAATTAAAAAACAGTCGATTTTTATTTTCAGAAACTAACTTTTTGACATAAAAATCTTACCCCTATTATACCTCTTCAAGGGGCAGCTAGCCTTTCGAAATTTTGAAATTGGATGGTGGGTAGTGTGATACATCTTTTTAAAGATAATCCAATTCTCTATTTAGCAACACCAATTTCTTTTTTGTGGGAATAAAATAAAGTGAGTGATAACATTTTTATTATCAGTAACACCTAGCACAAGTAAAGCTTATAAAGAATGATGAAGTTCACTCTTTAATCAAATGTTCAAAATGCCCGCCTTCTTGTGCCTGACATTTACCAGGCGGTCTAGAAATTCTTGCTGGACTCTATTTATAATCTCTGAGAAGTGTTGGTGCATTCGGTTCTAATTCTTGTTTTTAGTGAATTTTCTTTTAAAAATTCACTAATGAGGATATCCCGACTTTTCAATTTAAAAAAATTCTTCAAATGAGCGCTAATTAGGCCCCCCAAAACACATATCGGGGGTCAGTTTTGTGAATCCAATACCGGAAAACAAATGACAAAAAAAGCCTGGACGCAGCAAGTGCGTTATGGTAGTGAATTTTCATAGAAATGATCTGGCACAAAATATTTTATTATAACTTTGTTTTCTTGTAACATAGAAATCTAAACTTTGGTGTATAGTTTACTTTTTATATCGTAAACCTACCTACTAAATTTGGTTATCATAGATTTTTTATTTTTTAAGATAATTTTTTAAAAAATGGACTCAAAATTTTCCCGGAAAACCTCGTCCGATTTTTCTGATTAACGAACTTATCAAAGCCATTTACAAAAGGAAAGTCCATGTCAAATTTTATCAAAATCGGCCCATTATTCTTTGAGATAAAATTGTTTTTCTAATGAAAACTTAAAATTTTTCCGGAAAACCTCGTCAGATTTTCCTGACTAATAAACTTATCTAAGCCATTTACAAAAGAAAGGTACATGCCAAATTTTATCAAAATCGGCCCATTAATTTTTGAGTTATCGGTGTGATATATATATATATATATATATATATATATATATATAAAAATTCAAACTGACCCCGGATATGGGTTCTAGGGGTCCTAGTTCGCGCTCATTTGCAAATTTTTTTTCAAAATTCAAAAGTCGGGATCTCTCCATTAGTAAATTTTTCTACGAAAATGCACTAAAAAATGTGCAAAAAGCAGTAGGCCATGGAGTCTAACAATAGACTTCTACTTTTAACATAATTTTCCATAATGATTCACGATAAAAAAATAGGAACTTTGAGCCCACCAATGAATCGGTCCATTATTACAAATGATATTTTACATTACAACATTATCCTAAAAAATGGTTATAATATAATTAAATAGGTAAACCTAGTACATAACTAAATTTACTAACAGAACTCAATAAAAAGCAGATTAATGATTTACGAAGACGCCTTTGAAAATTGTTTGATTTTTAAACGTAAGTCAACTGAAAAACAACAGAAGAAAGGTTGCTATGGATATAACACTATCGCGACAATTAAGAATACTGTCATTCTTAATTATCTGAACAATTTGAGGTGTATTTAACACGTTGCTTAAAATTTTTGTACTAAATAGGTTGTTTCCTGTTTAGTTTAAATATTATTCAACAATATGTTCAGTAATGAAGAATATTTTGACATGTTGGAATGTTATATTCGTTCTAACCGAAATACTGAGGCAGCTGCAAATTTATATCAAAACAACTACCCAGAAAGACGACAACCAAACACCAAAATATTTCGCAGGATAGTGACCAAGCTATTGAACGACGGTAGCTTCCACGCAAAGAAACTACCAATGCCTAGAAATGAAGAAAGAAACGATGCCGTCTTACAGGTTTCAAACGAAAACCCTCCGCAATCTGTTCGGTTTTATGTTGAAGAAATTGACGTTCCAAAAAGTACGGTACACCGTGTATTAAAACAAAGTCATTACCATCCATACAAACCTACATTCGTACAAGGCTTAAATGTTGACGATTACCCTAAGCGACTACAATTATGCAGATGGTATCAAGGACAATGTCAGCAAGATGAAAATTTTCATATAAAACTAATGAATCTAGATTTACAAATTGTGGTGTAATAGGCATTATTGTGCAAATGGAAATCCCCATCTAAAAGAAGAATGATGATTGCAAGACGGATTCGGTACTAATGTTTGGTGCCGCGGCTTATTAGGTAAAAAACCGTTATTTTTATTTGTAGATTAGATAGTTAATTTAAAAAAAATTTTAGGTAAATTTATTGTTGGTCCGTTCTTTTTTGAAAATAGTTTAATTGGGGAAAGTTATCTTAATCTATTGAGAAATGATATCTTACCGAAAATTAGAAGAGTTAATGATAATGTAGACGAGATTTTGTACCAACAAGACGGTTGTCCAGCTCACAATGCTCGTCAAAGAATTTTTGTACCAAAATTTTAATAATCGTGTCATTTTTAACAATGGGCCGGTTCGTTGGGGTGCTCTAAGTCCTGATATAACACCCATGGATTTTTATTTTTGGGGTACTCAGAAGAATGACGTTTATAGATTCGATCCACCACAAAATATCAATGAATTACGAAACAGAATCACGGAAGCTATAAATCATATTAACCAAAACACCCTTACCAGAGTTTGCAGGCGTGTTTCAAAAAGGTTTCATCCAGTTTGGGATACACTGTGTGTATATGATAAGTCTGGAAACGGTCGATTATCCGGGAAAATATACAAGGTGTCGAAAAAAGTTTTATACAAAAGATTTTGGGTTCTTCAATGTCTACTAGGCGGTGATAATTTCATTTATACAGGGTTGGTCATACAGGCGTGGCACACCAATATTAATTTTTTTTAAATGGAACACCCTATATATTATTCGATATTTCAATCCTTCTCTTAATTTTGAGCAACATTTATTAGAAGCATGATGTACATAAACTCAATCGTTTCCGGGTAAAAAAATAAATAAAAATAAACGCTATTGTTTTTAAAATCTATTGGATGAAGAACAAAAATAAATGAAAAGTAGAATATCTCTTGAAAACAATCTGTGAGTGTGAAAAGAACCGGTTGCGATGTTTTTAACATTGTTTGGAATCCTATTTTATAAGATGTTCAAAGTGTTCTCCATTGACCTCCTGACAATAATGAATTCGCTTAACAAAACATTGCACTGCATTTACAAGAGCGTTTTGAGGAATGTTATTAATTTCATGCTTGCAACTCTTCAATATTCTGCGGTCTATTTTGGTAAATTAAATTTTTTACATGACCCCACAAAAAAAGTCAAGCGGCGTCATGTCGGGAGACCTAGCTGGCCATTCAATAGTTCCCCTGCGCCCTATCCATCTGCCAGGAAAGGTTTGATTCAGATATTCCCGTACCTCAATTCCAAAATGAGGGGGTGCCCCATCCTGCTGAAACCATATTTCTTCCGCTGGTAGATTTGGGTCGTTATTGTTCGGAAATAATCGACTAACGTCTGGAACAATTGATTCTTGCAAAAGTGTCAAATATCGAGCAGAGTTCAAATTACCGTGTATAAAATAAGGTCCTATGATATGTCCACCAATAATAGCACACCAAACATTTACTTTTTGCGGTCTTTGGGTGTGAATTTGTTCCATCCAATGTGGGTTTTCGTCTGACCAGTACCTACAGTTGTGTCGGTCGACTTGTCCATTCAAACAAAATGTAGATTCGTCGGAAAACAAAATGTGGTTGGCAAAGTTAAAATTTTGGCGTAACTTCTCCATAATAAGTTCACAGAACTCGATTCTGCGATCAAAATCGTCTTCACTCAGTTCTTGCAATAAATGAATTTTATATGGACGGAACTTTTCCCGCTTCGTAATCTTTTGAATTGAATATCGACTCATATTGTGATTTAAAGCCAATTGCTGTGCCGAAGTTTTCGGATTTTCCACCACATCCAATATTACATTCAAAGAATTTTCTTCATTTGTAACGGTTACTGGCCTTCCAGTTCTAGGTTTATCCTTGATACCGCCAGTTTCGTGAAAACGATGCAAAGTTTTCGAAACTGTGGATTTGGAGATCGATTCCCGCTCAGGATGCAACTCATTGAACATAATCACCACTTGAGCAAAACTTCGTGTTCTATCACCGTACCCTATCATCATTAAAATTTCGATACGTTCGGTTTCACTTAAACTTGCCATTTTGCACAAAAACTGTTGACACCAAATTACTAATGTTTCAAAACTGTTGACACTGAATGAATGTTTGACATTCGTTGTCCTGGAAACATTTTAAAACAAAAGAATAATACTGCGTTTCTTATGGGCATCTTATCTTATCTTGGGATTCCAAACAATGTTAAAAACATCGCAACCGGTTCTTTTCACACTCACAGATTGTTTTCAAGAGATATTCTACTTTTCATTTATTTTTGTTCTTCATCCAATAGATTTTAAAAACAATAGCGTTTATTTTTATTTATTTTTTTACCCGGAAACGATTGAGTTTATGTACATCATGCTTCTAATAAATGTTGCTCAAAATTAAGAGAAGGATTGAAATATCGAATAATATATAGGGTGTTCCATTAAAAAAAAATTAATATTGGTGTGCCACGCCTGTATGACCAACCCTGTATAAATGAAATTATCACCGCCTAGTAGACATTGAAGAACCCAAAAACTTTTGTATAAAACTTTTTTCGACACCTTGTATATTTTCCCGGATAATCGACCGTTTCCAGACTTATCAGCGACCCTGTATATATATATATATATATATATATATATATATATATATATATATATATATATATATATATATATATATATATATATATATATATATATATATATATATATATATATATATATGTATGTATGTATGTGTGTGTGTGTGCATGCATTTACCTTTAAACATTTAATTGTTATCAGATTTGACATATTTGACCATTTTTAAGAGAGCAGTTCAGATGACAAAATACACCTTGTTTTTGTTATGTTGATAGTTTGATTATTTTTAATAGACCATTTAGCAACACATAGCATCCTTTGTGATTATTTTAGCGAATTTACGTAGAGAAAAAATCTTAAAATGAGCACGAACTAGGACCCCACCAACATTTCTTGGTAATGATACAATTTACTTGGTACTTTCCTGTATCCCATGGGACTGTCCATGTAAGCTTCATCTGACCGTCCTCTGGCACATGAAGTTTGTCAAATAAAATGATTCAAACGGACAATATAATATTTACTACATGAAAAGCTATTACATTTTTTACAACTTAACAAAGAAAAACTTAATAAACACCTTAAATATAGCATGACTTCATACTTTTGTGGGCTTTCCTTGTCCCAGACTCTTATCGTTTTCATCTCTCATCTTGATCACTGATGCTTTATTTTGATTTATGCCACCATAATGTCCGGATTTACTTCCATAGAAAATTCGATCCGTCCTGTCGAGTCTAGGCGTTGACAGTTTATTACTGTTAACATCTTGTATGACTTTTCTAAGTTCTTTGACGCCAACTACACCCACGAGTTTACTCTTTGAGGTGACATACGCAAAATTGATTCCCACCATTGAAAAGAATGAATGTACTTTAAGTAAAGATGTACCAACCACAACTTGAAAAGGTGCAGGATCAATCGGACATGAAGAAAAATCTACCAGCTCCATATATTGATCAGCTTCCCATTCTTGCCTCTCTTCGGACGTCATGTCTTGCACGTATTTTATTGGCTGCAAATAAACAAAATCTTGAAAAGCTAGCGGTTTTTTCAATCAGCCAAGCTTTATTTAACATCTCTTTTAATTTAAAGCTGCTAATATTTTATTACAATGACCGTAAAAGGCCAGACAAAGTGGGCTACGGTAGCCATTTTTTAGGTAAATATAATATTTTCCACGTGTAAAAATATAGTTCTTCGGTCTGCAATGTTGTTACACAACTACAGAAAAATAACAGATATAACGATACAAATATAAAAACTCGTGACGCAGCAAGTGCGTTATGGTAGTGAATTTTTATTAAATGCTTAAAATTTAAATAAAGCAATTTTCTATAAACTTAGTGAGTTTAATTTTAATACGTAGTAAGGTCTTTCCTAAGGCAAGATATCCACAAAATTTCACTACAATAACTTTGTAATTTTCGGAGATAAAGTTTTTTTTCGAAAGAAAATTTAAAATTTGAATAACTCAATTTTCTCTAAACTTAGAAAGTTGAATTTTGGTACGTAGTAAGATCTCTCCTGAGGCAACATGTAGCAAATTTCATTAAAACAGCTTTGTTACTTTCGGAGAAAAATATTTTTTTCGAAAGAAAACTCAAAATTTTTCCGGGAAACCCCGTCCGATTTCTCTGGATAACGAACTCATCCAAGCCATTAATAAAAGAAAGGCACTTGCCAAGTTTCATATATATATATATATATATATATATATATATATATATATATATATATATATATATATATATAATATATATATATATATATATATATATATATATATATATATATATATATATATATATATATATATATATATATAAACATATAAAAATTAAACCTATTTACAAATGAACTTTAATAAGATATTATGCTGTGACAATACCTCTCTCAAGCAGTGGCGATTTCTCCTAGTGAGCTAGGTGTGCGCCGCACACCCTAAAATATAATCGAAATGTGCACAGCTATATATGGTTTTTCTTTTTCCCTTAGTCTTAATACACTACATATTTTATGACAATAGATTTAATTTACTTATTTTATTTCATAAATAGTCGGTTAATAGTGACTTGGAATGAAGTAGATACCACGTTTCTAACATATTAAGAGAATATGAGTAGATCAATAGCAACTGGGAATGAATTCGGTCACTCCCCGACCCACGTGTTTAAAACAGTGAGGAAAATACTATTGATTTTAACACTGCAGTGAGCTATAAAAATTTGATTAACTCTGTTTTCTATAATCTTAGAAAGTTTAATTTTGGTAGGTAGTAAGGTATTTCCTAGGACAAGATATCCTCCAAATTTCATTAAAATAACTTTGTAATTTTTGGAGAAAAAAAATTGTTTCAAAAGAAAATTAAAAATTTGAATAACTCAATTTTCTATAAACTAGGAAAGTTGAATTTTGGTACTTAGTAAGTCCTCTCCCAAGGCAATAAATATAGTAAATTTCATTAAAACAGCTTTCTTATTTTCGGAGAAAAAATTTTTTTTTGAAAGAAAACTCAATTGTCCCGGAAAAACCTGTCCGATTTTCCTGTTTAACGAACTCATCCAAGCGATTAATACAAGAAAGGCACTTGCCGAGTTTCATTGAAATCGGTTAATTATTTTTTGAGTTATCAGACGGATACATACATATATATATATATATATATATATATATATATATATATATATATATATATATATATATATATATATATATATATATATATATATATATATATATATATATATATATATATATATATATATATATATAAACATATAAAAATTGAAACTGACCCCGGATATGTGTTCTAGGGGTCCTAAATCGCGCTCATTTAAAAAAATTTTTGCAAAGTCTCACCATCGATACCTCTCTATTAGTCAATTTTTTAAAATAAAAATTCACTAAAAAACTAAGCATTTGCGGACCTATGTTTATATAATAAAATAGTCTTATTTTTGTGCTGAATGTGCACTTGTAACATAGATCATAATTTTTGAAATATATATATATATATATATATATATATATATATATATATATATATATATATATATATATATATATATATATATATATATATATATAATAATAATAATAAAAGAAACTTTTAAGTATACTTACTTGTACTCTTTCTGGCCAATATTCATCCAAAGGTACTATTCGTGGTTTATACTTTTCCTTTTGCAACATTTCTGCCTTAAATTCTTCACCTCTGTCAAAAGGGAGGCTGTTTGTATTACTAAAATTATACAATTTCGTTGTCATTTCTTACATAACATATTTTGTTAGTTAATTTTTAACTATAATATGCCAAATACGCATAAATAAAGGAATAGAAACAACTTTGAAGATATCTACTGGTACCGAAAAACACCATATTATACGGTTGAGACAACAATAAAAACACCCGTGTGTCAGATAGACCGTAGATGTTTGTTAGTGCACATGACGTCAAGGCGAATTTTTTTAATACATTTATTATACAGGGCGAGGCGCCAAAAGTTTCTGTTAGGAGTTTCTGAATAACCGAACCGATTTTAATTCGGAAAATTTCGTTTGCTAGGTTTCCTGCCAAACCCAATTAAACTAAAATATTTCTGCTCACGTGAAACTTCCGGTTCTACCGGAGGTGTCCGTCAACTTCGTTATTGTAAATCCAGTATGGTACTTTTCGATAAATTTTTGAATTTTACTTGTAATTTACGTTAGACTTTCACTAGCATACTATGTTCAACCACCAATAGTCCCCAATGTCGCGGATAAAATGATGGATATCATTTTCAAAACTAAAAAGGTACGAAAGATGCTCTCTTCTCTTAATACCAGGAAAGCCTCTGGCCTTGACGAGATCCCAGCAATTGTTCTCAAAAAATGCGCACCAGAACTTGCTCCTGTCCTGACTCGTCTGTTTCAGACATCTTACAATAGAGGCATATTCCCTAGTAACTGGAAAACTGCTCGAGTACAACCCGTCTCCAAGAAAGGATCCAAAGCGCTTCCTAGCAACTACAGGCCTATTTCTCACCTTTCAGTCGTCTCTAAAGTGATGGAAAAGTATATAAACACCGAATTACTAAAATTTATTGAAAAACACAGTTTAATCCACGACAGGCAGTATGGATTCCGTCAGCGCAGATTAACTGCCGACCTCATTTCCTTTGTCACCCATTCTTGGAACAAGTCTATGGAACTGCACGGTGAATCCCAGATTGTCGCTCTAGACATATCCAAAGCATTCGACCAGGTCTGGCACGCAGCGCTGCTTAATAAACTTCCGGCCTATGGCCTACCACCAAAACTCTGTACCTGGACAGCAAATTTCCTGCCCAACCGGAGCATTTCTGTTGCCGTGGATGGCCATTCCTTTAAACTGTATCCAATTAATGCAAGAGTCCCTCAAGGTTCAGCTTTATCCCCTACTTTGTTTCTTCTCCACATCAATGACCTCTGTAACACATCCAACCCAGTTCACAGTTACGAGGATGACAACATCCTCCACTCAAATATACAATATTTTAAGCCTGTATCTTTAGCCCAATTTGATCAGGATCGCAGTCTCATGGAGGATTCTGTCTTTGTGGATCTCCAAAAAATTTTAGACTGGGGAAGTACAAATCTTGTACAATTAAACTCCACCAAATCTCAGTTTTGCTTTCTATCTCATAAGAGATACACCAGCCCTAGACCCATCACAATGAACAACCAAGTTATTCAAAGTAATGAGTCCTTTTTACTTGTTGGCAATTCTGTGGATCGAAATCTCAATTGGCACCAACATGTCACATCAATTGCAGAAGCGGCTGCTAAGAAATTAGGTTATCTCTTCCGGGCTCGCAAATACTTTTCACCAGCTAATCTCTATACCTTATATACTTCACAAATAAGGCCAAACCTCCAATACTGCTCCCACATCTGCCGCTGCCGCTTCTACACTCGCTATCCTGGACTCCATTCAGAAGAGAGAGCTATACGTCTCATCGGTCACCCTACCCTCACCCAAAAGCTGCCATTCCTTGCCCACCGGCGTGCCGTTGGTGACCTCTCTCTCTTTTATAGATATCTGCACGGGCACTGCTCAGAGGAGCTTTCTTCCATAGTTTCTCCACCTGCTGCCCCCAACAGATCTACCAGGGGAACAGAGCGAATGCACCCTTTTACTGTCCAGGTCACCAGATATAGAACATCTTGTTATGTCCGCTCTTTTGTCCTGAGGACTTCCAAGTTGTGGAATTCCTTGCCGGCACATGTTTTTCCTTCTCCTCCGAACCTCCAAATCTTGAAGTCCAGAATTAAGAAGTTGCCTCTTTCCTCCACCCACGATACGATAGTATTTAGGCTGCAGGCCCTCGTGGTGTGTTGTTGAAATATATAAAAAAAAAGATGACATCTTTTAATTGAAGAAAAACATACAAATGAAATAAATATAGGTGAATTGTGTTTAATTTGTTTAATAATGACTCTACTACTCTACTAAATATAAAAGATCATTTTTTAGTATTTACCTAAACATGGCGTCAAAGGCTTTCCTCATTTTAGTTTTAGACTTCCGCGATTTCGTCGATACGATATATTTAGGGTCAATTTCCGAGAATCCTTCAAATCCAGGCAACTGTAAGGAATAATCACATTTTGTTAAAGTAATAACTTACAAAGATCACCTATTAAAACTAGAACAAAATATGATATGATGCCTTAACAACACAAAAATCAACAATTCACAGTTAAAAAATTGGTCTTTTTGTAATAAATCTGTATAGTATCCATTATTCAAGCAATAATTCTAATTATCTGTGTAGTTTTGTTAGGTGCTATATAAATCGTATTTATAGCTGGGCGCGTTGATGTATCATTTAATTACAGTAGAATCCGGATTTAACAACGAGTCAAGGGACCAGCAATAATACCTCTTAAAAGTCGGATCTCGTTATATCAAAATCAAGAAGTAACTACAAAGAGTATAGGTATGTTTAGGGTGAGCGAAACTCGATGTCTCGGCTCTATTGTAAGAAAAATCTCTGGACGCAGCAAGTGCGTTATGGTAGCTAATTTTCTTTAAAATATTTTTAATAGCAAATGTCTTTCTTTGATGAAAGCAGGCATCAAACTTGGTTGCCTATTAAGTAGAAACAATGTACCATATTTCATCGAAATAAATTTATTGTTTGAAAATATATAAACATTTTTCAAAAGTCTGGATGCAGCAAGTGTGTTATGGAAGTGAATTTCCATAAAAATGTTTTTAATAGCAAATGCGAGCAGGCGTCAATCTGATTATCGGTATAGCCTATGTAGTAGAAACAATGTACTATATTTTATCAAAATTACTTATGGTTTGAAAATATACAAACATTTTCGGAAAATAAACTGAAATGTTGGTTTTCTAACCAACAAAGCTTACGTTAATAGCAAATTGAGTTATTAAAATTTGAAGGATTTAAAGAAAATTCGGTAAATTTGCAGATTAGCTCCCGAACGCTTTTCAACAAATTGTTTTCAGAAACATTACTAGGACCCCACCTGGATGCACAAAGATGCACAAACCACAAGAAAAATTTCTTGTTCACACCCCCCCCAAGGAAGTTATGGGCCTGGGAGTGAATAGGGGTGCTGTGCGGGGTATGCAGGGTTTAAGGGGGATATGGCTTCAAGATGTGAAAAAGACAGCTTTCAAGCTCGTTTTATTCTAATTTTCTGCTCATATTTGCTTTTTACTACCCATCCGCTCAGCACCCCTACTCACTCCTGGTCCCGTAACTTCCTTGGGGGGTGTGAAAAAGAAATTTTTCTTGGGATTTGTGGATTCATGGGGGGGGGGAGAGCTTGGCAGGTTTCTGAAAACAGTTTTTTGAAAAATGTTCGGGAACTAAACTGCAAATTTACCGAAAATTCGCTACCAAAACGCACTTACTGCGTCCAGATTTTTTTCTTACAAACGCATCATATTTCGATAAAAAATGCAAAAATGCATTAACGAATTTGTTCTACGAAAATAGCTAAAAAAATTATACGCCCCTACTCACTCCTGGTCTCGTAACTTCCTTGGGGAGTGTGAACAAGAAATTTTCCTTGGGGTTTGTGGATCCGGGGGGGGGGGGGGTATGCTAGGCAGGTTTCGGAAAACAGTTTTTTGAAAAGCGTTCGGGAGCTAAACTGCAAATTTACCGAAAATTCGATACCAAAACGCACTTACTGCGTTTAGTTTTTTTTTTCTTACAAACGCATCATATTTGGACAAAAAATGCAAAAAGCATTAACGAATTTGTTCTACGAAAATTAGCTAAAAAAAATTATGCACCCCTACTCACTCCTGGTCCCGTAACTTCCTTGGGGGGTGTGAACAAGAAATTTTTCTTGGGGTTTGTGGATTCAGGGGGGCCCTAGGCAGGTTTCTGAAAACAGTTTTTTGAAAAGCGCTCGGGAGCTTAACTGCAATTTTACCGAAAATTCGCTACCAAAACGCACTTACTGCGTCCAGATTTTTTTCTTATAAACGCATCATATTTCGATAAAAAATGCAAAAATGCATTAACAAATTTGTTCTACGAAAATTAGCTTAAAAAAATTATAGACCTTTAAACCATAAACTTCACTAAACCTACAAATAAATATCCAAAAAGGCACCAACTTAACTAAACTGACAGCCAAAGCATCAAAGAAAGGGTCTATTTGAAATGAATATTTTGTAAATATTTTAGTAAAATGAAGGGCAATGATGGTTGAATCTGAAACTTAAGGGTTCGCGGAACACTCTTCTTGCAACATTTTCTTTTCACAATCGGCATTTGCTTCACATTCTTTGCCTAAACATTGCCAATTTTGACTTTTAAAATTGCGAGTTTGACGTTTTGAGGAAAACTCCAAAACTGCCCATAACTTCGTTGTCTTTAAAGCTAGAGATCTAAATTTTGGTACAGAGTTCAACGAATGGCGTCTTCGAAAGAACGCAAATTCATTTTCCGAACAAGTTCTGCTAGCCTATTTGGCTGAATTAAGTGCAAAATAAAAACCATCCTCATTATGGTCATTCTATTCAATACTTAAATCTATGTTAAGAATAAACCATGACGTTGATCTGGAAAATTAAGGTAAACTACGATCGTTTTAAAAAAGAAATTCTGAAGGATTTCAAGCAAAGAAGTCTTCCACTCTAACCCCGGTACAAATTAGGAAATTTATTGATGATGTTCCTGATGAAATGTTTCTTTTACATAAGGTGAATATACATATTGATGTTATATATTCAAAGACTAATATTCTTGTTTACTTCAGGTTATATTAATTATTGGAATTATGGGCGCATGCCGCTCAAACGAGCTTTATCAAATACATAATGAAGACGTGAAGGATCTCCACACTTATTAATAACAATACCTAAGACTAAAACCAAAATTGTACGAACATTCATCATAAACAGTAGGGGAAGTACGGCTGTGATGGCACACCGGCTATGTTGGCACACCTCTGATATTCACCACTTCTTATGCAGCCAGCGATACAAACGTGTACTGTACTTGAGTAGTGTGATGCGAAAGCTGCGCCGCGTAATTTTAATCATCATAGTTTAACTCATAAACTTTATACAATAAAAAATATATTTTGGTAAGCTTCAAGTTCATTTTTGTATGTTCTAGTATGACTAATAATTCACTTAAATTTAAAGGTAAAATACTTTTATAGCTACTAAATTGTTTCGTTGTGCCTAACCTATAATGTGGCATGTTTGCACGTTATTTATTTACACGGTTGCCGTTCTCTATTCAATTTTCTAAAGTAAAGGGATTTCGGCTATGATGGCACACCAATAATTGGTTATGATGGCATAGTGTGCCATCATAGCCAAACCATCAACATTATTGATTAAATATAATTCGCTTAGTAAAAGATATTATCGTTGTATTGCAGCCATTAACCCCCCCCCCCCCTCTTGAAATCATGAACAACAAAAAGCAAAAAATTGATAGGCAGAGCTGGTCTGAGGAGAATATGAACCAAGCAATCAAAGCTGTCCGGTCTAAAGAAATGGGATGGAAATTGGCTTCCAAAACATTTAATGTACCGAAAAGTACTCTAAGGCGAAGAGCAGAGGACAAAAATAAAGTATTACGTGGTAGCAAAAAGGGTTTTTTAGGCGGAAGTGTTAAAGTTTTCTCCGATGAAGTTGAAATGCAACTAGTTAATCACGTAAAATCGTTGGAATCTAGATTTTTTGGCTTGACGTGTTCTGATTTAAGAAAACTGGCATTTGAATTAGCTGAAAAGATGAAATGCAAACACAGTTTTAACCAAGAAAAGCGAATGGCTGGATGGGACTGGTTTCATGCTTTTGTAAAAAGGAATCCGTCGATTAGTTTAAGGCAGCCTGAGGCCACATCACTAGCGCGGGCGCAAGCCTTTAATAAAGTTACAATAAGCAAGTATTTTACTACCCTTAAAATTATTATAGATCAATACAAGTTTGAGCCTGACCAGATTTATAATATGGATGAATCGGGATTATCGACCGTACAATCAAGAACGGATAAAATTTTGGCCTCAAAAGGACGAAAACAAGTAGGGTCGGTAACGAGTGCAGAAAGAGGACAACATTTTACTGTTGTATGCTCCATCAATGCCCTTGGAAATTACATACCTCCTGCTATAATTTTCCCGAGAAAAAACATGAAACAGGAGTTGTTGGATAATGCGCCCCCAGGGTGCGTTGGATTCCCTCAAGAAAGTGGTTGGATGACTGGGCAAGTTTTCTTTTTTTGGCTAAAACATTTTATTAAATTTGCAAAACCCTCAGCTGAAAAGAAGATTCTATTACTTCTCGATGGCCATTCCAGCCACAAACACCTAGACGTGCTAGAGTTCGCAAAGCAAAATAATATAATTTTGTTTTGCTTTCCACCACACTGCACCCATAGGGTGCAGCCATTAGATGTTAGCTTCTATGGCCCTCTAACTACTTACTATAATCAGGCTCTTAGAAGGTGGCTACATACTCATCCTGGTCGAACAGTAACTCACTTTCAAGTTGGTCACTTATTCGCAGAAGCCTATACTCAAGCTGCTACCGTCGCCAATGCTGTTAATGGCTTTCGAAAAACAGGGATATGCCCATTTAATGAAGATATATTCCCTGACTGGCAATTCCTTCCTTCAGAAACAACCAATGTGGCAGAAGACAATTTATCATCTACTTCAGGAGAACCATCACAGTCTTCAGTGCAAGAAGTAACATTACTACAATCCAAAGCGTCTACTTCATGCAATAATCAAGTTAACCATGCTGAAGATGAACAATCTTTTCAAAGAGATGAAGAGTTACCTAAAACTACAACTGAAGGTGATATACAGGAAGATGTTAATTGTTCAGTTCTAATATCACAAATATCTCCTGTTCCGCAAGTAACTTCTCGACAAAAGCGAAAAAGAAAAGGCGGCGAGGTAGGAGTATTAAATACAACACCTGACATTGATATGGCAAAAGCAAGACACGATGAGAAGAAAATCGTTGAACAACGAAAAGCTGCTCGCTCTGCAAAGAAAGTGTTGAAAATACAGGAAGATGATGATGAACCAGAAGAACCTTTCCCAGCAGACGAGGAAGAGGATGATGTGGGTTGCATATATTGCAATTCTTTATTTTCATTATCCAGGCCAAAGGAACCCTGGATCCAGTGCCAACATTGCAAGAAGTGGTGCCACAATGCATGTGCAGGTATCGACAGAAAAACTAAGATGTTCATCTGTGAATTATGCAGTGACTAAATTCCCTACCGTTTTCAATGATTTTAAATTACATTGTTTTATATGAAAATTATTTAATTTTTTTCGACGAGTATATCATAATGACAGTTTATTTATTGTATTCTTAATATATTAGTGCAAAAACAGATTTTATATCTTCAATAACTTTTATGATTTCCTGAATTTTTTCCTTAAATGACATTATATAACAGGTTTACTTTAACAAAATGTTTTATTATGAATTTCAAATAACATATCATTTAAATTAATTGAAAGCTGTTAGTGTGCCATCATATCTGAACATGTGCAGATATGATGGCACACCACACAACTCACATAAATTTAATTCTCCCCGGTTTACATAAATGTTTAGAAATAATTTATTTATTATTAGTTAGTAAACACTTTATTACACATATAACTGCAAATATACCTTAATTATCACAAATTTAACGCAAGTTACAAGTGATCAAAAAAAAGGGGGCCATCACAGCCGTACTTCCCCTACTTTTTACAATATTGTAAAGAAATACATCAATCTCCGTACGTCACATGTAAAAATCAATTCATTCTTTCTAAATTATCAAAAATCGAAATGTACAATACAACGTATAGGAAAAACAAATTTGCAGACATTGGTAGATAAATTGCCAAATATTTAAATTCGCCAAATCCTCAAAATTATACCGGTCATTGTTATCGCAGATCATCTGCCACTATGTACATTGATGGAGGAGGCGATAAACCTGGATTAAAGCGTCATGGAGGTTGAAAATCTACAGAGGTAGCTGAAGGTCACAATAATCGGTCTATGAGAAACAAGACAGCAACAGCAGATACTATTGCTAAACAGATAAATAGTAATGAAGCATCTTCTTCCTTTACAGTCGCCGAAATTCCAAATATTTGTTTTGAAAAGTCTTCCAAAGTTATTGATAGTTCACGACCAGTTCAGTTTATTAATTGTGCTATTACTAATTGTAATATTAATTAACAAATAAAGTTGTTCGTTAAAAGTTTCAATTTAATGAATTAGTCGTAGATAAAGTAGAGTATACTACTCGCAATAATGGCTATTATTACCTCGGAATGTTACTCCCTCGCCGCTTTCGCGGCTCGGTTCGTAAATATTCCTCGGGAATAATAGCTATCATTATTGACTCGTGGTATAATTCTACTATTATTGCACATTTTAAAAATCTATGGATATAAATTAAAACAGAATCGAGCATTTTCAACGTCAGCCAATGTATTCCCTATTACATGCCAGATTGACTTTGAAGCGGGTGGTGGGGATAGCGTAATCAAAAAGTTCAATTTACGTAATTATTAAAGCTAATATCGAAATAAAACTTGGCGAGTATGTTTACTGCAGGTGGATGATTCATTTTAATTCGTAAAATTTTATATTTATGCCTTAATTTTTAAATTATAATCAAATGCAGATCAATACAAGTCACTGATGGTCGAGTCGAGTATGTAAGTATATATAGTTAGCAAAACGCAATGATGTTGGAGGCGCGTGTCAGTGATGGCACAGCTGAACATTGATCGCTTTAATCCAGTAGGCAGATCTGCTCAGTGCAGTGCAGTCACGTGGTCGATCCAGCAACCAATGGACTCCGCCGATGCCACCTTACAGTGTCGCACGGCGGTCATCCTCTGGTTTCTCGAACGTCCGCCTTGTTCCAAATTATAGGGGGGTCTCGGATGGGTTTCATTTAAGGCGCCTCCAATAGAAGGCACTACGGAAAGTCGCGTAGTCTGCCATTTTTTCGTATTTTAAATATGAAAAATATTTATATATTTAATTTAATTTGCAGTCTGCATTTTAGTGAATTTTTATTTTAAAAAAATCACTAATAGAGAGGTATCGATGGTGAGACTTTGCAAAAATTATTTCAAATGAGGGCGAACTAGGACCCCTAGAACCCATATCCGGGGTCAGTTTCAATTTATATATATATATATATATATATATATATATATATATATATATATATATATATATATATATATATATATATATATATATATATATATATATATATATATATATATATATATATATATATATATATATATATATATATATATATATATATATATATATATATATGTATATGTATCCGTCTGATAACTCAAAAAATATTTAACCGATTTCAATGAAATTTGGCAAGTGCCTTTCTTTTATTAATGGCTTGGATGACTTCGTTACCCAGGAAAATCGGACGGGGTTTTCCGGAAAAATTTTGAGTTTTCTTTCAAAAAAAAATTTTTTCTGCGAAAAAAACAAAGCTGTTTTAATGAAATTTACTATATATGTTGCCTTTAGAGAGACCTTACTAAGTGCCAAAACTCAACTTTCTAAGTTTATAGAAAATTGAGTTATTCAAATTATAAATTTTCTTTTGAAAAAATGTTTTTATCCAAAAATTACAAAGTTATTTTAATGAAATTTGGTGGACATCTTGCCCTAGGAAATACCTTACTACATACCGAAATTAAACTTTCTAAGTCTTTAGAAAACTGAGTTATTCAAATTTGAAGCATTTAATAAAAATTTACTACCATAACGCACTTGCTGCGTCCAGAGATTATTTTTTTTCGTATTTTTAGCATGAAAGATATTTAATTTTCATGGTACTGTGTGAAATCGTCCCTAGACAAAAATGAGAAGATCCCGACTAAGTTTAATTATTTCGTTCATTTTAGCGAATTAAAATAAAATAGGAGAATATTACATTTCATTAAAATGCCACTGTGCGGATGGTCGAAGTTACCCCAGCGAAGCTAAACCCATTAATTACGTACGTAACTAACTTTCAACAATATAACAATACAGGCTGTTATTAGCGATTTTTTTTTGTTGCATTTCGAATGTCAGATGTTTAGAAAACCTACAATATATATTTAAAATAGGCAAATATACATAATCGTGACAAAAAAAAACTATGGTCCAAGGTGAAAATTTTACTGAAATCCCCTTGGCGCTGAAGCTGTTAAAAGAAACTTGTATTACAAATTTCAAAGCTTTCCAGAAGAAAATGTAATTCATGTTTAGAGAAGAAATGTATTTGTCAAATTATAAACGGGGCAGGTATTTTTTCTTATTACGAGATTTGTGTTTATATATATATATATATATATATATATATATATATATATATATATATATATATATATATATATATATATAGATACATACATACATACATACATACATACATACAGGGTGCTACAAAGTTGTGGGCCAACCCGCTAACCACGGATTCTCGAGACGAAAATTTTATGACTTTTCTTATAACATTTTTCTTCTGGGGGCCCCGTTTTCGAAATGCAGAGTGTTGAAATTGAACTTAAAAAATAATTTTTCATTTCTAATTTTTATGTTTTTGAAATTATCTCCATGAAATTTTGCACGTAGTCTTATTTTAGAACTAGACGCCATATGTGTAGATGAGGAGAGAAAAATCAAATCCCAAGGGGGGTACAGGGGAGTGGAACAAGTATTGACCCTCTAAACTTTTTTGTGCGCACGCCATTGGTTTCAAAACAAGTTAGATCAATCAATGTCGTAACTTTAGTCACTTCAGTTAATATTTTATTAAAATGATTAGTTTATGAGTTATTTTAACTTGAATGATCGGACCAAAACAGGAAACTTTATTTTCGTGAATGGAACGTTTTCTAATATAATTCTTATTTTGCAAGGTATGCTCATTGCATTTTGATAGACCTATTTTATATTTTATAAAAAATATGTAATGTCTGATGAACAAATCCACAGAAAAAACCATGCCATTATATTCGTCGTTCGTAGAATTTTTTGGATCCACGTAGGCTCTGAAAAATACTAGAATACAAGAGTTGCTGACTGTCAAAATATTATATATGTGACGGTGGTTTTGTCACACGTGGGTTCTGGTATGCCGTGGTAGTTAATGAAATCGGTGTATTATTATTGTGATTTTTATTATCACTAAACTTAACATTTCAATACGGGAAAATAACGAAACTAATTAATACTTCTGAATAATAGGACATGAAAAGAAAACAGAACATTGTTCAATATAGAAAATAACGTCTTTTCGACATTTTGAGTTTTTGCCGAACCTCACACCCTGACTTCCAACTTCCACCTGTTTTACCGGCGGCAGCTCATGCGCTTCCGGCTTCATCTAGAGATCTCCCTCTGGTGGAGATTGGGTTTCCAGTGGCGTGTCCGGCGTCGGGCTGAGGATCTGGTTATACATATATATATATATATATATATATATATATATATATATATATATATATATATATATATATATATATATATATATATATATATATATATATGAGATATACTTGGTTCTCGGGTTGAACTGCGCCCAGAATTTATTAAAACTCGACGTTTCGGCTCCGGTTTTGGAGCCATTTTCAAGAGGTAAAGGAAATATGTAAGGACACTCTAAGGCCTCAATCTGCCTACTTCTTAGAGCGGTGGACAAAGGTGGGTTGGGTTATTGTAGGTCGATTACGTGGCCTCAATTTGCCTACTCCCCAAATCTCGCTGGAGATCGTCTCTAAAGTCTCGGTGTGTTCAACGCCAGGTCTCAGAGAGATCTGACAATTCGTTGCAAGTCCTGCATTATATATGTCGTTCCGTCTACCTGCTTCGTTATCAGTGAAAGTAGTCGGGTCACGTTCAATTAAGTCAGGGGTTTGGTCACGGTACTTAAAAGACTAAGAGGATTACGGGCATTTGTTGAGGCATAATGGGGCAATGAAATTGTCCATTGAATTTATTTTATTTTTGTGTGTTTGTAATGAAGATATAACAGGTTTCCAAGTAATCGGAAGGCGAAGACCATCATCTCTCTTATTTAAACAATCGGGACGTTTTTCGTCGAACCTACTATATATTCATTACAAACACACACAAAGATAATAAATTCAATAGACAATTTCATTTCCCCCTTATCTGTTTTAACAAATGCCGGTAATCCTCTTAGTCCTTTAATAGGCCGACAATAGGCATGGATGCAAAATGATGAAAATGTTTTGTATCCTCCTACTATGTCGAAAATCATAACTACTGGACAATTGATAGTCCCTTTATTAATCTTATTTTTAAAGGGGTAGACATTGATCCAATCCAATCCATAGCAGGTGGTAGTGGAATTTCTCTTTATGTAACAGTAAAGGATTTTTTCACGCCCGAGGAGGTACCACCCCATACATCAAGGAGCCGGTGAAGTCCCAACGGACGTTTCCGGCTCTGGTGTATGGGTCGGTTTCCCTTATAAGCAAAAATGATGATGGCTCCTCCTTGTATAAAATATTCCGGCGGCAAAATACCCCTCCATTCGGATCTCCGGGAGAGGGGTGTACAGGGGGCGCCAACATCAAGATTTAACATATCCTTTTCGAATATATGTGGCCTAAATTCTAACCTGAACTCCGTCCACCATTTCCTCCAGGCTAACAGGCCCCAACTCCTCTTCCTCACCGAAACCCAAATCAGTGCCAAAACAGCCACTAATCACCTTAATTTCCCGGGGTATGAGCTCCTTACTGCCTTTAGATTGCATGGAGGCGTGTGCGCATACGTCCGTAGCAATCTACCCTCCGCCAGACTTCCCAATTTAGAAGCTGGAAGAAAAGACATACTATGGATAAAACTCTCTCTCAGGGCTGCAACTAAATTCATCTGTTGCATTTACCGGTCACCTTCTGACAACAACTTTGTCCAGCTCTTTGACTACCTTTCTGAAAAAACCGACTATCTGATTTCTGAATATCCTTCCTCCGAGGTCACTATTCTTGGCGACTTCAATGTCCATAATAAGGAATGGCTAGGATCTTCAAAAACCGATCCACAAGGGAGAGCAGCGGAGGCCTTTGCAGTCAGCAATTCTTTGGCCAATATGGTTCAGCAACCTACTTACTTTCCTCGTATCCCAACACACAGCTCAAATCCCTTGGATCTCCTTCTTACTACAAATCCTGAATGCTATAAGATATCAGTCACCGCCCCCCTTGGTCGCTCAGACCACGGCATGGTCACTGCTTTCTGTGCAATGCAACCCGAGGTCACACAGTCATCACACCCACGTATCGTTTGGCACTACAACTCCGCAAACTGGGACGAAATGCGGGATTACTTTTCCTCATTTCCATGGGCGTCTGTCTGCTTCTCGCATCCTGACCCCTCTGATATCTCAGAAAACGTCACCGAAATTATCCAAGCTGGCATGGAATTATTTATTCCACGTACACAGAAAACCTCTTCAGCCACTCAAAAGCCCTGGTTCTCTAAATCCTGTGACAAGGCCAGACTTGAAAAGGTCAAAGCTCACAAAACGCTTCTACACAATCCCAGTCAAGAAAATCGTCAAGCATTCAACGACGCAAGAAACCGCTATGTCCGCATTCTTTCTGAGGCAAAAAACTCGTTTAATAACCACATCAAAAACAAAGTCCTCTCAAGCTCCAACGGCGGCAAACCCTTCTGGACTCTTGCTAAGTCTATTGGGAATAATTTCTGCAAGAGCACGTTCCCACCTCTCGTCTCCGGTGATGAAATTGTTTCTACCGCCCTGGGCAAGGCTGAACTTTTTGCTTCGTTGTTCGCCCGAAATTCTACTCTCAACCCACCTCCAAATGTTCAACCACCAACAGTCCCCAATGTCGCGCATAAAATGACAGACATCATTTTCAAAACTAAAAAGGTACGAAAGATGCTCTCTTCTCTTAATACCAGGAAAGCCTCTGGCCTTGACGAGATCCCAGCAATTGTTCTCAAAAAATGCGCACCAGAACTTGCTCCTGTCCTGACTCGTCTGTTTCAGATATCTTACAATAAAGGCATATTCCCTAGTAACTGGAAAACTGCTCGAGTACAACCCATCCCCAAGAAAGGATCCAAAGCGCTTCCTAGCAACTACAGGCCTATTTCTCTCCTTTCAGTCATCTCTAAAGTGATGGAAAAGTATATAAACACCGAACTACTAAAATTCCTTGAAAAACACAGTCTAATCCACGACAGGCAGTATGGATTCCGTCAGCGCAGATCGACTGCCGACCTCCTTTCCTTTGTCACCAATTCTTGGAACAAGTCTATGGAACAACACGGTGAATCCCAGATTGTTGCTCTAAACATATCCAAAGCATTCGACCAGGTCTGGCACGCAGCGCTGCTTAATAAACTTCCGGCCTATGGCCTACCACCAAAACTTTGTACCTGGACAGCAAATTTCCTCTCCAACAGGAGCATATCTGTTGTTGTGGATGGCCATTCCTCTAAACTGTATCCAATTAATGCAGGAGTTCCTCAAGGTTCAGCTTTAGCCCCTACTTTGTTTCTTCTCCACATCAATGACCTCCTCTCTAGCACATCCAACCCAGTTCACAGTTACGCGGACGACAGCACCCTCCACTCAAACATACAATATTCTAAGCCTGTCTCTTTAGCCCAATTAGATGAGGATCGCAGACTCATGGAGGGTTCTGTCTCCGTAGACCTCCAAAAAATATTAGACTGGGGAAGTAGAAATCTTGTACAATTCAACCCCACCAAAACTAAGTCTTGCTTTCTTTCTCACAAGAGATACAGCAGCCCTAGACCCATCACAATGAACAACCAAGTTATTCAAAGTAATGAGTCCTTTTCTCTTGTTGGCATTTCTGTGGATCGAAATCTTAATTGGCACCAACATGTTACATCAATTGCAGAAGCGGCTGCTAAGAAATTGGGTTTCCTCTTCCGGGCTCGCAAATACTTTTCACCAACTAATCTCTATACCTTATACACTTCACAAATAAGGCCAAACCTCGAATACTGCTCCCACATCTGGGGTGCAGCAGCCGCTTCTACACTCGCTATCCTGGACTCCATTCAAAAGAGAGCTATACGTCTCATCGGTGACCCTACCCCCACCCAAAGGCTTCCATCCCTTGCCCACCGACGTGCCGTTGGTGACCTCTCTCTCTTTTATAGATATCTGCACGGGCACTGCTCAGAGGAGCTTTCCTCCATAATTCCCCCACCTGCTGCCCCCAGCAGATCTACCAGGGGAACAGAGCGAATGCACCCTTTTACTGTCCAGGTCACCAGACATAGAACATCTTGTTATGCCCGCTCTTTTGTCCCGAGGACTTCCAAGTTGTGGAATTCCTTGCCGGCACCTGTTTTTCCTTCTCCTCCGAACCTCCAAACCTTCAAGTCCAGAATTAACAAGTTGCCTCTTTCCTCCTTGCCAACACCCACGGTACGATAGTATTTAGGCTGTAAGCCCTCGTGGTGTGTTGTTGACATAAAAAAAAAAAAGTATTCCACCTCCACACATTCAACCCCTAATTTCATTTCAGCACAGAATACCAGATGTTTGATTAAATTAAAAAACTTCTAATAAATAAACCCCTAAAACGTTATATTACTCGAGTTTTAACGAAAAAATTTCAATTTTCACTAAATCCCCCGTTTATCCCCTAGCCGCTAAGGCAATTTTACCCAAAAACAATCCGAACCGTTCGTTTGTCGATGGGATATCTCGATTCGTTCTAAAGTTATCGTGGCCACAAACAGACCTACAAAGAAAATTTTCGTTCCCGAATCTTGTTTTCTATATGTTTTGATACCTTTTACGACGTTTAAGTGAAAATTTTTTTTGAAATTTTTACCGCCGATGCGATACTTTCACACGTTGTGACGATGAGGAAGTAATACATTCTTATTCTAAATACTTACATCTCTTAATTTTCCATTTTGATTATTAAATATCTCCCCATCATCTACGATTTCTGCCGAAGTAACTTTGAAGCGAGAACCATTAATATTTCTTTTATCTTCATCTGCCTCTAGATTTCTAAATATCGACCGTTTTTTTCTAATAGCCGCCACATAAAGTCTTCTTTCTCTTCCGACTTGGTCCTCAATTAAATCTATCAACTTTAATCTGTGGATCGATCCCAGCAGAATCATGTCCAATGGGTTGTCTACCAAAGGAAACGTGAGGATATTCCTGTTTTCTTTTAGGAGGGTTTTCAGTTGGTTGTACGTCATGTCGTGATGGACGAATTTTACATTTTCGATCATGAAGTCTTCGACGAAAACACTGTACATAGCTGTAAAGAAAAAAAGTTGAAAGTCGATAAGATAATAAAGTTAGCGGTTGGGGAGACCGATCCTGTACTTGATACAAAACGGTGTGTTTCTATTGTTATTTTCATCAAAAGTAAAATTTACCGAAGTAGTATGAATTATCAATTATGAATACTGCAGCTAAATTGAAATAGTACTTAGCTTGACCACACAGTTATATTGTCTAAACTGTATGTACTGTTTTACTTCAATAAAATACCTAGATAATAAAAACCCTTACCAACATGAGATACTCCACCGTATTAGCACAACAAAAATACCCTTCAAATAAGCAAGCTATTATATTTCCATCTAAATGACTGAAACGAAGCTACAAGATTTTCTAATGCCTCTAGGCGTAATTATTTACCCTAAAAATATTCTATACTGCTCCAGATTATCAAATAAGAGATCGTGTATGTATCTTCTATTGCATTTACCGGTCACCTTCTGACAACAACTAAGTCCAGCTCTCCGACTACCTTTCTGAAAAAACCGACCATCTGATTTCTGAATATCCTTCCTCCGAGGTCACTATTCTTGGTGACTTCAACGTCCATAATAAGCAATGGCTAGGATCTTCAAAAACCGATCCACAAGGAAGAACAGCGGAGGCCTTTGCAGTCAGCAATTCTTCAGCCAATATGGTTCAGCAATTTACTTACTTTCCTCGCATCCCAACACACAGCTCAAATCCCTTGGATCTCCTTCTTACTACAAATCCTGACTGCTATAAGATATCAGTCACCGCCCCCCTGGGTTGCTCAGACCACGGCATGGTCACCGCTTCCTGCGCAATGCAACCCGAGGTCACACAGTCATCACACCCACGTATCGTTTGGCACTACAACTGGGACGAAATGCGGGATTACTTTTCCTCATTTCCATGGGCGTATGTCTGCTTCTCTCATCCTGACCCCTCGGATATCTCACAAAACGTCACCGAAATTATCCAAGCTGGCATGGAATTATTTATTCCACGTACACAGAAAACCTCTTCAGCCACTCAAAAGTCCTATGCAAGGCCAGACTTGAAAAGGTCAAAGCTCACAAAACGCTTCTACACAATCCCAGTCAAGAAAACCGTCAAGCATTTAACGACGCATGAAACCGCTATGTCCGCATTCTTTCTGAGGCAAAAAACTCGTTTAATAACCATATAAAAAACAAAGTCCTCTCAAGCTCCTACGGCAACAAACCCTTCTGGACTCTTGCTAAATCTATTGGAAATAAATTCTGCAAGAGCACGTTTCCACCTCTTAGGATGAAATTGTTTTTACCGCCCTGGGCAAGGCTGAACTTTTTGCCTCGTTGTTCGCCGGCAATTCTACTCTCAACCCACCTCCAAATGTTCAACCACAAACATTCCCCAATGTCACGCATAAAATGACGAATATAATTTTCAAAACTAAAAAGGTACGAAAGAGTACAACCCGTCCCCAAGAAAGGATCCAAAGCGCTTCTTGGCAACTACAGGCCTATTCTCTCCTTTCAGTCGTCTCTAAAGTGATGGAAAAGTAAATAAACACCGAATTGCTAAAATTTCTTGAAAAACACAGCCTAATCCACGACAGGCAATATGGATTCCGTCAGCGCAGATCAACTGCCGACCTCCTTTCCTTTGTCACCCATTCTTGGAACAAGTCTATGGAACTACACTGTGAATTCCAGATTGTCACTCTAGACATATCCAAAGCATTCGACCAGGTCTGGCACGCAGCGCTGCTTAATAAACTTCCGGCCTATGGCCTACCACCAAAACTCTGTACCTGGACAGCAAATTTCCTCTCCAACTGGAACATTTCTGTTGCCGTGGATGGCCATTCCTCTAAACAGTATCCAATTAATGCAGGAGTTCCTCAGGGTTCAGCTTTAGCCCCTACTTTGTTTCTTCTCCACATCAAGGACCTCCCCTCTAGCACATCCAACCCAATTCACAGTTACGCGGACGACAGCACCCTCCACTCAAATATACAATATTCTAAGCCTGTGTCTTTAGCCCAATTAGATGAGGATCGCAGACTCATGGAGGGTTCTGTCTCCGTGGATTTCCAAAAAAACATTAGACAGGGGAAGTAGAAATCGATTGCAGAAGCGGCTGCTAATAATTTAGGTTTTCTCTTCCGGGCTCGCAAATACTTTTCACCAGCTAATCTCTATACCTTTTTTTTTGTTCCCTCAGGGCTCGTCCGCGGCCTTGCCGCCCCGATAGCCTATACCTTATATACTTCACAAATAAGACCAAACCTCGAATACTGCTCCAACATCTGGTGTGCTGCTGCTGCTTCTACACTTTATATCCTGGACTCCATTCAGAAGAGAGCTATACGTCTCATCGGTGACCCTCCTAAATTCTCTATTGAGGAGACCGCCACTTTTACATTTTAAATAGATGTCTTCAAATGAGGGCGAACTAGGCCCCCTAGAACCCATACCTGGGGTCAGTTTCAATTTTGATCTGTTTTCGTATATACAGGGTGACGCATTTCTGCGGCTCAATATATCCGTTATTATACAAGATACGAGAAAAAATTGTAGACGTTAATTATAGGGTGTCTTGAGCTGCATCTTACAGAATTATTCTTACAATCACGGGCTGGATAAGTCGTCGGTGATACCATTTTTCTTTTTTTTAATCGATCATGTCTTATATTATTGCATATTTGCTTTTTTCCTCCACCCCTGAATCCGCCACTGACTTAAAGGAGATTCATCTATCACGAGCAATTATACTTTCCTAGATCGCAGGACAAAGATTGAAGACCTCTGCCTCTTTTAGCAATGCTATCATCGACATTCCTCCCCAGAAACTGATACGTTAATACCTCTGCTTACTGCATTTAATCGTACAATCGGGTTAGTCAAGAAGAAACACACGCCTTTAGTGTGAAGTTACCAACTTATCGAACAGTTCGATACGAATTTTCGTTCTGTCCTAGAGAATCTAAGCTCCGAAGTGTGATCCCGGGGTACATAATGTCGCAGACATATTTAAAAAGCTGTTAAACACCCATTCTTTAACACTACAATCAAATTTATGATGTTTTAGGGAAACATGTGCTTCGTCAACTATTTCATAACCAAAAATTATCTAGAACAAAAGAAATTTTTGTCTACTCTCATCTGATTCGATTTTGCGTCTCAGGCAAAGCAGAATACATTTGTTACGTTTTGCGATGGATTAAAATCACTTTATTGCATATTGTTCTATTATTTATCCCGCTAATGACCATAGCTATTGAAGCGGTTCATAAAAAATATATAGATATGAACCATTTTACAAACAATATGTTTAAACAACAAAATTAATAATATTTAGGTATTTAAAGACATTAAAAATATGATTACGAAATATCTATGGTTTATTTAGTTCAAAATTTGATTTGATAGAAATGTCAAAATTTTGTCAATAAAAATTCGATACCAAAAAATTTCGAAGAAATAAAAGTTCTCCAAACTTATTTTAAAGTGGCTTTCTTGTTTTCATGCACTTCAGACCTTCAAATACAAACAAACGGCAATTTGATATCGCTACTGGTTTTCAAACTATAACGATTTTTCTGAAAACTTAAAAAAATTGGCAGCATTACAAATGTAAGTGTAGTAATTTTACGAAGCATTTTTCAGGCTTGATATTATTTTATTACAACCTAGTCAGCTCTTTTTGTGATGAAAACAGCATAATGGCATATTAAATGAAGGTATTTGTGACCAAAAAGGTTGATGCAAACAATGTGCAGTCATAAAATTTTTCCCAATCTCCTACATAAAAACCATTAGCGTGAAAAAAGAACTGATACGATTCCAATGTTTAACAACCCTCAAATTACTAAATGGTAAAGTTTTAACGTAATCGAAGACAAAAAGTTTTTTTGTCCAAAAAAGTCGACGACTACTAGTATGGGAAAATTGCAAAAAAATGAAAATTATCTGAACTCGATAAAACTTTAGTATAATATGTAGGACCTTAGTAGATAAAAAATAAAACAAACTCCGCGCCAATATCTTATGTATTTTTTGAATCACAATGATTTATGTTCAAAATTAAAAAAAATGTGACAAGAAAAAAAGCTCCAACTCTGCACCTGTATTTTATATCAATGTATAATATAGTTTTTATTCATTCTTATGAGGCACTGCATATTGTATATAAGTTTTATATGATTTGGAGAACTTTGATTTTTTGGTGATTTTTTTAATTTTAAGGATCGGTTCCAATTATAATTTTAACACTTACTGACGTATTTACTTTAAAATAGCCAACGAAAACATCTCGTAGCCCCAGTCAGCAATTATAATAACGATTTGGGTCTGCTATATTTAAATAGTAGTAAAATAATGATAGACGAATTATTCAAATGGATCAGAACAAGTCGAAATACTCACGTACCTTGAAAGTATTATCGCAGATGATGGTAAATGAAGCAAAGATCTGAGGACGAGGATCGCGATTGCAAAGCAATCATTCAACAAAGTACTCTTCTTACGTATATACATTTTAATTGGGACATGAGGAAACAGTTACAAAGTCTAACGTGTGGAGTGTGGTAGTGTATGGGGCGAAAACTTGGGTTATAACGCGTTAAATGTTGCACTTTTCAATCGACAAATTTCCTACAACTTTACTTAAAACATTTTTTTATCACCAATTAATAATTTCAAAGTTATAACGCGTTAAATGTTGCACTAATAAATAATTTGCCTTTTTACCTGAAAAAAACAGCAAGTACCCGTTGAATATTTTTTTTATTATTTATATAATATTTTATACAATAAATAGTACTCTACTTCGAAATGCCCCTCGATTTTTATCAAATAATCAATTATATACTGATGGTTAAGGTAATAAACGACATAGAAAACGGGAAATTAATTTAATAAGACAAGTGCTGGTCCAAGTCACAATTTTCATAGGTTTTTCCAAATAGAGTAATCAAAACTTGTAAAGATGACATTGACTACTAAAATTATGACATACCAAATAGTTCATCTTGCTTCCTTAATAAATCTCTTTATCGTCAACAACACCATTCTGTGCATTTACTTCCAATGCTGAAAGACCATTTCTGCATTGAATCATTCTTTTTTGTCCTTGTTATTTGAGAAAGCCCAAATGCCAACTTAACAGACAATTTTAAGTATACATTAACCGTTGGACACCTTTCAGGTCAATTCGAGAACCTTCTATAAGAAGGGTCTGTATAATATATATATATATATATATATATATATATATATATATATATATATATATATATATATATATATATATATATATATATATATATATATATATATATATATATATATATATATATATATATATATATAGCCAGTTGTTGGATGACTAAGTTTTCATGCCCAGACTGGCGTCAACGGTCTAGGCACAAGATTTTTGAAATTAACGCGTTGTGAAAAGTCAAGTTAAAAGCATTTTATTGTTTAAACAATTATTAACAATGATATAGGTAAAAAAGTCAATTAATGAATCCTAATAGTCGTATAAATTATAAAAGGTGAGCGATAAAAAAAAACTCTGGACGCAGCAAGTGCGTAATGGTAGTGAATTTTCATAAAACTATTTTTAATAGCAATAATGTGTGTTTTTTTAAGAAAGCAGGCATCAAATTTGGTTACCAGTATAATCTATATAGTAAAAACAATGTGCCATGTTTCATCAAAATAACTTTATTGTTTGAAAATGTACAAAAATTTCCAAAAGCAAACTTAAAGTGTTTCCGAAAAAGCTCGTTTCTTGGTCAACCTTATAGGTTAATAGTAAATTGAGCTATTCAAATATTAAGCATTTGATCAAAATTCGCTACCATAACGCACTTACTGCGTCCAGATTATTTTTTTCTTACAAACATGCATTATATTTTGATGGAAAATGCAAAAATGCAATAACATAAGGCGTGTTTGATTAAAAAGAAAAAGAAAATTTGTATCACCAACGACTTATGGGCCACCTTTGATTGTAGAAATAATTTTTTAAGATGTAGCTCAAGACACCGTATAATTAATATATACAATTTTTTTCATATCTTGTATAATAACAGATATATTGAGCTTTATTGATTTTTTTTACGAAAATTCTACAAAAATTATATACCATTAAACGATAAACTCTATAGCTAAGACTACTGCCAAGCGTCAGAGAAAGGGTCTATTTGAAATGAATTTTCTGGAAACATTTTATTAAAATGAAGGACAATGACGGTTGAAACTAAGACTTCAGGGTTTGTAAAACATTCTTCTTGAGACATTTTATTTCCATAGCCCGTATTAGATTCAAGTTCTTTTCCTAAATGTTACCAATTTTGACGTTTAAATCGCAACTTTGACGTTTTGTGAAAAACCCGAATTTATTTTTCTTTAAATGCCTATAACTTTTTTGTCTTTTGACATATAGAGCAAAATTTTGGTATGTAGCTTACCTATAAGGATGTAAACCCAAAACCAAATTTGGTTGCCCTTACTTTGTTAATTCCGGAGATATAATTTTTTTTCGAAAGAAAACACAAAATTTTCCGGAAAGACCTGGACCGATTTTCCTGGCTAACGAACTTATCCAAGCCATTTGCAAAAGGAAGGTATTCACCAAATTTAATCAAAATCGGCCCATTATTTATTGAGTTATCGGTGTGATACATATATATATATATATATATATATATATATATATATATATATATATATATATATATATATATATATATATAAACATATAAAAATTTAAACTGACCCCGGATATGTGTTCTGGGGGGCCTAATTAACGCTCATTTGAAGAAATTTTTTTAAAATTCAAAAGTCGGGATCTCCTCATTAGTGAATTTTTTTTAAAGAAAATTCACTAAAAATTATTTTATAAAAAAAAAAGAGAAATGCAATTATCTACAATAAAGGTCATTACTATTTTTGGCCTAAAGTGCACGGTAACGGAGATATAGGTCGAAACGGTTTTTCTCCAAATGGCGGCACTTCCGCCCTCCTAATTTGTAAGGATTTTGGGTTTTTACATTCAGTAGGTCATTCTGAACCTATGTATCAAAAAAAAAAAAACTTCTGTAGTTTAATGCAGAAACAAATTCTCTATTGCCTGTGTTATTGACATGTTAACAAAAATATATCCCTATTGTCAAGAAAGATATCAGAAATCTATAAGTACAAAAATAAGAAAAGCTCTTTTAAACCACTTCAAAATACAAATTACAGACGATCTAACTTCTGATACAGAAAGTGACAATTCACAACCGATTTACAATAATTAAAAATTTTATTGGGGAATTAAAGAAGCCGACAAGAAAGCCCTTGAAGCAGTTCGTACCACAGATTCCATAAAGTGACAGAAACCCTAACTAGTGATTTAAAAACTGTTATAGGAGAACAAGTTCCAAGTACGCGGTAAGCCCGATGGCACAAGTCACGATCTAAACTACAAACAGCAAATAAGTTTTAATGGCACGTTTTCTTATTTTTCTCTAATAAACCTCGGGATTGATGAGAAGTTAAAAATTAAGTTAGCGGTTAGATTTGTCAAGGATTTTTCGAAAAATCACTTTAAATACAAGGCGTCATATGAAACGGGCGTATAAGTCAAAAACTAAACTTTTCAGGAAATGAAAAAACTGCCGAAAATCCAATTAGATAGATTATCTTCATTACACCTTTTTTTTTCCTCCCTCAGGGCTCGTCCGCGGCCTCGACGCTCCGATAGCACTGCAACCTTTGGTTTATTGTATATGCCCTTAGTCTTTTTACTCCACCCATTCCAAAATAATTGGGCCTTGAACTAGTCTGCACAGCAATTGGTAGGATAAAGTTTTATAATGTTCTGTCTCCGGTCTAGACTGACCGTAGATCAGTTGTCTTCTGCGGTCCAGAGCTTTACACTGGCACAAGATGTGCTGTGCTGATTCCTTCCCCTCGCTGCGGAGTCTGCATGCGAGGTCCCTCTCGAACCGCCCCATTTTATGCAGGTGTTTCTTGACGGCCATATGTCCCGTCAAGAGACCTGTTATGTTTCTGAGCTGTCCCCTGGTAAGATTTAGCAGCTCCACAGCTCTCGTTGAACTGGGTTCGTCAATTATTGACTTCCCATGTCTGAGACCTGGACAGTCTGCCCAGTACACCTTGTGTTGGTTTCTGACCCAGGACTTAATGGCTCCCCTGGCAGTGCTCTTTGTCACGCCCAGAGCCGGTTCTGGTCCCATAAATTATTCTGCTGACCCTCTCTTCGCGAGACTGTCAGCTTCTTCATTGCCTTTGATCCCCGAGTGACCCGGCACCCAGATGAGGGTGACCTCATTCTGCCCAGCCAGGTCGCTCATCTCATCTCGGCACTTACTCACCAGCCAGGAATTTACCCGTGGGCTACTTAGGGCCTTAAGGGCTGCCTGGCTGTCTGTGGCTATGAGGATCCGCTTGTTCTCCCGCACACAGTGCAGGATGGCGTACATTTCGGCCTGAAAGACCGTTGCATGGACACTTCCTCCTCCTCGTAAACGGTATGACGGTTGCTTTCTCGGGGCTCACCCCGAGCCCTTGACCAACCGTCCACCCTTCCACCACTTTCAGTGCTGTCTGCATGCGCTCCCACAATGACTGTGTAACCTTTCCTCGGACTATGATGACAATGTCGTCCGCATAGACCTGTACCTCATACCCCCCTCCCGAGAGCCTCCCCAGCAGGCCGTCCACGACTAGGCACCAGAGCAAGGGAGACAGAACGCTCCCCTGCGGACACCCCGCCAGTAGAGTCCCTCCCGCGAATGAGGTGAGCACCGCCCTGTCCCTGAGCATGGCACCGATCCACCTGCAGCAGGTCTCCTCTATTCCACGCTCCCTGACAGTTGCCAGAACCGATCCGAATGAGGTGTTGCTGAACGCCCTCAGCGCCACCTCCCTGTTCTCCAGCGTATTCTCTAGTTTCAGCACCAGTTGGTGCAGTGCTGTTTCTGTTGCCTTAGCTGTCAATATACAACACCTACGGCCGTCAAACTATAAATACCTAAAGCTCAATTTTATATGAAACTAGAGAATGTAAATATGGTATATGTAGGTACTAGTCTCTTGTATTACAAACTGTTGCCCAAACAAACTATAGGTACACCCCCCCCCCTCTTGTGGCAAACGGCACTTTACATCTAAACTATATATGTTTCATGGACTGCTAACAGGCTATTAGTTGAGTTGCCAAATGAGGGTTTGCAAGTAAATGGTAACAGTGGTAATATAACGACGGCTTGTGATTAAACTTTTATTGGACACCACAAATTAACATCTACTTACCACTGCTCGTGGGTAAAAGTTCAGGCAGATACGGCAACTTCTTAACCACTATGATGCTATCGAACATGCCGGGAGCAATTAGGCTTCCGACCCCATTAGCTACCAGGACGGCGATCAGAACCGGTATGACATGTGTGAGCTGTCCTGTCATTTCGAACGTCAATATGGCAACACTGAGTGTCCTTGAAACTGCCGCCGCTAAGGCCGCCGCGCCAACAATTGCATAACCGCCTGGGATTATCTGAGCCTTTTTGCTGCCATACCAGATACCTGAGATTATAAAATAAAATATTTGAAATGTAATACGCAGGCTAGGTGTCAAGTTAATTTTTTCCTTCTATCATACCTCAAGCTTGTCATAAATGTGTGTACATCTGTGGATGAGACCTTAATTTCTCGACCAACCCCCTTACTTTTTCAAAACAAATTTTTCAAGCTGTATAATTCGAATAATTTGAGGTGCAGTTAACCAGAATCCTTACCCCCCCCCAACTAGCACTGAACATCAGTTTGCCTAATTAAAAAGCTGGGTAAAGGAAAACCATGAGATAATGAACCCTGACCTACATTAAGGTCATGTGAGCATTTCTTGGTTTTCCTTCCCCCAGCTTTTTAATTAGGCAAACTAATGTTCAGTGCAAGTCAGGGGGGGGGGGGGGGGTGTAAGGGTTCTGATTAACTGCACCTCAAATTATTCGAATTATACAGCTTGAAAAAATTTGTTTTGAAAAAGTAAGGGGGATGGTCGAGAAATTAAGGTCTCATCCAACATGTACACACATTTATGACAAGCTTGAGGTATGATAGAAAGAAAAAAATTAACTGCAAGGGCACGTTTCCACCTCTTGTTTCAGGGGATGAAATTGTTTCTATCGCCCTGGGCAAGGCTGAACTTGTTGCCTCTTTGTTCACCGGCAATTCTACTCTCAACCAACAGTCCCCAATGTCGCGCATAAAATGACGGATATCATTTTCAAAACTAAAAAGGTACGAAAAATGCTCTCTTCTCTTAACAGCAGGAAAGCCCCTGGCCTTGTCGAGATCCCAGCAATTGTTCTCAAAAAATGCGCACTAGAACTTGCTCCTGGCCTGACTCGTCTGTTTCAGACATCTTACAATAGAGGCATATTCCCTAGTAACTGGAAAACTGCTCGAGTACAACCCGTCCCCAAGAAAGGATCAAAAGCGCTGCCTAGCAACTACAGGCCTATTTCTCTCCTTTCAGTCGTCTCTAAAGTGATGGAAAAGTATATAAACACCGAATTACTAAAATTTCTAGCAAAACAAAGTCTAATCCACGACAGGCACTATGGATTCCGTCAGCGCAGATCAACTGCCGACCTCCTTTCCTTTGTCACCCATTCTTAGAACAAGTCTATGGAACGACACGGTGAATCCCAGATTGTCGCTCTAGACATATCGAGAGCATTCGATCAGGTCTGGCACGCAGCGCTGCCTATGGCGTACCACCAACACTCTGTACCTGGACAGCAAATTTCCTCTCCAACCGGAGCATTTCTGTTGTCGTGCATGGTCATTCCTCTAAACTATATCCAATTAAATGCAGGAGTCCCTCAAGGTTCAGCTTTAGCCCCTACTTTGTTTCTTCTCCACGTCAATGACGTCCTCTCTAGCACATCCAACTCAATTCACAATACCCTCCACTCATATATACAATATTTTAAGCCTGTCTCTTTAGCCCAATTAGATGAGGATCGCAGGCTCATGTGGATTTCGAAAAAAATATTAGACTGGGGAAGTAGAAATCTTGTACAATTCAACTCCACCGAATCTCAGTCTTGCTTTCTATCTCATAAGAGATACACCAGCCCTAGACCCATTACAATCAACAACCAAGTTATTCAAAGTAATGAGTCCCTTGTTGGGATTTCTGTGCATCGAAATCTCAATTGGCAACAACATGTCACATCAATTACAGAAGCGGCTGCTAAGAAATTAGGTTTCCTCTTCCCGGCTCGCAAATACTTTTCACCAGCTAATCTCTATACCTTATATACTTCACAAATAAGGCCAAACCTCGAACACTGCTCCCACATCTGGGGTGCTGCTGCCGCTTCTACACTCACTATCCTGGACTCCATTAAGAAGAGAGCTATACGTCTCATCTTTGACCCTAACCTTACCCAAAGGCTGCCATCTCTTGCACACCGACGTGCAGTTGGTGAACTCTCTCTCTCTCTCTCTCTCTCTCTCTCTCTCTCTCTCTCTCTCTCTCTCTCTCTCTCTCTCTCTCTCTCTCTCTCTCTTATAGATATCTGCACGGGCCCTGCTCAGATGAGCTTTCTTACATAGTTCCTCCACCTGCTGCCCCCAACAGATCTACCAAGGGGACAGAGCGAATGCACCCTTTTACTGTCCAGGTCACCAGACATAGATGAAGTTGTTATGCCCGCTCGTTTGTCCCGAGGACTTCCAAGTTGTGGAATTCCTTGCCGGCACATGTTTTTCCTTCTCCTCCGAACCTCCAAACCTTCAAGTCCAGAATTAACAAGTTGCATTTTTCCTCCTTGTCGACACTCACGGTATGATAGTATTTAGGCTGTAAGCCCTCGTTATGTGTTGTTAAAATTAAAAAAAAAAGATTAGCTGATGTAGATTATTCCCAATAAGAGTTTGAGCCAAACGAGAAGAAGATGCAGTTCCCGAATGTGCCACAGTTAAAGGACAAGATTTTATAAGGATACAATTTATTGGATTTTAATATCCTACCCACAGATCCTTCACTAATATTGTGCTTTACGGCCAGTTTTGGGAGCGAAGTTCTTGGTTGGTCATGTAAACTTAACCGTACATTAAGTGCGTTTTCCTCATTTGTAGCTGTTCTAGTTCTTGCACATCCTGGAACGTTTCTTACACTTCCCGTTTCATTATATCTGCGCAATGTTCTTAACAACAGTCCAATTAACTATGGCAGTAAAAGTCTAAAATCATTAATATTGTACTAGTCAATAATTACCACTTAACCACCATAGATGCATGGCTTCTCCGATTATCCGGCCAAAAGCTGCACCAATTTTGAAGACTGGTATGAAACTCCCACTCGGTACTGGTATCGCTGAGGTTATAATAGCAAATATAAACTGGAAAATTTACAACATATTAAACCGATTTGTATTAGAATTACCTAATAAATTAAAAAAAAAGTCTGGACGCAGCAAGTGCGTTATGATAGTGAATTTTCTTTAAAATGTTTTTAATAGCAAATATGTCTCTCTAATGCAAGCTGGCATCAATTTGGTTAGCGGTATAACGTATATAGTAGAAACACTGTACCATATTTTATCAAAATAACTTACTGTTTGAAAATGTACAACAATTTTCCGAAAATAAACTTTAAATGTTTCCTAGAAAACCGGTTTCTTAATATCAAATTAAGTTATTGCAATTTGAAGCATAAAATGAAAATTCGCTACCTAAACGCACTTGCTGCGTCTCGATTTTTTCTTACAAACATGCATCATATTTCGAAAATTCAAAAATGCAATAATATAAGGGATGTTAGAAAAAATTTTTAGGTATCAGCTATGGGCCACCCTGTGATTGTCAAAATAATTTTATAAGGTGCAGCTCGAGACACCCTATAATTAACGTATACAACTTTTCTCGTATCTTGTATAATAACAATTATATTGAGCTTGACCGTAAAAATGCGTCGCCCTGTATAAATGTAAACAGATAAAAACTGAAACTAAACCCGGATATGGATTCTATGGGGCCCAGTTTGCGCTCGTTTGAAGAAATCTTTTTAAAATTAAAAAGTCGCGGTCTCCCCAATAACAAATTTTTTTATGAAAATTAGCTAAAAATTATAGGTCGTTAAACCATAAGCTTAACTTAAACTACTGCCAAAGTATCAGAGAAAGGGTCTATTTGAAATTAGTTTTCTGGAAATATTTTAGTTTAATGAAGGACAATGAAGTTGAAGCTGAAACCTAAGGGTTTGCAAAACACTCTTCTTGCGACAGTTTCTTTACATAACTTGCCCTAAGTGTACGTCAATTTTGACGTTTAAAATCGCGACTTTTTGTTGCCTTTAAACCTACAGACCTAACTTTTGGTGCATGGTTCATTCTTTGTAATACAAACACGCGTACCAAATTTGATTTCCCTTTGTTATTTCCGAAAGAAAACACAAAAGTACGTACAAAATATGATCAAAATCGGCCCATTATTTTTTAGTTCGCGTTTTTTGAAGAAATTTTTTCAAAATTCAAAAGTCGGGATATCCTCATTAGAGAATTTTTTTAAAGAAAATTCACTAAAAGCACCAAAAACATTTTTTACCGTGTAACAAATAAATATCAGGAGATTTATGTAAATTCCGGTATAGGGATTCAACCAGTTATTAACGACTTGCTGCTGTTCCACCGTTAGGTTGTAGTTGGTCCAAGGAAAGTTGCTGAAGAGCGTAGTGACATGGGCACCAGACGGCAAATGACCAGCCATGAACTGACCCAACCCTGGCGGGTAGATCAGCGAAGCTACTGCTAGAGATACAAGTCCTGGGTAGACGAATTGCCTGAAAATCATTTTTATAACAGTGTAATTTTAACTGTTTATTTCTATAGACATAACTAGAACAGGAAATTTGTTCAAACAACTTTTTTAATCACATCATAATTTAAAAGAAAACAGCCTTTAAAAGTTTTAAATAGTTAAGACCAGAGTCCAGTTCTCCTTCTTCTTTCGGTGCTATATCAGGTCCCCTTAACGTTGGCAATTACATTGGCGAGTTGTTCGTGGTTTTCGGCTAATCTGAATAGTTGTTCGGCACTGCGTATTCCAGTTCAATCGCGAATGTTCTTTAGCCATGACATCTGTTTCCTTCCAATTCCTCGTCTGCCTTCGATCTTACCTTTCATTATAAGCTGGAGCACCTTGTATCGGTCTCCTCTAAGAACATGTCCCAGGTATGATATCTTTCGCACCTTAATAGTGACAAATAATTCACGGACGGCATTCGCTCTATTTAATACTGCTTCGTTGGTCTGAATCGCTGTCTAGGGTAATCGAAGCATTCTTCTCTGCAACCACATCTCAAACGCTTCCAGTCAACTGATCGTAGCAGCCCTCAGAGTCCAGGTCTCAGCTCCATATAACAACACGGACCAAATATAACATTTGATCATTCTTTGACGCAATCTTAGGTTTAAGTTGTCGTTAGAGAAAAATGATTTCATTCTCATGAAAGTTGTGCGCGCCGTTTCAATTCTGCACTTTATCTCTTTATCAGGGTCTAGATGTTCTGTGATATAACAACCAAGGTATTTGAATTGGGTAACTCTCTCAATGTTTTGTTGGTCTATCTGTAGGGAAGCATCGGCGTGCGGTTGGCGGCGACTGAATATCATAAATTTTGTCTTATTGACATTTATTTTCAAACCCATTTCCCTTCCTATCGTGTTTACACTATCCAACAACTCGGCCCCGGACACTATCGCACAAGATGACCGTATCGTCGGCATATCGAATGTTATTAATCAGTTCACCGTTAATCTTCACTTCAAGCTCTTTATCTTTCAAGGCCTTCTTAAAGATTGTATCCGAGTAGATGTTGAACAATAGCGGGGAGAGAATGCATCCCTGTCTGACGCCTCGTTGAATGCGACATTCATCGGTTAGTTTACCAACGATTCGGACCACTGCTTTCTGCTTCCAATATAAGTTCTCTATAATTTTCAGATCTCTCCCATCGATTCCCAAAGTTATTTGTATGTTTAAAAGTGTTTAATGCTGAACCCTATCGAAGGCTTTTTCATAGTTTATGAAACATACATAAATATCCCTGCGTTGGTCACAACACTTTTGAAGAAGTATATTTAGGGCAAAAAGTGCTTTCCGGGTGCCTAGTGCATTCCTAAAGCCAAACTGCGTCTCATCCAGGTCCTCCTTGCACCGACTTCTCATCCTTCCATGTATTATGCGAAGAAACACCTTTAATGTATGACTCATCAGGCTAATTAATCTATATTCGTCGCACTTCTTTGCTCGTTGTTTTTTTGGAAGTGCTTTAAAAACAGATTTCAACCATTCGTTGGGTATTTCACCAGTAGTATATATATTGTTATAAAATTTAACTAGAGCATTGATGTGATCTTCGTGGATCATCTGTAAAAGCTCTGCTGGGATGTTATCTGGACCAGTTGTTTTCTTGGTTTTGGCTGATTTTATGGCATGGAGAACTTCGGATTTTAACATTTCTGGCCCTTCGTCTTGGTTTGCATTATCCTGCATGTTTGGCCTGTCCTCTTCAAACAATTCAGTCACATATTTACTCCATACTTCAAGAATTTCTCTTTCATCAATAATAGCTTTTCCCGTGCTATCCACCAGTATGTTAGTAGTTTTCTTGTTATACAAGCCAGTCCAGTTACATATTTAAAAAGCGACAATGGCCTGCGTGTGCGAAAATAATGCACTGTAGATTTTAAACAAGTTTCCAGATAGCTTATGGTAGGTCCAAGTTCGAGGTGGAACAATTGCGTGGCCACCGTGATCGCCGGACCTTAATTCATGTGGCTATTTTTGTGGGGATACATCAGCATCTTAATAATAAAATAAAAATAAAACAATTTACCTTCCGTGGTTTGGTGAAGTTTAAATGAAAATTTAAATTTTACTCACATTCGCTTCATCACAGCTGTGGTAAATTTGTTAGTCTTCAAAAATGTCACGTATGTTCTGTGTACCCACACGAAAAATGCTCCAACCACTCCACATACTGCGCTGTAAAGGTAATAATAATAACAAAAATAATATATCTGCAAGTATACTAACAATGACAAAAGATTTGAAATCTAGAAAGTGTAAATCTTTTTCCAGCAAATGCAAGCGTATCTGTAACTTTAGTTATCACTTAAAAAAAAGAGTTTTACTTGACGTTTTCTACAATTGTGCCAATTAAGACTTCGCACCTGGAAAATATCGGAATTAACAAAAAAAAGAAAAAAGTTCGGGACGCAGCAAGTGCGTTATGGTAGTAAATTTTCATAAAAATGTTTTAATAGCAAATATTGGTTGTTTTTTTAAGAAAGCTGGCATCAAATTTGGTTACCAGAATGACCTATATAGTAAAAACAATGTGCCATGTTTCATCAAAATAACTTTATTGTTTGAAAATGTAGAAAAATTTTCCGAAAGTAAACTTAAAGTGTTCCGGAAAAAACTCGTTTCTTGGTCAACCTTATACGTTAATAGCAAATTGAGCTATTCAAATATGAAGCATTTAATCAAAATTCGCTACCATTACGCACTTGCTGCGTCCAGAATTTCTTTTCTTACAAACATGCATTATATTTCGATGGAAAATGCTAAAATGCAATAACATAAGGCGTGTTTGATTAAAAAGAAAAGAAAATTTGTATCACTAACGACTTATGGGCCACCCTGTGGTTGTAGAAATATTTTTTTAAGATATAGCTCTAGACACCGTATAATTAATGTATACATTTTTTCATATCTTGTATAATAACGGATATATTGAGTTTTATTGATTTTTTACGAAAATTCGATAAAAATTATATACCATTAAACGATAAACTCTATATCTAAGACTACTGCCAAGCATCAAAGAAAGGGTCTATTTGAAATAAATTTTCTGGAACTATTTTATTAAAATGAAGGACAGTGACGGTTGAAACTAAGACTTCAGGTTTTGTAAAACATTCTTCTTGAGACATTTGATTTCCATAGCCCGTATTAGATTCAAGTTATTTGCCTAAATGTTGCCGATTTTGACGTTTTAAATCGCAACTTTGACGTTTTAAGGAAAACCCCAATTTATTTTTCTTTAAATGCCTGTAACTTTTTTGTCTTTTGACATTCAGAGCTAAATTTTGGTAGGTGACTCACCTATAATAATATAAACTCGCATACCAAAGTTGCCCTTACTTTGTTAATTCCGGAGATATAATTTTTTTTTGAAATAAAACACAACATTTTCCGGGAAAACCTGGGCCGATTTTCCTGGCTAACAAACTTCTTCAAACCACTTGCAAAAGGGAGGTAGTCACCAAATTTAAGCAAAATCGGCTCATTATTTTTTGAGTTATCGGTGTGATATATATATATATATATATATATATATATATATATATATATATATATATATATATATATATATATATATATATATATATATATATACATATATATATAAACATATAAAAATTGAAACTGACCCCGGATATGTGTTCTGCGGGGCCTAATTAGCGCTCACTTGAAGAAATTTTTTCAAAATTCAAAAGTCGGGATCTCCTCATTAGTGCTTTTTTTAAAGAAAATTCACTAAAAAAGTTCGGGACGCAGCAAGGGCGTTATGGTAGTGAATTTTCATAAGAAGAATATATAATTTAAATTTAGCTTTATATTAAAAGTTATAAAAAGTTGCTTTATTGAATTAGGAACAGTAACAAATAAGGTAAAGAAAGGCAAGTAAGAACATAATCTCTAACATAAATATTTATACAGTAATCTGGATACAAAACTCAAACAAAGAAATTGATAAACAGAAAATATGCTTAACAAAAATACACTAGAAAGCTGAACATAAAAAACTTCTTGTGGTTCATGCATTGAGGGTGATTGTATGCATGCAGAGGGGACCAAGAACCTCCGGGACGAAGAGGGTTTCTGCCCCTTCACCCAAAAACACGGGGGGTTGTCATTCCCCTTGTGCATGCATACAGCCACCTTCAAAGCATAAAGCGCAAGAAAAATTTCCTAGGAGCAACTCCCAAGAACGTTACGGGACTGGGGTGAATATGGGTGTTTGCGGGGTATACAGTGTTTAAAGGAGGTATTGCTGCAAAATGTGAAAAACGCATATTTTCAAAGTCCGACTAAGTGAATGAAGAAGCTGACAGTCTCGCGAAGAGAGGGTCAGCAGAACTATTTATGAGGCCAGAAGCGGCTCTGGGCGTGACAAAGAGCATGCGCAGGGGAGCCATTAAGTCCTGGGTCAGAAACCAACACAAGGTGTACTGGGCAGACTGTACAGGGCTCAGACATGGGAAGTCAATAATTGACGAACCCAGTTCAAAGAGAGCTGTGGAGCTGCTAAATCTTAGCAGAGCACAGCTCAGTAACACAACAGGTCTCTTGACGGGACACATGGCCGTCAAGAAACACCTGCATAAAATGGGGCGGTTCGAAGGGGACCTCGCATGCAGACTCTGCGGCGAGGGGGAGGAATCAGCTCAGCACATCATGTGCGAGTGTAAAGCTCTGGACTGTAAAAGACAACTGATCTACGGACAGTCTAGACCAGAGACAGGGCAATATAAAAGTTCACCATACCAATCGCTGTGCAGACTAGTTCAAGGCACAGTGATTTTGGAATGGGTGGAGTAAGACTAAGGGTATGCACAATCAACTAAAGGTTGCAGTGCTATCGGGGCGGCAAGGCCGCGGACGAGCCCTGGGGAAAAAGTGATTTTTAAGCATTTTGCGCCCATATTTCCTCCCCGATCAGTAGCCCTATTGATTCTTGGTCCCTTAACTTTCTTGGGTGTTGTTTGCAACAAATTTGTCTTGTAGGTTGTGCATCCAAGAGGAGTTCTAACCATGTTGCTGAAGAAAAATATTTCTGGAAACCCTACGTGTAGTAAGTAAACTGCAAATTTACGGAAATTACATTCCACTTCGTTGCCTATGTCTTTTAAAAAAATATAGAATACGGCATTAAATTAAATAGATTTACTTATATATATATATATATATATATATATATATATATATATATATATATATATATATATATATATATATATATATATATATATATATATATATATATAAGCACAAGATAAGTATCATGAGGGGGTGGGGGGGTCGTAATTAACTTTGTGGCAACAATTGAAAAGTAGATAAGTTTTTTAGTGCGCGTTAACAGTCATAAACTTGATTTCATCATCATGTCACAGTAGCATTCTGATCATAAAAAATCACTTTTAACGGCATGCAAAGAAAAATTAGTAAAATACATTTATAAAATCTAATAAAAACAACAATTTAGTAATTTGTTAAGACGTTTTGAGATGTGATGAAACGCCAAATTCACTGTACCGCAGCATTAGAATCAGATGTACTCAACATATGGTGCGATTTAAAATTTAAGGGTACTTTACGCCCCTGTCTAAGAGGTAGTAGTAGTAGTAGCAGTGGTGGGTAGGCCAACGCTAAGCAAGTAGGCCACAATGGGCCCTTTTTGCTAACCCCAGCAACCCAGTAATCATGCTCTACTCTTCCTCGGTTCCGTCGCTAAACCGCCTCGACTTCGAAATGAAGGCCGTGACGGTCTTCAATTGGACGGTACTTACCTGATACCTCTGCAGAGTCCTCGATCCGAACAATTATGCTCGAAGACTCCCAAAAGCCTCGCATTCACACAGGTAGTGGTAGGACGTTTCTTCATCCTCGCCGCATCCTGGCAAATGGGATCCCTCTCTACCCCTATCAATGTGAGGTGTCTTCTAAGGGAGCAGTGGCCTGTCAGCACCCCAAGGATGCGGCGAAGCGTAGGTCGACTCCTACCGAGTAGACAGACAGCTTTATCTCTGTCCGGCCCCTCAACCAAGTTCCTTGCCTGCCTACAGCCACCAACCGACCCCCAGTGCCTCTCCATGGCCTCCTCAGTCCACCTGTCTAAGGCGACAGAGACCGTCTTCCTACTTATGCCTATCACAGGCTCCGGGCCACAGAACGGCCGCCGATAACCAAACCTTGCAAGAACATTAGCCACCTCATTCCCCGCTACGCCACAGTGTCCCGGAACCCACACCAGTTGCACCTCCTTTGTCCTGGCTAGTCCTTTGAGGGCGTCAGCGTCAGGCCCTCGATATATATTCCTGCCCCAGAGCTGTCTAAGAGGTAGGTTCCAAAACACCAAATCTAGATCATCATGTGCCCCCCTTGAAAACATAATCGTTGTGTCTCGGGTTTTTTTTCTTTTTTTTTAAATTCCTATATTTTCCAGATGGGAAGTTTAATTTGGCACACCCTGTATAGTTTCCTCTTGTTGTTGGCATTAAAGAAAAGTGATTAGTTAGTACATTACCCCATGAGTCCAAATACAATTAATTCGTTTGGATGAAATGGCAAATCCATAGTAAAGTTGGTTTTGAAATTTGGACCTATTGTGTTCATATCGAAATTCCAGACATACAAGAGTTTGTAAAACGTGGCTCCAACCACTGAGGCAAAGAAACATCTCCAATAGTTCCTAATTGCAAAATAAGATGTCGTCAGTTCAATACTCATTAATACTCCTAAAAGAAGAAAAAGTTAGTTTTATTAAATCTTAACGAAATTATAATTTTACATGTATTGGTAAGAATTGTTTCCAAGTTAAAGTCGACGACTGTAAATATTACAAAAAGAACACTATATTAACATCAATACTATTAATCAGTACACTTGGACCCAAATCACCGCAACACATATTTTTACAGACCTGACAATCGTTTCACTAACAAAGTTAGCGTCACCAGAGGATGAAAAATTCTGCATCCTCTGATTACGCTAACTTTCTTACTGAAACGATCGTCAGGTCTTTAAAAAGATGTGTTGTGGTGATATGGGTTCTCCAAGTGTACTTATCAGTGCTCATCACAGGTTTCAATCTTCACCTAATCAAAACTATTTCTTGAGAAAACCTGCTGTTTTTAGTGATACTCCAAAAAATTTAATCATTTGAGGCTTTTCAAACTGTACTAATGTTAGAACATTGTGAGATGTGCGACAGGGTCGCCATCTCGGTGTGGAACCTGGTAGTATGGTGTCACGACAGCTCCAAATAACACAAAATCTTATAAAATAGAGACTGTGTGAATCCTATAAGGTATCAGTCACCGCCCCCCTTGGTCGCTTAGACCAAGGCATGGTCACTGCTTCCTGCGCAATGCAACCCGAGGTCACACAGTCATCACACCCACGGGTCGTTTCGCACTACAACTCCGCGAACTGGGACGAAATGCGGGATTACTTTTCCTCATTTCCATGGGCGTCTGTCTGCTTCTCTCATTCTGACCCCTCTGATATCTCACAAAACGTCACAGAAATTATTCAAGCTGGCATGGAATTATTTATTCCACGTACACAGAAAACCTCTTCAGCCACTCAAAAAGCCCTGGTTTTCTAAATCCTGTGACAAGGCCAGACTTGAAAAGGTCAAAGCTCACAAAACGCTTCTGCACAATCCCAGTCAAGAAAACCGTCAAGCATTTAATGACGCAAGAAACCGCTATATCCGCATTCTTTCTGAGGCAAAAAACTCGTTTAATAACCACATCAAAAACAAAGTCCTCTCAACCTCCAACGGCAGCAAACCCTTCTGGACTCTTGCTAAATCTATTGAGAATAATTTCTGCAAGAGCACCTCCAAATGTTCAACCACCAACAGTCCCCAATGTCGCGCATAAAATGACGGATATCATTTTCAAAACTAAAACGGTACGAAAGATGCTCTCTTCTCTTAATACCAGGAAAGCCTCTGGCCTTGACGAGATCCCAGCAATTGTTTTCAAAAAATGCGCACCAGAACTGGCTCCTTGACTCGTCTGTTTCAGACATCTTACAATAGAGGCATATTCCCTAGTAACTGGAAAACTGTTCGAGTAGAGCCCGTCCCCAAGAAAGGATCCAAAGCGCCTATTTCTCTCCTTTCATTCGTCTCGAAAGTGATGGAAAAGTAGATAAAACCGAATTACTAAAATTTCTTGAAAACACAGTCTAATCCACGACAGGCAGTATGGATTCCGTCAGCGCAGATCAACTGCTGACCTCCTTTCCTTTGTCACCCATTCTTGGAACAAGTCTATGGAACTACACGGTGAATCCCAGATTGTCGCTCTAGACATATCCAAAACATTCGACCAGGTCTGGCACGCAGCGCTGCTTAATAAGTTACCGGCCTATGGCCTACCACCAAAATTCTGTACGTGGACAGCAAATTTCCTCTCCAACCGGAGCATTTCAGTTGCCACTCCTCGAAACTGTATCCAATTAATGCAGGAGTTCCTCAAGGTTCAGCTTTAACCCCTACTTTGTTTCTTCTCCACATCAATGACCGCCTCTCTAGCACTTCCAACTCAGTTCACAGTTACGCCCGCTCTTTTGTCCCGAGGACTTCCAAGTTGTGGAATTCCTTGCCGGCACATGTTTTCCTTCTCCCCTGAACCTCCAAACCTTCAAGTCCAGAATTAATAAGTTGCCCCTTTCCTCCTTGTCGACACTCACGGTACGATAGTATTTAGGCCCTCGTGGTGTGTTGTTGAAATTTAAAAAAAGTTATTATTGGGAATTCCAGACACAGTTTTTATGATAGGCGAGCGTAAAACCCCAGTTCTTATGAATTTTAGATTTATACAATACCTACAAACTGCATTTTGCTATTTATTTCACGTTAATGTAAAGTAGAAAGAAAAGAGTGCCATTACCGACAATCCTTCCAAGAATTTGTTTTTATACTCTCACCTACTAGCTACTAGTTTCATTTAGGTATAGCACGTACAAAGCTAGGAGGCTGTAGATTCTAAGAACCCAGAGGTAGCTCACCCTGTCTAGCGCACTGTTTTATATCTGAATGAAGCGCTGGAACTATACAATACCAGGAATTTGGAATCTCCTTTCCGCCAGCTACATTTGAACGGCCTATAAATTTACCTTAGCAGTTGTTTCATTGAAATAAGTATATGGCTTTTATTATATACTGAAACCCCTAAAAATTGCAAAATATGCGAATTGCATATAATCCGAGCCCTGTTTATAAGAACGGACATGTCAACATGTCTTAGGTAAAGAACGATACCGAGAGAAAGGTTAAATCGCAAGCAAATTTTCTGTGTATTGCATTTTAATCGCCGACCGAGGTTTTTGAACTGCCGTTATAACGTTACGTGCCGAGTTTCGGAATATCTTCCGTGTCAGAGAGAGAGAGAGAGAGAGAGAGAGAGAGAGAGAGAGAGAAAGTAAACAAAGGGCTATAAATCAATGGCGGAGCTCGGTTTAAGGCACTTTTATATTTTATCGTCTTAGAAATAATTTCGGACGTTGGTTGTCTAACAGTTTTGCCAAGTTTCAGATTCAAATTATTATCACATAATATCAAGATTATCAGTTCCAAATATCAAAATTTACTTGACTGCTGTTCTTTCGGAACTAATTAAGGTGGTTTTTGCGTTTACTAAATTTATTTGCTAACCAGGCTGTTCTTTTACTTAAGTTCACACCAACCAGAAGATCTTTATTTTGTTACCATCTTCATTCTTGCTCTTTCTTTTGCACATCTCACAGGTAACTTGTGTTTGGTTGTAATCTACTCACCTGCAATTGGTGCATAGAAAGTGCATGCAACTCCTACAGCGCATGCGGACGCCAGCATCTCCGTGGATCTACCCTCGCTCTCGTACATTCCATGGAACCCCATTACCAGCTTGGTCAACAGCCTGACCGTAACGCTGGCGATGTGGATCAGAGGACCTTTTTTACCCAAAGGCATACCGCTACCAACAGTGGCCGATGCTCCTATCATTTTAGCCAACAGAGTGCGGAAAGTCAGAAATTCTTTCATTGCCACCCCGCAGAGTATGGTTTTAATTTCTGGTATTCCTGAACCTGGGGGAAAGGAATATTCTTACATTGTTTGTATTTTTTTCTTTCTGAGAAAATGTGTAGTTAATGAGAGCAAGTCTTTGATGAGAGTTCATAGAGCAGATAATTCATATATATATATATATATATATATATATATATATATATATATATATATATATATATATATATATATATATATATATATATATATATATATGTCGACAACGGAAACAGCGACAGAATGACGATTCGAGTAACATGTGATTGGATAATATTAAGATGTGACACGCCGATAAAATATGAGTTGTGTATGACTCATATTAACTTAAAAATAAATCTACTTAAAAAATAATGTTTTCCTAACATAATTTTGGAATCTAATTCTAAGGTGAAAACACTCTGGAAAATTGTGAACTCAAAATCGGGAAGAACCCAAGCAAAGAACAGTGGCTTTTTTAACGGTTGGCGATAAAACGTACAGTGAACCAGGGGATGTCGCGACGATTTTCGGTAGTCATCTTTCTACAGAAGTGACGCACCTCTTAACACGTTAAACGCCGTATGAATCAAATACGATTCACGTTACATTTTCCCAATGCGTTCCGTGAATCATATTTGATTCGCATAAATATTTTTTTTCAGGCTACGTAGTTCACCCGTGATTCACATCCACATGCAATCCTTGTGGGTAATGGAAGTTTGCGGCCTGGTAAACAGATTTGTATAGTTATTTTCTTCTTTCTTAGAAAATAAATTCAATAGACAATTTTATAGCCCCCTTATCTGTCTCAACAAATACCGGTAATCCTCTTAGTCCTTTAAGTGCCGTAACCAAAGCCCCTGACTTAATTGACCGTGACCCGACTACTTTCACTGATAACGAAGCAGGTAGACGGAACGACATATATAATGCAGGACTTGCAACGAACTGTCAGATCTCTCTGAGGCCTGGGGTTGAACACACTGAGGCTTTAGAGACGCGAGATTTGGGGAGTAGGCAGATTGAGGCACCGTAATCGAGCTACAACAACCCAACCCACCTTTGTCCACCGCTCTAAGGAGGAGGCAGATTGAGATCTTAGAGTGTCCTTACATAATTCCTTTACCTCTTGAAAATGGCTCCGAAACGTCGAGTTTTAATAAATTCTGGACGCTGTTCAACTGGAGAATCAAGTATATCTCACATTAAAGACTGCAGAAAGTTTTCCGAACACACACACACACACACACACACACACACACACACACACACACACACACACACAAATATATATATATATATATATATATATATATATATATATATATATATATATATATATATATATATCACAACTTACCGCTAGAATGCGGGGCAAGTATACAAATCCATCCATGGCTGAATAATATTAGGCACACTGGTAACGATATCCAGGCAATATATCTCTCGAATGGGTGCGTTGCTATATGATAGAACAGCCAAATTCTAGCTAGAAAACACACACATACAAATATTATTATATATATATATATATATATATATATATATATATATATATATATATATATATATATATATATATAGGAGCAGTTTGACAGCCATTGAGAAAAAACAAAAAACTTACCGTTTGTTACAGCCAGAATTATTTTATCCATTATGAAACTAATAATAGCCACTATTATAGCCATAAAAAATAAAATTATCCATTCTTCCCATATGGCAAAAGTATGACGCCATATTATGCCCAGCAAACGCATGCATTTACCTACAATAAAAATAAACTCACAGGCACACCACGCAATTGAGCAACAGAAATTTGGATTAAAAAGTTTGTTTTTTAATAATTTATTTAGCTTTATTATCAAGTATATAAACACCGAATTACTAAAATTTCTTGAAAAACACAGTCTAATCCACGACAGGCAGTATGGATTCCGTCAGCGCAAATCAACTGCCGACCTCCTTTCCTTTGTCACCCATTCTTGGAACAAGTCTATGGAACTACACGGTGAATCCCAGATTGTCGCTCTAGACATATCCAAAGCATTCGACCAGGTCTGGCACGCAACGCTGCTTAATAAACTACCGGCCTATGGCCTACCACCAAAACTCTGTACGTAGACAGCAAATTTCCTCTCCAACCGGAGAATTTCTGTTGTCGTGGATGGCCATTCCTCTAAACTGTATCCAATTAATGCAGGAGTTCCCCAAGGTTCAGCTTTAGCCCCTACTTTGTTTCTTCTCCACATCAATGACCTCCTCTCTAGCACATCCAACCCAGTTCACAGTTACACGGACGACAGCACCCTCCACTCAAATATACAATATTCTAAGCCTGTCTCTTTAGCCCAATTAGACGAGGATCGCAGACTCATGGAGGGTTATATCTCCGTGGATCTCCAAAAAATATTAGACTAGGGAAGTAGAAATCTTGTACAATTCAACCCCACCAAATCACAGTCTTGCTTTATTTCTCATAAGAGATACACCAGCCCTAGACCCATCACAATAAACAACCAAGTTATTCAAAGTAATGAGTCCTTTTCACTTGTTGGCATCTCTGTGGATCGAAAACTCAATCGGCACCAACATGTCACATCAATTGCAGAAGCGGCTGCTAAGAAATTAGGTTTCCTCTTCCGGGCTCGCAAATACTTTTCACCAGCTAATCTCTATAGTCCAGAATTAACAAGTTGCCTCTTTCCTCCCTGTCGACACCCACGGTACGATAGTATTTAGGCTGTAAGCCCTCGTGGTGTGTTGTTGAAATTATATATATATATATATATATATATATATATATATATATATATATATATATATATATATATATATATATATATATATATATATATATATATATATATATATATGTAAGTAAGATGCATATGGTTAGGCTAGAAAAGCGGACACCTGTATAAATCTAGAATTCGATTTACTTACCCCGCGTTTTTCCCAATTCTCTGCGTCGATCTTTTGCTTCTTTGTATTTGCTCTCACTTTTTGGTATTCTTACAAATTCACCTGTTAATCTGGCTTGTGGATTACACATCTAAAAGTGGCCATAAACATTTAAAGTAAATATTAGATTTACAAGAACTAAACAATACATGAATAGGTTATCTGCCTTTGCAAACTTAAATAAAAATTATATTTGTATTTTTAAACAGACATTGTAACAGTTCTCCTCCATAACCCTGTGGCCATATTAAATTTTTAAATCTTACCCAAAAATTTGTTATTTGCGACTTTAAAAAATCCCCTCCATTTTGACTCTAACCGGACCGCAATGTCCACATTTCAAAACTTCTATTGTCTTCATGTCCAGTCTAAATTTCCGCCTCATACAATTTTAAAGACCGCCTCTATTTGGACTCTAATCGGACCACAATGTCCATATTTCAAAACGTCTATAATCTTCATGTCCTGCTTAGTCAATGTCCAGTCTAACTTTCCGCCCCATACATATTTAAAGATCACCTCTATTTTGGCTTCACTCGGACCAGAATGTCCACATTAAAAAATTTCTACCATCATCTTTCAAAACTTTTACAATCTTTATGTCCGGCTTAGTCAAAGTTCAGTCTAACTTTTCGTCCCATACACTTTAAAAAATCCCCTCTATTTTAACTCAAATCGGACCACAATGTTCACATTTCAAATCTTCGATTATCTTCATATCTTGCTTAGTCCAAGTCCAATTTAACCTTTCGCGCATACACTTTAAAAAATCGCCTCTATTTTGAATTCAATCGGACCACAATGTCCTCATTTCAAGATTTCCATTATCTTCATATCCTGCTTAGTCACAGTCCAGTCTAATTTTTAGCCCCGTACACATTAAAAAATCCCCTCTATTTTGAATTCAATTGGACCACAATGTCTACATTTCAAGACTTCCATCATCTTCATGTCCTGCTTAGTCACAGTCCAATCTAATTTTCCGCCCCATACACTTTAAAAAATCTCCTCTATTTTGGCTTCAATCGGACCAAAATGTTCCCATTTGAAATCTTCATATCCTGCTTAGTCAAAGTCCAGTCTAACTTTTCGCCGCATACACTTAAAAAAATCCCCTCTATTTTGATTTCAATCAGACCACATTGTCCATATTTTAAATCTTCTATTATCTTCATGTCCTGGTTAGTCACAGTCCGTCTAATTTTCCGCCCCATACACTTTAAAAAATCCCCTCTATTTTGACTTCAATCGGACCACAATGTTCCCATTTCAAATCTTCTATTATCTTCATTTCCTGCTTAGTCAAATTCCACTCTAACTTTTCGCCGCATACACTTTAAAAAATCCCCTCTAATTTGGATTTAATCGGACCACAATGTTCACATTTTAAATCTTCTATTATCTTCATATCCTGCTTAGTCAAAATCGTGTCTAACTTTTCGCCGCATACACTTCAAAAAATCCTTTCCATTTTGACTTCAATCAGACCACAATGTCCACATTTCAAAACTTTTCTAATCTGATGTCCGGCTTAGTCAAAGTCCAGTCTAACTTTCTTCACATACACTTTAAAAAATCCCCTCTATTTTGGCTCAAATCTGACCACAACGTTCACATTTTAAAACTTCTATTATCTTCATATCCTGCTTAGTCAAAGCCCAGCCTAACTTTCCGCCCCATACATTACAAGACTCTATACGTATGACTTGATAAACCTCGTCCTCAGGTCAAAGTTAGAATGTTTATTATTGAGAAGAGTACTTTGTCTATTGAATGCTTTGTCATCGTTATCCCCCTTCTTATTTGTTGGCTACATCTAGCATCATTCGTAATAATACTTCCAAGGTATGTAAACAGTTCTATAGTAACTGTAATAAAAATAACTACAATAAAATTTCCACTTACCTTAATCGTTGCATATCTCGATTCATACGTCTGATCGTATGGAAGATCCAGTCTATCATTCATACTAAAATTTTTTTATTAAGTGGATAATCACATCAAAAACATTTAAGAATGTTTGTCTTGTAAACTAACACTAGGACATTCCAATTTTCCGTTTTAGAATGACAAAATGCTTCTGTCTCGTTATTTTAAAAAAAGCTACCGTTTTTATTACCACGCTTAAAAACATGTGGAGGTAGGTTTTTAATTGGATGCCTAAACAGATACCGATAACTTCAAGTAATTAACATAATAAAATTTATTTATTTGCTGCTAATATTTGTATTTACAGAATTTATTGCAGTTGATACTTTAATAACACAGGGGCTCACGACTATACAGGTTAGAGGTCGCCGTATTCTATTGTCGGTTGTTGCAATGTCCTCAGGGTAGTCTTTTTGTTGTTGGGAGCTGTCAAAGCGGAGGGAAGGAATTTTAATTTTCTGAATATTTCAAAGGCCAATTATTAAGGTAAAGGAACAAAATTTGACCTGTTGACACGATTAATAAGGAAAAATACGTTTATAATTTGGCAGATACTTTACTTTTCTAAATATGAATTAAGTTTCCTTCTGGAAATCTTTTGTATAAGTTTAATGAAATTTGTAATACCAGTTTATTTTAAAGGGACATACTATCTACAGATATAGCAAAATTTAATTCTTTAGCTTCATAGAAAATTGAGTTTTGGGCATTTTTCTCAAAAGGAGTTAGAACACAAGATTTTTAGTGAATTTTTATTTAAAAAAATTCATTAATAGAGAGGTATCGATGGTGAGACTTTGCAAAAATTATTTCAAATGAGCGCGAATTTGGGCCCCTAGAACCCATATCCGGGGTCAGTTTCGATTTATATATATATATATATATATATATATATATATATATATATATATATATATATATATATATGTTCAGAAAGACTTCCGTGGTCTTTAATGGGAGACTTACTTGGTTCTCGGGTTGAACCGCGTCCAGAATGTATGAAAACTCGACGTTTCGGCTCCTGTTTTGGGGCCATTTTTAAGAGGTAAAGGAAATATGTAAGGACACTCTACGGCCTCAATCTGCCTACTCCTTAGAGTGGTGGACAAAGGTGGGTAAAGGAAATATGTAAGGACGCTCTAAGGCCTCAATCTGCGTACTCCTTAGAGTGGTGGACAAAGGTGGGTAAAGGAAATATGTAAGGACACTCTAAGGCCTCAATCTGCCTACTCCTTAGAGTGATGGACAAAAGTGGGTAAAGGAAATATGTAAGGACACTCTAAGGCCTCAATCTGCCTACTCCTTAAAGTGGTGGACAAGTGTGGGTAAAGGAAATATGTAAGGACACTCTAAGGCCTCAATCTGCCTACTCCTTAGAGTGGTGGACAAGTGTGGGTAAAGGAAATATGTAAGGACACTCTAAGGCCTCAATCTGCCTACTCCTTAAAGTGGTGGACAAGTGTGGGTAAAGGAAATATGTAAAGACACTCTAAGGCCTCAATCTGCCTACTCCTTAAAGTGGTGGACAAGTGTGGGTAAAGGAAATATGTAAGGACACTCTAAGGCCTCAATCTGCCTACTCCTTAAAGTGGTGGAGAAGTGTGGGTAAAGGAAATATGTAAGGACACTCTAAGGCCTCAATCTGCCTACTCCTTAAAGTGGTGGAGAAGTGTGGGTAAAGGAAATATGTAAGGACATTCTAAGGCCTCAATCTGCCTACTCCTTAGAGTGGTGGACAAAGGTGGGTAAAGGAAATATGTAAGGACACTCTAAGGCCTCAATCTGCCTACTCCTTAGAGTGGTGGACAAGTGTGGGTAAAGGAAATATGTAAGGACACTCTAAGGCTTCAATCTGCCTACTCCTTAGAGTGGTGGACAAAGGTGGGTAAAGGAAATATGTAAGGACACTCTAAGGCCTCAATCTGCGTACTCCTTAGAGTGGTGGACAAAGGTGGGTAAAGGAAATATGTAAGGACACTCTAAGGCCTCAATCTGCCTACTCCTTAGAGTGGTGGACAAGTGTGGGTAAAGGAAATATGCAAGGACACTCTAAGGCTTCAATCTGCCTACTCCTTAGAGTGGTGGACAAAGGTGGATAAAGGAAATATGTAAGTACACTCTAAGGCCTCAATCTGCCTACTCCTTAAAGTGGTGGACAAGTGTGGGTAAAGGAAATATGTAAGGACACTCTAAGGCCTCAATCTGCCTACTCCTTAGAGCGGTGGACAAAGGTGGGTAAAAGAAATATGTAAGGACACTCTAAGGCCTCAATCTGCCTACTCCTTATAGGGTAGACAAAGGTGGGTAAAGGAAAGATGTAAAGACACTCTAAGGCCTCAATCTGCCTACTCCTTAGAGTGATGGACAAAAGTGGGTAAAGGAAATATGTAAGGACACTCTAAGGCCTCAATCTGCCTACTCCTTAAAGTGGTGGACAAGTGTGGGTAAAGGAAATATGTAAGGACACTCTAAGGCCTCAATCTGCCTACTCCTTAGAGTGGTGGACAAGTGTGGGTAAAGGAAATATGTAAGGACACTCTAAGGCCTCAATCTGCCTACTCCTTATAGGGTAGACAAAGGTGGGTAAAGGAAATATGTAAAGACACTCTAAGGCCTCAATCTGCCTACTCCTTAGAGTGATGGATAAAAGTGGGTAAAGGAAATATGTAAGGACACTCTAAGGCCTCAATCTGCCTACTCCTTAGAGTGGTGGACAAAGGTGGGTAAATGAAATATGTAAAGACACTCTAAGGCCTCAATCTGCCTACTCCTTAGAGCGGTGGACAAACGTGGGTTGTGTTGTTGTAGCTCGATTACGGGGCCTCAATCTGCCTACTCCCCAAATCTCGCCGGAGATCGTCTGTGAGGTTCAGATATCTCTGAGGCCTAGGGTTGAACACACTGAGATCTCACAGACGATCAAGCCAACCCACCTTTGTCTACCGCTCTAAGGAGTAGGCAGATTGAGGCCTTAGAGTGTCTTTACATCTTTACTTTACCCACCTTTGTCACCACTCTAAGGAGTAGGCAGATTGAGGCCTTAGAGTGTCCTTACATATTTCCTTTACCCACCTTTGTCCACCACTGTAAGGAGTAGGCAGATTGAGGCCTTAGAGTGTCCTTACATATTTCCTTTACCTCTTGAAATTGGCTCCAAAACAGGAGCCGAAACGTCGAGTTTTCATAAATTCTGGGCGCGGTTCAACCCGAGAACCAAGTATGTCTCATATATATATATATATATATATATATATATATATATATATATATATATATATATATATATATATATATATATATATATTTATTTTTTTTTTCTTAAAAAATTGTGGGAAAGCCGTCAGTTGCAAAATAAAACTCTTTATTAAAAACCGAGCTTTCGGAAAAGTTTATTCCATTCTCAAGGATCTAACGTGAGTTTTACTATAACTAATTATGAAAATACAAACATGAAAAAAACCGTTTTTTAAAATTTATATATATATATATATCAACCGATAACTCAGAAAGTAATTAACCGATTTTGATGAAACTCGGCAAGTGCCTTTCTTTTATTAATAGCTTGGATGAGTTCGTTATCCAGGAAAATCGGACAAGGTTTTCCGGGAAAATTTTGAGTTTTCTTTTGAAAAAAAATTGTTCTCCGAAAATTACAAAGCTATTTCGATGAAATTTTGTGGACATGTTGCTTTGGGAAAGACCTAACTATGTACCAAAATTCAGCTTTCCAGGTTTACAGAAAATTGAGCTATTCAAATTTGAAACATTTATTTTTAATATCACCGCGTTTCATTGACAATGGCAAAAACTGGCTTATAGGTATATGAGATCTAGTATGTCTGAGCCGTTACCTACGGAACATTTGATACTATTGCGCAGGTCAGTTACACGCTGTAACTGACGTTTATCGTATAGTATTAGATTGTTTATCTGTTTTAATTTCAGTTGACAAATTATTTGTGTTATTTGGGAATTTTAATATACAAGTGGAAATTATTCCTTTACGATTTTATTAATGTTAGTGGGTGGACTAAACAGTGTTTGTTATGTTTTATCAACACACATAAAGGATCGAAGTTTTACAAAAAGGGCTGATATGCAACAGGTTAGTTATTTTCTCTCTGATGCTTTGGCGGTAGTTTTAGTTAAGTTTATGGTTAAACGGTCCATAGTTTGTAGCTAATTTTCGTACAAAATAATCGTCAATGAGGAGACCGCGACTTTAGAATTTTAAAAAGATTTCTTCAAATGAGCGCAAACTAGGCCCCCTGGAACCCATATCCGGGTTTACGTTCAGTGTTTATCTATTTACATATATACAGGGTGACGCATTTCTACGGTAAAGCTCAATATAATTATTATTATACAAGAGACGAGAAAAAATTGTATAAGTTAATTATAGGGTGTCTTGAGCTGCATCTTATAAAATTATTTTGACAATCACAGGCTGGCCCATAAGTCGTTGGTGATCCCTACAAATTTTTTTCGAACTGCCTTATTTTATTGCATTTTTTATCGAAATATGTTTGTAAGAAAAAAAATCGAGACGCAGTAAGTGCGTTTTGGTAGCAAATTTTCATTAAATGCTTTTCAAATTTCAATAACTCAATTTGCTATTAACCTAAGGTTTGTTGGCTAGGACACCAACATTTAAAGTTTATTGTCGGAAAATTTTGATAAAATATGGCACATTGTTTCTACTATATAGGTTATACTGGTAACCAAATTGATGACTGCTTGCATTAAAAAGATATATTTGCTATTCAATGCATTTTAATAAAAATTCACTTCCACAACGCACTTGCTGCGTCCAGACTTTTTTCGATAATAGAGAGATATCGATGGTAACACTTTCGAAAGAATTTTTCAGATGTGCGCGTACTAGGACCTCTAAAATCGATCTTCAAGGTCTGTGTAAGCTTAAAGTATTAAAATTCTGGACGCAGCAAGTGCGTTATGGTAGTGAATTTTCATAAAAATGTTTTTAAAAACAAATATGTGTGTTTTTTTAAGAAAGCAGGCATCAGATTTGGTTACCAGTATAACCTATATAGTAAAAACGATGTGCCATGTTTCATCAAAATAACTTTATTGTGTGAAAATGTACAAAAGTTTCCAAAAGTAAACTTAAAGTGTTCCCGAAAAAACACGTTTCTTGGTCAACCTTATAGGTTAATAGCAAATTGAGCTATTCAAATATGAAACATTTGAGCAAAATTCGCTACCGTAACGCACTTACTGCGTCCAGAATTTCTTTTCTTACAAACATGCATTATATTTCGATGGAAAATGCAAAAATGCAATAACTTAAGGCGTGTTTGATTAAAAAAAAGGAAATTTGTATCACCAACGACTTATGGGCCATCCTGTGATTGTAGAAATATTATTTTAAGATGTAGCTCAAGACACCCTATAATTAATATATACAAATTTTTTTCATATCTTATATAATAACGGATATATTGAGCTTTATTGATTTTTTACGAAAATTCGACAAAAATTATATACCATTAAACGATAAACTCTATAGCTAAGGCTACTGCCAAGCATCAGAGAAAGGGTCTATTTGAAATGAATTTTCTGCAAATATTTTAGTAAAATGAAGGACAATGACGATTGAAACTAAGACTTTAGGGTTTGTAAAACATCCTTCTTGAGACATTTTATTTCTATAGCGCGTATTAGATTCAAGTTATTTGCCTAAATGTTGCCAATTTTGACATTTTAAATCGCCACTTTGACGTTTTGAGGAAAACCCCAATTTATTTTTCTTTAAATGCATATAACTTTTTTGTCTTTTGACCTACATAGCTAAATTTTGGTGAGTAACTTACCTATAACGATGTAAACATGTGTACCAAATTTGGTTGTCCTTACTTTGTTAATTCCGGAGATATAATTTTTTTTTGAAAGAAAACACAAAATTTTCCGGGAAAACCTGGGCAGATTTTCCTGGCTAACGAACTTATCCAAGCCATTTGCAAAAGGAATTTTTTCACCAAATTTAATCAAAATCGGCCCATTATTTTTTGAGTTATCGGTGTGATACATATATATATATATATATATATATATATATATATATATATATATATATATATATATATATATATATATATATATATATATATATATATAACATATAAAAATTGAAACTGACCCCGGATATGTTTTCTGGGGGGGCTAATTAGCGCTCATTTGAAGAAATTTTTTCAAAATTCAAAAGTCGGGATCTCCTCATTAGTGAATTTTTTTTAAGAAAATTCACTAATATGCCGTATAATAATAGTGAAAAATTATTATAAAAATTCACTAGTATAACGCACTTGCTGCGTCCCGAATTTTTTATTTTTTTTGATATATACCGAATATCGATCACTAGGTAACATTTATTTGTCCTGGATCATAAACTGATTGTATAAAACAATTAATTACAAAAGTCTGTTTGAAAGCAATAAAACAGATTGATCATACATAATATTTAATTTGTTTGCTTTATAAATATTTGAATTAAAATTTTATGTAGTGTTTAGAATCTTAAAGCATTTTGTCTTTTCCTAGACCTCGTTATGATGTAAAATTTGTGAGGCAGTGCATGCGCTGTGGTAGCGAATTTTCATAAGAATTTGGTATTAGAAAATGTTTTTTTTAATATTTTACCTATTACAAAGTACATAATTTGCACGGTTCCTTGTAAACTTACAGTTCACAAGCCTTTTAAAAAATGTGATATTATTTGCAGGTGTCAATTTCAAACATTGTTTGTTATCATTTATCTGCAGTTTGTAAGGCTTTAGTACGACGGCGTTCTGGGGTCACGTTAACAAATTATTTTCTAATAATTCTGAGATAAAAAGTCAGAATTCTGAGATAAAAAGTCAGAATTCTGTGATAAAAACTCAGATTTCTGACATAAAAAGTGAGAATACTGAGATAAAAAAGTCAGAATTCTGAGTTTTTCTGTCAGAATTCTGACTGAGATAAAAACTCAGAATTCTGACATAAAAAGTCGGAATTCTGACTTTTTAACTCAGAATTCTGAGATAAAAAGTCAGAATTATTCGAGAGCTTTATACGACAGCGTCCACTCGCAAAACCTTACCTATTGACTATTGATGTGTAATTAGGTAGGTAGCGCTGCCTGTGTCGGTTTTATAGTTAGTTGATGGTGTTTACAAACTAAAAGGAAACAAAATTGGTTCATTGACTATTATTCTCGTTGCGTTAATAGAATAATGCATAGTGCATATATTATGATTTTCCTAATTAAAACACAAGAAAGAAAGTCATTTCAAGAATGTACATTATATATATATATATATATATATATATATATATATATATATATATATATATATATATATATATATATATATATATATATATATTATGACGCCGCCGCGCTTCCTTTTATACCAGATGACAAATGCTCAAATAATTCCTGACCTATCAACAAATCTAATTTGTCATTGGCATAAGCTAAGTTACCGGGAAGTTAGAGGGCCGCCAGCTTTTATACAGTGGAGATGGGCGTGGGTTAAAATAGGATGTTAATTAGGGGCGCCACTTGATTGTTTAACCTCTACTCCCGGATATTCGAATAAGATGTTTACTAATCTGCTTCCTTGCCCAGATCCAACACAACCAAGAACTCTTGGATCACACTGGCACCTATAGCCAACCACAATCGAGCACAGGAAGCTACAAAGGAGATGTAATTACGATAACACAAGCTAAAGTTCGGAACGATATGGTCTCATAGACCCACAAATAAAGATAACGGTAATGATCTAATCTCTCAACAGTCCTGAAAGGAAAACACAAACACACAAAACCAAAACACCTAAAATATGATAAAATACGGGCTTTTATTAAGCTTCTTTGGCATACAAGAATTTAGTAAAAGTTGTTTTAAATTCTGATCTAAAATAATAGATAAAAATAAATAAGTCTCTATAATATCACAAAAATGGCTTACTACCAAATAACAAGATCTTTACTGAATATCTAGGAATGTACTACAAATATAGTTGTTCTACGGAAAATTCCACCTTTCGTGCACGCAAAGCTCACAAATTATTTTCCCCAAATATTACTTAATTACCCGATAATTACGGTAAGTGGCTTGATTAAAGATCAAGTCCCAAAGAATAATCAATAAGCTGGTCTAATGCTAACAGTAAATGATAACTAATGGTACTCTCAAAAGTGAAGCAATTATATTAATAATGGTCTTATAAAAATCTGTACCACATTTAGTGAAGTTAAAATAAAATAAATTCGGTTTGATTTTAGTAAATTTAACACAGATGAATATTTAAAAATGTATCTTATCAAGAATGTCTCTTATCACTTTATACGTTATCACAAAACGGAAAATTCTTACTTAAATTCCTGGACTTCTAGGCCATCTAATTATCATCAAATTCCAAACCAAACCAAGGCCTCTAGGAATACGGGACTGCAACCACGGGAATAATGCAAAAACGGTACGGCAATGCGACAACGATAGGGAAGACCTTCTTACTGAGATCCTAATTCCTTTCTCCATTTAATTCGACAGCCATATATCTTGTTCGGTACATAAAAATTCGCTAATCCACTCCAAGTTTACGGTACGTGAATTTACCAAAGATATCGCCCAATACCATAATGTCTGCCTACCACAAGGCTATTCGGCACACAAAAATCGCCCTACACAAAGACTTCATCGGTACGAGAAATCCAGCCGGTACAAGGAATGCTCCAGCCGATACAAGGTCCCTAAAAACAACAAGTAACGGGATGCTAAAGGTGTTACAGTTAAGAGAGAGGATGATTTCCTACCTCCAGAGAGGGAAACGAAATTCCACAACGGGATACGATAAATGTGGTCCTTAAATCCCCTAAACGGGTCTCTCCACAGCCTTCGGCACTAAATCCGTACATTACGACATCACCAGAAAGACTGCAGATTAAATTCTGAGAGCAACAAAACCCACAAGGGAGGATACTTAATATCCAAAACTTGCTCCTCAGACGGAACCACGTGTTAACTCCACAAATTACCAACGAAATCTCTCTCTCGAAACTTTCAGCGCATTCATATCTCCGACTCGAAAACACAGGTGCTGCCACATCCTTCGCTCTCTCTCGCACCACATACGTCTCCAGCCATCTATCCTCTTCAACATGCGGACCCTTTCCGAACTACGGCCACGGCAACGCAAGCGTGTAAGCCGGCCCGATATACCAGGGGTAATACAAATATAAATAATTTACGAAAGATCTAAATTCGATTCATCATACGAGGGATATCCAGAAGAATTAACCACAGTTGTCGCCAATAATTATTTTTACAAAGCAGGGGAGGAACCACAATTACGTCCAAATTAGCTTAGATGTTTAGCTATCCAATTTATACCGTTACAATATATATATATATATATATATATATATATATATATATATATATATATATATATATATATATATATATATATATATATATATATTTATTATCAATCTATGGAAAAATGTTGGGTGAATCTTCATATTTATTTGTAAACAATGTTACGTCTAACGCAGAGTTAAGGTTATAATTTTTTCTCAAAATATACCTCTTATTTCTATCAAAAATTGAGTTTAATTTGGGTCTAAAGATAGAGGTTTATCAAGTCATGCGTATGGAGTGTTATACTGAGGGGGTGGACGTTAACTACGCAGGACACTAAGGGAATAGAAGCTTTTGAAATGTGGACATTGAGCAAAATGACAAAGACACCGATAGAAACACGAATAAAAAAGTGTGTTAGAAGAGGTGACAGAATAGAAATGCTTGCTGAAAGAAATTGATAGGAAAAGGCAACATATATAGGACATATTTTAAAACATCTTCCTGGTAGTTTTATTTGAAAGATACATACCTAGACAAAAAGGAAGAGGTAGATCAAAAGTAAAACGTATGGATATACGGTACAATATTGATTGAAGGTGGAAGCTACACTGCATTAAAATGGGCAGTTACAGACGGAGATTCTCGATTGCGACAAATGGTATCGCATTTCGATTGTGATGGTGATGATGTTTATCGAGCAACAAAAACAAATCAACAAACAACAACAAACGTACGTTTATCTCATGATTATTTATTTATAAGAGCCTCGGTAGTTCAATCGTAAGAACGTGTGCCTCTGAACCGAGAGCTACTGGGTTCGATCGCAGGGTTCTCATTTCACTTTTTTCAGTACACACTGTAATATTAACATCAACCGAGGTTGTGGCATTGTATTTGAGCCAGTTGAATGTCTGCACGTTCCGCCCTTCGGAGGGGGCGTAAAGCCGTCGGTCCCGTGTCCATGTGATGTTGGGCACGTTAAATATTCCTACTATCCTTGCATAACGGCAGGGATTCGGCAAAATTTCCAGGATAGCGAGGTGAAACTGCTCCCTGGTGTCGGTGATCGGCCATAGTCGCGGTAATAGACCGACGTTAAAAATAAAACAACATAAACATATTTATTTATATGCTTCTAAGGCTGACTTGACTTTAATTCAGCTAAAGTTTCCGTGGTATAATGTCGATTAAAACAATAATATACTTGTATGTTTATATAACGACTTATTTGCGTGCATAATGAGTAAAATCATAATATATGCACCTATGCACTATTCTATTAACGCAACGAGAATAATAGTCAATGAACCAATTTCGTTTCCTTTCAGTTTGTAAACACCATCAACTAACTATAAAACCGGCACAGGTAGAGCTACCTACCTAATTACACATCAATAGTCAATAGGTAAATGTTTTGCAAGTGGCACCACCTGGATGCTGTCGTATAGCTCTCGAATAAGTTTTTATGTCAGAATTCTGAGTTTTTATCTTAGTATTCTGAGTTTTTATCTCAGAATTCTGACTTTTTTATCTCAGAATTCTGACTTTTTTTTACTCAGAATTCGGACTTTTTATGTCAGAAGTCTGACTTTTTATCACAGAATTCTGACTTTTTATCTCAGAATTCTGACTTTTTTATCTCAGAATTATTAGAAAATAATTTTTTAACGTGACCCCAGAACGCCGTCGTACTTTAGAGAGCATCACCGAAGAAAATTGAGAAGTTATACAAATTAATATACGGGTGTCCCAACTAAAATTTGCACCTCCTAAAATGTCCGATTTCGTCCAAGCGTGGGAAAAATGCCAAAATATGGCAATTTTAACTTAAAGAGGGAACAAATTTTTTATTGGGTTTGAAATTATTTCTGCATCCTCTAGCGCCCAAAGCCACCCCTTCAAAAAATTAAATGGCAAGAAGGGTCGAGTGATAAATCATTTTAAAGCTGATCTCATTCTTTATGTAATCATGTTTTTTTTTTTTCAATTTTGAGCAATTGGTTTCTGAGAATCGCGAGGGTGTTCCTACAAAATTTGCACCCTGTAAAATGTCCGATTTCGTCCAGTGTGGGAAAGATGATAAAACAGATCAATTTTAACTTGAAGGGGAGCCAAATTTTTTCTTGGTTTCGAAGTTATTTCTGTATCTCGAGCGCCCAGAACCACCGCTTGACCTGACCTGACCTGTCCTTTCCGACTTGGGGAGCTTTGTCATGGTGAGGGGCATGGGGATTTTTTTCTTCTCCTTACTTCTGCGAAGCATACGGTGGACACCAGCGGGATGGAAACCCTGGGAGATAAGATCTTTTTCAACCTCTTCGATGGGGATGGATTCGCAGACACCCCTGAGGACAATTTTTAGTTGTTTGTCCTCCTGGAGCTGAAAGGAATGATACTAGAGTTGCAGGTTATCCATGATTTTAGTAGCCTGTCTGAAGTCCGTAGCTGAAGTCAAGTGAATTGTTACGGAATCTGTAAGATTCTTATCCTTGACGCAGCTAATGTTATGGTGGGTAAAGTGGCCTGAAAGGTAGGTCCACTTTTCCTTATTGTGTGTCCTCCTCCTATATGGGAGGAGGAAGGGTGAATTTAGGAGCAGTACTTGTGACCCGCTCCGGGTCTTGGCTTGCCTCGGAGTCAGACTCACAAGATATTGAATCGTCGTCGGATGGGATTTTCCATTGACGGTTTTTCCTGTTTCCAGGAGATGGAGGCGGGGAAGCCTTGCGCTTTTCAGCTTTCGAGGGCGGCTGGGAAGGGCCGGCACGCTAGGGCTGAGCAGCGGGAACAGAAGTGGGCACTTGGGAAGTGGTCGGGGACGGCGATAGGGATGGTTCAGCCGTTAAAACGGCTATAAAAGCCGCTTTAAAGTCTGAGGAGAGGGCACGGAAGGGGTCTATAAGCTGCCGGAGTCGCTTGGGGAGCCTGTCTAGGTTAGCCATGTCGGCCATGGCTATAGGGGCAGATGCAGGGGGCTAGTATTACCCCTCCACCGGGATATACCCGTAGGAGGTGGTCTTATCTCTTTAGGGTGTCCAACAATACTGGATCCAAAAGAGACGGTAAGAACGGCCGTGAAGTGTACGGTCGGTTACCTAATAATAGACGCTCCGTCGTGAAAACAGCAGTAACGTCTTTGGTGAAACTTGCCACCGAATAGATGCTCACGACCCAACGTTTGTTGCGAGTACCGTATATAGGACACTTTACCCGGACAAAGTAGGCGGAGTCTTACCTCGGCGCTGATTTGGTTGCGGCTGCGGCTGCGTGGTGAACTAAGCTGGCTTTGCTGGCTCTTCACGGACCTCTGCACGGTGCGAGATCTGACTCGCGACTCTGCTTTTTACTATAACTCTGTATTTTAATTTAAATTCTAAAAAATTGTAGGACCTTGTGAGATGTACGACAGGGTCGCCATCTCGGTGCAGAAGCAGGTAGTATGTTGTCACGACAGCTCCAAATAACGCAAAATATTATAAAATAGGGACTGTGTACAACCCAACACATTGGATTTGCACTTTTAAGGATTAATTATCAATTAACTTTAAGGATTAATTATTTATTAATTTTTACTTTTAAGGATTGTCATTACAAAAAAAAAAGAGAAACTAAACAAGATACTACTAACACAATACAAAACTATAACTCAACATATTGTATGTTTAACTATGTTTATGTTTGATGTGGCCCTTTAGTGAGTAATCCCATTTTGTAACGAAATCGCAGCGCTTGCATTTGAGCTGATAATTCTGATCATGTAATGCCTGATGATGTCTGACCAGTTTCGATTTCGTTTTCGCCTTGTAACTGCAACAAAAGCAATCAAACGTTTTCAGATCATCAGAATGCAAACATTTCCTGTGCAATTTCAAAAGCTGCTTCCTTTTACCGACATAATCACACAAATCACATTCGAAAACACCGAATTCGTGAACGTTTTTAATGTGAGCGTTCAATGAAGGTTTGTATCTCGTTGCGAACGTACAATGGGGACACTTGATCTTCTCGTTAGTCGAATGTTTGGTCACATTGTGACGTCTCAAATAGGCGCGTTGAGTTGTATGGAAAGAACATAGGGAACATTGAAAAATTTCGCAGGCTTCATTATTTTTGTGTTTTCGTCTTACATGTCGGTCAAAATCTCTTTTAACATAGGTCTGGTACTTACAATCAAATTTAAGACACTTGTATAAGACATTCCTATCATGTCTTTGCTCGTGTTCGCGCAAGTTGTCCTTGCTTTTGGTTATGAAGTTGCATTTTTCGCATTTGTAGGTCGTTTCATTGTTGGTGTGGTGTTTTTTAAAATGGACCTTGAAATCGTACTTATTTTGTGTGGCATATTCGCATTGAATACATTGATATACATCACTACTTTTCAAATGTCTACGCATAGTATGTTTCCTCAGATTTGTCATGTACAACGTGGTGAAATTGCATTTATCACAGCTTAATCTCTCGCAATTCATGTGTTTTTTCATGTGCATCTTCAGGTGGTTTTTGTGGGCGGTTTTAAAAGGGCAGTTGAAACATTTGAAAGTTTCAATTACCGCAGAATGAATGATTTTTTCGTGACTCTTAACAGATCCTTTGAATCGCGATTGGAATTTGCAATGTGAACATTTGAACAGCGGCGCGCGTCTGTTGTGTAATACATTTATGTGCTGTTCGAGTGTGTTCCTTCTGATGGTGGTGAAAGAACAATTGTTGCAATATAATTTTTCATTTTCTGTACCATGCACATATTTGTTATGTCTTAGCAGTGTGTGTTTATATTTGGTTTTGAAGTCGCAGGTTTCGCATTTAAGAATCTTCGTGTTTGGGCTGTGAATTTTTCGTAGGTGTTCTATTAAAGCTCTTTTCCATTTGGTTTTGTGAGAGCAGATGTAGCATTCGAGATATTTATCGCTTTTGTTACGTTGCTTGTTTTTCTTTGTGTTTGCTGCATCTACATTGTTTTCTTTCTTGTCTTCCATGTCAACAGAAAAATTGTTTTTAACTTTAACGTAATTTTTCATCTTGTGAGATTTTTTGTCAGATATATCTTTATTATTTGTGTTGTTAACGCCTAGGTTTTTGTCTGGGATGGTTTTATCCACATCATTTACATTTTGAGCTTTTTCGTCGATATCTGTTGTTTTGTTCTTTATTTTTGTCATAGTTTTGTGTCTTCTCTTTAATCCTTTATTGTTTTCTTCATTGGTTGTTCCAGTGTTTTTATGTTCGTAGTTTTTATTATTAAATATGTTTGTATTTTCTATCTTACTTTCATAAGTATCTTCAATTTTAAATTTCGTTTCGTTTTCTGAGGATTCTTCTTTAATTTTCAGATATTTAGTAGAATTTTGTAAGTGATTGTCGACGATGTCGCATTCTTCTTTTTTTACGATAATTTTTAACACCCTTTCGTCCATCGTGTGGGTTTTTTCTTCGAAAAAAGCTCTATTTCTTATTTCCTCGATTGTTGTACCTTTTTGATTTGTTGGTGTTGAGGTATTTCAGCAAAAATCAAAATCCTAAAAGAAATAAAACGAAATATTATAATTTTATACACATAAATCTAAACTGCGAGAAAAGTAAAGGTGGAGAAAAGGCATTACAATTATTATTATATATTATAATTAACATTATACATAAGAATTAGATTCCAGAACATGTTGCTCCCCTTAATAGAAGACAGTTGTTTCAGATTTAGCAGGTGGTAGTGGAATTTTCCTTTACGTGATAGTAAAGGATTTTTTTCACGCTCGATGAGGTACCACCCCATGCAAAAAATGATGATGGCTCCTCCTTGTACAAAAGATTCCGGAGGTAAAATACCCCTCCATTCGGATCTCCGGGGGAGGGGTGTACAGGGGGCGCCAACATCAAGATTTAACATATCCTTCTCCAATATATGTGGCCTAAATTCTAACCTGAACTCCGTCCACCATTTCCTCCAGGCTAATAGGCCCCAACTCCTCTTTCTCCACGAAACCCAAATCAGTGCCAAAACAGCCACTAATCACTTTAATTTCCCGGTGTATGAGCTCCTTACTTTCTTTAGATTGCATGGAGGCGTGTCCGCATACGTCCGTAGCATCTACCCTGCACCAGACTCCCCAATTTAGAAGCTGGAAGAAAAGACATACTATGGATAAAACTCTCTCTCAGGGCTGCAACTAAATTCATCTGTTGCATTTACCGATCACCTTCTGACAACAACTTTGTCCAGCTCTTTGACTACCTTTCTGAAAAAACCGACCATCTGATTTCTGAATATCCTTCCTCCGAGGTCACTATTCTTGGTGACTTCAATGTCCATAATAAGGAATGGCTAGGATCTTCAAAAACCGATTCACAAGGAAGAGCAGCGGAGGCCTTTGCAGTCAGCAATTCTTTAGCGAATATGGTTCAGCAACCTACTTACTTTCCTCGCATCCCAACACACAGCTCAAATCCCTTAGATCTCCTTCTTACTACAAAACCTGAATGCTACAAGATATCAGTCACCGCCCCCCTTGGTCGTTCAGACCACGGCATGGTCACTGCTTCCTGCGCAATGCAACCCGAGGTCACACAGTCATCACACCCACATATCGTTTGGCACTACAACTCCGCAAACTGGGATGAAATGCGGGATTACTTTTCATCATTTCCATGGGTGTCTGTCTGCTTCTCTCATCCTGACTCCTCTGATATCTTACAAAACGTCGCCGGAATTATCAAGCTGGCATGGAATTATTTGTTCCACGTACACACAAAACCTCTTCAGCCACTCAAAAGCCCTGGTTCTCTAAATTCTGTGACAAGGCCAGACTTAACAAGGTCAAATCTCACAAAACGCTTCTACACAATCCCAGTCAAGAAAACCGTCAAGCATTTAACGACGCAAGAAACCGCTATGTCCGCATCCTCTCTGAGGCAAAAAACTCGTTTAATAACGACATCAAAAACAAAGTCATCTTAAGCTCCAACGGCAGCAAATCCTTCTGGACTCTTGCTAAATCTATTGGGAATAATTTCTGCAAGATCACGTTCCCACCTCTTGTCTCAGGGGACGAAATTGTTTCTACCGCCCTGGGCAAAACTGAACTTTTTGCCTAGTTGTTCGCCGCCAATTCTGCTTTCAACCCACCTCCAAATGTTCAACCACCAACAGTCCCCAATGTCGCGCATAAAATGACGGATATCATTTTCAAAACTAAAAAGGTGCGAAAGATGCTCTCTTCTCTTAATACCAGGAAAGCCTCTGCCCCCGACGAGATCCCAGCAATTGTTCTCAAAAAATGCGCACCAGAACTTGCTCCTGTCCTGACTCGTCTGTTTCAGACATCTTACAATAGAGGCATATTCCCTAGTAACTGGAAAACTGCTCGAGTACAACCCGTCCCCAAGAAAGGATCCAAAGCGCTTCCTAGCAACTACAGGCCTATTTCTCTCCCCTCAGTCGTCTCTAAAGTGATGGAAAAGTATATAAACACCGAATTACTAAAATTTCTTGAAAAACACAGTCTAATCCACGATAGTCAGTATGGATTCCGTCAGCGCAGATCAACTGCCGACCTCCTTTCCTTTGTCACCCATTCTTGGAACAAGTCTATGGAACTACACGGTGAATCCCAGATTGTCGCTCTAGACATATCCAAAACATTCGACCAGGTCTGACACGCAGCGCTGCTTAATAAACTCCCGGCCTATGGCCTACCACCAAAACTCTGTACCTGGACAGCAAATTTCCTCTCCAACCGGAGAATTTCTGTTGTCGTGGATGGCCATTCCTCTAAACTGTATCCAATTAATGCAGGAGTTCCTCAAGGTTCAGCTTTAGCCCCTACTTTGTTTCTTCTCCACATCAATGACCTCCTCTCTAGCACATCCAACCCAGTTCACAGTTACACGGACGACAGCACCCTCCGCTCACATATACAATATTCTAAGCCTGTCTCTTTATCCCAACTAGATGAGGATCGCAGACTCATGGAGGGTTCTGTCTCTGTGGATTTCCAAAAAATATTCGACTGGAGAAGTAGAAATCTTGTACAATTCAACCCCACCAAAACTCAGTCTTGCTTTCTTTCTCATAAGAGATACACCAGGCCTAGACCCATCACAATGAACAACCAAGTAATTCAAAGTATTGAGTCCTTTTCACTTGTTGGCATTTCTGTGGATCGAAATCTCAATTGGAACCAACATGTCACTTCAATTGCAGAAGTGGCTGCTAAGAAATTAGGTTTTCTCTTCCGGGCTCGCAAATACTTTTCACCAGCTAATCTCTATACCTTATATACTTTACAAATAAGGCCAAATCTCGAATACTGCTCCCACATCTGGGGTGCCACTGCCGCTTCTACACTCGCTATCCTGAACTCCATTCAGAAGAGAGCTATACGTCTCATCGGTGACCTACCCTCACCCAAAGGCTGCCATCCCTTGCTCACCGACGTGCCGTTGTTGGCCTCTCTCTCTTTTATAGATATCTGCACGGGCACTGCTCAGGGGAGCTTTTTTCCATAGTTCCTCCACCTGCTGCCCGCAACAGATCTACTAGGGGAACAGAGCGAATGCACCCTTTTACTGTCCAGGTCACCAGACATAGAACATCTTGTTATGCCCGCTCTTTTGTCCCGAGGACTTCCAAGTTGTGGAATTCTCTGCCGGCACATGTTTTTCCTTCTCCTCCGAACCTCCAAACCTTCAAGTCCAGAATTAACAGGTTGCCTCTTTCCTCATTGTCGACACCCACGGTACGATGATATTTAGGCTGTAAGCCGTCGTGGTGTGTTGTTGAAATAAAAAATTAAAAAAAAAGATGGAATCAATATCGTTTCATTATCAAACGTTAAAGGAGTATATGTATACTGACTGCAAAAAATCTCCGAAAACCCAGTAAGAGTCGACCAATGATCTATTATCCCTTAATAGATCTTCCTTTTGCAATTTATTTGGATTAGTTTGTAAGCCAGAAAAATCGGACAAGTTTTTCCCGGAAATAACAAAGTTAGGGCCACCATATTTGGCATACTGGTTTATACAATAAAAAAACTATATGTACCAAAATTTAGATCTGTAAGATGAAAAAAAGGCATCTAAAGAAAAAACTTTTGAGGTTTTCAAGTCGCGATTTGAAACGTCAAATTTGGTAACTTTTAGGTAAATAACGTGAAAGTAATACGGGTTTTGTAGAGAATATATCGCAAGAAAAGTGTTTACAAACCCTTAAGTTTCAACTTCCACCGTAATTGTCCTTCATTTTACTAAAATATTTCCAGAAAACTCATTTCAAATAGATCCTTTCTCTGATGCTTTGGCAGTAGTCTTAGTTATAGAGTTTATGGTTTAATAGTCTATAATTATTTTTAGCGAATTTTCGTCGAAAAAATTCGATAACTTAAAAAATAATGGGCCGATTTTGATTAAATTTAGTGAATACCTTTCTTTTGCAAGTGGCTTGGATAAGTTCATTAGCCAGGAAATCGGCCCAGGTTTTCCCGGAAAATTTGGTGTTTTCTTTCGAAAAAAATTTATAAGGTGACAAGGTGAGGGCAACCAAATTACGCGGGTTTATATCGTTATAGGTAAATTACGTACCAAAATTTAGCTCCGTAGGTTAAGAGACAAAAATGTTATAGGCATTTAAAGAAAAATAAACTGGGGTTTCCCTCAAAACGTCAAAGTCGCGATTTAAAACGTCAAAATTGGCAACATTTAGGCAAAGAACCTGAAACCAATACGCGCTATGGAAAGAAAATATCTCAAGAAGAATGTTTTACAAACCCTGAAGTCTTAGCTTCTTCCACCGTCGTTGTCCTTCATTTTACTAAAATATTCTCAGAAAATTAATTTCAAATAGACCCTTTCTCTGATGCTTTGCCATTAGTCTTAGCTATAGATTTATCTTTTAATGGTATATAATTTTTGTGGAATTTTCATAAAAAAATCAATAAAGCTCAATATATCCGTTATTATACAAGATATGAAAAAAATGTATACATTAATTATAGAGTGTCTTGAGCTACATCTTAAAAAATTATTTCTACAATCACAGGCAGGCCCATAAGTTGTTGGTGATACAAATTTTCTTTTTTTTTTTTTTAGTTAAACACGCCTTATGTTATTGCATTTTTTGCATTTTCCATCGAAATATAATGCGTGTTTGTAAGAAAATAAATTCTGGACGCTGAAAGTGCGCTATGGTAGCGAATTTTGATTAAATGCTTCAAATTTGAATAGCTCAATTTGCTCTTAACCTATAAGGTTGACCAAGAAACGAGTTTTTTCGTGAACAGTTTATGTTAACTTTAGGAAATTTTTGTACACTTTCAAACAATAAAGTTATTTTCATGAAACATGGCACATTGTTTCTACTATATAGGTTATACTAGTAACCAAATTTGATGCCTGCTTTCTGAAAAAACACACATATTTGCTATTAAAAACATTTTAATGAAAATTCACTACCCTAACGCACTTGCTGCGTCCATACTTTTTTTATTGCTTGATTGAAAAACAAATTATTAGCTTATAGCTTTTATGCAAAGAGTTTACTGCCTCGAATCGTGCGCACCATCTAGTTCCAACCAAAATCATAGTATTTGTTTATTACCAAACAATTTTTATGTTCAACTAACGAAATGTATAATTAAAAATTCTGGATGAACCCGGGCCCCTCTAGACCCCGGGCGTCCGTCGCACGCGCCCAGCGGATAAACCGTCACTGAGTCCAGTTATTTAAAACTGTGCGTAGAATAACTTAATGGGTAATAAAATCTGATTTAATAGGTACTGGAACAGTACCTTCCCCTTACTTAATTAAACATACTACACACAGACTTGGAGACTACTTCTCTGGCTTCACTGTATTGGTTTCCGTTTTTGTAGGTGAAGGACGTAGCCAGCGCGTGAGCTAACTGGAGCAAGTGGCCCTTCGAATTCTGGATGTTCTTCAACGTTTCTGTGACTATAGTTTCGCTGCTCAAAATTCAATTTTGATCTGTCTGAGAATGCTGTCAAGCAGCGAAACTATAGTCACAGTTGAAGAACATCCTAGAACATACAGAATTCAGAAGGACCACTTGCTCCAGTTAGCTTACACGCTGGCTACGTCCTTCACCTACAAAAACGAAAACCAACAGTGAAGCCAGAGAAGTAGTCTCCAAGTCTGTATGTAGTATGGACAAGTTTCACCAAGTAAGGGTAACAACAATCAATGAATTAATTAAACATATTTCGTTTGTCCACATAATTATTTGAAAATCTTACAATCATAGCGATTTTTTCAAGATGGGTAAATCAGGACATGCTATTTTTAAAAAGTCATCTTTTATACTCACCTTTTTTGGTAACACTGCAAAAAAAACGTCACTTTCACTTGTCGGCGAAATTGACCGATTTTTAAAAGCACACTCTTTTGTATAGAAGAAAACACAATAGTTATTTTAACTTTTACGTAACATTTTCTAAATCCATTTATTATAATCACAAACCATATAATACAAGATAAAGTGACAAGTAAAAGATAAAGTGTTGAAATGTTTAATAATAAAGTAGCGGAGCACGTTCGAATACTTTATACTTTGTCCACAAAGCACAAAAATGATTCAATATGACTTTAGTCTCGTCTTACTCATAGACTACTAAATTTACTAAATGCATAAAAGTTTAACAACTTTAAACACATCGTTTAAAAGTTATTTGTGCACCACGATCGGTATTTTAAGCACAATAGGGGACTTTCTTTATCATAATTTATTGGAATATTTAAATATCATTCATAAATACTTGGAATATATTGACTCAAATATATTCCAAAATCCCTTTTCTAAGTATGTAGGTACCTATACATATACACACCTACCTATTTGTTTACATTTCTACGAATTTTACCTTTTAAATGTTAAATTTCAACAACACACCACGAGGGCTTACAGCCTAAATAGTATCGTACCGTGGGTGTCGACAAGGAGGAAAGAGGCAACTTGTTAATTCTGGACTTGAAGGTTTGGAGGTTCGGAGGAGAAGGAAAAACATGTGCCGGCAAAGAATTCCACAACTTGGAAGTCCTCGGGACAAAAGAGCGGGCATAACAAGATGTTCTATGTCTGGTGACCTGGACAGTAAAATGGTGCATTCGTTGTATTCCCCTGGTAGATCTGTTGGGGACAGCAGGTGGAGGAACTATGGAAGAAAGCTCATCTGAGCAGTGCCCGTGTAGATATCTATAAAAGAGAGAGCGGTAACCAACGGCACGTCGGTGGGCAAGGCATGGCAGCTTTTGGGTGAGGGTAGGGTCACCGATGAGACGTATAGCTCTCTTCTGAATGGAGCCCAGGATAGCGAGTGTAGAAGCGGTAGCGGCACCCCAGATGTGGGAGCAGTATTCGAGGTTTGGCCTTATTTGTGGAGTATATAAGGTATAGAGATTAGCTGGTGAAAAGTATTTGCGAGCCGGGAAGAGGAAAACTAATTTCTTAGCAGCCGCTTCTGCAATTGATGTGACATGTTGGTGCCAATTAATATTTCGATCCACAGAAATGCCAACAAGAGAAAAGGACTCATTACTTTGAATAAGTTGGTTGTTCATTGCAAGACTGAGATTTGGTGGGGTTGAATTGTACAAAATTTCTACTTCTACAGACAAATATTTTTTGGAGATCCACGGAGACAGAACCCTGCATGAGTCTGCGATCCTAATCTAATTGGGCTAAAGAGACAGGCTTAAAATATTGTATATTTGAGTGGAGAGTGCTGTCGTCCGCGTAACTGTATACTGGGTTGGATGTGCTAGAGAGGAGGTCATTGATGTGGAGAAGAAACGAAGTAGGGGCTAAAGCTGAACCTTGAGGAACTCCAGCATTAATTAGATACAGTTTAGAGGAATAGCCATCCACGACAACAGAAATGCTCCGATTGGAGAGGAAATCTGCTGTCCAGGTACATAGTTTTGGTGGTAGGTCATAGGCCGGAGGTTTATTAAGCAGCGCTGCGTGCCAGACCTGCTCGAATGCTTTGGATATGTCTAGAGCGACAATCTGGGATTCACCGTGTAGTTCCATAGACTTGTTCAAATGACAAAGGAAAGGAGGTCGGCAGTTGATCTGCGCTGACGGAATCCATACTGCCTGTCGTGGATTAGACTGTGTTTTTCAAGAAATTTTAGTAATTCGGTGTTTATATACATTTCCATCACTTTAGAGACGACTGAAAGGAGAGAAATAGGTCTGAAACAGACGAGTCAGGACAGAAGCAAGTTCTGGTGCACATTTTTTGAGAACAATTGCTGGGATCTCGTCAAGGCCAAAGGCTTTCCTGGTATTAAGAGAAGAGAGCATCTTTCGTACCTTTTTAGTTTTGAAAATGATATCCGTCATTTTATGCGCGACATTGGGGATGACTGTTGGTGGTTGAACATTTGGTGGTGGGTTGAGAGTAGAATTGCCGGCGAACAACGAGACAAAAAGTTCAGCCTTGCCCAGGGCGGTAGAAACAATTTCATCCCCTGAGACAAGAGGTGGGAACGTGCTCTTGCTGAAATTATTCCCAATAGGTTTAACAAGAGTCTAGAAGGGTTTGCTGCCGTTGGAGCTTAAGAGGACTTTGTTTTTGATGTGTTTATTAAACGAGTTTTTTGCCTCCGAAAGAATGCGGACATAGCAGATTCTTGCGTCGTTAAATGCTTGACGGTTTTCTTGACCGGGATTGTGTAGAAGCGTTTTGTGAGCTTTGACCTTTTCAAGTCTGGCCTTGTCACAGGATTTAGAGAACCAGCGCTTTTGAGTGGCTGAAGAGGTTTTCTGTGTACGTGGAATAAATAATCCATGCCAGCTTGGATAATTTCGGTGGCGTTTTGCGAGATATCAGAGGGGTCAGGATGAGAGAAGCAGACAGACACCCATGGAAATGATGAAAAGTAATCCCGCATTTCGTCCCAGTTCGCGGAGTTGTAGTGCCAAACGATACGTGTGTGTGATGACTGTGTGACCTCGGGTTGCATTGTGCAGGAAGCAGTGACCATGTCGTGGTCTGAGCTACGAAGGGGGGCGGTGACTGATATTTTATAGCATTCAGGTTTTGTAGTAAGAAGGAGATCCAAGGGATTTGAGCTATGTGTTGGGATGCGAGGAAAATAAGTAGGTTGCTGAACCATATTGGCTAAAGAATTGCTTACTGCAAAGGCCTCCGCTGCTCTCCCTTGTGGATCGGTTTTTGAATATCCTTGCCATTCCTTATTATGGACATTGAAGTCACCAAGAATAGTGACCTCGGAGGAAGGATATTCAGAAATCAGATGGTGGGTTTTTTTGCTTCGTCATGGAGATTTTCCTTCCCTCTCTCGCTTGCGTATAGTCTCCCTCATTCCATAAACTACGAGAAAATTTCTTGTTCATATGTGAACTGGGTTGGATGTGCTAGAGAGGGGGTTTCTAGGTAAAGCTCAATATAATTGTTATTATACATGATACGAGAAAAAATTATATATATGTTAATTTTAGGGTGTCTTAAGCTGCATCTTATAAAAATATGCTGACAATCACAGGCTGGTCCATAAGTCGTTGGTGCCCCCTACAATTGTTTTTTTCGAACATCCCTATATTATTGCATTTTTGCATTTTTTATAGAAATATGATGCATGTTTGTAAGAAAAAAAATCGAGACGCAGTAAGTGCGTTTTGGTAGCGAATTTTCATGAAATCCTTCAAATTTGAATAACTCAATTTGCTATTAACCTAAGGATTGTTGGCTAGGAAACCAACATTTTAAGTTTCCTTTAAGAAAATGTTTGTACATTTTCAAACAATAAGTAAATTTGATAAAATATGGTAAATTGTTTCTACTATATAGGCTATACTGGTAACCAGATTGATGTCTGCTTGCATTAGCGAGACGTTTCCTATTAAAAACATTTTAATGAAAATTCACTTCAATGGAGCACATTTTGAACACCTTATTCTGTAGACATTATTTACCAATGTAATAATCCTCCTCGTATTGGAGGGTAGATGCCAATAATGAAACAACATACAGGGTGTTGCATTTAAAAAGCACAGTGATTAATAATATCAGAAAAAGTCTGGATGCAGCAAGTGCGTTATGAAAGTGAATTATCATAAAAAATGTTTTTAATAGCAAACATCTTTTTAATGCAAGCAGGTATCAATTTGGTTACCGGTATAGCCTATGTAGTAGGATGGCCTCGCTTGTGCGATGCTCGGGATCGGGGCTCGATGGGATGTCGCCTTGAGTCTAGCACTGATGAGTGTCGGGTCTAAACGAACCCGGAGGAGAGCTGAGATCTTTAGGGGTGGAATAAAACTAAGGGTTGAGGCCTCTTCTGTGAGCTTCGAAACGGACAAACGACGTCACTTGGATGCTGCTCGGATGCAGGACTTCATGATACTGCCCCGAGTCAAACACTAACGGATGTCTGGTCCAGACGAACTCGGAGAGAGGTTATCTCTCTTTGAGCTTTGAGACGGGCAAGCGACTTCGCTCAGATGGCAGTACATCAGTCAAACAAAGTTTCACCTCGCAGGTGTCGTCTCCTGTCGAAAGCTCGATTTGTTGGGTGAAATTTAAGCTAACGCTGGCAGGTGTTGGGCCTGGACGAAAGCGCAGGTGGCTGGGGTCTCTAGGGGTGGATTAAACCTGGAGACTTGGGACTACTCTGTGAGCATTGATACAGGCTAACGACCCTGCCTGGATGCTGCTCGAGGGCGGGACCTCATGACACCGCCTCGAGTCAATGAAACACTGGCGGGGGTCTGGTGCAGGTGAGGCGGATATCTCTGGGGAGTGATATGCACCCTGAGTTTGACGCCTCCACTGTGGCCTCAGAGACTGACAGTTGGCCTCGCTTGGTTGTTACTCGGGAGCAGGGTTCCAGATGATACCACCCTGGCGTGTGTCCCGGGGGGCTCTGATCTCTGATGAGTGGTAAACAGCCGGAGTTTGGAGCCCATATTGTGTGCTACGGAAGGGACGAGCGGCCTCGCTGGGGTGATGCTCGGAAGCGGGACTCGATGGGATGTTGCCTTGAGTCTAACACTGTTGGGTGTTGGGTTTAGACGAGCCCGGGAGGGAGCTAAGATCTCTAGGGGTGGATTACAACTGGAGATTGGATGCTGCTCGAGAGTGGGACCTTAAGATACCGCCTCGGGGCAAACACTGACAGATGTCGGGTCCAGACGAACTCGGAGAGAGGTTATCTCTCTTTGAGCTTCGAAACGGGCAAGCGACTTCACTCAGATGGCAGTACACCTGCCAAACAAACTTTCACCCTCAAGAAAAGATCGACTCCCTCAGGGAGCTGGAATTGATGGGTGAAATCTAATAATTAGACATGAGCCACAATAGACCTAAGGTCGCGGTGGAGGTACTGGAATAGCCCACTCACAATAAAATCTAATCTAATCTCTAATCTAATGTAGTAGAAACAATGTACCATATTTTATCAAAATAACTTATTGTTGAAAAATGTACAAAGTTTTTCCGAAAAGAAACTTTAAATGTTTCTGAGAAAACTCGTGTCCTAGCCAACTAACCTTAGGTTAATAGCAAATTGAGTTATTGAATAACTTTCGAACGAATTGAGATATCCTCTTCAAATTTGAAATCCAGTTATCACCCGACAAACGAACGCTGGAATTGTTTTTGAGTAAGATTGCTTCAGGGGGTAGGGGATAAGTGAGGGATGATTTGGTGGAAATTGGCATTTTTTCAATAAAACCCGAGTAATATAACATTTCAGGCGTTTATAGGTACAGGAATACAAATTTTTTCTTTGTAGTCAAGTCATGGGCCCTAAATTCATTTCATGAGAATGTCTTTCTGCAGAGAGTAAATTGTCACGGCTATGTGGAAGTTATGATTCAATTTGCAGCACTATTATTATCGTATCCCTTTTGGTACAGTTTTGTTCTTTTTTATTTCAATAACACACCACGAGGACTTACAGCCTAAATACTATCTTACCGTGGGTGTCGACAAGGAGGAAAGAGGCAACTTGTTAATTCTGAACTTGAAGGTTCGGGGGAGAAGGAAAAACATGTGCCGGCAAGGAATTCCACAACTTGGAAGTCCTCGGGACAAAAGAGCGGGCATAACAAGATGTTCTATGTCTGGTGACCTGGACAGTAAAAGGGTGCATTCGCTCTGTTCCCCTGGTAGATCTGTTGGGGGCAGCAGGTGGAGGAACTATAGAAGAAAGCTCCTCTGAGCAGTGCCCGTGCAGATATCTATAAAAGAGAGAGAGGCCACCAACGGCACGTCGGTGGGCAAGGGATGGCAGCCTTTGGGTGAGGGTAGGGTCACCGATGAGACGTATGGCTCTCCTCTAAAAGGAGTCCAAGATAGCGAGTGTAGAAGCGGCAGTAGCACCCCAGATGTGGCAGCAGTATTCGAGGTTTGGTCTTATTTGTGAAGTATATAAGGATATAAGGTATAGATATTAGCTGGTGAAAAGTATTTGCGAGCCCGGAAGAGGAAACCTAATTTCTTAGCAGCCGCTTCTGCAATTGATGTGACATGTTGGTGCCAATTGAGATTTCAATCCACAGAAATGTCAACAAGTGAAAAGGACTCATTACTTTGAATAACTTGGTTGTTTATTGTGATGGGTCTAGGGCTGGTGAATCTCTTACGAGAAGGAAAGCAAGACTGTGATTTGGTGGGGTTGAATTGTAAAAGATTTCTACTTCCACAGTCTAATATTTTTTGGAGATCCACGGAGACAGAACCCTCCATGAGTCTGCGATCCTCATCTAATTGGGCTAAAGAGACAGGCTTAGTATATTGTATATTTGAGTGGAGGGTGCTGTCGTCCGTGTAACTGTGAACTGGGTTGGATGTGCTAGAGAGGAGGTCATTGATGTGGAGAATAAACAAAGTAGGGGCTAAAACTGAACCTTGAGGGAATCCTGCATTAATTGGATCCATTTTAAGGAATGGCTATCCACAACAGAAGTGCTCCGGTTGGAGAGGAAATTTGCTGTCCACGTACAGAGTTTTGGTGGTAGGCCATAGGCCGGTAGTTTATTAAGCAGCACTGCGTGCCAGACCTGGTCGAATGCTTTGGATATGTCTAGAGCGACAATCTGGGATTCACCGTGTAGTTCCATAGACTTGTTCCAAGAATGGGTGACAAAGGAAAGGAGGTCGGCAGTTGATCTGCGCTGACGGAATCCATACTGCCCGTCGTGGATTAGACTGTGATTTTCAAGAACTTTTAGTAATTCGGTGTTTATATACATCACTTCAGATACGACTGAAAGGAAATAAATAGGCCTGTAGTTGGTAGAAAGCGCTTTGGATGCTTTCTTGGGGACGGGTTGTACTCGAGCAGTTTTCCAGTTACTAGGAAATATGCCTCTATTGTAAGATGTCTGAAACAGACGGGTCAGGATAGGAGCAAGTTCTGGTGCGCATTTTTTGAGAACAATTGCTGGGATCTCGTCAAGGCCAGAGGTTTTCCTGGTATTAAGAGAAGAGAGCATCTTTCGTACCTTTTTAGTTTTGAAAGTGATATCCGTCATTTTATGCGCAACATTGGGGAATGTTGGTGGTTGAACATTTGGAGGTGGGTTGAGAGTAGAATTGCCAGCGAACAACGAGACAAAAAGTTCAGCCTTGCTCAGGGCGGTAGAAACAATTTCATCCCCTTAGACAAACGGTAGGAACATGCTCTTGCAGAAATTATTCCCAATAGATTTAGCAAGAGTCCAGAAGGGTTTGCTGCCGCTGGAGCTTAAGAGGACTTTGTTTATGATGTGGTTATTAAATGAGTTTTTTGCCTCAGAAAGAATGGGGACATAACGGTTTCTTGCGTCGTTAAATGCTTGACGGTTTTCTTGACTGGGACTGGGTTCTTGCATTTCCAAGTGTGTTCTTTACTGCTTTTGTTTGCTGGGGATTTCAGGTCTATTAAAATAATTGAAAAAACAAACAGCTTATTATGGAAGAGCTATTTTATATATTTCATCACATAAAAATAATGTATGTACAAAAACGACATATATATTTACAAATAACTTACATATTATATAAATTATTAAGTTAATCACAATTATAATATTAGACACATATCTGTTTTTTGTCTGTCTGTGTCTAAATTTCATTACAATAAACTGCTTTATATACAAGCCATTTAAAAATATTCCTTTCTGGAGGACTTCTACATTATGTTGCAATTTATATTTATACTTAGGCTTAAAACGATAAATAAAACTGTATTTACACAACATTTCGAGTGTTTTCTTGAGCACATACGTTAACAAACAAATTTCTCAAGGATAACACAAAAGCATACAGTTATATCTTAAAAGAAAAACTTGCATTGTTAGAAAAACAGCTACCATAATAAGTACAGTTGGAGAACCCAAATCACCACAACACATATTTCAGAGACCTTACGATCGTTTCGTTGACCATCTCAACATCTTCAGAGGAAGAAAAATTATTTTTAGTTAAATTATTTATCCTTTGTTAGAGTTAAAAATGCGAGCCAAACACCCAGGTTTAGTTTCTATATAAAAAAGATGAGCGGAGGTTATTGTGTTTGTCTCGCCAGATGTGGTTGTCGGCTTACTCCAATATTCACATAGTAAATTTCTAGACCGAAGGGAACATGCAGATTCCTTAAATAACGCGGTACTGTTCCTTTTAAAACTATTATCCTTATATTAGATAAGGGCTCATAAAGTTGTCGACCAGAAGATTAAAGTAGGTCTTCGACCTCGTAGTTTCACTACACAATAAGCAAACTATGGGTCTTCGACTACAATTTTACTTCGGACTAGTTTGTGTACCTAGACGCGATCAAAATACACAGTAGCTAGTAGTTTAATTTTTAGAATTTTTCTTCCTCTGCAGATGTTGACATGGTCAACGAAACGATCGTAAGGTCTCTAAAATATGTGTTGTGGTGATTTGGGTTCTCCAAGTGTACTTAGTAGTGCTCATCACAGGTTCCAGTTTTCACATAGCTACCATAAATTTAATATTGTAGTATATATCACATACAAAGAGTAGACATATTACCATTCCAAAAACGGTGAAACCGCAAAAATGAAATCAGCACAGGACAAGTGTACAGGAGTCCCATTTTGATTCAAATTACTGGGTATCTCGGTTATTAGTAAAAACAGAACCTTGCAGTTTTCGTGAACCTGAGCTATGTAAGGCTAGATGTATTCTCACCACAATTAGAACAGTAGACCGGTTTCGCTCTAATTAGAGCTCGTCAGTACGGCATTAATTGCAGCGAAAATCCACCTATAAAGTAATACAGCTATGGTAGTTAGCCTCCCAAAACTAAGTGAGATGTAAAACAAGCTTTTACACGTGTCGCAATTTTGTTGCGAAACCAAGTAGTATGTTGTCAAGGCAGCTCCAAATAACACAGAATGTTAAAAAAAAATGGGCCAGAGCTGACAATTTACTAAATTAAATTGTTAGTTGGTTGTATACAGTTTCAACAAAGGCAAATTACGGGTGCTTTTGAAATTTATGTTACTTTCGAACACTAACATCATAATGTTGTTACTGAAAAAAGTGTTGGGCTGCTGGGATATATAAAAAAAAAAAAAATTCTGTGATCGTTAAATGGCTCTGTCATGCCACAAAGTCTCTCCCACCAACTGTCAAAAACATGCACAAGTAATATCTCCTGAAATGACAGTATCGACTCAATAAGATCGATAGCGAGCTTAAGGTGCCGTTATCGAGTTAATGGGGCAGCAAAGAGCTTTCTAATGATGTACAACATGCTTGAGAAATCTTGTAATTGCACTGACAATTTTGAGAAAAACTGTTTTGAGTATAGTAGGCTATGAAATCCAATACCAGAAAACAAATGACAAAAAAAGTGTTCAAAAAGTAGTAGGCCATGGAGTCTAACAATAGACTTCTACTTTTAACATATTTTTTCGTAATGATTCACGATAAAAAAATATTGTGATTTAATTTACAATACTTAATTAGGTAATAATGCTAGGTAATATTATGTGAAACAGTTTAATAAGGAAACCCGGCAATAACAAGTAGAAACTTAAACTCCACAAAACAACACAATTAGAAACAGAACTCAACAAATAATAAAATAGAAACTTAAAAATACATTAAATAGAAAATTGTTCAATATGGCCACAGTTTTGTTCAATGCACTTTATACACCTTTTTGAAACATGCCTGAAAACTCTGGTGACGGTGTTTTGGTTAATATGATTTATAGTTTCCGTGATTGTTTCGTAATTCATTGATATTTTGTGGTGGATCGAATTTATACATATCATTCTTCAGAGCACCCCAAAAATAAAAATCGATGGGTGTTATATCAGGACTTCGAGCACACCAATGAACCGGCTTGGTACAAAAATTCTTTGACGATCCTAGCATTGTGAGCTGGACAACCGTCTTGTTGGTACCAAATCTCGCCAAAATTATCATTAAAAGGGCCTACACACATAGCGATTTATCGTACTGCATGCAGTACAATATCGGCTAGAACTGCTGCAGTAACGATAAGCAGTAGCGTGTGTAGGAAAATTGGATGCCTCGCAGTACGTAGTAGCCGAATCGCTCGCAGTACGGAGTTTCCATAGAATATCATATCAGCGGTCATGTTTGATTGCAAGTTGGAACGTGTGTAGAGTTATCATCACTGCGCACTTACGATTTTTCCATTGTACTGGTGTATTGTTACTTTATTGTTAGCTAGTTATTCTTTTCATTTTATTATTCCTGTATATTAAAAAACAAGACATTTTGAGAAGAGTTTATTGAAATGTATAGAGAAAACAGTTGCGTATGGAAGGTGAAATCAAAAGATTACGCAAATAAAATAGAGAAATGACAGTTATATTTTATTTAACAAATTTTAAGAATTGTTCCCAGAAGGGACGAAATAAATAATGAAAATAAAAAAACGATATAAGAATTAAGGTGTAGTTTCACCTAGCGCTTGAGGTAAAATACCTGTTCTAAATGTAAGATCTGGGAACAGTGCACTTAACCGCAACTACATATTACCGTGATTATAATAAAATATAGCCTAAAAACAGTTGTACATACCTTAATAAAGTAAAACAATGTGGTATATTTCATTTTTAATAGCCTTTAATGATAAACACAATTAAAACGTTTCGATGTGCAACAAAAACCTATATTTTTGCACCTGAGGTTATGACTGTTGTTTTGTTGACATATTTCATGCAGATAGGTGGTGTCTTGTCAGGTCCAGAAAGTCAGGTCAGCAGGAGTGTGTGTAAAAAGCATTTTAGATCTTTTATTTCGTTAAAGCGGCAAAACACTCTTGGAATTAGATATTCAATGTGGCAACGCTGCTGAAAATTGACAGTTCGAAACGTGAAAATGGTGCATTTTTTTTAACTTCATTTCTCAATTATTCTGTTAATTATGGTTTTTTCCTAAACAATTTTTCACGGTTATTAATCTGGGTTACATACTCATTCTTGTGGTGTGTGTCGTTTTGCTACATTCCGGTTGCGGTTAAGTGCACCGTCCCCGTAAGATCTTCATAAGAACATCTTGTTGCCAAATATCTTAATGTAGCGACCAATCTTTCTTCAGCAGATATTGTGTTCCTCACAATTGTATCTTGTTTTGTAATTTTATTAAAAATTAAAGCCAACAAAGACGTATAGGCATCAGAATCCATTCTTAAGTAATTTTTAAAATCAAGAGGCTCTTCATGTTCAAGTTCTTTTAACAGCCACATAAGAGCGAATATTTGTTTCTGTCCAACAACTACCTTTTACACCATTTTCTCTTTTTCACTAATTTTTGTTCCATCTTTGTTCTGTATTGCTCAATGTGACATTCCTGTAAGCCACCACCCCTAAGAATATAAGCTCATTCTGTCACATCAGAAAAGCATTCTGGTTTTTAAGTTTGTAACTGAAAGATGTTGTGATTAAATATCTCAGTCGAGATGTAAGTGTATATATAGTGTTGATATGCCAAGAGTATCATTCAATAAGTCACCTAACTTTAACTACGGTGTTGCTATTTAATTAACCCAAACAATGCAACTATCTATCAAATAATCTATTACAACTCAAAGCACTAATAAGCTGGGTGGCGAGCATGCTGGACGACAGGAGAGTTTCGCTGAACTTGAGGGGCCGGGGGCTGGATGTTGGGGTGACGGGCGGCTGTCCTCAGGGCAGCTGCCTTTCGCCTCATCTATGGTGTCTGGTCATGGACGGCCTCTTGGAGCGACTCTCTGAGAATGGCTTCTACGCCCAGGCGTACGCTGATGATGGGCTGGTCTTAGTCACCGGCAAATTCCTCGGCATCGTCTGTGAGTGCATGCAAGCTGCCTGTAGCATAATCGAAAGGTGGTGTGGTGAGCTGGGACTCTCCGTAAACCCGGGGAAGACGGAGATAATCCTATTTACCAAGAAGAGGAAGGTAGAGGGGTTCAGGGCGCCTGTGATGTTTGGAAAACCTTTAGCTTTAGTGCGGGAGGTCAAATATCTGGGGGTGATCCTGGACCGCAAACTAACATGGGGGTCGCAAATAGAACGAGTAGTGAGGAAGGGAGTAGCGACCCTCTGGCAGCTGCGTTGTGTGATAGGGAGGACCTGGGGACTTAATCCTCGGATCCTTCATTGGATCTACACTGCGATCATCAGGCAGATAATCCTCTATGGGGCATTGGTCTGGTGGTGTGAACCAAACTACCAGCAGGAAGCTGGCCAAACTCCAAAGGCTGGCAATCCTGGGTATCACAGGCACTATGAGGACGACACCCTCAGCCGCGCTAGAGGTCCTGTTGATGCTGCCACCGCTTCCCATCTGTATCAGAAGGGAGGCTATGGCGTCGCATCTTAGAATGCGAGACTTAGGAAACTGGTGCGGAGAGGGAGCAGTAATAGGGCATGCAAGAGTCGCCAAAGAGGTGGAAAAGGAAATTCCGATTTCGGCCATAAAGGTGCGGGATGCCGAGGCTGATATTAGGTTGACTAGGCCATACACCCTCAAGATCCCCAGTAGGGATCAGTGGAGGGAAAATGAGGTTGCATTCCAGCCCGCAAGCCTGGTCTGTGTCACCGACGGATCGCGCCTGGAGGATCAACAATCCTCCGCGGCAGGAATATACATCGAGGGCCTGGGGGTGCGCAAGAGCTATGCCCTTGGCGCATATACCACGGTATTCGAAACAGAGGTGTATGCTATCCTGTCTGTGGCCAATAGACAGGATGTGAAGAGGAGTCCCGAGAAATGTGTGTACATCTGCTCGGATAGCCAGGCGGTCCTCCAGGCAGTCTGCGCGGCCAGAATCAGGTCAACACTGGTTCAGGAGTGCGCTGACGCCCTCAGAGGACTAGCCAGGACGAAGGAGGTGCAACTGGTGTGGGTTTCCGGGACACTGTGGCGTAGCGGGGAATGAGGTGGCGAATAATCTCGCAAGACTCGGTAGACATAAGTAGGAAGACAGTCTCTGTCGCCTTAGACAGGTGGACCGAGGAAGCAATGGAGAGACACTGGCGGTCGGTTGGTGGCTGCAGACAGGCGAGGAACTTCGTGGAGGGGCCGGACAGAGATAAAGCTATCTGGCTACTTGGAAGGAGTCGACCTACGCTTCGCCGTATCCTTGGGGTGCTGATAGGCCACTGCGCCCTTAGAAGACACCTCACATTGATAGGCGAAGAGAGGTATCCCATTTGCCAGGAATGCGGCGAGGATGAAGAAATGTCTTACCAGTACCTGTGTGAATGCGAGACTTTTGGGAGTCTTCGAGCAGAATTGTTCGGATCGAGGACTCTGCAGAGGAATCAGGTAAGTACCGTCCAATTGAAGACCGTCACGGCCTTCATCTCGAGGTCGAGGCGGTGTGGCGACGGAACCGAGGAAGAGGGCCCATTGTGGCCTACTTGCTTGGCGTTGGCCTCCCCACCACTGCTACTACTACATAACTCAAAGCACAATTTATATACGGTCCTTCGAGTATACACGTAACAATCTTCATCAATCAACAACACTGCAGCTAAAAGCTCAACAGCTTTACTTTTTGAAGTTCTTGAAGACATAATAATGCACTGTTCACTCTAGCACTTCTATTATTATACTGTAATAACTGCAATAATCTGAACTGCTGCAGTACGATGTGTTGAATCGTGTGTACAGAAAATGGTTATACTGCAACCCATACGATTTTCTCTACGACCTGCAGTTCCACATGCAGTACGATAAGTCGTTACATGTGTAGGACATCTATCTCTTCTAGTTGTTGGTAAGATATCATTTCTCAATAGATTAAGATACCTTTCCCCAGTTAAATTATTTTCAAAAAAGAACGAACCAACAATGAAGTTACCTGAAATTTTTTAAAATTATCTGTCTAATCTGCAAATACAAATAACAGTTTTGTACCTAATAAGCCGCACCAAACATTAATACCATATCTGTCTTGCAATCGTCTGTCTTCCTTTAGAGGGGGATTTTCATTTGCCCAATAATGCCTATTATGGCGATTATACACACCACAGTATTATTTTCATCTTGCTGGCATTGTCCTTGATACCATCTGTAGAATTGAAGTCGCTTAGGGTAATCGTCAACATTTAAGCCTTGTACGATTGTAGGTTTTTATGGATGGTAATGACTTAGTTTTAATACAGGGTGTACCGTACTTTTTGGAACGTCCATTTGTTCACCATAAAACCAAACAGATTGCGGAGGGTTTTCGTTTGAAACCTGTAAGACGGAATTATTTCTTTCTTTATTTCTAGGAATTGGTAGTTTCTTTGTGTGGAAGCTACCGTCGTTCAATAGATTGGTCACTATCCTGCGAAATATTTTGGTGTTTGGTTGTCGTCTTTCTGGGTAGTTGTTTTGATATGAATTTGCAGCTGCCTCAGTATCTCGGTTAGAACGAATATAACATTCCAACATGTCAAAGTATTCTTCATTACTGAACATATTGTTGAATAATATTTAAAATAAACAGGAAACAAACTATTTAGTACAACATTTTAAGCAACGTATTAAATACACCTGATCAGATAATTAAGAATGACAGTATTCTTAATTGTCGCTACAGTCTTATATCCATAGCAACCTTTCTTCTGTTGTTTTTGAGTTGACTTGCATTTAAAAAGCAAACAATTTTCAAAGGCATCTTCGTAAATCATTAATCTGCTTTTTATTGAGTTCTGTTAGTAAATTTTGTTATTTACTAGGTTTACCTATTTAATTAAATTATCACAATTTTTTAGAATAATGTTGTAATGTAAAATATCATTTGTAATAATGGGCCGATTTATTGGTGGGCTCAAAGTTCCTATTTTTTTTATCGTTAATCATTACAGAAAATTATGTTAAAAGTAGAAGTCTATTGTTAGACTCCATGGCCTACTGCTTTTTGAACACTTTTGTTTTGTCATTTGTTTTCTGGTATTGGATTTCATAGCCTACTATCCTCAAAACGGTTTTTCTCAAAATTTTCAGTGCAATTACAAGATTTCTCAAGCATGTTGTACATCATTGGAAAGCTCTTTTCATAGGCTATCACATTTGCAAAAAATCCAATATGTCTGCCATAATAAAAACAAACGTTGATACCTGTAGCTCAAAAACAAATGACAATCCAAAGTTGAGAATAGCACAAAAAGATTACTCTGTAAAAAGTGTCCTGATCATGTGCAAGTCTTAGACATGTCAGATCAACGCCTACTTAGATATTGAAGAAAAAAGAAATAGTGAATTTTTTTTTTCAAAATAACTCCAACATGAAAAGAGGCAGGGCAAAATACAAGTCATATTTGGAACGAGCATGAAATTCTACAAAACATTACTAATTTAACCGTCTCCCTATCTCTAATAATAACGGAGATAGCAATACATTCCCATCCAGTTTGGGGGACACTGTATATATCGCAATTTTAAAGGTTATATCCCACTCTGAAGATCACACAGCGGCTATTTGTTCTACTTCGACGTTATATTTTAATCTCCTAAAGTTGCATTGTAATTTAAAATCAATTAAATCCCATTTTAATGATTAGACCACATTAGATCCAGTTCCAGGTAATTTCACAATTTTTTTGAAGTTGATATCACGATTTTAAAGATTATAACTTTCATGGTTATTTTGAAATAGTTATATTATGTTTTTCAAGGTTATATCGCACTTTAAAGATTATATTGTGTTTCAAGATTTCACAAAATTTTGAACATATATCAGGAATTGAAATTGAAAGGTTATATCTCGCTTTCGAGCTTATGTAATACATTTTCGAGGTTACATCACGATTTTAAAGGTTACATTCACACTTTAAAAATTAAACTATGGTTATTCGATGTCTGACTTCTGTGGTTCGCCTTTTTCTTGTTCCGTTTCAATAATGTTCTGTTTCTCTCTAGCTTCGGCATCTTTCTCAGCCTTCCTGGCTTGCTGAGAGTACGTATAACCGGGTTTATTTACAGGCATGATTATGTTGTGTTTAGATTTCATGTGAGTCCTAAGCGAAACAGCTTGTCGGAAGCCTTCACAACAGTGTTCACAAACATAGGGCAGTTCACCGGTGTGTTGACGTCTGTGGGTCTTCAAGGCGTATCGTGTGGAGTAGCCTCTTTTGCAGAAATCACACTGGTATTCTCGCAGGTTGAGGTGGACAAGTTTCTTGTGTTTCTTGATGGTGTGGGAATCCCAGAAGCCTTTGCCGCAAATGTCGCAAACATAGGGACGAACTCCTGTGTAACAAATAATAATTTAGTAAGCATAATGAAGAACCAAACAAATATATACACCACCCGGTATAAAAACTGGAAAACAAAATTGTAAATATTTATTTTTATTTCAACAACACACCACAAGCGCTTACAGCCTAAATACTATTGTAACATGGGTGTCGACAAGGAGGAAAGAGGCAACTTGTTAATTCTGGACTTGAAGGTTTGGAGGTTCTGGGGAGAAGGAAAAACATGTGTCGGCAAGGAATTCCACAACTTGGAAGTCCTCGAGACAAAAGAGCGGGCATAACAAGATGTTCTATGTCTAGTGACCTGGACAGTGCATTCGCTCTGTTCCCCTGGTAGATTTGTTGGGGGCGGCAGGTGGAGGAACTATGAAAGAAAGCTCCTTTGAGCCATGCCCGTGCATATACCTATAAAAGAGAGAGAGGTTACCAACGGCACATTGGTGGGTAAGGGATGGCAGCCTTTGGGTGAGGGTAGGGTCACCGATGAAACGTATAGCTCTCTTCTGAATGGAGTCCAGGATAGGGAGTGTAGAAGCGGGAGCAGCACCCCAGATGTGGTAGCAGTATTCGAGGTTTGGTCTTATTTGTGAAGTATATAAGGTATAGAGATTAGCTGGTGAAAAGTATTTGCGAACCCGAAAGAGGAAACCTAATTTCTTAGCAGCCGCTTCTGCAATTGATGTGACATGTTGGTGCCAATTGAGATTTCGATCCACAGAAATGCCAACAAGTAAAAAGGACTCATTACTTTGAATAACTTGGTTGTTTATTGTGATGGGTCTAGGGCTGGTGTATCTCTTATGAGAAAGAAAGCAAGACTGTGATTTGGTGGGGTTGAATTGTACACGATTTCTACTTTCCCAGTCTAATATTTTTTAGAGATCCACGGAGACAGAACCCCCCATGAGTCTGCGATCCTCATCTAATTGGGCCAAAGAGACAGGCTTAGAATATTGTATGTTTGAGTGGAGGGTGCTGTCGTCCGCGTAACTGTGAACTGGGTTGGATGTGCTAGAGAGAAGGTCATTGATGTGGAGAAGAAACAAAGTAGGGGCTAAAGCTGAACCTTGAGGAACTCCTGCATTAATTGGATATAGTTTAGAGGAATGGCCATCCACAACAACAGAAATGCTCCGGTTAGAGAGGAAGTTTGCGGTACAGATACAGAGTTTTAGTGGTGGGCCATAGGCCGGAAATGTATTAAGCAGCACTGCGTGCCAGACCTGGTCGAATGCTTTGGATATGTCTAGAGCGACAATCTGGGATTCACCGTGTAGTTCCATAGACTTGTTCCAAGAATGGGTGACAAAGGAAAGGAGTTCTGCAGTTGATCTGCGCTGACGGAATCCATACTGCCTGTCGTGGATTAGACTGTGTTTTTCAAGAAATTTTAGTAATTCGGTGTTTATATACTTTTCCATCACTTTAGAGATGACTGAAAGGAGAGAAATAGGCCTGTAGTTGCTAGGAAGGGCTTTGGATCCTTTCTTGGGGACAGGTTGTACTCGAGCAGTTTTCCAGTTACTAGGGAATATGCCTCTATTGTAAGATGTCTGAAACAGACGAGCAAGTTCTGGTGTGCATTTTTTGAGAACAGTTCCTGCGATCTCGTCAAGGCCAGAGGCTTTCCTGGTATTAAGAGAAGAGAGCATCTTTCGTACCTTTTTAGTTTTGAAAATGATATCCGTCATTTTATGTGCGACATTGGGGATTGTTAGTGGTTGAACATTTGGAAATGGGTTGGGAGTAGATTTGCCGGCGAACGAGGCAAAAAGTTCAGCATTGCCCAGGGCGGTAGAAACAATTTCATCCCCTGAGACAAGAGGTGGGAACGTGCTCTTGTAGAAATTATTCCCAATAGATTTAGCAAGAGTCCAGAAGGGTTTGCTTGAAAATTTCTTCAAAATAAAGAATTCTGCATTCAAAGTATCCCTTAGGCCTAGATCTATGAAGTCTCAGATCTTAGAGACAATCCGTGGTGAGATTCAACCCAGCTGCTCATTACCTTGTCAACTAGGCCAGAATGTACGTATTTTCCCCAACATTGGTGCAATTCTAAACATAATAAAGCTGTTTTAATGAAATTTTGTGAACATGTTGCTCTATAACATATTTTGTACGTAAGAAAATTAGTTTTTAGATTAATAGTATGACCAGAGTTATTAAAATTTGAATGGTTAATAAAAATTCATTACCATAACGTGTTTGCTGCATCCGAACTATTTTTTGATAACATTAAAACGATTTTAGTTAGTCTTGATTGCTTAACGAATTTCAAATGACCAGAAAATTTGCTAAAACTTTACCCAATTAACCGAGCTTCAAGCTCTTAATGGTAAATATACAATGTAGGACCTAAATGTGACTCTTGAGGTACACCAAACATAATATTGTAAATTCATCCTTACCGTGACTGTGCGCTTTCCGTTTATGATCCCACAATCTGCCATTCAGTCTGAATTCTTCCCCGCATTCGTCACATTTATAATTCTTCCGATCACTGTGAAAATTGAAGAGATGCGTCCTCAGGCCTTCGATACTTTTATGCAAACTACCACATATGTCACATACCTGCGGTCCAGCTTTATGAGATAACACATGTTTCTTCATGTTATCCGATCTTGTGATGATGTTGCAAATCTTGCACCTGGCCTTCATGTGTTTGTTTCTGTGTAAGTACATGCGCGTATGCTCGATTTTGATCTCACAAATTTTGCACATATAATCTGCCGGCTGTGTACCCGGTATCTTTTCCACTATATCGTTGGGATCGGTTAAAACCTCGAAATCGTCTTCGTTAACTTCGTTCTGTTGACGCATGGGCTTGGAAAGAGACAAAACGTACCTTTGTAGATCTTCCAGTTCGCCGTTTTCGATCACAAGGACACCATCAGGTTTTATATCGACTTGTTCATTATCTTCGTTTTCTTCACTATCGTCTTGTTCGTTATCACTTTTATCTGATCCATCACTCTTATCACTTTCTTCCGTTTTAATTTTTTCATTGTCACTGTTTTTCTTGTTCTTCTTGACAGTTTTATTATATTTACTTTTTGCTACTTTCTGTTTAGGCTTTGATGTTGTGGCTTTACTCCTGGTGTTTCGTTTTCTTTTTGATGTTGCTTTTGGATTACAGGGATTAACTTTTTTATTGGTTGCCCTCTTTTCTCGCGGTGCTTTTTTGTCACCATAATCTATCACCATGAAATCTTCTATATTAATATCGTCAATATTATCTACATCGATCACTGCACGTTTTTTGGGCGGAGGTTTTTTCCTAGGGCCTTTGGATTTTCTTTTCATCTCCTCCCAACTCGAATCACTATCATCGTCAGACTCAATAGAATCGCTGGTCGAACAATCCATTAAATCATTCACAAAGTCTTCATAATCTGTATCTTCTTTCTTTTCCTCTTTTATCCCATCTTTCATTTCATCTTCAACTTTTTTGTTTTCTTTAACTTCTTTTTCGTTTTCTTTAACTTCTTTCTCTTTAATGACTCTTTCATTGATTTTAGATTCTGTGTTTTCGTTTTCTATCTTCACTTCATCGTCCCCTTTAATAACGACTTCTGGTTGGACAAGAGAATCTTTAAGTTTCTTATCAGATTCTATGATACGCTTTTTCACTGCATAAGCTGTGTAAAGGTCAGCTACGCAAGATTCACAAGAGTTTTTTGGTAGTCCGTCAGTTTTCTCAACCTACAACAATAAAGTGTATCAGCTGTATTCAAATCACACAAACATATAACAACCTTATTAAATCAAGAAGCACACCAACTTAGATACCCAAACTTAATACTATTACATGCAAATATAAAGTATTCATTGATAAATAATAGGTAAGTGCAGAAGTTTGTACTTTTACGAATGAAGATTTTTATATTTACAAACATAAAGACGTTCATACCTTTATTGAAGTCAACGACTCTATCATAATCGGAATGTTGGACGAAAAGAGGTCCACCGTCACAGAAAGTGGCTTCGCACAGAGCCTACACACGTTATTTACACTCATTTTATACGCTTAATCGCCTGCTTTTAACGTATTGTTGTGATCTTTTTATTATTAATAATAAACTGCTGCTATAACCTTAAAAATCAAAACATTTTAACAAAACTTGTCACTTGAATCTGTCATCTGTCAGTTTCATTGTGCTACTGGCGTCCAAGGTAGCCAAAATTTACCATGCGATCACATGAGATTTGACACCTCTTTCAGGTTAGATGACACTGCTGGATTTCCGGAGAAGCCAAGTGCTGGCGTTCCCAACACACGCTTTATTTCTGCGCTACGTAGTTTACACATTTTTATGTAGCTTTGTGCTTTGTTTATATTACACAACTTACTTTTAATTAACCTAAAATATGATCAACGATTATGGTTATAAATAAAAATTGTGCAGTGTTAATAACTGAAAACATTATTCTTTTACGTAAAATAGAAATCTAGAATATCACAAAATCATAAACTAGAAAGTCATTTTAACAGTTGACATAGAATGTAATATGTATTAATTTAAGCCACGAAAACTTTCTGAAAAAACCGACCATCTGATTTCTGAATATCCCTTCTCCGAGGTCACTATTCTTGGTGACTTCAATGTCCATAATAAGGATTGGCTAGGATCTTCAAAAACCGATCCACAAGGGAGAGCAGCGGAGGCTTTTGCAGTCAGCAATTCTTTAGCCAATATGGTTCAGCAACCTACTTACTTTCCTCGCATGCCAACACACAGCTCAAATCCCTTGGATCTCCTTCTTACTACAAAACCTGAATGCTATAAGATATCAGTCACCGCCCCCCTTGGTCGCTCAGACCACAGCATGGTCACTGCTTCCTGCGCAATGCAACCCGAGGTCACACAGTCATCACCCCCACGTATAGTTTGGCATTACAACTCCGCAAACTGGGACGAAATGCGGGATTACTTTTCCCCATTTCCATGAGCGTCTGTCTGCTTCTCTCATCATGACCCCTCTGATATCTCACAAAACGTCACCGAAATTAACCAAGCTGGCATGGAATTATTTATTCCACGTACACAGAAAACCTCTTCAGTCACTCAAAAGCCCTGGTTCTCTAAATTCTGTGACAAGGCCAGACTTGGGAAGGTCAAAGCTCACAAAACGCTTCTACACAATCCCAGTCAAGAAAATTGTCAAGCATTTAACGACGCAAGAAACCGCTATGTCCGCATTCTTTCTGAGGCAAAAAACTCGTTTAATAACCACATCAAAAACAAAGTCTTCTTAAGCTCCAACGGCGGCAAACCCTTCTGGACTCTTGCTAAATCTATTGGGAATAATTTCTGCAAAAGCACGTTCCCACCTCTTGTCTCAGGGGATGAAATTATTTCTACCGCCCTGGGCAAGGCTGAACTTTTTGCTTCGTTGTTCGCCGGCAATTCTACTCTCAACCCACCTCCAAATGTTCAACCACCAACAGTCCCCAATGTCGCGCATAAAATGGCGGATATCATTTTCAAAACTAAAAAGGTACGAAAGATGCTCTCTTCTCTTAATACCAGGAAAGCCTCTGGCCTTGACGAGATCCCAGCAATTGTTCTCAAAAAATGCGCACCAGAACTTGCTCCTGTCCTGACTCGTCTGTTTCAGATATCTTACAATAAAGGCATATTCCCTAGTAGCTGGAAAACTGCTCGAGTACAACCCATCCCGAAGAAAGTATCCAAAGCGCTTCCTAGCAACTACCGGCCCATTTCTCTCCTTTCAGTCGTCTCTAAAGTGATGGAAAAGTATATAAACACCGAATTACTAAAATTTCTTGAAAAACACAGTCTAATCCACGACAGGCAGAATGGATTCCGTCAGCGCAGATCGACTGCTGACCTCCTTTCCTTTGTCACCCATTCTTGGAACAAGTCTATGGAACTACACGGTGAATCTCAGATTGTTACATATCCAAAGCATTCGATTAGGTCTGGCACGCAGCGCTGCTTAATAAACTTCCGGCCTATGGCATACCACCAAAACTTTGTACCTGGACAGCAAATTTCATCTCCAACAGGAGCATTTCTGTTGTTGTGGATGGCCATTCCTTTAAACTGTATCCAATTAATGCAGGAGTTCCTCAAGGTTCAGCTTTAGCCCCTACCTTGTTTCTTCCCCACATCAATGACCTCCTCGCTAGCACATGCAACCCAGTACACAGTTACGCGGACGACAGCACCCTCCACTCAAATATACAATATTCTAAGCCTGTCTTTTTAGCCCAATTAGATGAGGATCGCAGACTCATGGAGGGTTCTGTCTCCGTTGATCTCCAAAAAATATTAGACTGGGGAAGTAGAAATCTTGTACAATTCAACCCCACCAAATCTCAGTCTTGCTTTCTTTCTCATAAGAGATACACCAGCCCTAGACCCATCACAATGAACAACCAAGTTATTCAAAGTAATGACTCCTTTTCACTTGTTGGCATCTCTGTGGATCGAAATCTCAATTGGCACCAACATGTCACATTAATTGCAGAAGCGGCTGCTAAGAAATTAGGTTTCCTCTTCCGGGCTCGCAAATACTTTTCACCAGCTAATCTCTATACTTTATATACTTCACAAATAAGACCAAACCTCGAATACTGCTCCCACATCTGGGGTGCTGCTGCCGCTTCTACACTCGCTATCCTGGACTCCATTCAGAAGAGAGCTTTACGTCTCATCGGTGACCCTACCCTCACCCAAAGGCTGCCATCCCTTGCCCATCGACGTGCCGTTGGTGACCTCTCTCTCTTTTATAGATATCTGCACGGGCACTGCTCAGAGGAGCTTTCCTCCATAGTTTCCCCACCTGCTGCCCCCAACAGATCTACCAGGGGAACATAGCGAATGCACCCTTTTACTGTCCCAGGTCACCAGATTGTTGACAGATAGACAAGGAGCGATCATATTATTCCATAAAGAATGTACAACTGAAGATAAAAGTGCATCAGAAAAACGCAAAAGCGGATTATCTATCATCAGTAGTTGATCAGGCGCCAACAGTTGAGTTAAAGCGATGATCTGCTGACTACCAATACATTTCAGCGGTTCGAAACTGATTATCTCCGTGCCTGAGATGACATTTGCTTCATACGCTGTGTTAAATATATATTGTCATGTGTCCCTAAGGACTTCCAATGAAAATTTTTTTGCAAATGAGCGCGATCTAGACCCCTAGAACCCATATCCGGGGTCAGTTTCAATTTTTATATGTTTATATATATATATATATATATATATATATATATATATATATATATATATATATATATATATATATATATATATATATATATATATATATATATAATATATATGTATCACACCGATAACTCAAAAAATAATAGGCCGATTTTGATAAAATTTGGCACGTACCTTTCTTTTGTAAATGGCTTGGATAAGTTCGTTAGTCAGGAAAATCGGATGAGGTTTTCCGGGAAAATTTTGAGTTTTCATTCGAAAAAAATTCTTTTCTCAAAAAGTAATAAGCCGATTTTAATAAAATTTGGCATGTACCTTCCTTTTGTAAATGGCTTTGACAAGTTTGTTAGTCAGGAAAATCGGACGAGGTTTTCCGGGAAAATTTTGACTTTTCATTTGAAAAAATTTTTTATCCCAAAGAATAATGGGCAGATTTTGATATAATTTGGCATGTACCTTCCTTTTGTAAATGGCTTTGACAAGTTCGTTAATCAGAAAAATCGGACGAGGTTTTCCGAAAAAATTTTGAGTTTTCATTTGAAAAAAATGTTTATCTTAAAAAATAAAAAATCTATGATAACCAAATTTTTTTTTATTCAACTATTTCTCATTTTGTGTATTTTAGACGCGCTACCCGCACAAATATCAGGCATACGTTTGTCTAGCGTTCAAGATTACCGAACAGAATCATTTACAAGCTACGCTTGCTTGCGGTCGACCGAATTTTTGGAGAACGTTGGACAAAGACATGTTCAAGTCGCATAATATTAACTAGGAAAAAAATCCTGAAGCATTCATCTGCTGGCAACAGATACCATTCAGCGGGTGCGGACTGATGAACGAATTGTTGACCAACCACTATTTTGTGACGTTTGTCATTTCGCTTTGACAAACTGGCAACAGTTGAGTTCCAGCAAAAACTCCGCGGGACTGGTGAACGAATATTTTGACACTACTATGCACCTGTTGGCGACTGGTGAACATGGCCAATATGTGTTTAAGTTGAAGTTTTCTGTAATTAGGATGTCGTTTTGTTTGACATATTAATGTTCTATAGACAAAACAGCATACCATTGTGTGTGCATAGACAAATAATTCAATTCTTCCTGTCATAGATGTTAGCTGCTAAGTTTTCTATTTCAGTTGTTTTGTGTATTTCCCCTATTCAGGTTCAGGCTAAGTGTAAATTTAGGAGGTTTTACCTTAATTCAATAAGCTGGACAGCTGGACAACACAGTCAATACACTATCCAATCATTTGAGAAATGTTTTAGTGAGCTTTTTGTTCAGATTTTTTTAATTAGTGGTAAGAACGCTTGCCCCTGGACCCAAGGGTACTGGGTTTGATTCTCAGGGTTCTCTTCTCACTTTTTTATTACATACTGTACCATTAACACCAACCGAGGTTGTGGCATTGTATTTGATCAAGTCGAACGTCTGCACGTTCCGCCCTTCGGAGGGGGCGTAAAGCCGCAGGTCTCGTGTACTTTTTTTTTTTAATTTCAACAACACACCACCAGGACTTACAGCCTAAATACTATCGTACCGTGGGTGTCGACAAGGAGGAAAGAGGCAACTTGTTCATTCTGGACTTGAAGGTTTGGAGGTTCGGAGGAGAAGGAAAAACATGTGCCGGCAAGGAATTCCACAACCTGGAAGTCCTCGGGACAAAAGAGCGGGCATAACAAGATGTTCTATGTCTGGTGACCTGGACAGTAAAAGGGTGCATTCGCTCTGTTCCCCTGGTAGATCTGTTGGGGGCAGCCGGTGGAGGAACTATCGAGGAAAGCTCCTCTGAGCAGTGCCCGTGCAGATATTTATAAAATAGAGAGAGGTCACCAACGGCACGTCGGTGGACAAGAGATGGCAGCCTTTGGGTGGGGGTAGGGTCACCGATGAGACGTATAGCTCTCTTTTGAATGGAGCCCAGGATAGCGAGTGTAGAAGCGGCAGCTGCACCCCAGATGTGGGAGCAGTATTCGAGGTTTGGCCGTATTTGTGAAGTATATAAGGTATAGAGATTAGCTGGTGAAAAGTATTTGCGAGCCCGGAAGAGGAAACCTAATTTCTTAGCAGCCGCTTCTGCAATTGATGTGACATGTTGGTGCCAATTAAGATTTGGATCCACAGAAATGCCAACAAGAGAAAAGGACTCATTACTTTGAATAACTTGGTTGTTCATTGTGATGGGTCTAGGGCTGGTGTATCTCTTATGAGAAAGAAAGCAAGACTGAGATTTGGTGGGGTTGAATTGTACAAGATTTCTACTTCCCCAGTCTAATATTTTTTGGAGATCCACGGAGACAGAACCCTCCATGAGTCTGCGATCCTCATCTAATTGGGCTAAAGAGACAGGCTTAGAATATTGTATATTTGAGTGGAGGGTGCTGTCGTCCGCGTAACTGTGAACTGGGTTGGATGTGCTAGAGAGGAGGTCATTGATGTGGAGAAGAAACAAAGTAGGGGCTAAAGCTGAACCTTGAGGAACTCCTGCATTAATTGGATACAGTTTAGAGGAATGGCCATCCACAACAACAGAAATGTTCCTGTTGGAGAGGAAATTTGCTGTCCAGGTACAAAGTTTTGGTGGTAGGCCCTAGGCCGGAAGTTTATTAAGCAGCGCTGCGTGCCAGACCTGGTCGAATGCTTTGGATATGTCTAGAGCCACAATCTGGGATTCACCGTGTAGTTCCATAGACTTGTTCCAAGAATGGGTGACAAAAGAAAGGAGGTCGGCAGTCGATCTGTGCTGACGGAATCCATACTGCCTGTCGTGGGTTAGACTGTGTTATTCAAGAAATTTCAGTAATTCGGTGTTTATATACTTTTCCATCACTTTAGAGACGACCGAAAGGAGAGAAATAGGCCTGTAGTTGCCTGGAAGCGCTTTGGATCCTTTCTTGGGGATGGATTGTACTCGAGCAGTTTTCCAGTTACTAGGGCATATGCCTTTATTGTAAGATATCTGAAATATACGAGTCAGGACAGGAGCAAGTACTATGCAAAGTTGGGAACGTTAAAGATCCATTCCCCCTTTACAGAAAGACATGGATTCGGCAACATTTCCAGAATAGTGAGGTGAAACTGCTTCCTGGCGTCGGTGGTTCGCCATAGTTGCCGCAATAGACCGACGTTAAGGAACAAACAAGAAATATTTTAGTTTGAAAATGTAATCATTTTTTAAGTTTTAACGTATACATTTTATTACAATTGATCAACTATTACTGGGTGTTAGGGTTTTCTGAAATCCAGTATAGAATGTAGTAAGTTAGTTTTTGAGTGTTTTTTGCAATAAAACATAATTGGTATTGATTAAAAAATAAAACAAAATTAACTTTCATTATTTTCTATTAACTTTTTTTTTTCAAAATATAAAAACACATTGATATTGACATCCCATGAAGAAAGACGAGCGGTGTTGTCAGACTTTGCTTTTTGGATTGGAAATCGTTGTTGCATTCGCTAACTATACAGGGTTAGTAAAAAGTCCCGGAACGGTCGAATATTATTATGTTATTAATGACGCAATTTTTTTGGATTTTTGTAATGACAAATGGTCACAAATAAGCCTTTTTATATAACACATTTTCTCACTTCCGGTTTAACAGGAAATGACTCCATCTTAATTGTTTTAAAGGGGACACCTTGTATTATTTACCATTTTCGGATGCACGATAAAAAACTACGTTCTGAAACATCAACATGTTGTTTGTAGTTGCTAACACCACAAAAAAATTAATAAAATATTCATAATGCAAAATCAAGATATCTGTTATAAAAGTTCGTAATATGATTTAAACTAAAGTAATTGTTCAAATTGTGCTCCGTCTACAACTTGACAGTGACATAATCTATCAACAAAATGTCTCACTGAATTTTGTATCATATCTGGCGTAATGTGGTTGATTTCTTCAGTTATCCGCTCCTGTAATTGTTCCAGCTCATTAGGTTGTTTTTTATACACCTGACATTACAAGTGACCCCACAAAAAGAAGTCCAGTGACGACAGGTCTGGAGAACTCCTCTACGTCCGATCCAGCGGCCAGGAACTATTTGGTCCAAATAATCACGGGCACTACTCGTAAAGTGTGGCGTAGCTGCATCTTGTTGGAACCAAATATTATCGCTTGGATGATTAGGTCTCATTTGATTTGGGAAGAATGCTCTTAGTGCTGATACAATTTAGTTTCTGAATAAATTCAAGTAGCCATCATCATTTAAATTTCCGATAATAAAAAAAGGTCCAATTTAATTTGTTTCTGCCCAAACCAGCCCACACATTCAGTTTTTGAGGATACTGGATATGTATTTCCTCCATCCAATGAGGGTTCTCTGTTGACCAGAAACGACAATTGTGCCTATTAACTGTACCATTCCGATGAAATGTTGCTGCGTCTGAAAAAAACTATATCATTCACAAAGTTAGGCTGCGCTTTAAAAAAAATTAAGTTGGGGTCATTTCCTGTTGAACCGGAAGTGAGGAAAAAGTGAATGTGTTATAAAAAAATAATCACAAAAATCCATAAAAATTGCGTCATTAATAATAGAGATATTCGACCGTTCCGGGATTTTTTACTAACCCTGTATACTATATCAGTTTATTAACTATTGAAATAAAACAAATTAACTTATATAAATAATAAAACAATGCTTCTAAACAACTCTAACAACATGATTTAACTTAAAGAGAAGCATTGAATAAGACTAATGTGATAAATACACTGTTTAAAACTATCATGCATATAATATAATACAATATAGTCCTAGAACTTGTTTGTACTGACATAACAGGGTTCTTTAACTGACGACCATTGGCGTAGCTTGGGGGGGGGGGGTACCTCGGGCTCCCCTGAAAGATTCTAATAAAGAAAATAGAAAACATATATGTACATATATATTTTTAATCCAACGTACATTCCCCCCCCCCCTTGAAAACTGCGGCTAGCTACGCCGATGCTGACGAAGCAACTGGGATTTGCACGAATATGTTTAAATGTTCAAATATTGGCTTACCTCGTAATTTTAGAGCAAAATCGTATTAGAGTTTTTTCGTCGTTTTTGGTGAATTTTGTTAGGGAGTTCTTTCTGCAATTCTTTCATTTCCATAAAAAATAGACGTTAAACAATGTGAGCTTATGGTAGTGCTGCGGGCGCACGGCACGGAATATTTATTTTGTCAAGTGTTATGGGCACAGCAAATGTAACAATAGCCAAAAAAGTATATTTACCTACATTATTTTTTAAGGTTATTAACTTGTCTGAGATGCATGAAATTTTCGAGACAGTGTATTTTTTGTATGACAAAATTTCACTTATTTATATGTTTATAAATATGTTAACTATAATATATTAATCCCTAAAATAATATCACTGGCATTTCATAATCGTAATAATAACAATAATAATGACAATAATATTAATAATAAACATTCCTACATTTCTAAATAACAATTTTTCTCGTGTATAAATTTCACAGTTACTCCGTATAAAGTAATATGTACAATTTCAACTAACTTAAAATGGATGTTGTATTAATAAATAAAAAAAATAAAAATCAGGAAGGCACTGTATTAAGCCCACTCAGTAGTGCATAGGCAAGTCGTTCCTAAAACTCTCCAAATAACTTCAGTTTTTTTTTCCTCCCTCAGGGCTTGTCCGTGGCTTTGACGCCCCGATAGCACTGCAGCCCTTGGCCTATTGTGCATAAGTAACTTTAGTACATCACGATAGTTTTCTAACTGTGCATGTGTGAGAATATTCATTCATTTAGAGTTTTGAATGTTATACAAAGCAATATGATTCTACCTACCCTCGCACAAGTTTCATCACAAACTTCCTTTTTTTCCTCAGGGCTCGTCCGCGGCCTTGACGCCCCGATAGCACTGCAACGTATGGTTGATTGTGCATACCCTTAGTCTTACTCCACCCATTCCAAAATCACTGTGCCTTGAACTAGTCTGCACAGCGATTGGTAGGTTGAAGTTTTATATTGCTCTGTCTCCGGTCTAGACTGACCGTAGATCAGTTGTCTTTTGCGGTCCAGAGCTTAACACTCGCACAAGATGTGCTGGGCTGATTCCTCTCACTCGCCGCAGCTGCATGCCAAGTCCCCCTCGAACCATCCCATTTTAAGCAGGTGTTTCTTGACGGCCATGTGTCCCGTCAAGAGACCTGTTGTGTTTCTGAGCTGTCCTCTGCTAAGATTTAGCAGCTCCACAGCTCGCTTTGAACTGGGTCCGTCAATTATTGACTTCCCATGTCTGAGCCCTGGACAGTCCGCCCAGTACACCTTGTGTTGGTTTCTGACCCAGGACTTAATGGCTCCCCTGGCAATGCTCTTTGTCACACCCAGAGTCGGTTCTGGTCCCATAAATGGTTCTGCTGACCTCTCTTCGCGAGGCTGTCAGCTTCTTCATTGCCTTTGACCCCCGAGTGACCCGGCACCCAGATGAGGGTCACCTCATTCTGCCCAGCCAGGTCGCTCGTCTCGTCTCGGCATTCACTTACCAGCCAGGAATTTACCCGTGGGCTACCTAGTGCCTTAAGGGCTGCCTGGCTGTCTGTGGCTATGAGGATCCGCTTGTTGGTGTAGCCTCTCCTCTTGTTCTCCCGCACACAGTGCAGGATGGCGTACATTTCGGCCTGAAACACCGTTGCATGGGCTCCGAGAGAAATACTGACTTACCCTCGGTCCTTCCGAGTAAACACCTGCCCCCGTCCCACGCTCCCCGCCGAATCCGTCCGTGAACCAGACGAGCGCGTCCCGTGGTATGCCCGGCGTCTCTTTCCGCCATGCCTCGCGGTAGGGGATTTCCACTGTAAAGTTGTTTTCCCTGCAAATTCGCGGGCTCGCGAAGTCTGACCTCATTTCAAGCATGGGCTCCTTCACGATCTCCTGAATTTTGCAGTGGCCCCTGAAGCCTGGGTTGATCTTCAGTCTACCATTGCAGGCTAGTCTGTATAGTCCTAGCCTGGCCTCCCCCATAATAACTAAGTGTAGGGAGGGGGGGGGGGGGGGCAAATCCAGCAACACCTCCATGGCGGCTGTTGGGGTTGAAGACATGGCGGCTGTTGGGGTTGAAGAAATGGCCCCTGTGATGCCTAGGCAAGCCATCCTTTGGATCTTGCCTGGTTTTTGATTGGCACTGGATTACGTCACCTTAGGCCACCAGACCAGTGCGGGGTATGTTAACGATGGTTTGACCACCCTTGTGTACAGCCAGTGGGCCATACTAGGTCTTAGTCCCCACGTTTTTCCATATAGCCGCCTAGTTACGGCTAAGGTCATGACTGCCTTACGCACTATTTTTCCAATGTGACCATTCCAGGTTAGCTTAGAGTCCAATACGACCCCAAGATATTTCACCTCCCTGGCCATTGGAATGCTCCTACCCAATAGAGTGATAGTTCTGTGGCTGTCGCACTTCCTCCTCTTCGTAAACAGCACGACGGTTGCTTTCTCGGGGCTCACCCCGAGCCCTCGATCAACCGTCCACCCTTCCACCACTTTCAGTGCAGTCTGCATGCGCTCTTACACTACATGTGCGACCTTTCCTCGGACTATGATGACAATGTCGTCCGCATAGCCCGCTGTACCTCATACCCCTTTCCCGAGAGCCTCCCCAGCAGGCCGTCCGCGACTAGGCACCAGAGCAAGGGAGACAGAACGCTTCCCTGCGGACACCCCGCCGCGACCTCCGCCAGCAGATTCCAAACTTCCTTAATCCGGAAAACAACATAATATCCATTTTTGTCTGGATTAGTGTATGTGTAATTTTCTGGCAGATTATTTGCCATAATTGAAAATAGTGTAGCAGCATAACAATTGTTAATAAATACCAAGAAATCAAGTTATATCAACATCCGAACGTCTTCATATATTTATTTGCATCCCGACCAAATACGCCAACGATAAACGCTCAAAATTCAGGTATATGCACTACTGAGTGGGATCCGCGAATATTCCTATATTAACGAATCTGTTCTTTTTTAGGTTAGGTATGTCACGCTACCACTTTTGTAGACTTGATTTTGATATACATATTTGATAGCTGATAGGGTTGATCCATGATACAATAACTAGAGAGATGTGATAATGCGGCTACCTATTTTTGCACTGTCACGCGCATGACTTATGAGTGCCGTCGCAACACGAACGTCTCGCGACAGTAAAAACTCGGTGGTATCGAACATGCGCACTTCGCAGATTATTTTAAGTAACGAAATAAAATCCCAACTTACCTTCCTGACCTACCCTGACATCAGTTTGCCTAATCAAAAGCTAAAAGAAGAAAAAAGGGGAAGGAAAAGTAATCACATGAATCTCAGGGTTGATTTTCCTTCCCCTTTAAAAAAGTAAAACTTGAAAATTAATCACCGTAATAACCAAAAAGTTGCAAACTCTAAATAATGAATTAATGTTCGAAAGTGTTTACATTCAAATGATAGCGGCAAATATTGACTCTCCACTTGACGTCATAGAAAGGGCATATGCGCAATATCATATATTATAAGTCATTATATCATGGGTTTGTCAGTGGTAAATTCTTTGCCAGATTAGATGCCCAGACCTCAAGCTATTTTCACCATGCTTGATACATTTCATATCATCGTGATAACAATCATTAATAAATAAACGGTTAATATAAGGTGAACACTATTGTCAACCAGTAATTATCTACGTAGGTCGCCCGGTCGTGAATTATTAATTTCAATCTTCGATATTTCATAATAAAATACCTCATTTTAAATTCTAAAATTGGAAATTGATAGTTAAAACATCAGGGTTTTCAGTCTGGGTCGTTTCAAGTAAAATAATTGCTTAATTTGAACTCTACTAGTCCAGTCAAAACAATGCTTGACCGGCTGAAAAATCCGAAAGTTTTGAAACTTCGCATACTTGTTTAAAAGTACCTAAGAATGAATATACCGAAAGTCCTCATGAATATGAGGCGAGCTCTAGCGGCAATTAGCAAAAATAGGGCACTTTCTTTGGTTTTTCTTTAATATCTCGAAAACCGATGATCGGAGTTAAAAGTTGATTATATACATAATTAAGGCTTATTTGCTTCAAAAATTGCTATATACATTTTTCTCGTATTCCCAATGGTTCCTGAGTTATAGGCGCTAACATAGAGCGTTTTGTGAAAAACCACGTTAGGGCGGTGCAATATGGCATTTCTAATAATATGTGACAATAATAAGTTACTAAATTAAATATAATACTTACAATGCCTATTCCGACGAGGCGGTACTGCTATCGTCCCCCGCTGATGAAAGTAATGAGCTACTAAGAATCGTACAAGCAGCAGCAAAAATAAGGCAGGATGTTCAGAAAAATGTTTATGATACAAGCGCCTACCCTCCGGGCAACAACTTTTTAAAAGAAGCAGCTTCAGAAGAAGCCTTCAGAAGAGGGTAGAAAACGTGGACGCCCCGAGGCAGATTACATTATAAAGGCTATGCAAGAGATTTACTTCCACATTGAGAATAGTGAGGAATGCCAACTTTCCTTTGAACAATTACATTCTGCAGTATCTGGGGATGTTCCTTTAAACGATACAATTAAAAGCAAACTGAAAGACAAATATGGAGAGACTTATAATTGCTGTGGGAGTTGGATGGGGGGATGCAACCATATGTTTCAATTATGTTGGAAACAAAACAACTCATGGTATGATGACAGAAAAGCTGATAAAAGTAGAGAGCGACTAAGAATCATACAAGCAGCAGCAAAAGTAATAAGGCAGGATGTTCAGAAAAATGTGCATGATACAAGCGCCTAGCCTCCGGGCAACAACTTTTTAAAGAAGCAGCTTCTTGTGTACCCGCAACTCTACAAGTTTTTCTGGAAACATTGATAATGAAAAAAGCAGATAATGCAAATTTAAAAAAAAATGCATTTCTATTGCTCACAGTATTATCTTTGAGATACGTCCAACCTCTTTTATATCAGCAATAATGAACAGTGTTGCTTTGTTTGTGTACAGAAGGTTTGCAAGCAAGAAGTTGGTAAACCTTTTATCAAGTTTAGGGTTCAGTGCTTCATATCACTGCGCACAGCAGCTGGAAATGTCAGCAATTCATCACATTCAACCTGATAATGATACTCCTTTTCAACAATTTGTGTTTGACAACGCGGACTTTAATGTTAGAACACTGGACGATCCCAACACATTCCAATCTATGGGTGTCATCAAACGTGTGCCTTCTGGAAGCACAACTGGAAGCGAACATGAAAAACCAATACCGAGGCTCGCCAAGGTAGCACCTGCTATGACAGTAGGGGAACTTGGAGTGATTCCTTTACAAACTTACCAAAAATCACAAGGTGGATTTAGTAATGTGATTGTGGAGGATCTGAAAGATATAGTCAAGAAAACTGATCAGCTAACTCCATACGATACTCTTTGGTTGGCAGCAAAACGGCTCAATATTAACCTTCATCTCATACATACTTACCTATTGTTTCAGGCAGCAAGTGTAGAAGCTGGTCAAGATAATCCAATTGCAGGGCATTCTACCAAGAAGCGATTCATAGCTGATTGATTTTTCTGTACCAAACTTTCCTTTGAATAACCTCAGCATTTTTTTGTTCATATATTTCATTGTTTAATATACCTACATCATGTGCCTCATCAATATACATCATAAGTAACATACATCATGTGCTTTTTATACAAAGTTGTGAAGTTTATCTCCTCAATTATCCTTAGTATATAAAAATGTAGGTAAACCATTGTCAAATATTATTAGAAATGCCATATTGTACCGCCATAGCGTGGTTTTTCACAAAACGCTCTATGTTAGCGCCTATAACTCGGAAATCGTTGGGAGTACGAGAAAAATGTATATAATCATTTTTGTAGCAAATTTGATAAGCCTTAATTATGCATATAATTAACTTTTGCCTCCAACCAACGGTTCTCGAGATATTAACGAAAAACCAAATAAAGTGCCATATTTTCGCTAATTGCCGCTATAGCTCGCCTCATATTCATGGGGACTTTCGGTATATTCATTCTTAGGTGCCTCTAAATAAGTGTGCGAAGTTTTAAAACTTTCGGACTTTTTAGGAGGTTGGGTCATTTTTTGAGGTTTTTTGACTGGGGTATACAGTCGATGCAACTATACCTTCCATATAACAGCAATGATAATAAATTTAACTATGAACCCGCGGGACAGAAATTTCCTAACCTCACTATAATGTGGTCCATTCATAGACATACAATACTGTTGTTGATTTCCCTTAGGCATTTAAACAGTACATATAACCTTGTACCGTAATTTTTATAAAACAAAAAGAAAACACTTGAATTCTTTTGTTCCTTTGTAAACGATATGGGCAGTCTCTTAAAAATAAGTTATCGGAAATATCTTTAGGGCCATCAGCAGTACTTAAACAGGTGCCCCACTAAGTTAGACACATTATATATTAACTTTATACACTAAGTGAAGAATGGAACCTGCGATGAGCACTGATAAGTACGCTTGGAGAACCGAAATCACCTCAATACATTTGTGAAGAATTATTCCTCCTCTGATGACGCTAACTTGGTTAGTGAAACGATCCTCGGGTTTCTTTAAATGTGTTGTGATTGGATTCCCCAAGGGTACTCATTAACTCTATATTTGGCAGGCAGTACATGCAATCTTAAAACCTCACAATCCCACCAGGCTTTCAAACTTCCGACACTAGCACCGTTCTGGCATCGACTTCGTCTTCGTGAAGAGGTTCTTTGATGTCGTTGACACTGACAGACGACGGCGACGCATTCTGGTTGTTGTTGGCGTTCACGTCGACGCTGTGGACAGGCAGGTTACCGCTGTTGGCGTCTTCTATCGCCTTCCTCAGTTCTTTGAGACCGACCACCCCCACAAGTCGCCCAATGGCTGTGACGTAAGCATGGTTCACTCCAACCATGGAGAAGAGAGAGTGGACTTTGAGGAGAGAGGTGCGTTCGACCAGCTGGAAGGGTGCCGGATCGATGTGGCAGGTTGCGAAGTCTACTGGGAGACGCATTTGTTCATCCTCCCAGGTGCGTTGGTCTTCTGGGGACATGTCGCAGACGCGTTCTTTTGGCTGAAATTGATTAATAACATAATAGATACTTTTAAATTTAAAAAAAAAGTAATATAATAATACAAAAAAGTCAATTCAATTAAACTTCACCCATGCACACAGCATCCGAAATTAATTTTGGGATGAAGGGAGATGTCGTGTTCTAATATTGTCTAATCCTCTCACCTAACATCCCAGAGTTAAACCCTGCCCCTTATTAGCCTGCAACTTCCCTTAATGCCTAGAACAGCCACCAAAGGCGCAGGTACCGACACTGGTGCCCCTGTGCTCTCTTCTGAATGGAGTCCAGGATAGCGTGTGTAGAATCAGCAGCAACACACCAGATGTGGGAGCAGTATTTGAGGTTTAGTCTTAGTTGTGAAGTATATTAAATATAGAGATTAGCTGGTGACAAATATTTGCGAGCCCGGAAGGGGAAACCTAATTTCTTAGCAACCGCTTCTACAATTGATGTGACATGTTGGTGCCAATTGAGATTTCGATCCACAGAAATGCCAACAAGTGAAAAGGACTCATTACTTTGAATAACTTGGTTGTTTATTGTGATGGGTCTAGGGCTGGTGTATCTCTTATGAGAAAGAAAGCAAGACTGATTTGGTGGGTTTGAATTGTACAACATTTCTACTTCCCCAGTCGAATATTTTTTGGAGATCCACGGAGACAGAACCCTCCATGAGTCTGCGATCCTCATCTAATTGGGCTAAAGAGACAGGCTTAGAATGTTGTATATTTGAGTGGAGGGTGCTGTCGTCCGCGTAACTGTGAACTGGGTTGGATGTGCTAGAGAGGAGGTGATTGATGTGGAGCAAAAACAAAGTAGGGGCTAGAGCTGAACCTTGAGGAACTCCTGCATTAATTGGATACAGTTTAGAGGAATGGCCATCCACGACAACAGAAATGCTCCGGTTGGAGAGGAAATTTGCTGCCCAGGTACAGAGTTTTGGTGGTAGGCCATAGGCCGGAAGTTTATTAAACAGCGTTGCGTGCCAGACCTGGTCGACATAACGTTACACGACCCCAAAACATTACACAAATTATTATTTACGGACTTGTACTATATTATACAAAAATATGTACATGTGGATATTATAAATAAGTTCAAATGTAAATACCATACATAGATAAAGCTATGGTAAATACCATTACTAACTGACGCTAAACTTACCAGTTGTACTTTTTTTGATGTTGTGGGACTCATTGGGATAATCTGTGGTTTTTTGTCGAGTGACGAACTACTTAGAGCTTGAGTACTACTACTATTATCTACATCTTGTAATTGAGCAGATTTTCTGAAAATCAAAGAACACATTTCATTTTCATTAACTGCTTAGTGCACTAAGTGAAGACTGGAACATGGGGTCAGCACCCACAAGTACAATTGGAGAACCCAAATCACCACAACACATCTTTTTAAAGACCTGACGATCGTTTTACTAACAAAGTTAGCGTCATCGGGGGAGGCTAAATTCTGCATTTTTCATTCCCTGATGACGCTTACATTGTTAGTCAAACGATCGTCAGGTCTTTAAAAAGATGTGTTGTGGCGATTTGGGTTCTCCAGGTGTAACTGCTTCATCTAGATATTACAGTGCAATAAATTCCAAAATTTAAAAAATAGCGTTTTTTTTTAATTGACATTGGACTGTGGAGGGAGAATAGACTATTAAATAAATCATATATTACCTGAATATCGCTTCAAAGGCTAGTCTAATCCTACTTTCGGCACCAGTAACCGTTGTATAAGGCGTGGAACCTGGACTAGTCGACATGAAAGGACTGAAACCTTTCAAAGTAAACGAATTTGTCTTCTTTAATATGGACTTCTTGGGTTGAGATCCAAAAACTGGGTTGTATGTGGCAGGCTGTGAAAAAAATAAACAAATATTGATGTCGGAACTCATTTAACTGATGATATTTTTTTCTCTAAGAAATGATCAGCAGTGGACGCAGTCTAATGCTTTTCAATTCAGTCTTTGGAGTACCACAGTGGTCTTAACTAGGACCTCTAGTTTCTATATTAGACGTTAACGGGGTGAAGTTATAGTTAAAATAAAATGAGAATGAATAGGGTGCCCATTATTTTTATTTATTTATTTATTTATTACACAAAACTAATGACTTGACAGCTAGTAATTTTGGCAGCTCTCCAACCCCATCGATTTATAATGATATTCAATGTAATTATTTTCCGTTTCAATGTAATCTGGAGTACCTCAAGAGTTTAACTTACGGCCTCTAGTTTTTTAAGATGTATAGCATTCTAATTTATTTATTTATTTATTCAATATGCAAATACACAGTTTATAAACCATTTACGTATTGCATAACAAGATAAACTATAACTATGGTGTACACCTATAATTCTACAATCTCACTTATTACACACATCAAATCAATAACAATACAAAACAACATTTCGGAAGGCTTAGATGCCATTTCAGGCTTCACAGGCAGTCCATCAATTGTACGAAACTAACCTCAAATTCAAATTTATTCTGTCTATTCCAAATTCACATCTCATTCAGTACAAGTAATTTGGAGATCCAACAAAGTCAACAGGACAACGTGGTCAGACATGTATATGTTCAGTCAATGTGTTCTTAAATGCTCTTAAATTCATGTTGAAGATGTCAACATGCTTACACAGTCTGTTATAACTTGCGCACATTCTATAAATCGGAGAACTGAACATACTATTCCTTCTGCACCCCAGTATATAAAACAGTTGCTCCAGTCTACTATCCCTCTGAGGAACCCTAAACTGAATGCTGCCCAAAAATTCAGAAAAATTTACCAAGTTCCTCACGATTTTAAACAAAAACACCAGGTCAGCAACTATGCGCCTGCTCTGAAGACTGGTTATGTCAAACACAGCAAGCAAACTCACATAGGGTGTAAAATTGGGATAAGATCCAAAAAATTTAAAATGCAGAAAACGAACAAACCTCCGCTGAACTTTCTCCACCGCATCAGAATGAACCTTGTAAAAAGGATTCCACACCACCGACAGATACTCCATTTTTGGACGTATATATGCATTAAAAAGAATTTTAAGTGTTTCAACTCTACTGAATCCTTTCGAGTTTCGCACAATAAAGCCCAACGTTTTTAACCCCGAGGCAGCAATTTTTTCCACGTGCTTCGCAAATGATAATTTAGTGTCAAACTCAATTCCTAAGTCACCAAACTGGGTCCTACGTAAAAGTTGTTCACCTCCAACAGTATATTGATAATCAACAGGGGCAAGACGTCTTGTGAAAGTAGAAACAAAACGTTTCCCAATATTCAGGAACATTCTATTCTCAAAACACCATTCTGAGAGTGCATCAATGCTGCTCTGTAGTTCCTCACCATCACTAATGCTAGAAATAACACGAAAGATCTTTAAATCATCAGCAAACAACAAACAACGGCAGTCAGCTATACTTTTCGGCAGATCATTGACAAACAATAAAAACAATAAAGGTCCCAAATTTGACCCCTGGGGCACCCCAAAGGGTGACGAAAACAATGAGGACTCGCTTCCACCATAAACCACATATTGTACCCTTCCAGTCAAATAAGATGTAAATAACTCTATCAAGTCTAGAGAAAACCCACACATATAAAGCTTCTGCAAAAGAACCTTGTGGTCCACCTTATCGAATGCCTTCCGAAAATCTGCATATATGGTGTCCAGCTGACCACCAGCATTGATTGTCTCGCTTGCCACCTGAGTAAAGAGAGCAAGGTTGGTAGCAGTAGACCTGCGTGGCAGAAATCCATGCTGTTCGTCTACAATCAGATGCTGTACATGTGAGAATACCTTGGAATACAAAATACTCTCAAAAATTTTGGAAAAATTGCACAGTATCGAAATAGGTCTATAGTTTTCCCACGAGTTAACTTAAGCCAGACTTAAAAACTGAAATAACCTAATAACACATATTACTATAAAAAATACACTTTATTTTGTGTAGCGAAATGTTTTGAAACACATTGACATTGAATTGAAGCAAAAATCCACTAATCCTAAGTAAAATTAACAAAGACACTTAGTAAAAACACCTCATGCGAAATTTTCACCGAGAGTTATGTTATTTTTTACTTAAATGGTACCTCATCAAGGACCAAATGGACAACTGATTTACGGTCATCCTAGACTGGATACAGAGCAATATAAAACTTCACCATGTCATTTGCTGTGCAGACTAGTTCAAGGCACCGTGATTTTGGAATGTGTGGAGTAGAAAACGCAAAGCGCAGGCACAATAATCCAAAGGCTGTGGTGCTATCGGGGCGGCAAAGACGCAGACGAGCCCTGAGGGAGAAAAATGACCAAGCTGAAATTAACTTTCCGTTACTAACCTTGTCCACATTAAGTTGGTCCTCGCTCATGTGTCTCACAGCTAACACATCGGGTGCCGGAGTGACCTGAAACCTGCTCGGCCTCCTGCGCCTCTCTTCCAACTGCCTCTTAGCCTCCTCTCTAGCTCTCTCTTCAGCCTCCCGCTGTCTTATTGCTGCAACTTGCAGACGTCTCTCTCTGCCGATCTGTTTTTCTATCAGCTGGATCAGCTGCAGTCGCTGAATACTGCCCAGCAGCACCATGTTGTCTGGATTCTCCACCAGGGGGAAGCTCTGCAGCTTGCGGTTCTCCTTCAGAAGGTTCTTCAGCTGCTCGTAGGTCATGCCGTAGAAGATGTACTTGACGTCGCGCAGCATGAAGTCCTCCACATAGATGTTGTACATACCTACAGATAAATTAATAATTAAAATAATAACAAAAGTAATAAAAAAGTTCTGGACGCAGCAAGTGCTTTATGGTAGCGAAATTTCATTAAATGCTTTAAATTTGAATAACTCAATTTTCTAATTTTTAACACCCTTACTATCCTCAAGTTCATACGTCCAAGGTGATACACGTTTATGACGAACAAAAGGTCCGAGAAAGTTCGGCTCCAACTTTGCGGTAAAATAGTTTGCCGCATCACTCAACACAAAGTTCTTTCTCCAGGCGCAATCCCCAACGGACACCTGGATGTTCCTTCTACGAAGGTTATATATGTCCCTACTGCGCTCGTAAGCCCGGATCCAAGCGTTTCCGGAGCTCTTTATACGGCTGACTAATCCCAAGAGCTCGAGATTCGACATTTAGACCGTTAACACGATCGAATTCATCACCAACTGTAGGGGTAGGGTGAACAACTCCAGATAGAGATATGTCACGACCAAAATTAACAAAAAATGGTGTCGCACCTGTAACCTCATGCTTGGACGTGCGGATTGCACATTTTTTTATTTTTTATTTCAACAATACAGCACGAGGACTTACAGCCTAAATACTATCGTACCGTGAGTGTCGTCAAGGAGGAAAGAGGCAACTTGTTAATTCTGGACTTGAAGGTTTGGAGGTTCGGGGGTGAAGGAAAAACATGTGCCGGCAAGGAATTCCACAACTTGGAAGTCCTCGGGACAAAAGAGCGGGCATAACAAGATCTTCTATGTCTGGTGAGCTGGACAGTAAAAGGGTGCATTCGCTCTGTTCCCCTGGTGGATCTGTTGGGGGCAGCAGGTGGAGGAACTATGGAAGAAAGCTCCTCTGAGCAGTGCCCGTGCAGATATCTATAAAAGAGAGAGAGAAGGGGCAAGGGATGGCAGCCTTTAGGTGAGGGTAGGGTCTCCGATGAGACGTATAGCTCTATTCTGAATGGAGTCCAGGATAGCGAGTGTAGAAGCGGCAGCAGCACCCCAGATGTGGGAGCAGTATTCGAGGTTTGGTCTTATTTGTGAAGTATATAAAGTATAGAGATTAGCTGGTGAAAAGTATTTGCGAGCCCGGAAGAGGAAACCTAATTTCTTAGCAGCCGCTTCTGCAATTGATGTCACATGTTGGTGCCAATTAAGATTTCGATCCACAGAGATGCCAACAAGTGAAAAGGACTCATTACTTTGAATAACTTGGTTGTTTATTGTGATGGGTCTAGGGCTGGTGTATCTCTTATGAGAAAGAAAGCAAGACTGTGTTTTGGTGGGTTTGAATTGTACAAGATTTCTACTTCCCCAGTCTAATATTTTTTGGAGATCCACGGAGATAGAACCCTCCATGAGTCTGCGATCCTCATCTAATTGGGCTAAAAAGACAGGCTTAGAATATTGTATATTTGAGTGGAGGGTGCTGTCGTCCGCGTAACTGTGAACTGGGTTGGATGTGCTAGAGAGGAGGTCATTGATGTGGAGAAGAAACAAAGTAGGGGCTAAAGCTGAACCTTGAGGAACTCCTGCATTAATTAAATACAGTTTAGAGGAATGGCCATCCACGACAACAGAAATGCTCCGGTTGGAGAGGAAATTTGCTGTCCAGGTACAGATTTTTGGTGGTAGGCCATAGGTCGGGAATATATTAAGCAGCGCTGCGTCCCAGACCTGGCCGAATGCTTTGGATATGTCTAGAGCGACAATCTGGAATTCACCGTGTAGTTCCATAGACTTGTTCCAAGAATGGGTGACAAAGGAAAGGAGGTCGGCAGTCGATCTGCGCTGATGGAATCCATACTGCCTGTCGTGGATTAGACTGTGTTTTTCAAGAAATTTTAGTAATTCGGTGTTTATATACTTTTCCATCACTTTAGAGACGACTGAAAGGAGAGAAATAGGTCTGTAGTTGCTAGGAACCGCTTTGGATGCTTTCTTGGGGACGGGTTGTACTCGAGCAGTTTTCCAGTTACTAGGGAATACGCCTCTATTGTAAGATGTCTAAAACAGACGAGTCAGGACAGGAGCAAGTTCTGGTGCGCATCTTTTGAGAACAATTGCTGGGATCTCGTCAAGACCAGAGGCTTTCCTGGTATTAAGAGAAGAGAGCATCTTTTGTACCTTTTTAGTTTTGAAAATGATATCCGTCATTTTATGCGCGACATTGGGGACTGTTGGTGGTTGAACATTTGGAGGTGGGTTGAGAGTAGAATTGCCGGCGAACAACGAGGCAAAAAGTTCAGCCTTGCCGAGGGCGATAGAAACAATTTCATCCCCTGAGACAAGAGGTGGAAACGTGCAATAGTGACCTCGGAGGAAGGATATTCAGAAATCTGATGGTCGGTTTTTTCAGAAAGGTTGTCAAATAGCTGCACAAAGTTGTTGTCAGAAGGTGACCGGTAAATGCAACAGATGAATTTAGTTGCAGCCCTGAGAGATAGTTTTATCCATAGTATGTCCTTTCTTCCAGCTTCTAAATTGGGGAGTCTGGTGCATGCTAGATTGCTACGGACGTACGCGCACACGCCTCCATGCAATCTAAAAGAAGTAAGGAGCTCATACCCCGGGAAATTAAGGTGATTAGTGGCTGTTTTGGCACTGATTTGAGTTTCGGTGAGGAAGAGGAGTTGGGGCCTATTAGCCTGGAGGATATGGTGGACGGAGTTCAGGTAAGAATTTAGACCACATATATTCGAGAAGGATATGTTCAATCTTGATGCTGGCGCCCCCTGTACACCCCTCTCCCGGAGATCCGAATGGAGGGGTATTTTACCTCCGGAATCTTTTGTATAAGGAGGAGCCATCATCATTTTTGATTATAAGGGAGACCGACTCATACACCAGAACCGGAAACGTCCGTTGGGACTTCACCGGTCCCTAGATGTAAGGGGTGGTACCTACTCATGCGGTTTTCTGCCAGTCTAGATCCCATGACATATGAATATCCTTAACATATGCGGAGAGCATAGTCTTAAGTACTGGATGAACCCGCTCGACAGGGTTAGCCTGTGAATGAAGTTTGCGGTATAAGATATTTTCACCTTGTACCTATCGGCTAACCTCTTAAATTCTCTACTGATAAACTGCCTGCCGTTATCGCAGGCGAGGTGCCCCAAACAACAGGAAGACCTGGTCCTCAAGTGTTTTAACAATCTTGGAGGAGTATCAGGCTGACTCCTTGAAGTAACTGAAGATATGTGACTAAATATAATATTTGATAACACAAATCCGAGCCCACACGTCCGTTGTCTCATTGTACGCAGTGGAAAGAACAAACAAAATTTGCTAAAGTTATCATGTATGCTCAAGATGGTACATGTTTCCGCCAGAACTCTTTGGTAAGGGGCCAACCAAATGCCCGGCTAGCAAATCCCAAGGCTAGGAAACATCAGGTCTACCACATAGAAAACCAGCGGGAGCTTTTTGTTCAGGCTTCATCTGCAAACAGATGGCACACGACCCCGACGATTTTTTTCGGAAAAACTGGTCCGATCGGGCTGGCTAACGAACTGATCCAAGCTATTAATAAAAGAAAGGTACTTGCCGAGTTTCATCAAAATCGGTTGTTATTTTTTAGCTATCGATTCGATACACACACACAGATATATATATATATATATATATATATATATATATATATATATATATATATATATATATATATATATATATATATATATATATATATATATATATATATATATATATATATATATATTGACATATAAAAATTGAAACTGACCGCGGATATGGGTTCTAGGAGTCCTAGTTCGCGCTCATCTCAAAAAAATGTTTGCACAGTCTCACCATAGATTTTTTAAAATAAAAATCACTAACAATTTTTTTTACTACATTAATTTGTATCCATGCGACCAAAATAGTTCTTCATATCTTTGCATTAAGACACGAAAATGACAAATAAGCTACAAAATAGTTCTTCATATCTGTGCATTAAGACACGAAAATGACAAATAAGCTAATGACAATTAATTCAAACATTGATAAAATTTTTGGACATAGCTTAGGAAAATTAAAGTCAAGTTTTAAAAGCGATAGGGGAAATAAAAACTATCAAGTTTGCTTTTTATGCTCAGCTAAATAGTTTTTAGTTGGACCTTCGTATACAAAGACAGCGTTGTCAGGTTGTACGTAAATTACCGTTTTCTGGGGAGCAACTATTTTGTTACTTTTCAAATATCATTTTAAAATTTACAGTTTTCACTTTTGGTTGAAATTTACATGCGAATTTGGGTTTTTGATTGTCAGACATCTAGTAAACTGTCAGATATCTAATAAACTCATAATTAATTGTATAATTAAATGGATATCTTACCGCTGCTACTGGGTAGGAGATCCGGAAGGTACGGCAGCTTCTTGATGAGTATAATGCTGTCGTATATGCTGGGGGCAAGCAGACTGGCAATAGCGTTGGAGACCAGCACTGCTATCATGATGGGGATGATATGGGTGATCTGGCCTGTCATCTCGAAGACTATCACAGATACTGAGATGGTGTGTGTCACTGAACCGCTGAAAGCCGCCGCTCCCACAGTTGCGTAACCGCCAGGGATGATTTTGGCTGTGGTGCCACCGTAACGCATACCTGCAATTGAACAAATTTATAAAATAAACAATTTTTTTTTGCACAGAATCAAATTTATTTTCATGACATGTATGCTATATTTTTATGGAAACAAAAAAGCTCTGAATTACACTCATAAAACTGCACTACTTTCCCCATTTAACCGTCTCTCTAACTGCAGTAGTTTACGAGATCCCTGTACTTCTTCTTCTTTCGGTGCCATATCAGGTCCCCCTAACGTTGGCAATGACATTGGCGAGTTGTTCGTGGTTTTCGGCTAATCTGAATAGTTGTTCGGCACTGCGTATTCCAGTCCAATCGCGAATGTTCTTTATCCATGACATCTGTTTCCTTCCAATTCCTCGGCTGCCTTCGATTTTACCTTTTATTATAAGCTGGAGCACCTTGTATCGATCTCCTCTAAGAACATGTCCCAGGTATGATAACTTTCGCATCTTAATAGTGACAAATAATTCACGGACGGCATTCACTCTATTTAATACTGCTTCGTTGGTCTGCATAGCTGTCCAGGGTATTCGAAGCATTCTTCTGTGCAACCACATCTCAAACGCCTCTAGTCGACTGATCGTAGCAGCCCTCAGAGTCCAGGTCTCAGCTCCGTACAACAACACGGGCCAAATATAACATTTGATCATTCTTTGACGCAATCTTAGGTTTAAGTTGTCGTTTAGAGAAAAATGATTTCATTCTCATGAAAGCTGAGCGCGCTGTTTCGATTCTGCACTTTATCTTTTTATCAGGGTCTAGATGTTCTGTGATATAACAACCAAGGTATTTGAATTGGGTAACTCTCTCAATGTTTTTTTGGTCTATCTGTAGAGAAGCATCGGCGTGCGGTTGGCGACTGAATATCATAAATTTTGTCCTATTGACATTTATTTTCAAACCCATTTCCCTTCCTGTCGTGTTTACACTATCCAACAACTCTTGAAGGCCCCGGACACTATCGCACAAGATGACCGTATCGTCGGCATATCGAATGTTATTAATCAGTTCACCGTTAATCTTCACTCCAAGCTCTTTATCTTTCAAAGCCTTCTTAAAGATTGTATCCGAGTAGATGTTGAACAATAGCGGGGAGAGAATGCATCCCTGTCTGACACCTCGTTGAATGCGACATTCATCGGTTAGTCTTCCATCGATTCGAACCACTGTTTTCTGCTTCCAAAATAAGTTCTCTATAATTTTCAGATCTCTATCATCGATTCCCAAAGTTCTTAGTATGTTTAAAAGTGTTTCATGCTCAATCCTATCGAAGGCTTTTTCATAGTCTATGAAACATACATAAATATCCTTGCGTTGGTCACGACACTTTTGAAGAAGTATACTTAGGGTAAAAAGTGCTTCCCGGGTACCTAGTGCATTCCTAAAGCCAAACTGCGTCTCATCCAGGTCCTCCTCGCACCGACTTCTCATCCTTCTATGTATTATGCGAAGAAACACCTTTAATGTATGACTCATCAGGCTTAATTAATCTATATTCGTCGCACTTCTTTGCTCGCTGTTTTTTCAGAAGTGCTATAAAAACAGACTTCAACCATTCTTCGGGTATTTCACCAGTAGTATATATATATATATATATATATATATATATATATATATATATATATATATATATATATATATATATATGTATGTATTGATATATATATATATATATATATATATATATATATATATATATATATATATATATGTATGTATGTATTGTTAAAAAACTTAACCAGAGTATTGATGTGATCTTCGTGGATCATCTGTAAGAGCTGTGCTGGGATGTTATCTGGACCAGTTGCTTTCTTGGTTTTGGCTGATTTTATGGCATAGAAAACTTCGAATTTTAAAATTTCTGGCCCTTCGTCTTGATATGCATTACCCTGGATGTTCGGCCTGTCTTCTTCAAACAATTCAGTCACATATTTACTCCATACTTCAAGAATTTATCTTTCATCAATAATAGCTTTTCCCGTGCTATCCACTAGTATGTTAGTAGTTTTCTTGTTATACAAGCCAGCAACCTCCCGGAATTTCTTGTACATGTTAAACGTGTCATGCTTCCTTTCAAACTCTTCCATTTCCCGACATCTATCCGTCATCCATCTCTCATTAGCTGTTCGTATTTTTTGTTTTATTTTCTTCTGTATTCTTCTGGTTTGCCCTTGCACTGTCTTCTTTGTTCCATAAGATCTAGTATTTATTCCGTCATCCATTGTTGTTTCTTGTGTCTGGTTGTTACTTTATGTTCTTCTAATATCTTGGTCATATGTTCGCGAAATAATTTCCATGTGTCCTCGACACCTTCGGTTGTTCTCATTTCTTTTATGTAATCGTTTACAGCTTTTTCAATTTTACTTTTGTTGACGTCTGAAATCGTAAGATTCTTTTGCTGGTGTTTCTTTTCTATTTGTTTTAGCTTGACTCTTACGTCTGTGACTAAAGGGTTGTGGTCAGACCCAATATCCGCTCCCGGATACGTTGTAACTTTGGTGATGGAGTTCCTAAATCTTTTGTTAGTAAGAATATAGTCTATCTGATTTCTTACTATATGTGTTGGGTTATCTCCAGGGCTTCTCCAAGTATTCAGCCTACGTTGATGTAAGTTATACCATGTGCTGGTTACTACCAGATTGTGTTCTTGGCAGAAATCAAACCCTGTACTAACCATCGAAAAAACCTCATCCTGTATATATATATATATATATATATATATATATATATATATATATATATATATATATATATATATATATATATAACATATAAAAGGTGAAACTAACCTCAAATATGGGTTCTAGTGGTCCTAGTTTGCACTGATTTAAATATTTATTTTTTTAATTCAAAAGTTGCGATCTCGTCAAAAATTTAGAGGTCTCAACTGTCACTAGAAGGGAGTTGAAAGCATGCGTGATGTTTTCAGTTTGTGAGACATCATTTTTTAAGCTATAATTGGCGTGTTTCGGGATTTTTATAAATATGTACAATAATAATTAAGATACTGAATTTATTCGATTTAGCTATTCCACGGTCCACGCGGCAGCAGAATATAACACTTACCATTAGGAAACCATTGGTGCATGCACTCTCCAATTATTCTACCAATAGCTGCTCCGATTTTGAAAACTGGTATGAAACTTCCACTAGGAACTGGCACAGTTGAACTTATTATAGAAAATATAAACTAAAAGAAAAAAGAAACAAAACTCAACACACAGCAAAATATCTTTCATAAGATAGAACACAAAACTATTAATATTAATCATCAAAACATGTTTACTATATGAATCAAGATTTTCTTAAGTTACTTGTTTTATAATTAATCAGTCTTTCAAAATTATGCTCTCTACAGAACTGAAAACGTTTATGATTTTGTAAATGGGAGAACGTGATCCAGAGGCGAATGAGAATATTCAGTGGAATTATGCAAAGCACAATTTTGAAACCAAAATCCAAAAGCTGTATTAACCCATTGTTTTTATTTTTTATTTCAACAACACACCACCTAAATACTATCGTAGCGTGGGTGTCGACAAGGAGGAAATAGGCAACTTGTTAATTCTGGACTTGAAGGTTTGGAGGAGAAGGAAAACCATGCGCCGGCAAGGAATTCCACAACTTGGAAGTCCTCGGGACAAAAGAGCGGACATAAAAAGATGTTCTATGCCTGGTGACCTGGACAGTAAAAGGGTGCATTCGCTCTGTTCCCCTGGTATATCTGTTGCGGGCAGCAGGTGGAGGAACTATGGAAGAAAGCTATTCTGAGCACTGCCCGTGCAGATATCTATAAAAGAGAGAGAAGTCACCAACGGCACGTCGGTGGGCAAGGGATGGTAACCTTTGGGTGAGGGTATCATCACCAATGAGACGTATAGCTCTCTTCTGAATGGAGTCCAGGATAGCGAGTGTAGAAGCGGCAACAGCACCCCAGATGTGGGAGCAGTATTCGAGGTTTGGCCTTATTTGTGAAGTATATAGGGTATAGAGATTAGCTGGTGAAAAGTATCTGCAAGCCCGGAAGAGAAAACCTAATTTCTTAGCAGCCGCTTCTGCAATAGATGTGACATGTTGGTGCTAATTGAGATTTCGATCCACAGAAATGCCAACAAGTGAAAAGGACTCATCACTTTGAATAATCTGGTTGTTCATTGTGATGGGTCTAGGGCTGGTGTATCTTTTATGAGAAAGAAAGCTAGACTGTGATTTGGTGGGGTTGAATTGAACGACATTTCTACTTCCCGTCTAATATTTTTTGGAGGTCCATGGAGACAGAACCCTCCATGAGTCTGCGATCCTTATCTAATTGGGCTAAAGAGACAGGCTTAGAATATTGTATATTTGAGTGGAGGGTGCTGTCGTCCGCGTAACTGTGAACTGGGTTGGATGTGCTAGAGAGGAGGTCATTGATGTGGAGAAGAAACAAAGTAGGGGCTAAACCTGAACCTTGAGGAACTCCTGCATTAATTGGATATAGTTTAGAGGAATGGCCATCCACAACAACAGAGATTCTCCGATCGAAGAGGAAGTTTGCTGTCCAGGTACAGAGTTTTGGTCGTAGGCCATAGGCGGGAAGTTTATTAAGCAGCGCTGCATGCCAGACCTGGTCGAAGGCTTTGGATATGTCTAGAGCGACAATCTGGGATTCACCGTGTAGTTCCATAGACTTGCTCCAAAAATGGGTGACAAAGGAGAGGAGGTAGGCAGTTGATCTGCGCTGACGGAACCCATACTGCCTGTCGTGGATTAGACTGTGTTTTTCAAGATATTTTAGTAATGCGGTGTTTATATACTTTTCCATCACTTTAGAGATGACTGAAAGAAGAGAAATAGGCCTGTAGTTGCTAGGAAGCTGTTTGGATCCTTTCTTGGGGACGGGTTGTACTCGAGCAGTTTTCCAGTTACTAGGGAATATGCCTCTATTGTAAGATGTCTGAAACAGACGAGTTAGGACAGGAGCAAGTTCTGGTGCGCATTTTTTGAGAACAATTTCTGGGATCTCGTCAAGGCCAGAGGCTTTCCTGGTGTTAAGAGAAGAGAGCATCTTTCGTACCTTTCTAGTTTTGAAAATGATATCCGTCATTTTATGCGCGACATTGGGGACTGTTGGTGGTTGAACATTTGGAGGTGGGTTGAGAGTAGAATTGCCGGCGAACAACGAGGCAAAAAGTTCATTGCGAGTTTTGAGAACAGCTTGTGAAAATAGTGTGATTGTTCATACAAAATAGCTCAATGATAAGAGTTACACGCAATGACTATTATAAAAACTTGTATACGGCAAGCTTTGGAAAAGTATTAACGAAATCACAAACATGAATAAACTTTCTAATGTAGTTATAACAATAATAACAGATAAAGGGAGTGTTTTGACTTCGGAGAGGGATATTTCAATGGAATTTAACAATTATTTTGTTGAATTGGGAAAAGGTTGTTCTCTAAAAGTATATTTCAGAAAATGAAAAAGCAATGTAAAAACTAGAGCAAATAGGCAATATAGAAATTCTACATAGCTATAACATTCGCTTTAGGGATCATTTATATCTGAATAAACGTAATAATTCATTTTATAAAAGGTCGCCGTTGTATGCGGGTTCTTATTATTTTAATTTGCTGCCTAATCGTCCTGTAGATAATTATTAGGATCATTAATTATGTCGTATTTTAGGTGGCATATCGTCAAGAAAGGTTCAAACGAAACCACATAGTTTATGGACGCTCCCCAAGTGTTTTTTTTTATTTGAACAACACACCACGAGTGCTTACAGCTTAAATACTATCATACCGTGGGTGTCGACAAGGAGGAAAGAGGCAACTTGTTAATTATGGACTTGAAGATTTGTAGGTTCGGAGGAGAAGGAAAAACATGTGCCGGTAAGAAACTCCACAACTTGGAAGTCCTCGGGACAAAAGAGCGCACATAACAAAATGTTCTATGTCTGGTGACCTGGACAGTAAAAGGGTGCATTCGCTATGTTCCCCTGGTAGATCTGCTGGGGGCAGCAGGTGGGGGAATTATGGAGGAAAGCTCCTCTGAGCAGTGCCCGTGCAGATATCTATAAAAGAGAGAGAGGTCACCAACGGCACGTCGGTGGGCAAGGGATGGAAGCCTTTGGGTGAGGGTAGAGTCACCGATGAGACGTATAGCTCTCTTTTGAATGGAGTCCAGGATAGCGAGTGTAGAAGCGGCAGCTGCACCCCAGATGTGGGAGCAGTATTCAAGGTTTGGCCTTATTTGTGAAGTGTATAAGGTATAGAGATTAGTTGGTGAAAAGTATTTGCGAGCCCGGAAGAGGAAACCTAATTTCTTAGCAGCCTTTTCTGCAATTGATGTGACATGTTGGTGCCAACTGAGATTTCGATCCACAGAAATGCCAATAAGAGAAAAGGACTCATTACCTTGAATAACTTGGTTGTTGAATGTGATGGGTCTAGGGCTGGTGTATCTCTTATGAGAAAGAAAGCAAGACTGAGATTTGGTGGGGTCGAATTGTACAAGATTTCTACTTCCCCAGTCTAATATTTTTTGGAGATCCACGGAGACAGAGCCCTCCACGAGTCTGAGATCCTCATCTAATTGGGCTAAAGAGACAGACCTAGAATATTGTATATTTGAGTGAAGGGTGCTGTCGTCCGCGTAACTCTAAACTGGGTTGGATGTGCTAGAGAGGAGGTCATTGATGTGGAGAAGAAACAAAGTAGGGGCTAAAGCTGAACCTTGAGGAACCCCTGCATTAATTGGATACAGTTTAGAGGAATGGCCATCCACGACAACAGAAATCCGCCGGTTGGAGAGGAAATTTGCTGTCCAGGTACAGAGTTTTGGTGGTAGGCCATAGGCCGGAAGTTTATTAAGCAGCGCAGCGTGCCAGACCTGGTCGAATGCTTTGGATATGTCTAGAGCGACAATCTGGGATTTACCGTGTAGTTCCATAGACTTGTTCCAAGAATGGGTGACAAAAGGAAAGGAGGTCGGCAGTCGATCTGCGCTGACGGAATCCATACTGCCTGTCGTGGATTAGACTGTGTTTTTTAAGAAAGTTTAGTAATTCGGTGTTTATATACTTTTCCATTACTTTAGAGACGACTGAAAGGAGAAAAATAGGCCTGTAGTTGCTAGGAAGCGCTTTGGATCTTTTCTTGGGGATGGGTTGTACTCGAGCAGTTTTCCAGTTACTAGGGAATATACCTTTATTGTAAGATATCTGAAACAGACGAGTCAGGACAGGAGCAAGTTCTGGTGCGCATGTTTTGAGAACAATTGCTGGGATTTCGTTAAGGCCGGAGGCTTTCCTGGTATTAAGAGAAGAAATCATCTTTCGTACCTTTTTAGTTTTGAAAATGATATCCGTTATTTTATGCGCGACATTGGGGACTGTTGGTGATTGAACATTTGGAGGTGGGTTGAGAGTAGAATTGCCGGCGTACAACGAAGCAAAAAGTTCAGCCTTGCCCAGGGCGGTAGAAACAATTTCATCCCCTGAGACAAGAGGTGGGAACGTGCTCTTGCAGAAATTATTCCCAATAGATTTAGCAAGAGTCCAGAAGGGTTTGCCGCCGTTAGAGCGCAAGAGGACTTTGTTTTTGATGTGGTTATTAAACGAGTTTTTTGCCTCAGAAAGAATGTGGACATAGCGGTTTCTTGCGTCGTTAAATGTTTGACGGTTTTCTTGACTGCGATTGTGTAGAAGCGTTTTGTGAGCTTTGACCTTTTCAAGTCTGGCCTTGTCACAGGATTTAGAGAACCAGGGCTTTTGACAGTACAACGCACGTAACAGTTGCGATTATGCTCAATACGACATTTAAATAAGTGTTTTACGTTGGCTGAATTAAACTTGCTCTAAAATGGAATTAACGCACCATTTTAGATAATTCTTTTTTTACAAGATTATTTGATATGTTGGCTTTGTTTTATGTCGCATATGTTGGGAAAATTCTCGCTGCTCTAAAAAAAGTAATGCAGCAGAATACTTAGTTTTTGTGATTTACAGGTTTTCCTAAACGACTAAGAGTTATTTAGTAAAACAATATCAAAGACAACTAATTGGTACTAATTTAGAAAAAATAATTTTTGAAGTCGGTCAATTAACAACAATGATATAACGAGTTCAAGTCATCTATTTTGTCGCCGAGTTTGGCCTAGAACTGCATTTTGGGCTAAACATGGACGCTCTAGCTATTTGTCTTAACTATCTCTCTCTAGTAACTATACACGCATCAAGTTATGACCGGCCGACAGCTTAACTAGTTTTTGTTCTTAACTTTACTGAAAACTTACCGTATATGCTGCAAAACCAGCTAGATTGACATACACCCCATTCACGCCAACAATATCCTGTGCTTTCCAGTACTTGAGTATTGCTTGCTCCTCTGCAGTGGTTTCGTTACTGCTCCAGATGAAGTTGCTGAAGAGATTGCTGACCTGCTCGTGCGTAGTCAGCTCTCCAGCCATATACTGTCCCGCACCCAAAGGAAAAGACACGGTGGCAACAAAAAGAGACACTATCCCTGGATAGAGGAAACGGCTGTTGGACAGTACAAAGAAAGACTATTTCAATCGGTTCCCTGTCATGAGTATCATATAGCAGCAGTGTACTCACTTTTTCTTCAGGAACGAGTTGATAGCTTTGCTGTTTCTCATGAACATAACGTACTGCCGATGAACCCACACGTAAAACGCACCTCCAACACCGCATATGGCACTGGAAGAAGACACGAAAACGTCATGAGTAATATTGGTAATTCAGGATTTTAAATTATGTAGTGAGATTGCTTTAGTGGCGTCATCCCTCGGCAATAAAGCGTAAGAATTGAAACATGATTTTTTGTTTGTTTTTTGGATACAGGAGGGAGAAATGCATCATGCAGATCTCATTCACGACACCGTAGTGCGTGGGATATCGAGGTACTGTGAAGTATAAGACACAAACACGTTATGAATAATCTTAGCAATTTAGAATTTTAAATAAAGCAGTGAGGTTGATAGAGTGGCGTCATCTGTTAGCTATACAGCGTGACAGTTTAATATGGTTACACAGTTTATGCAAAAGACAGCCAGGTTTTATAGAAACGTTTTGGTTTGTTTGTTGAACTTACCCCATTAAAGCGAACACGAACAGCTCTTGAGGATCGAAGGGGAAGTCCATGGTGAAGTTCGTCTTGAAGACGGCAGTGACCGTACCTATACCGTCGAACCAGACGGCCAGTAGTCGAAAGACGGTAGCACCGCAAACAGCAGCAAAGAAACCCCTCCAGTAGTTTCTGACAGCAAAATATACCGTTGTTACTTCTATGCTAAATAATACACCTATAAAAATTTTACACACATCACATATTATATGTAGACAAGTTTAAAATAATGTTTTTGCACAGTAATTTTTTAAGTAAGTACACTTGGAGAACCCAAATCACCACAACACGTTTTAAAAAACCTGACGATCGTTAGTAAGTTCACAATCTTATTTCATACATTCCCGACATTTTGGTTGTACTATCCATCTCTTTTGGGTTACCTAGGGAGTTTTTAAAGTATTATTTTGTCGAAAATGTTAGTTGAAAATTGTCTCATATAAAGATTCTATCTAGACCTCTCGTGATCCCAGGTTCAAATGGTAAGCATACAAAAATTTTTCTGCTTTCTCTCGTCTAAAAATCGTTGATTCCAGTAGGAAAATAACTAATAATAATGTAGTTTTAATTTTTTTTAAATATATATTTCAACAACACACTACGAGGGCTTACAGCCTAAATACTATCGTACCGTGGGTGACGACATGAAGGAAAGAGGCAACTTGTTAATTCTGGACTTGAAGGTTTGGAGGTTCAGAGGAGAAGGAAAAACATGTGCCGGCAAAGAATTCCTCAACTTGGAAGTCCTCGGGACAAAAGAGCGGACATGACAAGATGTTCCATGTCTGGTGACCTGGATAGTAAAACGGTGCATTCGCTCTGTTCCCCTTGTAGATCTGTTGGGAGCAGCAGGTGGAGGAACTATGGAAGAAAGCTCCTCTGAGCAGTGCCCGTGCAGATATCTATGAGAGGGAGAGAGAGAGAGAGAGAGAGAGAGAGAGAGAGAGAGAGAGAGAGAGAGAGAGAGAGAGAGAGAGAGAGAGAGAGGTCACCAACGGCACGTCGGTGGGCAATGGATGGCAGCCTTTGGGTGAGGGTAGGGTCACTGAATGGAGTCCAGGATAGCGAGTGTAGAAGCGGCAGCGGCACCCCAGATGTGGGAGCAGTATTCGAGGTTTGTGAAGTATATAAGGTATAGATATTAGCTGGTGAAAAGTATTTGCGAGTCCGGAAGAGGAAACCTAATTTCTTAGCAGCCACTTCTGCAATTGATGTGACATGTTGGTGCCAATTGAGATTTCGATCTACAGAAATGTCAACAAGTGAAAAGGACTCATTACTTTGAATAACTTGGTTGTTCATTGTGATGGGTCTAGGGCTGGTGTATCTCTTATGAGATAGAAAGCAAGACTGAGATTTGGTGGAGTTGAATTGTAAAAGATTTCTACTTCCTCAGTCTAATATCAGGAATATTATGAAACAGCGTGATAAAGCTTATAATAGGTTCAAAGATAGTCGCGATCCCATTGATTGGCAAAATTATAAACTAATTAGAAACCGAACTACAAATGCCATAAAAAAAGAAAAACTTGCATTTGCGGAGCGTATGCTGTCTGAAAGTAAAAATAATAGGACGGCCTGGTCTTTGGCTAATAGATTTGGCATTATTACAAAAAAAGACAATATGTTACCATCACATTTGAGTGACGCAAACAAAATAAATCAATACCTCACGTCTATTAACAGTAGTAAGGCTGATATTAGCGAATTAAAAACATATTACAATAGTAATATTTACAAAAATGCAAATAACTTCCATTTTAAACTTGTCAATGAGACAGATATTATGAGGCATATAGCCTCAATAAAAACAAAAGCTAAAGGCTTTGATGGTGTGAGTGTCGACATGATTCACCTATGTCTCCCGGAAATTCTCCCTCAGCTGCTTCATCTTGTAAACTTTTGTATTGAGACAAAGTGCTTTCCCAAAGTTTGGAAAGTTGCAAAGGTTTTCATGTTTCCAAAAGGAAATAATCCAACTGAGTTTAATCATTTAAGACCTATAAGCATTTTCCCAGTTCTTTCAAAGTTATTGGAGAAAGTGATGTCCGAGCAGATAACTGCTTACCTTGGGGACAACAACATCTTGCCAAATGTACAGTCCGGATTTGTTAGGGGCAGGTCCACCACAACAGCATTAGCAAATATTAATGATGACATCCTCACAGCTAACGATAAAAATCAAGTTACAGCTTTGGTATTGCTAGACTACAGTAAAGCTTTTGATACGATCAGTCATGAACTATTGTGCTCGAAGTTACAATATATTGGTTTCAATCATGACGCCGTTCAGTTTATAGAAAGTTACTTTTCAGATAGGGCACAGAGGGTTGTCTGCGGGTCGGATGTATCGGATTCTTTGAGTTTATTAAAGGGGGTTCCACAAGGCTCTATCTTGGGCCCCCTTTTATTCAATATTTATACGTTTGATTTTCAAGAACAAATTATCTCGAGTAAAATACACTTCTATGCCGATGATACCCAGCTTTACAAATCCTTTCCTGTCGAAAATGCCTTAGACGCTATAACAAGTTTAAATGCAGACCTTGATAGGTTAGTCAGGACAGCAAAGAAGCATGATCTTGCGATAAATGTCAATAAGTGTTGCGTACTTTATTTTGGCAGGAAAGTCAGTAGGAATAGGGTTTGTTCTCAAAATATTGATATTTTGATAGATGGGAGTCGCTTGGAAGCAAAACAATCTGCAAGGAATCTTGGTCTCATAATAGATAACAATTTAAAATTTTCTGATCACGTCACTAATCTTCGTAGAGCTAGCTTTGGCCTATTGAAATCTTTTTATAGCCACCGAAATTGCCTTCCAGTGAAAGTAAAAGCTCTCTTGGTAAACTCGATGATTCTCTCGCGCTTTAACCATGCTGATGTTGTGTATGGACCTGCCCTTGACAGTTGGGATCGGCAAAGAATAGAAAAGGTTCAGAAGTCATGTTTACGGTTCATCTTTAATCTAAAAAGAACAGATCGTGTTTCCTATAAGTTAAAAGAACTAAATTGGCTGAATATGAAGAATCGCTGGAAAGTACATCTTCTTTGCTTGACTCACAAGATTGTCCTCGGGGCGGGGCCTGATTACCTACATCAGAAGCTCTGTTTTCGGAGACAAATACATTCGCTCAATACAAGACTCGATCACTTGTTTGCCATACCTAAATATTATACGAGCCAATATCGGGGGTCTTTTTCCTATGTTGCACCACATCTGTATAATAAAATACCTTTTAAACATACTTTATGTTCTCTGCCAGGGTTTCGGAGATATGTTACAGATTTTTATAAAAATAGTCAGTTTGCGTAGTGTAGTTATAATAAATCATATTCATATTTAGGAATTCCTTTCTTTCAGCTAAATTTAAGGCGCACAATTGTCAATGTTTTGTTGTTATATTGTTTTGTTGTTTTGGATACTAAGGCATTTATGATTTGTTTATTTTATAATTTGTTTATTTTGTAAATCCTACATTTTAAGTTATCTTTTAAGGGTTAAGTGGAAGAAAATTGTAAAATTAACTTCGCCCTAATAAAGACCTCTTATTATTATTATTATTATTATTATTATAATATTTTTTGGAGATCCACAGAGACAGAACCCTCCATGAGTCTGCGATCCTCATCAAATTGGGGTAAAAAGACAGACTTAGAATATTGTATATTTGAGTGGAGTGTGCTGTCGTCCGCGTAACTGTGAACTGGGTTGGATGTGCTAGAGGGGAGGTCATTGATGTGGAGAAGAAACAAAGTAGAGGCTAAAGCTGAACCTTGAGGAACTCCTGCATTAATTGGATACAGTTTAGAGGAATGGCTATCCACGACAACAGTAATGCTCCGGTTGGAGAGGAAATTGGCTGTCCAAGTACAGAGTTTTGGTGGTAGGCCATAGGCCGGAAATTTATTAAGCAGCTCTGCGTGCCAGACCTGGTCGAATGCTTTGGATATGTCTAGAGCGACAATCTGGGATTCACCGTGTAGTTCCATAGACTAGTTCCAAGAATGGGTGACAAAGGAAAGGAGGTCGGCAGTTGATCTGCGCTAACGGAACCCATACTGCCTGTCGTGGATTAGACTGTGTTTTTCAAGAAATTTTAGTAATTCGGTGTTTATAGACTTTTCCATCACTTTAGAGACGACTGAAAGGAGAGAAATAGGCCTGTAGTTGCTAGGAAGCGCTTTGGATCCTTTCTTGGGGACGGGTTGTACTCGATCAGCTTTCCAGTTACTAGGGAATATGCCTCTATTGTAAGATGTCTGAAACAGACGAGTCAGGGCAGGAGCAAGTTCTGGTGCGCATTTTTTGAGAACAATTGCTGGGATCTCGTCAAGGCCAGATGCTTTCCTGGTGTATTAAGAGAAGAGAGCATCTTTCGTACTTTTTTAATTTTGAAAATGATATCCGTCATTTCATGCGCGACATTGGGGACTGTTGGTGGTTGAACATTTGGAGGTGGGTTGAGAGTAGAATTGCCGGCGAACAACGAGGCAAAAAGTTCAGCCTTGCCCAGGGCGGTAGAAACAATTTCATCCCCTGAGACAAGAGGTGGGAACGTGCTCTTGCAGAAATTATTCCGAATTGATTTAGCAAGAGTCCAGAAGGGTTTGCTGCCGCTGAAGCTTAAGAGGATTTTGTTTTTAATGATGTTATTAAACGAGTTTTTTGCCTCAGAAAGAATGCGGACATAGCGGTTTCTTGCGTCGTTAAATGCTTGACGGTTTTCTTGACTGGGATTGTGTAGAAGCTTTTTGTGAGCTTTGACCTTTTCAAGTCTGGCCTTGTCACAGGATTGTTGATCTACTATATACTATACGACAGTGCATCTGCAAAAGTCGTATAAACTCATTGAATTCCGCTACGAAATCAGCTTGCGTTAACATAACCCGACTTTGAGGTTATTTTATATTTTTTTACAGAGGTCATGTTGTGTCAATCAAAATTATTTGCTCTTTCTAAATAAAAGTTTCGCGTACTACTGAATTATATAACTACTTAGTGAGATTGTGTTTCTTGTTAAAGTGTAATTACAAAAAAACATAACCCACGTTATAGACGTGATTCATAGTCTTTTCAGTTTTATTCATTGTTGCTGCTGACTTTTATTAATATCACTGACAAGTCTGTGACATACATTTTCGCGCCAGTCTGCCAACAATGTATTTATTGAACATATTCTCCATCATTCGTATTACCGGGTGTACTAACAGTCCTAGCAGTGTCACTAAGCTCGTGACGTCATAAATTCATGGCGATGGCCATGCTAATATTACCAAGTTGACTCACCTCCTACGGGCGCTGCGAAACAACTGGCAACACCGACTGCGCACGCGGCTGCCAGCATCTCAGTGGTTCTGCTCTCGTTCTCGTAGATTCCCTGGAAACCAGTCACTAGCTTGCTAAGCAGCGTTGCCGCTATGCTGGCTATGTGGACAAAGGGACCCTCCTTGCCCAATGGCATGCCACTGCCTAGTGTGGCAGTTAAGCCAACTACCTTGGCTACTAAAGTTCTGAAGGTGAGGTACTCCTTTAAAGCTACTCCACGGAGTATAGTTTTCATCTCCGGGATACCAGAACCTATAAAAAGAAACATAAGAAATATTCAGACAATCAGGAAAAATAAAGGAACTGAAGGAATTTCCTCTGTCTAAGTTCTTTCAAGAGGTTTTCTGACATTATTTTCTCGTAATCAAACGGTCGAGAACATATGTTTTTAGCTTATTCCTAAAGAGGCTGACGCACTAAGTTATATTTATGGCAACATAATATTATAACCTACTTAGTTTTTAGTATTGTTTTTGGAAGAAATGTTATCATTATTACATTTTAAAAGATTTTGTTAAAGATTAAATTAGTTAAATTCATAATCGACTCACCGATTGATTGAGGTGCAACAAGATGTACAAAACCAGCGCTGAAGAGTATCAAACATACTGGAATTGAACTCCAGGCTGCGTACTGGGCGAAAGGATTAAAATGCAGTTCTCTATATAACATAATTCTTGCTGAAAATATAGAAAACAATAATACTTACTATGCAAACAATAAAACAACAAGAAAATTATACACATGTACTACGTAAACATAAACAACAAAGAATAAATAATAAAAATTAAACTAACACATCAAAATAGTGTCATATTTCTTGGAAAATGGTGTGGTGCGTCGAAACTGACTACGGAAAAAAATTAATTGCAGTAGCAAAAGCAAAAGTAGAAGCAGTAGCAGCACCAGGAAGTTTTTTTTGTGGAATGTGGTTGGCGCATCTGCTGATCAAGCTAGTGGATCCCCTGAAACGCTCTGTTACGCACTGGTATTATCTTTGCGACATATCTTCGAGTGTAGAGCTATCTTTTCTTCTTCTCCTTACACTTTTTCTCTACTTCCCCGTCCACTTTGAGCAATTAGGGGTTTGGCCTATCTAGGTGGTTGTTTCCTTCGCCTCGCCAGTTCTTGTGTATCTCTTTTATAGTCATGGCTTGTCAGACGAATTCCATGACCCTTTCCCATGAGATCTTGTCGTTTAACATTATTGGGACCAGGTCGTCGATATTATCTATCCTTGCATCTCGTCGAACTTTGGGCGTACAAAAATGCAGTGCTCTGTCGTGTCCTCTTCACCGCAGTGGATACGTTCTCGTCTAACTTCTCCATGGGTTTGGCGTAGGATCTGAAGTATCCGTGGCCGTAGGGTCTGAAGTAATTGTGTGAGCCAGAAATTTATTTTACTGTGGTCGCATTTCATCCAGTCTGCCAGAATTGGAATCAATATTTTTGTCCGTTGTCCCTTCGTGCTATTTTGGAACCATTTTCCTGCGACATCTCCATGGTTCGGCTTCTGGGAGCCTCTTCTATTCTATGGGTACGACGCCCGTCAAAACCTGAATTGCCTGCGTAGAGATGGTACGGAACCCGCACGCCATTCTTAGTAGCATTCTGCGCTGTATATTCTCCATCATTACTTTATATTTCTGTACCCCTATTCTTCAATGCCATACCAGCGCTCCGTACAGTAGAATTGAGTCCACTACTCCGCTGAGCAGTAGATGTTTTGCTGATATTGAACGTCCTACTTGGACATTATCCTACTTGGTGCTGCTGTTCTTCTTTCAGCCTTTTCTTTTGCCGTACATGCTGACCAAAATTGAGCGACTCGCAGATTATTATTCCTAGATACACCAGGGTCATCGCTGGTTTTATCATGGTGTGCTTTAAGCGGAATTTCGCCCCTGATTTTGGGGCTCTTTATGATGACCGCCTTTGTCTTCTTCTCAGGGGCCAGCTCGAGTTCTTTGGCCGTCATCCATCTGTCGACTCTTCTTAACGTTTAGTGCACTCGAAACCTAAGTGTCTCTTGTCTGAGGCATCTACTAGGATTGCTAGGCCATCATCATAACCAATCAGAATAACTCCTTCAACCATTTTTACTTTGATGATTCCATTATAGATTATATTCCAGAGGATAGGTCCCAGGATGGATCCCCGCGGGACTCCCGTAGTAACAGCCATCCTCTCTCCCCTTGCAATTCTGATCTTTCTGTATGAAACGTAACTCCTTATGATGTTTATCAGGTACTCAGCGACGTTTCTTCTTTTCAATTCTTCTATGATTTTGCCCCAGCTAGCAGTGTTGAAAACATTTTTCACATCGAGAGTGATCAGTGCACACCATTTCTCGCTTGTGTTTGTTTGCGACTTCCGTGACATATCTTGCAGCATGTATTTCACGTTCGAAAAGCAAACTGTCGCTTTGAAAATCCCTCTTTTACTTCTATTTCCTTTTCTAGCCTGGCTTTAATCAAGTGTTCTAGTAGTTTTCCTAGCGTATCAAGCAGGCATAAGGGTCTTAAGGATGAAGCTCTAAGGGCGTATCGTTTTTCCAAAGCAACACAGCCTTTGCTATTTCCCACTCAAGGGGAAACTCTTGTCTCCGGAGTAGTTCATTCATCACGTTTAGCAGCACCCGTGGAGCTATTTCGGCCAGCCCTTTTATGTCTTCTGTTGGTATCCCGTCATGTCCAAGAGCCTTGGCAGATCTCATCTTCCGTAAAATCCCGTATCTCCGCTATCCCATTCGTTTCCCAGTAGTCTGATCATCTGGGGAAGAGGTCACCTGTAATCCATCTTTTGGTTGACTTCGTCAGGTTATATGGGGGGTCCGGGGTCCAACTAATTCATCACAGATGTCTTCGTTCAGTTTCTCGCACAGGGCAGTCCAATGGCTCTTTTTGGAATTTGTTATCAGCCATTTTAGCTCTTTTATGTTCTTTTGTGCAACTCAATTACTTCCGTGGCGCTAGCTCGGAGGACAACCTATCTCTGCAACGACTCAGTTGTCTTCTGACTCTCACACATTCGTTTCTCTTTTCTTCTGTTTCTGTACTCCAAAAGTATAGCACTTCTGTTTGGTCCTCCTGTCCGATCACGCAGCTCAGATTCATCGCAGTTTTCAATTTTTTGGTCTAGTCTACCAGTCTGTTATGTATGCACAAAGTACCTTACTAATAACATTCGGAGTCTGGACATATCTAGCAGCCTTTTGTTTCCGCTCGTGGACAACTAGTCCTATGTGTTCGTGGTCGCTCGGTGTCTCGCTCTCTTCGACTTTTCAGTTTTGGGCTTTTTTTGCCAATTTTGGGGTGGAACATGTGATGTCAATGAATGACTGTGAGTTTTGTTCTGCCATATAATCTTGTAGAATCAGACCCCTTTGATCAGCCACCGGTGATCCTCATTCTGATGACTTTCCGTTCAGGTCTGCGAGTATCATGTATTCCTCAACCCTTGGGGTTATTTCATTCGCTATCTCTTCTAGCTGACCCTCAAAAGAATCTACTCCAATATTAGGAGACATGTAGCATCTCGCGAGCGCGAACTGCTCCAGGTATAACATGACAAAGCCAGTCCTACTCTCCGTGCTTTTCACCTCTACATTTCTGTTTTTCTACGAATATGGCAACATCTCCTCTTGTATCTGTTATTCACCCTGGTCTTTGAATTATTGTCTTATTTGGATCACTCACCGCTAGGAGGCTGATTCTGGATTTCTTGGCTTGTACTTTAACATATCATGTCTACCACATAACCTATTAGTGTTGGCTTGTAGGATCTTTATTTTGTCCAATTTTTGTCCCTCTCTGTGTTCTCTCACTTATCAGCTTGCGGAAGTCTGGGCACTTCGTCGTATTCATTCTATGTCAATTCTCTCCACATTTTAAGCAGAAGGCCGTGTCATCGCACACTTTTGCCTTGTGCCCTTTCTTCCCACAGTTCATGCATTCGTCCGACCGATCTGGATTTCTGCATTCCACCTTCGTCTGACCAAATTCTAGACATTTATAATCTGATCTGGCATACAGCCCAGCGCATCTGGCAGTAACAGTATCAATAAAAATACTAGCAACAGTAGCAGTAGAAGCATCATATGCAGTAACAGTGGCCGAATAGAAGTAGCAATAGTAGCAGTGATAATCTGATATGTGGACGTGTGGGAAAAATAAGTTACAAAATTTTCTCACGTACATATAATTAAAAGCAAATCAAAGAATAAAAGAAAAGATTGAACACTTACCTTTATTACACATACCTATGCCTCTATCCATAATAAAACTTAACACAGCCATAATAACACCCAGAAGGGCCAGAAACACCCAGTCTTCGCCTAACCTCGCGAAAGTGTGTTTCCATAGGAACGATATTGCTTTGGCTAGTTTACCTGCAACAAATTACGTAATAATAATAATAATAATGTTATTGGCGTAAATATTTTATAGTTATGACTTTAATTTAATACAATAATTGTAGTTTCTTTTACTTGGTGAACTTTGATTATATAAAACATTATACTTCAGTCCACATTATCAAGTGCTTTTTCATCTACGAATGCAATATCTTACTTTTTCAAGCCTGCACTTTCCTATTGTCCCGGGTGAAAACATCGCCTCTCTAGTTTCTTGCACGGATCTAAATCCAAACTGAACTTCATCCAGGTGATGGTAGTAGTAGTAGTAGAAATGGTAGGGAGGCTAGCGCCAGGCAAGTAGGCCACAACGGGCACTTTTTGCCCAACCAAGCGCTACTCCTCGTCGGTTTCGTCACCAAACCTCCTCGACCTCGAAATAAAGGCTATGGCGGTCTTCAATTGGACGGAACTTATCTGGCTCATCTGTAGAATCCTTGAACCAAACAATTCTGTTCGAAGACTTCCAAAAGACTCGCATTCACACAGGTAGTGGTAAGACGTTTCTTCAGTCTCGCCCCATTCCTGGCAAATGGGATCCCCCTCGACGCCTACCAATGTAAGAGTCCCAGTTCACCACACCACCTTTCAATTATACTACAAGCTGTTTGCATACATGCACAGACGACACCGAGGGATTTTCTGTTGACTTAAGACGAGCCGATCCTCAGCATATGCCTGGGCGAAGAAGCCATTCCCGGAGAGCCGTTCCATGAGGCTGTCCATGACCAGACACCATAGATGAGGCGAAAGGCAGCTACCCTGAGGACAGCCTCCGATCACTCGAACGTCCAGCCCCCTGCCTTTTAAGGTCACTGAAACTCTCCTGTCTTCCCGCATGCTCGTCACCCAACTTAGAAGCGATCTAGGCGATCCCCTGTCCTGTAAGGCGACACAGATTTTATCCGTTCTTTCCCTATCAAAGGCACCCTCAACATCAAAAAATACAGCTATGTGCTCTCTGCATAGTGTAGGGACCTTTCCGCCTTTGGCGTCACAGCGTGGTGCGCCGTTTCCGTCGATTTCCCCCGATGGTACGCATGTTGGGTTTCGTGCAAGGGGTGATCCCTGAGGATCTCCCCCAGCGCAAATATATCCATTCCGGTAACTTTTAATTTTACTTCTTATCTATGTTTCACTATGATTAGTAGAATTATGGCATAGTAGACTTATGCCCAGTTGGACAAAGGTCGATTAAATATTTAACAGCCGGTTGTTTTATTTTTTTATTATTTCAATAGCACACCACGAGGGCTCACAGCCTAAATACTATCGTACCGTGGGTGTCGACAAGGAGGAAAGAGGCAACGTGTTAATTCTGGACTTGAAGGTTTGGAGGTTCGGAGGAGAAGGAAAAACATGTGCCGGCAAGGAATTCCACAACTTAGAAGTCCTCGAGACAAAATATCGGACATAACAAGATGTTCTATGTCTGGTGACCTGGACAGTAAAAGGGTGCGTTCGCTCTGTTCCCCTGGTAGATCTGTTGGGAGCATCAGGTGAAGGAACTATGGAAGAAGGCTCCTCTGAGCAGTGCTCGTGCAGATATCTGTAAAAGAGAGAGAGAGAGGTCACCAACGGCACGTCGGTGGGCAAGGGATGGCAGCCTTTGGGTTAGGGTAGGGTCACAGATGAGATGTATAGCTGTCTTCTGAATGGAGTTCAGGATAGCGAGTGTAGAAGCGGCAGCGGCACCCCAGATGTGGGAGCGGTATTCGAGGTTTAGCCTTATTTATGAAGTATATAAGGTATAAAGATTAGCTGGTGGAAAGTATTTGCGAGCCCGGAAGAGGAAACCTATTTTCTTAGCAGTCGCTTCTGCAATTGATGTGACATGTTGGTGCCAATTGAGATTTCGATCCACAGAAATGCCAACAAGTGAAAAGGACTCATTACTTTGAATAACTTGGTTGTTTATTGTGATGGGTCCAGGGCTGGTGTATCTCTTATGAGAAAGAAAGCAAGACTGCGATTTGGTGGGGTTGAATTGTACAAGATTTATACTTCCCCAGCCTAATATTTTTTGGAGATCCACGGAGATAGAACCCTCCATGAGTCTGCGATCCTCATCTAATTGGGATAAAGAGACAGGCTTAGAATATTGTATATTTGAGTGGAAGGTGCTGTCGTCCGCGTAACTGTGAACTGGGTTGGATGTGCTGGAGAGGAGGCCATTAATGTGGAGAAGGAACAAAGTAGGGGCTAAAGCTGAACCTTGGGGAACTCCTGCATTAATTGGATACAGTTTAGAGGAATGGGCATCCACGACAACAGAAGTGCTCCGGTTGGAGAGGAAATTTGCTGTCCACGTACAGAGTTTTGGTGGTAGGCCATAGGCCGGTAGTTTATTAAGCAGCACTGCGTGCCAGACCTGATCGAATGCTTTGGATATGTCTAGAGCGACAATCTGGGATTCACCGTGTAGTTCCATAGACTTGTTCCAAGAATGGGTGACAAAGGAAAGGAGGTCGGCAGTTGATCTGCGCTGACGGAATCCATACTGCCTGTCGTGAAATAAACTGTGTTTTTCAAGAAATTTTAGTAATTCGGTGTTTATATACTTTTCCATCACTTTAGAGACGACTGAAAAGAGAGAAATGGGCCTGTAGTTTCTAGGAAGCGCTTTGGATCCTTTCTTGGGGACGGGTTGTACTCGAGCAGTTTTCCAGTTACTAGGGAATATGCCTCTATTGTAAGATGTCTGAAACAGACGAGTCAGTGCAGGAGCAGGTTCTGGTGCACACAACGAGGAAAAAAAGAAAAAGCCTTGCCCAGGGCGGTAGAAACAATTTCATCCCCTGAGACAAGAGGTGGGAACGTGCTATGGCAGAAATTTTTCCCAATAGATTTAGCAAGAGTCCAGAAGGGTTTGCTGCCGCTGGAGCTTAAGAGGACTTTGTTTTTGACTCTGTTGGTCAAGAGCAGTTTCGGCCTTTAGATTTCGAGGAATCCTGATCAAATTTGCCACATAAAATTGTATTATACATGAGTGCACCAAATTTGGAGGGATTCGATTCGACAAAAAAAGGTATCTCACAAAAATGTGAAAAAACGCTTTTTTTGAGACCCTGTAACATCGGTATTTTTGAGTGGCTCTAATTTTTTGCCAAATATTTTGAGGTTGTGATTAAGCAATGATTAACTAATAACCGGCCGTTAAATATTTGATCGAGCTTTGTGACACTGTGCATTGAAGTCCTGTTCTGCTTGCATTTTCGCGATAGTTAACTTTCTTGTTAACACACTTGACTTTTTAAAATAATTTATTGATTATAGTTACATAAAATACTTATGAATAATAATAAAAAATTATAAATATAAATTATGACAAGTTAAAAGAGACTCAAGCAATAACAATGTAGGAATGTCCGTCCGTGGTCTGGTAACTTCCATATATAGTATCTGGTGGGGCGTGGACCGAGAGGCGGTTTCCACCTAGGTTGCAGTCTTGAAGGTGATCCTGGCAGGTGGCTGGTTGCTGATTTGAAGGTCTAGTTGTTTATCCATCTATGAATAGCCTATTCTTATAATTGCGCTGCTATTAATTAACCCATTCGTCAGCGACCTTGGGTGTTGAATTTGGATCTGTGCTTCTTATATACATTGTATGAGTTGGCTATGGTTATCTCGCGTTTATCTTTTTGGAATAGTAAAAAGGTAAGATGCTTACTGACAATTAGGCCTTTGCTGACCCTTTTTGCTCATCTAAACTAACCTACCCTCCACCTTGAGCTCGATCTCAACGACGACAGTGATTTGAAAAATCATCCGCCGCTGGTGAGTCTCGAACCGTCGACCCCTGAGTTCGTATTGGAAAGTCATCGACTTTCCCGCACGGCCACGGAGACGCTTTTTGGATTAGTAAGACTCTTAATTTTATATAGCCGATAAAAGATTTGCAACAGTTTCAATATTATTAAAATTATTATATGGTTGTGCTTTCAAAAGTGTTACCTGAGAATAATAATATACTACATCATACAAACCTTGATAACCCCTAAGCTCTTTCTTTCGAGCTTTTTCTTCCTTTAATCTTCTTTTCTCGGCTTGCTTTAAAGCTTCTAACTTTGCAAATTCTCCTAGCTGCCGGCTATACCGGCCATACATCTGGAAAAAAGGAAAGAGATATGTAGAAATATATTATTTTAAAGCCAGAAAAGTACAGAACCGCACAACAACTATAACAAATAACTAAAACAAATATACTATACCTAATATATACGTAGGCCGTGCATTAGAAGTTTTACAACTTACAGTTTGATTAGAAACTTGAAATTTGACATGCTCCCATAATAGATCATTTCCGTTCTACCGATTATCGTGGACTTACTTTACTACCCCTCGTATTATAACTACCTTACTACATTTCGTATTATAGTTCTTTTACTACTATTATAACGAATTTACTACTCCTGGTACTTAATCCTGGTATAATAATTACAAGAGTGACGCTCCTATTTCTATTCATAGTACAATAGGTGAAAGTTAGCCCTACAGTCTAGCTCGACAAATACACTGATAATAGTATCATGTTTCATACCTGAGGTGTTGAGTCGCCAATGGTCAGTTAGGTTCCTAGATTTTACGCTTATTGCTACTCCTACAATATATCGTAAAGTATTTTTACGCTTTGTTTATTGTTTTTCCTCATTTTCCTAGAAATATGGGGCGCCTAGCATGACGTTTGCCTCAGGCGCAAAGTTTCTAGTTACTGCCCTGGTCAAAACGTTAAATTATTTTGTGAATATCATAAAACAGTACTTCTAAAAACCCCGAAAACCTACATTTAAAAAATCCCCCCTGACACTCTTTAAAAGAAGAAAAAAGTGTCCGGGGAATAGGGGACGCATGGCAAGCCTATGTTAAGATAATATTTATTAATAATGCAACAGAGGATGATGTTTTGTTTCTGTTATTCAGGTCTGCAGGGGCTTCACCGGGGGCACCCGGTGCGCCAGTGGCGCCGCCGGTGACCGGCGAGGACGGAGAAATAATTGGGGGACCGCGAACCCCCCAACAGATAGCCGCACAGAAAAGGCTGCAGCAGACGCAGGCACAGGTCGACGAGGTGGTTGATATCATGAAGACCAGCGTCGAGAAGGTGCTCGAGATAGAAATTGTCAGAATTAGATGATCGAGTAGGTGAGTACCCAATTCATATTTGCATACAGATACAGGTTACCCACATAAATATGTCCCTCATTGACCCATTAATTCGTTTTTAGTTTAGAACAATCGTAAATAGAAAAGTTGTGGGGAATTTTGGACTGAGTTGATCAACATGTTAGAAAACAATTGGTCATCGCGTTTTTGAGACTAAACTTAATATGTTTTTATTAAACTAGGTCTGCTTCGATGTTTTCTTCTGGAATGTAATAGCATCGAAGAAAACCAGTATAATGTATTGAGAGGGGTCTTTTTCCTGTCGGAAAATTCTGAAAACTTTTGGGACACTATTTGTGACGCGAAAACCGTGGGGAACTTTGGACTGCGTTTCCAGGTTAATTGATTAGTGTTAGATCTAATGTCTCTCGGGCGCCAGCACTAGTTGTTACTGGAGCTAGTGCTCTCCTTAGGGATACTTGTCACCGGGAACAATTCCCCCTTCTGAGCTGCCTTGATAAGAAGCAGCTCAGGCCAAGGTAAACTTCAGTGAAGTTCAAGGTTTGACTGCGTGAAAGGCAAAGTTACACTATCTTTATACATGGCCTTGCTAAGACTTTAGGCTTTGGGGTAAGGCAGTGTTATAATTAAAACTCCGAGTAATATTTACAAGAACAAATATTTAGAGAATAAAAATATTAATTGAGAAGTTTTAAGCGGTTTTTATTCTTAAATTACCGGACGAACTTGCAAATGATCTCTTTAAGTCGCGAAGACAGATGTTAGTGATTGACTATTACGCAAAATGAACAGGTGGTGAATGAACGGAGCTATGCTGAAGGCATGGTTATTATTTGCGGTTACGGGAAGGACGGAAACAATACAATAGCGGTGCGACAAGCGGGGGAAGGCGGCGATAACGAGGGCGTAAGCAAAGAGGGCTAGCGGCAGGACAAGCAGCCTATTCAGCAATAAAATAAAACAACAAAATAACTAAAACATCCAGTCATGCGGCAGTAATTGACCTAGGGAAGGAGTTTGTCTGTAGAAGATGGCTCATACAAGCGTACAAACAACCGAAGACCCCTGTACAGGTTGTCGATGCTTCAGACCAAACCCAGTAAGCCAGGACAGGCACACTCGTAGGGGACCCCACCCTAGTTAACTGTGAGCCCACCACTCGTGGTGACACCCGTCCACAGCCACATCCTCAGGTTTTTCACTGCAAACTTGGCGGTGCATAGGCCGTCGTCTATTAACTTGCCCCCCGGATTCACCCAGACACCCCGAAGTCTGCCTCCACCTTTGAAAATAAGTACACAAGGTAGAACTGTTGGTCCCCAGTTGCCTGTCTCTGAAATGTAAATACACCCGGTGGGGCTAGAACCACTCTGGACCGGCTGTCGCTGTCCCCGGCAATACCCAGAGAATCAGAACCGCCACACTGGCGGGTGACCCTCAGACTATTTGTCTGCGGGCCTACCACTTGTGATGACACCCATCCACCGCCACACCCTCAGGTTTTCCACTGCAAGTGGGGTGATGCACAGGCCGTTGTCAATTATCCGGCCCTTCCAAGTCCCCGGACACCACGAAGTCGGTTCCCAGCTGTCACTGCTAACGGGTTCCTAAGGAACCAAAAGAGACCAAACGAATAACACCAAAACCTATCTTATTTAGCCGGAATAGACACTATGAAGTGGGCCCCCAGATTTTTAGTCCTCCAGCTATATGCCAAAAGTCGGTACCAAGTTTCCTGTTTTAAACAGAAACCTACATATTTTTTTCACATGGTTCGATTGATCTTCTAGTTCTGAGTCTGGACAACCTAAGTTATATGAACTATTACAGTTTTTGACATATGTTGTCTTTTGTGACACAAATTACTGCCGTAGTGGATTACGAACAAATTTGTATATCTCAAACGGTTTTAGATCGGGAAACCAAATTTTGGAACAGGTAGCTGGGAATGCAGGCTAACTCCTGGTGTCCAAACGATGATCCCATTTTGTACCATTTGGGCGCAGGCGATTTTCAAATGTCGCATTCAAAAATTATCAAATACTTTTTTCAAATGGCACCTACAATTTTTTTTGTGACCACAATTCGAAAGAAAATTGAACTTTTTGTGGGTTGCTTAACCATTCCCTTGTATGTATATTAACCTATATAGTATGCTATATGTTTATAAGTCGTCTTCGAGAAGTGTTACGCTTGGAGAATCTCAGGGATCCATTCTGGATTCAATTCTTTACCTGCTTACAATAAATGTTTTCCCCCTAATTAATTTAGCAGGTAAGGGTTATTTTGTCTGCTGATGATACAACCCTTATTATTAATAATCAAGCTGATCTTCTTCTGGAATTCAGAACAAATAGCTGCATAACAAGGTTGTTGCGGTGGTTTTCGGATAATTCAGGTAAGTCCAAGATATAATGCCTAAGGTTTTATAGATAGATAGATAGATATTATTATTTGTCATGAGGTGATACAATGTTTCAGATAGACACGTCAATAAAATTATAAAAACATAAGAATCAATAAGTAAAATAATGTACAAAATATTTACGTAAATACAAACAGTCACACACTATATATATATATATATATATATATATATATATATATATATATATATATATATATATATATATATATATATCACTGTGAAAGCACAAATAAGACACCAGAAAGACTATAGGTCATACCGGTGACCAAATTGATGCCTGCTTTCATTAAAGAGATATGTTTTCTATTAAAACATTTTTATGAAAATTCACTTCCATAACCAGAGCCTCGGTGGTTCAGAGGTAAGAACGTGTGCCTCTAAACCTAAGGGTACTGGGTTCGATCCCACGGTTCTCCTTTCACTTTTTCAGTACAAACTGTAACATTAACATCAACCGAGTTTATGGCATTGTATTTGAGCAAATTGAATGTCTGCACGTTCCGCCCTTCGGAGGGAGCGTAAAGCCGTCGGTCCCGTGTCCATCCGATGTTGGGCACGTTAAATATCCCTACCCTCCTTACAGAAAGGCAGGGGTTCGGCAAAATTTCCAGGATAGTGAGGTGAAACTGCTCCATGGCGTCGGTGATTGGCCATAATCGCGGAAATAGGTCGACGATAAAGAAACAAAACACACACACACACACACACTTCCATAACCCACTTGCTGTGTCCACACTTTTATTCCACTTTTATTCCACAAATAAGTTGTTAATGCTGTGTTCCGTTTTTATTTTATGACATTTTATTGCTGTTTATTTTAACTGAGATTTTCTTAAATACTCTAGATATTGACATGCCGCACTAATAAACCATATACTGCTTTTGATTAATACCTATACAGGGTGTTCTACAAGCTCTATGACAAACTTTGCCAGATAATAGCTCTCATAATTCTAAACATTTTTTCTTAATGCACATGGGTGCGATTAGCTTTTGTTAAGAATTTACAAGGATTGAACCTATAACAATTAACAATTAACAATAAAAATTTAACTTAAATGAAAATCACAAAATTTAAGACTATAAAAATTGTTCGAAATGTCCACCCTCGGCTTGAATGCAAGCCTCATATCGACGAACTAAAGATTCGGTCACTCGAAGGATGAGATTTGGATCATGTCTCATTTGGTTAGCTGCATATTGAATTCTTTCAAGTAACTGCTGATGGATAGTGATTCACAACATGATAGACCAGCTGCTTCATGTGTCCGCATAAATAAAAATCCAGATGATTGAGATCGGGGCTACGAGGTGGCCATGATATTGGACCTCCTTGACCTATGCATTTATTTGGGAAATGTTCATTTAACCAAGCACCAACTTGTCTTCCTCTATGTGGTGGTGCGCCGTCGTGTTGATACCACATATTCTGAATAATATTAAGTTGCACGTCATCAATGAACTCTAAAAGGTCGTGTTATAAGAAATGTCTATACAGATCTGCATTTAAACGATCATTTAGAACATGCACAGGTAATAGATTATTGTTGAAAATGCCACCCCAAACGTTGACACTGAATCGTTGCTGAAATCGTCTTGATCTAATTGCATGTGGATTTTGAACACCCATGCATGTTCATTATGATTATTAATAATGCCGTCCCTAGTAAAGCACGCTTCATCAGACACATGACCAGCGAAATGAATCTATCATTTTGTGCTTGTTGTTGAAGTAACCAGCGACAAAATTCTAATCGCTGTGGGGCATCTCTAACATGCAACGCCTGTACATTTTGGCGGTGAAACGGATGTAACATTTCTCTGTTCAGTACACGCCATGCAAAATTCGGTGATACATGAACGTTATTAAATATACGCCGAACACTAATTGAAGGATTATCAAGGGCAGCATCTATTACATTTTCTTCATCTTGTACATTTACTTCAGTAGGACGAACGGCCTTCTCTGGAGCGAGGTTACCTGCTTCTCGAAGTATACGAAATGATGCACTAAACACCGTGTGGGCAGGTTGGTGTCTCTTTGAATATCTGCGTCGATATTCTCGAGCTGCTTCTCTGGCGTTCCCATTGGAATACCCATATACAAACACAATATCTGCATATTGCTCAGTTGTGAATAAATGCATTGTTTATTTAGAACTTTTACACGACGTATCAAATATTGTACAATTAAAATGACACTAACGATATTTATTGACATAACAACTGTCATTTTTATTTATCAGCCTACTTTTGATTGAAGTAGGTGTACCTATATTCTATAGGTGTGCATTGTTTCACATTCAAATGATTTTGTCTCACTTTCTGGTTGACTGGAAAAATTATGATTCTTTAAATGCTTGTAACTTTTAAACAAAAACGAATCGGACCCATATTCAAGAAAAAATGTTTATAATTTTGATAGCTATCATCTGGCAAAGTCTGTCATTGTAGAACACCCTGTATACTCTGGCGACCTGCTAGTTTTCCAGATTATCTGCTCTAGAACCTGTTTGCGGCGGAGACAATTCGATGACATCTTTAGACTGTTTAGATGATGAGAACGTGTTTTGGGGATCCTTATTATTCGATTAGTTTTCAGATGCAGAAGTTCTTTATTTGTAAAAACTGTATTATCAAAATAACCCTGAATACAGATATAGAGACTTCTTTTCTGGCTTCACCAGTGCTGGTTTTCTTCTCCGTGACAGGTTTGCAGAGAAGTGGAAGTGTTTTCACCTGTATTTAGTATCCAATCCTTTTAATAAGTAAGGACAACGACAGTTAACGAATTAACAATGGTTGTGGCATTTTTTATTCAAATCTGTATGCTTGTTCAATAATTTGATCATTAGATTCGTATATTTTAAATTTCACGCGATGATTATTTTCAAATCACCTACTTATCTTAATGGATATATCAAGTTAATATAAAAATAAATCCCTGAAGATTTATTTCCTCTCTTAATGATACCCTTGTATATTTTATAATTGAACGAACAATCTTTTTATAGACTATGAGGCAAGTTTACTGATCAAGGCACCTTGTAAATTCTCATCTAATTGAACTGGAGCTGTGCCAAATCAAATAAAGTGCATCGTATAACCACTAAAACAAACACGTCTCTCATTTTAACACAATAATATGTTGTTGCTTTACTTCCTTGATTACTTGTTTTTTTAATTTAATTATTATAATTTAGATTTGTTTTTAAGCTTACTTTTGTTTTATTATCACTAAGGTGGATATCGCCTTATGCCAGCGGCTCTTTTCATTTGATTGTTAGCTTCCACACTTCATCGACAAATCCAGGTTTTTTTTCATTTGATTGTTAGCTTCCTCACTTCATTAACAAGTCCAGACTTTCCAGAAATGTCTCTCTTGCTTCTTGCATTTTTTGCAAATAATAATTTTGTTATAAAGTTACTGGTCTCAGAATATGTCCAACAAATGTTACCTTTCTCCTCTCAATTTGTTTCACCAAGCATATTCCTTCTCTCACCTCTTCTAGCACCCTTTTATTCGTATTTCTGTCGTTTTTTTTAAATTTCAACAACACACCACGAAACTGAAGGTTAAAATTTAGGCGCATAATGCATTTTTGGTGTAGGAGAACCCTAGCTGCATCCGTCGCCTGATCCCAAGACACAATATTATAATTTATAGCTCAATGGCCAAGAGCATAGTACGCAGTGAACAGGCCATCTAAATTAAGGTAGGACTTTAAAGTCTTTAGAATGTAAAAGCATCTTTTTATTTATTTCAACAACACACCACGAGGCCTTACAGCCTAAATGCTATCGTACCGTAGGTGTCGACAAGGAGGAAAGAGGCAACTTGTTAATTCTGGACTTAAAGGTTTGGAGGTTCGGGGAGAAGGAAAAACATGTGCCGGCAAGGAATTCCACAACTTGGAAGTCCTCAGGGCAAAAAAGCGGGCATAACAAGATGTTCTATGTCTGATGTCCTGGACAGTAAAAGGGTGCATTCGCCCTGTTCCCCTGGTAGATCTGTTGGGGGCAGCAGGTGGAGGAACTATGAAAGAAAGCTTCTCTGAGCAGTGCCCGTGCAGATATCTATAAAAGAGAGAGAGAGGTCACCAACGGCACGTCGGTGGGCAAGGGATGGCAGCCTTTGGGTGAGGGTAGGGTCACCAATGAGACGTATAGCTCTCTTCTGAATGGAGTCCAGGATAGCGAGTGTAGAAGCGACAGCAGCACCCCAGATGTGGGAGCAGTATTCGAGGTTTGGTCTTATTTGTGAAGTATATAAGGTATAGAGATTAGCTGGTGAAAAGTATTTGCGAGCCCGGAAGAGGATACCTAATTTCTTAGCGGCCGTTTCTGCAATTGGTGTGACATGTTGGTGCCAATTGAGATTTAGATCAACAGAAATGCCAACAAGCGAAAAGGACTCATTACTTTGAATAACTTGGTTGTTCATTATGATGGGTCTAGGGCTGGTGTATTTCTTATGAGAAAGAAAGCAAGACTGTGATTTGGTGGCTGTTAAATTGTACAAGATTTCTACTTCCCCAGTCTAATATTTTTTGGAGATCCACGGAGACAGAACCCTCGATGAGTCTGCGATCCTCATCTAATTGGGCTAAAGAGACGGGCTTAGAATATTGTATATTTGAGTGGAGGGTGCTGTCGTCCGCGTAACTGTGAATTGGGTTGGATGTGCTAGAGAGGAGGTCATTGATGCGGAGAAGAAACAAAGTAGGGGCTAAAGCTGAACCTTGAGGAACTCCTGCACGTCTCATAGATAACAAAAGAATGCATATATTTCTGCCAAACGAAATATGTTAATTTTGGTGTCGTTGAACCTCCCTAAATCGTTAGTGACCGATTACCCGCAGAAGAATATAGAGTTGTGGATGTAAGATGTTTAGAATCATTCATCCTCTGATTACGCTAACTTGGTTAGTGAAACGGTCGTCGGGTTTTTTAAATGTGTTGTGGTAATTTGGGTTCTCCAAGTGTGCTTATCAGTGCTCGTCATAGGTTCCAATCTTCAGTTAGTTTGGAACCTGTGATGACTGTATTTTGATGAATTGAGGTCTCCAAATTCACAATTTGAAAACTACATGAATCTACTTAATAATACCTTGAAAATTTTCTAGCTGCACTCACGTACTTTCGAATACTTCACTGTGATATACAGAACTATTAAAATAATATTTAAAATAAATAGAAGTCCAATATAAATGCATTAATAAAAAATTCTGAAAATTATTATGCATGGAAACTACAGTTTCTTCGTACATACATACAAATTACAAACAGATTTCCACAACAGTGTTTTACAGTAACTAGCTTGAAAATATACATCTGTGGAAAAAACAACAAAAAATATTGTTGTCATTTAAAAAAACTTATGATAAGGTCACGATTCAGAAATAAGTGACGTCATAATGTAATTTTTACGCGTCATTGCAGGCCACTCTTCTTGCAACATTTTCTTTAGATAATCCGTATTTGTTGCAGGTTCTTTGCCTAACTGTTGCAAATTTTGACGTTTTAAATCGCCACTTTGACGTTATAAGGAAACCCACAAAAAAAATTCTTTAGATATCTATAACTTTTTTGTCTGTAAAGTTACAGATCTAAAGTTTGTTACATGGTTCACTCTTTATAATACAAACACTTGTATCAAATTTGATTGTCCTTACTTTGTTATTTCCCGAGATACAAAGGAAACACAACATATTCCGGGAAAACCTGGGCCGATTTTTCTGGCTAACGAACTTATCCAAGCAACTTGCAAAAGGAAGGTACACACCAAATTTGACCGAAATGGGTTTTTTTATTTTTTCAGTTATCGGTGTAAATATATATATATATATATATATATATATATATATATATATATATATATATATATATATATATATATATATATATATATATATATATATATATATATAGGATGGCGCATTGAAAACGAAACAGACCGATTTGCGTCCAGAGAATTTTTTTAAGAAACGCTAAAACACGTCAATTTTAATATTGAGGGGGACATGTTTTGACATAAAACTCAACTTTGTCACATCAACCCCTTAACGGTGGTGATAACAACCCTTATATTTTAAATAGGGAACATGGGTCGAGTGTTACATCATTTGAAAGTTCTTTCTTTTCTGAATTCAGCACACTATTTTTTTTTGGAAGTTTTATCAACTCGTTTAAAAATTATTCACAGTTGAAGAGGCAAAAACGCATTTCACTCATTCCGATAAGAAATGTGCTGATAGTCAATGTTTTGTTGGTTTGTAAACAAAAAATTGACTATCAAAACATTTCTTATCGGAATGAGAGAAATGCGGTTTATTATTTCAGTTTGTCGGTCGGTTTGATACTACCGAAAATTAATTTCACAATGGTGTATTCTGTAGAAGAAAGACTTGAAATAATTACTTTATTTTTTCAAAAACGATGACTGTGCCAACCGTACCGCAAATTTGTTTAATGAACGACATCCGAACAGACACGTTAACAGAAAATACATTTTGGAGTTAGTTGCAAAGTTTCGACAAAGTGGTTCAGTAGCCAACAAAAAAAAACAGGATCCTGAACGTGAATTTCGGTTAGAAATGACACTACTGAGATTGAAGTTTTAGGACAAATTGCTGCAGACTCAACTTTGAGCACAAGAAAATATGCCACTGTTTCAAACATCAAAAAAAGAACTATTCAGCGAATATTGAAGCATCATAAATTTCACCCGTAAAAAATTCATCTTGTACAACAACTGAATGAAGATGATTTTGATCGGCGGATGGAGTTTTGTGAAGTTATGACTGCACGAATAGCTGATAACGGGAACTTACTGTTCCATATCTGTTTTTCAGACGAGTGTACGTTTTTACTAAACTCTACAGTCAATCGTCATAATTATCGTTATTGGGCAGATAATAATCCAAGAAATTTTTACGAAGTCCACACTCAAACTCCACAGAAATTGAATGTCCAGACTGGCATTTTTGGAGACCGTTTAATCGGACAAATTTGAGTGGCGAAACGTATTTGGAGTTACTAGAAGATATCGTTTACCCTCTACTAATTGACATTGTTGAAAATGATGATCGCTATCAAGAAAATCAATTAGTGTTTCAACAAGATGGAGCTCCTCCGCATTTTCCACAACGTGTTAGGGAGTTTATGAACAGAGAATTTCCAGAGTAATGGATTGGGCGTAGAGGTGCTATTGAGTGCCCCCCTAGATCACCGGATTTAACTCCTTTAGACTTATTTCTATGGGGCCATTTAAAGAGTAGAATTTACGCAACAGAACCGGAGTCTCTGGAAGAATTACGACAACGCATTGTAAAAGAATGCTGTCTAATAACTCCAAAAATGCTCCAGAATGTCAGAGCTCGTTTTGAACAAAATTTGTACTTTTGTGTGGAAGCTGGTGGTCAACAATTTAAACACTGAATAAACATTTTTGAACGTTTGGTTTTGATTCTTAGTTTTTTTTTTAACGAAAAATTGACTAATTAGTGCATTTCTTATCACAATGAAAGAAATATGTTCTTGCAGCTCCATCTGTGAATAAGTTTTAATCGAGTTGATAAAACTTCCAAAAAAATTAGTGTGCTCAATTCAGAAAAGAAAGAGCTTTCAAATGATGTAACACTTGACCCATGTTCCCTATTTAAAATATAAGGGTTATTATCATAAGGGGTTGATGTGACAAAGTTGAGTTTTATGTCAAAACATGGCCCCCTCAATATTAAAATTGACGTGTTTCAGCGTTTCTCAACAACAAAAAATTTCTGGACGCAAATCGATCTGTTTCGTATATATATATATATATATATATATATATATATATATATATATATATATATATATATATATATATATATATATATATATATATATATATATATATATATATATAGAAACTGATCCTGGATATAGGTTCTAGAGGGCCTAGTTCGCGTTCATTTGTAATAATTTTGTTATTTTTAATGGTTTAGTTTGAAAATTCAATCATTTTTGAAGTTTGACCAAACATACATTTTGTATCAATTTTATTAACATTGATCAACAGGTACTGAGTGTTCGAATTTTTGAAGTGAATAGATATTAAATAAAAATATTTAATGTACACACACACACACACACAAAAGACTATGGTCGTTCCCTAAAACATTAACTTGATATAAGAAAAAAATATGCAGCTTACTAAAGAGCTAACGAGGTCATCTTCAGGAGGTGGACATGGGTAAAACGTTGGTTCCTGTTTCTTCCGTTTCTTGACCAGTTTGGCGAATTCTTCCCATTCTTTGTCGACTGATACAGGATCTGCTTCCCCGAAGTGTGCTTCGGACATCGACATTGCATCTTCATCGATCATTTCAAATTTATCGTAGTTCACACTGGCTTTTTAAGATTTAACTTCTATCACATATACTGTAATAACTTTGAATGTTTTTTATTTAGTGTATTTTTAATCAGATGATATAGATTATAAATTGTTTTTGTATCGATTTTAAGTTTTTCTTTTTATGATTATTATTTCACAAAATCCAAAATTCCAGCCTGTATGTTAGCATCCCAAAAAGTCACCTTTTATTAATTTTTCCCTAATATCTTTTAATTCTTTTTTATTTAGTGCATTTTTGACTACATGATATAGCTTATAAATTGTTTACCTCTTTCTGATCTATTTTAAGTTTATATTTTTATTATTTTTAAAAATACCAAATCGTGAGTCCCAAAAAGTCAACTTTTATTAACTTTACCCTAATATCTTTATATTCTTTTTTATTTAGTTTATTTTTGATTGGATGATATAGATTATAAATTGTTTGTCTTTTTTATCGATTTTAAGTTTTTATTTTTATTATTATTTCACACAATCTGAAATAGTAAGTTCCCCCCTGTATGTTAGCATCCCGAAAAGTAATTTTTTATTAATTTTACCCAGAACCTCGGTGGTTCAAGGGTAAGAACGTGTGCCTCTGAACCGAAGGGTACTGGGTTCGATCCCAGAGTACTCCTTTCACTTTTTCAGTACAAACTGTAACATTAACATCAACCGAGGTTCTAACCCCAACAGCCGCCATGGAGTTGTTGTTGGATCTGCCCCCCTACACTTAGTTATTATGGGGGAGGCCAGGCTAGGACTATACAGACTAGCCTGCAATAGTAGACTGAAGATCAACCCAGGCTTCAGGGGCCACTGCAAAATTCAGGAGATCGTGAAGGAGCCCATGCTTCAAATGAGGTCAGACTTCGCGAGCCTGCGAATCTGCAGGGAAAACAACTTTACAGTGGAAATCCCCGACCGCGAGGCATGGCGGGAGGAGACGCCGGGCATACCACCGGACGCGCTCGTCTAGTTCACGGACAGATCTGGCGGGGAGCGTGGGGGCAGGTGTTTACTCGGAAGGACCGAGGGTAAGTCATAGTACTTCCCTCGGAGCCCATGCAACGGTGTTTCAGGCCGAAATGTACGCCATACTGCACTGTGTGCGGTATAACAAGAGGAGGGGCTACACCAACAAGCGTATCCTCATATAGAGACAGCCAGGCAGCCCTTAAGGAACTAAGTAGCACACGGGTAAATTCCTGGCTGCTGAGTGAGTGCCGAGACGAGACGAGCGACCTGGCTGGGCAGAATGAGGTGACCCTCATCTGGGTGCCGGGTCACTCGGGGGTCAAAGGCAATGAAGAAGCTGACAGTCTCGCGAAGAGAGGGTCAGCAGAACTATTTACGGGACCAGAACTGGCTCTGGGCGTGACAAAGAGCACTGCCAGGGGAGACATTAAGTCCTGGGTGAGAAACCAACACAAGGTGTACTGGGCAGACTGTCCAGGGCTCAGACATGGAAAGTCAATAATTGACGAACCCTGTTCAAAGAGAGCTGTGGAGCTGCTAAATCTTAGCAGAGGTCAGCTCAGAAACACAACAGGTCTCTGGACGGGACACATGGCCGTCAAGAAACACCTGCATAAAATGGGGCGGTTCGAAGGGGACCTCGCATGCAGACTCTGCGGCGAAGGGGAGGAATCGGCGCAGCACATATTGTGCGAGTGTAAAGCTCTGAACTGCAAAAGACAACTGATCTGTCTAGACCGGAGACAGAGCACTATAAAACTTCACCCTACCAATCGCTGTGCAGACTAGTTCAAGGCACAGTGATTTTGGAATGGGTGGAGTAAGAATAAGGGTATGCACAATCAACCAAAGGTTGCAGTGCTATCGGGGCGGCAAGGCCGCGGACGAGGCCTGAGGGGAAAAACCGAAGTTCTGGCATTGTATTTGAGCAAGTTGAATGTCTGCACGTTCCGCCCTTCTGAGGGGGCGTAAAGCCGTCGGTCCCGTGTCCATGCGATATTGGGAATGTTAAAGATCCCTACCCCCCTTAAAGAAAGGCAGGAGTTCGGCAAAATTTCCTGGATAGTGAGGTGAAACTGCTCCCTGGCGTCAGTGATTGGCCATAGTTGCGGAAATAGTTCGACGTTAAGGAAATAAAACACACACACACACATTAATTTTACCCTAGTATCTTTATTTTCTTTTTTTATTTCATGTATTTTTGATTAGATGATACCTATAGGTTATAAATTGTTTACCTCTTTTATCGATTTTAAGTTACAATTTTTTATATTATTTCACAAAATCCGAAATAGTACGTTCCACCCTGTGTGTTAGCATCTCAAAAAGTCAACTTTTATTAACTTTACCCTAATATCTTTTTATTCTATTTTATTTGGTGTATTTTTGATGTTGATATAGGTTATAAATCATTTGTTGTTTTTTTTACCGAAATGAAGTTTTTATTTTTATTATTATTTCAGGAAACTCTTTGTAAGCATCGCAAAAAGTCACCTATTATCAATTTTACCCTAATATCTTTCAATTCTGTTTTATTTTGTGTATTATTGATTACATGATATAAGTTATAAATTGTTAACCTCTCTTTATCGATTTTAAGTTTTTATTTTCATTCTTATTTTACCAAATCCGGAATAGTAGGTTCCACCCTGTACGTCAGTATCCCAAAAAGTCGCATTTTATTAATTTTACCTTAGTGTCTTTATTTTATTTTTTATTTAGTGTATTTTTAGGGAATTTTCTTAGTGGTTAAGGTCCAATGCCTGACAGACAGAGTAGTTAACTGCCACGCGTAGATTAATTCATACAACAGGTATAAACCATACATCCATGGTAACCAAACTAAATCTATACCAGGCATAATGCATACTACCCGAACCAACAATCGTGTAATCTCGGTCACAATTATGGAAAATGACAGACGACATGAATAAAAATTTGCATTGTTATTTAACTGGAGGATTCAATCAATTATTAAAATACACTATATTTGTAGCTTTATTAACGGCCCCAAATACAGTTTTTGCGCACCATAGATATATTGTGCTGTCGCATAATATAGCAGAAATGTAAACAAATTGATGTAAAGTCTATAAAAATGATTCTAAAATAGTTTATTTTATCTTTAAACTTATACATAAGACGTCATATAAGACTGGAACAGTCGTGGGATGTGTTTCAATGGCAATTCTACTAGTTCTGTAATTAATTGTTACGTATACTTTGAATATAATATCCCGGGCATGAATCGGATCTAAAGTATCACGCAAATAAAACGTTAGTTGACGTGTGCCTAGATGGCGGAGGGGGCAACGCGATTGCCTCCTAAACAGAAGGTTACGCGATCGAGTCCAGCTCGATGAATGTATGTTTTATTTTGACATTTGAAAAAACAATAGTGCACAGATTTCATACGTTTTGAACAAGATCTCAGTTTTGTTTAAAACGCCTAAATAAGTTTGTCACCTTTGAGTCTGAAATTATAATTTTGTTATTGTTGATATTGAAAAAAAAAGAACCAGTTTGATTAGGTTGAGGAAAACCAAATCATACTGGCGATTAATAAGGAAAAATAACTGCTACGTTTATAATTTCCCTTCTGGAAATCTTCTGTATAACTTTAATGAAATTTGTAATAAAAGTTTAGAGACTTACACTACCTACCTAGTTCTTTAGCTGTATAGAAAATTGAGTTTTGGGCATTTTTCTGAAAAGGAGTTAGAACGCAAGATTTTTTTGATAATAGAGATATCGATGGTAACACTTTCGAAACAATTCTTCAAATATGCACGTACTAGGACCTCTAAAATCGACCTTCAAGGTCTGTGTAAGTTTAAAGTGTTAACTTTACTAATATGCCGTATAATAATAGTGTACAATTCTTATGAAAATTCGCTACTATAACGCACTTGCTGCGTCCCGAAATTTTTATTAATTTTACCCTAGTATCTTTACATTCCTTTTTATTTAGTGTATTTTTGATCAGATGATATAGATTATATTTTGTTTCCCTTTTTTTCGATTTTAAGTTTTTATTTTTATAATTATTTCAAAGAATCCAAAATAGTGAGTTGCACCCTGTATGCTATCACCTCAAAAAACGAAAATCAGAAAACTTCTAGCATATCCATCGTAAGAAATTTAATGCATGACATTATTAAACATTTTAACACCGGATGAAGCTTTGATGATACACAAGGCCTTGAAAAAGATTCGCTTCCCATTCAGTGAACTTTTAATTGAATAATTTTTTCCATAAACCTACTAAAATAATGTTTATTTCGAGTTGTGGGAGGTAATTTATTTTAAAAGTAACATATTCTTGACACTTTGAGACACATCTTATATAGTGTGTCCACAAAACAAGTGATGTGACTGTGATAATGGGTTATTTTACACAATCCAAAATGTAATGTTTCACAGAAAAACGCCTTTCACGTCTGTATTTCTGGCGATGGTGCTCCTCCACATTTTCACCGACACGTAAAACAATACTTAAACCATTGGTTAGGAAACCGATGGATCGCTCGAGGAGGGAACATTCGATGGCCAGCAAGATCGCCCGACCTAACCCCAATAGACTTTTTACTCTGGGATATCTGAAGCAAAAAGTATATGAAGAATTGCAGACAACTGCGGATGATATGAAAAATCGAATACAATCAGCTTTTAGAAGTATTACTCATTCGCTAAAAATTATGGTCAACTTCGAGTTATTAAGGGCATAGGTTTATCAAGAATTAAGGCGACTATTATAAACGAGTTTAAAATAAGTATCACAATTACATACAAAGGTAAACCTTCTTGACTTGGTGTGTCAAAATTGAAAGGGTTAAATATCATTCTTGAAATTTAGATAAAAGTATTTGGAATCAATCTGTCACAATTATTGTTAAAATAATGTTTCGGAAAACTCGTTATTTACATTTGTAATCAACGCTTTAACTAAACCCTATAATTAAGTAGGCTTTGAGGAAATTTAATGAGTATCATGGCACACTAGACTTAACAAAAAAAGTCGGATATTCTTTGATCCTCTGAAAAATTTTCTTACCAATTTGCAGTAATTGGTATTTCTGGTAATTGCATATCTGTTATAATTAGAAATAATTGTTTTTCCAATGAAAAAAAGCAAACAATTCGTTCGTTTTTACTTAATAAACCTCAAAAGAGAAACAACAATTTAAAAAATTAAAATAACACATGTAGTATAGCAAGATATTTATCGGATAAGCCGAAAAACAATTAAAACAATTGAATCTAGACTCGTCGGCGAAACATTACAACAAAACTATATAACTGCGAAGCCGATAATTAATCATAGGTCATTTTAAACGTACAAAAACAATTTTATCTATACACAAAGATCAATTAACGCCACTTCACTGAAAACCGACACGAAATCCGGTCATTAGACAGGACATTTGTCCTTTTTTCGACACAAACTGATACAGGAAAACCGTTTGCAATTGCTTGCGTACTTTTTCGTACATTGCAATCAAAGAAATACGTCCCACCAAACGGTTCCGGTCCCTTCGACTCTGACAAACAAACCTAAAATATGGCACGTCTTTGATTGAAGATAATTCGACATGTGAAAGATCTCGGGTGCAATTTTTCAATTGTCTGCACAGCCTCCTTATTTAATTTAAGTGGCAACGTCTACATGTGTCACATTTCAATAACGGAGCAGGCCGTGAACGGGACGACGACATTCTATTGTTTTATATTTGATGTAATATAAATTAATTTAGGTAATGTCTTATGCGATGCTTCCGGTATTTTTTTCTTGTCCGGTGCATTAGAAGAATTGTGCATCTGAAATTGCTCCAGAAAGTGATATGACCTTGGATTTTTATGTTGACATTTGTGTCCGAGATAGAAAGACAGACAAATATTTTAAAAAGTGATATTTTCCTTAAAAAAATAAAGAAACTTCCGAGAATCAAATTTACCTGGCAGTCGTTTCGATAACAAATTTAGATTCATCAGAAGATGACTGTTATTATACGAGATATGAGAAAAATTATATAGGGTGGCGCATTGAAAACGTAACAGACCGATTTGCGTCCAGAGAATTTTTTTTAGGAAACGCTGAAACACGTCAATTTTAATATTGAGGGGGACATGTTTTGACATAAAACTCAACTTTGTCACATTAACCCCTTAAGGGTGGTGATAACAACCCTTATATTTTAAATAGGGAACATGGGTCGAGTGTTACATTATTTGAAAGCTCTTTTCTGAATTCAGCACACAAATTTTTTGGAAGTTTTATCAACTCGTTCAAAAATTATTCACAGTTGAAGATGCAAAAACGCATTTCACTCATTCCGATAAGAAATGTGCTGATAGTCAATGTTTTGTTGGTTTGTAAACAAAAAAATGACTATCAGAACATTTCTTATCGGAATGAGAGAAATGCGGCTTATTATTTCAGTTTATCGGTCGGTTTGATACTTGATAGTACTACCGAAAATTAAATTCATAATGGTGTATTCTGTAGAAGAAAGAGTTGAAATAATTACTCCTTTTTTCAAAAACGATGACTGTGCCAACCGTACCGCAAATTTGTTTAATGAACGACATCCGAACAGATATGTTAACAGAAAATACATTTTGGAGTTAGTTGCAAAGTTTCGACAAAGTGGTTCAGTAGCCAAGGAAAAACGCGATCGTGAACATGAATTTCCGGTTAGAAATGAGACTACTGAGATTGAAGTTTTAGGACAAATTGCTGCAGACCCAACTTTAAGCACGATAAAATTGGCCACTGTTTCAAACATTAAAAGAAGAACTATTCAGCGAATATTCCAGCATCATACATTTCACCCGTATAAAATTCATCTTGTACAACAACTGAATGAAGATGATTTTGATCGGCGGCTGGATTTTTGTGAAGTTATGACTGCACGAATAGCTGATAACGGGAATTTTCTGTTCAATATCTGTTTTTCAGACGAGTGTACGTTTTTATTAAACTCTACAGTCAATCGTCATAATTGTCCTTATTAGGCAGATAATAACCCAAGAAATTTTAACGAAGTCCACACTCAAACTCCACAGAAATTGAATGTCTGGACTGGCATTTTTGGAGACCGTTTAATTCTTCTTGATTGCAATTTGTTTCGCGAAACGTATTTGAAGTTACTAGAAGATATCGTTTACCCTCTACTAATTGACATTGTTAAAAATGATGATCGCTATCAAGAAAATCAATTAGTGTTTCAATAATATGCAGCTCCTCCGCATTTTTCACAACGTGTTAGGGAGTTTTTGAACAGAGAGTTTCCAGAGCAATGGATTGGGCATAGAGGTGCTATTGAGTGGCCCCCTAGATCACCGGATTTAACTCCTTTAGACCTCTTTCTTTGGGGCCATTTAAAGAGTAGAATTTTCGCAACGGAACCGGAGTGTCTGGGAGAATTACGACGACGCATTGTTGAATAATGCCGTCTAATAACTTCACAAATGCTCCAAAATGTCAGAGCTCGTTTTGAACAAAATTTGTACTTTTGTATGGAAGCTGGTGGTCAACAATTTGAACACTTACTTAACTGAATAAACATTCTTGAACGTTTGGTTTTGTTTTTTACTTTTTTTTTAACGAAAAATTGACTAATTAGTGCCTTTCTTATCACAATGAATGTAACACTCGACCCATGTTCCCTGTTTAAAATATAAGGGTTGTTATCACCACCCTTAAGTGGTTGATGTGACAAAGTTGAATTTTATGTCAAAACATGTCCCCCTCAATATTAAAATTGACGTGTTTCAGCGTTTCTTAAAAAAAATTCTCTGGGCGCAAATCGGTCTGTTTCGTTTTCAATGCGCTACCCTGTATATATATATATATATATATATATATATATATATATATATATATATATATATATATATATATATATATATATATATATATATATATATATATATATATATATATATATGTATGTATATATAATATATTTATCACAGTTATACAATGCGTCATACAAATAAGCTTGGCTTGTGCTTGTATAAGACACAATTTTTATAAAGGATGCATTCTAAATAAAACTGTCAAAAATGATCAACCTAAACTGTCACATAACAAATTTTGCTCAGATCTTGCTCTAATTTTATTTTTTTCCAACACCAGCCTCCAACCTTTCTTCATTCTAAACTTAACTTCAAATTACAGTCCATCTCTATTTACTTCAAAAAAAACCTTTAAATGTTAAAATTCTTGCAACTATAATTTTGACATATATATATATATATATATATATATATATATATATATATATATATATATATATATATATATATATGTGTATATATATATATATATATATATATATATATATATATATATATATATATATATATATATACATATATATATATACATATATATATACATATATATATATATATATATATATATATATATATATATATATATATATATATATATATATATATATATATATAATTGAAACTAACCCTGGATATGGGTTCTAGGGGGCCTAATTGGCGTTAGTTTGAAAAAAAACGTTAAAAAAAATTTCAAAAGTCGAGATCTCCTCATTAGTGAATTTTTTTAATGAAAATTCACTAAAAGGACAAGAATTTTACGAGTGTCTTTTGAGTATTATGTAGTGTTTTAAATACACTACGCAATACTCAAAACCAATCGGAATAGATTTCGCTTTCGCGTCTACATGAACCTAATTTTACTTGATAATTAAAAATAAAATAAAAAGATTATCTTAATTTATTTTATGTTCCATAAAATAGACCTGATCCGCCCCTGGCTAATTAAAATAAATGTGTCACTGTCAGGCGGTAAAAAAAGTCATTACACCATCGTTGTCTGCTCTCTCAGTTTTCTGGCTCGGACAAGGTGCTAAAATGCAAAATTAACACTCTTGCGTCCACATTTAATATATGTGAGGTCACAAAACACGTGATTTAAAAAGATATGACACAGGGACTAATTTTATTGTTTTATCTTGTGCATTTCTGCAAATATTTACATTCACGGAAAAATCTGAGACGATCCGGTTTTGTCTGGTTAGTGTCTACGTATAGAGGTGTTTCCTAACCTTTCTGACAAGATAAAGAAAGTGTATCGTCACCTAATTTCAAGACGAAACTGTGGTATAAAACTTTTTCGAATGTTGCTTCGTTTTCGAAATATAGGGTGTTAAAAAGCTTCTTTTTTTCTTTTTTTTTTCTTTTTATTAAATCATGACAAACGATATTCTAGTGATATTTGTTGGACATTTCCATTTGGAATGGTAAAATTTTGGGTAGATGTTTTATAACCTATATAATAAGCAAACCCTTCTGGACTCTTGCTAAATCTATTGGGAATAATTTCTGCAAGAGCACGTTCCCACATCTTGTCTCAGGGGATGAAATTGTTTCTACCGCCCTGGGCAAGGCTGAACTTTTTTCCTCGTTGTTCGCCGGCAATTCTACTCTCAACCCACCTCCAAATGTTCAACCACCAACAGTCCCCAATGTCGCGCATAAAATGACGGATATCATTTTCAAAACTAAAAAGGTACGAAAGATGCTCTCTTCTCTTACTACCAGGAAAGCCTCTGGCCTTGACGAGATCGCAGCAATTGTTCTCAAAAAATGCACACCAGAACTTGCTACTGTATTGACTCGTCTGTTTCAGACACCTTACAATAGAGGCATATTCCCTAGTAACTGGAAAACTGCTCGAGTACAACCCGTCCACAAGAAAGGAACCAAAGCGCTTCCTAGCAACTACAGGCCTATTTATCTCCTTTCAGTCATCTCTAAAGTGATGGAAAAGTATATAAACACCGAATTAATGAAATTTCTTGAAAAACACAGTCTAGTCCATGACAGGCAGTATGGATTACGTCAGCGCAGATCAACTGCCGGCCTCCTTTCCTTTGTCACCCATTCTTTGAACAAGTCTATGGAACTACACGGTGAATCCCAGATTGTCGCTCTAGACATATCCAAAGCATTCAACCAGGTCTGGCACGCAGCGCTGCTTAATAAACTTCAGGCGTATGGCCTACCAGCAAAACTCTGTACCTAGACAGCAAATTTCCTCTCCAACCGCAGCATTTCTGCTGTAGTGGATGGCCATTCCTCTAAACTGTATCCAATTAATGCAGGACTTCCTCAAGGTTCAGCTTTAGCCCCTACTTTGTTTTTCTCCACATCAATGACCTCCTCTCTAGCACATCCAACCCAGTTCACAGTTACGCGGACGACAGTACCCTCCACTCAAATGTACAATATTCTAAACCCGTCTCTTTAGCCCAATTAGATGAGGATCGCAGACTCATGGAGGGTTCTATCTCCGTGGATCTCAAAAAAATATTAGACTGGGGAAGTAGAAATCTTGTACAATTCAACCCCACCAAATCACAGTCTTGCTTTCTTTCTCATAAGAGATACACCAGCCCTAGATCCATCACAATGAACAACCAAGTTATTCAAAGTAATGAGTCCTTTTCACTTGTTGGCATTTCTGTGGATCGAAATCTCAATTGGCACCAACATGTCACATCAACTGCAGAAGCGGCTGCTAAGAAATTAGGTTTTCTCTTCCGGGTTCGTAAATACTTTTCACCAGCTAATCTCTGTACCTTATATACTTCACAAATAAGACCAAACCTCGAATACTGCTCCCACATCTGGGGTGCTGCTGCCGCTTCTACACCCGCTATCCTGGACTCTATTCAGAAGAGAGCTATACGTCTCATCGGTGACCCTACACTCACCCAAAGGCTGCCATCCCTTGCCCACCGACGTGCTGTTGGTGACCTCCCTCTGTTTTATAGATATCTGCACGGGCATTGCTCAAAGGAGCTTTCTTCCATAGTTCCTACACCTGCTGCCCCCAACAGATCTACCAGGGGAACAGAGCGAATGCACCCTTTTACTGTCCAGTTCACCAGACATAGAACATCTTGTTATGCCCGCTCTTTTGTCCCGAGGACTTCCAAGTTGTGGAATTCCTTGCCGGCACATGTTTTTCCTTCTCCCCCGAACCTCCAAACCTTCAAGTCCAGAATTAGCAAGTTGCCTCTTTCCTCCTTGTCGACACCCACGGTACGATAGTATTTAGGCTGTAAGCCCTCGTGGTGTGGTGTTGAAATAAAATAATAATAATAATAATAATAATAATAATAATAATAATAATAATAATAATAATAATAATAATAATAATAATAATAACAACAACAACAACAATAATAATAATAATAATAATAATAATAATAATAATAATAAGCTAACGTTAACGTGTTGGTTGGCTTAGGCAATCGTAAAACGGATTACATAATGTAAATCGTCGCTTGCTAAGTAACGTGGAGTTGAACTTTTAGCAAAAAGCTTTTTACGTTTGCGAAATCTGCTTTTATACTCACCCAATGGGTAGCTTTCCCGATTTTGATAACATTTGGTGGTCACCATACATACTTTGTTTCCAGCAGCTCTCTTCATTTGACTGTAACTTCCACAATTCATCAATTGTGCCAAACTTTCCAGAAAGTTTTTCCTTGGTCTACCTCGTGTCCTTCAAACAATCTTTTGAGAAAGTTATTATATCTCAGAATATAACAAATAAATTTTGCAAGCACCTTTCTTCTCTCCCCTCTCCTAATAAACTTTTATTCGTCTTTTTAACGGTGTACCCTGTCTTTGTCATTTTTCTCTATGGCCGTATTTGAAAAGATTCTATTACCTTCATGTCTTGCTAAGTTATAGCCCAAGTTTCCGCCTCATACACTACCACATTCCACACGTGCGACTTGATGAACTGTGTCCTCATGTCCTAATTTAAATGTTTGTAAGTAAGAAGAATGCTTGCTTTGCCATCACGAACCTCCTAACATCTTTGCTACATTTACCATCATCTGTGATAATACTTCCAAGGTACGTTAATGTTTCGACTTGTTCTGATCAATTTGAATAATTCGTCTACCATTATTTTACTACTATTTAAATATAGCAGACCAAAATCGTGATTATAATCGCTGACTGAGGCGAAGAGATGTTTTGATTGACAATTTTAAAGGAAATGCGTCTGAGTGTTAAAATTATAATTGGAACCGATCCTCAAAAGTAAAAAAAATCACCAAAAAATCTATCGTATAAAACTTATACACAATATGCAGTGCTTCATAAGAATGAATAAAAACTATATTATACATTGATATAAACTACAGGTGCAGCGTTGGAACTTTTTTCTTGTCGCATTTTTTTTTAAATTTGAGGATAAATCATTGTAATTAAAAAAATACAGAAGATATTGACACGGAATTTATTTTATTTTTTATCTACGAAGTTAATACATATTATACTAAAGTTTAATCGAGTTCAGATAACTTTGATTTTTTTGCAATTTTTCCATACTAGTAGTCGTCAACTTTTTTTGACAAAAAAACTTTTTGTCTTCGATTAAGTTTAAAATTTGCCGTTTATTAATTTGAGGGTTGTTAAACATCGGAATCGTATCAGGTCTTTTTTCAGCCTAATGGTTTTTTATGTAGGAGATTGAGAAAAAATTATGACTGAACTTTTTTTGTATCAACCTTTTTGGTCACACATATCTTGATTTAATGATTAATTGTGCTCTTTTTATCTCAAAAAGAACTAAATAGGTTGCAGTACAATAATACCAGGCCTGAAAAATGCTTCTTCAAATTAGTACACTTACATTTTTAATGCTGGCAATCTTTTTGAAGTTTTCAGAAAATCTTTATAACTTGAAAGCTAGAAGCGATATCAAATTGCGGTTTATTTTATTTTAATGTCTAAAGTGTCCGGAAACAAGGAAGCAATTTTTAAAATAAGTTGCGACAACTTTTATTTTTTTGAAATTTTTTGATATCGAATTTTTGTTGACGAAATGTCGCTGTTTCTGTAAAATCAAATTTTGAAGTAAACAAAACCTAGATATTTCCTAATCATATTTTTATTGTCTACGTAAATATCATTTGTTTTAGTGAATTTTCATTTTAAAAAATCACTAATAGAGAGGTATCGATGGTAAGATTTTTGAAAATTTCTTCAAATGAGCGCGAATTAGGACCTCTAGAAGCCATATCCAAGGTCAGTTGAAAAGTTTATATACGTTTCCAAGATACAAGGTGTTAATTTTTTTTTGTAAAATAACGATTTTTAAAAAATACTTCAAATATCTCCTCACCGATTATTTTGAAATTTGGCAGCGTTGGTTGTAGTAATAATGGGCTGATTTGACCCTAATCAGATAAAGATTGTTAAGTCCATTGGCATTAGGGGGGAGACCTCAACAAAAATTATTCTTCGTGTTGTGATTTTCTGTATGAAAATGGACATGCCATAAGAATGTTTTTATTTTTTATCGTGTAAACGATTCAAGTCACACAGGCAGTGTGGGAGCGTATGCAGACTGCACTGAAAGTGGTGGAAGGGTGGACGGTTGATCAAGGGCTCGGGGTGAGCCCCGAGAAAGCAACCGTCGTGCCGTTTACGAGGAGGAGGAAGTGCGAGAGCCACAATACTGTCACTCTATACGGTAGGAGCATTCCAATGGCCAGGGAGGTAAAATATCTTGGGGTCGTATTGGACTCTAAGCTAATCTAGTCACATTGGAAAAATACTGCGTAAGGCAATCATGACCTTAGCCGTCACTAGGCGGCTATATGGAAAAACGTGGGGACTAAGACCTAGTTTGACCCACTGGCTGTACACAAGGGTGGTCAGACCATCGTTAACATACGCGGCACTGGTCTGGTGGCCTAAGGTGACACAATCCAGTGCCAAACAAAAACTAGGCAAGATCCAAAGGATGGCTTGCCTAGGCATCACAGGGGCCATGTCTTCAACCCCAACAGCCGCCATGGAGGTGTTGCTGGATCTACCCCCCCCCCCTACACTTAGTTATTATGGGAGAGGCCAGGCTAGGATTATACAGACTAGCCTGCAATGGTAGACTGAAGATCAACCCAGGCTTCAGGGGCCACTGCAAAATTCAGGAGATCGTGAAGGAGCCCATGCTTGAAATGAGGTCAGACTTCGCGAGCCCGCGAATGTGCAGGGAAAACAACTTTACAGTGGAAATCCCTGATCGCGAGGCATGGCGGGAGGAGACGCCGGGCATACCACGGGACGCGCTCGTCTGGTTCACGGACGGATCTGGCGGGGAGCGTGGGACGGGGGCAGGTGTTTACTCGGAAGGACCGAGGGTAAGTCATAGTATTTCCCTCGGAGCCCATGCAACGGTGTTTCAGGCCGAGATGTACGCCATCCTGCACTGTGTGCGGGAAAACAAGAGGAGGGGCTACACCAACAAGCGGATCCTCATAGCCACAGACAGCCAGGCAGCCCTTAAGGCACTAAGTAGCCCACGGGTAAATTCCTGGCTGGTGAGTGAGTGCCGAGACGAGACGAGCGACCTGGCTGGGCAGAATGAGGTGACCCTCATCTGGGTGCCGGGTCACTCGGGGGTTAAAGGCAATGAAGAAGCTGACAGTCTCGCGAAGAGAGGGTCAGAAGAACCATTTATGGGACCAGAACCGGCTCTGGGCGTGTCAAAGAGCACTGCCAGGGGAGCCATTAAGTCCTGGGTCAGAAACCAACACAAGGTGTACTGGGCGGACTGTCCAGGGCTCAGACATGGAAAGTCAATAATTGACGGACCCAGTTCAAAGAGAAACACCTGCATAAAATGGGGCGGTTCGAAGGGGACCTCGCATGCAGACTCTGCGGCGAGGGGGAGGAATCAGCCCAGCACATCTTGTGCGAGTGTATAGCTCTGGACCGGAAAAGACAACTGATCTACGGTCACTCTAGACCGGAGACAGAGCAATATAAAACTTCACCCTACCAATCGCTGTGCAGACTAGTTCAAGGCACAGTGATTTTGGAATGGGTGGAGTAAGACTAAGGGTATGCACAATCAACCAAGGGTTGCGGTGCTATCGGGGCGGCAAGGCCGCGGACGAGCCCTGAGGGAACAAAAAAAACGATTCAAGATACGGAGAAATTTCAAGAGATAAAAAACTTGCAGTTTTAGTTTCTTTATTTCAAAATAATATACAAACCATATTGCAGACAGTGGCGTACATTTTTATGTCACTAAATTTTGTTGAGGTGCACCCCCCCCCCCCCCCTAACGTCAATGGACTTAACAATCTGTATCTAATTAGGGCCAAATCAGCACATTAATAATACAAACAACGCTGCCAAATTTCAAAACAATCGGTGAGGAGACATTTGAATTATTTAAAAAATCGTTATTTTACGAAAAAAAATTAACACCTTGTATCTTGGAAACAATGCATTTTAGCACCTATGTTTATGAGAACTTTTTTTTCATAAAATGACCTTGGAAATCAACCCCATTAAATATTTCGCCATCTTTTTTAAACACCCTGTATGTGTATATATATATATATATATATATATATATATATATATATATATATATATATATATATATATATATATATACAACCGATAACTCAAAAAATACTTCACCAATTGAAACCGAATTTGGCATTTCCCTTCATTTTGTTAATAGATTGGATAAGTTCGTTAGACAGTTTTGACACACATACTTTCAGAAAAAAATGCGAAAAACTGTTTAAAAACGCAATATCTTTTAAATGACTAGAAGTATGAAACTAAAACTTTACGCGCACGTATATATCGTATCAGTTGTCCTCTCTACCAAATTTGAACTTAATCGGTTCAGTAAATTCTGAGTTATAACCAAATAAAAAATAAATAATTTTCGATATAACCTGAAATTACCTCTGAATGGGTGCATATAATGTTAGACAAGGTCAGACAGATATATCAGGGTTACGCTGCTATTGTAAACAAATGCACCAAATTAAGCTTCAAACGAACAGGCTACATATGTCACAATAAACAATCAGCGGGGTTGCCATTTGCCAAAACTGTCATCTGAACTTGAAGATATCACAAAAATATATGGTAATAAATAACAATTTTAATGAAAGTGATTTAATTTGTTTAAAAGCAAATTAGAACTACGTTTTATTATGTATTAATATTAAGCTTCCCATTCTTCAAAGGTATTTAAAACCCATCGCCCTTTCCTAGTTAAATCTGACAACACCAGTTAGCTATTTGTCATTGTCATTTGTTATTTTGCAAACTGTCAGTAAGAGAAGAGTCCAGAATGGTTTGCTGCCGTTAGAGCTTGAAAGGATTTTGTTTTTGATGCGGTTATTAAACGAGTTTTTTGCCTTAGAAAGAATGCGGACATAGCGGTTTCTTACGTCGTTAAATGCTTGACGGTTTTCTTGACTGGGTTGAGCTTTGATTTTTTCATGTCTGGTCTTGTCACAGGATTTAGAGAACCGGGGCTTTTGAGTGGCTGAAGAGGTTTTCTGTGTACGTGGAATAAATAATTCCATGCCAGCTTGGATAATTTCGGTGACGTTTTGTGAGATATCAGAGGGGTCAGGATGAGAAAAGCAGACAGACGCCCATGGAAATGAGGAAAAGTAATCCCGCATTTCGTCCCAGTTCGCGAATCTGGGTGTGATGACTGTGTGACGTCAGGTTGCATTACGCAGGAAGCAGTGACCATGCCGTGGTGTGACCTCGGTTTGCATTACGCAGGAAGCAGTGACCATGTCGTGGTTTGACCGACCAAGGGAGGCGGTGACTGATGTCTTATAGCAGTCAGGTTTTGTAGTAGGAAGGAGACCCAAGGGATTTGAGCTGTGTGTTTGGATGCGAGGATAGTAAGTAGGGTGCTGAACCATATTGGCTAAAGAATTGCTTACTGCAAGGGCCTCCACTGCTCTCCCTTGTGGATCGGTTTTTAAAGATCCTAGCCATTCCTTATTATGGACATTGAAGTCACCAAGAATAGTGACCTCGGAGGAAAGATATTCAGAAATCAGATGGTCGGTTTTTTCAGAAAGGTAGTCGAAAAGCTGGACAAAGCTGTTGTGAGAAGGTGACCGGTAAATGCAACAGATGAATTTAGTTGCAGCCCTGAGAGAGAGTTTCATCCAAAGTATGTCTTTTCTTCCAGCTTCCAAATTTGAGAGTCTGGTGCAGGGTAGATAGCTACGGACGTATGCGCACACACCTCCATGCAATCTAAAAAAAGTAAGGAGCTCATACCACGGGAAATTAAGGTGATTAGTGGTTGAGTTGGGGCCTATTAGCCTGGAGGAAATGGTGGACGGAGTTCAGGTTAGAATTTAGGCCACATGTATTCGAGAAGGATATGTTAAATCTTGATGCCGGCGCTCCCTGTACACCCCTCTCCCGGAGATCCGAATGGAGGAGTATTTTATCTCCGGAATCTTTTGTACAAGGAGGAGCCATCATCATTTTTGTTTATAAGGGAAACTGACTCATACACCAGAACAGGAAACGTCCGTTGGGACTTCACCGGCCAATTTATGTAAGGGGTGGTACCTCCTCGGGCGTGAAAAAATCTTTTACTATCACGTAAAGGAAAAGTCCACTACCACCTACTATATAGGTTATACTGGTAGCCAAATTTCAAGCTTTCTTTAAAAGAAAAGACATATTTGCTATTAAAACCATGTTTATTAAAATTCACTACCATAGCGCATTTGCTGCGTCCAGACTTTTTTTAGCTGCTGAGGAAGTAAAGAAGGAAAGAAACATTTTTGCAAAGGTACGTCGTAATTTGAATCGTAGAATTGGACTATGTTGACAAGAAAATGGAAACTACTTCGAAAATATTCTTTAAGATATCTAAGGTCTCAATGTCTCACATTCCCTAAGAACATTTGTTATAATAGACAGTGTGTATTTTTATTGGCGGACAATGAACATTTTGGAATTGACATTTTCACTGTCACTCAGTTAATTTTTATCGCTTATAAATCAACAGAAATGACCACCAACATACGTCATTGATTATATAAGAGTACCGCTTTGTAATTCAATCAACTTGGAATTAAAATAACTAAACGATTATTTAATACGTTTTTGTTACAGTGACTGCTAAATAATTTATTTTTAATCTTTTTGTTACCTGCACAGTAATAAATATTTACTAATCGGAAATATTATTTTCGTTGTATCCATTTGTTGGTTTTTCACATTAGTACATGGAGTAATTTGCAATGGAGATTTATTTATGGTATAATAATTATTACACACCTATTACAATGATTGTTTCTTCATAAATTTAAATTAATACATAGATGTTTGCACAAATATATGCACAAGATTTGTATACATTGGTTAATAGAATTAACATAGATTATTATGTAAACAAGTTTTGTTAATTGAAGAGTCACTGTTGTGTTAACCAATAAAACTGTTTTGAGAAAAATTGACACATTAGTGAATTTTCATTAAGAAATATGGACAGACTAGTACAAATTCGAGCCTCACCAGTGGGATCTTGTAAGCGGTAAGAGATACGAGGATGCTTAAATTGGAGGCAAAGTTGCTCGTTTTGCTGCTGATCAATTATCTGACTGAAAATTTGAGGTGACATTTTTAGTTTGTGAATCATCCGAAGAAAAAAAATGGAGATTTTCAAATTTAGTTTTTGTTTTCAAGCAAGTTATTTTATACTGTAAGATTCTAAGGTATTAGCAGAGTCAATCTCGAGGTTATCTTCGTCTTATTCTTTGTTAATGACGTCTTTTTTATATTTCAACAACACACCACGAGGGCTTACAGTCTAAATACTATCGTACCGTGGGTGTCGACAAGGAGGAAAGGGGCAACTTGTTAATTCTGGACTTGAAGGTTTGGAAGTTCGGAGGAGAAGAAAAAACACGTGCCGGCAAGGAATCCCACAACTTTAAAGTCCTCGGGACAAAAGAGCGGGCATAACAAGATGTTCTATGTCTGGTGACACCTGGACAGTAAAAGGGTGCATTGGCTCGGTTCCCCTGGTAGATCTGTTGGGGGCAGCAGGTGGAAGAAAGCTCCTCTGCGCAGTGCCCGTGCAGATAGCTATAAAAGAAAGAGAGGTCACCAACGGCACGTCGGTGGGCAAGGAATCGCAGCCTTTGGGTGAGGGTAGGGTCACCGATGAGACGTATAGCTCTTCTGAATGGATAGCGAGTGTTGAAGCGGCAGCGGCACCCCAGATGTTGGAGCAGTATTCGAGGTTTGGCCTTATTTGTGAAGTATATAAGGTATATAGATGAGCTGGTCAAAAGTATTTGCGAGCCCGAAAAAGGAAACTTAACTTCTTAGCAGCCGCTTCTGCGATTGATGTGACATGTTGGTGCCAATTGAGATTTCGATCCACAGAAATGCCAACAAGTGAAAAGGACTCATTACTTTGAATAACTTGGTTGTTCATTGTGATGGGTCTAGGGCTGGTGTATCTCTTATGAGATAGAAAGCAAGACTGAGATTTGGAGCGGTTGAATTGTACAAGATTTCTACTTCTCCAGTCTAATATCTTTTGGAGATCCACGGAGACAGAACCCTCCATGAGTCTGCGATCCTCGTCTAATTGGGCTAAAGAGACAGGCTTAGAATATTGTATATTTGAGTGGAGGGTGCTGTCGTCCGCGTAACTGTGAACTGGGTTGGATGTGCTAGAGAGGACAACAATAAGTGTTGTGGTGATTTGGGTGTTCTCCAAGTGTACTTGAAAATTCACTTCCATAACGCCCTTGCTGTGTCCAGCCTTTTTTTAAATTCCGATATTTTCAAGGTGGGAAGTTTTATATGGCACAGCCTGTATACATTTTATTTTAAAAGTATATAAACGACAGTTACTTTATTCAATCGTTGATTCACACTGTATAAGTCTTAAACTTATCTATGTAAGCACCATATACAATAACTATTACAAATTGTCAATAAAACTAAGATCATTACATGGGTATTCGGGATTAACTTAATTCACTACTATAAATAATTATCTTATTAGATAAATCGTTAACGAATATTTAAAAAGGCTTTATAAAGGTCGGTTATTGACTTTGGACAAGCGAATTTAAGAAAAAACTAGTCAAATCTAGTTAGCGTCTATGTAAATGTCAGTGACAGTTTGATTTGTCTTCTCCGGTGTTATAATTCAGCAATCAAACAATCATTGTAAATTGTGGACTTTCTTCTTTGAGTGTGGTTTTTTATTGCATTCGAATACACTGGGTTACATTGAAAATGCATGATTAAAATGTTTTGAAGTTGACCTTTTTCTTATAATTTGCAGTTGAAAGTCGACGTGTTTTTGAAATCACGTTATATATATATATATATATATATATATATATATATATATATATATATATATATATATATATATATATATATATATATATATATATATATATGGTGACGCATTGAAAACGAAACAGACCGATTTGCGTCCAGAGAATTTTTTTTAAGAAACGCTGAAACACGTCAATTTTAATATTGAGGGGGACATGTTTTGACATAAAACTCTACTTTGTCACATCAACCCCTTAAGGGTGGTGATAACAACCCTTATATTTTTAATAAGGAACATGGATCGAGTGTTACATCACTTGAAAAGCTCTTTCTTTTCTAAATTCAGCACACTAATTTTTTTGGAAGTTTAATCAACTCGTTTAAAAATTATTCACAATTGAAGATGCAAAAACGCATTTCACTCATTCCGATAAGAAATGTGCTGATAGTCAATGTTTTGTTGGTTTGTAAACAAAAAATTGATTATCAGAACATTTTTTATCGGAATGAGAGAAATGCGGTTTATTATTTCAGTTTATCGGTCGGTTTGACACTTGATAGTACTACCGATGACTGTGCCAACTGTACCGCAAATTTGTTTAATGAACGACATCCGAACAGACATATTAACAGAAAATACATTTTGGAGTTAGTTGCAAAGTTTCGGCAAAGTGGTTCAGTAGCCAACAAAAAAACGGAATCCTGAACGTGAATTTCCGGTTAGAAATGAGACTACTGAGATTGAAGTTTTAGGACAAATTGCTGCAGACCCGACTTTGTGCACGAGAAAATTGGCCACTGTTTCAAACATCAAAAGACGAACTATTCAGCGAATATTGAAGCATAATAAATTTCAGCCGTATAAAAAAAAATCTTGTACAACAACTGAATGAAGATGATTTTGATCGGCGGCTGGAGTTTTGTGCAGTTATGACTGCACGAATAGCTGATAACGGAACTTTCTGTTCAATATCTGTTTTTCAGACGAGTGTACGTTTTTATTAAACTCTACAGTCAATCGTCATAATTGTCGTTATTGGGCAGATAATAATCCAAGAAATTTTCACGAAGTCCACACTCAAATTCCACAGAAATTGAATGTCTGGACTGACATTTTTGGAGACCGTTTAATCGGACCAATTTTTCTTGATGGCAATTTGAGTGACGAAACGTATTTGGAGTTACTAGAAGATATCGTTTACCCTCTACTAATTGGCATTGTTGAAAATGAAGATCGCTATGAAGAAAATCAATTAGTGTTTCAACAAGATAGAGCTCCTCCGCATTTTTTACAAAGTGTTAGGGAGTTTTTGAACAGAGAATTTCCAGAGCAATGGATTGGGCGTAAAGGTGCTATTGAGTGGCCCCCTAGATCACCGAATTTAACTCCTTTAGACTTGTTTTTATGGGGCCATTTAAAGAGTAGAATTTACGCAACAGAACCGGACTTTCTGGAAGCATTATGACGACGCATTGTTGAAGAATGCCGTCTAATAACTCCACAAATGCTCCAGAATGTCAGAGCTCGTTTTGAACAAAATTTGTACTTTTGTATGGAAGTTTATAGTCAACAATTTGAACACTTACTTAACTGAATAAACATTTTGGACATTTGATTTTGTTTTTTAGTTTTTTTTGTTAACGAAAAGTTGACTAATTAGTGCATTTCTTATCACAATGAATGAAATACGTTCTTGCAACTCCAACTGTGAATAATTTTTATACGAGTTGATAAAACTTCCAAAAAAAATGTGTGCTGAATTCAGAAAAGAAAGTGCTTTCAAATGATGTAACACTCGACCCATGTTCCCTATCTAAAATATAAGGGTTGTTATCACCACCCTTAAGGGGTTGATGTGACAAAGTTGAATTTGATGTCAAAACATGTCCCCCTCAATATTAAAATTGACCTGTTTCAGCGTTTAAAAAAAAATTCGCTGGACGCAAATCGGTCTGTTTCGTCTTCAATGTGCCACCCTGTGTGTGTTTATATATATATATATATATATATATATATATATATATATATATATATATATATATATATATATATATATATATATATATATATATATATATATATATATATATATATATATATATGTATGTATATGTATATTTATAAACATATAAAATTTTTAACGGTCCTTGGTTTTGGGTTCTAGGAACCCAAATTCGCGCTCATCTGAAGACATTTTTTCAAATGCTTTTCATCGTGACCTTTTTATTAGCGAATTTTTCTTAATGAAAATACGCTATTAAATTGATTTTCAGGCGTCTGACGATGCCGAAGTAATGCACGCAGTAAAAATGGCAAAATCTAATAAATCTCCAGGACCCGACGAAATTCCAGCAGAAACAATGAAACTAATCACAGATCAAATGGGCATATTGGTGGAACTATTTAACACAGTATACAACATAGGAATCATTCCATTGGCTTAGATCGACCTTCATTACATTACCAAAAAAGATTAACGTAAAAGAATGTAGCGACCACCGAATCATCAGTCTAATGAGTCACGCTCTCAAAATATTCCTAAAGATAATACATCAGATAATTTTTAGGAAATTAGAACAAGATATTAGCGAAACCCAATTTGGCTTCAGAAATGCAATTGGAACAAGAGAAGCCTTGTTTGCCTTTAATGTGTTGACTCAACGATGCATGGACATCAATCAACCGTCGTATGTCTGTTTTCTTGACTACAACAAAGCATTTGATAGAGTCCGTCACAATTGCTTAAAAGAAAAAATATAGACATGAAAGATATTAGAATAATAAATAATTTATACTACAGCCCGACGGCCAATATAAAGGTGGATAATGAACTCTCAGAAGAAGTAAAAATAAAACGTGGTGTAAGGCAAGGATGTGTACTATCACCGTTATTATTTAATCTTTACTCGGAAGAAATCATTCAGAGAGCGCTGGAAGAAACAACAATAGGAGTAAAGGTTAATGGAATACCCATTAACAATATCCGGTATGCAGGCGACACTATACTCATTGCCGGAACAATAGAAGATTTACAGAGCTTAGTAGAGTAAGTAGTGACGAGTAGCGAGGAGAGCGGACTTACCTTAAATATCAAAAATACCAAATTTATGACCATTACAAAATCAGTTCAGCAACGGGAAAACCTACGTATCAACTGAGAACTAGTAGAGAAAGTCAGTACGTACAAATACTTGGGAACAACTGTCAATGAAAATAATGAGTACACTGAAGAAATTAGATCAAGAATTGGACAAGCCAGAACCATATTTAACAGAATGAGAAGCGTGTTATGCAGTAGAGATCTTAACTTACAACTTAGAGTCAGAATATTGAGGTGCTACGTTTTCTCGGTGCTGCTGTATGGGATGGAATCCTGGACGTTAGAGAAAGATATAAGTCATCGACTGGAAGCATGTGAGATGTGGTCATATAGAAGGATCTTAAGGATAAGTTGGGTAGACATGATAACAAGTGAGGAGGTACTGGGAAGAATGAGAAAAGAAAAGGAAATATTGAACACAATTAAAATAAGGAAGCTGCAATATCTGGGCCACGTGATGAGAGGAGAGAAATATGTATTCTTGCAGAATATTATACAGGGAAAAAGAAGCATAGGAAGTAAATGCATTTCCTGGTTAAATAACCTGAGAAAATGGTACAACTATAGTTCCGTTGAGTTGTTCAGAGCTGCAGCATCAAAAGTGAGAATAGCCATGATGATAGCCAACCTTCTAAGAGGAGATGTCACTTGAAGAAGAAGATGCCGTAAGACAGCGACACACGTTACAGAGATGAAAACAAAAACTAATGAAGCCAGAGAAGAGGTCTCTACGCCTGCATTTACTTTTCTAAATGTCAAGCAAAATTAAAATGTAATGTATCAATTTATTAACACCTGATATCTGTTTTAATTTTGACTTTTAGACTGCGGTAGATTCGGCTATAGCGTACTGCTCTATGTACCATTGCTTTTGGACCATCCTGGATATCGTACCCACAGTTGAACAATAAACTAAATTGGATCCAAGTATCATTTCTCTTGGAGACTTTTAAAATTTCTTCATATATTTTTCTTGTACCAAAGAAATCATTTTTTTTTTCAAATAGATCTCGAGAGTGGACTGCAGCTTTAGTGGCCCTGACAATACACCACTGTAGCATACCTGCTCCTTGATATTTACTGCAAATATTATAGGTTGTGCTATTAAATGACTAACGCACTTTATGTTTGCAGTCTAAACATGTTTTGCACGTGATATTTTCATTTACAACGGTCACAAGACTGCATTATCTTTGTAGACCATGTGATTTTTTTTAACCGTAGGCGGTGTAGTTGCTACAATTTGCAACATTTTATCTTAAACGTGCCACTTGAATATAAAATAAAAGAAAATACAGAACATTAAGCAAGCAGGGATTTTTATAGAACCTTGAGGAATTCCGTAAGTTATTTGTCGCCGTTTTCTTTCAGTTTTTTTTTTATTATTAATAAATTAATCCAAATGCATGGAATTGCAATGTAAGCTGATTTCAATAGAAAATGATTGGGCAATTGAATTGAAGATTTCGTGAGATGAACCGTTTTTTTTTTTTGAGAAATAGCAAGCTAAACACCAGAAAGATAATCTAAGACCTTCGGCATGACTTAGAAAAAGCACCATCTGCGACGCCTTTTGGAAGGACGAAGAAAAGCTGTGAGTCCTCAAAAGAAACCGTTTCCGACGGAGGGTATGATGAAAAATACTGATTTGGGCAAAAAATATGCTCATTGGCCACAAGAACACTGAATAAATGTCTTGTTCTCAGATGAGGCGCAGTTTTTTGGTGCATGGGTACTGATCAAAATTCGTGCGAAAGGTGTTGACGAAAAGTTAACTGCAGCTCACATGATGTAGACGGTGAAACATCCACACAAAAAGAAGCTTTGGGGCTGTTTTTCATATATGCGAACAGGGAAACTTATACTCATCGAAGGCATGATGAGCAGGGAAAAATATAAAGAGATGTGAACAACGCGTTGGTCTACAGAACTGGAAAAAGTTCAAGCAGTTGGCGAACCAATCTTCTAGCAAGTTTCAGCACCGTGTCACGTTTTCAACAAGATGGTGAAATATAAGCACAAAAAGATTCCCTTTCTAGGCTGGCCTGGAAACTCACCGGACATTAATCCTATTGAGATCCTGTGGTCTATATGCGAGGCCAGAGGGCTAAAAATTGATTGCACAAAAAAAGTAAGATAATTGGGGCTGTCATTCAGGTGTGGTTCCGAGATGACAAATCAAGACGAATTGCAAGAAAGTCTGGACGAAGCAAGTGCGTTACTGTAGTGAATTTTCATAGAAATGATCTGACACCAAATATTTGTTTATAACTTTCTTTTCTTGTAACATAAAAAGATACATTTTGGTATGTAGTTTCCTTCTAATATCATAAAGTTACGTACCAAATTTGATTACCCTAGCTTTTATATTTTTTGAGATAATTCTTTTTTTCGAAAGGAGACCCACAATTTTACATTTTCCAGGAAAACCTGGTTCAATTATTCTGGATAATGAACTTATCCAAGCCACTTACAAAAGGAAGGTACATTCCAAATTTTATCAAAATCGGACCATTATTTCAAATTTTGTTCAAAACGAGCTCTGACATTCTGGAGCATTTGTGGAGTTATTAGACGGCATTCTTCAACAATGCGTCGTCGTAATTCTTCCAAAGACTCCCGTTCTGTTGCGCAAATTCTACTCTTTAAATGGCACCATAGAAAGAAGTCTAGAGGAGTTAAATCTGGTGATCTAGGGGGCCACTCAATAGTATCTCTACGCCCAATCCATTGCTCTGGAAACTCTCTGATCAAAATGTCCCTAACACGTTGTGAAAAATGCGGAGGAACTCCAGCTTGTTGACACACTAATTGATTCTCTTGATAGCGATCATCATTTTCAACAATGTCAATTAGTAGAGGGTAAACGATATCTTCTAGTAACTCCAAATACGTTTCGCCACTCAAATTGCCATCAAGAAAAATTGCTCCGATTAAACGGTCTCCAAATATGCCAGTCCAGACATTCAATTTCTGTGAAGTTTGAGTGTGGACTTCGTGAAAATTTCTTGGATTATTATCTGCCCAATAACGACAATTATGACGATTGACTGTAGAGTTTAATAAAAACGTACACTCACAGATATTGAACAGAAAGTTCCCGTTATCAGCTATTCGTGCAGGCATAACTTCACAAAACTCCAGCCGCCGATCAAAATCATCTTCATTCAGTTGTTGTGCAAGATGAATTTTATACGGGTGAAATTTATGATGCTTCAATATTCGCTGCATAGTTCTTCTTTTGATGTTTGAAACAGTGGCCAATTTTCTCGTGCTTAAAGTTGGGTCTGCAGCAATGTGTCCTAAAACTTCAATCTCAGTAGTCTCATTTCTAACCGGAAATTCACGTTCAGGATCCAGTTTTTTGTTGGCTACTGAACCACTTTGTCGAAACTTTGCAACTAACTCCAAAATGTATTTTCTGTTAACATGTCTGTTCGGATGTCGTTCATTAAACAATTTTGCGGTACGGTTGGCACAGTCATCGTTTTTGAAAAAAAAGAGTAATTATTTCAAGTCTTTCTTCTACAGAATACACCATTGTGAAATTAATTTTCGGTAGTACTATCAAGTATCAAACCGATCGATAAACTGAAATAGTAAACCGCATTTCTCTCATTCCGATAAGAAATGTTCTGGTAGTCAATTTTTCGTTTACAAACCAACAAAACATTGACTATCAGCACATTTCTTATCGGAATGAGTGAATTCGTCTTTGCATCTTCAACTGTGAATAATTTTTAAACCAGCTAATAAAACTTCCAAAAAATTAGTGTGCTGAATTCACAAAAGAATTAGCTTTCAAATGATGTAACTCTCGACCCTTGTTACCAATTTGAAATATAAGGGTTGTTATCACCACCCTTAAGGGGTTGATGTGACAAAGTTGAGTTTTATGTCAAAACATGTCCCCCTCAATATTGAAATTGACGTGTTTCAGCGTTTCTTTAAAAAAAATTCTCTGGACGCAAATCGGTCTGTTTCGTTTTCAATGCGCCACCCTATATATATATATATATATATATATATATATATATATATATATATATATATATATATATATATATATATATGTATGTATGTATGTATGTATGTATGTATGTATATGCATGTGAAGGTCCTCAGCAAGAATATGGCCTAGCAAACTTTTTAAATAACATGTACCGCATGGCAGTCCTCAGTTAATTTAGGATATTAGGATGAAAATGCGCCCCGAAAAAATTAACTAGTTTAGTGCCCCCGACATTTTATAACAAGAACCATAATCATTTATAATTAAGATTCATTTATATCATTTGTAACAAACTATTCCTTTATTTTTTAAAAAGGTGTAACCAACTCTTTTCGGCAAGAATTTGAGCAAGTCCATATATAGTAGGGTCTGGGTTTTACGAGAAGTAGATTTAACGAACTTCTCATTTAACGAGAAAATTTTGGTGATTTGAATGAACTTGTGTAAGAGGCAATGCTAAAATACTTCTGATTTAACGAGACCGCTTTTCAGGTGATTTCGGTTTTAGCGAGGTAATTATTGCGCTGACCCATTCACATTTTTATTGGGATACACAGATGTGCGAAAGTAAGCACAAGGGCTTCGTCTTTCTGTAAATTTTGTTGCCTCTCTACCTAAAATATGACCATTAAGACACGCTAGGACTAGATACACATGTTTCTTGGTTGAGACGTGATAGTAGTGGGTAATAAATTTTACTATACACAACACAAGAGAAAATATTTATGGGTTCTTCCACTCAGACAATGATAGAGACCCTCTTATCACTTGAAATCAACGTTCGTTAGTTCGTTGCAATTGTACATTTGTGTGGCTTTTTGTTTTTCTGTTTAAATCTGGAAAGTTGCGTCTTATTCCGATCGGTTTTCGATCACCGCGCGTTTGAGGCAGGTGAATAGAGTATTGTTTACACAATGCCCGCGTCCGGCATTAAAAGAAAACGCCTTACCATTGAAGAGAAAATGTCGATATTAAAACAAGTGAAAACGGGAACGAACAAAGGTGATGTTTGTAGGCAGTATGGTATTGCATTGTCTGCATTATCAACAATTTCAAAGTGCGAGAACGCTATTGCCTAGGCTAGTGGTTCCAACAATATTGATAACAAGAGAAAAAGTCTAAAAGCAACCGACATGAAGAACTTGGACAAAGCATTATTTGATTGGTTCAAATATCAGAGGCACGCTAAACATTGCTATAAGTGGTCTATTTCTCCAGGAGAAAGCTGTTTCTCTTGGCGAAGAAATGGGATACAGGAAAAGTTTATGGGGAAGCGAAATTTGTAAATAAGAAAGCTGCATCTGAGTGGCTTCAAAATAACTTCCGAGAAATATCCGAGGAATATCAGGCATGTGATGTCTTCAATGCAGACTAGACACGACTTTTTTACAAAATGTCGCCGGACAAAACTCTAAAATTCAAAAAGGAAAAATGTGTTGGTGGGAAGTTACCCAAAGAGCGACTGACTGTACTAGTTTTTGTAAATCATGATGGTTCTGAGTTTCGAAGACTAGTGGTTACTGGCAAAGCACAAAAACTAAGATGTTTTAAAAATGTAAAGAGTTTGTCGTTGAAATATGTTGCTAATAAAAAAGCATGGGTGACTGGCGATATTTTGAAAACTGAAGTAGAAGAATGGGATAGAGAACTGGAAAGAAAAAATAGAACAATTTTGCTTGTGATAATTGTGTGGCACATCCACAATTGGCGAGTTCAAAGAATATCAAACTAGTTATTTTGTCACCTAATACCACATCTGTACTGCAGTATTTAGATCAGAGAATTATCAACTCTCTGAAATGTAACTACAGTAGACAACTCGTCACAAAAATAATTGACAACATGGACAAGAATCAGTGTTCATTTTCGGTAAATGTCCTCGAGGCTATTCGTCTCCTTGATCGTGCATGGAAAAATGTCTCACAAAAACGATACAAAACCGTTTCAGGCATGCTGGTTTTGATTTAGGGCATAGAAATGAAAACGTTGATTTAAGCGTTTCGGAAGATGTTATTGCTGACGAATATATCGCCGACGAAGACGATGACATTTCTCTGAGCGAATGTGCTAGGGTTATAAAAATGGCACAGGTGTCGGATGCGATGGATCACCGGAACATAGATAATTCTGTGGGAACTTCAGGTATTCCAACAGATTCCGAGATAATTAATGCTGCAAATGTGAACACTGCCCAAGAAGTGATAGGAGATTCCGATTCGGACAAAGAATCTAAAATACCCGAATGCACCAATGTTTTACTGCAAGATGCCATAGATTCCGTCGAGAAGCTTAGAATACTTTTAGAGAGGGCCTCAAACTGAGAGAATGAACTAAGTTTATTAACTTCCGCAAAAAACTTTTTGCAAAAGAAGGAAAAAGAAAAACCGACAGCTCTCTTTATGATGTGTATAAAGTTAGATCAAGTAATAATGTACAGTATATACAGTGATGTGATCTCTTTTTATGCGAATAAAATTGTTCATTCACACTGGGCAGTTACAGGTCACTTTCAATATTGATGGAAATGGTTACCGGGGGTAGTCCGGTGCGCACACTTACATTTTTTTGTAGTTACTTCTTAGTTCTGATAAAACGAGATCCGGTTTTTACGAGATATTATTACTAGTCCCTTGACTCCTCGTTAAATCGGGATTCTACTGTATTCATAATGGTCACTTACCACAGTGTTTTGATATCCGAGCCCATAGCTGGAACTGGATGGAGTGTCCAGACTGTCTGCTTTCTCCATTTTGGCACACATCAACTGACGATATCAAAAATTAAACGACACGATAAATGCCGTTCGTCACTTGCGACACATGTTCAATTTCAAAATGTTTTTTTTTAAACACTGAGTCAAGTTTTTGTTTTTATAGCCATTTTGTTGGCATTGTCCTGTAACAAAAATAAAGAAAATTTAGTAAACAGAATTAGCAGTTCAGATTGGATATGATAAATGTAGAGAGAGTGAACGAGATGGAGAGAGAGAGAGAGAGAGAGAGAGAGAGAGTATTTTTGGCACTTTTAAGCTGATTAGCATTAAACAAGTTTTTGCCCTATAAAAATAATCGTTGAAATAAAATTATTATTCCCGAAGCCTTAAAAGTTTTCTACAACGTCCGACTTCATTTGGCGTTCGGCGATTATAATAAGGCTCTCGACTCTAGAAATCTGGGCAGTTTTGCATGCGATCAACCCCGCAAAATTTTACTCAAGATATCCAAACCTCATCGGGAACATCTATGAACACGCCACTCTCCCCGTCAAAAGGATAACCATCAAAAATTCGGGACGCAGCAAGTGCGTTATAGTCGTGAATTTTTATAAGAATTGTACACTATTATTATACTGCATATTAGTAAAGTTAATACTTTAAACTTACACAGACTTTGAAGATCGATTTTAGAGGTCCTAGTACCCGCACATTTGAACAATTCTTTCGAAAGTGTTACCATCGATATTTCTCTATTATCATAAAAATATTGTGTTCTAACTCCTTTTCAGAAAAATGCCCAAAACTCAATTTTGTATGAAGCTAAAGAATTAAATTTTGCTATATCTGTAGATAGTGTAAGTCTCTTTAAAAGAAACTTTTATTACAAATTTCATTATAGTCACAAAAGCTTTCCAGAAGGAACGTTAATTCATATTTAGAAAACTCTGGACGCAGCAAGTGCGTTATGGAAGTGAATTTTCATTAAAATGTTTTTAATTACAAATATATCGCTCTAATGCGAGCAGGCATCAATTTGGTTACCGGTATAACCTATATAGTAGGAACAGTGTATCATATTTTATCAAAATAATTATTTGAAAATGTACAAAACTTTTCGGAAAATAAACTTTAAACGTTTCTGATAAAACTGGTCTCCTAGCCAATTAACCTTAGGTTAATAGCAAATTGAGTTATTGAAATTTGAAACATTTAATGAAAATTCGCAACCAAAACGCCCTTGCTGCGTTCATACAAAAAATTTCCGAAAATACAGTTAAATGTTGGTTTCCTAACCAACAAAACTTACGTTAATAGCAAATGAGTTATTGAAATTTGGAGGACTTAATGAAAATTTGCTACCAAAACGCACTTACTGTGTCCAGATTTTTTCTTACAAACATGCATCATATTTCAATAAAATATGCTAAAATGCAGTAACGAATTTGTTCTACGAAAATTAGCTAAAAATTATAGACCGTTAAACCACAAACTTCACTAAGCCTACAGCGAAAGCATCAACTTAACTAAACCGACAGCCAAAACATCAGAGAAAGGGTCTATTTGGAATGAATTTTCTGGGAATATTTTAGCAAAATGAAGGACAATGACGATTGAAACTAAGACTTCAGGCTTTGTAAAACATTATTCTTGAGACATTTTCCTTCCATAGCTCATATTAGTGTCAGGTTCATTGCCTAAATATTACCAATTTTGACGTTTAAAATCGCGATTTTGACGTTTTGCGGAAAAGCCAAATGTATTTTTCTTTGAATGCCTGTAACTTTGTCGTTTAACCTACGGAGCTAACTTTTGGTAGGTAACTTGCCTATAATGATATAAACCCGCGTATGAAATTTGGTTGCCCTTACTTTGTTAATTTTGGAGATATAATTTTTTTTCGAAAGAAAACATAAAATTTTCCGGGAAAACCTCGGCGGATTTTCCTGGCTAACGAACTTGTTCAAGCCACTTGCGAAAGGAAGGTACTCACCAATTTTGACGTTTAAAATCGCGATTTTGACGTTTTAAGGAAAACCCAAATTTATTGTTCTTTAAATGCCTGTAACTTTTTTGTCCTTTAACCTACAGAGCTAAATTTTCGTAGGTATTTTACCCATAATGATATAAACTCGCGTGTGCAATTTAGTTGCCCTTACTTTGTTAATTCCGGAGAAATAATTTTTTTTCGATTTTTTTCGAAAGAAAACACAACATTTTCCGAGAAAACCTCGGCGGATTTTCCTGGATAACGAACTTATCCAAGCCGCTTGTGAAAGGAAAGTATTCACCAAGTTTTATCAAAATCGGTCCATTATTTTTTTAGTTATAGGTGTGACACACACACACACACACACATATATATATATATATATATATATATATATATATATATATATATATATATATATATATATATATATATATATATATATATATATATATATAAACATATAAAGTCTGAAACCGACCTCGGATTTGGGTTCCAGGAGTCCTAATTAGCGCTCATTTGAAGAATTTTTTTCAAAATTCGAAAGTCGGGATCTCCTCATTAGTGAATTTTTTTGAAGAAAATTCACTAAAAGTAAAGTATCTGCCAAATTATAACCGTAGCAGTTATTTTTTCTTATTAATGGCCTAAATGATTTCGTTTTAGTCAACCTAATCAGACCGGATTTTCAATATCAACAATAGCAAAGAGTCTGCTGAAAATTATAATTTCACACTCAAAGTTATTTAGGCGTTTTAAACAAAAATGAGATCTTGTTCAAAACGTATGAAATCTGTACACTATTGCTTCTCCAAATGTCAAAATAAAAGAAAAAAAACCATACATTCATCGAGCCGGAATCGATCATGCAGCCTTATGCGTAGAAGAGAAGCACGCTACCACTGAACTATCTAAGGATACGTTAACTAAACTTTTGTTTACATGATACTTGGTACGGGCTTCATGCCCGCGATATATTTTAATGCATTAAAAGTATACTTAACAATTAATTACAGAATTAGTAGAATTGCCATTGAAACACATTTAATGACTGTTTCGATCTTACATGAATATTATATATATATATATATATATATATATATATATATATATATATATATATATATATAAATTGAAACTGCCCCCGGGGTATGTGGTCTGGGGCTGCCTGACGGTTGAAACTAAGACTTCAGAGTTTGTAACACATTCTTCTTGAGACATTTTCTTTCCATAGCCCGTATTAGATTCAAGTTTTCAAGTTCTTTGCCTAAATATTGCGAATTTTGACGTTTGAAATTGTCACTTTGACGTTTTGAGGAAAACCCCAATTTATTTTTCTTTAAATGCCCATAACTTTTTTATCTTTTGACCCACAGCACTAAATTGGTAGGTAATTTAGCTATACTAATATAAAACGATGTACTAAATATGGTTGCCGTTACTTGGTTATTTCCGGAGATATGAATTTTTTTCTAAAGAAACACTCAATTTTCTGGGAAAACCTCCGCCGATTTTCCTGGCTAACGAACTTATCCAAGCCACTTACAAAAGGAAGGTGTTCACCAAATTTTGTCAAAATCGGACCATTATTTTTTGAGTTATTGGTGTGATACATATATATATATATATATATATATATATATATATATATATATATATATATATATATATATATATATATATATATATATATATATATATATGTAAACATATAAAAATCGAAACTGACCCCGGATATGTGTTCTAGGGGGCCTAATTAGCGCTCATGTGAAGAAATTTTTTCAAAATTCAAAAGTCGGGATCTACTTTTTAGTGATTTTTTTTTTAAGAAAATTCACTAATTAGAAATTTTCCTAAAAATAAGATTATGCTTTATTTTTTTGCATTGCTGTCTTTTCTTTAACAGATTAATAATTGTAAATTACAATAAATACACAAATTAGACGTAATTCGTCAGCTATAGAAAAACTTAGCAAAGTCATTTGCTTATTGCATGGTTTTTATTTCCATTATGCTATATTAGGTAACTCATTTAAAACACCAAAACTATTAATAAACAGATTTATGTAATAATAAATATAATAAAACATAAACATTTTTTACATTGCCGTTCGTTTATGCTTGAATGATTTTTATTGCGAATAATGTATTATTAACTCACCTCAGAGGCGTAACAAATTTAGAGACGTGGCAAATCTGCAAGTAAGTTTTTGGTGACCTACAAGCTGATCTAAAAGTAATTGGCCACAGACTGTGATGATGACATATATTTCCTTTTATCTAAGCTCTAATCTATATGAGTAACAGAGAAGAGTGTCGGAGGTGGGAGACCATTTAAGGGAAGCTACAATGTGGTGTACCTCAGGTAACTGTACTTGGGCCGATCTTGTGTGTTATTTATATGAACAATTTATTCTTAAATGGGGCTGCTGAGAGATTCATCGGTTTCGCCGACGATACAGCTATTTTCTATAGTGTTTTTTTTTCTAAAATAACTTTATTTCACCACAAAGTACACAAAAATAAAATTAAATAAATATTTCAAAATACATTAGGTGCATATTATACATTTAACATTAATACAATTACTTCTTAAAAAGTACGAGCTCTACTAAGTAAACTACAATATTCTTCCAAGTCACCTTTCACTTCCAAGTTGAAAAATACCATAGATAATATATAAGTAATGTACACACAATATCTTTTTTTTTTTGCCGGGTGAGGAAACTCATGTTCTTACCTCTGCGCTCGACCTCCATCGCGACAGAGAGTGTGGGACTCAGAGTACTATAGGTGCAAACCTCTGCCTACCCATCAAACCTCACCTCATTTCTTCACCATACCTACTGGAACCACTTTTCGTAAATCATCAGTAGGTAGGCTGTCTTTAGAATTTGTCTCTTTTCAATCCGCTCTTTGCCTCTCCTCTACTTCTTTAGTTCTTAGGACATTTCGGACGTAGCTGTGGAATTTTTCCCATTTTTCATAATCTTCCATCATGATGTCAAGGATGTTGTACATGGTCAGGTCCGTCTTCATACCCTGTCTTAGGGTTTCTCGCTCGTTCTCCCATCTTGCGCAGTCAAATATGGTGTGTGTTACCGTTTCTGCCATCCCGCAGTACAAACAAGCGTCGGTTTCTGCTCTTCCTATCCGGCATAGATATTCCCTGAAAGAGCCATGGCCTGTGAGCATTTGCGTCAGGAAATAATCTGTTCTTCTGTGCTTGCATTCCACCCATTTCTTCAGATCTGGAATTAACTGCTTGGTCCACTGAGCGACGTGGGTTGTGTTATCCCACATCTCCTGCCATTTTTGAAGAGTGCTGGCCCTCTCCTCTGCTTTTGTTTTCGGTGTGTTTCCGTCTCTTCTGTGATATAGCCTCGATCTCTCTTCCACGGCAAGCTCGATTGGTACAATTCCTGCGACCACCTGTACCGCCCTTGCCGACACACAATATCTGTATTAGATGTTTTCCACTGAGCTATTTCAAGAATATTATGAAAAACGTTCAAATCGACATTTATTTCACTGTTGATTTTATTGGTTACCCAATTCCACACATTTCTTGCCTGGCCGCTATAGTGATGATAATTGGCAGACTTTGGTTAAACTCCAATGCCTGACAGACAGGGTAGTTAACTGCCACGCGTAGATTGATTCGTACAACAGGTATAAACCATACATCAACGGTAACCAAACTAAATATATACCAGGCATAAAACATACTACCCGAACCAACAATCGTCAAATTAAGTATGGAAAATGACAGACAACATAAAATTAAAAATTTGCCAAGTGATTGTTATTTAACTGCGGTTCAATCAATTATTAAAATACACTCTATTTGTAGCTTTATGAACGACCCCAAATACAGTTTTAGCGCAGCATAAATGTATTATGCTATCGCATAATATATTAGAAATGTAAACAAAATCAAGCCAAGTCTATATAAAAATGATTCTAAAATAGTTTCTTTTATCTTTAAACTTAAACATAAGACGTCATATAAGACTGTAACAGTCGTGGGATGTGTTCCAAGGGTAATTCTACTAATTCTGTAATTAATTGTTACGTATACTTTGAATATAATATCCCGGGCATGAAGCCGATCTGGAGTATCATATAAACAAAACGTTAGCTAACGTGTGCTTACATGGGTCGCAGAGACAGCGTCGTTGTCTTCTAAGCATAAGGTTACACGATAGAATCCAGCTCGAGGAATATATGTCTTGTATGTTTTATTTTGACATTTGGAGAAACAATAGTGTACAGATTTCATACGTTTTGAACAAGATTTCATTTTTGTTTAAAACGCCTGATTAAGTTTGTCACCTTTGAGCCTGAAATTATAATGTTGTTATTGTTGATATTGAAAAAACCCGTTTGGTTAGTATGGATGTTAATTACATCTCGCACTTGTTGATCTTGATTACCTGGGATGGTGATATTAAATCGAAAGGTAAACATTTAACATAACTTTATTATTTCACAAATTGATTAAACTTTATGCACTAAATATCTACACGTGATAAACTATACATGACTCGAAAAATGTGTGAACAGATCAAACTTGCCAGTGAGTTGTTTTGATCAGGTTAACTCTGAGAAGAGTGAAATCGCTTGGTGTTTTCTTAGTTGACGTAGCTCTTGACAGCTGGCTGTCGCAGAACATAACTTTCCACTGTCGAGAGTATTTACTCAGAAACACAGAGTAGTGTTGGCGGAAACACTGCGGTCGGAACCACCGCCACAGTTAGGTTGACTAAAACGAAATCATATTGGTGATTAATAAGGAAAAATTACTGCTACGTTTATAATTTGGCAGGTACTTTACTTTTCTAAATACGAATCAAGTTTACTTTGGAAATATTTTGTATAACTTTAATGAAATTTGTAATACAAGTTTCTTTTAAAGAGACTTACACTATCTACAGATATAGAAAAAAACTCTGGACGCAGCAAGTGCGTTATGGTAGTGAATTTTCATAAAAATGTTTTTAATTGCAAATATGTGTGTTTCCTTTTTAAGAAAGCAGGCATCAATTTTGGTTACCAGTATAACCTATATAGTAAAAACAATGTGCCATGTTTCATAAAAATAACTTTATTGTGTGAAAATGTACAAAAATTTCCAAAAGTAAACTTAAAGTGTTCCCGGAAAAACTCGTTTCTTGGTCAACCTTATAGGTTAATAGCAAATTGAGCTATTCAAATTTGAAGCATTTAATGAAAATTCGCTACCATAACGCACTTGCTGCGTCCCGAATTTCTTTTATTACAAACATGCATCGCTGAAAAATTCAAAAATGCAATAACATAAGGCGTGTTTGATTAAAAAAAAAAAGAAAATTTGTATCACCAACGACTTATGGGCCATCCTGTGATTGTAGAAATATTTTTTTAAGATGTAGCTCAAGACACCCTATAATTAATATATACAAATTTTCTTCATATCTTGTATAATAACGAATATATTGAGCTTTATTGATTTTTTACGAAAATTTGACAAAAAATATATACCATTAAACGATAAACTCTAAAGCTAAGGCTACTGCCAAGCATCAGAGAAAGGGTCTATTTGAAATGAATTTTCTGGAAACATTTTAGTAAAATGAAGGACAATGACGGTTGAAACTAAGACTTCAGAGTTTGTAAAAGATCCTTCTTGAGACATTTGATTTCCATATCCCGTATTAGATTCAAGTTCTTTGCCTAAATGTTGCCGATTTTGACGTTTTAAATCGCAACTTTGACGTTTTGAGGAAAACCCCAATTTATTTTTCTTTAAATGCCTATAACTTTTTTGTCTTTTGACCTACATAGCTAAATTTTGGTACGTGGCTTACCTATAAGGAGATTAACTAGCGTACCAAATTTGGTTGCCCTTACTTTGTTAATTCCGGAGATATAAATTTTTTTCGAAAGAAAACACAAAATTTTCCGGGAAAACCTGGGCAGATTTTCCTGGATAACGAACTTATCCAAGCCATTTGCAAAAGGAATTTTTCCACCAAATTTAGTGAAAATCGGCCTATTATTTTTTGAGTTATCGGTGTGATACATACATATATATATATATATATATATATATATATATATATATATATATATATATATATATATATATATATATATATATATATATATATATATATATATATATATATATATATATATATATATATATATATATATATATATATATATATATATATATATATATATATATATATATATATATATATATATATATATATATATATATATATATATATATATATATATATATATATATATATATATATATAAACATATAAAAATTGAAACGGACCCCGGATATGTGTTCTAGGGGGCCTAGTTCGCGGTCATTTGAAGAAATTTTTTCAAAATTCAAAAGTCGGGATCTCCTCATTAGTGAATTTTTTTTAAGAAAATTCACTAAAATGTAGTTCTTTAGCTTCATAGAAAATTGCGTTTTGGTCATTTTAGGACGCAAGATTCTTTTGATAGTACAGATATCGATGGTGACATTTTAGAAAGAATTCTTCAAATGTGCGCGCAATAGGACCTCTAAAATCGATCTTCAAGGTCTGTGTAAGTTTATAATATAGCATTAACTTTACTAATATGCTGTATAATAATATTGTATAAAATTCGCTACTATAACGCACTTGCTGCGTCCCGAAAGTTTTTCTCTTGATGTACTTTTGTAGTTTTAAATTGAAGATTTATAATTAGCAGGTTAAGTAGTTTAGAAAAACTCTATTGTTGGAAATGATGGCATTGCCGTTTGTTGTCTTAGGGTTTCATTGCATCATACTGACAGACAAGTCATGAGTGACTTTGGTGGCAGTGGCGGCGTAGCATAGGTTGGCACCCGGAGCGGTTTTCTGTTGAGCACCCCCTAAATAAAACTACAAATCAAATACTAAACGTGCTTACGTGACTTTATTTTTCCAAAATATTCGATCACATTATCAAAACTTATTTTCCTGTCCTTTTCAATGGACAATATGGAAATCTTGGTAAGTCGCGCTTGGCTCATTGTAGATCTTAAGTAAGATTTATCAATTTTAATCTTCAGAAACTTCTTTCACAAGAAGCCACCGAAACACAAATGGTTAAAAAATCTTAGACACAGCGCTAGACTCGGAACAGACTCTGAATAGTCCCATTGTACAATTAATTTCAGAAGCTCCAAGGTAGCCCATTGGAGCGCTTCGTGGAAAGAAATGCTGGCTGCTTCTAAGTTGCGCCTCAGTCGTAAAATCTCCAAAATAATGTCCTCTGCAGAAAATTCATCGTAGATTTTTGTCAGATTTGGAACTATACCACGAAGTTGCTCTTCTGTTGACGTAAGCAGAATTTTAGGCTGAACAACACCAAATGTTATGAGAATGTCATCCATTGCCTTGTAACGATGGTCTAGTTCTCCGTAAAATCTATCAAGACATTCTAACATAGCTCTTTGCAGATCTTCTGGCAATGTTAGTCCAACGTCTTGGGCCATTTCTTCTGGCATAAGTTTTCGAAATTTCCTCCTTCCTCTTCTTTTAATTGAAATATCCAAGTCTTCAAAGTTCAACTGCAGTCTTTCCAGCTATATTGGAAAGATACCTAGAATTATTTTCTTTACTTCAACTTGATCGTCTTCAATATGAACATATCTGATTACATAACTCATCTGATCAACATGTGATATGTCTGGAGTGCTATTGAAAAGAATTTCGAAACGTTTTGTTTTTCATATTTCGCCCACAATGTTATTTTTTACCTCTTTCCCCGAAAGTCTGATAAACGCATTTTCAATGTCTTTAGACAAATAAGAATCTACCCGTTTCCTTTTTTTTACAGGCGATAGCATGTTCAATTTATTGGACGTGCTCTTGTAACACTGGCTCATATTTCGAGAAGAGATTAACTAATTCTAAAAAATTCTCTCTATTATCTGATGAAACCATCTCTCTATGCCCTCTAAGAGAAAGATTTTGGAGTGCCAGGAAAAGAATAAGATCTAAAGAGCGACTCAAAATGTCACGCCACTTATTTTTTTCTTGGTCTAAAACCATTTGATGTTTATAGTCGACAGTTTTTTGCAGCCTCAATCCATCTTCCAAGATTTTTCATTTATCAAAACCGGACAGATGAGTCTCAGAATTTTCATGTTCAGACACTTTAGGATTTAGTTTCCACCATGAATTAAACCCGTTGGAAAAACTCTGTTGTTTTGTTTCATGGTGCGTAAACAGTTTGCAGCAAAAACAGTATAAACTGTTTTCTGTTGGTGAGTATACCATCCATTTTCTGAGTATTTTTTCTCCATTTGGTTACGCTTTATAAAACCATTCTGAATTGAAATGTAGGCTCTTTCTTTTTATTTTATCTCCAGACAGTATCTAAAAATGGGCCATCTCTATTTTGATGGGGTTCACTTCCCGTTTTAACAATTTCAATTCTCAAATCATCAGGCATTGGTGTTGGCCAAGTAGCAACATCGAAACGAGTTGTGTCATGTAACTCTTCTTCATCGTTTTCAATTTGGTGGAGGGAGGGGCCGAAATCACTTGCCCCGCGCCTCCTCGTGCGAATGCACCAGTGGCTGACTAATAAGCTACGCGACTGAGTTGTCACCACTTTGTCACCCCTTGGTGCTTGGCACCCGGGGCGGACCGCCCCCTCCGCCTCCACCCTTTACGCCGCCACTGTTTGGTGGGTCTTATTGTTTTATTTGCCGAATCTACTACTCTAAAATTGTAACAATGTATTTAAAAGATAAATTTTTATCGCAGATCTACATTATTATTATTATTATTTGTATTATAATCACCCGGTATGTTTGTTATTACACGTTAATAAACCCATCATTAAAAGGCGGTGAATATTACACAAATCAGCGTTCAATGTAGTAGCAAGGTCAGTGGAAATATCGCGGTCTGGTATCTCTAACCAAGATATCATGTAACAGGTGTTATGTCATATTACCACATTTCTTTTGATGTAAGAATTCCTATAATAATTCAATTTAACGCTACACATATCAAGGTTTTTCCATATATAAACAAATATTTTACGTTTATCATGACATTTGCGAATTATTTTTACTTTACTAACCCATTCTTCGAAACTGCATTATCAAAACAAACATTGTTTTAAAAGGTCTAGATGACTTTAAATTATTTGTCTTGGTGAATATCAATGGAAAATTATCTGGCCCTGATACTAGAATATTTGATCAGGAAGTCACTGCTGGCCATTATTACATAATACTTGCAAATCAATCTTAAATTTTACTGAAATTATAGGATTTACCCTGATGTGTTATGAGGTATTTTCCTTATTTATTTATAACCGCCCAAACTAACATTGAAAGTAATACATAAGTTGATTTTTTAAATGAAACACCTGCATATTTTTTTGTCACTGGATCCGGCTTGTTGGAAGCTTTTTAAATTTATGGTTATATACAGGCTGTCCGAAAATGATGAGCAAAAAATTAGGAGTTATGCTACTCCAAAAATTAGTACCACAAGTTCCTATAACATGTTTTTGAAAACTCAAAAACGACGGAGTTATAAGGTATGAAAAAAAATTACATTATTATTATTATCGACTTTAGCCTGAGGGCTTTCATCATCATCATCATCATCATCATCAATCAGCCCTCTGCGTCCACTGCTGGACATAGGCCTCCCCTAGTTGAGTCCATTCTTTTCTGTCTTGAGCGCTACGAATCCAGTTTTTTGTAATTTTTGTAATCTCGTCTGTCCAGCAAGTTGGTGGTCTTCCTCTGTTTCTTTTATCGGATCTGGATCTCCACTCAAGTAATCGTTTTGTCCACCTGTCATCTTCCATGCGAGACACATGTCCCGTCCACTTCCATTTGAGTTTTGCCACATGTACAACCACATCAGTCACTCCTGTTCTTCTGCGTAATTCTTCATTTCTAATGTGGTCACGTAACGAAACGCCAAGCATCGACCTCTCCATTTTGCGCTGTGTTACTTTCAGTTTCTTAGCAGAAGCGTTGGTAAGTGTTTCGGCGTCGTAGGTCATTTCCGGTAGAACACATTAGTTGAAAACTTTTCTTTTAAAGCATATCGGAAGGTCGCTTCTAAAAACGTCTCTAAGTTTGCCGTAAGCCGCCCAGGAGAGTATAAGTCTTCTGTTTATCTCGCATGTTTGGTTGGTTTTGGATATGCTTATCTCGTGGCCCAAATATGTGTATTTGTCTACCCATTCCACCTCAGAGTTTTCAATAATTAGGTTGTTACTAGGGACGAGGTTTGTCATAAATTTTGTTTTTCCGATGTTCATTTTTAGACATACTGTTGCACAGACCTCCTGAAGTTCCTGTAGCATCACTCTAATATCTTCCGAGTTGTCAGCTAGTAAGACAATGTCGTCTGTAAACCGTAAGTTTGACAGACTTTGGCCGTCTATTCTTAGACCTTTTTGGTCCCAATCTAGCTGCTTGAACACATATTCCAGGACGGTGATAAACAGTTTTGGAGACATCGTATCTCCCTGGCGTACTCCTCTCCCAACTTTTATAGGATTCCTGTTTTCGTGTAGTTTTACCACAAGAGTAGCATTTTTATATATATTGTAGATTAGTTTGGTGTAGTGATAGTCAATACGACATGCTTCCAAGGACTGCAACACTACGTTCAGCTCCACAGTGTCGAAAGCCTTATGGAAGTCCACAAAAGCAAGGACAAGTGGTCTGCCATATTCGATGGTCTTTTCAATCACTGTTTTAACGCTTTGAAGATGATAATTGGTTCCAAACCCACTTAGAAAACCGGCCTGTTCTACTGGCTGGATGAGGTCTAACTTCTTTTCAAGTCGTGTGGTAATTATTCTGGTAAATAATTTGTAGAGGTGGCTAAGTAGACTTATCGGCCTGTAATTTTCTAGGTTCGAGATGTCTCCTTTCTTGCGGATCACTATTACGATGGTGTTGTGCCACTTTTTTGGGATCGTACTATTGAAGAGACAAAGGTTAAAAAGAGATTTGATTTTTTGGAGCAAGCAAGGACCACCAATCTTTATCGCATCGGAAACCACGCAGTTTTCTCCGGGCGATTTTTGATTTTTCATCTTTTTCAGAGCTAGTTTAATCTCATCTAGTGATATTTCCATCAGTATTTCCAAGCCTTGGTTAACCACACCTTTTTTTACGGGTTAGTATGTCAGATTCTGGATGTAGATGTATATCACTTTGGCTTTTATACAGTATTCCATAAAACTCTTCCACTATATTTAGAATATCTTTCCTGTTCGTCGATGTGTGCCCTGGTGCATTTTAATTTTTTTATTATTTGTCTATTTCCATTGTCAAGCTTTCTACGTAGAACTTTCATACCCTTGTTGTTCTCTATGGAATCTTTGATTTGGTTGTGTCTAGAAGCTCTTACGTCGCGTCGGATGCCTTTTGAAATTTGTTTATTTATTTCTCTTAATTCTCCTTCAGGTGCATAGCTTTTGGACCTCATATCCCTTCTTTTTTCTATGAGCAGTTTGGTCTCCTTACTTAGTTTTTCTTCCCTTTGATTTGTTGAGTAGTGTCGAATTTGGGCCTCAGTTATTGTGGTTGTGATGATATTGTTCAGTTTGTTGATGTTACCAATGGCGTGTTCTATTTCAGCGTTGGCTAACTTAGTGGTGATCCATTGTTCAAAGCTATTTACATCTGCTGGATTTATTAGCAAATTTAATTTATTGCTCTTTTGGATCATTTTTTGTCTTTCTTTGCCAGTGTCAATAGCTACTTTTGCTCGAACAAGTCTGTGGTCGCTCCCAGTAGCATACCTATTTAGGACAGTTAGGTCTTTTATTATGTGTTTTTTATCTGTGACGATAAAGTCTATTTCGTTTCTTGTTTTACCATCGAGGCTTTTCCACGTCCATCTTCTATTTGTTTTTTTGTAGAAAAAGCTGTTCATTTGAAAAGATTGTTTTGTAGTAGAAAGCTGAGCAGAGTTTCTCCCCGATCATTTGTACCTTCTAAGCCAAAGTCTCCAAGTGCTTCCTCACTTTGATTTATTTTTCTGCCTATTTTGGCATTGATATCACCGCATATTAGAGTAAAGTGCTCTGGGCGTTCGTTTAGAGCAGTGTTAATGTCCTCATAGAACAGGTCTATCTCCACATCGTCATGATCCGTTGTAGGCGTGTATACTTGTGAGGTCTTTCACACTCCCTCAAAGGGAAACATTCACTCATCCCAGGTATCTCAGATACCAAAGGGACTGAGCTCAGATGGAGCCCGTTCTGAGTTATCAGGACCTGAACGACAACGCGACACATCTTCATTTCCCAGGAATCTCTGCACGGCGTGGGCAGTTGCAAGTATTACTGCCTTCTGCATAACCTTATAAAGGTGCTCTCCAAGACCCGGTCCCTTAATGTTCTCTCGAAGATTCTAGGGACCAAACCAGTTGACGAAATGTATACTGGAATCACTCGGACACTATCTGCCCTTCACTGTCTCTTTACTTGTATCTCCAGGTCTCTGTACTTAATGATCTTCTCGTTGTACTTTATCTCTAGGTTATTAGTATTTGGAATGGCCACATCAATAAAGCGTCACTTGGTTACAGGACTTATCCACTATTATTATATCTGGCCTGGTGTGGGCAACTCGTTGGTCTGTGAGCACGGTCCGATCCCAGTACAACATGTATCCTGAGTTATCTAGAACAGGCTCAGGTCTGTATCTTTAGTAGTAGGGCACCTTACTAAGATTTAACAGTCCCAGTTTCAGAGCCAGTTCTTGATGAAGTATTTTCGCAAGTGCGTCGTGCCTCTCTTTATAGTATGTTGCAGCAAACGCTTGACGTGCTTGATACAGTGATGGATTTACGCCCTAGGCCCGTGAGACCCGAGCCTAGGGCGGCACGATTTGGAGGGCGGCAAACTTTTCAGAACGCCAAAATTTTAAAGCCGAAATAATGTATTAATGTATAAATCCTTTCTTACTGTTTGTGTCTTTAGTGAAATTGCTCTTACATATGTAAAGCTTTTAAAATTACGATTAATTCATTAGCAGAATATGTTCCTTGTGCTGCCCATTCGTTAAATTTAGTAGGAACTTGTGCAGCTGAATCCGTAACCGAAGCAGTTAACTTTTTTTGTAACTTGCAAGAACTTTATAATTTTTTTACTATATCAACACCTCGTTGAGAGATATTGGTGCAACGTACAAGTTTAAGGCTTAAGGGTCTTTCTCAAACTCGTTGGACATGATGCTTGTTATGCCTTAGAAAAAGAGTGGCCTGGAATAACTGATGCACTGGAATTTATTTCCTAAAACAGCGACGAAAAACCGACTACGCGATCTGAAGCTACGGGATTGCAGCGAGAATTACAGCCTCTAGAAACAGCAATTCTAGTAATTGTTTGGAATGTTATGTTATATCGTTTTAATGCTGCTAGTAAGAAGCTTCAGGAATCTCAAGCTGATTTATCATCTGTGGTGCAAATCTAGACATGAGAGATAAACAATTCTCCGAATATGAAGAAAGAGCCAAAGCCCTATCTGCAGTTCAATATTATTATCGTTATGATACCTGTCGCAAGAAAACCAGAAAAATTCAGACAGATGAATCACAGGTGAATGAAAGAACACCTTTATCTAGACAACAAAATTTTCGCACCAATGTGTATACCGAATTTTAGATACTTTGAGTGTACAATTGGCCGGACGTAAAAGTGCTTATCAAAAGCTTTACAAAAATTTCAATTTGTTTGATAATTTATCTAAAATAGATACAAATGAATTGAAAAATCTTCCAAATAAACTAGTTAATAAGTATCGTGATGATTTAGAAGAGACTTTTGGGATTGAATTTATTCATTTACATTATCAACTCAAAGATTCCCTAGGAAACACGGAAGATGTACCTTCTGCACAAGAAATATGCAATGTATTGCATTCTCGGAATCTTAGAGATGTTTATCCGAATGTAGATATTGCTCTACGTATTTTTTGGGGATTCTCCGCTACTGATTGTTCAGGAGAAAGATCTTTTTCCACCTTGAAAAGGGTGAAAACTGATTTACGCGCAAGTATGGGCCAAGATAGACTTAATGCTTTGGCATTACTGTCTATTGAAGCTCAACTACTTCCAGAAATTGATTATGACGACATAGTTGATGTTTTTGCACAGACGAAAGCCAGAAAGAAGAGATTTAAAAATTGAGCAATACATTATAATTTGAGAAAAATGTTTATTATTTATATCGTTAGAGTTTATTAAATATTTATTTGTATTGTTTTGTAGTTATATTTCAATAAAATAAAAATTATATTTAAATAATAATATTGAATCAAAATGAATTGAATTTTGTTATTAAAAAGGGGCGGTGCATCAGACACGGCCTAGGGCGGCAGCAAGCCTAAATCCGCCACTGGCTTGATAGTCTCTGATGACTGACACCCAAATCTACATTTGTCATCTTGGACCGAATTATCTCCGACTATATACTTCAGGTAGTTTCTTGTTGCGATGACCTGGTCTTGTATGGCCAGCAAAAACCCCTCTGTCTCTGGAAACATCTATCCCGACACCAACCAGTAGTTCGACGCCAATTTGTTGATATGTCCCTGGGAGGTATCATTCAGATGTCGCCCATGGAGAGGCTTCTGCATCCCAAATTGAAACTTATCCTTATCAGTTTATCAGTCCTATGGTGACTTTGTATTTCACTTTCTTTTAATTATAGCGGTGTTGAATCATTTGCCTCGTATATGGCACGGTGTAGTTCAAAAGTAACCGCCTCCTGATCTAACTGCATACCAATATCCAACACTCCTCTTCCATCTTGGTGTCTAGGTAGGGTTACTCGCTCAATAGGCATGGATGCAAAATGATGAAAATGTTTTGTATCCTCCTACTATGTCGAAAATCATAACTACTGGACAATTGATAGTCCCTTTATTAATCTTATTTTTAAAGGGGTAGACATTGATCCAATCCAATCCTTAGCAGGTGGTAGTGGAATTTTCCTTTATGTAATAGTAAAGGATTTTTTCACGCCCGAGGAGGTACCACCCCATACATCAAGGGGCCGGTGAAGTCCCAACGGACGTTTCCGGTTCTGGTGTATGAGTCGGTTTCCCTTATAAGCAAAAATGATGACGGCTCCTCCTTGTATAAAATATTCCGGAGGCAAAATACCCCTCCATTCGGATCTCCGGGAGAGGGGTGTACAGGGGGCGCCAACATCAAGATTTAACATATCCTTTTCGAATATATGTGGCCTAAATTCTAACCTGAACTCCGTCCACCATTTCCTCCAGGCTAACAGGCCCCAACTCCTCTTCCTCACCGAAACCCAAATCAGTGCCAAAACAGCCACTAATCACCTTAATTTCCCGGGGTATGAGCTCCTTACTGCCTTTAGATTGCATGGAGGCGTGTGCGCATACGTCCGTAGCAATCTACCCTGCACCAGACTTCCCAATTTAGAAGCTGGAAGAAAAGCCATACTATGGATAAAACTCTCTCTCAGGGCTGCAACTAAATTCATCTGTTGCATTTACCGGTCACCTTCTGACAACAACTTTGTCCAGCTCTTTGACTACCTTTCTGAAAAAACCGACTATCTGATTTCTGAATATCCTTCCTCCGAGGTCACTATTCTTGGCGACTTCAATGTACATAATAAGGAATGGCTAGGATCTTCAAAAACCGATCCACAAGGGAGAGCAGCGGAGGCCTTTGCAGTCAGCAATTCTTTGGCCAATATGGTTCAGCAACCTACTTACTTTCCTCGTATCCCAACACACAGCTCAAATCCCTTGGATCTCCTTCTTACTACAAATCCTGAATGCTATAAGATATCAGTCACCGCCCCCCTTGGTCGCTCAGACCACGGCATGGTCACTGCTTCCTGTGCAATGCAACCCGAGGTCACACAGTCATCACACCCACGTATCGTTTGGCACTACAACTCCGCAAACTGGGACGAAATGCGGGATTACTTTTCCTCATTTCCATGGGCGTCTGTCTGCTTCTCTCATCCTGACCCCTCTGATATCTCACAAAACGTCACCGAAATTATCCAAGCTGGCATGGAATTATTTATTCCACGTACACAGAAAACCTCTTCAGCCACTCAAAAGCCCTGGTTCTCTAAATCCTGTGACAAGGCCAGACTTGAAAAGGTCAAAGCTCACAAAACGCTTCTACACAATCCCAGTCAAGAAAATCGTCAAGCATTCAACGACGCAAGAAACCGCTATGTCCGCATTCTTTCTGAGGCAAAAAACTCGTTTAATAACCACATCAAAAACAAAGTCCTCTCAAGCTCCAACGGCGGCAAACCCTTCTGGACTCTTGCTAAGTCTATTGGGAATAATTTCTGCAAGAGCACGTTCCCACCTCTTGTCTCAGGTGATGAAATTGTTTCTACCGCCCTGGGCAAGGCTGAACTTTTTGCTTCGTTGTTCGCCGGAAATTCTACTCTCAACCCACCTCCAAATGTTCAACCACCAACAGTCCCCAGTGTCGCGCATAAAATGACTGATATCATTTTCAAAACTAAAGAGGTACGAAAGATGCTCTCTTCTCTTAATACCAGGAAAGCCTCTGGCCTTGACGAGATCCCAGCAATTGTTCTCAAAAAATGCGCACCAGAACTTGCTCCTGTCCTGACTCGTCTGTTTCAGATATCTTACAATAAAGGCATATTCCCTAGTAACTGGAAAACTGCTCGAGTACAACCCATCCCCAAGAAAGGATCCAAAGCGCTTCCTAGCAACTACAGGCCTATTTCTCTCCTTTCAGTCATCTCTAAAGTGATGGAAAAGTATATAAACACCGAACTACTAAAATTCCTTGGAAAACACAGTCTAATCCACGACAGGCAGTATGGATTCCGTCAGCGCAGATCAACTGCCGACCTCCTTTCCTTTGTCACCCATTCTTGGAACAAGTCTATGGAACAACACGGTGAATCCCAGATTGTTGCTCTAGACATATCCAAAGCATTCGACCAGGTCTGGCACGCAGCGCTGCTTAATAAACTTCCGGCCTATGGCCTACCACCAAAACTTTGTACCTGGACAGCAAATTTCCTCTCCAACAGGAGCATATCTGTTGTTGTGGATGGCCATTCCTCTAAACTGTATCCAATTAATGCAGGAGTTCCTCAAGGTTCAGCTTTAGCCCCCACTTTGTTTCTTCTCCACATCAATGACCTCCTTTCTAGCACATCCAACCCAGTTCACAGTTACGCGGACGACAGCACCCTCCACTCAAACATACAATATTCTAAGCCTGTCTCTTTAGCCCAATTAGATGAGGATCGCAGACTCATGGAGGGTTCTGTCTTCGTAGACCTCCAAAAAATATTAGACTGGGGAAGTAGAAATCTTGTACAATTCAACCCCACCAAAACTAAGTCTTGCTTTCTTTCTCACAAGAGATACAGCAGCCCTAGACCCATCACAATGAACAACCAAGTTATTCAAAGTAATGAGTCTTTTTCTCTTGTTGGCATTTCTGTGGATCGAAATCTTAATTGGCACCAACATGTTACATCAATTGCAGAAGCGGCTGCTAAGAAATTGGGTTTCCTCTTCCGGGCTCGCAAATACTTTTCACCAACTAATCTCTATACCTTATACACTTCACAAATAAGGCCAAACCTCGAATACTGCTCCCACATCTGGGGTGCAGCTGCCGCTTCTACACTCGCTATCCTGGACTCCATTCAAAAGAGAGCTATACGTGTCATCGGTGACTCTACCCTCACCCAAAGGCTTCCATCCCTTGCCCACCGACGTGCCGTTGGTGACCTCTCTCTCTCTTTTATAGATATCTGCACGGGCACTGCTCAGAGGAGCTTTCCTCCATAATTCCCCCACCTGCTGCCCCCAGGAGAACAGAGCGAATGCACCCTTTTAATGTCCAGGTCACCAGACATAGAACATCTTGTTATGCCCGCTCTTTTGTCCCGAGGACTTCCAAGTTGTGGAATTCCTTGCCGGCACATGTTTTTCCTTCTCCTCCGAACCTCCAAACCTTCAAGTCCAGAATTAACAAGCTACCTCTTTCCTCCTTGTCAACACCCACGGTACGATAGTATTTAGGCTGTATGCCCTCGTGGTGTGTTGTTGACATAAAAAAAAAAAAAAAAAAAATTGCACTACAGGGTTGATGCTTTTAGCGAATTAAAAAAAAATCGCCAATGAGGAGATCTCGGTTTATATATATATATATATATATATATATATATATATATATATATATATATATATATATATATATATATATATATACATCGGAAAAGTCTAGGGATATTTTTAAAAATGCACGTATTTTTTTCTTGATATGATTTAAGAAGAAAACAAAAAATGTATGGTATAAGTGTTTCATATTACATAAAATGAAATGTTTTATTCAAGAAACCTAGAAGATTCTTGAATATATATATATATATATATATATATATATATATATATATATATATATATATATATATATATATATATATATATACACTGAAAGACAAATTTTCAGAATTTTTCAAAAACTTCTGAGCATATGAGAAAAAAGTTTAATAGAAAGTATGACCTCCACGTTGAGTAATTACAGCTCTACGTCTATTGCTCATAAACAAAATGAAATTGTCAAGGTCTCCTTGTAGTAAAGGTGCCCACTCTGCTGTCAGAAGCTCCTGGAATGTAAACGCATTACGGATGTTGCCCATATGTGGAGTAATTCTTCGTTGAATCATATCCTAGACATGCTCTATCGGATTCAGGTCCCGGAATTGTGCTGGCCATGGTAAAACTTCAATTCCCGCTTTATCCAACCAGTTGGTTACGATGCGCGCGGTATGTGGACGGGCATTATGATGCATTAGGCGGAAGTTTTGACCAACAGGGCCTGCAAATGGATGCACGATGGGTTTAAGAATGGTATCCGGATAGAGCTAAGCTGTTAGGAAGCGATTTGGAAAAACGAGTTTGGTTCTGCCACCAATAATTATGCCATTATTGTACCACCTTTGTATGGATACACTTCCATGAATATGTTTTAAGCGTTCCGCATTTCCAGATCGTCTCCACACCCTTATTCGACGAGAATCCGGATGGAAACAAACCTAGATTCGTCTGTGAATAAAACTGTAGCCCAGTTATCTGCAGTCCAAATCAGATAATTTTGACACCAGTCCAATTTTGCAGCACGATTGCCTCTGGAAATAGTTGGAAATCTTAGTGGACGTCTACTAGGTAGGTTTGCTTCGTGAAGATGATTTCTTACAGTATTTCGGCTAATGGTTACATTATGCGCCCTTTGCAGAGTCGTAACCAATTCAGGTGCCGCAATTGTAAGCTGCCTTCTGGCAGTCAAACATAAAAATATATCCTGACCTGGCGTCGTAGAGCGTCATCGTCCTGGATGTGGCTCGGACAGACTGCCAGTTTCCCTAAAACGCCTCCATACACAACTTGTCACACCTTGGGAAACACCCATCCGCTCAGCTACTTCTTTCTACTGCATGCCCGCTTGAAGAAGGCCTGCCGCTCGTCTAAAGCCAAATGTCGCCGTTCCATGGTAAAACACAATATTTTAAATGCAGCTACTAAACAAAAACTGTAGAATGACTGAAGTCGAAACTAAATTCACCGGTACATATGAAAATTCTACTTTTATGATATATCGGGTTTATCAATTTTGATATCATTTTAACTTTTTTTTAACAACAGATGGTTTTATATTGAGTGGTTGGTTAAATACATACATCGTGAGTGCAATTTGACTGATTCCAAAATCAATTTGTTCCCTTTTTTGTATTATTTAAAAATATCTCTAGACTTTTCCGATGTATACAGGCTGTTTCAAAAAACATGCACCATCGCTCGTGGGGCAATTCCTTACTAAAAAATAAGAAAAAAAGTTCCTGTGCACATGGGCCCGGAAACGCATAGTTTCCAATATACAGGGAGTTGAATTTTAATTATTTTTTTTAATTTTTTTATAAATAATTTCAAAACCACTGGATTGTTTTTAATGAAACTTAGAACTTGAAAGTGTATTATGAAAGTGCATATTTTCAAGTGAGAATCTGCTTACAACTGCGTCAGTGGCGTGCGTACGGGGTAACTGTAAAAATTCATTTGGGGAAAAAATATGTGCGCCACTGTCTTTTTCCAATTTTGATACATCAGTTATGAAGCTTATTACATAAGCCACAAAAGCTACCTCTTGGTATTTTTTTGTTCAGGGTATCCCCTGGGAGATATGATTAATTTTATAAAAAGGGGCAAAGTACCGATTAGTCGGCGTAATAATAATAATAATAATAATAATAATAATAATAATAATAATAATAATAATAATAATAATAATAATAATAATAATAATAATAATAATAATAATAATAATAATAATAATAATAATAATAATAATATATGTTTACTGCAACTATAAGAATATGAAAAACAAAACATACAGTAAACATTACAGCAATAAACGTGCAAATAACTAACCTACGTAAAACTTATTGGTGATAAACATTGAAATGAATATTACAAACATTGATAAAAAATGATAAATAAAAAACTCTGGACGCAGCAAGTGCGTTATGGTAGTGAATTTTCATAAAAATGTTTTTAATTGCAAATATGTGTGTTTCCTTTTTAAGAAAGCAGGCATCAATTTTGGTTACCAGTATAACCTATATAGTAAAAACAATGTGCCATGTTGCATAAAAATAAGTTTATTGTGTGAAAATGTACAAAAATTTCCAAAAGTAAACTTAAAGTGTTCCCGGAAAAACTCGTTTCTTGGTCAACCTTATAGGTTAATAGCAAATTGAGCTATTCAAATTTGAAGCATTTAATCAAAATTCGCTACCATAACGCACTTGCTGCGTCCCGAATTTCTTTTCTTACAAACATGCATCGCTGAAAAATTCAAAAATGCAATAACATAAGGCGTGTTTGATTAAAACAAAAAGAAAATTTGTATCACCAACGACTTATGGGCCATCCTGTGATTGTAGAAATATTTTTTTAAGATGTAGCTCAAGACACCCTATAATTAATATATACAAATTTTCTTCATATCTTGTATAATAACGAATATATTGAGCTTTATTGATTTTTTACGAAAATTCGACAAAAATTATATACCATTAAACGATAAACTCTATAGCTAAGGCTACTGACAAGCATCAGAGAAAGGGTCTATTTGAAATGAATTTTCTGGAAACATTTTAGTAAAATGAAGGACAATGACGGTTGAAACTAAGACTTCAGAGTTTGTAAAAGATCCTTCTTGAGACATTTGATTTCCATATCCCGTATTAGATTCAAGTTCTTTGCCTAAATGTTGCCGATTTTGACGTTTTAAATCGCAACTTTGACGTTTTGAGGAAAACCCCAATTTACTTTTCTTTAAATGCCTATAACTTTTTTGTCTTTTGACCTACATAGCTAAATTTTGGTAGGTGGCTTACCTATAAGGATATTAACTAGCGTACCAAATTTGGTTGCCCTTACTTTGTTAATTCCGGAGATATAAATTTTTTTCGAAAGAAAACACAAAATTTTCCGGGAAAACCTGGGCAGATTTTCCTGGCTAACGAACTTATCCAAGCCATTTGCAAAAGGAATTTTTTCACCAAATTTAGTCAAAATCGGCCCATTATTTTTTGAGTTATCGGTGTGATACATATATATATATATATATATATATATATATATATATATATATATATATATATATATATATATATATATATATATATATATAAATATATATATATAAACATATAAAAATTGAAACGGACCCCGGATATGTGTTCTAGGGGGCCTAGTTCGCGGTCATTTGAAGAAATTTTTTCAAAATTCAAAAGTCGGGATCTCCTCATTAGTGAATTTTTTTTAAGAAAATTCACTAAAAATAAAAATAAAAAATGAAAAAAGTAATCGTAAAGACACCATGATTTTTCCAAACTCTTGTTTTTTGTACATTATTCAATTGACTTTAATAACAAAGCTAAAGAAAATGGTGAAAGTGACCACCATTAGCGTCGTTACAATTATTTAACCTTCTGCGCAAAGATCTTAGATCTTCTCACTCTTCTGCAAATATTTTGATCTTCTCTAATGCTGTCAAATGCATATATGTATATATATATATATATATATATATATATATATATATATATATATATATATATATATATATATATATATATATATACACTTTATTTGTTTGCTGTACGTTTGTGATTTCTTATTGGTTTGCGTGGACTGCAGTTTCGAACCGTCCCGGTTCATCATCAGCACGCTACTGGCTGCTATCGCTCCTGTCTGGTCTACGTCGGAGATTGTAGGTGGCGCACGCGCCGTGAGCTTCTAGTGGTCGGTTTCCTGTTCTCTGATTGGTTGTGCCTTCGGACTGTGTCGTGTGTATCGGTCTTCTGTCTTGATCACTGTGGTTTAATAATTTGTCTATTTGTATGGCCTTTATTAAGTTTTGTTTAAATGTTTGTACTTGGATTTGTTCTGGCATTAATTGTTTTCTATTGTTTGTTTGTTGAATGTAGTATTGTTCCCAGATTTCCATTTTTTTGTGGTCTTTAACATGTTTCATTAGTTTTAATTGGGTGATGTCTGGTTTTTGGTGTTTTGTGCCGTGAATGTGTGTAGCTACGTTTGATTTGTAGCTAGGTATGTGGATTTTATCCAATGCTGTTATATGTTCTTTGAATCTTGTTTCTATTGATTTCTTTGTCATTCCTATATATTTTTTATTGCATGTGTTACATTCTATTTGATATATTCCGTTTAATTCATGTGGGTTGTGTTCTTGTTTTTTATTTATTTTGTTTATTATTTTGTTATTGGTTTTGTAGCTCATTTTTAAGTCATATTGTTTGAGTGTTTGTGTTATTTTTTTGATGTGGTGGTTATAAGTGAATGTTGTGTATTTTGTGTTTGTTTCCGGTGTTTTGTTTTCGGTTTTGTTGATTTGTTTGTTTTTGATTTGTTTTACTAGCTTTTCTATTGTTTTTTTGTTGTATCCATTTCTTTCTGCTATTTGTATTATGATGTTGTACTCCTTTTCTCGTTCGTCGTTATGAAGTGGTATATTTAGCATTCTGTTTATTAAGTATCTGTATGCGGCCATTTTGTGTGTATGTGGGTGTAGTGAGTGTTTAGGTATAGTGATGTCTGTTTGTGTGGGTTTTCTGTATATTTTGTATTCAAGCTGGTTTTCTTTTCTGATTAGTGTTAAGTCTAGGAAGTTTATGGTGTTGTTTGATTCCTTTTCTATTGTAAATTTTATGTTTCTGTTAATTTGGTTTATTTTTTCGAGGATATTGTCTATGTTGGTTTTTTGATTGTCGTATAATATTAATATATCATCGACGTATCTTATCCATTTAATGTTTGGGTCTGTCTCTTTTATGATGGTGTTGATTTTATCTTCTAACTGTTGTATGTATATTTCTGCCATAATGCTTGATAGTGGAGATCCCATTGGTAGTCCATCTTCTTGGATGTAATATTCTCCGTTGAACTCAAAGTAATTTTGTTTTAATATGATGTTTAATATTTCGCTAATTTGTTGTTTTTTGTTGTTATTTTGCATTTTATTTTCGATTATATTTGTAGTTTCGTTAATTGGTATATTGGTGTACATATTTGTTATGTCAAATGAGGCAAGTCGTGTGTTTTTGTTTATGTTTATATTTTCTAGTTTATCCACTAGTTCTATGGAGTTTTTTATGTTAAATTTGTTTTCTAGTTGTATTTCTTGTTTTAGTACTTGGTCCATTTCCTTTGCTATTTTGTATGAAGGTGCATCTTTGAAGTTGATGAGTGGTCTTATTGGGTATCCCGTTTTGTGTATTTTTATTATTCCTGTCATTGGTGGTGCTTTAGGGTTGTTGTTATAATAATGTGTTGTTTTTTGGTTGAATATTGTCTTGTGTTTTTTTATGATGTTTAATATTTGATTTTGGAATTTTTTCGTTGGGTTTTCGTTCAGTTTTTTGCATTTGTTTGTTGAGATGAAAGTGTTTGTTTTTTCTATATAGTCCTGTGTTTTTATTGCTATTAGTGCGTCGCTTTTATCTGTTTTTGTTATTGTTATGTTGTTATATGTGACTTTGTTTCTTATTTGTTTGATCATTTTTTCATGTGTATGGTTTTTTGATTTAGTCTTGTCAATAATTCTGTTTATTTCTGTTGCTAGTTGGTTTTTCAGTGGTTCTAAGTTTGGGCTATTTATTGAGTTTATCGCGTGTTGTGTGTCCACTATTATGTTCTCTATTGTAGATTTTTTTGTATCTAAAAAGTTGGTTTTTATGTTGTTTTCTATGAATTCTTTTTCTTCTTTTGTGAATTTTGTGTCTGTTATGTTTATAAATCTATCCTGAAATATGTGGTGTGTTGTGGTTGTTATGTTTACATTATCTAGTTTGTTCTTTTTAAGGTTGTGTAGTTTTTTGTTTATTTTCTCTAATTTGTGTTTATAATCGGTTTTTATGTTGTGCATTATATTGTTATATGTTTGTGTCCATGTGTCGTATTTCATCTGGTTTGCTAATAAAAGATGAAGTCTATATAATTTTTTTGTAAGTGTGGTTATGTTGCTGTATTGATGTTTTATTTCGTTCGTGATGTATAGTTTTTCTGCTTGTGTTTGGGTGTATTTGGCCGTATTGGTATGGTTATGAACAGTGATTTTAGCGTATTTTGGTGTTAATTTGTGTCTTAGGCATTCTCTATTGAAGTATATGTTGGCTTTGTTATAATATATTTTCCTGTAAGTATTTTTGAATAATTTGATGTTTGTCTGTATGTTATCGCTGTCATGTTGGCCATTTTGTGTGTTATTATCTTGTGTTGTATTCATGTTTCTGGAATTTTCCCTATTTTGTAGTTACTCACTGTACACGTGTTATTAGTATGTTCGTTATTGGTGTTAATTATTTGTGCGTTATTACTTTGTGTGGCTTTAATATCTTTAGGAATATTGCACTACACTGTAATCACTTTTAAATATACACTTTATTTGTTTGCTGTACGTTTGTGATTTCTTATTGGTTTGCGTGGACTGCAGTTTCGAACCGTCCCGGTTCATCATCAGCACGCTACTGGCTGCTATCGCTCCTGTCTGGTCTACGTCGGAGATTGTAGGTGGCGCACGCGCCGTGAGCTTCTAGTGGTCGGTTTCCTGTTCTCTGATTGGTTGTGCCTTCGGACTGTGTCGTGTGTATCGGTCTTCTGTCTTGATCACTGTGGTTTAATAATTTGTCTATTTGTATGGCCTTTATTAAGTTTTGTTTAAATGTTTGTACTTGGATTTGTTCTGGCATTAATTGTTTTCTATTGTTTGTTTGTTGAATGTAGTATTGTTCCCAGATTTCCATTTTTTTGTGGTCTTTAACATGTTTCATTAGTTTTAATTGGGTGATGTCTGGTTTTTGGTGTTTTGTGCCGTGAATGTGTGTAGCTACGTTTGATTTGTAGCTAGGTATGTGGATTTTATCCAATGCTGTTATATGTTCTTTGAATCTTGTTTCTATTGATTTCTTTGTCATTCCTATATATTTTTTATTGCATGTGTTACATTCTATTTGATATATTCCGTTTAATTCATGTGGGTTGTGTTCTTGTTTTTTATTTATTTTGTTTATTATTTTGTTATTGGTTTTGTAGCTCATTTTTAAGTCATATTGTTTGAGTGTTTGTGTTATTTTTTTGATGTGGTGGTTATAAGTGAATGTTGTGTATTTTGTGTTTGTTTCCGGTGTTTTGTTTTCGGTTTTGTTGATTTGTTTGTTTTTGATTTGTTTTACTAGCTTTTCTATTGTTTTTTTGTTGTATCCATTTCTTTCTGCTATTTGTATTATGATGTTGTACTCCTTTTCTCGTTCGTCGTTATGAAGTGGTATATTTAGCATTCTGTTTATTAAGTATCTGTATGCGGCCATTTTGTGTGTATGTGGGTGTAGTGAGTGTTTAGGTATAGTGATGTCTGTTTGTGTGGGTTTTCTGTATATTTTGTATTCAAGCTGGTTTTCTTTTCTGATTAGTGTTAAGTCTAGGAAGTTTATGGTGTTGTTTGATTCCTTTTCTATTGTAAATTTTATGTTTCTGTTAATTTGGTTTATTTTTTCGAGGATATTGTCTATGTTGGTTTTTTGATTGTCGTATAATATTAATATATCATCGACGTATCTTATCCATTTAATGTTTGGGTCTGTCTCTTTTATGATGGTGTTGATTTTATCTTCTAACTGTTGTATGTATATTTCTGCCATAATGCTTGATAGTGGAGATCCCATTGGTAGTCCATCTTCTTGGATGTAATATTCTCCGTTGAACTCAAAGTAATTTTGTTTTAATATGATGTTTAATATTTCGCTAATTTGTTGTTTTTTGTTGTTATTTTGCATTTTATTTTCGATTATATTTGTAGTTTCGTTAATTGGTATATTGGTGTACATATTTGTTATGTCAAATGAGGCAAGTCGTGTGTTTTTGTTTATGTTTATATTTTCTAGTTTATCCACTAGTTCTATGGAGTTTTTTATGTTAAATTTGTTTTCTAGTTGTATTTCTTGTTTTAGTACTTGGTCCATTTCCTTTGCTATTTTGTATGAAGGTGCATCTTTGAAGTTGATGAGTGGTCTTATTGGGTATCCCGTTTTGTGTATTTTTATTATTCCTGTCATTGGTGGTGCTTTAGGGTTGTTGTTATAATAATGTGTTGTTTTTTGGTTGAATATTGTCTTGTGTTTTTTTATGATGTTTAATATTTGATTTTGGAATTTTTTCGTTGGGTTTTCGTTCAGTTTTTTGCATTTGTTTGTTGAGATGAAAGTGTTTGTTTTTTCTATATAGTCCTGTGTTTTTATTGCTATTAGTGCGTCGCTTTTATCTGTTTTTGCTATTGTTATGTTGTTATATGTGACTTTGTTTCTTATTTGTTTGATCATTTTTTCATGTGTATGGTTTTTTGATTTAGTCTTGTCAATAATTCTGTTTATTTCTGTTGCTAGTTGGTTTTTCAGTGGTTCTAAGTTTGGGCTATTTATTGAGTTTATCGCGTGTTGTGTGTCCACTATTATGTTCTCTATTGTAGATTTTTTTGTATCTAAAAAGTTGGTTTTTATGTTGTTTTCTATGAATTCTTTTTCTTCTTTTGTGAATTTTGTGTCTGTTATGTTTATAAATCTATCCTGAAATATGTGGTGTGTTGTGGTTGTTATGTTTACATTATCTAGTTTGTTCTTTTTAAGGTTGTGTAGTTTTTTGTTTATTTTCTCTAATTTGTGTTTATAATCGGTTTTTATGTTGTGCATTATATTGTTATATGTTTGTGTCCATGTGTCGTATTTCATCTGGTTTGCTAATAAAAGATGAAGTCTATATAATTTTTTTGTAAGTGTGGTTATGTTGCTGTATTGATGTTTTATTTCGTTCGTGATGTATAGTTTTTCTGCTTGTGTTTGGGTGTATTTGGCCGTATTGGTATGGTTATGAACAGTGATTTTAGCGTATTTTGGTGTTAATTTGTGTCTTAGGCATTCTCTATTGAAGTATATGTTGGCTTTGTTATAATATATTTTCCTGTAAGTATTTTTGAATAATTTGATGTTTGTCTGTATGTTATCGCTGTCATGTTGGCCATTTTGTGTGTTATTATCTTGTGTTGTATTCATGTTTCTGGAATTTTCCCTATTTTGTAGTTACTCACTGTACACGTGTTATTAGTATGTTCGTTATTGGTGTTAATTATTTGTGCGTTATTACTTTGTGTGGCTTTAATATCTTTAGGAATATTGCACTACACTGTAATCACTTTTAAATATACACTTTATTTGTTTGCTGTACGTTTGTGATTTCTTATTGGTTTGCGTGGACTGCAGTTTCGAACCGTCCCGGTTCATCATCAGCACGCTACTGGCTGCTATCGCTCCTGTCTGGTCTACGTCGGAGATTGTAGGTGGCGCACGCGCCGTGAGCTTCTAGTGGTCGGTTTCCTGTTCTCTGATTGGTTGTGCCTTCGGACTGTGTCGTGTGTATCGGTCTTCTGTCTTGATCACTGTGGTTTAATAATTTGTCTATTTGTATGGCCTTTATTAAGTTTTGTTTAAATGTTTGTACTTGGATTTGTTCTGGCATTAATTGTTTTCTATTGTTTGTTTGTTGAATGTAGTATTGTTCCCAGATTTCCATTTTTTTGTGGTCTTTAACATGTTTCATTAGTTTTAATTGGGTGATGTCTGGTTTTTGGTGTTTTGTGCCGTGAATGTGTGTAGCTACGTTTGATTTGTAGCTAGGTATGTGGATTTTATCCAATGCTGTTATATGTTCTTTGAATCTTGTTTCTATTGATTTCTTTGTCATTCCTATATATTTTTTATTGCATGTGTTACATTCTATTTGATATATTCCGTTTAATTCATGTGGGTTGTGTTCTTGTTTTTTATTTATTTTGTTTATTATTTTGTTATTGGTTTTGTAGCTCATTTTTAAGTCATATTGTTTGAGTGTTTGTGTTATTTTTTTGATGTGGTGGTTATAAGTGAATGTTGTGTATTTTGTGTTTGTTTCCGGTGTTTTGTTTTCGGTTTTGTTGATTTGTTTGTTTTTGATTTGTTTTACTAGCTTTTCTATTGTTTTTTTGTTGTATCCATTTCTTTCTGCTATTTGTATTATGATGTTGTACTCCTTTTCTCGTTCGTCGTTATGAAGTGGTATATTTAGCATTCTGTTTATTAAGTATCTGTATGCGGCCATTTTGTGTGTATGTGGGTGTAGTGAGTGTTTAGGTATAGTGATGTCTGTTTGTGTGGGTTTTCTGTATATTTTGTATTCAAGCTGGTTTTCTTTTCTGATTAGTGTTAAGTCTAGGAAGTTTATGGTGTTGTTTGATTCCTTTTCTATTGTAAATTTTATGTTTCTGTTAATTTGGTTTATTTTTTCGAGGATATTGTCTATGTTGGTTTTTTGATTGTCGTATAATATTAATATATCATCGACGTATCTTATCCATTTAATGTTTGGGTCTGTCTCTTTTATGATGGTGTTGATTTTATCTTCTAACTGTTGTATGTATATTTCTGCCATAATGCTTGATAGTGGAGATCCCATTGGTAGTCCATCTTCTTGGATGTAATATTCTCCGTTGAACTCAAAGTAATTTTGTTTTAATATGATGTTTAATATTTCGCTAATTTGTTGTTTTTTGTTGTTATTTTGCATTTTATTTTCGATTATATTTGTAGTTTCGTTAAAATACACAAAACGGGATACCCAATAAGACCACTCATCAACTTCAAAGATGCACCTTCATACAAAATAGCAAAGGAAATGGACCAAGTACTAAAACAAGAAATACAACTAGAAAACAAATTTAACATAAAAAACTCCATAGAACTAGTGGATAAACTAGAAAATATAAACATAAACAAAAACACACGACTTGCCTCATTTGACATAACAAATATGTACACCAATATACCAATTAACGAAACTACAAATATAATCGAAAATAAAATGCAAAATAACAACAAAAAACAACAAATTAGCGAAATATTAAACATCATATTAAAACAAAATTACTTTGAGTTCAACGGAGAATATTACATCCAAGAAGATGGACTACCAATGGGATCTCCACTATCAAGCATTATGGCAGAAATATACATACAACAGTTAGAAGATAAAATCAACACCATCATAAAAGAGACAGACCCAAACATTAAATGGATAAGATACGTCGATGATATATTAATATTATACGACAATCAAAAAACCAACATAGACAATATCCTCGAAAAAATAAACCAAATTAACAGAAACATAAAATTTACAATAGAAAAGGAATCAAACAACACCATAAACTTCCTAGACTTAACACTAATCAGAAAAGAAAACCAGCTTGAATACAAAATATACAGAAAACCCACACAAACAGACATCACTATACCTAAACACTCACTACACCCACATACACACAAAATGGCCGCATACAGATACTTAATAAACAGAATGCTAAATATACCACTTCATAACGACGAACGAGAAAAGGAGTACAACATCATAATACAAATAGCAGAAAGAAATGGATACAACAAAAAAACAATAGAAAAGCTAGTAAAACAAATCAAAAACAAACAAATCAACAAAACCGAAAACAAAACACCGGAAACAAACACAAAATACACAACATTCACTTATAACCACCACATCAAAAAAATAACACAAACACTCAAACAATATGACTTAAAAATGAGCTACAAAACCAATAACAAAATAATAAACAAAATAAATAAAAAACAAGAACACAACCCACATGAATTAAACGGAATATATCAAATAGAATGTAACACATGCAATAAAAAATATATAGGAATGACAAAGAAATCAATAGAAACAAGATTCAAAGAACATATAACAGCATTGGATAAAATCCACATACCTAGCTACAAATCAAACGTAGCTACACACATTCACGGCACAAAACACCAAAAACCAGACATCACCCAATTAAAACTAATGAAACATGTTAAAGACCACAAAAAAATGGAAATCTGGGAACAATACTACATTCAACAAACAAACAATAGAAAACAATTAATGCCAGAACAAATCCAAGTACAAACATTTAAACAAAACTTAATAAAGGCCATACAAATAGACAAATTATTAAACCACAGTGATCAAGACAGAAGACCGATACACACGACACAGTCCGAAGGCACAACCAATCAGAGAACAGGAAACCGACCACTAGAAGCTCACGGCGCGTGCGCCACCTACAATCTCCGACGTAGACCAGACAGGAGCGATAGCAGCCAGTAGCGTGCTGATGATGAACCGGGACGGTTCGAAACTGCAGTCCACGCAAACCAATAAGAAATCACAAACGTACAGCAAACAAATAAAGTGTATATTTAAAAGTGATTACAGTGTAGTGCAATATTCCTAAAGATATATATATATATATATATATATATATATATATATATATATATATATATATATATATATATATATATATATATATATATATATATATATATATATATATATATATATATATATATGTATGTATGTATGCATGTATGTATATATATACCACACCAATAACTCAAAAAAATGGACCGATTTTGATAATATTTGGTGAGTACCTTTCTTTTGCAAGTGGCTTGGATAAGTTCGTTAGCCAGGAAAATTGGCCCAGGTTTTCCCGGAAAATTTTGTTTTCTTTATATAAAAATTATATCTCCGAAAATAAGTACGGGCAACCAAATTGGTACGCGTGTTTGTATTATAAAGAGTAAGCCATATACCAAAATTTAGGTCTCTAAGTTTGAAGACAAAAAAGTTATGGGCACTTAAAGAAAAAAAAATTGGAGCTTTCCTCAAAACGTCAAAATCGCGATTTGAAACGTCAAAATTGGCAATGTTTAGGCAAAGAACGTAAAACAAATAGGGATTGTGAAAAGAAAATATTGCAAGAAGTGTGTTCTGCGAAACCTTAAGTTTCAGCCTCAACCGTCATTGCCCTTCATTTTACTAAAATATTTACACAAAATTCATTTCAAATAGACCCTTTCTTTGATGCTTTGGCTGTCGGTTTAGTTAAGTTGATGCTTTCGCTGTATGTTTAGTTAAGTTTATGGTTTAACGGTCTACAATCTTTAGCTAATTTTCGTAAAACAAATTCGTTAATGTATTTTTGCATTTTTTATCGAAATATGATGTATGTTTGTAAGAAACAAATCTGTACGCAGTAAATGCGTTTTGGTAACGAATTTTCATTAAATCCTGCAAATTTCACTAACTTAACGTAAGGTTTGTTGGCTAGGAAACCAACGTTTAAGTTTATTTTCGGAAAATTTGTGTACATTTTCAAACAAAAAGTAATTTTGATAAAATATAGTACATTGTTTCTACTACCTAGGCTATACCAGTAATCAGATTGATGCTTGCTCGCATTTGCTATTAAAAACATTTTAATGAAAATTCGCTACCATAACGCACTTGCTGCGTTCCGAACTTTTTTGGATTTTGTTAGGAGTGTGCGCACCTTCCGTTGTAGATTTTCGTTGTACGTTTTGCTCCAGTTTACAAATGGATAGCTAAGTCCAGAAAATGCATATGTATTAAGAGCTTTAGTCAGGGTCCTGCTATTGAGATGTGCGCGCCACCGGCTTTACCCCTTTAGTAAACTCCTTTGTCAGATCGTTCTTCATTCCTGAGTGGTTTATTTATTCCCAGGTATATTATAACACTTCATACATCCATCGAGGCCAGTTACTGGCCGTTCTGCATTTCATATACACACTTGGTTGTATTTCGCTCTGAGTACACATAAGGTGCGACATTTGTGAAGCCCAAACTGCATGTCGATATGGAAGACCGTTCCACAATTTTAAGGAGTTGTTCCAGGTGGTTCTTTGTGGAGACCAACAGCTTAAGATCATCTATATACAGCAGAGGATTTAGCCTCATTTGCTCGGAGAATCGAAATTTAAAAAAACATTCTATTTGACGTTTATAACGTGACACCGGTCTTTCAAAATGAGGAAATCAATTTAACAGAATTTGTAAGTATTCAAATTACTTTCTTTTTGAAATTTAGTGTTTCAAATATTCAGGTTTAACGATTTCATACTGGTTATATCAAAATACCACCTTTGTAACTTAATTATTTGAAATTAATTACATCTAGTGTGACATAAAATAATTAGTATTCGTTAGTAAATATACATATAATAAATTATAGCATCTTTCATCTTTCCATGGCACATTAGCAAAAATTAAAATGCAAACTAAAGGTTAGTTCTGTGTAAGATGATTGTAGAAAGACGAGATAAATAAAGCCAGTGCAAATATATGTGGTGTTCCATTAAACAAAAGCTATTGAATCTGTTGTTTTTAAAAATATGTCCACTGTCCATAGCCTACTATGGAAATACAAATGTTGCAATTTACTGAGCCATTTAAATATATACAGCTGTTTCTAAATTGTAGCGAAAAATTTTACAGGGTGATTCTTTGGCGAAAAATAAGGGGTGTCTTTTATATAAAGTTTTTCTTGAAACCTCTTCTCCTCCAAATTACAGCCCTTTGAAATTTTGGCAAAAAAAGTTTTCATTAAATTTCTCCGTTATGAAATTATTTTAAAAAACGAAATTTTGCAGATGCATAAGGCTAACAAAATGACAGTTTTAAATGGATTTTGTAACCCTATAATGTTCAATCACAAGAGGGTGAAAAAACCTACCGTTACATTATTTTTTATCACTACTTTTTATTGTGTGTATCGTTTTCTATTAAAGAAAATGATTCAGAAAGAAGGATTCATTTAGCAATTTTTTTATGTCTTGACATTTTCTCATAAAATTGTTAGTTTCATCACAAAAAGTAAAATATTACTCAGATGACACATGAATTTACAGAGTAGTTGTTATTTACTGAAAAATCAAGTACGTGGTAGGCTGTCAAATAACGTCATAATTACACTTATATTAATTGTTCTGGTTGTTGTCAATTTCTCGAGAATTTTTTAAACACTTAGAACAAATAAGTGAATAAAATGGTAAATTATACCAATTCCGAATATTTTGAATATGGCCGTGCCAATTGCAATGGATTAAGAGCACAGCGCTTCTACACTGAGTTATATCCAAATAGAACTGTACCCCATCACAGCATATTCGCACGCATTTATCAACGTCTGCAAGAAGAAACATTTTCAAGAAGTTCCGCCGATTGCGGGCGTTCTAGAGAAGTAAGAACTGTAGCACTTGAAGAGGCTGTCCTCAATTTAATTGAAGAATCTCCTGGTACAAGTACAAGAAGAATCGATCAAGTCTTAAATGTCAGAACTATTCCACGGTATTTAGAATTTTAAAAGAACAACTACTGTATCCCTACCATATCCAACGAGTTCAAGCGCTCTTACCTCGTGATTTTTTACCTCGTTTAATTTTTTGTCAATGGATGCTTCAAATGATCACGCAAATTCCACAGTTCTTATCTTATCTTCATTTACTGATGAGGCCAACTTTTCACGAGAATCTATTAGAAATTTTCATAATAACCACATATGGTCTGAACAAAACCCACACGAAATTACGGAATCTCATTTTCAACACCAGTTTTCATTAAATGTGTGGTTTGCTGTCATTGGTGATGACTTAATTGGACCATATTTCCTCCTATAAGACTAAATGGAGAAGTGTACTGTCATCTACTCAAAGAAGAGTTGCCCTTACTTCTTGAAAATATTCCTTTACAAATCAGACAACAAATGTGGTACATGCACGACGGGGCTCCGGCTCATTTTAGTATCACGCTCGTAACTACTTGAACGAAGTTTACCCAAATCGTTGGATAGGTTAATGAGGCCCACCGAATTGGCTTGCCCGATCTCCTGAATTGAATCCGTTGGATTTTTGCATGTGGGGTTTTCTGAAAACCTTAGTTTATTCAAGTCCTGTTGAAAACATCGATGGCCTCAGAAATCGTATTATCGCATCATGTGATATTATAAGAAACACACCCGGTATTTTTCATAGAATACGAAGTTCAGTGATAAACAGACTAGTCATGCGTTCTCTCCGAAGGGGGGCATTTTCAACATTTATTATGATGATACGTACTGACATTTTGTTAATATTTCTTTTCGTTTCTTAGTTTGGTAATTATTAATTACAAAATAGTAGTACAATAGTTGTTGTTTCTTATTATGAATTTTTGGAAATTAGTAAAAGCCAGAACAATACATATTAACATATTAATGTAATTATGACGTTATTTGACATTCTACCACGTACTTGATTTTTCAGCAAATAACAACCGCTCTGTACATTCATGTGACATCGATCTGAGTAATATTTTATTTATTTTTTTGTGATGAAACTAACAATTTTATGAGAAAATGTCAAGATATAAAAAAGTTTCTAAATGATTCCTTCTTTCTAAATCATTTTTTAATAGAAAACGGTACACACAATAAAAAGTACTGATAAAAAATAATGTAAGGGTAGGTTTTTTCACCCTTTTGTGAACATTATAGGGTCACAAAATTCATTTGAAACTGTCATTTTGTTAGCCTTATGCATCTGCAAAATTTCGTTTTTTTAAATTATTTCATAACGGAGAAATTGATTGAAAACTTTTTTTTGCCAAAATTTCAAAGGGCTGTAACTTGGAGGAGAAGGGGTTTCAAGAAAAACTTTATAAAAAAGACACCCCTTATTTTTCATCAAAGAATCACCCTATAACATTTTTCGCATCAATTTAGAAACACCTATCTATATATATATATATATATATATATATATATATATATATATATATATATATATATATATATATATATATATATATATATATATATATATATATATATATATATATATATATATATACACTTTATTTGTTTGCTGTACGTTTGTGATTTCTTATTGGTTTGCGTGGACTGCAGTTTCGAACCGTCCCGGTTCATCATCAGCACGCTACGAACCGGGACGGTTCGAAACTGCAGTCCACGCAAACCAATAAGAAATCACAAACGTACAGCAAACAAATAAAGTGTATATTTAAAAGTGATTACAGTGTAGTGCAATATTCCTAAAGATATATATATATATATATATATATATATATATATATATATATATATATATATATATATATATATATATATATATATATATGTATATATATAATTATTATTGTTAAAAAAGAAAGTACAACTTACTTAGTCTATGACGCTTATTATCAATTCGAAAAGACAAAAAATATAACAGTAAACACCAAATTGAAATCTGCAATAAAAGCCACACAACTAAATGTTGCAAGGCTTTTTACTTTCCAAGTAAAAACACAATTGAATTAGAAAACGAAAACTCTGACGAAAATTCTCAGGACAATTTATCTAATAATTCACAAGACGTAAGTTACTAATAATCCCTAAATTGTTGATAATTGTTCTTTTATTAATTGCAAAAAATTCTGTAAGTTTTTTATGCACAATCCTTATAGTCGGATATGTCAGCAATTTAATTGCTTACCGCTTAAAAATTTGAAACGATGCACATAAAAATAAGAACTGTTAATTCTGTGTGTTTTAAGGAATCCATTTTCCCAGGATAATAATAGATTTCAGTAAAAATTGCATTAACAATGTGTTTTGTAAATGGATTCAATACTTAACATTTGGCGTAATATAAAAAAAGTAATTAAAAATTGCGTTTAAATGGCAATGAAAATAAATTTCATATAGATTGGCCTTACATTTAATCGTGCCAAGAATTAAACAAAAATCGTGACGCAAACAGTTGTCAAGCATTTTCGTAAAACAAACTTTCATTAGTTATTTAAACAAAAAAAGATTGGACACAGCAAGTGCGTTATGGTAGTGCATTTCCATAAAAAAAATTAAATAGCAAATATGTGTTTTTAAAAAAAAAGCATGCATCAAATTTCGTTACCAGTATGACCTATATAGTAGAAAAAATCTCGGGACGCAGCAAGTGCGTTATGATAGTGAATTTTTATTAAATGCTTCAAATTTGAATAACTCAATTTTCCATAAAGTTAGAAAGTTTAGTTTTGGTATGTAGTAAGGTCTTTCCTAGGGCAAAATATTCACCAAATTTCGTTAAAATAACTGTGTAATTTTCGGAGAAAAAATTTTTCGAAAAAGAAATTTAAAATTTGAATAACTCAATTTTCTATAAACTTAGAAAGTTTAATTTTGATACGTAGTAAGGTCTCTCCCAAGGTAACTTATATAGTAAATTTCATTAGAGCAGCTTTGTTATTTTCGGAGAAAAATTTTTTTGAAATAAAACTAAAAATTTTCCCGGAAAACCTCGTCCAATTTTTCTGGATAACGAACTCATCCAAGCCATTAATAAAAGAAAGGCACTTGCCGAGTTTCATTGAAATCGGTTAATTATTTTTTGAGTTATCAGACGGATACATATATATATATATATATATATATATATATATATATATATATATATATATATATATATATATATATATATATATATATATATATATATATATATATATATATATATAGTTCGCGCTCATTTGGAAAAATGTTTGCAAAGTCTGACCATCGATAGCTCTCTATTAGTCAATTTTTTTAAATAAAAATTCACTAAAAATGTACCATATATCATCGAAATAACTTTATGTTTGAAGATGTACAAAAATGTTTCTAAAATAAACTTAAAATGTTCCGGAAAAAAATAATAGTTTCCAGGCCAACGAACCATTTAATAAAAATTCGCTACCATAACGCACTTGCTGCGTCCCGAATTTCTTTTCTTACAAACATGCATTATAATTACGTGGTCGAAAATTGACAATTGACAATAAATTACATTAGCACAGAATGGCAAATGACAGCTGAGCTCCAGCACGGACGCGGTCCAACAACGTTGTCAGATAGAGTAAATTAGGATTGGAGGGATAAATTAAAAATCATGAGAAATGGGTAATTCGGAATATGCACGTATTAAATACAGCTATGGACTACGGTATTACTTCCACATCGTCACGTGACAAAAATGTCAAAAATTTTTAATGCTTAAACGTAAAAAGTATCATAACATATAGACAACATGATTTGGTAACTAAGATTTTTGTCTGTTGGTCTGTATATCTGTTTGTTTGTAGCCACGATAATTTTAGAACGAATTGAGATATCGTCTTCAAATTTGGTATACAGTTAGCACTCGACAAACGAACGGTTCGGATTTTGGGTAAAATCGCTTTAGCGGGTAGGGGATGAATGGGGGGTGATTTGGTGAAAATTGACATTTTCTGGTTAAAACTCGAGTAATATAACCTTCTAGGGTTTGTTTATTAGTAAACTTTAAATTCAATAAAACATCTGGTATTCTGTGCTGAAATTAAATTAAGGGGTTGAATTTGCGGTGGTTGAATATCGGTGACAGAAATTTCAACTTTTTTTTGTTAAAAAGAGGTACAAAGTCTTAAAATATACACAAAACTTGATTCTGGAACGAAATTTTTTGTCTGTCGGCCGGTCGGCGTGTATGTCTGTCTGTTAGTAGGCGCAATAACTTTCGAACGAATTGAGATACCATCTTAAAATTTGGTACACAGTGAGCACCCGACAAAACGGTTCGGATTGTTTTTGGGTAAATCACTGCAGAGGGTAGGGGATTTTGTGAAAATTGACATTTTTTCGTTAGAACTCGAGTAATATAACGTTTTAGGGTTTGTGTATTAGAAAACTTTCAATTTCATCAAACATCTTGTATCCTGTGCTGAAATTAAATTAGGAATTGAATGCGTAGGGGTGGAATATCGGTGATAGACATTTTGACATTGTTTTTTTTGCTAAAACGGTGTAAAAAGTCTCAAAACATATAGAAAACTTTATTCTGAAACAAACATTTGTTGTCTATCGGTCTGTCTGTTTGTTTGTACGCGTAATAACTTTTGCACAAAAAGGAACACTTCGAATTGATTTTTGGGTAAGATCGCTTCAAGGGATAAGGGATAAATGAGGGGTGATTTGGTGAAAATTAACATTTTTTTTGTTAAAACTCGAGTAATATAACGTTTTAGTAGTTTATGAGTACAGCAATATGAATATTTTCTTTGTAGTGAAGTCATAGACCGTAAATCCGTTTAATAAAATGTCTTTCAGTGGAGAGTAGATTATCACAGCTATGTGGAAGCCTTGATTCAATTTGCAGCACTATTTCTTAACTAAATGATAAAATTAAATTTTGTAAAATGTTTTCTTTATCATCAGAAGTTGTGAAAATTTTTAAGTGTTTATGTTTATGCATGAAATTTCTGAAGATCTGGCAACCCCGGTAAGAAACAGCTACATGTAGACATCTTGCAGTGATTGTAACTTCCATTGTTTAGATGTTTACTGGGTGCTCGCATTTTTTGAAAAGTCAGCATAGTTTAGAGAAAATAAATAAAGAAATTGGCGTATATGGTGCTCTCCCAAAATGAAAGTTAGGCCTGTCTCAATAAAATCCTTATTGGTATAGTTAATAATATGTGTATATTTCGAAATGTAACATGTTGTGGTTGACATTTTTTTATATAATAGGTTATCAGAATTAAATAATAAACTTATAATAAATAGAGATAAGTAGTGTCACATGCTTCTCTAATTACTTACGATAAAAATCACATAACAACAGATAGAATGTTTATTTTATCGAAATATTTGAGTTTAATCCACCATTGTTCGGTAAATGCCAATTTAAAAGTAGGTATCGATCTCATTTTGATAAGAAAAAAAGTGCTGCAAATTGAACCGTAACTTCCACATAGCTATAATAATCTACTCTCTTCATAAAGACATCCTCATGAACTTAATTCAGGGTCCATGCCTTAATCACGAAGAAAATGTTCGTATTCTTGTACCTATAAACGTCTGAAACGTTATATTACTCGAGTTGTAACGGAAAAATGTCAGCTTTCACCAAATCATCCCCCTAACCCCCGAAGCAATCTTACCCAAAACAATTCGAAGCGTTCCTTCATCGGGTGATAACTGGAGGCAAAATTAGAAGATTGATCTCAATTCGTTCGAAAATTATTACGCCTAATAACAGACAGACGTACAGTCCGACAGATCGAACAACCGACGGACCGATAGACAAAAAATTTCGTTCCAGAGTCAAGTTTTCTACATGTTTTGAGACATTTTACGCCGCTTTAGCAAAAAAAAAATCGAGATTTCTGTCGCTGGTATTCCACCCCCCACGCATTCAACCCTTAATTTAATTTCAGCACAGAATACCAGATGTTTGATAAAATTAAAAGTTTTCTAATAAACAAGCGCTTAAACGTTACATTACTCAAGTTTTAACTAAAAAATGTCTATTTTCACCAAATCACCCCCATTGAACCGCTACCCCCTGGAGCTATTTCACCCAAAGACAATCCGAGGGTTGGTTTGTTGGGTGCTAACTGTGTACCAAATTTGAAGACGATATCTCAACTGGCTACGAAAATTTACAACTTAAACGAACATAGACAGACGTGGCTGTGTAAAAGTTTTCAAGTCTTTTGATCAAAGAAAAATAAATTTTGGTATATAGTTTCCCTTTAATGTCATAAATTTGTAAACCAAATTTGATTACCATAGCTTTTTTACTTTTGGAAAAAACAATTTTTCCGAAAGAAAACCCAAAATTTTCCTGGCAACCTCGCTTGATTTTCCTGGTTAACGAACTTATCCAAGCCAGTTACAAAAGGAAGGTACATGCCAAATTTTATCAAAATCGGCCCCTAATTTTTTGGGTTTTCGGTGTGAAGTTTAATTTGTCGAACATTATCTTATAATCATAGTAAAAAAAATAGACTCCCACCATTTTACCCCCACCACTTTATCCATTTTTTTTTAAAAGCAACCCTACATTTTTTCATCACAATTCGATGGATCGCATTTTTTCTGAATGCAGAGATACCCCATATGTATGGTCTAATATTACAGTTTTCAATACAGGGTGGAAATTTAGTACCGGAATATTAAAACTAAACAGTTTACCCTGAAATTCAGATTTCGAAAATAATCTTAATAAAAACTTTCCTTTCTTATAATAAATGTTCAAAATGTTTTCCATTAACTTGCATACAACGAAATAATCTGCTTTGGAATTCTTCCCTAACCATGTTCTACACGTCAGGCGTTGCGTTCCTAATTTCTATTATTATTTTCATTTTCAAATCATCTAAATCAGCAGGTTGCATTTTATACACTCTGTTTTTAAGGTATCCCCATAAAAAAGAAATCAAGAGGTGTCAAATCTGGTGAGCTAGCGGACGATTCTACGAAACCTCTTCGTCCACTCCATCTTTGTGGAAAGACTTGTGTAAATACTCCCGTACTTGAAGAGCAAAGTGGGGCGGTGCACGGTCTTGTTGAAACCATATCCTTTCATCGGGAATATTAGGTTCCATTACATTTGGATACAATTCTGCTAACATTGAGACAACCTGTTCTCTTAGCGTTTCTAAATATCTTGGACCGTTTAGATTTTCTATAAAAACAGGTCCAACTACGTGATCACCAATGATACCAGCCCAAACTGAGGACGCTGAGTGTGTGTTTGTCGCATTCAGTGGGGATTTTCGGCAGCCCAGTATCTGCAATTTTGCCTGTTTACATCGTCATTCAAATGAAATGTTGCTTCATCGGAAAACAGAACGTCAGCAGAACAAGTAACGTTTCTATGTAACATGTTCAGCAGTTGTTCACAAAATTGCAGTCTTCTATCAGAATCACCGTCAATCAACTCTTGAACGTGTTGTAGTTTATAGAGATGCATTTTTTCGCTTTTGAGACACCTTAAAACTGTTGATTGACTAACATCATTTTCACGTGCAACTTGACGGGTAAAAGTTGTTGGTTCTTCTTGAAAAGCCAATAAAATATTGAGTTTTACATATTCTTCAACAAACTTGGTTCTCCTAGGCAGTGGTTTAACGTGTCTATAATCACGAAACTGTGAATGTATCTTAGACACAGTTCCCTGGGTTAGTGGGGGCAAATCTGGATGTTTTTCATTAAACAGGTTAACAACTTGTGCCTGTGTTCTACACATATCACCATACCCAATCATCATTAATATTTCTGTTCGCAAAGTTTCAGTTAAGTATCGCATTATTAGACCAAAAATTAATTGAAATTATCGGAACAAAATTACGACTAATTTATTAGGAAACCGTGCATTCAACACAATACACCACAAAATAAAACAGAACTGTTAAATGTCACCTTTCACACTGCAAAAATTGGTAGTTAATAAGAAACGATTAATGATACCAAGTACGTTTTAGATAAAAGACAAGAAATTTAAGATAAGAGTCGGTGAAGAATTCCAGAGCAGATTATTTATATGTGTGTAAGTGAATGGAGAACATTTTGAACATTTATTATAAGATAGGGACGTTTTAATTAAGTTTATTTTCGAAATTTGAATTTAAGGCTAAACTGTTCAGTTTTAATATTCCGGTATTACATTTTGACCCTGTATTGAAAACCTATAATATTAGACCATGCATATGGGGTATCTCCGCATTTAGAAAAATGTGATCCATCAAATTGTGATGAAAAAATGTAGGGTTGCTATTTTTTTAATGGATAAAGTGGTGGAGGTAAAATGGTGGGAGTTTAATTTTTTAACTATGATTATAAGATAATGCTCGACAAATCAAACTTCACGTGTCTCAGCGTTTTCCACAAAATCTATTTTTTGCTGAATAATGAATGTTATTCCATAAGTGTGTTTCACACTGTATAAACATATAAAAATGAAAACTGACCCCAGATATGGGTTTTAGGGGGTTCTAGTTAGCGCTCATTTGAAGAATTTTTTTCAAAATTCGAAAGTCGGGATCTCCCTATTAGTGAATTATTTCTAAGAAAATTTACTAAAACTGAGAGATGCCGTCTCTAAAATTTCTATGTGAATTAATTAAGTAATTAATTACTAATTATGTTACTAATTAAGTAATTAATTACTTAAATTTAATCAAGCCAAGTCAAATTCTTATAAAAATAAAATTCGCTAGCCATTACGTCAGGAGTTTTTATGTATTAATTGTTGCTAGGTTTGATAATTCAGTTCCCATTGTTCTGGAATTCCTCACAGACAACCTGTGCCAACTGGATGTACATATTGTTGTTTTCAGACGTTCAACTGTTCGTGGTGCCTGATCTTTGCCAATTTGGATGTTTTTTCAACTGTCGTAACCAGAACTTTGTGTTATCTGACATAGAACAATGCTCAAACATAGACCGTTGATCGTAAATGATGTCACAATTGTTGCGGGTGGAATCGGCCAATCTAATAATAAAATGTCTCAGATTCGTCTGCAGAAATGTCTGGACCGGTGATTTAATTTCGAAAGGTATTTACGATATTTTGTAGGTTTGCAAACAGCTCCTGTGTTTTCATTTTTATGTTCTTTGGGCGAATAAAATAAAGCAGTGGAGTTTTTACGACCAACAATGTTTGTCTGTCTAGATAGCTGAATTAGAAACCATTACGATATATATATATATATATATATATATATATATATATATATATATATATATATATATATATATATATATATATATATATATATATATATATATATATATATATATATATATAGTAGGGTCCAAGTTCTACGAATAGCAGATCTAAAGAACTTCTCATTTAACGAGCAAATTTTGGTGATTTGAATGGACTTGTGTAAGAGACAATGCTAAAATGTTTCTGATTTAACGAGACCGCTTTTCAGACGAATTCGGTTTTATCGAGGTAATTATTGCGCTGACCCATTCACATTTTTGTTGGTAAACAAGAGGGCTTCGTCTTTCTGTGAATTTCGTTTGCGTCTCTACCTAAAAATATGACCATTCAGGCACACTAGGACTAGATGCACATGTTTCTTGATTGAAAGATGAGATTAATGGGTAATAAATTTGACTGTACACAACACAAGAGAAAATATTTATGGGTTCTTCCACTGTCAATAATAGAGTCCCTCTTACCACTTGAAATCAACGTTAGTTAGTTCGTTACAACTGTACATTTGTGTGGCTTTTTGTTTTTCTGTTTAAATCTTGAAACTTCCGCCATATTCCGATCAGTTTTCGATCACCGCGCGTTTGAGGCAGGCGAATAGAGTCTTGTTTACATAATGTCCAAAGAGCGACTGACTGTACTAGTTTGTGTAAATTATGATGGTTCTGAATTTAAATAGCAACCCTACTTTTTCAACACAATTCAATGGATCACATTTTTCTGAATGCGGAGATACCCCATATGCATGGTCTAATATTACAGTTTTCAATAGGGGGTGGAAATTTAATACCGGAATATTAAAACCAAACAGTTTACCCTGAAATTCAAATTTAGAAAATAAACTCAATAAGAACGTCCCTTTCTTATAAGAAATGTTCCAAATGTTCTCCATTCACTTGCAAACAACCAAATAATCTGCTCTGGAATTCTTCACTGACTCTTATCTTAAATTTCTTATATTATACTTGGTATCATTAATCGTTTCTTATTGACTATCAATTTTCGCAGTTTGGAGGGTGAAATTTAACAGTTCTGTTTTACTTTGTGCTGTATTGTGTTGAATGTACGGTCTTGTAATAAATTTGTCGTAATTATGTTCCGATAATTTCAATTAATTTTTGGACTAATAATGCGATACTTAACTGAAACTCTGCGAACAGAAATATTAATGATGATTGGGTATGGTGATATGTGTAGAACACAGGCACAAGTTGTTAACCTGTTTAATGAAAAACATTCAGATTTGCCCCCACTAACCCAGGGAACTGTGTCTAAGATACATTCACAGTTTCGTGATTATAGACGCGTTAAACCACTGCCTAGGAGAACCAAGTTTGTTGAAGAAGATGTAAAACTCAATATTTTATTGGCTTTTCAAGAAGAACCAACAACTTCTACCCGTCAAGTTGCACGTGAAAATGATGTTAGTCAATCAACAGTTTTAAGGTGTCTCAAAAGCGAAAAAATGCATCTCTATAAACTACAACACGTTCAAGAGTTGATTGACGGTGATTCTGATAGAAGATTGCAATTTTGTGAACAACTGCTGGACATGTTACATAGAAATGTTATTTGTTCTGCTGGCGTTCTATTTTCCGATGAAGCAACATTTCATTTGAATGGCGATGTAAACAGGCAAAATTGCAGATACTGGGCTGCCGAAAACCCCCACTGGATGCGGCAAACACACACTCAGCGTCCTCAGAAGTTGAACGTTTGGGCTGGTATCATTGGTGATCACGTAGTTGGACCTGCTTTTATAGAAAATCTAAACAGTCCAAAATATTTAGAAATGCTAAGAGAACAGGTTCTCCCAATGTTACCAGAATTGTATCCAAATGTAATGGAACCTAATATTCCCCATGAAAGGATATGGTTTGAACAAGACGGTGCACCACCCCACTTTGCTCTTCAAGTACTGGAGTATTTACACGAAGTTTTTCTACAAAGATGGATTGGACGAAGAGGTTTCGTAGAATGGCCCGCTAGATCACCAGATCTTACACATCTTGATTTCTTTTTATGGGGATACCTTTAAAACAGGGTGTATAAAACGCAGCATGCTGATTTAGATGAACTAAAAATGAAAATAACAACAGAAATTAGGAATGTTACGCCTGACGTCTTGAACATAGTTAGGGGAGAATTTCAGAGCAGATTATAACGTTGTGTGCAAGTGAATGGAGAACATGTTGAACATTTATTATAAGAAAGGGGCGCTTTTATTAAGTTTATTTTCGAAATTTGAATTTCAGGGTAAACTGTTTAGTTTTAATATTCCGGTATTAAATTTCCACCCTGTATTAAAAACTGTAATATTAGACCATACATATGGGGTATCTCCGCATTCAGAAAAATGTGATCCATCGAATTGTAATGAAACAATGTAGGGTTGCTATTTAAAAAAAAAGATAAAGTGGTGGGGGTAAAATGGTGGGAGATAATGTTCGACAAATTAAACTTTACGTGTCTCAACGTTTCTCACAAAAACTACTTTTGTGGAATTTTATATATATATATATATATATATATATATATATATATATATATATATATATATATATATATATATATATATATATATAAGACATGCTTGGTTCTCGGGTTAAACCGCGTCCAGAATTTATGGAAACTCAACGTTTCGGCTCCTGTTTTGGAGCCATTTTCAAGAGGTAAAGAAAATATGTAAGGACACTGTAATGCCTCAATCTGCCTACTCCTTAGAGTGGTGGACAAAGGTGGGTAAAGGAAATATGTAAGGACACTCTATGGCCTCAATCTGCCTACTTCTTAGAGTGGTGGACAAAGGTGGGTAAAGGAAATATGTAAGGACACTCTATGGCCTCAATCTGCCTACTCCTTAGAGTGGTGGACAAAGGTGGGTAAAGGAAATATGTAAGGACACTCTATGGCCTCAATCTGCCTACTCCTTAGAGTGGTGGACAAAGGTGGGTAAAGGAAACGTAAGGACACTCTAAGGCCTCAATCTTAGAGTGGTGGACAAAGGTGGGTAAAGGAAATATATAAGGACACTCTAAGGCCTCAATCTGCCTACTCCTTAGAGCGGTGGATAAAGGTGGGTTGGGTTGTTGTTGCTCGATTGCGGGGCCTAAATCTGCCTACTCCCCAAATCTCGCCGGAGATCGTCTGTGAGGTCTCAGTGTGTTCAACCCTAGGCCTCAGAGAGATCTGAGAGATCGTTTTCCACAAAAACTAATATATATATATATATATATATATATATATATATATATATATATATATATATATATATATATATATATATATATATATATATATATATATATATATATATATATATATATATATATATATATATATATATATATATATATAAACACAAATCTCCTCAATAGTGAATTTTTTTAAGAAAATTCACTAAGCAAATAAAAAAAGTAAATACAGGAAGGCAAAGTTTGTTGGACATATTTCGAGACATATCTAACTATTTTTTTGACATTATTTGCAAACGGCGTACTTAGAGACAGGAAAAGGTAGACGAAGAGGAAAATTATGTGGAACCCCGTCAAATTGATGAATTGCCGAGGCTACAATGAAATGAAAACAGTGTTGGGGACAGAGAATAATGACATTGCGTTTAGACTGTGAAGATAGTATAAAATACATACCTTTCTTTTAAGGCATTCTGTTTTCAGATCCCTATGCAAAACTATCACCAGAAAATATCTGGGGTAACAGAACGAATTTTCTAAAAATAAACATACACAACACAAACACCAAATTACTTTAATGACGATGTCAAGGCCCCTACCGTAACATTTTTTAATTAAAATTTATGTAATTCGATCATTTGTAAAGTCATTAAACGCCACATTTAACTTACAAAATCAAGGTCGGCACAGAAAAACCGCACGCATGTTAAAAGTAATCCGAAACCAAGAACAAGTGTGCGTTGCAAAACAAAAGACGGCTGTAAAACAAAAGGCGAAACTCAAGCAGACACAACAAACTCTTCTAGATGTTCACGTTTAGCGACACATTCTCTGTTCTAAAATAGAAAACGAAAACACGGTATATTGTTTTTGTTTGGAGACTGTCCAAACCGCAGAATGGAATCCAATTATTTTATAATAATTATACAGGCTGTGAGATTTTGAATGTTCACACCATCGGGATCTCGAAAAGAACAAGATTTGCAAAGTTGGTTCAATTTGCTGAAAATTGCAATTTCACAATTGTTTAAAGGCGTCTCAGAAGTCCATTCAGATTTGAACAATAGTCCATGGGTAACTAGATACAGACAAAGATAAAAGCTGGCGTTTCTTTAATAATAATAGTAATAATAATAATAATAATCGCCTTTATTCACACACCCACTTTACAAGTATAAAGCAAACCAAAAGAATATAAAGCTCGGGACGCAGCAAGTGCAATATAGTAGCGAATTTTCATAAGAATTGTACACTGTTTTAACGTTTATTATTAAAAATTCGCTAAGTATCGACATGATTCACCTATGTCTCCCAGAAATTCTCCCTCAGCTGCTTCATCTTGTAAACTTTTGTATTGAGACAAAGTGCTTTCCCAAAGCTTGGAAAGTTTGCAACGTGGTATTTTTATAAATCCCCGTTTCAATTGATCATCTCCATAGTTGGTTTCATATTCCGGGTGAAGATCGTCATTTTAATTAAAATACTCAATTCCCCCAATCGACGCCGCTGTCAATGGTATCGATCTATCTCTCTTTCCCTGATATCTACTTCAGGCCGATATTTCGATATTTATCGGAACGAGGTAGGAAATTGATAAGGCGGAGACGGGGGGTATCGGGGAGAACCTGCGGCGCTGGTAAAGGGACGACAATTGATATCGTTCTCCGAAGAGTGAACTTGTGCATTAATGGAAAAGTGTTGTTCTCTTCTGGGCGAAAATTTTTTTTTGATAATCAAAAACACCAAAGTGAAATTAGCAGTCAGAATCTAGAAGGAAAAGACTCACGTCTTGTTAGTTTTAAAAAAAAACCTGTTGTTTTGTATAAATCGCAGCCGTTACGTTGGATAATATCACTTGTCATACTCAATTGGCAATTACCCAGAAGATATTTAGACACGGAAGTATGTACATAGAAAGGACAGAGAAAATGCGTAATAATTTGGAAAGTTAGTCTAGAAAAGTTAAATACAGCCTTTTCCGGCATACGTCAATTTTCTGAATTTATTTGGTAAACTAAGCTTTGTCGGAATGAAGACTTATTTGGTTTGGTGTTACGAAACAATATAGCAGTCAAAGTTTGACCCAGAGTTTAAAACCAATAATCTAAGGTAATACTTTTCTGATATTATTATTATACATACCAGAAGATAGAGAGAGAGAGAGCGATCTTCGAAGAGTTACCTACAAAATTGTGGTTTGAGGACTTGCCAAAATAAGTGAACTTATTTACGATTCTATTTTTTTGTTCTTGTGAAAATTAAATAAAATACTTTTGGATGTTCAATTTCTTAATATAATAATAACGTACCTTTGTATTTATAATGTAACGACATACGTTTGCAAACAGCCTGTCGCATAATTATTATTGTTAATCGTACACTTTTATAAAGTTTGTTTTTGTTAAAGGATTTTTCAATTAGACAACTAATAAATTGGAGCAAGGGTTCACACCTTAGTATTAGTAGGTTTTTCTATAGTTTTTCCAAATTAAATTTAAATTATAGTGGCATCTCTGACAGTTTTACTTTCCTTCCTTGTAGATATCTATTTTAAACGGATACCGATAATAAAAATCAGTTCCCTTATTTTCAAAAAATAAAAAAAATTAAAAATTTTTGAAATTAGCGTAGCAAGTTGCAAAGGTTTTCATGTTTCCAAAAGGAAATAATCCAACTGAGTTTAATCATTTAAGACCTATAAGCATTTCCCAGTTCTTTCAAAGTTATTGGAGAAAGTGATGTCCGAGCAGATAACTGCTTACCTTGGGGACAACAACATCTTGCCAAATGTACAGTCCGGATTTGTTAGGGGCAGGTCCACCACAACAGCATTAGCAAATATTAGTGAAGACATCCTCACAGCTAACGATAAAAATCAAGTTACAGCTTTGGTATTGCTAGACTACAGTAAAGCTTTTGATACGATCAGTCATGAAGTATTGTGCTCGAAGTTACAATATATTGGTTTCAATCATGACGCCGTTCAGTTTATAAAGAGTTACTTTTCAGATAGGACGACACAGAGGGTTGTCTGCGGGTCGGATGTATCGGATTCTTTGAGTTTATTAAAAGGGGTTCCACAGGGCTCTATCTTGGGCCCCCTTTTATTCAATATTTATACGTTTAATTTTCAAGAACAAATAATCTCGAGCAAAGTACACTTCTATGCCGATGACACCCAGCTTTACAGATCCTTTCCTGTCGAAAATGCCTTAGACGCTATAGCAAGTTTAAATGCAGACCTTGATAGGTTAGTCACGACAGCAAAGAAGCATGATCTTGCGATAAATGTCAATAAGTGTTGCGTACTTTATTTTGGCAGGAAAGTCAGTAGGAATAGGGTTTGTTCTCAAAATATTGATATTTTGATAGATGGGAGTTGCTTGGAAGCAAAACAATCTGCAAGGAATCTTGGTCTCATAATGGATAACAATTTAAAATTTTCTGATCACGTCACTAATCTTCGTAGAGCTAGCTTTGGCATATTGAAATCTTTTTAGAGCCACCGAAATTGCCTTCCAGTGAAAGTAAAAACTGCCTTAGTAAACTCGATGATTCTCTCACGCTTTAACCATGCTGATGTTGTGTATGGACCTGCCCGTGACAGTTGGGATCGACAAAGAATAGAAAAGGTTCAGAAGTCATGTTTACGATTCATCTTTAATCTAAAAAGAACGGATCGTGTTTCTTATAAGTTAAAAGAATTAGATTGGCTGAATATGAAGAATCGCTGGAAAGTACATCTTCTTTGCTTAACTCACAAGATTATCCTCGGGGCGGGGCCTGATTACCTACATCAGAAGCTCTGTTTTCGGAGACAAATACATTCGCTCAATACAAGACTCGATCACTTGTTTGCCAAACTTAAATATTATACGAGCCAATATCGGAGCTCTTTTTCCTATGTTGCACCACATCTGTATAATAAAATACATTTTAAACATACTTTATGTTCTCTACCAGGGTTTCGGAGATATGTTACAGATTTTTATAAAAATAGTAGTTTGCGTAGTGTAGTTATAATATCTCATATTCATATTTAAGAATTCCTTTCTTTCAGCTAAATTTAAGGCGCACAATTGTCAATGTTTGTTGTTACATTGTTTTGTTGTTTTGGATACTAAGGCATTTATAATTTGTTTATTTTGTAATTCCTACATTTTAAGTTATATTTTAAGGGTTAAGTGGAAGAAATTTGTAAAATTAACTTCGCCCTAATAAAGACCTTTTATTATTATTATTATTATTATTATTATTATTATTATTATTATTATTATTATTATTATTATTATTATTATTATTATTATATAAAGAATCTAAATTAAAACGCCAACAGCAATCCATTGAGCGGATTTGAGTTCCTTTAGTTTTAGATCACCTGATTTAAAATTATAATACCCACCTTATTACAGTTTCCTAACGTTAGAAATTTCACGTCTGTGAAAGAACACTACGTAACTTTGAGACCTGTTATTATTTTTTTGCAATTTGGGTTACAGCAAAAAATCTAATTGCATAGTCAGTCACTTATATCTTCTTCCAAATCTAAAGGTGCGTTTACACTCAAATCGGTAACTAAGTATTTGCTGATCAGTTTTCACTTTAACACAAAGAAATGCTATTGAATCTTGTCTTTTTAGTGAATTTTCTTGAAAAAAAATTCACTAATGAGGAGATCTCGACTTTCGAATTTTGAAAAAATTTCTTCAAATTAGCGCTATTTAGGACCCCCGGAACCCAAATCCGAGGTCAGTTTCAGACTTTATATGTTTATATATATATATATATATATATATATATATATATATATATATATATACATATATACATATATACATATATATATATATATATATATATATATATATATATATATATATATATATATATATATATATATATATATATATATATATATATATATATATTTATGTGTCACACCTATAACTTAAAAATAATGGACCGATTTTGATACAATTTGGCACATACCTTCCTTTCGCAAATTGCTTGGATAAGTGCGTTAGCCGAGGTTTTCCCGGAAAATTGTGTTTTCTTTCGAAAAAAATCGAAAAACATTTATATCTCCAAAATTAACAAAGTAAGGGCAACCAAATTTCGTACGCGGGTTTATATAATTAGAGACAAGTAACCTATCAAAATTTAGCTCCGTAGGTTAAATGACAAAAAAGTTACAGGCATTCAAAGAAAAATAAATTTGGGTTCTCCTCAAAACGTCAAAATCGCGATTTTAAACGTCAAAATTGGTGAGTACCTTCCTTTTGCAAGTAGCTTGGATATGTTCGTTATCCAGGAAAATCCGACGAGATTTTCCCGGAAAATTTTGTGTTTTCTTTCGAAAAAAAAATATAACTCCAAAATTAACAAAGTAAGGGCAACCAAATTTTATGCGCGGGTTTATATCATTATAGGCAAGTTACGTACCAAAATTTAGCTCTCTAGGTCAAAATACAAAAAAGTTATAGGCATTTAAACAAAAATAAATTGGGTTTTTCACAAAACGTCAAAGTTGCGATTTAAACGTCAAAATTGGCAACATTTAGGAAAAGAACTTGAATCTAATACGGGCTATGGAAATAAAATGTCTCAAGAAGAATGTTTTACAAACCCTGAAGTCTTAGTTTCAACCGTCATTGTCCTTCATTTTAATAAAATGTTTCCAGAAAATTCATTTTAAATAGACCCTTTCTCTGACGCTTGGCAGTAGTCTTAGCTATAGAGTTTATCGTTAATAGTATATAATTTTTGTAGAATTTTCGTAAAAAAAATCAATAAAGCTCAATATATCTGTTATTATACCAGATATGAAAAAAAATGTATATATTAATTATAGGGTGTCTTAAACTACATCTTAAAAAATTATTTCTACAATCACAGGGTGGCCCATAAGTCGTTGGTGATACAATTTATTTTTTATTTTTTTTATTTTTTTTTTATAATCATACACGCCTTATGTTATTGCATCTTTGCATTTTCCATCGAAATATAATGCATGTTTGTAAGAACAAAAATTCTGGACGCAGTAAGTGCGTTGTGGTAGCGAATTTTGATCAAATGCTTAATATTTGAATAGCTCAATTTGCTATTAACCTATAAGGTTGACCAAAAAACGAGTTGTTTCGGGAACACTTTAAGTTTACTTTCGGAAATTTTTTTACATTTTCAAACAATAAAGTTATTTTGATGAAACATGGCACATTGTTTTTACTATATAGATTATACTGGTAACCAAATTTGATGCCTGCTTTCTTAAAAAAACACATTATTGCTATTAAAAAATAATACGCGAATGAGGAGATCTGTGTTTTTATATATATATATATATATATATATATATATATATATATATATATATATATATATATATATATATATATATATATATATATATATATCCGACCGATAACTCAAAAAATAATGGACCGATCTTGATCAAATTTGGTAAGTACCTTCCTCATGCAAGTGGCTTGGATAAGTTCGGTATCCAGGAAAATCGGACCACGTTTTCCCGGAAAATTTTGTATTTTCTTTCTAAAAAAATCATATCTCCGGAAATAACAAAGTAATGGCCACCAAATTGATACGCGTGTTTGAATTATAAAGAGTGAACTCTGTACCAAAATTTAGGTCTCTGTCTTTAAAGATAAAGAAGTTATGGGCAGTTAAAGAAACAAAGTTTGGAGTTTTCCTCAAAACGTAAAACTCGCAATTTGAAACGTCAAAATTGGTAATGTTTAGGCAAAGAACGTGAAACAAATACGGATTGTGAAAAGAAAATGTTGCAAGAAGAATGTTTTGCGAACCCTTAAGTTTCAGCTTGAACCGTCATTGCCCTTCATTTTACTAAAATATTTACAGAAAATTCATTTCAAATAGACCATTTTTCTGATGCTTTGGCTGTCGGTTTAGTTAAGTTGATGCTTTCGCTGTAGGTTTAGTGAAGTTTATGGTTTAACGATCTATAATTTTTAGCTAATTTTCGTAGAACAAATTCGTTCATGCATTTTTGCATTTTTTATCGAAATATGATGCATGTTTGTAAGAAAAAAATCTGGACGCAGTAATTGTGTTTTGGTAGCGAATTTTCATTAAATTCTTCAAATTTCAATAAATCAATTTGCTATTAACATAAGCTATGTTGGCTAGCAAACCAACATTTAAGTTTATTTTCGGAAAATGTTTGTATATTTTCAAACCATAAGTAATTTTGATAAAATATAGTACATTGTTTCTACTACATAGGCTATACCGGTAATCAGATTGTTGCCTGCTCGCATTTGCTATTAAAAACATTTTAATGAAAATTCGCTTCCATAACACACTTGCTGCATCCAGACTTTTGAAAAATATTTATATATTTTCAAACAATAAAGTTATTTCGATGAAATATGGTACATTGTTTCTGCTATATAGGCAACCAAGTTGATGCCTGCTTACATCAAAAAAAGACATATGCTATTAAAAACATTTTAAAGAAAATTCGGTATCATAACGCACTTGCTGCATCCAGACTTTTTAGATATTACCTTGTAGCGCTTTAAAATCCCCATCGTGTATAAGGGAAATGGCAGAAAATATTTGTATGGTATTTCTATATCACATATTACAACCTTTTATAAAAATATTTGGTTTCCAGTGTGTACAAGGCTTAACATATAATTTGCTTTTAGGTATTTTGAGAGTATTCATTAAATTTTAAGTCGTTTTTTTACAGTTTTTTTTATAATAAAAAAAGAAGAATGCAAAATATTATAATACAGATAATTATAGATCGCCGAATTTCGAAGAAGCCAGCCAGACATGTTTAATGATAGAGACTTATACAGGGTGATTGGTGAGTAATGCTCGTTGGCTGTTTCTGATCTAATCAATCAGATTTGAGAACTGAAAAAGGTATTATACCACATAGATTATTATCTCATCATCAGAGAGTATTCTCACCTTCTGTTTTAAAAACTTTCGATGTCCATTTTACTGAATTTTCGTAGAAAAAATTCACCAATGAGGAGATTGCGACTTTTGAATTTCGAAAAAATTTCTTCAAATGAGCGCCAACTAGGCCACCTAGAACACATATCCGGGGTCATGTTTATATATATATATATATATATATATATATATATATATATATATATATATATATATACACAGTGCTTTCGAAAAAACGATATCAAATTACAAAAGCCTGGACGCAGCAAGTGCGTTATGGTAGTGAATTTTCATAGAAATGATCTGGCACAAAATATTTTATAACTTTTTTTTCTTGTAACATAGAAATCTAAATTATGGTATATAGTTTGCTTTTTATATCGTAGACCCACCCACCAAATTTGGTTACCATAGCTTTTTTATTTTTTAAGATAAAAATTTTTTTCAAATGAAAACTCAAAATTTTCCCGGAAAATCTCGTCTGATTTTTTTGATTAACGAACTTGTCAAAGCCTTTTACAAAAGGAAGGTACGTGCCAAAATTTATCAAAATCGGCCCATTATTTTTTGAGTTATCGGTGTGATACACATATATATATATATATATATATATATATATATATATATATATATATATATATATATATATATATATATATGTATATATATATATATATATATATATATATATATATATATATATATATATATACACACATATATATATATATATATATATATATATATATATATATATATATATATATATATATATATATAAACATATAAAAATTGAAACTGACCCCGGATATGGGTTCTAGGGGTCCTAGATCGCGCTCATTTGAATAAATTTTTTCAAAATTCAAAAGTCGAGATCTCCTCATTAGTGAATTTTTCTAAGAAAATTCACTAAAATACAAAATTTAATGATAATAATTATGTAAAAAATGAAATGAAGTAAATGTTCAAATTGTGCACCGTTGGCTGCCTGACAGTAGCCAAGACGATTAATAAATTCTTTTTGGACATTGACAATAACCTCAGGAGGTATACGATGTATCTCTTTACGAATTTTTGCTTAATTCTCCGGCCTATTAACATGTAGCTTGCTTTTTAGGTATCCCCCAAGAAGTAATCTAGAGGTGTCAAACCTGTCGATCTAGCTGGCCACTCAATCGGCCCTTTTCTCCATATCCAGCGATTCGGAAACACCATATCTAAATAAGCACAGACAGGTGTTGCATAATCGGGGGGTGCGCAAACGATTGCACCTCAGGCTGAACCTTGAGGGACTGACAGCTGAATTTTGGTACGTGGCAAGGTTTTTCTCAAGGCAACAGATCCACCAAATTTCATTAAAAAAGCTTTGTAATTTTGGGGGACTCCCGCGTTAATTGGATAGAGTTTAGAGGAATGGCCATCCACGACAACAGAAATGCTCCGGCTGGAGAGGAATTTTGCTGTCCATGTACAGAGTTTTGGTGGTAGGCCATAGGCCGGAAGTTTATTAAGCAGCGCTGCGTGCCAGACCTGGTCGAATGCTTTGGATATGTCTAGAGCGACAATCTGGGATTCACCGTGTAGTTTCATAGACTTGCCCCAAGAATGGGTGACAAAGGAAAGGAGGTCGGCAGTTGATCTGCGCTGACGGAATCCATACTGCCTGTCGTGGATTAGACTGTGTTTTTCAAGAAATTTTAGTAATTCGGTGTTTAAATACTTTTCCATCACTTTAGAGACGACTGAAAGGAGAGAAATAGGCCTGTAGTTGCTAGGAAGCGCTTTGGATCCTTTCTTGGGGACGGATTGTACTCGAGCAGTTTTCCAGTTACTAGGGAATATACCTATATTGTAAGATGTCTGAAACAGACCGGTCAGGACAGGAGCAAGTTCTGATGCGCATTTTTTTAGAAAAATTGCTGGGATCTCGTCAAGGCCAGAGGCTTTCCTGGTATTAAGAGAAGAGAGCATCTTTCGTACCTTTTTAGTTTTGAAAATAATATCCGTCATTTTATGCGCGACATTGGGGACTGTTGGTGGTTGAACATTTGGAGGTGGGTTGAGAGTAGAATTGCCGGCGAACAACGAGGCAAATAGTTCAGCTTTGCCCAGGGCGCTAGAAACGATTTCATCCCCTGAAATAAGTGCTTCTAAATTGGGGAGTCTGGTGCAGGGTAGATTGCTACGGACGTATGCGCACACGCCTCCATGCAATCTAAAGGAAGTAAGGAGCTCATACCCTGGGAAATTAAGGTGATTAGTGGCTGTTTTGGCACTGATTTGGGTTTCGGTAAAATCTTGATGCCGGCCCCCGCTGCACACCACTCTGCCGGAGATCCGAATGGAGGGGTCATAATTTTTGTTTATAAGGGAAATCGACTCACACCAGAACCGGAAACGTCCGTTGGAACTTCACCGGCCCCTTGATGTAAGGGGTGGTACCTCCTTGGGCGTGAAAAAATCCTTTAGTATCACGTAAAGGAAAAGTCCACCACCACCTACTAACTATATATATATATATATATATATATATATATATATATATATATATATATATATAAATTGATACTACCCCGGATGTGTTCTAGGGCGCCTAGTTCGCGCTAATTTGAGGGAAATTATTCAAAATTAAAAAGTCGAATCTCCTCAAAAGTGAATTTTTAACATTCACTAATAGAAAGCAAGAAAAACAGTTTTCTTAACACCCTGTATTTCTGATACAAAGCAACATTTGAAGAACTCCTATTTATTCTCTCAGAAAGGTCAGGGAACACCCTCTTTATATATAACCCTGTTTATATATAATATATATATATATATATATATATATATATATATATATATATATATATATCCCACCGATAAGAAAAAATAACTGGCCGATTTTGCTTTATACGAGGGCAGGTCAATAAGTCCGTGATTTTTTGAATTTCCCGCCTCTTCACAGGAAGGGCAACATTAATCCTGTTAACAAGCATCTGTCAGTTGACTCCTGTCGAATTTTGAACAAGCTGCGTCATTTAGTTTGTGTTAGATAGCCATTGAAAGCAGACAACCTCTTGAGTTATAACGAAAATGGAAAAAAGTGAATTTCGTGTGCTCATAGAACATTATTTTTGCGGAAAAAACCATCACTCAAACCAAGGCTAAGCTCGATAAATACTATGGGGACTCTGCACCATCAATTTTCATGGCAACAAAGTGGTTTACTGAATTTCGTTGCGGCCGTACAAGCACAAATGACGCCGAACGTTCTGGACGCCCAGCTGAGGTCGCTACACCCGAAACAATTGAAAAAAATCACGATATGGTGTTGGCCGATCGGAGATTGAAAGTGCGGGAGATTGTGGAAGCCATAGGCATATCACATGGCTCAGTGGTTTCGATTTTGCATGATCACTTGGGTATGAGAAAGCTATCCGCAAGATGGATGCCACGTTTGCTCACAATCGACCACAAACGCAATCGTGTGACAACTTCAAAGGAGCGTTTGGCGTTGTTCAACCGCAATAGGGACGAATTTTTGCGCCGTTTCGTAACCGTGATCGAAACATGGATTCACCACAACACACCAGATACCAAGCAGCAGTCCAAACAGTGAGTTTCTCCGTGCGAATCGGCGCCGAGGAAGGTCAAGGTGAGTTTGTCAACCAATAAAGTCATGGCCACCGTTTTTTGGGATGCACGCGGTATAATCCACATTGTTTACATTCAAAAGGGAAGAACAATCAATGGCGGATTATATACTAACTTATTGGACCGATTCAATGAAGATTGAAAGAAAAAACGACCGCATTTGGCCAAGATAAAAGTTCTTTTCCACCAAGACAATGCAAGAGTGCACACATGTGTAGTTTCCATGGCGAAATTGCATAAATTGGACTACGAATTGCTCCGTCATCCGCACTATTCTCCAGGCTTAGCCCCGATTGGCTATTTTTTGTTTTCAAACTTTAAAAAATGGCTCGGCGGAAAGAGATTTGACTCCAATGAAGAAATTATCTCACAAACAAATACCTATTTTAAGGACCTCGCAAATCATATTTTTTTGGAAGGGATAAAAGAATTGGAGACACGTTGAACGAAGTGTATAGAGCTTAAAGGAAACTATGTTGAGAAATAGAAAGATTTTTTGTCAAAAAACCTGTGTTTCATTCAAAAAGTCACGGACCTATTGACCGCTCTCGTATATGTAGTAAAGTTTAGCCATTAAAATTCCAATGTATATCGAAACAACAGTATTGAAGCAGATCCATGTACATATGAACTCAGTAATTTATGATATGGTCAAGTGTAATAGATCGAGATGGATTGATTTGTATGGGATTGAGTGTATAAATACGTGTAAGCTGTTGAAACGGAAGTCCATTCATTAATTCATGTTTACAATCATCTCCAATCTATAGTAGAAAATGTGTAATTGGTATGAATTAAAAAGCATTTAACTATGTCATTCATACCTACATATAAATGATGCAGTCTTCTAATTGCAATTTTCAAACACTTTACGAGGTTCAGTCCATAAATAATGCATAATTTGACGACGCTGCAGCGATTTTGTTGGATAGAGATACAAGAAATGTATTTGTCAACTTAGATTGTCGCTCTAGACATATCCAAAGCCTTCGACCAGGTCTGGCACGCAGCGCTGCTTAATAAACTACCGGCTTATGGCCTACCACAAAAACTGTGTACCTGGACAGTAAACTTCCTCTCCAACCGGAACATTTCTGTTGTTTTGGATGGCCATTCCTCTAAACTATATCCAATTAACGCGGGAGTCCCCCAAAATTACAAAGATTTTTTAATGAAATTTGATGGATCTGTTGCCTTGAGAAAAACCTTGCCACGTACCAAAATTCAGCTGTCTAAGTTTATAGAAAATTGAGTTATTTAAATTTGAAGGATTTAATAAAATTCACTACCATAACGCACTTTTTCGCCCCATACACTACCACACGTTAGACTTTGTAACTGTTTCCTCATGTCCCAATTAAAATGTTTATACGTAAGAAAAGAGAAAAGTACTTTGTTGAATGCTTGCTTTGCCATCGCGATCCTCTTCCTCAGATATTTGCTCCATTTACCATCATCTGCGATAATACTTCCAAGGTACGTCCGTATTTCGACTTGTTCTGATCAATTTGAATAATTCGTCTATCATTATTTTACTACTATTTAAATATAGCAGACCCAAATCGTTATTATAATTGCTGACTGGGGCGACGAGATGTTTTCGTTGACTATTTTAAAGTAAATACGTCAGTAAGTGTTAAAATTATAATTGGAGCCGATCCTCCAAAGTAAAAAAAATCACCAGAAAATCAAAGTTCTCCAAATCATATAAAACTTATATACAATATGCAGTGCCTCATAAGAATGAATAAAAACTATATTATACATTGATATCAAATACAGGTGCAGAGTTGGAGCTTTTTCTCTTGTCACAGTTTTTGTAATTTTGAAGATAAATCATTGTGATCCAAAAAAATACAGAAGATATTGGCGCGGAGTTTGTTTTATTTTTTATCTACTAAGGTCCTACATATTATACTAAAGTTTTATCGAGTTAAGATAATTTTCATTTTTTTGCAATTTTTCCATACTAATAGTCGTCGACTTTTTTGGACAAAAAAACTTTTTGTCTTCGATTAAGTTAAAACTTTACCATTTAGTAATTTGAGGGTTGTTAAACATCGGAATCGTATCAGTTCTTTTTTCAGACTAATGGTTTTTATGTAGGAGATTGGGAAACATTTTATGACTGCACATTGTTTGCATCAACCTTTTTGGTCACAAATACCTTCATTTAATATGGCATTATGCTGTTTTTATCTCAAAAAGAGCTGAATAGGTTGTAATAAAATAATATCAAGGCTGAAAAATGCTTCGTAAAATTAGTTTTCAGAAAAATCGTTATAGTTTGAAAACCAGTAACGATATCAAATTGCCGTTTGTTTTTATTTGAAGGTCTGAAGTGCATGAAAACAAGAAAGCCACTTTTAAATAAGTTTGGAGAACTTTTATTTCTTCGAAATTTTTTGGTATCGAATTTTTATTGACAAAATTTTGACGTTTCTATCAAAACAAATTTTGAACTAAATAAACCATAGATATTTCGTAATCATATTTTTAATGTCTTTAAATACCTAAATATTATTAATTTTGTTGTTTAAACATATTGTTTGTAAAATGGCTCCTACCTATATATTTTTTATGAACCGCTTAAATAGCTATGGTCATTAGCGGGATAAATAATAGAACAATATGCGATAAAGTGATTTTAATCCATTCGCAAAACATAACAAATGTATTCTGCTTTGCCTGAGACGCAAAATCGAATCAGATGAGAGTAGACAAAAATTTATTTTGTTCTAGATAATTTTTGGTTATGAAATAGTTGATGAAGCATATGTTTCCCTAAAACATCATAAATTTGATAGGTCAATAGCAAATTGAGCTTTTCAAATATGAAGCATTTAATCAAAATTCAGTACCATAACGCGCTTGCTGCGTCCAGAATTGCTTTACTTACAAACATGCATTATATTTCGATGGAAAACGCAAAAACATAAGGCGTTTTCGACTAAAAAAATATTTGTATCACCAACGACTGTGAATGTAGACATATTTTTTAAGATGTAGCTCAAGACACCCTATAATTAATGTATACTTTTTTTTCATATCTTGTAGAATAACGGATATACTGAGCTTTATTGATTTTTTACGAAAATTCGACAAAAGTTATATACCATTAAACGATAAACTCTATAGCTAAGGCTACTGCCAAGCATCAGAGAAAGGGTCTATTTGAAATGAATTTTCTGGAAACATTTTAGTAAAATGAAGGACAATGACGGTTGAAACTAAGACTTCAGGGTTTGTAAAACATTCTTCTTGAAACATTTTCTTTCCATAGCCCGTATTAGATTCAAGTTATTTGCCTAAATGTTGCGAATTTTGACGTTTTAAATTGTTACTTTGACGTTTTGAGGAAAACCCTAATTTATTAGTGAATTTTCTTAAAAAAAATTCACTAATGAGGAGATCCCGACTTTTGAATTTTGAAAAAATTTCTTCAAATGAGCGCTAATTAGGCCCCCCAGAACACATATCCGGGGTCGGTTTAAATTTTTATATGTTTATATGTATCACACCGATAACTCAAAAAATAATGGGCCGATTTTGATTAAATTTGGTGAATAAATTCCTTTTGCAAATGGCTTGGATAAGTTCGTTAGCCAGGAAAATCGGTCCAGGTTTTCCCGGAAAATTTTGTGTTTTCTTTCGAAAAAAATTTATATCTCCGGAATTAACAAAGTAAGGGCAACCAAATTTCATATGCGGATTTATTTCATTATAGGCAAGTTACCTACCAAAATTTAGCTCCGTAGGTTAAAGGATAAAAAAGTTACAGGCATTCAAAGAAAAATAAATTTGGATTTTCCTCAAAACGTCAAAATTGCGATTTTAAACGTCAAAATTGGTGAGTACATTCCTTTCGCAAGTCGCTTGGATAATTTTGTTAGCCAGAAAAATCCGCCGAGGTTTTCCCGGAAAAATTTGTGTTTTCTTTCGCAAAATATTTATATCTCCAAAATTAACAAAGTAAGGGCAACCAAATTTGGTAAGCTGGTTTATATCGTTATAGGTGTGCCACCTACCAAAATTTAGCTCTGTAGGTCAAAAGACAAAAAAGTTATGGGCATTTAAAGAAAAATAAATTGGGGGTTTCCTCAAAACGTCAAAGTGACAATTGAAAACGTCAAAATTCGCAACATTTAGGCAAATAACCTGAACCTAATACGATCTATGGAAAGAAAATGTCTCAAGAAGAATGTTTTACATACACCGAACTCTTAGTTTCAACCGTCATTGTCCTTCATTTTACTAAAATATTTCCAGAAAATTCATTTCTAATAGACCCTTTCTCTGATGCTTGGCAGTAGCCTTAGCTATAGAGTTTATTGTTTAATGGTATATAATTTTTGTCGAATTTTCGTAAAAAATCAATAAAGCTCAATATATTCGTTATTATACAAGATATGAAAAAATATTGTATACATTAATTATACGGTGTTTTGAGCTACATCTTAAAAAATTATTGCGACAATCACAGGATGGCCCATAAGTCGTTGGTGATACAAATAATTTTTTTTTGTCGAAAACGCCTTATTTTTTTGCATTTTCCATCGAAATATAATGCATGTTTGTAAGTTAAGAAATTCTGGAGGCAGCAAGTGCGTTGTGGTTGCGAATTTTGATTAAATGCTTCATATTTGAAAAGCTCAATTTGCTATTAACCTATAAGGTTGACCAGGAAACGGATTTTTTCAGTAACACTTTTGGTTTACTTTTGGAAATTTCTGTACGTTTTCAAACAATCAAGTTATTTTGATGAAACATGGCACATTGTTTTTACTATATATGTTATACTGGTTATCAAATTTGATGCCTGCTTTTTCTATATAGGTTATACTGGTAACCAAAATTGATGTCTGCTTTCTTAAAAAGAAAACACACATATTTGCAATAAAACCATTTTTATGAAAATTCACTACCATAACGCACTTGCTGCGTCCCGAGATTTTTTTTCTTTAAATGCCCATAACTTTTTTGTCTTTTGACCTACAGTGCCTAATTTTGGTAGGTAATTTACCTATAGCGATATAAAACGATGTACCTTGCCCTTACTTTGTGATTTCCGGAGATATGAATTTTTTTCCCAAAGACAACACAAAATTTACCGGGAAAACCTCGGCCGATTATCCTGGCTAACTAACTTATCCAAGCCACTTAGAAGAGGAAGGTACTCACCAAATTTTGTCAAAATCGGCCCATTATTTTTTGAGTTATAGGTGTGATATATATATATATATATATATATATATATATATATATATATATATATATATATATATATATATATGTGTGTGTGTATAGATCCCGACTTTTGAAAAAAATTCTTCAAATGAGCGCTAATTAGGCCCCCTAGAACACATATCCGGGGTCAGTTTTGATTTATATATATATATATATATATATATATATATATATATATATATATATATATATATATATATATATATATATATATACAGGGTGTTACTTAATGATAGGGCGTAATTTCAAGGGCGCGTTCCTAAACAAAATTCAAGTAGAAAAGTTCATATAAACATGTGTCCTGAAGAGTCTGGTTTTCAAGATACAGGGTGTCAAAGTTTAAAAAAAAAATTGGTTTTTTATTAATATCTTAATGATTCTTTTGCCCATTTTGTTGAAATCTGGCAGGGTTATTCACTGTAATAAGGCGCTAAGTTGGCACTAACTAAAAGATAATTATAAATTCCAGTGGCGTCTGGAGAGGCAGTCTCACGAATAATATTGACTAAAAAAAAATGTACGCTACTGAATTTTTTTAATTTTAATTTTTTTCAGATTAAGCACCTAAAAATAAAACTTTTTTGCCTCTTAATATTTTTTCGTATATTACTTCCTTTTCGAGGAAAAGAATGAAAACGACTTCATTGCATGTCGAATAATTGTTAAAATGAAATCAAGTTAATTGTGAGCGTTGCTAGGAAACGTTGTTTTGACATTATGAGCATAATGTTTTTGACTTTCTGTGACAGTTTGTTATTATTTTCCCTCTGGTCAAAAGGTTAATTGTGCTATTAAAAAATGGTAAATAAATATTCTAATTTGGAGATGACACAAATGCATTTCCTTTATGGTCTTGCCAATGGTAATTCGGCGGAGGCCCGGCGGCTCTATCAAGAAAGGTATCCTGATCGTGTCCTTCCAGGTAGACAAATATTCATAAACATTCATCGTCGTCTGACTGAATCTGGCAGTTTTAAACATAATACCTCTGACGGAAGACCTCGTACAATTCGAACTCCAGCAGTTGAGGAGGCTGTCCTACATGCGGTCGAAGAGAATCCTGCAACTAGTACCCGAAAAATAGGTAGGGAATTAAATATTTGCTATAAAACGGTATGGGAAATTTTAAGAGAATCCCTGTTGTATCCTTATCACGTACAAAGAGTTCAGGCACTTCTGCCAAGAGATTTTGAACCGCGTACGCAATTTTGTAGATGGTATCATCAAAGACTTTCAGAAAATCCTCACTTTGATTCCATCATTATGTTTACGGACGAAGCCCATTTTTCCAGAAATGCAATAATTAATTTTCGAAATAATCATAACTGGGCCCAAGAAAATCCTCATGCTATTACAGAGACACAGTTTCAGGAACAATTTTCTGTCAACGTTTGGATCGGTATCCTAGATGACTATTTGATTGGACCATTTTTTTTACCACAACGTCTTAACGGACAATCTTACAGTCATTTTCTACAAACTGATTTGCCACTGCTTCTTGAAGATGTCCCTTTATATTTACGTCAACAACATTGGTTCATGCATGATGGTGCTCCTGCCCACTTTAGCATATTGGTTCGTGAGTATTTGAATGGAGCTTACCAAAATCGGTGGATAGGTCGTGGAGGACCACAATTCTGGCCACCTAGATCGCCTGATTTAAACAGCCTAGATTTTTATTTGTGGGGGCACCTAAAAGCATTAGTTTATGTTACACCAATCGAGACAGAAGAACAACTAAGGAATAGAATTGTTGACGGATGTGAAACCATACGTAACACTAATGGAATTTTCGAAAGAGTTCGTCGCTCGATGAGAAGGAGAGCATAAGCCTGCATAGAAGCGGGAGGTAGTCATTTCCAACATTTTTTGTAAATAGTTATTACTTTTCGTTTGTTAGATTTTAAAAAATGGCTTAGAAATAAATATTCTGAACGATCACAATTAACTTGATTTTATTTTAACAATTTTTCGACATGCAATGAAGTGGTTTTTATTTTTTTCCTCGAAAAGGAAGTAATATACGAAAAGATAATAAGAGGCAAAAAAGTTGTATTTCTAGGTGCTTAATCTGAAAAAAATTAAAATTTAAAAAAAAACTCAGTAGCGTACATTTTTTTTGTCAATATTATTCGTGAGACTGCCCCTCGAGACGCCACTGGAACTTATAATTATCTTTTAGTTAGTGACAACTTAGCGTCTTATTACAGTGAATAACCCTGCCAGATTTCAACAAAATGGGCAAAAGAATCATTAAGATATTAATAAAAAACCAATTATTTTTTTAAACTTTGACACCCTGTATCTGGAAAACCAGACTCTTCAGGACACATGTTTATATGAACTTTTCTACTCGAAATTGGTTCAGGAATGCGCCCTTGAAATTACGCCCTATCATTAAGTAACACCCTGTATATATATATCAAAACTGACCCCGGATATGTGTTCTAGGGGGCCTAATTAGCGCTCATTTGAAGAATTTTTGTCAAAAGTCGGGATCTCCTCATCAGTGAATTTTTTGGAGAAAATTCACTAAAAGTATTAATTTAGACCAGTGTATACTTATTTGAATAAAACGCACGTGATAAAAGTGCCTCATTGGGAAAAGAAAACGAAATTATGTCCCAGAATAACAAAATATGCTCAAACTAATAATAATAATAATAATAATAATAATAATAATAATAATAATAATAATAATAATAATAATAATAATAATAATAATAATAATAATAATAATAATAATAATAATAATAATAATAATAATAATAATAATAATAATAATAAAACAATAATAATAATAATAATAAAGTCTTACAGATTTTCGTCAAGACTAACAACACCGTAAGTATTGCTGATTAGCGTTAATAACTGACTCAGTGATTCTTTAATTTTGTCTTTGCATGGCTATTGAGATTAACCTTGTCTTTACTGAGTTCTTAACATCAAAATTTGTCCCATCCCTGGCGGGTTAAATCGTTGATAGACAATATTAAATTTGAAGCATCAATTGATTGAGTTGCTGGGTTATCTTTAAATAATCAAGTTGGGCCTAACATCTTACTATATCTACTACTACTGCACGCTATGGTTACCCTAAAAATCAATTTTTCGGAACGGTTGAACTTTCGAAGGCGTTTAGCTGTCCTGGTTGTCTAACATTTGTTATAAATTTTAGATTCTCCTTAGTAACGTTGTGATTATTGTCCCAAACATGTCGGGCGACGAAAGATCTATCTATAGTACCGTATCTTGATTGCGCTAAATCTTCTTTGAATCTAATTTCAATAGATATTTTTGTTTGGCGTATTTAAGATCACAGTCTTTACAAGTTATTTCATAAATTCCCGACATTTTGGCAGTACTATCCTTGTTTTTTGAGTTACCTAGCAAGTTGTTAAAGTATTTTTTGTCCTAGATGTTAGTATTGGCTTTTAAAAAATGCTATCTAGATCCCTCGTCATCCGATTCAAATGGTACGCAAAGTTTTTTTTCGGCTTTCTCTCTTCTAAACGTCGTTGATTCAGCTGACATTTTCTTTGTTTTCTGTTTGTTCATTAATTTCTCCACTAGGCAAGCAGTGTATACGTTATATTCGGCCACGTTCTTAATATACTTTAATTCTTTGGTGTATCTAATTTTAGTTAAAGGAAAATTAATTAACCTGTTTACTAAAAAAATTGTTGTGCGTTCGTATAATGTGAGTCATTCGTAATGTAGCTTAGTGTGGTGGTTTCCTTTCTATAGACATCGAATTCTAAACTGTCTTTACTTGTGATAAGTAGTACATCTAGGGTAATTTAGTATCTATTTCTAATTCGTGGGTAAATTTTACAGCATCAAATTTATTGTTTAATTTGGCAATAACATCTTCTATTCTGCAAACGTTTGTGTTAAACACTGCGAAGATATCCACGTAACGAAACAACACTCTTTTTTTATTTCAACAACACACCACGAGGGCTTACAGCCTATATACTATCGTACCGTGGGTGTCGACAAGGAGGAAACAGGCAACTTGTTAATTCTGGACTTAAAGGTTTGGAGGTTCGGAGAAGAAGGAAAAACATGTCTCTGCAAGGAATTCCACAACTTGGAAGTCATCGGGACAAAAGAGCGGGCATAACAAGATATTCTATGTCTGGTGACCTGGACAGTAAAAGGGTGCATTCCCTCTGTTCCTCTGGTAGATCTGTTGGGGGCAGCAGGTGGGGGAACTATGGAAAAAAGCTCCTCTGAGCAGATATCTATAAAAGAGAAAGAGGTCACCAACGGCACGTCGGTGGACAAGGGATGGCAGCCTTTGGGTGAGGGTAGGGTCACCGATGATACGTATAGCTCTTTTCTGATTGAAGTCCAGGATAGCGAGTGTATAAGCGGCAGCGGCATCCCAGATGTGGAAGCAGTATTCGAGGTTTGGTCTTATTTGTGAAGTATATAAGGTATAGATATTAGCTGGTGAAAAGTATTTCCACGTACAGAGTTTTGGTGGTAGGCCATAGGCCGGTAATTTATTAAGCAGCGCTGCGTGCCAGACCTGGTCGAATGCTTTGGATATGTGTAGAGCGACAATCTGCGATTCGCCGTGTAGTTCCATACACTTGTTCCAAGAATGGGTGACAAATGAAAGGAGGTCGGCAGTTGATCTGCGCTGACGGAAACCATACTGCCTGTCGTGGATTAGACTGTGTTTTTTCAAGAAATTTTAGTTATTCGGTGTTTATATACTTTTCCATCACTTTAGTGACGGCTGAAAGGAGAGAAATATGCCTGTAGTTGCTAGGAATCGCTTTGGATCCTTTCTCGGGGACGGGCTGTACTCGAGCAGTTTTCCAGTTACTAGGGAATATGTCTCTATTGTAAGATGTCTGAAACAGAGGAGTCAGGACAGGAGCAAGTTCTGGTGCGCATTTTTTGGGAACAATTTCAGGGATCTCGTCAAGGCCAGAGGTTTTCCTGGTATTAAGAGAAGAGAGCATCTTTGGTACCTTTTTAGTTTTGAAAGTGATATCCGTCATTTTATGCGCGACATTCGGGACTGTTGGTGGTTGAACATTTGGAGGTGGGTTGAGAGTAGAATTGCCGTCGAACAACGAGGCAAAAAGTTCAACCTTGCCCAGTGCGGTAGAAACAGTTTCATCCCCTGGGACAAGAGGTGGGAACGTGCTCTTGCAGAAATGATTTCCAATAGATTTAGCAAGAGTCCAGAATGGTTTGCTACCGCTGGAGCTTAAGAGGACTTTGTTTTTGTTGTGGGTATTAAACGAGTTTTTTGCCTCAGAAAGAATGCGGACATAGCGGTTTCTTGCGTCGTTAAATTCTTGACGGTTTTCTTGACTGGGATTGTGTAGAAGCTTTTTGTGAGCTTTGACCTTTTCAAGTCTGGCCTTGTCACATGATTTAGAGAACCAGGGCTTTTGAGTGGCTGCAGAGGTTTTCTGTGTACGTTGAATAAATAATTCCATGCCAGCTTGGATAATTTCGGTGACGTTTTGTGAGATATCAGAAGGGTCAGGATGAGAGAAGCAGACAGACGCTCATGGAAATGAGGAAAAGTAATCTGGCATTTCGTCCCAGTTCGCGGAGTTGTAGTGCCAAACGATACGTCGGTGTGATGACTGTGTGACCTCGGTTTGCATTGCACAGGAAGCAGTGACCATGCCGTGGTCTGAGCGACCCAGCGGGGCGGTGACTGATATCTTATAGCAATCAGGATTTGTAATAAGAAGGGGGTCCAAGGGATTTGAGCTGTGTGTTAGGATGCGAGGAAAGTAAGTAGGTTGCTGAACCATATTGGCTGAAGAATTGCTGACTGCAAAGGCATCCGCTGCTCTTCCTTGTGGATCTAGGAAAATTACTCACTTTCACTTTCAAGATATGTTTCAAACCTACTCATGAAAAGCTCTGCAATAAATGGCGATAACGGGTTGCCCATTGCCGTGCCTTGGGTTTGTTCAAAAAATTCATTGCTGAATTGAATAATATTTTGTTTAATACAAAGGTTTGTTAAAGATAAATATTCTTTGCAGACCATTTCATTTTTATGTTACTCATTTTTAACAATTCTTCTAAATGCGTTAACGCTTGCTTTGTGGCAACTCTAGGAAACAATGAGGTTACATCAAATCAAATCAAAACGCCTTCAATCAATTTAACCTCTTTAATATTATTAATAGATTCAAGTTAATTTGTTACAGAAAAACTTTTTGTTTAACTGGCAAGCTTTTAAACTCATTTGTCAAGCACTTTGCTAAAGTGTTTGTCGGGGAATCTATAGCCGTAGCAATAATAGGTCTCATTAATTTTCCCGGTTTATGAATTTTTGGGAGACCGTGCCTTCTGGGGACTTTAGGAGTTGCAACTTCTGGATATAAGGTTGTGACAACTCTTTAGACTGTTTTTAACGTCTGAAATCATTTTTGGTAGCGGGTTTTTATTTAGTTTTTTATACGGTCTTGTCTCTATGGCCTTTATAAGCTTTATCTTTATACTCGTTTTTGTTCAAAATCACAACCTTATTACGTTTACCTGCTTTAACATAAAAACAATCTTTCTCCCGCAATCGTTTAACTATTTTCATTTGGTTAAAATTTTGGTTTTTAGTGGACTTATTTTCTTTCAAATTTTTTGGAAATTTTATTTTTACATGCTTCGCTAATAAAATTTTTTGAAACTTCAACTAATTATTGAATTTTCTTTAAAAAATTAATATCTCCGGAATTTACAAAGCAAGGGCAACCAAATTTGGTACACGGGTTTATATTATTATGGGTAAGTTACCTACCCAAATTTAACTCTGTGGGTTAAAGGACAAAAAGTTACAGGCATTTAAAGAAACATAAATTTGGGTTTTCCTCAAAACGTCAAAAGTTGCGCTTTTAAACGTCAAAATTGGTAATATTTAGGCAATGAACCTGAAACTAATATGAGCTATGGAAGGAAAATGTCTCAAGAATAATGTTTTACAAAGCCTGAAGTCTTAGTTTCAATCGTCATTGTCCTTCATTTTAATAAAATATTCCCAGAAAATTCATTTCAAGTAGACCCTTTCTCTGATACTTTCGCAGTAGTGTTGGCTATAGAGTTTATCGGTTAAAGGTATATCATTTTTGTCGAATTTTCGTAAAAAATCTTTAATATATCCGTCATTATGCAAGATACGAAAAAAATTGTATACGTTAATTATAGGGTGTCTTGAGCTACATCTTAAAAAAATATTTCTACAATTACAGAGTGGCCCATAAGTCGTTGGAGATTCAAATTTTCTTTTTTAGTGAATTTTCTTTAAATAATAACTAATGGGGAGATCCGTGTTTATATATATATATATATATATATATATATATATATATATATATATATATATATATATATATATATATATATATATATATATATATATATATATATATAGTAACGATAACTCAAAAAATAATAGACCGATCTTGTTCAAATTTGCTGAGTACCTTCCTTTTGCAAGTGGCTTAGATATGTTTGTTATCCAGGAAAATCGGACCAGGTTTTCCCGGAAAATGTTGTGTTTTCTTTCTAAAAAAATTCCTATTTCCGGAAATAACAAAGTGATGGCAACCAAATTTGGTACGCGTATTTGTATTATAAAGAGTAAATCATCTACCAAAATTTAGGTCTCTAAGTTTAAGGACAAAAAAGTTACGGGCAGCTAAAGCAACAAATTTTGGAGGTTTCCTCAAAACGTCACACTCGCAATTTAAAACTTCAAACTCGCAATTTAAAACGTTAAAATTGGCAATGTTTAGGCAAAGAACGTGAAACAAATACGGATTGTGAAAAGAAATTTTGCAAGAAGTGTGTTCTGCGATCCCATAAGTTTCAGATTCAACCGTCATTGCCCTTCATTTTACTAAAATATTTACAGAAAATTCATTTCAAATAGACGCTTTTTCTGATGCTTTGGCTGTAGTTAAGTTGATGCTTTCGCTGTAGGTTTAGGGAAGTTTATGGTTTAACGGTCTATAATTTTTAGCTAATTTTCGTAGAACAAATTCGTTTCTGCATTTTAGCATTTTTTTATCGAAATATGATGCATGTTTGTAAGAAAAAATCTGAACGCAGTAAGTGCGTTTTGGTAGCAAATTTTCATTAAATCCTTCAAATTTCAATAACTCAATTTCCTATTAACGTAAGTTTTGTTGGTTAGAAAAACAACATTAAACTTTATTTTCGGAAAATTTTTGTATGAACGCAGCAAGGGCGTTTTGGTTGCGAATTTTCATTAAATGTTTCAATTTTCAATAACTCAATTTGCTATTAACCTAAGGTTCATTGGCTATGAGACCGGTTTTCTCAGAAACATTTAAAGTTTATTTTCGGAAAATTGTTGTACATTTTCAAATAATTATTTTGATAAAATATGGTACATTGTTCCCACTATATAGGTTATACCGGTAACCAAATTGACGCCTGTTCGCATTAGAGCGATATATTTGTAATTAAAAACATTTTTATGAAAATTCATTTCCATAGCGCACTTGCTGCGCCCAGAGTTTTTTTTAATTGAGTTATCTGGCTTCACAAGTGCTAGTTTTCTTCTCTGTAGCCGGTTTCGCCTTTTGCGGCATCGTCAGACACGATAAGACTAAATAATTATTTAATTGATGATGAATGAATTGATGAAGTTTTAATTTCAAACTTGATACATCCTTTCGTTTGCTCAATTACCTATCCTATTCCGCAATTTTCATTCAAACCAGTATACATTGCACTTAAGTGTTAAAATAAATTTCCACTTAATATTAAAACATGCCATGTTAATTAATACATTTAAGTTTCAACAAACATTTAAAAAACACAGGTTTCATTCATAAAACAAATGATTTCTGAGAAATAAGATAAGTAACTTATAACCTAACTTAACCGTATCCTATAGAGATAAGTCACACATGCTCAAGAGGAATGTCTAATAGAATATCAAACAAATGAACATCGACTTACATGTCAAAAAACGAAGAAATCCTGTGACAATTTCTTATCATCACAGTGTCACTTGATCCCGATCTCAATTCACTTATTACCAGAAACGGCACAGATAAGACAATAGTAACTCATTGATGGAATCTACTTTACAAACTGATGGATTTTGCGGCGGAATCCTCAATTTATTTAAACGTAATGTCATGCGGCAATAATTATCACTGAATAATAAATCGGTGTTATTGTTATTATTTTGTGTGTGTGTATACAAAACGTCGTTGCGCCAGTTTCGCCGTTCAGTTACGCGATTTTCTCATTCGTCATCGATGATAATCATCGTCGTGGCCCGCTTTGATGTGAACCGTCGCGAAAATCATTGGTTTCTTGAAGTTTCAAAGTTTACATTCTCTACATTTTACCGCTTCCCGTACTGCATATTATTATTTTGAATTTAGACGCGGTTTTGTCGGTGGCTCGATCTGTTAACGCCTCGTTGAAACACTAGTCAGTAAAAATGGAAAGCTATTCACTTAAGCGTAGATACATCACAAAAGGATTCTTTATTACTTGTTGCAGTCACAGAGTTCTCTATTCTGTTGATTAGCCAAAATAGATATGTTAGTTGCATAAATACAATAATGTCCTGGTTTTGGTAGGTCGTATATACAGGCTGGCGCATTGAAAACGAAACAGACCGATTTGCGTCCAGAGATTTTTTTAAGAAACACTAAAATTCGTCAATTTTAATATTGAGGAGGACATGTTTTGACATAAAACTCCACTTTGTCACATCAACCCCTTAAGGGTGGTAATAACAACCCTTATATTTTAAATAGGGAACATGGGTCGAGTGTAGCATCATTTGAAAGCTCTTTCTTTTCTGAATTCGGCACACTAATTTTTTTGGAAGTTTTATCAACTCGTTTAAAAACTATTCACAGTTGAAGATGCAAAAACGCATTTCACTCATTCCGATAAGAAATGTGCTGATAGTCAATGTTTTGTTGGTTTGTAAACAAAAAATTGACTATCAGAACATTTCTTATCGGAATGAGAGAAATGCGGTTTATTATTTCAGTTTATCGGTCGGTTTTATACTTGATAGTACTACCGAAAATTAATTGCACAATGGTGTATTCTGTAGAAGAAAGAGTTGAAATAATTACTCTTTTTTTCAAAAACGATAACTGTGCCAACCGTACCGCAAATTTAATGAACGACATCCTAACAGACATGTTAACAGAAAATACATTTTGGAGTTAGTTGCACAGTTTCGGCAAAGTGGTTCAGTAGCCAACAAAAAAACGGGATCCTGAACGCGAATTTCCGGTTAGAAATGAGACTACTGAGATTGAAGTTTTAGGACAAATTGCTGCAGACCCAACTTTGAACACGAGAAAATTGGCCACTGATTCAACATCAAAAGAAGAACTATTCAGCGAATATTGAAGCATCATAAATTTCACCCGTCTAAAATTCATCTTGTACAACAACTGAATGAAGATGATTTTGATCGGCAGCTGGAGTTTTGTGAAATTATGACTGCACGAATAGCTGATAACGGGAACTTTCTGTTCAATATCTGTTTTTCAAACGAGTGTACGTTTTTATTAAACTCTACAGTCAACTCTAATCGTCATAATTGTCATTATTGAGCAGATAATAATCCAAGAAATTTTCACGAAGTCCACACTCAAACTTCACAGAAATTGAATGTCTGGACTGGCATTTTTGGAGACCGTTTAATCGGACCAATTTTTCTTGATGGAAATTTGAGTGGAGAAACATATTTGGAGTTACTAGAAGATATCGTTTACCCTCTACTAATTGACATTGTTGAAAATGATGATCTCTATCAAGAAAATCAATTAGTGTCTCAACAAGATGGAGCTCCTCCGCATTTTTACAACGTGTTAGGGAGTTTTTGAACAGAGAGTTTCCAGTGCAATGGATTGGGCGTAGAGGTGCTATTGAGTGGCCCCCTAGATCACCGGATTTAACTCTTTTAGACTTATTTCTATGGGGCCATTTAAAGAGTAGAATTTTCGCAACATAACCGGAGTCTCTGGAAGAATTACGATGACGCATTGTTGAAGAATGCTGTCTAATAATTCCACAAATGCTCTAGAATGTCAGAGCTCGTTTTTGAACAAAATTTGTACTTTTTTATGGAAGCTGGTGGTTAATGATTTGAACACTTACTTAACTGAATAAACATTTTTGAACGTTTGGTTTTGTTTTTTAGTTTGTTTAACGAAAAATTGACTAATGAGTGCATATTTTATCACAATGAATGAAATACGTTCTTGCATCTCCAACTGTGAATAATTTTTAAACGAGTTGATAAAACTTCCAAAAAATTTGTGTGCTGAATTCAGAAAAGAAAGAGCACCCATGTTCCCTATTTAAAATATAAGGGTTGTTATCACCACCCTTAAGGGGTTGATGTGACAAAGTTGAGTTTTATGTCAAAACATGTCCCACTCAATATTAAAATTAACGTGTTTTAGCGTTTCCTAAAAAAAAAACTCTGGACGCAAATCGGTCTGTTTCGTTTTCAATACGCCACTCTGTATTTGGAAATACATAGCTTAGGCTACAATCGCATTAGAATCAGCTGATTGATATATGCAAGCAGCGATGGATTATTAATTCGACTACAAACTGAAAAATTGCATGGTTTTACAATACCAAGCGTCATCAGCATCACAGTCGTTGTCGCTTTTGCAAGCATAACTCCCTGCCTCCATTCCCAGCACATGTTCATTCATTAATTCTTGTTGACCTTACTTCGTGAAACTGCTGTTCCGTAGTAAATACAGATACAGAGACTTCTTAAGCTTAATAATAAATAATTGGAATTGCAAGGTAAACCTATACCTAAAGGGTGTAAAAAAACTGGAATATTGCCAATATTTCCAAAACATATTTCTATATTTTTTTGAGACCTGGTATATTGATGTAATAAAATTTAATGACAAGTAAAAAAGTATGTGTAACTATATACAGAGTGATTCAGAAATAATACCAACATTTTTATTGGACTCTTGACCAATCACCTCCGGACTGGGAACACTCAGAAATAGAAGTGCAGTACAGGCGGCCATCTAGAGTAGACTGGAGAGTCGCTAAAGAGGTGGTTACTTGGAGCAAAATCAGATGGGCCATTAACAGCTTTAAGCCATACAAATCCCCGGGATCTGATAGAATAATGCCCATCATGCTCCCAACAGGGGATAGATATACTGGCGCCGGCGCTTACCCTCATTATCAGGGCCAGCCCGGCTCTGGGGTATATTCCGAGGACATGGATACTGGCCAGGGTTGTATTAATTCCGAAACCTCGGCCTCCAACAGACCAGGCAAAGTCCCTGAGGCCAATAAGTCTCATGTCCTTTTTGCTAAAAACAGTGGAAAAGCTGCTCGAGCGGCACATTAGGGGCGGTGTAGTGGAAGCATACCCCCTACACTACGGACAATATGCATACAAAGCAGGATTCTCAACAGAAACAGCACTGCACCAACTGGTGCTAAAACTGGAGAATACGCTGGAGAACAGTGAGGTGGCGCTGGGGACCTTCCTAGATATAGAGAGGGCCTTTAGCAACACCTCGTTCGGATCGGTTCTGGCAGCTGCCTGGGAGCGTGGAATAGAGGAGACCTGCTGCAGGTGGATCGGTTCCACGCTCAGGGACAGGGCGGGAGGGACTCTGCTGGCAGAGGTCGCGGCGGGGTGTCCGCAGGGGAGCGTTCTGTCTCCCTTGCTCTGGTGTCTAGTCGTGGACGGCCTGCTGGGTAGGCTCTCGGGAGGGGGGTATGAGGTACAGGGCTATGCGGACGACATTGTCATCATAGTCCGAGGAAAGGTTACACAGTCAGTGTGGGAGCGCATGCAGGCAGCACTGAAAGTGGTGGAAGGGTGGACGGTTGGTCAAGGGCTCGGGGTGAGCCCCAGAAAGCAACCGCCATACCGTTTACGAGGAGGAGGAAGTGGGACAGCCACAGAACTCTCACTCTATACGGTAGGAACATTTCAATGGCCAGGGAGGTAAATATCTTGGGGTCGTATTGGACTCTAAGCTAACCTGGAATGGTCACGTTGAAACAATACTGCGTAAGGCAGTTATGACCTTAGCCGTCATTAGGCGGCTATATGGAAAACGTGGGGACTAAGACCTAGTATGGCCCACTGGCTGTACACAAGGGTGGTCAGACCATCGTTAACATACGCGGCACTGGTCTGGTGGCCTAAGGTGACACAATCCAGTGCCAAACAAAAACTAGGCAAGATCCAAAAGATGGCTTGCGCTCGTCTGGTTCACGGACAGATCCGGCGTGGAGCTTGTGACGGGGGCAGGTGGGGGACGGTTAAATTAGCAATGTTTTGTAGAATTTCATGCTCGTTTCACATATGACTTGTATTTTGCAGATCAAACTACAAGTCATATTTGGAACGAGCATGAAATTCTACAAAACATTGCTAATTTAATTGTCTCCCTATCTCTAATAATAAAGGAGATAGCAGTACATGCCCATTCAGTTTGGGACACACTGTATAGTCGACAGAAGCGTTTTGCTTTTTTTTCAGAACCATGCTCCCCCCTCGGATGGACAACCTCTAAGAAAGTTACGGGACCAGGAGTCATTAGGGTGCTGGACGAGGAAGATAAAAAGGAAATATTAGCTGAAAATGTAACAAAATAGCTTAGTTGGACCTCTAAAAGATGCCTTTTTCACATTTTACAGTCATAATTCCTTTAAAACCTGTCTACCTGCATTCGTCCCAGGTCCCGTAGCTTTCTAGGCGACTGTTCCCATGAAATTGTTCTCGTGGTTTATGCACTGACGTTGATTGTAGGCATGTAGGAGAGGAAGGAAAAACGCACGACGAAGTGGTATATCTCTTGCACTATTTTAATAACAATATATCAGTACTCTACACAATATAGTACACAATCCGAAACTAAAAGCGGGAAACGCCTTTGCTTTTTCTTAAAGATCTACCTACAATTCAAAACCCCGAATAAAAACATAACTTTTGTTCGTTGTGACATTTGACATAAACACGAACAGATTGTTCACCAGAACATACCTAGAACTCCAACTGTTGGCTAACACAAACTAACTTTTTTGACGAGTGTCTCGCGACAGTAAAAACTTGGTTGCATTGATCATACGCACTAGGCACTGAAATCGTGATATAAAACGAAATGAAAGAATAGAACGAATAAGTACACTTGGATAACACCCAAATCACCACAACACATATTTCAGAGACCTTACGATCGTTTCGTTGACCAAGTCAACATCTTCAGAGGAAGAAAAATTCCAGAATTTTTCTTCCTCTGAAGATGTTGACTTGGTCAACGAAACGATCGTAAGGTCTCTGAAATATGTGTTGTGGTGATTTGGGTGTTCTCCAAGTGTACTTATTAGTGCTCATCACAGGTTCCAGTTTTCACATAGAACGAAATAAAAGACTTTCTTGACGTGCTGTTTACCCACAATCCTCCCAACTAACCTTCCACGCCTACTGTGACATCAGTTTGCCCAATTAAAAGCTAAAACAGGGAAGGAAAATCAACACTGCCATAAATAAAGGTCAAGCTTTTGATTAGGCAAACTGATGTCAGGGCAGGTCATTAGGGAGGATTGTGTGTAAACAGCACGCCAGGGAGGTCTTTTATTTCGTTTTATATCATTATCATAATTTCAGACATGAGTGTTCAATGCACATGATCAATACAACCAAGTTTTTACTGTCACGAGACGCTCATTTTTTATTCTAGGGAACGCGACCAATGACAATAGATCTCATAGACAAATAAATAATTTCGTATCTATAGAAGTTGTGCTATGTTTTGGGAGACTGGCTACCATAGCCGTATTACTTTATAGGTGTGTTCTCGCTGCGATTAGTATAGCGCACTGACGAGCTCTAATTAGAGCGAAACCGGTCTGCGTTTCTAATTACGGTGAGAATAGATCTAGCCTTACATAGAAGCTAGCTGTAAGCCACCATAGAGGAAATAATTTCTATAGAGAGACAAACACGAAAAATCAAAATAAGGTACTGTCACTGTCAAAGTTCCAAAAGTCAAACATTACATAAATGTCAATCAACATTACAAAAAGTTATAAATAATATGATAATACTGTGATGATGACTATACATTATACAAAAAAAAACAAGATAATGAAGTGTGTTTGATTTCGCTTTAGTTATTTAAAATTCGCTTTATGAATTGTTAATTAATTATTTATATGTTTCGTGGTATTATGTCATTTTAATTGTCCCGAATAATAAGCCGATTGAAGGTGAGTAAAATGAAGGTATTGCATTTTATAAGGCATTTAGATCTAACATTTTGGTTAAGTTATTGTTGTGTTATTTATTTACGTCTTAAATATAAATAGAAAGTTTCACAATCGATTCAGTTTTTTATCTATTGAGGAACAATTAAGTCTTGTGTGCTGGTTTAAAATTATCAACGTCATTATTACTAATTATGTTGTAATAATTTTTCAGTGTGGTGTTTTGGAGGATGATAAAAAGAATGATTGATTTGCAATACAGGGTTAACACCAAAAGTTTCGAAAAGTAAAAAAAAAAAGCTATCCAAAAACATAACTCAACTAAATTTTTTGACAACCTAATTTTCTATGCAGGTTTTAGTGTAACTTTGGATGTTCGACTTAGTCACACTGGTTTCACATTAATAATCACATTGAAAGGGGACGGTCCACTTAACAGCAACTGGAATCTAGCAAAACACCACAAGAAAGAGTACGTAATGTAGATTTATAATCCGGAAAAAATTTTACGGAAAAACCAGAAATAACAGAATAATTGAGGGTAAATTTGCAGTTTAACTCACGGACGATTTTAAAATTTTTCTCTTCAGAAACGTGCCTAGGACCCCCCCTGGACGCACAACCCACAAGAAAAATTTCTTGTTCACCCCCCCAAGGAAGTTACAGGACCAGGAGTGAAGAGGGGTGCTGGGCGGGGTAGGAAGTAAGGAGGAAATATGAGCAGAAAATGCGAAGAAAGCGGCTTGAAAGCTGTCTTTTTCACATCCTGATGCCATATCCCCCCAAAACCTGCCTACCCTGCACATCACCCCTATTCACGCCAGGTCCCGTAACCTCCTTAGGGGGTATGAACAAGAAATTTTTCTTGTGGTTTATGCAACGGGGTGGTTGTACACACGCGAGGGGGGAAGGAAAACCCCTACAGCGAAGCACCCGGAAACACAGCCCAAACCCCCCCTCCTCCGAGAAAAGGGCGACCCTTATGTAGGCGGGTCCCGTCATTTCATGTATCGCAAGAGCGGCATTGCCGGATAATGCTTATTGCTGTAGGGACCTGCCTGACCTGACCTTCCTGATCTACAGGGCAGGTCAGGCCAGGTCGGTGATACTTAAGCAGACGGGTCCGGTCCATGCATCATGAGAGCGGCATTGGCGGACGGTGCTTATTGCTGTAGGGGCCTGCCTGACCTGACCTACAGGGCAGGTCAGGAAGGTCAGGTCAGGCAGGTCCCTACAGCAATAAACACCGTCCGGCAATGCCGCTCTAGCGATGCATGGACGGGACCCGTCTACTTACGCATCACCGAACATCCCAAAGAAAATACAGCGAAACGATCGAAATTTACACAAAAAAACAACAAATTTACACAAACTTACCTTAACATCTCAGGAAAATGATGTAGGTCCGGCCCTTGTGTAGGCAACCTGACCTGACCTTGTAATTTGATGGCCTCGACATGGCAATTTCCTTGCCACAAAAACAACATAGGAAACAAATAACGTGTCACCGACCAAGAAAAGGGGCCACACATGCAGCTAATAAGCCACTATAATACCACTGGTCATCAACAAAACAAGGTAAACAGCACACAATTTCAGAAAAAATGTTCGTAATACAGGAATGTCTGAGAAAGCGTCCAAAGCGTACTGGTACTAGCGTCGTACCGAAAGCTATGTGTAAACTGTCAGTTATAATGACAATTTCCCATATTCTGATTCCAGAATATTCTAGGGATTCCCAAACACAATTGACACCTTATGCCAAATGTAATGTTTAGGTGGGAATGAGACGGCACGTGACAGGACCGTACTAGGAAATTGTTAAAAAACTGTGTAATGTGTAAACAATTTTAAATGTGAATAACTCGGGAAATAAGGGAGAACAAAAGGTAACATTTGCGTCAGCGTGCATTTAAGACACCAAACTTTATCTATCAGCAGTCAATATTTTTCAAATCGTCCGTGAGTTAAACTACAAATTCACCCATAACTCTACCAAATTTTTTGACAACCTAATTTTCTATACTGGTTTCATATTAATAATCACATGGAAAAGGACACGGTCCACTTAACCGCAACTGGAATCTAGCAAAACGGCGCAAACCACAAGAAAGAGTACGTAACGTAGATTTATAATCCGGATTTTTTTTTACGGAAACCCAGAAATAACAGAATAATTGAGAAATGAAATTCCAAAACATGCATGAATTTCACGTTTCGAACTTTCAATTTTCAGCAGCGTTGCTACATTGAATGATTGCACTACCGGACAGTGCTTACTGCTCTATCGGCCTACCTGACCTGACCTGACATCCCCCCAGTAAGAAGTAAATAGCTTTGAAACTGACAAGCCTATCATGTCAACGAAACAACAGTCATAACCTCAGGTACAAAAATATACGTTTTTGTTGCAAATCGAAACGTTTTAATTGCTTTTATCATTGAAAGGTTATTAAAAACGAAATATACCTCATTGTTTTACTTTATTAAGGTATGTACAACTGTTTTTAGGCCATGTTCTATTATAATCACGTTAATATGTAGTTAAGTGCACCATTCCCCATTGAAAATGTTGATTTATGTGTTCCGTATTTTCTCCGTCTGGTGTTTTTACTGGACCAATTACAAGACTGAATTATAAATTATAATTCACACTGCTTGGTCAATCATAGAACACATCCAATAACAGTAGGTAAAGTTGCAACAAACACCTTAACCACCCCCTGGCTTAATAAACATGCCCTATATTCTCCCAATTAACAAGCTAGGGAGAGGGATAACCAAATAGTTCAAGGGAAGCAGAAACCCCCTATCAACTGCCTTCAGTCACGAAAAAGCTCTTCGTTAACCACTGGGCCTAACAGAAACACCCTGTACTGTTCTCGCAATTAAAAAGCTAGTTAGAGGAAGAGCAAACCCTCTACTAATTTTCAGATTTAGTCAAGTCAGAAGTATATTAAGTATATAAACACCGAATTACTAAAATTTCTTGAAAAACACAGTCTAATCCACGACAGGCGGTATGGATTCCGTGAGCGCAGATCAACTGCCGACCTCCTTTCCTTTGTCACCCATTCTTGGAACAAGTCTATGGAACTACACTGTGAATCCCAGATTGTCGCTCTAGACATATCCAAAGCATTCGACCAGGTCTGGCACGCAGCGCTGCTTAATAAACTGCCGTCCTATGGCCTACCACTCTGTACCTGAACAGCAAATTTCCTCTTCAACGGGAGCATTTCTGTTGTGGATGGCCATTCCTCTAAACTGTATCCAATTAATGCAGGAGTTCCTCAAGGTTCAGCTTTAGCTCCTATCTTGTTTCTTCCCTACATCAATGACCTCCTCTCTAGCACATCCAACCCAGTTCACAGTTACGCGGACGACAGCACCCTCCACTCAAATATACAATATTCTAAGCGTCCCTTTAGCCCAATTAGATGAGGATCGCAGACTCATGGAGGTTTCTGTCTCCGCGGATCTCCAAAAAATATTAGACTGGGGAAGTAGGAATCTTGTACAATTCAACCCCACCAAATCTCAGTCTTGCTTTCTATCTCATAAGAGATACACCAGCCCTAGACCTATCACAATAAACAACCAAGTTTTACAAAGTAATGAGTTGTTTTCACTTGTTGACATTTCTGTGGATCAAAATCTTAATTGGCACCAACATGTCACATCAATTGCAGAAGCGGCTGCTAGGAAATTAGGTTTCCTCTTCCGGGCTCGCAAATACTTTTCACTAGCTAATCTCTATACCATATATATTTCACAAATAAGGCCAAACCTCGAACATCTGGGGAGCATGGGACGGGGGCAGGTGTTTACTCTGAAGGACTGATGGTAAGTCATAGTATTTCCCTCGGAGCCCATGCAACGGTGTTTCAGGCCGCAATGTACGCCATCCTGCACTGTATACGGGAGAACAAGAGGAGGGGCTACACCAACAAGCGGATCCTCATAGCCACAGACAGCCAGACAGCCCTCGAGGCACTAAGGAGCCCACGGGTAAATTCCTGGCTGGTGAGTTAGTGCCGAGACGAGAGACCTGGCTGGGCAGAATGAGGCGACCCTCATCTGGGTGCCGGGTCACTCGGGGGGTCAAAGGCAATGAAGAAGCTGACAGTCTCGCGAAGAGAGGGTCAGCAGAACCATTTATGGGACCAGAACCGGCTCTGGGCGTGACAAAGAGCACTGCCAGGGGAGCCATTAAGTCCTGGGTCAGAAACCAACACAAGGTGTACTGGGCGGACTGTCCAGGGCTCAGACATGGGAAGTCAATAATTGACGGACCCAGTTCAAAGAGAGCTGTGGAGCTGCTAAATCTTAGCAGAGGACAGCTCAGAAACACAACAGGTCTCTTGACGGGACACATGGCCGTCAAGAAACACCTGCATAAAATGGGGCGGTTCGAAGGGGACCTCGCATGCAGACTCTACGACGAGGGGGAGGAATCAGCCCAGCACATCTTGTGCGATTGTAAAGCTCTGGACCGCAAAAGACAACTGATCTACGGTCAGTCTAGACTGGAGACAGAGCAATATAAAACTTCACCCTACCAATAATCGCTGTGCAGACTAGTTCAAGGCACAGTGATTTTGGAATGGGTGGAGTAAGACTAAGGGTATGCACTCAACCAAAGGTTGCAGTGCTATCGGGGCGGCAAGGCCGCGGACGAGCCCTGAGGGGGGAAAATGGATCACTTCAATCACATGATTATAGTATAGAGTTCTCCATTTCAAAAATATAATTCTTTTGGTGATGTTCTCATTTTCTGTGGTACCCTGGTACACTGGCTCTTTTAAAACAGTTATGTTGTTTGGTAATTTAGATAAAAATGTAAACATAACATTGTCATGCATCTTCATTTGATTTTAATGTTTAATTCATAGTTGATAACAAAAAGAAGTTGTCTGAAACCTAGTATATATACAATGTGTTAAATTTGTTCTTAAAGTTTTTATGTAAGTAATACATTCTATAAATTGGCTAGTAATTAAGTTAACAGTGTCTTTTATGCAACATTATGTTCATAGAATAATAACGAATATGCCGTGTTATGGCGCTCTTAGTACTATTTAGTATACGCGGTGGTCCAACAATGCTTTCAAGTTCAATATGACCTTTATTCAATAATAAAAAAATATTTAGAACAAAAGTTGCAGGTACCAACGTTAGCTACGAACTAAAATTATTTTTGTATGTACAGGGTGTTGCATAAGTTAGATACAACCCAAACTTCACTTTATTTTAAATGGTTTTATTTTTGAATTCCTCTTGTTTTGCCGATTCATCCTGTCTATAGTTGTTGCGGTTATACAGAGACGTTCAAAAGTTCTGGCCACTTTTCTAAAACATCAGAGGCACATTTGACTGTCTGTATCTTCATTAATATGTCAGTATACAACACTCTTATCATGCCAAAAATCTGAAAAAGTGTTCTTCTTTCAACTTCAATCAATACAGAAAGAATTCCTTGAAAACAGTATACAGGGTGAGTAAAAACACTGGAATTAAGTTTTCTCAAGAAATTCAAATGGAACAGCCTGTCTGTTATCAATTTCGATACAACAACAAATGTTCTTGCAGTTTCATGAAGTATTCCTATACCTAAAACCAGTATTTACTGAGATATTGGGTGTTTTTTTTTTAAGAAAAAAGGTACAGTTATACACAGGAACAGATTAGTGTATTATTTTTGAAACACCTGTATACAGTTTGCTATCTAGACTCCTCTCGGTTTGATTATTAATCGTCTGTTGGGGCATATAAAGAATTATTTTAAGATTTACGGTTACTACTTCTCAAAACCTAGTACTTATTCCAACCTTGTTTTATTGTTTTAAGAAACTTGCAAATGTCAGCTTGGTTCAAATGTGACATATTCCTTAAAGAATGTATTGTTACCAATATACAAAAGCATAGAGAAAAAAAATATTCCTCAAATAACAATAATAACTAGAAAAGAAAATTTTAATGGAAAAATTTTAACAAGTATAAATTAAAGATTATTCGATTTAGTGATATTGAAATAAAACTTAAAGCTGAAATTAGAATGTATCAAATCACTGAAAATTGCGATAAGAATGATATAACAACTACACAAAAACAGTGAAAACTAGTTAATTGAGTGTTCGAAATGACCACCATTTTCTCAGCACATAAGTTTAAGCGATCTTCAAAAGAATAGTTAGCATCTTGTAATACACTTATATTAATATTATCAAATACACCACGGATTCTTGCCTTCATATCTACTTTTGTTGATGGTTGTGTTTGATAAACTAATTTTTTTACGTAACCCCATAAAAAGTAGTCCATTTTTGTTAGATCAGGTGACCTAAGCGGCCATGCTTTCGGCCCTCCTCTGTCTCAATTCAGCGTACTGGAAAATGTTGGTTAAGAAAAGCATGAATGTCAGCTGTATGATGAACTGGGGCCGTCATGCATAAACCACATATGATCACGTATGTTAACAGGCAGTTGGTCCAATAATGGTCCAAGGACTTGTCTTAGAAGCTGAAGATATCGCTGTGCAGTGAGTCGTTCTTCAAAGAAATGCAGACCGTTGACAAAATTTCCAATAATTCCACCCCAGACGTTACGAGACCACCTATTTTTTGACTAATCGTGTGAGTAAAGTGAGGGTTTTCAGTAGAATAATAGTGAAAGATATGTCTGTTGATATGCCCGTACTTGTGAAATGTTCATCAGTGAACAACACAAAGTTGAAGAATCTTGCATCTCTTTGGCTTTGTTGCTATGTCTAGTGACAAAATACTAGTCGCCTTTGATGATCATTGTTGTACAGTTCTTGGAGGAGTTAAAGATGGTATGGGTGAAATTTGTTTTTCCGTAAAATTTGTAAAACAAAAGTATTACTGATATCAATTTCCCTTGCGATTTTTCTTGCGCTGATATGAGGAGTCTTCTATCACTTTCAAATTTACCATCAACTCTTTCTCTTTGTCCAAAACAGGCTTGGTTCTCTCAGTCTTCTTGTATCCTGTGTTCCCCCGTTTCGTCAAAACGTCGCATCTGTCTTTCAAAAGCGCCTCTGTGTAGTTGTTTTCTATCGGGATATTTCTTATGATAGATTCTTGTCGAAAATAAACAGTTTTTGTTAGTTGCTCCTAACACATAAATCATGCCAATCATTTCTTGTTGAGAGAAATTAATTTTAGCATCTTGTTATACTTCAAATACGAGAAAATAACTACTCGGTAGTTTGTTAGTGTTTGACAAGTAAGTCAATACATTGTTTATTTTGCATAGTTACATATAATACACTAATTATATGTATGTCCGCTATGTCCGTATTCTTTCTGAGGCAAAAAACTCGTGTTTAATAACCACATCAAAAACAAAGTCCTCTTAAGCTCCAGCGGCAGCAAACCCTTCTGGACTCTTGCTAAATCTATTGAGAATAATTTCTCCAAGAGCACGTTCCCACCACTTGTCTTAGGGGATAAAATTGTTTCTACCGCCCTGGGCAATGCTGAACTTTTTGCCTCGTTGTTCGCCGGCAATTCTACTATCAACCCACCTCCAAATGTTCAACCATCAACAGTCCCCAATGTCACGCATAAAATGACGGATATCATTTTCAAAACTAAAAAGGTACGAAAGATGCTCTCTTCTCTTAATACCAGGAAAGCCTCTGGCCTTGACGAGATCCCAGCAATTGTTCTCAAAAAATGCGCACCAGAACTTGCTCCTGTCCTGACTCGTCTGTTTCAGACATCTTATGATAGAGGCATTCCCTAGTAACTAAAAACTGCTTTAGTACAACCCGTCCCCAAGAAAGGATCCAAAGCGCTTCCTAGCAACTACAGGCTTATTTATCACCTTTCAGTCGTCTCTAAAGTGATGGAACAGTATATAAACACCGAATTACTAAAATTTCTTAAAAAACACAGTCTAATCCATGACAGACAGTATGGATTCCATCAGGGCAGTTCAACTGCCAACCTCCTTTCCTTTGTCACACATTCTTGGAACAAGTCTATGGAACTACGGTGAATCCCAGATTGTCGCTCTAGACATATCCAAATCATTCAACCAGGTCTGGCACGCAACGCTGCTTAATAAACTTCCGGCCTATGACCTACCACCAAAACTCGGACAACAGCACCCTCCACTCAAATAGACAATATTCTAAGCCTGTCTCTTTAGCCCAATTAAATGAGTATCGCAGACTCTTGGAGGGTTCTGCCTCCGTGGATCTCCAAAAAAAATTAGGCCGGAGAAGTAGAAATCTCGTACAATTCAACCCCACCAAATCTCAGTCTTGCTTTCTATCTCATAAGAGATACACCAGTTCTAGACCCATCACAATGAAAAACCAAGTTATTCAAAGTAATGAGTTCTTTTCACTTGTTGGCATTTCTGTGGATCGAAATCTCAATTGACACCAACGTGTGGCATCAATTTCAGAAGCGGCTGCTAAGAAATTAGGTTGCCTCTTCCAGGCTCGCAAATACTTTTCACCAGCTAATTTCTATACCTTATATACTTCACAAATAAGGCCAAACCTCGAATACTGCTCCCGCATCTGGAGTGCCGCTGCCGCTTCTACACTCGCTATCCTGGACTCCATTCAGAAGAGAGCTATACGTCTCATTGGTGACCCTACTATCACCCAAAGGCTGCCATCCCTTGCCCACCGACGTGCTGTTGGTGACCTCTCTCTCTCCTTTATAGATATCTGCACGGGCACTGCTCAGAGGAGCTTTCTTCCATAGTTCCTCCACCTGCTGCCCCCAACAGATCTACCAGGGGGACAGAGCCAATGCACCCTTTTACTGTCCAGGTCACCAGACATAAAGCATCTTGTTATGCCTGCTCTTTTGTCCAGAGAACTTCCAAGTTGTGGAATTCCTTGCCGGCACATGTTTTTCCTTCTCCGAACCTACAAACCTTCAAGTCCAGAATTAACAAGTAGCCTCTTTTCTCCTTGTCGACACCCACGGTACGATGGTATTTAGCCTGTAAACCCTTGTGGTGTGTTGTTGAAATAAAAAAAAAATCGTTCCTATTTATAAATGTACTTTTTTTATAACCCACCCAATATCTCGGTAAATACTGGTTTTAGGTATAGAGAATACCTGACGAAACGAAAGAACATTTGTTGATGTATCGAAATTGATTATAATATACAGCATGTTCTTTTTGAGTTTCTCGAGAAAACATGACTCCAGTGTTTTTACTCACCCTGTATACTGTTTTCAAGGAATTCTTTCTGTATTGATTAAAGTTGAAAGAAGAACATTTTTTCAGATTTTTGGCATGATAGTGTTGCATACTGACATATTAATGAAGATACAGACTGTCAAACGTGCCCCTGATGTTTTAGAAAAGTGGCCATAGCTTTTGAACGATTATGTATAAACCCCAACAACTATACACTGGATTAATCGGCAAAACAAGAGGAATTCAAAAATGAACAATATATAGATGTACCATTTAAAAAAAGTTAAGTTTGGGTTGCATCTAACTTATGGAACAGCCTGTATATGCAAAAATAATTATAGTTTGTAGCTAACCTTAGTACATGAAACTTTTGTTCCAAATATTTTTTTAATTATTGAATAATAATGGAGATATTCAACTTGAACGCACTGTTGGACCAACGTGTATGTTGTTGTTAGCACGCCATATCTTTAAACTGTTAAAACTTTGGAAATTTGTTAGATCTATGTATAGGGAAAAATGTTATATAAATATATCATGATATTTCTGGCGCCAACATTATTTGATGACTATTTTTTGTCTGTTTTTTTTCAGTTCATATATTTTATCTGCTTCTTGTAAATAACTAACAAACTTTTTGTCATTCGTTTCGTTCTTCAGTAGATTCAGTTTGCTTTTAAGTAATAATGAATTTAATACAGACGTCACATGTTTATTTTGATAAGGGATCAAAAGATAAGTTAAGAAAAGTATTTAACTGTTTTCTAACATATATTTTCTTATTTCAGTCTATAATCATGGTGCCGAACATGACATACTGTCCACCGGACATCCACATATGGGACGTTTGGGTGGACCATGGTACCTCTCACTGTTTCATGGACACAGTGTCTAATTCTGTGATAGCAGGTTTCATATTGATAGCAGGTACTATACAGTTATGCATGTATAGAAAATATGGAACCGAAGTCTCTCCGAACCATCTAACTAGGTCGAAGCTGTACCAGTTACAAATATTCGTTATATTGTTCGTACCAGTGTTAGAATTAGTTCGTTTTGTACTTCAAGGTACAATATTCGATGACAAACAGATCTATGGATATATGGTGAGTTGTATATCTTGTAAGTATAGAATTAAGATATGTCTAGGCTCAGTTATTAGATTGGCTACACATCCAACTCTGACATGCCTATTCTAATGTGGCATTTTTTTTTTTTTTTTTCGAAGACGTCTTTTTTAAAAATTTATTTCAACAACACACCACGTGGGCTCACAGCCTAAATACTATCGTACCGTAGGTGTCGACAAGGAGGAAAGAGGCAACTTGTTAATTCTGGACTTGAAGGTTTGGAGGTTCGGAGGAGAAGGAAAAACATGTGCCGGCAAGGAATTCCACAACTTGGAAGTCCTCGGCACAAAAGAGCAGGCATAACAAGATGTTCTAAGTCTGGTGACCTGAACAGCAAAAGGGTGCATTCGCTCTGTTCCCCTGGTAGATCTGTTGGGGGCAGCAGGTGGAGGAACTATGGAAGAAGGCTCCTCGGAGCAGTGCCCGTGGAGATATCTATAAAAGAGAGAGAGAGGTCAGGTCAGCTTTTGGGTGAAAGTAGGGTCACCAATGAGACGTATAGCTGTCTTCTGAATGGAGTCCAGGATAGCGAGCGTAGAAGCGGCAATAGCACCCCAGATGTGGGAGCAGTAATCGAGGTTTCGCCTTATTTGTGAAGTATATAAGGTATAGAGATTGGCTGGTGAAAAGTATTTGCGAGCCCGGAAGGGGAAACCTAATTTCTTAGCAGCCGCTTCTGCAATTGATGTAACATGTTGATGCCAATTGAGATTTCGATCCACAGAAATGCCAACAAGTGAAAAGGACTCATTACTTTGAATAACTTGGTTGTTTATTGTGATGGGTCTAGGGCTGGTGTATCTCTTATGAGAAAGAAAGCAAGACTGTGATTTGGTGGGGTTGAATTGTACAAATTTCTACTTCCCAAGTCTAATTTTTTTTTTTTGGAGATCCACGGAGATGGAACCCTCCATGAGTCTGTGATCCTCATCTAATTGGGCTAAAGAGACAGGCTTAGAATATTGTATATTTGAGTGGAGGGTGCTGTCGTATTCGTAACTGCGAACTGGATTGGATGTGCTAGATAGGAGGTCATTGATGTGGAGAAGAAACAAAGTAGGGGCTAAAGCTTAACCTTGAGGAACTTCTGCATTAATTGGATACAGTTTAGAGGAATGGCCATCCACGACAACAGAAATGCTCCGGTTGGAGAGGAAATTTGCTGTCCACGTACAGAGTTTTGGTGGTAGGCCATAGGCCGGAAGTTTATTAAGCAGCGCTGCGTGCCAGACCCGGGCGAATGTTTTGGATATGTCTAGAGCGACAATCTGGGATTCACCGTGTAGTTCCATAGACTTGCTCCAAGAATGGGTGACAAAGGAAAGGAGGTCGGCAGTTGATCTGCGCTGACGGAATCCATACTGCCTGTCGTCGAGGTAACTTCTAACAGGCACTAAACTACCTACATAACAGTGGTAACAAAAGAAAAAAAGCTTTTTTTTACAAAATTATATAAGTGAAAGGACATACTCATTAAATTGGGCTAAAGAGACAGGCTTAGAATATTGTCTATTTGAGTGGAGGGTGCTGTTGTCCGCGTACAGTTTTGGTGGTAGGCCATAGGCCGGAAGTTTATTAAGCAGCGCTGCGTGCCAGACCTGGTCGAATGCTTTGGATATGTCTAGAGCGACAATCTGGGATTCACCGTGTAGTTCCATAGACTTGTTTCAAGAATGGGTGACAAAGGAAAGGAGGTCAGCAGTTGATCTGCGCTGACGGAATCCATACTGCCTGTCGTGGATTAGACTGTGTTTTTCAAGAAATTTTAGTAATTCGGTGTTTATATACTTTTCCATCACTTTAGAGACGACTGAAAGGAGAGAAATAGGCCTGTAGTTGCTAGGAAGTGCTTTCGATCCTTTCTTGGGGACGGGTTGTACTCGAGCAGTTTTCCAGTTACTAGGGAATATGCCTCCATTGTAAGATGTCCGAAACAGACGAGTCAGGACAGGAGCAAGTTCTGGTGCGCATTCTAGAACATTGTGAGATGTACGACAGGGTTGCCATCTCGTTGCAGAACCAATTAGTATGTTGTCACGACGGTTCCAAATAACACAAAATAATATAAAATAGAGAGTGTGTACAACCAACTAACAATTTTGTAGAACATTGTGAAATGTACGACAGGGTCGCTATCAGTATGGTATACTAATTACAGTGACATTTCTCTCATTTACTGGTTTTAAGTTGGGATACATTTCATTGAACCTTCTGCATGTTCTTGCTATAATTTGATCACATTTACCATGAAGAATATACACTTTCATCGGAATTTCATTTCAATAATTATTCCCTTCCGTTTTGATTCTTTTCAAAACCAATTTCCATTAAAGAACATGCAAACAGTTTATTATTGATTAAGAGTCAAAAACAACGCTGTAGTGCTGAAATTATTTTAGACGGATAGAGCAGAAGAAATTACCCACGAAACCAAATTTTCCAAATAATCCCGTGTGCCGTTCTCCATAAAGTCTAACCTACCATCGACGGTGAGTCACCCTGTATGTTTAATAATTTTTTTCCAATTTGTATGTCATAAAAGTAGCATACTCTTTTAACCAATGTAATTTACAAGCCATGTAGCATATAATAAACTTTAATCTCCTTTTTTTTTTTTTCAGATATTATCTCTAGTATTAACATTATTTGCCTATCCGTTCTCATTATGGGTGTTAAGTGTAGAGAGACATTATTTATTACCGTCCGTACCAACCAGAGGTCATGGCATTGTCCTTCTGTTATTTTGGACACTGGTATTCATATCAGAAAACCTCTCTTTTCTCAATTTGGGCCAGAAGGAATGGTGGTTCAAGATGAAAACGTAAGTATTACTTTGATTCTCTTTCATGAATATCATTACTTTTTTCTTCAGCTCTTTTTAGTGAATTTTTATTTTAAAAAATTCACTGATAGAGAGGTATCGATGGTGAGACTTTGCAAATATTTTTGCAAATGAGCTAGAATTTGGGCCCCTATCCGGGGTCAGTTTCAATTTATATATATATATATATATATATATATATATATATATATATATATATATATATATATATATATATATATAACCGATAACTCAAAAAATAATAAACTGATTTCGATGAAACTAGGCAAGTGCCTTTCTTTTATTAATGGTTTGGATGAGTTCGTTAGCCAGGAAAATGTGACCAGGTTTTCCGGAAAAATTTTGAGTTTTCTTTTGAAAAAATTGTTTTCTCCGAAAATTACAAAGCTGTTTTAATGAAATTTGGTGAGTATAGTGCCTTGATAAAGACCTTACTACATACCAAAATGTAACTTTCTAAGTTTATAGAAAATTGAGTTTTTCAAATTTTCAGTTTTCTTTCGAAAAAAAATTTTTTCTCCGAAAATTACAAAGTTATTTTAATGACACTTGGTGGATATGTTGACTTAGGAAAGACCTTTTTTTTTTTTTTTTGTTCCCTCAGGGCTCGTCCGCGGCCGAAAGACCTTACTACATACTTAAATTCAACTTTCTAAGTTTATTGAAAATTGAGTTATCCAAGTTTGAAGCATTTAATAAAAATTCACTACCATAACACACTTGCTGAGTCGCGAAATTTTTTTTAAATTCTTATGTATTATGCTTGTCGTTTACTTTTTTGATTATTTGTTGATTTCATTGTTTAACTTAATCTGTTATAATGGTATTTTGTATATTTCTATATATTATTTCATGCACTATGTAATAAATAATATCGTTTGATGTTTTCAGGTTAACAGATGAAGTAGAGATGGGTCTGTTTGTGGCAAGGTATATAGCATGTCTGTTGATATTCTTCCTAGGTCTGAAGGCACCAGGGATTATGCAGAATGTCGATTATTTCAGTTTGAATGATCCTGCCAGAAATTTCGCACCTCCGGTAAGTTTTATCAATTTTTTTTCTACTTATTCCTTCTTATTGTCTTATTATCTTTGTCTTTATTATTATTATTATTGCTGAATAGCTCAGCTTGCGAGGTGAATAACCTATAGAATCAGACTAGGAGGTCGCAGGTTCGAGTCCCGTATTTCGACTGTCTGTCTATTTCACTCGAATGTGGAAAGGCTGGCTTTTGATGAGTTATGGGCGGTGTCCTTTGTCTATATCTGTATGTAAGCTCTCCCCGCACAAGTCTAAGACTTCTGGGTACGGACTTTGTCTACTGTGTTGTTGTTATTATATATATATATATATATATATATATATATATATATATATATATATATATATATATATATATATATATATATATATATATATATATATATATTTATTTATTTATATATATATATATATATATATATATATTCGGAAAGATTTCCGAATATATATATATATATATATATATATATATATATATATATATATATATATATATATATATAT